>OU452282.1:6068205-7326410 GCA_911728535.1 Pammene fasciana
AGACGTTTGAGCATGAGAAGTGAAAACTAAATTCATGGAGGTTTCAAATAGAAAGACTTGCCTTAGTTTCTCTGCAATACTGCTTTTACCACTAGCGATACCACCCGCCAGTCCGATCACGTATGGCCACGGCGGGATGTTGGTGTTTTCCTACAAATAAGAAGTTTTAATTCGCTTGAAATATAAATACAATAAGTAATATATTTTTATATAAATTTGGTTTGAGTTGATTTGATTGAATGTAGAGACACCACAGTAAATTAAAATTACGTAATCTTTTTTCCACTCTTCGAGTCCGCTGTAATCTTAGCGAGGCCTACGTACGTGGCCTATAACTTTAACAACAGACGACGGCAGCATTATGTAGGCCCAGTAAAAACATACTTTGTTAACTGAAGCTCCCTTCCACTTGACGGGTATGTAATGGTCAACAACAGTCGACAACAGTGCGCGCCTAGAGGTTGGTAACAACAGGCGCTCTCAGCAACCCTAGCCCAGTAACCGCAACTCCTAGTAACTGGAGCTCACTTCCTTCACTTTAGTCAGCTGTGGTATCGAGTTCGAGTAGTGTGCGAGGCCGGAGGTCGGTAACATCCCTATATAATGCTTACATCAGCATCAGCATGGTGAATAGTAACCGCATCTCCTAGTGAATGGAGTTCACTTCTCCTTCATGAGCCCGCTTCTGTATCGAATAGTGTGCGAGGCAAGAGGCCGGTAACGTCCGTTATGTATAATGCTTACAACAGGCGGCCTCAGCATGGGCAATAACCGCATCTCCTAATAGATGAAATTCACTTCCCCTTCATGAGTCCGCTTATATATCGAGTAGTGTGCGAGGCCAGAGGCAGGTAACGTCCCCTAATACTTACAACAGGCGGCCTCAGCATGGTGCCCAGTAACCGCATCCTCTGATTACTGGAGCTCACTTTCGTCTCCTCTTCGTGAGACTGTTGCGAGTCTTGCGCGAGGCCTATGACGTATGTGTCCAGTAAGGGTAGGCCGTTTTCTTTTCGCTTTTCATTGATCTTTTGCGCACCGCGTTGGGTTTCTTCGCTTACTACTATTAACTGTAATTATTAGCATAGAATAGATTAAGACAAATACTGTGTTCAAGCGACGATATGTCACTGTCTACATTAAAAGTTACCGTTTTTAGGGTTCCGTCGCCAAATGGCATAAACGAAACCCTTCTAGTATAACTAGACTCGACTACACGCGTCCGCCTAAGGATAAAATACACGACACAATCTGAAAACACATTTCAAGATGGCTGATAGCATACCGTAACTAGCCCACACAATTTAGTCGGTTTCCTTGTTGCCCTCCAAAAAGCGGTGGAGGATAACAAGTGATTATATTGTACTTGGGCGTTTTAGTAGTTAGCAATAATCGCAATGTCAAGGACCAACAATAATAACGTCTTTTCTGTCATATCTATTGCACGTTCTGTAAGGCCACCCCCTTTCGATCTTCTACTCCATCTTGTAGCTACTGGTGTACTACTATTACGCTATTGGTTAAATTAAAGGTGAATACAGCTTACCTGGAACTTCGGATCATCTTTGGTGGGCCCATACAAATCATGTATGGGTAGCACATTGTATTCCAGATCGGGATTTATGTCAGTAAGAAAATCTAACACTGCTTTTATTCTCATTTCCGTGGGTTGTATTAATTCCCACAGCTTCTTGGCTGCAAAAAAAAAAAAACTTATCTGTGTTTATTTGTACCAGTAGAATAAAGTATATGAAGTGGTTCAGTCGCCATCAGATATATCGGAGCGGCCAAGGTGGTCACAATTTAAATATCTGAACAATTCCTCTATTGTGAAGGCGATAAAGTGCTCGTTCAGATATTTTTAAGTTCCCTAGCCGCTCCGATATATTTGATGGCGACTGTACAGTCGACATCAAAGATATGTGTACATTTTTGCACCATCCACAGTATCCATACAATGCACCAAACATTTAGATACTTTCGACATATGATGACAATTCTAAAAGTTCATGACCAATTTTAATACTAAAAAAACGATTTACTATCTATGTTTAATCAGGGAGCTAGGTTTTACAAGGTGTAAAAAATGCTGGTGATCCTTTTAAGGGCATATTGGTATCGTATTCTAATGATGAAAAAATATGGATGCCTGTAACTCCAGAGGTCACATGCGCGTTGCCGATTCTTTACAAAAAGTAAAGACTGTGTACGATAAAATCATCACAGTGCCTATATTTTTTTGTACACAGTGTTCTAACAGCGTTTACCAATTATTACTGTTAAAATTTTATTTTTTATTTTAGATAAGATAAATCAAATTATACCTTACTCGTAGTACATTATCTTTTCACCATAGCTAACATTTTTCTAAGTGAATTTAGATTGAAATTGACTTTTTGACAAAAAAATGCCTGCCATATAAAAATTACTTTCAGTGCTTGGAGTAGAAAGTTTTCCTGACTAAATAGAAAAGAGTTTCAAAACATTTTTTTCTTGTAAGATGACATACTATTGAGCAGAAAACAGCTTGTGAAGATATAAATACACTTGTGAAATTGTAGCAGGAAGCGAGTGAATATTATCAAAAAACGCTGGACAAAAACTTAAAGGTATGATGGAATACCTTCAGTAAAAACTGAGACAAGCCACACAATTGTAATATGATTCTATTTTTATTAGTTATTACTATAATTACAGATTATAAAAATAAAAGAACTGCTTGAATATCTGGATCCGAAAAAAGATATACCAGATCATGCGTGCCCGGATTTTATCATACACAGTCTTTATGCACAGATGTGACGGCTAAAGGAATAAGAGGATTCTTCCGCTTCTCCTTCACAAGAACCCGGATACATGTCTGAAATCACCTTCCCATCATTCTCAGTTTCACTCACTCTGAATCATGTTGACATCAGTAACCCCCACAGTGACGTGCTTACTGGAGCGCAGCACGGCTTGTGACAGCAGGATTTTGTGACCGTTATGGAGACGATCAAATGTGCCACCCAGTGCCACATACTCATACTGCTTTACGGGCTCTTGAGGTGTGCTGTCAAGGTTACCATTATGTTCTGAAAATTTTTATAATAGTAGTTTATGTAACTGTTACGTTTAAGGCCTAATTACGTACCGTTACATACACTGCTTTATCTACATACATATTATAAACGCTAAATGACGCGTTCAAAAACTGTTAAAATGGCTGCCATTTCACAGATTGCATCGCCATGGCCAACTCGATTGTGTCGGCGGGGTGCGTGCCGGCGGTCGGAGGATCGCGCGGCGCGGCTGTCGAGGGCCGGATTCATAATGATATCGAATTTTTGCTTATTATTTGATAATAATAACATCGTTACAGATAAGACATTTGTTCTAACTTCTAACAAAACAGTTTATTTTTATGGTGGTCATAACGTGCGGTTTTTGAACGCATCATGGAGGGTTTATGATATGGGTGTAGATAAAAAACATTTATAACAGTGGATGCAATTTTTTTTCTTATACATGACGTTGGAAAACAAGCATACGCCTGATGGTAAGCTGTTACTGTAGCCTATGGACGCCTGCAACCCCAAAGGACATGTATTCACACTCCTTTTCTGAAGAACCTCATACTGTAGCCCACTGGGAAAACATTGGGAGGAAATTGAGCAACAGAGCAACAAATAGTTTTTAATATGTATCCAATTTAATAGCCAAATAATTTTCTTAAATTGGTGGTCATGGCTACATTATTGTGATACAATATTTGTGCTTGAAATAGGACCCTGTTTGTCAGGTTCAATTCTTCATTATTAGGCGGGCTCACATATACAGAGCAGCCTCGTGAGGAATTTGCCTTGCACGGCTGCTTGGGCAGTGTACACACGCCTTAGCCGACAAACGTGCGAGTGGCCTCGGCCTGCTCACTATTCTAATTAGTGAATTAGGTACACTCAGCAGCAGAAGTAACTAAGCGGATACGGTGTTCAAAACTAGCTTGACACGACTTTATTGTTAAGAGAATAAGAGCATGTGTTTCACTCTACCCACTTTGCTACTTCTGCTGCTGACTGTACGTATCTCACAGCAAAAAGTATTGTCAAAGGTGCTAACCCGCTAAATTAAAGAATGCAAAAAAATAACTTTACCAATACTTTGTATCCGATAGTCATTTCCAAGGCTTTCCACAGATTTTTTCAGCTTCTCGATTTCTGAAGACAGCTCATTGTCATAGAGTACTAGGTCTATTGGATGATAAGTCCTTATTCTGGTATCTTCAGGCTTAATTATCAGGCGCACATCTAGCTTAGGATATGCTGATGTCTGTAATCAAAATTTATTTGGTCACAGTTTGAATCAATATAAGTCTGGACGTAAATGAAGAATTATGGGAGCGGTTTATGCCAAAGGGAATTAGACTAACCCGTTGTGGGTAGTAAACAACGATATATAGATAATTACTTAAATACATGGAAAACATTCATAACCCAGGCACAATACACAAATAAATGCCCTTACCAGGTTTCAAACCCAGAACCTTCTGCTTTGTAGGCAGGGTCTCTACCGACTAGGTCAGGAGGCCTTTAAATGACTGTACATACATGATATTAGTCAAGTCAAAGTCACATTTATTTCAGTTATACTGAGGAAAAAGTAACTACTTTAAAATAGTATTTGTACCACTATCTACTACTAAGTTTGCCTGAAATGTAAAAAAAATGCTAAATATTTTTTAAAGAAAATAGCTAAGTAAGTAGTATTTTTAAGCATTACTCACCCTTGAATAAATATTAGATATTTGGCGACTAAGGATCGGCAATGTATTAACGGAATTCTCATTGATCTTTATGTACAGAACTTTCTGAACAAACTTCGATGCCTTTATGCAATAATTGTGCGCCTTTGCAGCATTTGATACAAACAATAAACCATTATTTCCCATTTCGATATCTGTAAACAAGTTAAAGTGTATAAAATAGCAGTAAAATCAACTTTAAAGTTATAAAATTAGGAGAACCATTTAAACCGATTTTCATATAACATGTCTAAGATCACTTGCTAGAAAACCAGCTTTCAAATACAAAAAAAAACTGAAGATTTAGAGTTACTGTGCCATAGACAGATACACTGACAGACACACATAGTGATCAAACTTATAAGTTTTATAACTTAACACACATCTCTGCATTGGGGGTTAACACATTTTTTTTTTTTAATTTTCCAGGATATTTAAAAGGGTGTTTTTACGTTTTCTTTAATTCCTCAAGACGCGTTTTTAAATTGGGTTTCATATGATGTATAAATATAAACTTCACTACATACTATGTGATACTATCATATAATAACACCCACCTGATTTACTGTTCAATGCGAGAAAGACATAGGATATGAGTAATGACAACAATACCACAAGAAACGAAATAATCAGATTAATATTAAACATTCTTCAGATCAGTACAAAGGTTACTTTTTACAAGTGATAAGATTGATAAGGTTCTACACCTCTAAAGCCTATATCTATATACATGTTACTCTGAAATACTAAGATACAGTCAATATTCTACATTCTAAGCCTCTAAATTATTTAGAATACTTCGTTGAGAGTAACCGGTCCACAAGTGATAATTGTTGCAAGATTGATTAGATTACAAAGGTGCACTGTTTGAATGAAACTAATAAATATCAACACCATACAGTACCTAAATTAGAAAATGTATTAATTGTATTTTAAACTTTAGCACCTTATTCTAAATATTTATGTACGAAACTATAAAAAAGAAACAATTATTTAATGTGTGTAGTCTATTCTGCTTAGTGACAATGACATTGACATTGACGTAATCACAAGCTGTCAAACTGACACTGAAAGTGGTCCGTTTTACGCCTTTATCGTTTCATCAGTGAGCAGGCGGGCGATACGCAATACGCAAGGGGGTCATTTTATAAAATATCTTGGACCTTGAAGCTTGATCAATAAAGTCTGTTTCCCAGACTCCATTCGTGAACCGCGTCGATGTTATCTTGAAGAATCCTACAGTCCACATTGGACTAAATTGGCACGATTAACTTCACATCGTCAGCAAACAGGAGCATCGTGGATTCACTGATAACGTCAGGCAAGTCATTTATCAAAATCAGGAACAGAAATGGCCCTAGGGTCGATCCTTGACTTACACCTGAGCGTGGTATAAACAAAACTACCCAAAGGCTAACTGAAATAGGTCCCTTAACAGGATAAGATCGCTTTTGTTCTTACGTTTTCCTATTATAATATTGTATTTGGCTTGTTTTTATACATTAAAGGGTTTACATACCTACTACCTTACATTTGTCTTGGCCATCGCATCCTTAGTATACTTAGAGTTCGGACTGTCAGTATATAGCAGTAGCAGTGGGCTACCGTAGTGGGACCTTACCGGCTTTCTATCTTTCTAGGTTCCTTAGCCAACGAACTTCTTTATAGAGAATAACGTATAGATTGTAGTCAGGAGAATTTTGAAGTTTGAAGGAATAAAACACAGAATATCAGGATTTAACATTTTAATACAAAAGCATAAATTCATTCTGAACCAGAATAGTGGTTTCAAAACACATAGGGAGCTTAACCTTTTGACCGCCGTCGTCTGATATACCTATGAGACAAAGTGACAACGTGAATGACACCTTCATAAATTATGATTAAACAAAGTTCAAACGTATGGCGGTCAAAAGGTTAAATACCGCAAGCCATCCGGTTGCCTCGCGGACACTGAAAGTACGAGTCATTGTTCTGAATATTACTTATGCCAGGGGTTTTCAATAGTGCGCCGCGGTGCTTTGGTGTTCGGTTGAAAGTACTGAGGGACGATGTGAGGCAATCATCCTCACCATCTTTTTTTTCAAATAGCCTAGCTAGGTTAGGGCGCTGCGATACATTTTTAGACTAGCAAGGTGCCGCGAACTATAAAAGTTTGAGAACCCCTGACTTATGCCATAAAGTAATGTAAAAAATACTAGTAGGTACCTATAGCACAGGTACAGTCGCCATCAAATACACCGTAGCGGCCACGGTACTCAAAAATATCTGAACATGCACTTTATCGCCATGACAATAGAGGCGTTGTTCATCTGAATAAGGTCGAACCTTGGCCGCTCCGATATATCTGATGGCCACTAGACGTAACACTGGGGTAATTTGGATATCATAAAATAATTTGGGATTTAAAATTTTAAAGAATATAAGCTACGTAACTACGTACACATATTAAACAAATAGGTATTTAAACTCGATGGGTATTTAATATACTTATATTTAATGACCCCCGGCTCAACTGAGCCGTAGCAAAAGCCGGGACTAAGGTATAGGGGGAAGATACCTTATATGTGGGCGAGTTTAGTGCAAGGGACCACTTTGTCCATTTACAAGGGCACTTTTTTCTTTCACCAATAGATAGTGTAAATTGTGTACTATTAGAAAGTACTAGTAACTCCATATCGACAAAGTGGTCCCTTTTTCCGTACACTGGTACATATTTGGTTCCAAGTTCCGACCACGGGGACGCATTATTTAAACAATCTCATGCTCCAAATAGCCCCACGCTGTGCCACTAACCACTGTCTAATATGTACTGTTTAACGTATTCTACGCTATAGTTACTTCTTGAATTAAGAATAATATTTGTGTTATACAGTTTTTCGGACGAAAAACGTTTTGTAATTAGAAAATTGCGTGAAAGGCACACACATCAATAGCTAGGGATACACGCTCAGATGTGCCCGCCGGATTTGTCCGACGGATATGCCCGGCGGACAGATCCGTTCGTGTATGGCGCTATTCAGATGTGTCCACAGACAAATCCGTGTCCAATTCGTGCCATACACGCACGGATTTGTCCGCAGGGCATATGCGTCGGACAAAGCCGGCAGGCATATCTGATCTGTGCGTGTAGTAGCCCTAGCTAATAAAGCCTAATAGTACAGGCGGAGACCGTAAGATTTGCTACGTTACGTGATACAAAGATAAGCCCCATATGGCACATGTTTATAAGTGATGCTGAGTTCAGAAAAAATTGTAAAAAATTAGAATTGGCCGAAAGCACCAATAAGTACCACTTCCGATTAAAAAAAATGGATGATAACTGCGTTGCGTAACAATAAAGGTTTAACAAAGGTTTCCGCTTCCCAAAGGTTGTCTGGAAGAGATCGCTTTTTAGCGATAAGACCGCCAATTGTTTTACCTCTACTTTTCTGTTTGTAACTTGTGTATACTCTGTTTCTTTAATTTGAGGTATGCAATAAAATAGTTATTTGTTATACAAGGGGTGAAAGTTGTATTTTACGTGCGAGTGTTATTTGAAACACGAGCTAGCGAAAGGATTCTATTATTGACCACGAGCGAAGCGAGTGGTTCAAAAATAGAATCCTGAGCGTAGCGAGTGCTTTAATAGAGAGACGTAATATAACTTTCACCCGTGTATAACACAAAACTTTTCACCTCACTACAGCGAGGAAAATAAGGAAAAGGGTGCATTTTGCTCGGTTTCCCGTAAATCCTCAGGTGTTTAATACTTCTTCATCACTCGAATCACTAATTTTTAACAAAACAACCTAGAAAAACATGCGAATATTTAACGTTGATACCTATGATGGATGAATTGAAATGAAAAGTTTTGACGTAAAAGGTTTTATTAAATGTCAGATGCGTTTTGTTCGTACGTAGACTTATTCGGCTGTCAGAACAATTTATCCGTTTTTACAAAAAGAATGAAGATTAATGTTGAATGCTGATATTTATGAATTAAAATAAAGTTGTAAGACTGTATTAAGTGTTTTTAATCGATGCAATTCATTAATTGCGATGTAAAAAATTCTGCACTTTTAACGTTTTACGTTTTGTTAGCTGTCAAATGTCACTTAAGCCACTTGTCACTTATGTTAAAACTCTTTCACCACATGTGGATAAAAAGCGATTTTCACAATAGATATTAAACAAACAAAAAGGGCTTTCCGAGCTAGTGAGGTGAAAAATATTTATTTTATGTTATGTTATGTTAAAATCACACATCGGGAGATATAGTTGCCTATGTCCGTTTCCTTGATTTCCTATGTGATATAATAATATAAGCAGTGCTTCAGGCCTGACCCTACACTACATGTAAACTCATTTTATGGCCTTTATTGACCTCGCAACACATTACTTGCGTTTTAAATACATTGCGGCATTTGACCTATTGGTTTTGTTGTACCTCCCTATACTAGACGGCAATGATTCGATGGAAGTTGCATGCGATTCTTACGTCGAAATCGCGTCATGTCATCAACGTCATGGACCATTAATGCTTAGGTACAGTCGCCATCAAATATATCGGAGCAGCCAAGGTACTCAAAAATATCTGAACATGCACTTTATCGCCTTGACAACAGAGACGTTGTTCAGATATCTGTGACCATCACCTTGGCCGCACTGTAGGGGTGTTGTAAAAGACGTACCTTAAGCTCGAGTAGGTATGCATGTGCATGGTTGTTATTGATTGGTGTAAACTATTCTTGTGAATGAATAAATAAATGAAGTGCTTCATGTACAAACTTTGTTAGGTAATTTCGAAATCACTTTGTCTATTTCTTCAATGCACCTTACTGTAAATATAGTTACAATGCATGATTATTTTATTTTACACGTTTTGAATAATTATCTTGGTAATCTAACTATTAATTGTAGATAGTAGTTAGGGTTGCCACCCGTACTATATTATATAGTATCGTACTATATTTTGGCTTGGTGTACTGTTGAAAAGAATATATGCAAAAAAGACGAAAATACTATATTTTTGGAACGTTTCATGTGGTAACAACAAGGTGTACTATATTTTTTTGATGAAGGTTTGGAAAATACTATGTCTCTCAAAAAAAGCTGGCAACCCTAATAGTAGTATTAATAGTAAGCTCAATGTTGTAAGCTTTATTACTACATATATCTAATAGAAACATTTCAATTTTTAACCTAAACCTACTTATAAATTACAAATTAATCTAAAAACTAGCAACTTAACTACGATTTTGTACTTTATAACTCTTCATTTGAAAATATCGTGAATCACGTGATGGTAGACATGTCTACATACATCAGCAGTAGAATTTTAAATTGTTGTTTTGAATCTTCATCTTTATTTTGTTTTATATTAATCACTAGCTTTTGCCCGCGACTTCGTCTGCGTGGAATTAGTAATCCCCCGTTAAGGAATGAATTCTGGATATCAATTATTTTATATCCTTCCCCAGAGCGTCTCCAGCGTTCAACGGTTATTGATTCGCCATACAAACTTTCAACCCCTTTTTCACCCCTTCTAGGGTTGATTTACGGGATGAAAACTATCCAATGTCGTTTCCCGGGACTCAAATTATCTCCATACTAATTTTCATCTAAATCGGTTCAGCGGTTGAAAATTCTCCATACGAACTTTCAATCCCCTTTTCACCCCCTCCAGGGTTGATTTTTGGGATGAAAACTATCCTATGTCCTTTCCCGGGACTCAAACTATCTCTATACTCATAATCCCTTCAGCCGTTCTCACGTGATGCGCGGTCAAATAAACAGACAAACAGATAAACAGACAAACAGACAAAAATTCTAAAAACTGTTGGAACTTGTTCTGTTATCGATTCGAAGTGTCCCCAGCCAATTTTTTTTCGAATATCTTCCATGTACAGACTTTCGACCCTCTTCAGCTTTATTATATGTATAGATGACAGGCCTGCAAATAGCGGCATCGGTGTACCTATTGTATTACCAGTAGACAAGCGTAGGTACAGTCAGCAGCAAAAGTAGCTAAGCGGGTAGGGTGCTCAAAATGAGCTGGACACGACTTTATTGTTAAGAGAATAAGAGCGACTAGTCTACCTATATAAGGCGGTTTTCACACCGCTGATGGCGCTTGCATCCGTTGCATCACCGCCGGTGGTGACCAAAGGCGGCTACGAGTATTTAAGCCATCGATTTGCTATCGATTTGATTACCTAGGCATTAGGGTTAAATTGTCTATCTATAAGTCTGCAGTGTAAAGTTGGGTGTTATTTTCCTATTCTATTACTTAATAAAAGTCAGCATCAGAAGCTTCACCCGCTAAGCTGTTCAAAATGTCTTTCACACGCTCTTATTCTCCTAAAAATAAAGTCGTGAAAATGCCGAGATCATTTTGAACACCTCACCCGTTTCGCTTCTTCTGGTGCTGACTGTACACTGTACAGTCATCTGCAATAGCTTCCTCAAGGCCGCAAGAGCGCGTCACCTATTTTTGCGGCCTTTGCTGAGGAAGATATTGCAGGTAGCTAATCGACATTATTAACATTTTCAAAAGTAAACAAATAAAGCTGTAAAAAGTCTTAGCTAATTTAACTTGTGAACTATATTAATACTTAAATAAATTACAACTATAGATGCGAATTTATTCTGAGAATTCTTTGGCTTTGATATGGCATGTCGTCCAGTTCTGAAACAAGATAAATTTGAGTTAGGTAATCGTTTACGAGTATTAACATTTATTACCACAAATTATTGCAGTATGCACCAAAAATTATTAATATGTAGTTGCCCGGAAGTTTTATGTAGACAGTCAGATCAAAAAGTACGCTCATAGAGGCGAATGATACAGATTAAACAACAATGCTACCAGTAGTAAGTGGAGTTCCTTCACCCGCACCGCACTCTCGTCGGCCGACACTCGGGTCTCCTCGGTCGATGCCGAGCTCGTCCGGGTTGCCCATTTCTCGAGCCTGTCTGATACATTAAACAACAATGTTACCAGTGGTTAGCGGAGTTCCTTCATCCGCATCACAGTCTCGTCAGCCGACACTCGTTTGTCCTCAGTCGGTGCCGAGCTCGTCCGGGTTGCCCATTTCCCGAGCCCGTCTGCTACAGATTAAACAACAATGTTACCAGTGTTTAGCGGAGCTCCTTCATCCGCACCGCAGTCTCGTCGGCTGATACTCGCGTGTCCTCGGTCTGTGCCGAGCTGGTCCGGGTTGCCCATTTCCCGAGCCCGTCTGCAACAGTCCTCGTGCCGCAAAAGCTGTTCCAACTGAAAATATAAAATTTTATTTTGAGTCACGTAATTGCAAACTGTCAAGTATATACATACATATACAATACAGGGCGTTTCCTGTAATACGAGCAATAAATTAAAACGTAGATTCTACTTCTCAAACAACAAAACTTATGTTCAACAACTTTTTTTAAATATGTATTTATTAGTTTTTTAATTTTTGAGTTTGCTTCTTTTTCATACAAACTAAATAGTATTTTCAATGTACATTCAGCATCAAAAATATCTTAACATTTCGGCACTTCGGCACGGGATAAGACTCAAATTCGTATACATATTATTGATGCTGACTGTACGTTAAAATCCGTCTATTTTCACTCTATATGACATTGCTTGTTACCCCACAGACGTAATCAATTTTGGAATACATCGCGTGTCCGGAAATACTTTAAAGTGTCCTAAAAATCAAACCATAAGTTATTTTTAAAAGTCGCTGAACAAACGTTGTCTGGTTTGAAGAGTAGAATCTACGTTTTAATTTATTGCTCCTATTACAGGAAACACCCGGTATATAGGTACCTAAGATACCTACGGTATACCTGTCCTTAATACCTCATTCCAATTTAAGCTTGCTTATTCTATTATTTAGGCTTAATCTAGATAAAGAAATTTCGTGAGACAACCCAAGAAAAACGCAGTCTGAACTGCGCAAATCGTCCATCAACCCTTCGAACTACAATTGCATTTTCGTTACAAAGTGACCTAATTTCACTGCATATTAATATTTTGTACCACAGTTCGAAACTAAGTTAACAAGACAAACATTCCCATCAATTGGTTCATTATCACTTCGTCTGCAATTTGTGGCTTCCTTGGCGATGCTAACTAAACTACGTTAATAGATTAGTTTCACAGCTTGCTACGCCATTCGTTTACTTCATAGGGTGTTATGAGGTAACACTGACGCACGCTGTGTCGTAAAGACTATAGTGATATTTGGGAGTGAATTCAAAAGAGAAAAACATGCTCTCAATATTTTGGAGCTTGTACAGTCAGCAGCAAAAGTAGCTAAGCGGGTAAGGTGTTCAAAATGAGCTTGACACGACTTTATTGTTAAGTGAATAAGAGCGTGTCTAGGTCATTTTTAACACTCTACCCGCTTAGCTACTTCTGCTGCTGACTGTACCTACTGACTGCGCTATTTATTATAATTTATATTTCTTCTTCTCTTAAAAGTATGAAAAACAAAAGAAACATAAGTCGCATTATGGTCAGCCATTAGAAAAATTTAACAGGTGGACTTAGAAATTGCCCCTACTAAAAATAAATGGTCTCATATATTGCGGTTACCATTGTAACGGCAGCCACGTCACATTTCCGTGCCGCATAACTCATAAGTCTCTGATGTTAAAAATCATATTATTATTTCCGAATACACCCTTTGGGCTCAAATAACACTCGGCCAATGTGGTGTTTCATATCATAAAACACTATTGACATACACTGCTGGTACCTGATATGTTACAGCCGATTTACGATCAACATAAATTCGTGACATGAAACTAGGGATATTGATGGGTGGCCATTACATTGCGTTCAAGTGACACTCGGGAGCCCGAGATATGGAATATGGTATCCAGTAGAACTGTTTCTGCACAAACATGACATATATCATGTGTTACTGATGTGCAAGTTGCGTATAGTTTCAAAAAAGTTGGGGAAAATCTTAAAAATTTCTAGTTTCACAAGATATATAGGACATTTAAATCTAAGGAACGGAAAGTACTAATCCCTATAGATAAGTATGAGGAGTTTCCAAACGGTTCCTATGTGGAAAAATCCGCAATTTTGGAAAGCTTCCGTCTACACATCACTATTTACCAGACACAGAGATTCTGATAAGTATTAAACTAATAGATATACCTAGGTACTTATACGTTTTTTTTTCATGACTTAAATAATGTTCCAGACTGGTTCGACCAAACAGAATATGTAAAATTTCCACACATTTAGCTAACCAAAAACTTTTTTACGTATTTCAAGCAAATTTCGAGCAAATTTCTTCAACCAATACCCACCAACCAGCATAAAAACTAATTTTACATTCCCTGGCAAAAAATTATGAAGATTAAGTTCTCTTCAATTTTTTTTCTTCTAAAAATCCACAAATCAATTAATTAATAAGTGGGATGCTATGAGTATGAGTTCCTTACTTCTTAAAACAATACGTACATTCTTATCAAAGATGAAAATTCATTTTGCATATTAGAAAACAATTTAGATTAAAGTTATCCAAAGCCGCGAGAAACAATCAAACTTGCGTTAAAGTGTATCCCGACTTCCGAGAGTCCCGAACGCCTTGAATCAGGACGAGTATTCGTAACTGATTGATTATGCCAGTGTGAGTCGATTTCTTATTTACCCAGTGTAAAGTGACCTAGAGATCCGTGATAACTAAGCATAATCAAAGAATTCATCTATACTGGTTTTTGTAAAGTCTATTTTGTTCGCACTCGGGTAGTAATTAGAACGACACCCCTGAATTTCGTAGCGCTGTAGAGGACCGGCTGCTAAGTTAGGTATGGTTAGGTATCTAAGGCTGCCTCTACATGATGGGGCATCATAGGGACACAGCTATACAACAGAATGAGATCGCTATATCGTTAGCTCCCTCTAACGCATAGCTGCGTCCCTATGGTGGCCCATCATGTAGAGGAGCCATAATACATATTATTGCCCAATGACATTTCCCTGGCCCAATATTACAGGGTTCTAATGTTTCATTTTTATCTTCAATTCGATAAAAGAACAATTGGACATTGTCATAGTCACTGTGACAATGTAAGGGTAGTTATATTTAGATTTGGGTCACCCCTAAGTCTAAATCATAGGTTCCCAAAGTGGGCGTTACCGCCCTCCAGGGGGCGCTGACGGCGTCCAGGGGGGCGGTAAAGCCTTTACAATACATTGGGGGCACTGAAATTGTTCAAGGCATTATTTATTAATAAAAATAAATAAATACTTTAAATTCATGTTCTTCTGTGCACTTCTACACTGTACCTCATGTGTACTTCAAGTACGAGTATTTTGGTTTCTAGTAGTTTGCGAAATCCGAAGTCATATTTGAAGTATTTGAACCCATCATACTTTCTGAATGACTGTGACAATTAACAATAGCTCGGGCTACTCTAAATATAATATTAAATAAAATGGCTTGTTATAGGACAATCAAATATAGAACATTTTCATAATCTTAAAACAAATAGTTTTGAAGTTATGCAAGAAAAATGGCAAAAATTTACCATTCCTCCTCTTTTTACCACTATATTGAGAAGAGTTTTTTCTCTGAAATTATTGGACCTAAAAATTTTAAAAATACAGAATTTCTTTGCGTATAAATAACAAGAAAACCTACAACAAGTTAACAGTCAAGCAGGAGTCGGACTTAAGAAAACACGGTTGTTATAATTGTATAATGTACGAACAGAACCCTAAGGGCGCGAGTCTGACTCGCACTTGCCTATTTTTTTTTAATTGGGGGCGCTGAAAGATTTTTGTCCTGCTAAGTGGGCGGTCGGTCAAAAAAGTTTGGGAACCTATGGTCTAAATTTAACTACCCTGAAAATGAAAATGAATCAGAACCCTGTAGAGTCATTCTAATTTACCCAGCAGTTGATCTCAATTTGACATCATATGTATTGTATTTGTATATTCTCATGTCAAATGAAATCAATAGATAAAGTTCAAACATAGCTCCTTGAATAGGATTCACCCACGATTAGGGCATTCCTTTGATTTTGGTTTATTATTTAATACAGAGATCTAAAATAAATTCAAAGACCGGTGTATGTGAAGTCTCCAACCCACTTAGGGCCAGCGTGGAGACTATAGCTCGATCCCTCTCGTGCATGACAGGAGGGTCCAGCAGTGGGACGTGGGGCACTGGGGCTAACATATTATACTTCATACTGAATCAATACCGCGAGCATGCCCTGTATACGATCGCGCAACCAACGATATGTTTAAAGTAAAACTCACCTTTTCCGGACCAAGTTCCGCACCTTCTTCTTCCACACGAAAATGAAGAAGATGAAGAAGCCCAGCATGATGTTAGACAGGTCGGAGATGATCCAGTACCAGTTGGAGCCGCCGACGGCGAAGCTGATCAGCTCCACCGACCAGTTCACGCCCATCACCATGAACAGCTTCAGGTACAGCCCGTATCTGGCGGTTAAATTGTCAACATTAGTTAGATTTTCTAATCTTTTAATGTATGGTCGTTGAAAGATAACTCCTTTGTTTGTCTTCGTCAAAGGTATAACATTGCCAGATTTGCCAGTAGTAAATAGTTGATAAAAAGTTGAAAGAAACGGAGTTTCTTCCACATGAACAGTCAGCAGCAGAAGTAGTTAAGAGTCGCCAGGACGCTCGCGTACCCATACAAACGTAGTTAAGCTTTCATTTTGAAACGACATGCTTGAGACCCATGAAATTTGGCATGGGCATTTTAGTAGTACAGATCTAGGTTGGACATTCGTTTTCGTTAGTAAAAATTGTAATACAAAGAAAATACAGCCAGTTACAGATTTACATACAAAACTTATTTTTGCTATATTTTCTTTGTTTTACAATGTTTAGCAACGAAAACTAATGTCCGACCTAGATCTGTACTACTAGAATGCCCATGCCAAATTTAATGGTTCTAAAGCATGTAGTTTTAAAATGAGAGCAGAACTACGTTTGTATGGGAACGCGAGTTCACGCGAGCGTCCTGGCGACTCTTAAGCGGGTTCAAAATAACCTTCCCGCGCTCTCATTATCTTAACAATAAAATCGTGTCAAGCTCATTTTGAACTCCTCACCCGCTTAGCTACTTCTGCTGCTCACTGAACAAAACAGGAACAAAGATTCTATCAAAGGAACAGAAATCTACTTTTTTTGGTCTTTACACGGGTGAACCAGCAATTTTTAAGCGCATCACTTATCTAAATGGAATTTCTTAGTAACCAGACCGGTACGTGATGTGTAAAGGACATTTTGTTAATTGACATAACTGCCTAAAAAGGAGTGTGTTGTTTTCAGGGTTTATGTGTGTATGTGAGTTACTTTATTCCACCAGATATACTACATAAATGCGTGAGAGTACCATTATTTACGTGTAGTTAGTTTATGCTGAGTTTTCCTATATACTAATTAGGCTGTTGATTGATTTACAGAGAGCTAGCGCAGTAAATATTATGAAGGATACAGTTCTTTTTATGTAGAAGACTTTACATAGGTATATTCCTAGATATATCACCATTTAATCGAATAAGTAAACTAATCGTCGTGTCGATTAAATATCTGATAGATTGTGTTGGCAGATTACTTCGCTCGATGCCCTTGCAGCGCTGATTCATTCGATTTGTGGATTGTCAACATCGTAGTTCCTTATCGTCTCCATAAACTGTCTACACAAGGGAATTGTATCCTATTATCAGACCAGCAGTAAGATGTAAACATAATTAATGGGGCCCACCCACTATCAGTCGGCCTGACCATATTGGCTTGTCAGCTGTTCGGAGTTCGGAGCTGTCAAATGTTCTAACTGGCAGGCCGATATCGTCAGGCGAACTGATAATCGGACGGCCCCCTAACAGCTACATTCACCAATTGTCAGGTTTATTTTATACTAAGAATGACTTACGGTAAATCTTTATTGATCTTTTATTATGCGGTTGTTCATGGATTGATATATTACGGTGTCCAAAACGACCCAAATGTTAAGCATATAAAAAAAAGAACTGACCTTTGCTTGTCCTTTTTAAGACGGTCGCTCCTGGCCGATTCCGAGCTCTTCAAGATGGCGGTCTCCTGCTTGATTGAGCGGATGCGATGAGCGGTCACAGAGAATAGGATGGAGTTGCACAGAACCAGCGCTAGGACCGGCGAGAAGAAGTATACGAGGTCCCTTTTCCAATCTGAATAACAAAGTTACAAGATAAGTTCAAGTTTCAGATATACCCTTGCGATAAATAACTGGAAGTCCAGTCAGTACTGTAAAAAATGCTCTTATTCCTTTTATGTAGACTATGTGTTTCAAACTTTATATACCTCTGGATAGCTAACAAAATGTTTGTACTGGTGTATTCAAAAATGTACTTTTTACTCTAACAATGAAAGACGCAACGAAAAATATGTTGCCTCCAAGCGGTGTAGAGCGCATGGTGGCCATTGAAATACAATATTAAAGACTATATTGGTACCTATAGTGATAGTGACGTTTTGTACGGAATATAAACTCCGAGCATGCACGCTCGCCCAGTACAGTAGGTATATGTCGGTCGGCGTCTGCTGACGTCTGCCTTAGGCTACCTCCACAAGACATCCCTAAGAATGTTTTTGGCCCAAAAGATGTTAGTAGTGAGAATCACTACAAGTCTATACTACCTACTCGATGATTCTATCACAGCTGTCAACCGCCAATCATAGCCCACAAGATTAGTTCTAGATGTCAGATCTAGTAGAATGCATAATAAATCAATGTCGTATTCAAACTAAAATATATACTTATAGGTGGGTACGTACCCACGTCTGTTCGTTAACTACCTACAACATATGGTACACTTCCCACAATGTACCAAATGACTGCAATTTGGTGCCAGACAAACTAATTTGTTAGATGAAGTTAGTAGACAGTAAGTAGGTAATAAAATAACAAACGCCCTTGGCTAACTCCCCAGTGACTATTTCATACTAGGCAAGTAATAGCTCACCGAAGGAAGCCCACTAACTGCTCGATAGGGGAAATAATTCGTGTATAGTTGAATTTTGGTGAAGTTGCAGATAAAGGTATATTACACAACATATTAAAAGTACTGGTGGATAAGCGCCCCGCTAACGGGGAGAGGGGGTATAAACGTTCCTTTTTTGGCTTTTCGTAAATAACTCAGTAGCGCCACCCTCCTCTCCCCGTTAGCGGCGCCCCTAACCACGAGTACTTTTAGTATGTTGTGTAAGACACCTTTATCTACAACTATACCAAAATTTAGCTATACACGAATTATTTCCCCTAAGTTTTCCTTCGTTTGACGGGCTGATTTGTCATGCCGAGACAAAATTTAAAATCGTTTTGTACCTAAGGCTTGTTGTTCGAATTAGTACTGATACAACTATATCAATTCCGTAGGTAGGTGTTGAAAGCTAAGCAAAGCAATATCTGTGTTTTCCTGATGTTGAGTAAGTCATATATTTGAATAAGAAAAAGGAGAAGTTACACAGCTGTAACACAATATTTACATGCGTCCATATGGGCTGTAGTCCTACAGACTCTACTTGCTATTAAGCAGACTTTAATATAATTACATCGCGAATGATTCTCGCTGTATAAAAAATCTAACAGTATGAAGCTATTTATAGAAAAAAATATTGACGTATTCGCTTGAAAGTTTTGTCTTATCAATTTCGAATACGCTTGAATTTTTACCAACGCGATATCCTCATATTTGATGGAGAATCAATCATTTCTGACGTTCGACGGGCAGTGGATTTCACGATCGAATGCCAGGCTTATTCTTTTTTAACTCGCACCGTTTGCCGCGTTAAATTTATGAGTGTTAATAAAAACGATATTTTTTCGCCTACGGTCCCGTAGGCGTATAAGGTAGTCAGATAAAATTCATACGTAAACGTAGCATTGCAGGACTCTTAGGGATGATAAATTATTTAAATTACTTTCCTAATTGAAACCCGAGCGCTCGTAGCTTTGAAGAGTCTGTATATTCGAATCGCAATATAGGTTAAAGTTGCCAAGCTATTTATGACAGGAGTCGACCGGCATCCATTGTCTATTGCGAAGAAGCTAATTTTGCAAAATGATAATGGTAAAAGCAAACAATGTCTTTGTCATGAGATTGTGTTAGCTAATACTAACACTATCGTGGGGAATCTGTTAAAAAAATGCGAATATTATGCGAATGCTATTCTAGAATAATTTATCTTTCGAATGTTAAAAAAACAACAAGCCCTTAAAAAGTAACAAGCGCTCTAAAATAATAAAGTTATCCGAATTTTTATTTATGTAGGTATCATGTAACTATAGTATACCATTCCTTAGACCCCTTAGTAAATTCCATACTTATTTATTTACAACTTTCTACAGAAAGCAGAACATTTAGAAATGGCTTATTTAGCATAATTAATCTGCTGTAATCCCGGATTAACAATATTCTCGCTGGAACGAACAAAGATGGCTTTATTTCATCTGATAATTAGCATCTCGGTCTAGATTTCTGCAGAAATAACGGGAAATGGAAGTGAAAGAAATAATAAAGTTTTTACTGGAAACAATTGAAAAATAAAATACGATACTCAATTAAGGTTGGATTTAACCTACTGGAATTATATGTATAAAATTTTGAAAAGCTGAACCTTTAATTAATTAATTTGATGTGTTGTTTGTTGAAGTGTAAATTACCTAGTTGTGTATGTGTGGCATTTATACCTAGCATACACTATATACTTCTAAAATCGGTAATTTAGCCGTTAAAGGGTAATAGACGTTAGATGGACAGTTTGGGCAGATATACAGAAAAACACATACCTAATAAACAAAAAATGTGTTTGGTTCGTTAATTTTTTTATTAATTATTTGATTTAATATTAATTCATTCTTTTTTATTAATAATTTAGCAGAAAGATTTAAATAAGGATTAATCTCTAGGAATAATCGCAGCTTGGTAGTTTATTTATCCCGTGGGTACTATCGGCACCGCACGATCGCTCGAGCGACGAGATTTTATCCCGCGTGAAGCATGGCCTGTTCAACTCGACTATCTCTCTAAGTAAACCAAATCCTTTAGCTGACAAATGTGTGAGTGAAAAGGGAAACAAACAGTTTTCATGCATTCATTTATATTTTTATACGAATAGATTTTGATGTCAAAATTTTTCCCAATTTCCCCGTTATCTTAGTTGATGCCGTTAGTCTAAACACTTGTCACATATTCTAAATATTTATCAGACAGGAGGTAGAAATCCAAGCTATGTAGCCTATGTGGCCAGACTTCGGCCAGACCGCATTAAATGTCAAATAGAAATGAAGTCCCTCCAGATCGCCTTTGCATTTAAATAGGTACCATTATTCCCACCCACCTTCAAACCAGCATTTCACATCTCCCAGCCCAGGCTTCAATATGTAGTTTGGCAGCTCCCCGAACTGCATGAAAGCGGTGAAGGCAGTGAGTACTAAAGGCACGCCCCAGGCGTACAATCCGTATATGGCGAATCGTCGTTGCTCGTGTCGCTTCTTGCTGCTGCCTCCTCGGTAGCCCCTGTGATTACAATCAATGGGTTATTTCTAGTCATTTCTAATACTCAAAGATTTGCTGATCAAAGCACATGACTGGGCATACGACGCTATAGAAAATCTGTTCATGTTGCATACTAATGGGACTGGCTATCCGCGTATATAAGTAGTACAGTGTTAGGAAAGTATAAGCGATAATGAGGGATTATCCGGACATTATACATTTTCGGATCCAAGTTGCATACTATTTGACAACATTGAATTATCAAATAACTATTTGTCCTATCTGACCGCAACTGTTTTTTTTATTACGAATTTTACTCTAGAGTTCTAGGTTTTATAAAGGAGGAAACTACTGAAAATTACTCCAATCTGTTAAGAGGGAATCGTAAAAAGAATTTAAACTAGTTAGAGCGTTCTCTTGGTAATGCTGGAATTTACGGAAATGCTAATTAACTGCAAAATGAGTGCCCCGCATGCAGTAATTTTATTATTATTTAAGTTTAATAATATTTCTAGATAGTATATGAAAGAATAATGTCTCTTGAAACATGTCGGTAGCACTTAATATTAATGAGTATGTATGCATAAATTAAATTAATTAATAAATAAACATATACAACTACTTATATCAGTTACCTACAATGGAATATACTCGAATACCCGTTTTATATTTTTGAATACCGAAGCGCAAGCAAAATATACAGTGAATACATGTTCACAATATTCGGATAGGCATGGCGAGTGCCATTAATCTTACTAAAGCAACAAAGGTTAGCAGATTGTATAATTTCGCAGAGATAATAAAGCAGTTTACAAGGCAATAACTTTTAGTTGCGTTGTAGTCAGTTGTTAGGTAGATGCCTACCGTAAATACTTAATAGATACCATTGATCCAAATAGATACACATAGATATCGTATCTTAAACGAATAAAGGTCTTGTATGTATTTTCCTATCTTTACGCCATGAGACAGATAAGGTTACCAAGAGTCACCTCCATCATTGCCTATAAGTTTAAAGACGACATGTACCGTTTCAGTAATACAATAAGTTCTCGGTAGAGAGGTAGAGTAGAGACCTGCTGTTTATTTGTCGCGTGTAATTGACTGAGGAGCCGAGCGTAGCGAGGCGACGAACGTCTCCGTTTTCACTGGTACGACGATTTGGCAGATTGATGTGTGTGTATTGGTTGGTTGGTTGGTTGGTCAGTGTCGGTCGAGAGGTCGCATTTTTCATCCGATTTCGATGACATGTGCGTTCCTTGATTTATTTGCCATAAATTGTCGATCCATTTTTTTGATTGGGGGAAAATGAGGGGCAAAAGGGGGGAAGTGTGCTGTCGCGTTATTTATGTTCTCCGAAGTCTACGGTTCACAGAACCACTAGTATTACAAATATAAATTGTTTATGCATTCCCTCTCCTGTCCCGAAGGGGTTAATGTACCTACGAGCTACGTTACGTACCTGCATGTAATACGTAACTGCGTAGTAGTTATTATTTAAATTCCTTTCTTTATAAAGCAGAAAAACAATAGTTAATAAAAAAGTAATAGTCTTAAACGTTGCTATTTGTTTCCTTCTATACTTAAAGCAAAATAAAACAATATAAACGCGAAATAAAAAGATTTAACGACCCGAAAGAGTATTTCGTTCCGCTGCGCTCTCATAAAATGCAGTGTCTGAATGAGATAAAGTAAAATAAAGCATGGAAACTTCATCGTGCATCCTCGGAATTCGTTTTACGCCTCTATTCGGAAAAACACGAACAAAGACCAAATAGACTTGCAACATATTATCTATAATTTAAGTAAGGACTCCACTATGTAGTAACCCAAGTTCACACTGCTATACAGTGTGTAAATCTAATACGGGCGAATCTCTTAACGGTAATTAGTATAGGACATAAGAAATGTAATTAGATAACTTTTACTTATAATTGCAATTAAAATTTTATCCATACAAATTAATTCGGCCCGCAATGTAATGCAAACACACTCGCGTTAAGCTCGTTGACAGTAACTTTCAATACCAAGTTTGCAGTACATTGCTGCATATGTATATTCTCAAAATTAAGCTATGCGCCCGTAACTGTTATGCTGATGATGCTGCCTTACCGTTGTGACTCCTGGGTTATAGTTTCTCCCAATGACCTTCGGATAGCATTAATAAATCAATAAAATTATTAAAACAAATTGTAGGATTGACATTGTTCTAAAAGCGGATAAAGGATACATGGTTAACCTTACTCTATTTACGTTATACAAGTAGAATAACGCTGCGTTTACCTACATTATAGTAAAAAAATAAATACATTATACACATAATGGCTCCTCTACATGATGGGCCATCATAGGGACGCAGCTATGCGTTAGAGGGAGCTAACGATATTGCGATCTGGTTCCGTCGTATAGCTGCGTCCCTATGATGGCCCATCATGTAGAGCTAGCCTAAGAGTAATTTACTAGTACATATTATCGTGTGATAAAACTACATCCCTATTGTCTGCCCCATATCGGAAGACTTTGTGAGCCAAGAGAATCACGAATAGGGACCCTTGCGCCTCTTATGACTGCTTTACATGATGGGCCATCATATTAGGGACGCAGCTATGCGTTAGAGGGAGCTAACGATATTACGATCTCGTTCCATTATATAACTGCGTCTCTATGATGGCCCATCATGTAGAGGAGCCATTATAGTGAACCCCTTTTATAGAGACTGACAAAATGTAGCGCAAAAAGTTCTAAAGAGATGAGCGAAACCTTTGCTCAGTATTGACAATCATAATAATACCCTCCTATTCAGACAACGTTAGTCGTCTCTCCAACTGACTGAACCTGAACATACATAGCCTGAACAGGCTTGTACCATTTTCCTTTGTGAGCTAATATGCTATGTTTGTATGGTCAATTGGTCAGCGTTTCGGTAAAATGTCCTTTGAACAGCACATCGTGGCTTTGTTTTACGTATAACTAGATATTCAAACCAGAAAATGATGAAAACAAAGAGGATGTAATTAATTATCATTATCATTTATTTGGGTGAATGTAGTTACATATGAAGTACTACCGTTTAGAAATAAATGTGATGAAAACACGTTCGAATTCAAATAGAGAAAAGGGTAGGCAAATAACGGGATTCTTATACTTGTTTATACATTGACAATAAATAGAAAAAATATTTCAAAGCCTTTCATGCAATCGACAACACGTATAAAAATACTGAACGATTAGCGCAACTTCTAGATAAAATGCACTTAATAACGAACGGTGTCAGTTCTTGGTACCAAATACAAATGAAATAATATAATCTATAAAACTAGTTCAACTGGATTTAACATGATAACATGATTTAACATTGTCTTCTGTTGGCGCGATGATAATTCATTATAGTTATTAGAATTGCACGGATAATCAGACGGATTAACCACGGGCCCTGTAAAGGGCTCGAAAACAGGGATGTTGCGTATATCCGCATCCGCAACCGCAGATTTTCCACATCATTTTCAAAATCCGCATCCTCATCCGCCTCCGCATCAAATCGATGCGGAGCTTATGCGGATGCAGATGTGGTAAGTCCTACGGATAGCGATAAGAAATAATGAGTTTGTTTTGTTTTTAATACAAAACGTTAATATTTGTTTTATTTTTTGTGTACCTAATCTTACATCCGCATCCGTATCCGCCAATATGAGCCTTTTAATACATTCGTAGCATCCCGGTCGAAACATCGGGAGTTTTAATATAATAATTAAAAGGCGCTTTTAATCCGTTCAATTGTAATAACTAGGTATAATGGATATAACATGCTTTAAAAAAATCTAATCTAAGTATCTCTAAACAGAATTCGAGGAAAAATGAAGAATTTTAATAAAACTATAGATGAGAAATAAAAAGAGATTCATATTTTATGCGGCGAATTCCGTCTTTAATTAAATTCGCTGGAATCGAAAAAAACACAAAGTTATTTCGAAGAAGATCTGAGAATCCAAATGAAACTGATGATTGGCGGAATTCAGTATCAAAACATTACACATCAAACTAAATATTCTACTTACGTAGGTATAATAGGACGACGATAGAGATAGGTACGGTTACGGACTTTGATTGCGGAGCCATTTACATTGGTCGTAGAGTAAGTACTAAATTAAACAATACCCTCCTTTGCGTCGCGCAGTAGGGTAAAGGTAAAACGTCCTTCTGTACCTACCTTGGCGATCAGTGAGAAATATGAATAAATTGTGTTAGTGTGAAGTCTGTACCTATACCTATGCATGTTAGTTAGGTACCTATTGTATGATGTCAATACGGTTTTTTACAGTTCGTCATAAACAGCTTAAAAATATAGCCTGAAATGATTACGATCATCAAATTTTCTAGTTGTAGAAGTATATCTTTTGTAACTTTTAAATTGTGATAAAAGATATAATCCAGTTTTGTGGATATTCAAACACTACGAGTAAGGTTTTCACTGCGCGTAACCTGCTAGCCTAATATTAAATTGCCGGGTTAATACAAAAAAAAAAGCAATTACAAATGGATAAAAAAATTAAATGTTACATGCGAAGATATTTAATTCCATCGATATAAGTGGAAAAGTCGATAAAACGTAATGTTCAGTCACTATCAAACTTTGATTTTCGCTACGAAAATTCTTGTTGATAGGTATGGGTATATGGTATATTATAATTAATCAGTATAATATTTTACGTTTCTACATATGCCCTATGTGAAGTTTCGAAACACTTGATTATGTAAAAAATCAGAACTTCCATTCTACAATTATCTGCATTTTTAAGAAATGTTAACAAACACGTCACATAGCCGTTACGGTAATGAGATATTGACATTATCTATAATACAAAAAGAAATACCTTATTTAATCAATATCACGGAGGGAATGTAAGTCGGTGGTTATTTTTAGTACTTTTAGTTTGTATTCCCGGGTCACGTAAGTAATTCTGTTGGTTTACATTGTTTAAAAATGCTTTTGTAATGGATTTTAAATGAAACGCTATTACACTGAATAAGGTCGGCTATTTCATTAACTAGATGAAAACCCGGCTTCGCTCGGGTAAAATAAATGTTATGTATGTAAAAAAATAAATAATGAAAATATTATATGTAAAAACAACCTGGTTTCCCGCAATCCAGGATTCCTAGGATTTCTAAAGTCCCGTAAGCCTGTACTTCTAAGTCCTGGCACACCCGGGACCCTAAAATCCCGATTGTTTCAATTCCCGGAATCCCTGGTTTATAATATCTTAAAATCCCGGCCTCGCGCAGTTCCGAAATTACGATGTTTTTAAGTTGCGGAATCCTGGACCGCTGGGACCACTCCAGCAAGCCGCATTTTCAGAATCCCGGCCTCCTAAAGTTCCGGAATTCCGCATGCCCTTATGTCCGGGTTCGGGTGCACACGCACAGCAATCCAAAATCACGGTTTCACTATTTCCATAATTCGGGGTTTAGTGATTCCCAGATTTATAAAATCCTGGACTCCTGGGACAGGAACTCTAAAATTTCTGAGAGACACAATTTTGGAATCTAGGCTATTAAAAATCTCGGAATCCTGCATCCCTAAAGTTCCAGATTCCTAAAACCCTAAAATTCCGGCGTCCGGCATTATACGGCCTTATATCCCGGCTTTATAATGTCACGGACCCCATCCAGATTTTTTTGGAATTCAGAATTCCGTATGTCTCAAAATCTCGGAATCCCTTATACCGGGACTCCCAGTACCCTAAAATCCCGGTTTCCCACATTCCCGAAATCGGGTCCATATTGGCTCACATAAAATTACTTAGCATATTTTTTTCAGTAATACCGTTTTGTGATCAGAATTATCATTCGTCATAAAAAAAATTGTCATAATTTTAATGGTTATAATATTTTTTCATATAACGACAGTGTTAATAATTGTTTGCTGTCCGAATTTTTTGAGACATAATATAATTTCCTACGTTTTTTGTTGATAGTAGTCATTTCTGTGACAGGGTCGACGAAGCCCCCGCTTCGCGGGGGCTTCTATTCTGGGTAGTTATGCCCTTCGGGCAGGATGACACACTAACCTAACCTAACCTAACCGAAATTGTGTTGTGTTGTGATCGCAAGATACCTAACACTCCTCCTCGCTTCGCTCGTCGTCGTACCTAACGGTGACTCTGGAAAGTAATATTAGTATAATAGATATTTATATTGATTTACATTATAAACTTAAATAATTCGGAGTAACGATAGTTATGAACAAAAAATTATAAGTATTTTATAATTTTAAGAAATGATAATTATGATTAAAAAAATTATGAACAACAATTTCGGACTTCCAATAATCGAAGTACAAATTTTAAGTGATCTTTGGCGCTCCCCCCGAAATCCCGTATTTTAAGTCTCCTAATCAAGGATATCAAAACTCCGGACTCCCTTGACTTTTAAATCCCATCGGCCCGCATTTCTTGAATCCCGGCTTTCTAACGACTCGTAACACTGGCTTTTTAATCTCGGAATTCAAATATCTTGGTTTCCCGCATGGGTTTCTAAAACTCCGAATGCCGAAATCCTAAAACCCCAGAAAGTCGCACTCCTGGTATATCGGGAACTCGGCTTTTTCATCTAGGAAACCCACCCGTTGCCTAAAGTCCCGGAGTCCCAGGATCCTTATATCTCGGTTTCTCGCATTCTCGGAATCCCTGGTTATTCGGCTTCGTGCAGTTCAAAAATCCCGGTTTTTGAAAGTTCCAGTATCCCGGTATTCTTAAGTTACGGACTCCCAGGACCCTAAAATTCGGTTGTCCCGCATTTCTAGACCCCAGCTGTCTAAAATCCCGGAAACCCGTTGAAGGATTTCCGGAATCCTGGATTTTTAAAGTCCCGAATATCCCGGGATCCTGAAATCCCGGCTTTTGAAAGTCCCGGGATTCCGTCCGTCCTACCTCGCTCGGGTAATACCTCTATATACTTTCGAAAAAACGTGGCCCTCCTTTTAGGTATTAGGTGGCATGTAATAAAAAAGATATTTATTATTAACCAACTTCAAAAAAGGAGGAGGTTCTCAATTCGACTGTTTTTTTATCATTATTATGTTCTTTATTTATTTTTGGTCTTAGTGATAGGTTTTTTACAATATTTTTATAAAAGTAAAATACAAAAATACATCAAAGACACAAAAAAACAATAAAAACATTATAAAAAACCTATCCTAGAGGGTATGGCAGGGCCCAGGCTGCCGGTGGTTAGGGCCGCAGTGAGAGGAACCGGCGGACTATCCGCGCCGTATCCATGACCACCGCCTTCTGCATCTGACCCTTGATCCAGCCACCTAGCGAAAGTCTCTCGAGGTGTTGATCGAGACATTATTTTTTTTTTTTTTTGTATGTATGTTACGCAATATCTCCGTGAATCGTGAACCGATTTTCAATAAAAAAAAATTATCGAACGGGTATATCCCCTAGACGGTCCCATTGTCACCAAGTCGGGGTCTGATGATGGGATCTTGGAGAAATCGAGGGAACTCTTCAACTATTATTGGCACGCCTATAGTGATTTCACTATTTTTTACAGCAACTCGGCCACTTCCTTTTGGAATAGCGGATCCTAAGTGAAGTCGGTTCTTTTTTGTTTAAAATTATTCAATTTAGGCACATTACAATGCACTTATGAACGTCAGAGACAAAAAGAAACTACTAATAAAAACTAAGTGCAAGCTGTGAATGCAGTGTTTCCCCTTTACTATAGCCAGCTATTAAATTTTCATTTTGTATAAGTCAAGAGACAGGCGCGGGCTGAAAAACAGCACTGTGTAGCCGACCAAGCTCGCTGCAAATGCTGAGCTCCGAGCCTATTGTCGCGAATTTAGTTCTTAAGTTGATTGTTTGTTGTGTTTTTTTTCCTTTCCCTTCTTGAGTATTGTTTTTCTGTTTACTTCTAGTGTATATTACCACTCTTTTTTTTTTGTGTCTATTTGTGTGCAACAAATAATGCATTTTTGAATTTAATTTTTTACCAGTTGGGTGATCCAATAATTAACTCCGGCTCAATGTAGTTCAAGTTAATTACAGCAGACAGAGACAGTAGCCATTAAATTTATTTACTTTGAAGTGAAGGAGGTTGTTGTGATTAAAAACCACAAAAACAGGACACTGCACACGCTGCTTTCAACCTGGATCAGACATCAGTGAAAACCGCACGGATCAACTTTACATACATATCCGCACACTGTGTCATTAGAATGTAAGATGTAGCAAAACAACACGTTCATCGATCCAATTTCATTAACACTCAGTGGCGGCTTGTGAAATTTTTCTTAGTAAAGGGGTTATTTAAAGGCCTTCAGCTTTAGTCTTCAGAATTCCAATTGCACACACTATTTACTATACTTATGACAGCATTTGGTCATACAATTCATGTTTATAAGCATATATGTGAATACCTAAGATAAAAAATGAGCACCCCTAACTTTGACCACAGCCTATTTCATTAAACTATGATTAATTTGTATTCATTTTAGAAATAATGTTCTACATGCCTCATGACAACGTGATATCCTTTAGAACATGAATGTATTCATGGTTATTTACTCGAAAGATATAACCAAATGTGCAATGATAACGTGATCAAAATTGACTTTACGTTTTAGTTCATTCAATATAACAAATAATTTTGTCATACTTACAGTCATTTTAATAAAAGATTAGCCTTTACATTTGTAAACAAACTTTTGTTGCGCTCGGCACTACAATATCCGGCCTGAACATTTTAGAAAATGCATCAGTTTCTACACTACACTCATAAAACCAACGGTGACGTGACAATATCTACAATAGTATTCGAGACATATTTAGATAAAATACGTAGGTAAATAAACATAACCCCCGGGTCATTTCATTATTTTCATTGCATATGACAATGACAAAACATGTAGTAGTGTTCGAATACTTGCATCTTTACATTTTCCTTTAATAGTGCTAATAGACTTACTGTAAAATAATATTTTGTAAATCAGCCGTGTTTTATTACATTTATTCTCAGCATTTATTTACTTTTTACCTCCCTTTGTTTGACCCCCCCCACATAACCTGTCCGACACGCAATGCACGTCGGACCTATCCTATATGCGCCGAACGCAAACATGGTTCACAATTTCCGAACGCACCCGTCACTGGCTTCACTGACAAAGAACCAATATGGCCGCCGTCAAATTGCGAAATTAACACTTTTGAACGTAAAATACGCGACAATCCGAATTTTGCCGATATAAGTGTCCAATTCAAAAACTCTTTATTCTTTACGCTCTTTCGTTTGAGCATAGTCTCGTTCGACTTTTCCGTACCCCCCCCTCGGGATTATTAATATAGATAACCAAAATTCGGTAAGGATTTAATAATAGTTTGTTATACAAGGGAGCAAAGTTGTATTTTAACCGCGAGTGTGGAATTGAAATACGAGCTAGCGAATGGATTCTAGGGTTGAATGACGAGCTAGCGAATGGATTCTATGGTTCAAAAATAGAATCCAAAGGGAAGAGAGTAGTTCTAAAATAGAATCCTGAGCGTAGCCAGTGTTGCAACACACGAGAAGTAAAAATTACTTTACAACCGTGTGTAACACAAATTTTTCACCTCGCTAAAGCATGGAAAATACTACATAGGTACAAGAAAAACAACTGAAAGAAAAAAAACATTTACAAAAAAATGCGAACATTATCCTGTCTGGAGTGGCCTTTACAAGTTATTATGTTATAATATACTTAACACGTTCCAATTTCATATATTTTTTGCACTCTTGTGAATAAAATGCACTTTTGCATACTAAAAATTGCATAAAAAAGACAAATAATAAAAAAGGCCTTTCCGAGCTAGGGAGATAAAAAGTTTATTTGCTTATAAAGTTTACTTATAAAGAACAAAACATTTTGGTAAGTATTAGCCTTAGTTCTGCAGTCCAAAACTTAAGTTACTACTCGCAGTAGACGAAGTTTGATTGCCTTTGTTACGAGCACGTACCTACCTATTTTTTTATTTGTCGCCCTATTCCTACACAATATTAAATACATCAACTACAGCGGCATGCCACCTACACCGTTACTAGCACATGCTATTAAAATTATAAGAACATCGATTGTGAACAACGATGAGACCTACAGAGAGTTTCCTGTACTGGACGGTATCGGGGTGGCTGATCTGCAATGCGTAACACAAACGTACAGATCGTTGGAATCATTAATCAATAACCATGTAACATTAACTGAAACACTTATGGTGTTTATGGAATCAGTTAGGTACATATCCGCTTGATTTGGTAGGTTGTACCGTGGGCTGTTAAAATCCGACAGATCTTAACATTCTTAACCACGCATTTCTGAGATCTAAAGAAGGAAAAAACGTTAAGTATATGACTTTAGGTCAAAATAGCCAAAAAAAGCTCTTATTTTTTATGTTCTGTGCACATGAAAACAAATGTTATTAATTCAATGATTGGTACATTTAAAAAAATATAGTTTATGCAAAGTGTTCCTTGTCACTTTGATATCTGTCAACAGGGATGTGTAAACTATGCCCAATAGTGGCACCAACGCCATCAAAAAGGCGTTTTGTGCTGCGTTATAATAAAAAAAGTTTTTTTTTAAATTGGTTCCTACCTATTAACTCTGAAACTAGGCGTATTCCAGAAAAGTTTAAAGGACATTTTCTTCTCTGAATATGATCAAGAATACACTGTTAAAATCTGTCGGGTTTTAACCACCCACGGTGTATACAAGTGGTCCGACCCAAAGCAACTGCAAAACTCCGATCAAATACTTATATATATATATATATTATCTATATTATATTTCGCAAAAATATTTTTTGATACAATTTTACTGAAAGGACTCAAAATCATCACGTATATTTCACATAAATACAACATTACGTGTAAAAGCGTTCAATGCACCGAAATCTATTCATAAAATGTGTCCAATATTTTACAGCACTTAAACTTCATAAATATCAAAGTCCGCGGGAAAATTAAGCAGAGCCATTTATAAATTGCGAACGAAAAAGCTTGGCAAATATCGCCTCGGGTAACTCACAAAATATTACCTAAGTGCAAAAAAATTGGTAGGTTGTGATACTAGTAAGTAGCTGCTAATTTATAAAAAGTAAAGTGACTACAACTAGAATTTGCAATTTCACTATTTGACCCTTTCAAATAAATATGGCTGTAAGAAAGAGAGGCAATTGACCAAGACTGCTTTGTTCGTACGGATCGTATACTTGTAACACACAGCAACCCATTAGAGTAGCTTTCTACTGCATCTTTAATTAATTTATCTTTCCACTACGCTTCTCTGGGAATCGCGCCAAAACGTATATATCTAATAGACTTGTGAAGCATTTCACAAAACTAGCGCAAAACCAAGTACCCTAACCTAACCTACCCAACTATATAAATTTATTATTGTACGTACTACAACACACTATTGTCTTTTCGACGTTAGCTTCTTAACTTGAAATAAAAATCAATGGATTGACGTACCTGAATGTTCGCCAAATATCGAAACACATCACGTTGAGCCAGAAGAAGCTTGTTTGAAACGCGTAGTATACGATGAAGGCTGCAACAAAGGAATAAAGTACATATCAAAACCGTGAATGAGAATGAAGTCTACCACTTGCCAACATGTTACATTACAGACAGCGCATTTTCTCCTCGGGGCATATTCGAAATTACTAATTGAAGGACATCATTTTGACATCAATAAGTAAATTCGAATGTGCTTCATCTGCAAGGTGCACAAGACTTTACACTGGTATTTTAAAGTCTACTAATATGCTTACTGAATGAAAAGTATCCCGAAAAGACAAGGTTATACGTAATTAGAATTATGTTATGCTAATTAGGCCGCTCAAAGAATTGTCAAAACAAGAAGTAGGTACTGTCGTAGATACTTATTAGGTAATCAAAGTCTGTTAACAGCCACATGTGGGGCATGTCTTCGGCTTGATTAATTATGAATTTATGTTGATTATAATTAGTCGACATCACGATATTAAACTCTTTAGCTTAGTAACTCCTCACAGTTGGTAGATTCCATGGGGGCATCGCACACAAAAGTGTGTCGTCATTATTTTCACATGAAATTAATAGTTTACATAATCATGATTTTAAATTCCTATAGCCATTATTTTTAAAACACCATTTCATCGATTTAAACAGAGTTTTAAAGTCAGATTCGAGCGCTCGAATCTCAATAATCGCCCGTTGAAAACATAATTGGAAAAAAATATTCCGTTCGATTCATCTTAGGTCCACCGGATATCATCCAAAAAGGATCACCGGAAAGGTCCATAAAATTGCGTCTGTTGAGGTAATTGCGCTTTCTCTAGAATCACAAGGAGCTACGTAGTGTTAGGAGTCAATAGCATTTTTTTTGTATGTACTTTTGTCCCACCTTTTCTTATATTTTTAAGTTTCGTTACGAAAATTAGCCATACATTTATGCGTCTAATTATCTTTATCTACAGCCATATCATAAACCCTCCATGATGCGTTCAAAACCCGCACGTTATAACCACCATAAAAATTTATTGTTTCGTTAGTAATAGTTATTTGTTATACAAGGGTGCAACGTTGTATTTTAACCGCGAGTGTGGACTTGAAGCACGAGCTAGCGAATGGATTCTAGGGTTGAACTACGAGCTAGCGAATGGATTCTAGGGTTGAACCACGAGCGAAGCGAGTGGTTCTAAAATAGAATCCTGAGCGAAGCGAGTAGTTCAAAAATAGAATCCTGAGCGTAGTGAGTGTTGCAACACACGAGACGTAAAAATAACTTTGCAGCCGTGTGTAACACAAATCTTTTCACCTCACTAAAGCGAGGAAAATACTACATGTTTGTCCTTTTTTGAGTTTTTTTAAAACTTTTTTGACTTTTTTTGACTTTTTGACTTTTTTGACTTTTTTGACTTCGTTCCAAAAAACCAAACTAATAACACTGTAGTAGATAGATAGAGTAAAGGTTACCTACCAGCAGTTGGACGACAGGTTGTTAATTGAAGTAATAAATGCGCAGGCGGAGTATTTACAGTATATTTACACAAGATGGTTATATACAACACTAATAATTAAATTGGGAAAATATTCATAACGGTTAGGTAGCGTAGTGTTGTGTGTCTCGTTGCTAGGCAACCGCGCGCTGCAACACGCGGGCGCGGGGCGGGCGAGCAGGCCGCCACAACACGTTCGAATTTCAAATATTCTTTGCTCCCTTGTGAATAAAATGCAGTTTTGCTATCTGTTTTTAAAGAATAAAAAAGGCCTTTCCGAGCTAGGGAGGTGAAAATGTCTTATCTGTAACGATGTTATTACTATCAAATAATAAGCAAAAATTCGATATCATTATGAAAATCCGGGTCGGGCATGCGCCGCCCGACCGCCGACACAATCGAGTTGGTCATGGCGATGTCGGTGCAATCCGTGCAATAGCAGTCATTCAATCATCATTTCGGGTTTATAATATGTGTGTAGATAAAGCAGTGTTTGCAACTGTACGTAATTAGGCCTTAAAACACCCGTGTGATCTTATTATGAAACTCACTTCGTTCGTTTCATAAAACCACACTCGTGTTTTAAGGACCCCTATTACGTAACAGTTACATAAACTACTATAACGAAACTGAGAAAATGAAGAAACGTAAAATAAAACGTTCTTCGTTTTCTTAGTTTCATTACGAAAATGATCTATACATTTATATGGAAAGATTCGATAAAGGTACAACAATTCTGCGAATGACTTAGACGTAAAGGGGCCATCTCACCGCCACAAGTTCGTCTGAAGTATAGTTAGTCCTTCACATTGACACTTACTATTTTCTGATAATAAGAAAAATCGCATTTACCACAACTAACCGACCTCTAATTGAGATATTACGAAAAGTAGGACACCATTATTAGGTTAAATAATTCGACGGCATCAAATATACTTGGAGTGTATTTTCGTATGATATCCTGTTGATCAAACGTCATTCATCCAACTCTTTCATCTCGCCCTAGTTGTTATGATATCATAATGGTGAAGTAGATTTCGTCGAATAAACGAAAAAACATGAGGATTGAAAATGTATATCGCGTTTTCTACCATTCAAGCAGTCTCCAGTATCATCTGCGTGATACCATAATAAGTATATAGTATCACTTATTTACGCACGGGCCCGTTTCTCAAAAGCGTAACTTGTACCTAATACAAGCGGATGTCACATTTCGACACCTTTTGCTAGAAAGGGACTTCCACTTGTATTGCAAGCTACAAGCTTTTGAAAAATGGGCCAGTCTCAGTTTCAACTATTTTGTTCCGCGCCTTGACCTTTGGACAAAATGTCAAACTCTGAAAGCAGGGATCCAAACACCTAACAAAATGGATGGAATTGAGACTGCTTTAATTATAAAATTTATAGAGTCCAATAGTAAGCCTGAATTTGGATGGACATTGTTAGTTTTCTTGTTCGTTCATAGCGAAGGAAAATTTATTCTAACATTGAAAAGTGAGCGTCAAACTTCGCAAATGTTTTATTCGTGAATGTGAAGGCTGTAGGTATACTGGAGAACACGCAAACGGTTTCGTGGTTTAACATGTAATGAGGTACCCGAGTAATCGATATGTAGGTACTAAAGTTTTCTTTTGAGTAGTGTAGGCTGTGTAGAATTCGAACATGTTAGAAATAAACATGAACAATCCCTCCGAATATGTATTATTATTGCGAAATTATCTCCGTCTGTCTATCTGTTACATCTTCACACTTAATCCAAATTTGATCAAATCTGTTATGGAGATGAACTGAACTGAGACAAGGAAAATGACTAAGGATCTTAGTTTTTAATTTTATTAAGGAAACGATCCAAGTCGGCAACAGCGGCTTGTATTATACATATTTATTTGTTTATAGGCCTTATCACACTTGAGCGGTTTGAAAGCGATTTCTATACAAAACTCGTACGCGGCGAACTCGCGGCCTGGGGGCCGATTATTGACAGCCGGACGCTCGAATTCAAAAAATTCAAGCTCGAAAATAATCACACGCAAAAGTTTGTCGCCAATTTTTTCGCATGGAATTAATAGTTTAAATAATCATGATTTTAAATTTCTATCGCTTTTATTTTTAAAACATAATTTCATCGTTTTATTCGGAGTTTTAAATGTGACTTTCGAGTGCTCGAATCTAAAAAATCACCCCCCTGTTCGCTCCCATACAAAACTCGCTCGCAAATCGCAAGTGTGATAACGCTCTAAATATCGCATGCAGAGGCATTTAAAACTGTATTACATTTGCGGCTTTCACACATTATTTTGGTTAACATTTCTGACACGTAATTTGTGTCAATTCAGTAAATAATACAACATCGTTGTGTGACTATAAGGTGGATGGATTAATGATCTTAAGCAATGTCGATTAAGCACAAAGTTAGGAGAACTACAAACTGCTAATTCAATTCGTGATCAATTTGTGGCTAGCGTGCTTAGGGCTTGATTCTTATCTAAGTTGACTTAGGTAATAGGAGCTTTTTGTTTCGAATATAAAGCATAGTTTATTGCCGCTAGGTTTGTGCCAATGGAGAAATAAATGTACATCGGCAAAACACCAACTCTTCAGGAAGTAGGTGTATTTAGTTGTACCTAGTGTATTTCAAAACGCTAATCGATATTCGAGAAAAAGTTTTAACTGAAGGGAATTTACATAATCATATTACTCTAAGTATGCTTTTAACTAGGTACGCTCCCAAATTTTGAATAGCGAAGCGCTTAGTTTTGAATAGAAAAGCTCTTCTAATAATATTAGGTCTGCTTATAAAAAGGCTTTAGTTCAAGTGCACATTTGCTTATAAAAATATGTGATACTTCAAATCAAAGGTAGAGTTTGCCCGGAAAGAAAAGCGTCGCGTTCAATATGGGATATCAATATCATACATTTTACGACACTTTTCTTCCCGGATAACCATAGGTACCTACATCATTGTCGGTTTTTACTAGAGTTTATTTCAATAGTTATTTGTGCAACAAGAGAGGAAAGTTGGTTGTTCTTGCGAGTGTTGATTTTGAGACCCGAGTAAGCGAAAGATTCTATAATTGAATTGAAATTGATTCTAAGTTAGAATCTTGAGCGTAGCGAGGGATCTCAAGAACACGAGATGTAAAAAAACTTTTCTCTCGTGTGAGACATACAACTTTTCACCTCAGTAATGAGAACATATTAAAGTTGAAAAAACACACTTATTTACATTCCTGAATGAAAGGCATCATCATTATGACGATAGCTTCTAGAAACAGAATTTCACTCCCTGGAGTCACGAAAGTCGCAACTTTCGTCACTCCCTGGAGTGATGAAAGTCGCACTTTCGTCACTCCAGGGAGTGAGGAAAGTAGGCTTGTTCGAACTGCTGAGGTGAAAAATATTTTTTATGACAGTAACGCCTTGTTGATAACCGACAATTAAATAAAAACGAACATTTGGATATAAAAAGCATTGAGTAACAGGAGATGACATCCCTAAGAAATTCTTTGTCCCAAAAGTTGTAGTGAAAATCACCACAAGTCTATGGGTACTCTTTGATTCTGTCAACCGCCAAACATGGCTCACAAAATTTGTTCTAGATGTCACATCTAGTAAGTTCTACCTACACCAGGGACCGGAAAACCCCTCTTTAGGCTTAACCCTATCATTTCGGTAACCCAATCAATTTGGTAACCTCATGATACGGTTACCGTATCATGAGGTTACCGAATCATAGTGGTAACAGGTATTGAAGCGGTAACCGTAACCTCTAACACGGTTAACCTCAAAACCCCATCGCGATAGGGTTTTTGTTAAGGGTTTTCATTGGGTTATTGTAACCTGGGTTGTTTTTTCTTTACTACATTTGAATACTATTGAAAGCAAATGTCGAGATTTAGCATTTAATGAAACTAGCTAACTATCCGTATAGAGCTGTTATCGTAGTAGTCGCGTTGCTCAAGCATGAAAATATAATAAAGTAAAAATAAAATAAAATAAAATAAATGAAAATATCATAAGAATGAAAAAAAATGTAAATTTTAAAGTAAAATAAAATAAAAATAAAATAAAAATAAAATAAAAATAAAATAAAAATAAAATAAAAATAAAATAAAAATAAAATAAAAATAAAATAAAAATAAAATAAAAATAAAATAAAAATAAAATAAAAATAAAATAAAAATAAAATAAAAATAAAATAAAAATAAAATAAAAATAAAATAAAAATAAAATAAAAATAAAATAAAAATAAAATAAAAATAAAATAAAAATAAAATAAAAATAAAATAAAAATAAAATAAAAATAAAATAAAAATAAAATAAAAATAAAATAAAAATAAAATAAAAATAAAATAAAAATAAAATAAAAATAAAATAAAAATAAAATAAAAATAAAATAAAAATAAAATAAAAATAAAATAAAAATAAAATAAAAATAAAATAAAAATAAAATAAAAATAAAATAAAAATAAAATAAAAATAAAATAAAAATAAAAATAAAATCAAAATAAAATCAAAATAAAATCAAAATAAAAATAAAATCAAAATAAAATCAAAATAAAATCAAAATAAAATCAAAATAAAATCAAAATAAAATAAAAATAAAATCAAAATAAAATCAAAATAAAATCAAAATAAAATCGAAATAAAATCAAAATAAAATCAAAATAAAATCAAAATAAAATCAAAAAGTTGTTTCTATTGCATGTCATTGAATATATTTTATTATATTATATTTTATTTAATTTTTTATTTTATTCTACTTTAATCCTTTTTTTATATTGTATTTTACTATAGGTATTTTATTATGTTTTTCAATTTGTATTCTATTTTATTTTTATTTTTTTATTTATTCTATTTTTATTCTATTTTCATTCTATTTTCATTCTATTTTTATTCTATTTTCATTTTATTTTTATTCTATTTTTATTCTATTTTTATCCTATTTTTATTCTATTTTTATTCTATTTTTATTCTTTTTTTATTCTATTTTTATTCTATTTTTGTTATATTTTTGTTCTATTTTTATTCTATTTTTATTTTATTTTTATTTTAATAAAAAAAAATATATATTCATAATTTATTGTACACATACATGTATATACTTGATAATTACAACAATACATTTCAATTCATATGCACATTATGCACGAATGCCACGAATCCGTATCCGTAATTTCTCCAAAGTTAGTATAGTAATAATGTAACTAAACGAAATGCAGCCGCGCTCCAATTTCAACCTAAAAGTAGAAATATTGTTAAAGATGAACACAATAAACGACGCGCGACGTTTCCGGCAAAACCTGTTTGTTTGTACTGGGAGCTTAGTTGACCAGCCCCGTGCTCAAAGCCACTACAGCAATTTAATAATGAGCCTAATCAGAGTGTTCGTAAAGATTACATTCGTTTGAGCTGCCTCAATACCCTATGATTCGGTAACCGAATTGATTGGGTTTTTAATGCGGTTAGTGTTACCTTAGGTTAACCTGATCGATACGGTAACCGTATCAATACGGTTACCTCATCATAAGGTTACCGTTATATGAGGGTTTTTAAAACAACCTCAAAAATAACCCTATGAAATACCCAGGTTATGGTAACCGGTTCCGGTCCCTGACCTACACAGTAAATCAATGATAAATACGTATATTTCTGAGCAATTCCTGAAAAATATACCCCTTTAGGTATAATTGTAGGTATACAATTCCAAATTCTCTTTATATGTGGAAACCCATAGTGTGTGGTTTCATATAGTATGCACAGCGTTTAAGAGTAACTTCCTAGTACCTACTAACTTACATTATTAAAGTAGCGACATATATCATTCTTAAAGTCCCGGCTCCGTTGCAGCAAGGCAACTTCACTAGGACGGTAATTAGAACAAACAGTTCTGGCATTTTGTAACGAAACTGTAAAATACCTCCTGCCTCTATGTTGCGAAGTGTTTTGGGTCTTCCAGTGTAAAGTAAAAACAATTACAAGACGTTTTTTATTGCACTCTTATTGCTTTCAGGATTGTCTTGCTGAGTGGCGTTTCTGGAGATCGAGATATTTTTATGGAACGAATTTTAAGTGACAAAATAGTAAAAGAACAATAATGAAAGTACAGTGGCTATCAGACATATCGGCGCGGCCAACGTGGTCACAAATATCTGAACAACGACTCTATTGTCATGGCGATATAGCGCATGTTCAGATATTTGGGCGATGGGCGAATGAGTGTCGTGAGTGCTTGATATTTTGCGAGCGGATGGATAATAGGCAGTCAAGTGTGTGCATGATAATTTTTGATTTATATTTATAGTAAGAACCTATGTAGTTTCGCAGTGTATTAGTGATAAGACTGTAATGCTGTGTAAACTTGAAATAAACAATAAACAATTTTTGATTAGGTTAATAAGGTACCATGCATGGCCGCTCCGATATATTTGATGGCGACTGTACTTGCATGCAGCATGCGTTAAATAACATAGTAAAATGATTAAATTGTTAGACAAGTTTTGATTTTGGCATCTCTCTTGGGGAATGCAAACTGCAGGTAAAAAATTATAAGTACCTAACCTGTAGTAGTAGTGAAACACTTTATTGTAGTTACAACAAAGGAAAAAAACAACAGGAAAATACACAATATTACAAGTTATTGGTAAACCAATAATTAGGTAATTACTATAGTCTTTGCAGCGATTGCTTTCCTTAACGTATTTCAATCATCGGTGCATTCATCTGAATTAAATGCCCAGCAAAAATAAACTCGCGTACACATGATACTCTCGAAAGAATCAAGCACAATACCTTGAAAAAACGGCCAAGAGCATGTCGGGCCATGCTCAGTGTAGGGTTACGTAAACTGAGACCATTAATTCAAAAGGTCGTTTCTTATGGGAAATTTGGCGGCGCTTACGTCATTTTTACTTACGTCCTTTCACTGTGGGTTTTTGAGTGATAACTCAAAAACGGCTCAACCAATTGAATTCAATATAGTTTTCATTGAAGGTATTCATTAGGACTCTTTTTAATGTTTTTGTCAAAATTTTAGGACCCACGATTCAAAAGTTAGATGGGGGGACGCCCTGATTTAAACTTTCGGAGCTATTATTTCCGAAAGTATTAGTTTTATCCAAAAATTGTTTTAAAAGACCCTAATTCTTTTTAAAAAGACCTATCCAACGATACTCCACACACGAACGAAAAAAATTTCGCCCCCCACTTCACGTGTATGGGAGGTACCCTAACAAAATATATTTTTCGCGTTTTTATTCTACCGTTTTGTCTGCTTGGTTAATGCACATATTCAAACCAAATTTCAGCTTTCTAGTGCTAACGGTCACTGAGCTAGACCGCGGACGGACGGACGGACATGGCGAAACTATAAGGGTTCCGTTTTTGCCATTTTGGCTACGGAACCCTAAAAAGCCAAGCTGTTTTTTCAACTTACTGGTTCATGCCACAGAATTTGCCTATTTTTTTATGGTGACTTACACCACTAGTCCAATAAAAAAATGATTTGCAACACAAATATTTTAAATGAAATCGATGAAGTTGAAGTTGCGGTTTCCATCCAGGACTTACATAAACATGTGCCTTATGCAAACTCCAATTTAACTTTGCTCACAATATATTAGGTTAGGAGTGTGTATAGTAACCTAGACGACCTTATGCTGATCTTATCTGAACTTAATCATACGGTCAACTTTATTATACTCTCAGAATGTCACCTGGAGTTCGATTTTTGAATCTCACCGGTGACTTTTTTTGTATGCAGCCGATGACTATTTAGTATGAAATAAGTCACCCGGTGAGATTCAAAAATCGAACTCCTGAACCAATATAAACCAATCCCCAAATCGAATCCTACTCTGCTTTATATCCACAGTTAATAACTTAAATATCTACATACTTAATAACTTAAATATATACAGGGTCTTTCACCTAATGATGAAAGAACCTGTATCAGATATATCAGGATGATGAGTATGAAGTCTGAACCACTGATGGCAATTTGTAGATTAACTTAATAAGGAAATATATAATGCTGCGTTTATCCTGGTTGATATTTTTTCTACCCAGTATTTTGCTCGTTTCAAATTTAATTAGCGGCATTTGATATGATAATGATCACAAATTAGACAGAGGCGTAGAGAGCGCGCATCTATTTCTCACCCAAACACTCCAGTTTGTTTACAATATTAAACCTATTTTAAAAGCTATAAATGTTAATACTGGACTGAATACTTGTGTTTTCGTTTCAGAAACCACTTGGTGCCAAATACCGAGGGAATTTATAACAATGCAGTGAATTAGGTTCTAATTACCAAATATTATTTAAATAAAAACAGCAACAACATAATATAATACGATAATGTATACTAGTTTACCTACGAGTATTAGGCAACGGGGATGCTGGTCGAAAGTCTTAACAGATGAAGCCAGCATAGCTTGTACCAGTTGTACCTGTCAGTCATACCAATAGTGTCAATTTCTTGTTTTTTTAGGGTTCCGTACCTCAAAAGGAAAAAAAACGGAACCCTTATAGGATCACTTTGTTGTCCGTCTGTCTGTCTGTCTGTCTGTCTGTCTGTCTGTCAAGACCATTTTTCTCAGGAACGCGTGGAGGTATCAAGCTGAAATTTATACCAAATACTTAGGTCTATTGTCCCTTGAAGCTGTGAAAAAATCAAACTTAAAAGCCAACGCAATCAAAAGATACAGTCGTTTATGCTGCAAATTTTAGAGTTTTCGGCACTCGCAAAACCTACGGGGTACTTCCCATGAACTCAGAAACTTGAAATTTGGCACGAAGCAACGTCATATAGCATAGACAAAGGAAAAATTATAAAAAGTAGACATTTCTAGTAAAATCATACAAAAATATATATTTAAAATTTTAAACGTACTACCTTTTTCCTCGTAAACGCGTGAAGTTATTAAGTTGAAATTCATGTCAAATACTCAGGGCTATAGGACTTTTCAGATGTAGCAAAACCAAATTTTTATTTCAACGCAATCAAAAGAAATAGCAATTTAAGTTGCATATTTTGAAACTGTGTACTCGCAAGAAACTCAAAACCTAAAGGGTACTTCCCGTAAACTCAGAAACTTGAAACTTGGCACGAAGAAACTTCATGTAGCACAGACAAAGGAAAAATTACGAAAAGTAGATTTTTTATGTAAAATCATACAAAAAAATATATTTTAAATTTTAAACTTACTACCATTTTCCTCGTAAACGCGTGAAGTTATTAAATTGAAATTCATGTCAAATACTCAGGACTATAGTACCTTTCAGATGTAGCAAAACCAAATCTGTAAGTCAACGCAATCAAAAGGAATAGCAATTTAAGTTGCATATTTTGAAACTGAGTACTCGCGAGAAACTCAAAACCTAAAGGGTACTTCCCGCAAGCTCAGATCTTTAAACTTGGCACGAAGCAACGTCATATAGCACAGACAAAGGAACAATTATAAAAAGTTGACATTTTTAGTAGAATCATACAAAAAATATTTTTTTAAATTTTAAACTTACTACCTTCTTCCTCGTAAACGCGTAAAGGTATTAAATTGAAATTCATATCAAATACTCAGGTCTATTATATCTTTCAGCTGTGGCAAAAACAAACTTTCATGTCAACGCAATCAAAAGAAATAGCAATTTAAGTTGCATATTATGGAGATGAGTACTCGCAAGAAACTCAAAACCTAAAGGGTACTTCCCGTAAACTCAGAAACTTGAAACTTGGCACGAAGAAACTTCATATAGCAAAGACAAAGGAAAAATTACGAATAGTAGACATTTTTAGTAAAATATTTTTTTAAATTTTAAACTTACTACCTGTTTCCTCGTAAACGCGTAGAGGTATCAAATTGAAATTCATATCATATACTCAGCTCTATAATATCTTTTTGCTGTAGCAAAACGAAACTTTCATGTCTACGCAATCATAAGAAATAGCAATTGTTTTAGGTTTTTACGGAACCCTCGGTGCGCGAGTCCGACTCGCACTTGGCCGGTTTTTTTTTATTTTTCTGACCTGGTGCTAGCCCTTTAAGCCAAATCCCATAGAAGAATAGTGATAGGTACAGTCAGCGTCAAATATATTGTAACAGCAAGAGTAGCCAAATATTTCGTCACACTCATATAATTTGTATGGTGTGACGAACTATTTGGCTACTCTTGCTGTTACAATATATTTGACGCTGACTGTACAAGCTATGCTGGCACCATCTGGCCAAACCAATGACAGTTGCCAACCCCATTACTTGGCATTCGACCTATAAAATATTCAACACATATGTGGGTATATTTTTCAATTACAGCAAGCTAATAAATTAGCTCACAAAATAAATTCGGCTACAGCATATATCAGTGATAAAAGCCCGTAAGTTTTAAATTTCCAACAATAACACATTAATATTAATAATATCCACCATTAATTATCGCAGTTACGAGTACATTAGGATACTTTATCATAGCCTGTCCACGCCCAAAAGCTTCCTAATTGAATAGGGCGTGTCTACTTACAAGTAATTATGTCAGGAAATGCAATGTCAAATTAAGTGAATTAATATAGGTGTGCCAAGTGTAGTGTACGCGACCCCTGATTGGACGAGTGCCTAATTAGTACTTCGTAATAACACGGATTTAATTCATTTTATACAGGGTGAGGCCACTGAGGCCTTATCAGAAGTAATGTAATTAACAATTTATTGTTCATGTTTTAAATTTGTTTCAATGAAAGAAAATTATATAAAAACTATTACCATAAAATGGGGTGTGTAGAGATGACTGAGGGGTAAGGTGGCTTTTATAAGCTACCGCTATGAAAATAATATATTCTTGTTGCAAATTAAGCTATTATAAGTTTTATTATACAGTATTACCACCAATTGCTTAACGAAGAATTTCCACATAGCAAGCCTAAACCACTTTTACCCATCATGGGCCCTATCCAAGAGATATCAGTAACGGAAACCAAAGTCGCCTTATCCAAAATGAAGAATAGGAAAGCTACTGGTCCCGACGAAATACCAATAGAAATGTGGAAAAAATCGGGGCTAGCAGGAGTACAGTGGCTCACGATGCTATTTAATAGAATTTTGCTTAGCAACCGCATTCCAGACATGTGGAGATCCAGCAACCTTATACCGTTCTACAAGAATAAGGGGGATGTAGCCAACTGTGGTAATTATCGAGGTATTAAACTTACGTCGCATACCCTGAAATTGTGGGAAGGTATCCTTGTCAGCCGGCTTAAGAAACTGATCAACATAACACCCAATCAATGCGGATTCACTGGCGGAGTGAGCACAATAGATGCAATCCACACGGTCAAGATCTTAATTGAAAAATACAAATCTAAGAAACAGGACCTACACATGGTATTCATTGGTCTTGAAAAGGCCTTTGACCATGTGCCACGAGAGCTTATTTGGCAGGCATTAAGAGCGCAAAAAATACCAGAACATTATATAGAGGCTATACAGGACATGTACCGGAACATAAAAACTAGGGTAGTAAGCCCTGCAGGCGTTACAGAGTATTTCGAAGTTAGAGTTGGAGTTCACCAGGGCTCAGCACTAAGCCCCTACTGTTTAACATAGTCATGGACTACATTACTAGAGATCTACAGAAACCTGCGCCTTGGGCATTGTTATACGCGGATAACATAGTCTTAATTGCCGAGTCTCTCCAAGCCCTACAAGCTGACTTAAATTCATGGGTAAAGGCCTTGGAGAGCCAGGGACTTAGGATTAGTCGGGAAAAAACCGAATACATGTTCTGCCACCTATCAAAAACAAGGCCAAGTACCGTTGCACCGCCGTGTATCGAGGGAATCCCACTTAAACGGGTGGACTCGTTTAAATATCTGGGATCTATAGTGTCACCGCAGACTACCGCAGAAAAAGACATTCAGCACCGAATTTCATCAGCCTGGCTCCAGTGGAGATCGCTCTCTGGTATGCTGTGCGATCCCCGAATACCTATAAGAACCAAAGGGCAGGTATATAAACAAGCTGTAAGACCAGCGTTACTGTATAGCTCGGAATGCTGGGGTTTAAAGAAAAATGACGAGTAAAAGCTTCATACCACCGAGACGAAGATGCTTCGCTGGGCGGGCGGCGTCACTAGGATTGACAGAATACGAAACACCTACGTTCGGGGCACATTTAAGATCGCTAACATCCGTGACAAATTGGCGGAAGGTCGCCTACGATGGTATGGGCACGTCATGAGACGTGATGAAACTCACATGACGAGGGCTGTACTGAACATACAAGAAGGTGACCGTGGCCGAGGACGACCACCGACAACTTGGAGCAGCACCATAAGAAATGATTTGAAAACAGCGGGCATTGATAAAAGTATGACAGCAGACCGCGTAAAGTGGCGTAATGGTATTAGGAGGGCCGACCCCAACTAGAGATGGGAATAATAATGGCCAGGAAGAAGAAGAAGAAGAAGAAGTTTTATTATACAAAAGTGTCGATCTAATCATTTTCAAAACTCGCTTTAGTATGAAATCCCATCTCACCCCAAAGTCGCCCAACTATGGGTGAGGTGGTTTTTTGTGTATATCCTTAAAAATGGAACTACACATAATTCGGAATACTTTTTTGTGTATACATCAATGTGCCAAATATAAAAAATATTTTTTATCAAGGCTTAAACTTCGATTTCGTCCCTACTTACCCCATTTTACGGTACTTACAAAATGCCTCACTAGCCATTCGCAGCTCAGAATTTCAACAAACTCGTAAACATTTTAAGTTTTCGTTTCCTGAACAAATTGAATTTCTGGCATTTTTACAGAAGTGTTGAGATATCGAACTAGATGTTATTAAAGTTATTCGTAGGTATTATTATTACGGAGGTATACAAGTATTATTATCAAATTGTGACTACAATCATGTAAATTACTGTGCCATGCCGTAATAGGCATATTACGTTACGCTGATACTGATATTCGCTACCTACGCAAAAATCTATATAATGTATCTAAGTCCCTCAGCAATAGTAGACTGTTTGACAAGGGTCTAAAGTAAGCCATATTACCAAGAGGTGGCTATTTTCGAGTTCAAAATCGTTCGAGTGGTGATATGGCTTTTAGACTATAGTGATACATACTATTTTTCACTTCGACTGCGTAAAAATAATGAAATAAATGTTGTGATTGATTGATTCAAAGTATGATAAGATAAAGTACCGAATACAAAAAAAACACGTAGAAACTTAAGCGATACAAAAAGCTTATTAACCTTATGACCCTTAATTGGTTTGTTTCTATCAAGTGACTGATGGATAACTTGCCGAAACATCGCCGAGGTCAGCCTGTCGTGACCCCTACCTCAAGAAGATAACATACTAATGACAACCAAAGCCCACAGTGAAACCAAAGTGACACAAGCACACCAATTTAGGGTCAGGTACGCTAGGACTAGTGCCCTACCTGTTCTGCTATTATTATTATTAATTTCAAAACTAGCAAAAAATAACAATAATTGTAGCTTTTTGGAAAGCTGATGAACTAAGGAAATAATTTCTGTCATTTATACTCGAAGTGTCATATTTTTTTTTTAAAGTATTGTTTTAAAATGCAATAACATTTAAAAAAAAACTGAAAACTTGTGACTTCAAAACGTCTTATTTTTAAAATTTTGGAATTTTTAGCATGTTTTTTTCATTAAAATCAAAGTCAAAGTCAATATTGTCTTTATTTAAGTAGGCATAGCAACAAGCACTTAAACGTAATCAATCAGTCGTTCATTGGCTATTAGAAAAATGCTTATTTTAATTTAAAATTTACCAGTTTTAGGCCGAAAAGCGGGTTTTTAATTAAAAAAAAGTAAAAACTCAAATAACTTGAAAACAAATGAATTTGACCAGGGGCCAATTTTTGACTTTCGAGCGCCCGAATTCAAAAAGTTTAAGCTCGAAAATAATCGCACACAAAAGCTTACCGTCAATTTTTTCGCATGAAATTAATAGTTTAAATACTCATGATTTTAAATTCCTATCGCAATGATTTTTAAAACATAATTTCATCGTTTTATTCTGAGTTGTAAATGTCACTTTCGAGTACTCGAATAATCAACCCTTCAATGTTTAGAGATAAAAGAAAACACCCATCCGCAGCCATCAGGTAAATTTCAGTAGCTCAGTTAGTCAGAGCGATGGGCATGTTTCCCAAAGTCGCAAGTAAGTAAGTTCGAGTCTCGCCTGAGGCAGTGAATTTTCCTTTTTTTCTTTTACTTCTAAACATTACACAGGCTTCCTTTTCAGAACGGTTTACAAAACCCTAAACCAACTTTTATATCATGGTCCATTACTTCGGTTCCAATCGGAGTCTCCTTGATTTAGACAAATTACGTCTGTTCAGTGCTGTTCAAACAATAAACTGTAATTTATCAGGTGAAAACCTATTTAAATTATTTGCGTAAGTGGCGGCGAATCAAAATATTCTTAAGCAAGCCGGAGTTAATTTAGGATGCCGAATGTAGGAAAACTGCTTAACTGTCCGAAAATAGGCAAGCCGGCGGAAACCGAATTGTATACACGCGCCGCCACTGGTAAGTAAACTGGTCCCTAGAGTACAAAATAAAACAATGGGGTTGGCAACTGTCAACGGTTTGGCCAGATGGCGCCAGCATAGCTAGGTCCCTTTCACTAGTATTGTTGTATGGGATTTGGCTTAAAGGCTAGCCCATCCAGGGCAAAAAAAATTAAAAAAAAAACCTGATTTTGACACTATTTGTAGGACTGACAGGGACCCAGCTATGCTGGCGCCATCTGTAAATACTTTCGACCGGCCAACCCCATTAACACCGCGAGGTGGTTGTTGTTGTTAGAATTATGTTTATTCGAGTTTTACATATTATTATTCTACTCGTCGACTGTATTGCTTGAATTGAGACTATGTAGACCGAACTACTAGCGCATACCTTTCAATAGAGCTTTTATGGTCGGATATTGTAGCATCGCCAACGATGGTACAAAGGATTTTCGTACAATATTGTAACACTGTTGCCGGAGCCCGCACTGCGCCGCGGGAGGGGACCGGCACAATCTGTCGGGAGATTGAAGTTACTCAATTGTATAGAGGCAGCAGGTATTTCGGCGAACTCATTTCTTACCGGCTTGCCTATACTGAGCACTCTTAGAAAAAGTATTGTATACTATAGTGACATAATCAACATCTTACTTACGCCACTCAGCAAGCTTCGTGGCCTGAACACGGTACTCGACTGAAAAGCTCTTAATTATATTACGATTGAATACTATTAAATATACTCGTGAACGTGAACGTAACTTTATTTTAGGATTAAGCACAGGAACTTCTATTAAAAGTCTTGCGGATTTGGACAGTGTGCAGAGTATAAAAACTTAGTTACGGTGTAAATGTAGCAGCGATGTAATAAGGTACTTCTAAATATGATAAAAATACTTACAAACCCGATTATTATATGAATTCAGTCGAGTAAAAAATGCAGCATCCATAGTAGTTGACGGATTTCGGCAGACATCACACATCACTGCATTTTTTGGACGAAGCGCATGAAAATTTATCATGAATATCCATCGTGTCAAAAACCTCATAAATGTCAATTTTTATTCATGCATGCTTGACTGAGGAATCATTATAGATAGATGTGGAAGTACCTTTGATTAATCAAAGTATTCTAAATATATATGTTAGCCTATGTCCTAAGTTTTACGAAATATACATACCGAAAATGTTACCTACTGAATTTTTGAGAATTTTCTGCATCTTGTACATTGCTCACTTCTAGAGTAACCCGTTATGGTATTTAAAAAATCAAATGACTATCAATTATTGTGAATTCAATTGCCATTTCCAGTTTTTATCACCTATATATAGGTACCTTTTTTGTTAATTTAAAGGCAACTGTTAAATAAAGATCAGCTCATATATTTTCATTAGTGTTTAGGATTTTTCACAAAACAACTAAAAGGTTAGAAAAGGTCCAAGGTTGTAGTGAAAATCACGTTTAAGATAGATATATATTAGGTTATACCAAGATTATTCGACTTCTATTTGAACAAATTGTGTCGCGTTTATCTAGTAACTAGTTTATTGTGAGTTTCGTTACCGAGAGTAAATACATTATTGTTATGGTATAAAGCACAGGAATAAGAGATATCCTTGGTACGCAATAGTACGCATTTATATGATTAACCCCTGGTTTTTTTACATTGATAGGAGCGGTAGATAGGCTTTACATTCAAATTTAGTTGTCTTTCAATAAGGTATCAATTAATTCAATTCCATTTCATATTTATTTCATTTAATTTTCATTTTAAATTTGATTTCACTTTACTCCCAGTGCATTTTGCTTATACAGTCAAGTTGTACTGTATTCTGTATATTAGGAGTTGTATACCTGTTAATACGTTGCAGTGGCGGTGGTTGAAAATTATTCTTAGGCAAGCCAGAGCTTAATATGGCTTAAATTTTCTTCATGAGCTGTAGAAAAACTGATCAGGTGTCTGAAAAATAGGCAAGCCGGCGGGAATCGAGTTCTATGGATGCGCCGCCACTGATACGTTGATTACTCAGACATGCAATGAAAACAAGGGCGATATACTTAATTTAATTGTTATATAGCACCATAAAATGTATGTGTAGTTTTTATACCTGTATTATTTGTGTACATTTATATGTAGTTTATTTATATTATACATATTATATGTTAGTTTCATGAAAGTTTAAAATTGATAGATTCTTACTTTTTTTCTTTGCACCACATTTACCTTTCTCTGTTTAGCTCTGTGGTTGACTGGTAGAGAATGCCTTTAGGCATTAAGTCCGCCATTTGTACATAATTCACATTGTATTTTGTGCAATAAAGTTTAAATAAATAAAATATATAAATAAAATTTCAATCGAACTAACGTAGTATAATACGTACCTAAGTAAATTACGTAGGAAGTATATTAAGACCCCTGAACTTTTGTATCCACGTTTACATAAATCCTCAATCCTCACGTGCACCTCAAGGTATTTAGGCGATTATCACACTGGCGACGGATCCGCATGCGGCGCCGGTGCGCGAGCGAGATAGCGCTCTGCACGTGTATAGATTGATTTTCCATTCGTTTTGCTGTAGAAAAGGGTTCTACAGATACGATAAAGAGTTCTACAGATATGTTACCATTATTTACAACGTCAAAAGAAGAAACTAGACAACAACTTGTATGTCAGTAATGGATTTAAGAAAATATTAAATTGTTTAAATTTAAACGGGTCCGTAAAATACTTGTATTGATATGACATAGTAATGTCAGAGACTATTTATTAACTTCATATGTCTTTGGTAATATATAAGACAGAAAAAGTAAACATGAGCTTGTGGCCATTACCGACTTATGGGGTCTTATTTAAAGAGGCTGTCAACACCCGATGACCTCCAAATTGGCATTACTTAAACAGTCGTATAGCTATAACCACTTGTTTCAGCAAAGTAAAAAAAATATATATTATTACTCATTATATTTGGAAGAACTTTGTTAATTCCGATATACGATTGGACGAAATCGGCTCGATAGTTAATAATTCCAAAGTTATATCTTAAAAATAGCTTTAAATAGTTGTAAATATGTCTTTAGTTTCTTGACGTTTGTAATTAAGGACAAAATCCCATCACACTACTATTAGTTACTATAGTTTTTTTTTATTCATCATTTTGCTTTTGCAATAAGCTCCCATAGTAATCGTAACGGAGTGTTTCTCTTTCACTCGGGCTGAAACAGATAGGGATGGAATTTAGCTGTTGCCATCCCCTTAATTTAAAGTTTTATCGTTTGAAATAAATTGTGATACAAAATCAAGAATTTACGATTGAACGAATATGTTTAGTAATAAAGGAATTAAAGGAAAAAGTATAGTGGTCAATGTTCAAAACAAATGTCTTAATAAGAACGGTCACGTACTTACTTGAAGCAACAAGAGCCAGTACTACACAATTTGCGTCCATACGACCCGCACCGAAGATTGACGTATTTTTGCTTTCTTTCGAATTACCACCCATTCACCGCTATGCTACGCGCGTAGCGCTACGCCGTAGCCGATAATATGGGTTTCCCGCTATGTAGTGAAAATGCTTCTTAGAGCCGTGACGTCAACGTATCGTCATTAGCAGTGAATGGGTTAATACAAACGTAAAAGTAACCGATACTCAAGGAACAAACATTTGTAGAACTTTACCTATCTATAGGTACCTTACGTGAACAGCGCTAGCAACAGAAATACTATACCTGTAGATTTTCGATGGGGCGTTGGTAGCTGCGTTTACTTTAGAGGCTATTCAATTTAGCCCAGAAGACTGCTTAAACTAGTGGTTTCTAACCTTTTAGTGATAAATGATAACTCGACAATATTTCTTCTTTAGCAGGAACCACCAATTGTTGGAAATAAATACCTAATGACGAAGAAAATCAACAATAGGGTGTTATGTTTATAAGTTCGTGGACCACTTCAGGTGCTTCCAGGGACTACCAGTTAAGAACCACTGGCGTAAACTCATGGATTTTCCTTCATTTCCCTGATATTAAACCAATGTAGTACCAACCCCTATTACAGTCGGAGACTTTACGCTCGAAGTTGTGGACGATTATGTATACCTCGGACAGACAGTCCAGCTAGGTAGGTCCAATTTCGAGAAAGAGGTCAATCGTCGAATCCGTCTCGGTTGGGCAGCGTTTGGGAAGCTGAAACATATCTTTTCGTCCAATATTCCGCAGTGTCTCAAGACGAAAGTCTTTGACCAGTGTGTGTTGCCAGTGATGACCTATGGCTCTGAAACGTGGTCGCTCACAATGGGCCTCATTAAAAAGCTTAAAGTCACCCAAAGAGCAATGGAGAGGGCTATGTTAGGAGTTTCTTTGCGTGACCGTATCAGAAACGATACTATCCGTAGCAGAACCAAAGTAACCGACATAGCCCGTCGGATCGCTAAACTTAAGTGGCAATGGGCAGGGCACATTGCACGGAGAACCGATGGCCGTTGGGGCACTAAGGTTCTCGAATGGCGACCATACACCGGAAGGCGAAGAGTTGGTAGGCCCCCTACAAGGTGGACTGATGACCTGGTGAAGGTCGCTGGAGTCCGCTGGATGCGGGTGGCACAGGACCGGTCATTGTGGCGTTCAGTGGGGGAGGCCTATGTCCAGCAGTGGACGTCTTTCGGCTGAAATGATGATGATGATGATGAAACCAATATAAAAGTATTTAACTCACCAATCACAATGCAGCCAGTCTTGCCCACTCCCACCGTCCCGCTGTGCATCTTTAGGTACGCCAGAAAGGGGTACGCCACGATCAGCCCCAAGCAGTACGCCATAAGGCACATCCCGTGAAGGTTCCGCAGCTCTGGTATGCAGGCGTACACGAAGAACGTGACCAAGAGGAACGGAGCCGATACCAGGAGACCTGGAATGAAGTAATACAATGTGTATCATATGGGAGTGGACGACCCAACGTCAATTAAGTATTACGCTTAAGGGAATATCAAAAGATGTTTCATAGTAAATTTGGGCCTAATATGATTAGACCCAATCTATTATACCTAAATCTAATAAGTTAGTACAGTCAGCAGCAGAATTAGTAGCTAAGCGGGTGACGTGTTATGATCGCAAGAGTGCGCGAGCGAGCATGAATTCATTTTGAATATCTTCCCCGCTATATTTCAGTGTTCTCCATGAAAATATCAAATGCAATCGTTGAAATGCAAGTTTTTAGTAGACTACAGCATATATTATTATTCAACCGTAACTCAATAACTCTACAGTCTACCCAACAGATAATAAAATAGAAGATTATGTGGTAAGGTATGAGATACAATAAATCGATAACTATAATAGTAATAGCTAATGTATGGCTTGGTAAATTGTAAGTGACCAACATTATCAGCAATTGAGCAGGCTACGCTAATCAAAGTGCTACAGTGTAGTCACTGTAGTCAGTGTAGCAATATCGTAGCGGTATCGTAGAGACAACCCAGGAGGCTTTATAGAATAGTAGCGATCGACTGAGCGTCTCGCGCCGCGACCACTGTAAACATATGAAAATGAAAATCTCTTCAACGCTACAGTTGCGAGTGTTTGGGCGCGTACAGTAACGCATGTTCAGATATTTTAGAGTACATTGGCCGCGCGGATATATTTGATAGCCTCTGTACAAGTGTGCAGTATCTTCCTTAAAGACGGCCGCAAAAATATGTGACACACACAGTCATATTTGTATGGACACAAGAGCGTGTCACATATTTTTGCGGCCATCTTTGAGGAAGATACTTTTGCAGGTGATTGTACAGCTATTTATGAAGCGCTGCAATATTACGGGCATGCATAGCGTGCGAGTCTGTAATTTAGCTACATTCTACTGTTTATCCAACACGGAATACAAGTTTCCATAAATGTTCCGTTGTGTTGTTTAAAAAATGTATGAGTGAAGTTATGAAAGAGGGCCTGGCACGATTTATGTCCAGTATAAATCATTCTTGAAAGTTTTATTTACAAACTTGTTGTAGGGTCGATTGGATCGCATATAAAACTAGATATGTTATTACTAGTAGTTGTATTTGCGTAGTGTAAACTACTAACCCTACTCTGTAGTAGAAAATAATCTCTCCCTCTCTCTCTCTCTCTCTCCCTCGCTCCCTCTCTGTCTCTCTCTCTAATGTAATCTAATTATGAAAAATGAAGAAATTTTATTTTTCTTGAAATAAACATTATGGTTTTGTATTATTGACTGAGGGTTGGCCAGCTGTGACATGTCCCAAAAAAAAAATTTTTTTTCGCGTCAAATTTTTCTCCTACTTTTTCCTACTCTATTTTTGTTACACCCTGTATGTTATTCCTCAGATAACTACTGGGGGGGTGATTTTTGAGATTCGAGTACTCGAAAGTGACATTTACAACTCAAAATAAAACGATGAAATTATGTTTTAAAAATAACAGCGACAGGAATTTAAAATCATGATTTTTAAAACTATTAATTTCATGCGAAAAAATTGGCGGTAAGCTTTTGTGTGCGATTATTTTCAAACTTAAACTTTTTAAATTCGGGCGCTCGAAGTCAAAACTTGGCCCCCTGATATTTGTTGCACTATGACTGTCCGCTAGTTTTAAAAGCTCATTTTAGGCTGCCGACCTGTCTAATAACTTATTAATTATTTCTCACAAAAACACCTAATCCAATTTATAACACTAAGGCCGAGTTTAACAAGCGATAAAACTAAATGCAATATAAGTTTTATGAGCCATTAAGTCGAGGGTGCTGTTAATGAGCGATTTGATTGGTCGGCTTCGTCAAACTACGGTAAAAATGGTGCGGAGACCCATGGTACAATTAAACATTGTTTGTATTTGTACACTTTTACTGTTACACTTTTATTGTTAAATTGGGTCAAAGATATTCTACTAAAGTGGTACTTGGAATTAAGTGAAGTAAACTGAAAGTGGTTGGATAATAATTATTTATTTAGGTATAATGAAGCAAATTAGTTACAGTAATACATATTGCATATACTAGTAAAATGGCAATTAGATTTTCGAAAGTTCACCCAAATTAATTTATATTGATTGGCATTGGCAATCGTGAACGCAATAATTTTCATTAGGTACTGATTTGTTTGATATTTTTATTTATTTAGTCTTCATTACAACATTCATAAAGCTTTTACATAACTCCAATAACTTTCCTCTTCTAAAGTTAAATTAGCCATTACTTCTGTAACAAATTTACACTAGACTAGGCAAGAAGAAAGAAAAGTTTTGTTGTACGAACGATTAGGCCATATAATAATAGGAGCGGGCCGTGAACTTAAAATTAGACGGGTCCGAATAACGATCCCAACATTCCCAACGAAACTCCGACCTTTGATATTTATTGCTATTTACGGAGGATATGAAAAGTAGGGATCGGAAACCGGTATTTTCTACATGCCACCAATAAGGTCTGTGCTTCATACTAAAATACCGGTTAATTTCGTTCCCTTTTTTAATTTTTTTGCTTCCTATTTCATTTTAAGGAGGCAATCTAATTACAGTAATTACACCAAGGCAATATCTAAATACAATATTGAGTTCTACATGAAGCCCATTAAATAATTACCTTAAATATATCACAATATTTAGGGGCTTTTTTTAAAAAGGTCCCCGAAAAAAAGGAACACTCGGATTTAGCCTTTTGTAGTGACTTCTTTCTTTTCTGCAACAGGTACCACGAGTTTTGCACAAAAGCCAATCTTGGCTACCAGGAGTAATTTTAAGGTGTTTGTTTAAACCTCAGATTTGTATTCCGGGTTTCCTACTGGATATCTTGGTATGTAGGTAAACTTATTGCTTAAATAAATCTTGTAAACAAACTCTAAACCTGATCAGACAAGGATCAGACCCAGAAAGGAGTCGTCTTGTCAATCACTAATCTACCTATGCCATCAAAAATATCTGAAGCAAACTTATAATGTCAAACTCTCGTAAGTACGAGAGTTAGATATTATCTGGTAAGTACCAGAAGCATACATGACGTAGTAGAGCATCTTGCTGTCGTCTTCCACCGGTTCCTTGATCAGCAATCAGTCGGCTGCTATTGTTCGTGACCATCATATCTACGCAGATGTAGGTTGGTATAATGATACTATAACTACTACTCATACTTACCAGCAGCATACATAACGTAGAGCATCTTGCTGTCATCTTCCACCGGTTCCTCGGAATGGCACGGAGCAGCAATCAGTCGGCTGCTATTGTCCGAGATCATTATTCCACGCAGAAGTAGGTTGGTATAATGATACTATAACTACTACTCATACTTACCAGCAGCATACATAAAGTAGAGCATCTTGCTGTCACCTTCCACCGGTTCCTCGGAATGGCACGGAGCAGCAATCAGTCGGCTGCTATTGTCCGCGATCATTATTCCACGCAGAAGTAGGTTGGTATAATGACAATATAACTACTACTCATACTTACCAGCAGCATACATAAAGTAGAGCATCTTGCTGTCACCTTCCACCGGTTCCTCGGAATGGCACGGAGCAGCAATCAGTCGGCTGCTATTGTCCGCGATCATTATTCCACGCAGAAGTAGGTTGGTATAATGATACTATAACTACTACTCATACTTACCAGCAGCATACATAACGTAGAGCATCTTGCTGTCACCTTCCACCGGTTCCTCGGAATGGCACGGAGCAGCAATCAGTCGGCTGCTATTGTCCGCGATCATTATTCCACGCAGAAGTAGGTTGGTATAATGATACTATAACTACTACTCATACTTACCAGCAGCATACATAACGTAGAGCATCTTGCTGTCATCTTCCACCGGTTCCTCGGAATGGCACGGAGCAGCAATCAGTCGGCTGCTATTGTCCGCGACCATCATGTCCACGCAGAAGAAGGTTGGCTTGTGCCACTGCACGCGGCCCTCAACGTCCTCCATCATGCTGCCATTCTGTAAAAAATAACGATTAATTTCTATAATTCCAGAGATGTATGTTAAATATGTTAATCGAGCCGGATCATTGAGGTTCTTCAAAAAAGTAGTGTATAGGTTCTTAAAGGGACGCGCATGTTAATCATCTGGGGTAGCGAGCGTCTATAGGCTACGATAACGCTTACCATCAGGTCGACCGCATGCTGGTTTGCCACCGTCGTGGTATAAAAAATATAATAATCGAGTTGGTCTTATATGAGTTGGCCTCAGAATAGGTTTTGGTAAAATAGTAAAGGCTCTGATGTTTTCACTGCCAATGTTTGTTTTGCTGATCGTGGCAGAGAAGGAGAACGAATCGGAATTCAAAGCGTGTTTACTGCTCTACCATCTTGAGGACAAGAGCTGGCCACGTCAGACATGACACTATAATGAGAGTAACAAAACTCGTCTGGTTAGATTGGCATACTAATCCTTATTACTAGACCCGGGAATCTGGCAGCTTTTAATGGGGACCGAGTTACAAACTAGCAAAATTATTGAATTGCAAAAAAGCAAAAAACACTACCAAAAATGTAAATGCTGCCGATGTTGTTTCAGTTATAGAGAACGGGCTACATTTTCACATTAGAACAAAAACATTGCATATTTTTGCTGAATAAAAACCAAACTTTTTTTTAATTACTTTATACCTCGTTTGGCACTACTTTCCCCCAACAGAACCTTTTGACCAATGATATAATTTAATTATTTATATGATTTCTCATAAAATTGCATCAAAACCAGGACTCTAGGATTTGTCTTCTTAAAGTGGTTTGCATTCTTTGACCTCCACTACTTTACAGCTGCCAGATGTTACAATCTATAAATAAGCATAGTATAGCCAACTGACTGGAGGGGTCTAGCTTTCTGTCTATTGACTCGGCCAATGTGATATTGGGTTTTCAAGACACAGATGCTTTGAGAATTATGTAATGCCAGCATTTAACCGAAATTGGTCCCTTTATACTTTAACGAGGGTGTTGACGATATCGTCACGTTTTTCCGTCACAATAATGCAGGAGACCTATTTGGAGTATCTCCGAGACAATTTTAGTTTACCGTCAATGGTTTAATGGAATAAAATGGACGGACTTTATACTTTGAGAACGGTCGTCAATACTAAAATATCCACAAATGTAATTTTAATATCGTAGCCGTACATTCTTTATCGTGTTCTTTGTTGTATGATTTACAATATCCTGCATGGGTATCCGATGCTGTAAGCGTATAGTTAACACATTGAATTGTAACATTGCTCGTAGCAATATTGCAATTTTTTAACAGATAAACGCTCTCGAATGTGCAATACAAAGGAAAATATAAAAAGAAATGCTATTGAAAGAAATGGGTAGTACTGGAACAGCTAGCTATCATTTTAATTCTGCCCTAGTTACAAAGAATACTTGAAAAGATAAAATCGTAATTCGCATTTTACACTTTTTATAACACACATAGATTTTTTCTTATACAACGACTGTGGTAAACAAGCATACGGCCCACCTGATGGTAAGCAGCTACCGTAGCCTATGGACGCCTGCAACTCCAGAGGTGTCACATGCGCATTGCCGACCCTTTAAAAACAGGAGGATTCACTGTGTTGACAGCTAAAGGAACAAGAGAGGTCCCTCGTCGTCAACAACACACTGGGTCCTCTTTGAGCTCTTTGGCAACCTTACTCACCAGCAGAATAGATGTACATATATAAATTATATTTTTACCTAATTGCATAACCATAGGTGGGAAAACTAAATTCTGCTTGGCACGCCATTTCGAAATTACACCAGAATAATGCACGTTTGACACGTCTTGTAAATTTATACAATTATATCAATCGTGAATTATTGCAATATATTAGGTCATTGGAATCGAATGGTTACCTTTTGGTATTATTCGTAAAAGTTCGCTTCGTATGCATAGATACTCCGAAACTCAAAGATAAATATAATAATACTTTCGTGGGTATTATGTCTCATTATTAAGTATTTCTTTGCGGTATAACTTAACTCGGCCTTTCATTGAAAGTCTGGAACTCTTCCAATATTGCTACTTTGTCCTATTTAAGGGAACTGGCCCATTTCTCAGAAATGAATCGTCCTTAACCGCAATTATAATTATTTAGCTAGGTATCACAAAAAGTTCCAATAACTAATTTATTATATCAACAATGACTCATTGTCCAGATCCAGATTTATTAATAAAATACACAAACAAACTTATAATCATTGTTATAAATAGGACTGTCGGCAATGCCTACAAATAAAACTGAAAAAAAAACTGGAATAAGCTAATTACGTCAATACCTAATTGGGATGTTTGTGTAATCAAGTCGAAGGTACATCATTGCCGGTTGTCAATAAGGCGTTGCTGCCATAAAAATGCATTTATAAATAAACTTTATTAACATGTGACAATAAACCTTTACCTTGAAAATGTGACGATTAAGGGTCAAAACACACCTAGCGGAATCACAGCGGAATTAAGCCAATTCATAGACAAAATGCTTAAATTTGTCTATGTTAGCTTAAATATGTCTATGGTAGCTGTTTTTTTGTATTAGCCTGGTAAACGAATGCTCAAAAACGAGTCTAGCTGGAAAAGCCGAAAGCAGACATTTTGACTTTGGAACTTTGTTAAGACTAGTTAGGAGACTAACATACTAAAAGTCACCTGCCCGCGGATGTGAGCCCGAGGAGGGGGGAGACAAAGAAGGTCCCGTTTTTTGGTTTTTCGGTTACTTCATGAAAATTATGCGTCATAGACAATTTTGTTGTAGTACATAATTAAAGCTGATAAAATTCTCTACAAGTCCCATGAAGTCACTTTTTACCTAACACTAATGGTTGTCCAGATATGACCACTTTTCCAGCTAGAATCATTCGTTGACCACACTATATGGAGGTCATATATGTAGACAATTTTCCGCTACCATAGACAAATTTAAGCATTTTGTCCATGGATTCGCTTAATTCCGCTAGGAATTCCGCTAGGTGTGTTTTCAGCCTAAGGATTAAGTTTTCCATTCACAAGCATTAAGTACATGAGGCTCAATACGTCACGTCATGAACATGAATCAGAGAGAACGTAAAACAGTCTGTCTGCCGTAGAATTGCAGACGCCAGCTGTCGATAAGAGAAATATACAAAGTTTTCAGTAATTTATTTAACAGCTAAACGAACCGTACATCTTATTGACGGCGCGAGTGGACTGAGAATTATTAGTTATTCGTATTCACTTGTATGCAATCTTTTATTGTAGGCACTAAAGTTACGTTTCCACCAGAGATGAGCGAGGTTGCGTTGCTGGGAATGTGCTTATTAAGGCCGTTCCTCGATTCGGACAAGCCACGCCCATCCGTTAGAGACACGTTTATGGCTCCCGTGCACGGAAGAAAGAGATGCAGCGCTCTTAAGTATCAGACTTTTTGACTAAACTACGATAAATAAACGAATCTATAAAGTTTTGTCTAATTTTGTTTCTGTGACTTTTTAGATAAACCAGAATACCATATTTTTTACTTAGTTGTATTGCTTAATCTCTTATAGTTTACGTAAGCTAAGAAAAATAAGGAGAAAAAGGACCCAACTTCGGATTTTTTTTCTATCGAGGCAACTTTCAGCAATCGTGTTTCGGCTTGTGCCATAAACAAGAGTATATAGTCTAATAATATATATTCGAAAATAGATTCAGTCCCTTTTCCCGTTTAGTAAATACAGCGTTTGAAAAAACCTATAATTTTTCAAAGTAGCCCCAGAGCTGCGCTGTGCGAGGATAAACAAATTAAGTGATTCTACTTATTGATGCTTAGCAAACACATACTTATTCCTCGCAACGCGTCCTGGCTTATCTCTGGTGGAAACGCAGCCTAAAATAGTACGTTCGATGAAATTTAAAAATAGAAGGGTCATAGATAAGTCACCTACTCAATCCCGGCCTAACCTATTTAGTCAGGGAGAATGCGTAATAGTACGGGCGGCGACCGTAAGAACGTATTGCAAAGATAAACCCCATGGCACATTTTAAAAATTGAATAGGCCGAAAGCACAAAAATCTACCACTTTCGGTGTAGAAAATGGATGGTATTTACCCACGTTATTTGATATAACCATGACACTTTTGGCGACAAATATAGTAATTTGTATTTCAGGGGTCCTCTACATGATGGGCCATCATAGGGACGCAGCTATGCGTTAGAGCGAGCTAACGATATTGCGATCTCGGTCCGTCGTATAGCTGCGTCCCTATGATGGCCCATCATGTAGAGCAGCCATCAGGTATAGATAAACCCAGTCTGCCAGTTCCTGCATGGCCGGAAGTGCCCGGTAGACTGGCTTAAAACTAACGAGTATGACCCCAAATTCACGTCATCTCAGGACTCACTAAAAATTCTAAGCTCACGCACAAACTGTGAATTATACGAAACTATGTGCAAGTTACTCACTGGTGGCAATGTAAGATTTACCACGTAAACATATACCACTGCGGACAGATTAACGAGCAGCCAAAGAAAAGAATGCGTTAAACCCAGCTGTCTAGGAGTGCCAATCAGTAAGTAATTATAATAAGAAACTCACGAGAAACACAAGTCTCTAAGGTTTTTGGTAGAGATTTAGACATAATACTTTCCACGATAATTTTATTTGCCATCGACTCTTTGTTTGTGTCTGATTCTGATGTGAACCGCGGGCATCGACATAAACTTTCTACCGGAATTTTTTGTAAGCTGTACTATGGCTGTAATATTTTAATAATAAAAGTGAGTATGACAGACGATAAAATACCAAGTACTTATTATTATCTGTATTGGTCACTGCGTCTGCAGTACCGTAGTAGTACCGCCAAGACAAAGCCAGCCGAAAAGGAAACAAAGTGATTTTCGTAATCGCTATTTGATATCTATCGTTTAAATATGCCCTTAAATGGATCACCAGTATTTTTGTTACAGCCTATATATTATTTCTATTTTGATTTACTTTATCGATAAACGTTTGTCCCTTGGTTAGCCACTCTGTTTATCATCGAATATCAAGGGTATTTGCTTGCCGTATAGCTATCAAAAATATTTACAATGGTAGTTTTTTAACACGTTTGTTGGCTCTATAGTTGGCTCCTAAACAAACGCTTTGAACATGTGGCATTAGGTTTATACCATCTTTTGATTCCAGTACACTTTGATAGATTTTTCTCAGCATATGGCAATTATCAAACCGCACGCTGCAACCGCGCCAGTTGGAACAATAAACAGATTGGTTTAACACCAACGTCCGTATTCCTAAACTAAATCGAATCGATATAAAACCAGTTTAATATGAGATACGGGTACTTATAAGAACAAGAAACACACGCATGTAATGTAACATCTGTGGAATTGCAGATACCCAAAAGGCTACGGGAACCGCTCACTATCAAGCGGGCTTGGTTGCCACATACAGTCGTGATATAAAAAAATGCACACAGTTCCGACTCTAAGGGGGCCCACCGACTATCAGTCCGCCTGACGATATCGGCCTGTCAGTTAGAACAAAAATTTGACAGCTTCGAAGTGGCTCCGAACAACTGACAGGCCAATATCGTCAGGCCGACTGATAGTGGGTGAGCCCCATAAAAGCGAGCACAAGTTTAGTACTGACATCGTTTTGGTATGCCGAACTCAATGTCTTAGAATAAGCCCTCATTATTATGGCACTTACCTAATACCTAGTTTATGTTACTCGTATTTTATTTAGCATTCCAAGCTTAAACCAAAATAAGCTTTGTTATTTCAGGATCTACAAATTTTCACTTGAATCGACTTTGGCACGTAAAATGTGAAAACAATAAAATTGCCAATGTAAATATTAGTAGTTGTCAAAGGTAATGTTTTCAATATGCACCCTGTTCCAGATTTAACGTGTTGCACAGAAAACACGGGAATAGAGGGAAATACGCTTGTAAGAGCTTTTACGCCGCTTCACTTCACGCCTGTAGTTTACATCATAACACACACACACAAACAAAGTAAATACTTTGTTTGTGTGTGTGTGTTGGTTATTTATACTTTTTTTCTCATTTGTTAAGTATATTGGATTATCAATAGAAAAAAAACGATACGAGTGGGTGGTACTATTATTGATGTGATGTAGACATACATAAATAGAAGCAATACAATAATAGTTTTTTTCTACTCGTCGACTTTAATCTGTGTATTAGGACTTTATAGACCAGACTTAAACCTTACACATTTAAATGTTGGATAGTCTATGGCACTTCCGGGATCATTAATAGTACATTATTGTCGAGGAGGTGAAGTAGCCCATTGCGGGCTGAGTATTATGTTTAAACGGACGACCGGAACGGGAGTCCGTTTAAGTTAATACGAAGCCGGCAATGGCTCTTCACGCCGAGTCAAATATAGTGCTTTTCTCAAAAATGGTGCAAGAAAATAAAAATAAGTAGGTATGTCAATCGAAATAAATTTTGTCCTTAGATTTCGCTGGAAACAAGTTATTCATTGCAGAATTCGCCTCTGCTCTTAATTCTGGAGGCGTATATTCCATATTCTCGTCACATGAAGTGGAACTCATTTTCTTTAAATAAATACTTTCACTATTACTACTATTAGTATTTCGTTTACTTCGTTAGCTACTTATAAAATTTTCATAGAAAAAGTAAAAACATTTGCTTTACCGCCTTTTACTTTTTTTTAATATTCAATAGAAGTGTATTTTTCTGCCGAAAAACGCCAATCTATTTGAGACAGCTAAAAACACGCGGTACCAACATTATAAATAATTGTAACTCGTTCTCTATTTTGGCTGTTTAGGAACTGTTCCACCTAGTTCTATAGCCGTTACTACTTAAAAAAAAAGTATGTACCTCGACAATAATGGAATTTGTATTGGAAATTTACGGATCGAAATCGAGACTGCAATTTCCGTAACTTTTTAAATTTTTAACTGACCATAAACGAAGCACTTCACCGCCTGATATTAAACCGTAAAAGTCAACCTTGCGGGACATTTTTGAGAAAATAGATTTATTAAACAACCCGCCCCTAAACTAAAATAATTTTGAAAAGAGAATGTCATTCACATTTCGGTAAAATGTGTAGAGTTTGTCCGGAAAGAAAAGTGTCATGGTTTATATGGGAGCTCATACATTGTACGACACTTTTCTTTTCGGACAGACTCAACTTTATAATTTCCGAACTTACTTAATCTGTCAAATTTTCTTCTACTTAAACTTGCTACTACGTTGTGATTGGATTATAAAAAGACCAATCACAACTGTGTAGTTGGAAGTAACTTTCGACATTTATTCTATGCATCTCTTTCTACTACGCACACAATCATATGTATATCTCTTTTCGGTAGTGTCTGTACCACCGAATGGGCCCAGATACAATTACTTCCGGTTTGAAAAATAGTGTTTGACGTTTGATTGGGAAAAATTTGGAAAGAATGAAAGAAAATCAATTCTTACTTAATACTCCGTAGAAAAAGTATTGTATACAATAGTGACATAATTAAGCTTTTCAATCTCGTACCTTAATTAGGCCACTCAGCAAGCTTCGTGGCCTAAGCGCGGTACTCGACTGAAAAGCTCTTGATTATGTCACTATTGTATAAAATACTATATTAATCCGGGTAAATAATACTCAATGAAATAATAATGGGAGTCTCTTGTGTAGAAAAGAAGGTTATAGCTTTTTGCCACAGCTCAATTAAACCCAATCTAATGTCATGAATTGGCGTAGGCGCTTATTTTGACGAAAGGAGGTGAAAGGTTAGGCCTTACTGCGATTAATCCGGTTTCCTCACAATGTTTTCCTACACCGAAAAGCGACTCGTAAATAAGGTGAGTTCGCCCAAAATTGGTAAATTTTCAGATGAGTTGAGATCATTTTATGGTATTTTTTTTCTCAGCTTATAAATATGCTACGGATGTAATTCATAATAAGGAAATGTTAGCAATGAAATGAATTACAGTCTGAAATTTTATTATATTCCTAAACGTCTAAATAAGTGTGTGGTGAGTGTTTAAAAATTTAGAATTAAAAAAAGATTTCGACCGATATAATTTTTTCTCAAACATGCAATGAAATCTCTTTACGTTCCTTAGAAAAGACTCGGAAGTATCCTTTTTCGGGCGCCGCAACTCGATGCGGCCTGCAAAGATATTTCATACAATATTTCAGGTCTAGGCCTGCAAACGGGTACGGGTATGGGCATGGTATGGTATGCCTAAGCCTTGACGGTCCTGGTGATATTTACGTCTAAATTCAGTGCATTAGCATCCGACTTGTAAAATAATCTAAAAAAACCTATAGGTCTCAGTTATTTCCAAAAAACTTAAGGAGGGTAATTCCGAACGTAACAGAAGATGTTGTTTTGACTCTTCTTTTAATTTGCTGTACATATCACACGAATTATCAATCGGAGCATCAAGTGCGGTCTGAAGAGAGGTGCAATAGAAATCGTATCGGGGCATCGTTTCATCTTGCCAGATCTAATAAGAGTCCCCGCAATCGCAATGGGCGTAAATTTGAATCATACCATATTACCCGGTGTCCGATATTGGCCGGACGCACCTTATCAAATGACATTTTGTACATCTGATAAATGATCTAATTTTCATCACTTACAGATATATCGGAGTGGCCAAGGTGGTCGCAAATATCTGAGAAACGCCTCTATTACCTACCACAAACTGGAAACAGATGTCCATTACAATAAAAAAATGAACTGTGAAGAACTCTGGGACGCCTCTATGTCAAGTCGATTAGTCGCCGGTGCAGACGACAACAAAGGGCATTATACGGAATTTAGTGATGATGGGATCCCCTTTTGCACAGTGAGACCTTAGGACCCATAGAACATTTTAGGAAGCAGAGCCATCTAAATTTATGGTGCGGTGGGGGTAAAAGGGGGGGAGATTTCTTTTATCAACACATAGATTGAAAACTATAAGTCTTAGCAACATACTTCAAAGGCAAAAATTGTAGAGAATTTTATGAACAATATATCTTTTATTGAGAGTTTTGTAGTAACTTTAACCGTTTTTATTAAAAATATGAAAGACTGAAATTGGAACACAAAAATATGGGGGAGGGACGGAAACACCTACTGGACGACTTGTTTTCACTTCTATTTTAAACTCTTCGTGTTCTAAAGGCAAAAGGTTGACTTTGAATGCGTAGCTGCAATATCCTCCCAAGGTGACTTCTGCCTTTGAAACTATATCGAAGCCACTGAAAGAATTAACTGCCCGAAAATATTGTGTATGTTCCCAGATATGAGGCTGTGTAGTGTATAATTGAATAGAGGATATAGAAAAAGAGAATGAATATTAGGTACCAGTGGCGCGCGTCCATAGAACATGATTCCCGTCGGCTTGCCTAAGTTTCAGGCGCCTGAGCAGTTTTCCTACAGCTCATGAAGAAATTTTAAGCCAAATTCGGCACTGGCTTGCCTAAGAAAAAATTTAACCTACCGCCACTGTTAGGTACCTACATGTTTTTTTAAATGCTATAGTCTTTTTTCCTAGCGGTTGTCCCGGTTGGGGTCCGTTTGACAACCAAATCCCATGAATTGGCGTAGGCACTACTTTTTATGAAAGTGACTGCCATAATCTTAACTTCCGACCCAGAGGGGAAACTAGTGCCTATCGGAATTAAATTCGGTTTCCTTACGATGTTTTCCTTCGCCGAAAAAGCGACTGGTATTTCCTGCTGGTATTCCGTGCGGTACTGACTCAGCGGTCTAAGGTCTATCGACGGTGTGTTGCTGTTTGTACGAGCCATGGTTTGAACCCGATACCTTATACCCGGATTGAAAATCGGACGTCTTAGCGCCAGGTTCAATTTTTATTATTATTAAATATTATAGTAATTTATTTTTAATTTGTATGTCTTTCTTATATATACCATTATTTGTAAAACATATTATTAGGTAAGCATTAGAGCTCCAATTAAGTCGTTTTTCATACATAATGAGATTGTTGTTGAAAGTAGGTTTACTTATATATTTTTTTCGTTAAAAATATTGAAATAAACTTATAATTTGTATAATTTTTATAAAGGGGAATGATAGGACTATATCATAAAATATTTTCACGTTACGTGAAAACGTGTCGCGTTACGACCATAAATAAAAAAGATATAGACATACTTCAAACGTCTATTTCATATTTCTTATATTTTCTTAGTTTTTTTATATGAAAAGGTATAAGTAAAATACCAAAAATGAATTCGGCATCTTTGCTTTACACGAAAACGATATCAAACTTGACTATATAGCTCTACTTTTTTTTTAATGAATTTTGGGGGGCACCCCCCACATTCCAAAAAACTTGCATCAAAAATTTTAATGGCTCCTCTTCTTAAAGCATTGGTTGTATCGTAAGTACTAACTCTGCACAAGGAAATTCCATCATCATCATTTTCCGTATAATTAAGTGAACACCACCGACTAGATGTACTTTGCTCAGAAATTTTGAGTACCTTGGCCGCTCCTATTTATTTGATGGTGACTGTACAAACTGGGGTTTGAATTTGAAAGTCAGCTTACCTCCAGTCTACCGCCGTTTATGAATAAAGTTCCGATGACACATATTCCATTCTCTGCTTACTCAGTGAGTTCGGTCTTCGTCAAATTATTTTCAAATTACCGCGCCGACGCAATTGACCATTGTCAACAGACATTGTCGTTTCCTTATCTCGCTTGTTCAAATATGTGTCGCGTGGTTAGTCTTCCTTGAACCGTCAACTGCCTACAACTGCAAAGTCTTATTTTTGGAAAATACCAGCCAAAAGTATATTGAAAGCCTTAAAAAAGTAAAGTGTATTGAAGGCCTTAGTCACTTCTTCCTTTGTATATGACATCTACTTAAGTTTTAAAGTATTAGTGGTAAACACCGACGAATGCTCGAAAGATGAAACAATGAATGAGTTAGTAGAATCTCCGCCTTTTTACTCTCTTAGAATCATAGCAGATAATATTGATATAGTAGATAATGTGACAAACTAAGTAAGTACTTCAATTATCGCAGAATTCAATAAAACGAAAACCCACGATAATTTTTTCAAATGTATGAATCTAAATCTAAATACTTAGGTATTCCAGAGTTTAGCAACGCAGGACACGGCACTAGTCAGAAAATGCGATCTTTTATGAATTGGCAGATATAAAATTGCCTGTTTTAATTCTTCAGTCTGCTATTTTTTATAAGGATAATCTTTTTGCTAGCAGATGCCAAGTCATTATTTGTGAGATACATCTCTCGTCGCCTAGATTCAAATAATGCGTCACAACTCACAACGCGGTCGCAAGTGTCGCAACCCCACACGGTTTCATTCTTATGTAGGTACCTACTTAATTATAAATATTTGAGATTTAAGCGTGTGTGAAAAAGCTCATCAGATACTCACAAGAAGGTTACTAGGTTATCGCATTTGTTTATTAAGCGCCAATTAACATGGCATACTATAATGAATTATTTTGCGATTCTAATTTATAACGCCGTGTCGTCGTCTTTTTGAAAGGTGATGACCTACGAGATGGTATGCCTGTCTAGGTTCCTAGAGTAGCGATTAACACGCTGGCGCCGCAACCGCATGCAGCGACGGTGTGTATTTTCCTTAACGTACCGTCAAACGTGGCAATTTTACCTTCTGTAAGTAACTTTACCGTAGTCTACTTTTCTACTTTACCAAGAAAATATGGTATATCTAAATAGAGAATCGTTGCATTTAAAGGTTTAAAGCTACCTTAGGTTTCTATGAGTTATTTATATTTAGTAACACCATTTTCTCGATTAAGCAGACTATTGGTAAAGTTGCTTACAAAAGGCGAGATACGATCAAGTAAAAATATAAAGACATTTAGGTACTAGAGAGTACAGGTACCTAGACACGCGGCAGCCTGTCTCGCCAAGTTCAAAGAAAAAGGAACTACGCAGAGCAGCCGTGTGGCCCGTGTGTATATTTACACGAACCATTGCGATCTAGACACACGGCAGCGCGCAGCGTGTCCAGCCAAGTTCAAAGGAGAAGGAACTCGCGACACATAGCAATGTAATTGTAGTTGCAGAACATTCTCAAAAATTCAGTAACATTCTCGGAAATTTCCGGAAACTTACACGAGAATTTAAATTAAATTTCTATTGAGAACATTCCCTATGGGAATTATCAAAAAATTTACAATTAGTATTATTTTTATAAACTCGTAAATGAGACAGTCAGTTAAAATAATTAATAACGGTGGTGTCGAGTGGCTTCCTGAATAATTTTTATTGTTCGTAAAATTTAAGGTTTGAGATCATTCCTTATGGAAAATTTCGCAACTTTGAAGATGCCTTAGGTACAAACTTGATATTTGGCATCAATGTCATCAAAAAAAACGATGTAGGTATAATCTTTTTTTCATATTAAATATCAATAATTTTCAGTTTTCAGAATGTATACGCTTAAAAATGTATCTTTATGTTTTTGATGGGGTATATTTTACAAGAATACGAGTAAAAGAGCCGATATGACATTTAGAAAATCAGTTACTGAGTAGATCAATTAGTATTGAACGGTTACGCTAAAAATATGCCAATGGGGAAAAGGGGACTGATTTTTTAATAGGACCGAAGAAAGAAAAAAAATCCTAACCACTTCGTAATGTTGGGTTTCATGCGTTAAAGTGTCTTAAGGGATGAGTAACGATTCGGATTCAGAGAGCATTTTCGGCAGTGAACAATAATAGTCCTTAAGCCTGGGCCCATATTACCTACGTAGCATGACATCACTTTAAAATGCATGGGAACATAATGGAAAAGTTGCGTTGAGTCAGGATCAGTAGATAGATAATTGCATACAAAATTGGCCGGAACCTCACTTCCACTGTACGAGAAAACATAACATAAGTCTGCCAGTTCTGATATGGCCGGAAGTGCCGGTACTTCCGGCCATATCAGAACTGGCAGACTTATGTCTTCTAGTTCTATTATTTAAGGCTACCTGGGCTTGTACATAATGCCATTTATGGATTTTAGCGATGACATATGACGTAAGTTTTCCCCCATGCATTTTGAAACCGGAAGTGAGTTTTTTTTGGAGTTCCGGCCAATTTTGCATGCAATTATCTACTGATCCTGACTCAGCACAACTTTTCCATTATGTTGCCATGCATTTTAAAGTGATGTCATGTTACGTAGGTAATATGGGCCCGGGTTTAGGACTATACTATAAGAATGTGTCGCTTCAATTTGTAGCCTGGAATATCATACGATATAGAGTTGTCCGGAAAAAAGGTTTGTAGTTTATATACCGGGTGTACAATCCAAATGAGTCAGTATGGAGAAGTTGGAAACTATGAGAGATAGCGAGATCTGTTCTTAGGAACCATGACGTCGATTTTAGATTTAATAATAATTCCATTCAAACTTTTTTATTAACTCTCATACATAACCGGGAATCGAACCTGGTCAAAATCAATGTGTATAAATTCTGCAAGTCAAATGGCTCTACCATTTTGAACATTTACTGAAATAAAATAATTATCTTATTGGTGGGTTTTTCTTTCAATTATTTAAACAAGATTCCATTAGTGTTGTGCTTCTTGCGACTTGCAGAATTTATACACATTGATTTTGACCCGGTTCGATTCCCGGTTATCTATGAGAGTCAATAAAAAAGTTTGAATGTAATTATTATAAAATCTAAAATCGACGTCATGGTTCCTCAGAACAGATCTCGCTATCTCTCATAGTTTCCGACTTCTCCATACTGACCCATTTGGATTGTACACCGTACACCCGATATATGGGAACTCAAACATCTACGACGCTTCTTTTTCTGGAAAAACTCTAACAATATTTAAATGTCTTCAGAAAAGGATCATGGTTCGAGTTATGTTGACGTTCCGTTTCCAATTTGGCAACAACGAACTGCTATAAAACGCTTTAATAATATTTCGATTGTCTTTAACTACCTATTGCGTTTTTTTAAGTGTTGACAGACGGACAGACAGCAGAAGGCTTATTACTCTTATTAGTGGTAGGGTTCCGTTAATTTCGAGTAAGTTTGAAACTATTAAAAGCTTTAAGAAATAGCTTGAATCGCGCATTATTTTTAACATCATATAAACAGGATGTTTTTTCAATAACTAGCCATATTGTGCGAGGTGATTTGATCAGTATGACTTACCTGATCAAGTGATCACCTCCCACAATATGGCTAGTTATTGAAAAAACATCCTGTATAGGTAATGGTAAAAAATAAAATTTTATCGAGTGCTCCCTTATCACTAAAAGGGTAAAAAACATTGGTCTATATGAATACCGACCTGTTGAATGTATATTCCCTCGCCCCACATCGAATCCACCAAATACCGCGAATTGCACAATTTGTTGTTGTGCATGTAGAAGAAATGCTCATGTGCTTTTATGTCCAAGCTCTCTGTGTCTTTGAATATTTGTGGACTGAAGGGGTTGACTTCTTCTAAATCTGAGTCCACGCATTTTCCACCTTCGAAGAGTTGTCCACTGGGACAACACTTCCACAAGCAAGTGCGTCCAATACAAGGACACCCAAGCGTCACAGTCTCATTGTTTTCTTCCACTTCGTACCACAAGCCATCAGCATACTCCACCCCGTCGTAGAAAATTGATCCGTTCTCAAAAAGATCCCCATACGTAATGTTCACACTCTCAATTCTCCTACATGGCTCACAATTTACACAACACAAAAAAATTAGCGGAAAAACTATCAATAATGTTCTGAACATTGTTAACATTATCCACGTTGTTGTATCCACGGAAAAACAAAGAAACTTGTTTATAGTCTAAAGAACATTTTCAATAACACAAGAGACTGCAAACGACTGATAAGTATTGTGCGTATTTTCAACAATAAACAATTATAATAATGTCTTTTCTTAGTATTTTGGAAGTGAATAATAAAACTGCAACTAAATCAAATCGTTTACGCCTTATCACAGTACCGCGTTATCTACCCACTCGTGAGGTAATTCGATGTATCATTTTTTATAAGCGCGTTATGATGATAAGAGATAAGAAGGATCGCGATCTTCGAGTCAGCCGCGAGAGGGCGTGAGGCGTGTGTGTGGTGCGCCGGTTGGTCCCCGACTGCCGAGTTTCCTTCTGCTTCAGCCCACGCGTAAAATATCGTTGCTTTGGATTTGGAACCTAACAGACCAAACTTCTATACAAATGACTAAAATATCTGACCTCTAGATTTTGTATAGAGTTAAGGGAGTTCTTCCGGAGGTCAGACTTCCAATTCTTGTTAATCAGATTGAAAGATAAAGTTAAGGCTGCTGTTGTGCTTGATAACAGAATTAATCACTCGGAGTACAATCAGACGTAGAAGTAGTGAAACGGGCTAGGTGTTCGAAATGATCTGGACCCAAACAACATGATACTTGTGAAACGCAATAGGGGGTTTTTCACTTCGACAATATTGTGTGAGGTGTCTTTTGCTTATGTCCGTCCCCCTTTCACATTTGAACTATGAATCCAAAAAAATATATTAAAGTCAGATAATATTGCAAAAGTAATGATAGCCCTACTAGTCCTACTACATTGATAAATTTGCTCCACATGCTCTTGGCCAGTTTTTACGCCACATGTAGTAATTATTGTGAAACTATTATGCAATCAGAAGGTTTTTCTTAGGGAAGATACTTTCCTGGAGCTTTATTTCACAGTCTTTTAATTTTGGAGTATTTCTGAAGCCTGCGAATTTCCTTTGTTGATTGATTGATTTACTTAATTATTATTCAAAAAGTATACATTAAGAGTCGCCAGGACGCGCGCGTGAACTCGCTAAACTCGCTTCCCCATACAAACGTAGTTCAGCTCTCATTTTAAAATGAGAGCTAAACTACGTTTGCATGGGAACGCGAGCGTCCTGGCGACTCTTAAGTGCGATATTGAAACTTAACAGAAACCTGGATGATAAACCTAGGGTTACGACACGAAGACGACGACCCAATGTTACCCCTTACTCAAACTACACATCCAAGTTTGCTAAAATACAGTACGTGGCGCAATCTGCTTAGATAGGTATATAACAAAATTAACAAAGAACTCGGCATCTATGATTTACAATACAACCAGTGTAAAAAAAATAACTGAAAGGCTAAAGCAATTAAGTTACAATGAAAGTGAGTCATTATTATATACAATTAATGAATAAAATTAACCAAATACACACACATTCACTCACATCACATGTAATAATAACTCTTCTTGCAAATCAATAATTGTGTTGTAGGTAATGTAATTATTTTAAATATTTCAATTTCACGTAATTTAATTTAACTTGATTTAAAGTGATACTTCATTTGTTAAATGTGTTCTTATAAGTTTATGGCTTGATATGAATTTAGGTTAATATATTTAAATTTTAAGTTGTAAGTAAGTAACCTAATTTATTTTGATTTAATTAATCTTATTTTATATCAGTTAAACGGATTTCATGATGATAGTCAATTAGTTTAATTATCACAATTTTTTAATTATTTGAATTTTATCATAACATTAACTTTGCCGAATTTAATGTATTTTAATTTTGTACCGTTTGCACTATCTCTGTATTTTAGTGATATAGTAACTAGTTGTTAATTAGAGGAGCGGGTTTTCCTGACACAAGTATTTTCATGCTTACTAGGAAATCCCAACCTTGATTCTTTTTATGTAAATTTTTAAAAGGAAATAAATCATTTTCATTTTCTATATGGACACTTAATTCTTTCTCTAATAGAATAGGCTTATTAGTAGAAGAGCCCATGACATTGAATCTAGTTCGATAAGATAAGTCTCCCAGATGATACATATATATATATCTTATTATATTAGTCACCGATTAAAATAGGACAAATCCAAAAATCTCTCGGACAGTCCTGAAATTTGGTATGTACATTAATTAGAGGTCCCGTTTTCATATCCAGACCATTTAATGTTCCATGATCTCCAAGAGTCGCCAGCACCTTGGAAAATGTCGTCCTTCCCGAAGAATTTCACCTTTAACTCTTAAACCTCGTATGCTTTGAAAAGATGATCTAGGGCAACATTAAAGCCTATTAAATTTTGCACAATACAGTCCTACATGTGTTTGCGAATAAATTGCATTTTCTCAGAGAAAATCCTCATACAAGTGATATGTTTCGTCAGTACGTTCCCATGGCATAACTTCATTGATATGGAACTTTCAAAATAATGAATTTGACCTTAGTTTATATAAGTAATTGTACTTGAGCTATACAAACATCAACATTTTACCCGACTGCGCCTTAAACAAAAAGTATATAGGGTAATAGTTTAAAAATGTAAAATTAAGCACACCCTTTAGCCTAGGATACTAAGCGGATTTTCACAATTGAGGTATCATTAGATTCCTTTTAATTTGCACAATCAGCCTATCCTTTTTTTTTACAAAAAAAAAATAAAATGGCGGGCGTGAGAGGGCACCCAAGATGAAATCTTTTTTTTTGTCTGGTGCCTTAACTATTAAGCGGCTTTCGATGAAAGATACGTCAGTGAGTAGGTAATTGACACTCGAGCCACAAAATACACATTCACTATAATCGATGAGCTAACAACCGCTAAGGCTAACTAAAGTGTCGGAAAAACCAGATTACAGGTCTTAAGTGGATGTTAACCATCAGCAGTGATGGTAACGAAATTTGACACCTAGCATTTCCCAGATCTCTGTTACTGTGTCTGTAAATTTGATCTTTCAAGACCCCGGGGATCGGCCGCCATCTTGAAAAGTGTATCTATTATTAGATTTTTTTTTCTGTAACAGTTTATTTAAAGTAAATATCTAATATGGCAAAATAATAGCTCATTAAATTTCTCACAAAAAAGTGTATGACACCACATCACGAAAATAAAGCCTTCTATTAATAAAGTTGATCCGAATTTTACTTTTTTTGGTACCTAAGTTACTTAACAATTTTAAATTAAAAATAAACTAATGTGTTAATAATTAACACACCAATGCCATAAAATATACATTCACTATGATTAATGGACCCAAAAATTTTTTTTTGCTTTTTGCCCTAGAAGAAGTCTTTATAGAAGAAGGCTTTATTTTCGTTTGTCATACTAGATATTTACTTTAAATAAACTGTTACAGAAAAAAAATAAAAAATCTAATAATAGATACACTTTTCAAGATGGCGGCCGATCCCCGGGGTCCTGAAAGCTCAAATTTACAGACACAGTAACAGAAATCTGAGAAATGCTAGGTGTCAAATTTCGTTACCGTCACTGCTGGTTAACAACCACTTAAGACCTATAATCTGGTTTTTCCGTCACTTTAGTTAGCCTTAGCGGTTATTGGCTCATCAATTATAGTAGATGTGTATTTTGTGACTCTGGAGTGTTAATTACCAATTCCCTGACGTATCTTTCATAGAAATCCGCTTAATAGTTTAGGCACCAAACAAAAAAAAAGATCTCATCTTGGGTGCCCTCTCACGGCCGCCATTTAATTTTTTTTGTAATAAAGAAAGGATAGGCTGATTGTGCAAATTAAAAGGAATCTAATGATATCTCAATTGTGAAAATCCGCTTAGTATCCTAGGCTACAGGATGTGTTTAATTTTTAATTTTTAAACCATTACCCTACTTTTTTTTGCGGCGCAGTCGGGTAAAATGTTAATGTTTGTATAGCTCAAGTACAATTCCATAAACTAAGGTCAAATTCGTAATTTTGAAAGTTCCATATCAATGAAATATGCCATGGGAAGGTATGGACCAAACATATCACTTGTACGAGGATTTTCTCTGAGAAAATGCAATTTATTCGCAAACACATATATGACTGTATTGTGCAAAATTTAATAAGCATTAATGTTGCCCTAGGACATATTTCCGAAGAATAGGAGGTTTAAGAGTTAAAAGCGAAATTCTTCGGGATGGACGACATTTTCCAAGGTGCTGGCGATTCCTCGAGGTCCTGTAACATTAAATGGTCTGGACATGAAAATGGGACCTCTAATTAATATACATACCAAATTTCAGGACTGTCTGAGAGATTTTTGGATTTGTCGTATTTTAACCGTATTAAGATCAGATCATTGAAAGTCACCGTGTACGTTATCTGAATTTTTAACCACCTTCCAAAGGAAATAAGCGAGGAGCAAAAATACACTAAATTTGTTAATAAGTTGAAAACATACCTCATAGAACACTGTTTTTATTCTTTGCAAGAATTTTTCGACGCAGATAAGTTTCATTCATACCTATCTTTACATTATACCTAGCCTTAAAATTATTAAGTGAAAAAGAAACTTATAATTGTTATTTTACTGTGCTAGATTTTAAGATTTAATTTGCAATACCCTTATACGGTATCATGTTTAACTGTGAAAATACATTGTAAGACCTGTACACTAACATGAATGCAATAAAGTTCTATTCTATTCTATTCAATAATTATTTTAGGAAAGGTTAAGGTTCTATACTTACGCTATACTTAATTATTTTTAAACGCAACGCATGCAGCCTCATGGTGGCGCATATGATATGCAGCGCACTTCTCTCTGTCAATAACTGCTAAGTTCATTTCATACACGGAAGCAATACTAGCTACGCGGAGAGATTTAGAACTATTGTTTGCTGTTTCCTGTTGGACACTTTTTAGACAGTTCTCATATAAGAAATTGTCATCCTTCCTTCTACCATCCATAACGGCTACCATGAGTTTGACATTGTCATTTTTCATTAACGAGTAACGTATTCTCTATCTGTTCATCTCGTACTAATATCACAGAGTAAATAATAGTATAATACAGAGAGACCTCTGTAATGTCACGGTCACGTAATGTCACGAATCACGTACCAGGGGGGTACAACTCAGTGTAAATCTGTCAAAAAATTTGAGTTTGACACGACGTATCCGTTACGTTTGCATAAGTGCGAAAGTAGAACTTGTCATGCGTTAAGAAGGGACAACATGATTCGTGACGTTACGTGACGTTACAGAGATCTCTCTGTATTATACTATTATTTACTCTGTGGTTGTACCCCCCTGCTAATATGTTAAGCAAGATGCACAGATAGAATACTCGATACTCGTTCTCGAAAACCTCAATGTCATCATAACTCATGGTAAGCGTACTAGTACTATAATAGACGGAGAGCTGGCCACGTCAGATATGACACAATAACGAGAGCAACGAAACCCCTCTAGTTAGTTTGCTATACTATGCTTATTTCTAGATTCGGACATCTGGCAGCTCTAAAGTGGTGGAGGTAAAAGAAAGCAAATAACTTGAAGAAAATAAATTCTAGAGTGCTGGTTTTGATCCAATATTATGAAAAATTATATAATTAATTAGATTATATAATATCCAAAAGTTTCGTTTGGGGGAAGTAGTGCCAAATGATGTATACTTAATGTAATTTTTGGTTACTCGCCTACTGTTTTTGTTTGCGCAATAATACACAATGTTTTTTGTTCTAATGTTAAAATATAGGCCCTGTTCTCTATAAATGACACAACTTCAGCAGTTTTTACCTATTTCGGTATTACTTTTTTTCAACTTAAAAACTTTGTTGGTCTGTCACTCTGATATCCACCCATTAAAAGCTGCCAGATGCCCGGATCTAGCAATAAGGATGGTTATGGAATCTAACTGGACTGATTACAAACCTCTCATTATTGTGTCACATCTGACGTGGCCAGCTCTTAGACCATAACGATTACTGAGCTAAGCCGCGGACAGAAGAAACTATAAGGGTCAAAACACACCTAGCGGAATCACAGCGGAATTAAGCCAATTCATAGACAAAATGCTTAAATTTGTCAATAGTAGCGGAAATTTGTCTATGGTAGCTGATTTTTTGTATGGAAGCCATAGACAAATTTCCGCTACCATAGACAAAATTAAGCATTTTGAGGAATTCCGCTAGGTCTGTTTTGACCCTTAGAGTTCCTAGTTGACTATGGAACCAGGAGTTCGATTTTTAAATCTCACCGGGTGACTTATTTCGTACTAAATAGTCATCGGCTGCATACAAAATAAGGCACCGGTGAGATTCAAAAATCGAACTCCAGGGCTTGTAACCGGTTAAAGCAAAAAACCCCGAAATGATCCAATATATTTAATTATTTTATGGTTTTTATGTAAAACCCAATATTTTATTTGTGTTTTCACTTCATATTATAGGATTTTTCGATTGAGTATAAAACAGTAACGAAAAGAACGAAAAAAAAACGGTTTTTACTATGGAGAAAAAATCCGATTACAAGCCCTGTATGGAACCCTAAAAAAATTGACGCCTGGCCCAAGAGATGGCGCCACAACTTCAGAAATTCAGAACTCTGTAGCATGCAGACACCTCACTAATTAACCAAAATTCCGTAAGATGGCGCTGATATCAATGTTGATTTAAAAGTTCGAGTAAATTTCCCAGATGGCGTTAGCATAGTATGAAATGAATCATGTACGTATTTTGAGGAACTTTGCGAAGCTGTATAAAACCAATTTTAATATATTAAAACACAATCATATATTTTAAGTAAATAAACAATACATCAGTTTATACTACATAACGTAATGATAATACGCTTTCCGGTAAATATTAGTCATAACATAAGACCTTTTTAATTTATTCATAGTATAGCAACACTAATTTTGTAACAAACTTAATTATGTTGATAAAAATAATTATTTGTAAATCCTTTCCTAACCCATTTTCCACAAATTGTTATCAATGTTATCATTCAAATCACTGTTTCTTCGTCTAACTACACATTTTGCGGGGATTCCCCTAACTACTTGTGGACAAATTCGAAACTAAAATCCGCTCCAACTAAAGTGGCATTACTTTTAAATAAAATCAAGAGAGTTAATAATAATCCTTCCATGAGCTTATAAATATCGTTCTTTAGGACATAATGAGATTGTATTCCTGTTTCTTCCTGCCTCAACTGGGTAGTGCTTACGAGTGCTCAGTGGTGCCAATCGATTTTTCGACAGCTATGGCAACACAATCTAGACAGGCTATAAAGTGCACCGACGGCAGATGTAGACGCCATATTTTTCTTGGATCTTTAGTGATCGGACAACGCTTGCGTTTTTAGATAAAATCAAGTTCTTCTTCATTGTGTGTTGTAACAGTGTATTTATGTAAGTAGTGTAATTAATTATTATGAAAAACTGTCAATTAAATTATTATTTAATATGTAGTAAGTTTAATTTGGCGTGAGGTACTAAAAATACGGGTGTGATTTTTTTGTGTTTTCATACTTTGCCATCGCCATTTTGTAAAAGCTAAACTTCGTTTTGTATTTTAGATTTATGTGATTAAACCATTGTTTATATGAATGGATTAATCAAAAACATATGTAGGTACTTGTACTTACTAGTATTTATTATCTAAATATATAAAAGAAGAAACTGACTGACTGACTGACTGACTGACTGACTGACTGACTGACATATCAACGCACAGCCTAAACCGCTGGGTCTAGAGTTTCCAAATTTGGCATGTAGGTCCCTTATAAGGTCTAGGGGTGCACTAAGAAAGGATTTTTCAAAATTCACCCCGTAAGGGGGTGAAATGGGGGTCCAAAGTTTGTATGGGGAAACAATATTTGTTAGACTATTTTATTTGAAACTTCACCGGAGTATTCCTAACAATAAATGAGTAAACACGTGTTTCAGCTTTTTTGAAAATTTAACTCCTTAAAGGGGGAAATGGGGGTGAAAAAGTCTGAAAATCAATATGGGTATCGTTCCTATGGTTTATCGGGTCGCTGATTACGAAAACAACAACCATATTATCATACAACGTGGCAGGTGTAAAATATCATCCCCCAGGGGGTGAAATGGGGGTCCAAAGTTTGTATAGGGAAACAAGATTAGTTAGACTATTTTATTTGAAACTTCACCGGAGTATTTCTAACAATAAATGAGTAAACACGTGTTTCAGCTTTTTTGAATATTCAATTCCTTAAAGGGGGAAATGGGGGTGAAAAAGTCTGAAAATCAATATGGGTATGGTTTCTATGGTTTATCGGGTCGCTGATTACGAAAACAACAACCATTTTATTATACAACGTGGCAGGTGTAAAATATCATGCCCCAGGGAGTGAAATGGGGGTCCAAAGTTTGTATAGGGAAACAAGATTAGTTAGACTGTTTTATTTGAAACTTCACAGGAGTAATCCTAACAATAAATATGTAAACACGTGTTTCAGGTGTTTTGAAAATTCAACTGCTTAAAGGGGGAAATGGGGGGGAAAAAGGCTGAAAATCAATATGGGTATCGTTTCTAATCTCAATATGGGTATGGTTTATTGGGTCGCTGATTACGAAAACAACAACCATTTTATTATACAACGTGGCAGGTGTAAAATATCATCCCCCAGGGGGTGAAATGGGGGTCCAAAGTTTGTATAGGGAAACAAGATTAGTTAGACTGTTTTATTTGAAACTTCACAGGAGTAATCCTAACAATAAATATGTAAACACGTTTTTCAGGTTTTTTGAAAATTCAACTCCTTAAAGGGGGAAATGGGGGTGAAAATGTCTGAAAATCAATATGGGTATCGTTTCTATGGTTTATCGGGTCGCTGATTACGAAAACAACAACCATTTTATTATACAACGTGGCAGGTGTAAAATATCTTCCCCCAGGGGGTGAAATGGGGGTCCAAAGTTTGTATAGGGAAACAAGATTAGTTAGACTGTTTTATTTGAAACTTCACAGGAGTATTCCTAACAATAAATATGTAAACACGTGTTTCAGGTTTTTTGAAAATTCAACTCCTTAAAGGGGGAAATGGGGGTGACAAAGTCTGAAAATCAACATGGGTATCTTTTCTATGGTTTATCGGGTCGCTGATTGCGAAAACACCAATGATTTTATGATAAAACGTGGCGGGCGTGAAATATCATCCCCCTGTTGGGGTGCGATAGGGTTGAAATTACTAAATATCAATATGGGAGTCGATTAATGGTATTTTGGGACGCTAATTAAGTACGAAAATGGCATCAATTTCGAAATTTTTGTTAAAGAAATAATTTTACCTCCGGGAAAGGATATAGGGTAGTTTCTATACCGAAAATCAGCCCTTAATGGGGTGAAAAGGGGATTGGAAGGTTGTATAGAGAATTTTTAACCGTTGAACCGATTTAAATGAAACTTGATATAATAGATAGTTTGAATCCCAGGAAACGACTAAAGGTTATTTTCATTGAAAAAATTAACCCGTAAAGGGGTGAAAAGAGGGTTGGTAGTTTATATAGGATTTTTTCACAGCTGAACCGATTTAGATGAAACTTGGTATACAGATAGTTTGAGGCCCGGGGAGGAAAAAAAATAGTTTTTTCGCGAAAACTACCCTTAAAGGTAAAAAAGTTAAGGGTGAAACGGGGTTGCAGGTTTTTATAGGGAATTTTAAACCGTTGAACCGATTTAGACGAAACTTGGTATATAGTAAGTGTGAATCCCTGTAAATGACTAAGGGTTGTTTTCGTTCCGAAAATCATCCCTTGAAGGAAAAAGGGATTGGAATTTTGATAAGGAAATTTTTAACACCTGGACCGATTTAGATGAAACTTAATGCTAATTAGCATACAGATAGTTTGAGTCCCGAGAAGGAACATAAAATTGTCATATAAATAGTTTTTATTTCGAAAATTAACCCTAAGGTTAAGGGGATGAAATGGCGTTGGAGGTTTGAATGGGGAATTTTTAACAGCTGAACCGATTTTGATAAAACTTAGTATGGAGAGTCCCGGGAAGCGAAAAAGATGTTTTTAGGGTTTCGTACCAAAATGGTAGAAAAGGAACCCTTATGGTGCGACTTTGTTTGTAAGTCAGTGACCCAAAGGCACGCATGTAACGCCAATTTATGAATTTTAAACATTAAGGGGGGGGGGGGGGGGGGGGGATTTGTGGGTAGGTAAATAAGAAATCATAAAACAAATAACTTTATTGTGTGGCGTATCAAATAAAAGGGCTTAATGTGAGGATCTCTAATTAGTATCGTTTTAACACACATAACTTTGAAGTTATTAAAAAAAAGGTGTAAATTAATCAATATCGGAAACTGTTCGACAGAAAAATTTGCAAAAATTACAGATATAATAGTTATTTACGTATAAATTACAGGAAAACTAATAAGAGTCTGACTTAAGACCAAAAAAAAAATCGGGGTACGTGTCCGACTCGCACTCAGCCGCCCTATTAATTCTCATGAAATCATGCTGAAAGCGTCTTTTTTCAAAAATGTAATAAAAAAGTTGTTCGTACGAAACCTTTGAGGCGCAAGTAAGACCCGTACTTGCGTGTTTTTTTTTTAATTTCCTAAAATCGTTACTTAAAGTGGTGAAATGGGGGTTAAAAGTTTGTATGGGGCATTTTTAAATGTTGAACAGATTTAGATGAAACTTGGTATGGAGATAGTTTGGGTCCCGGGAAGGGGCAAAATTATATTTATCCTGAAAAACAAAGCTTACGGGGGTGCATAGCAAAGGGGTTGGAAGTTTTATAGAGAATTATTTTCAGTTGAACCGATTTAGATGAAACTTGGTATAGAGATAGTTTGAGTCTCGGAAAACGACATAGGATAGTTTTATCCCGAAAATCAACCCTTTAAGAGGTGAAAAGGGGGTTGAAAGTTTATATGGGGAATTGATAACCGCTGAACCTATTTAGATGATTTGGTATAGAGATAGTTTGAGTTCTGGGGATGGATACATAATAGTTATCCCAGAAGTCATTCCCTAAGAGGGTAAAAAGGGGGGTCAATTACTAATTCTACGCAAAGGAAGTCGCGGGGAAAAACTTTTATTCAAGAGTAGAAATCTGCATTAATCATAATGTACGCGGGCGAAGCCGCGGGCAACTGCTAGTTATGAATATGAATAACGTCTTCATTCAGGAACAAAGAAGACCTTTTTTTTTTTCTTGTAATGGACTTTTGGGCGGTGTTGCCCGTAGCCAACGTCAAGTGTCAAAAGGTGGGAAATTGGACGCGGAAAATGTGATAAGTTCCATTAATACGCTGACCGATACTTATGGAGGTCCAAAGGGGAGGCTATGTTCAGCAGTGGACGTCTTATGGCTGAGATGATGATGATGATAGCTTGCTTTATTTACCATAACGATATTAAAGTACCGTCAAGTCTGGCAACTTTGCCACTTTTCACAGGTGTTGAAAAGTCATAGTACATTTTTAACCAGAATTCATATGAAACCACTGAAGTATGAATGACGCGACACATAATATATTTATCAACGAGTGCATAAATAAGATGGTTTATAAATTAAATGACGGATAATAAGCTTTTACGAGTAAAAAAAAAAGTGGCAAAGTTACCTATACCATGTGGCAACTTTGCCAACTGCATTTTTACGTTGTATAGTAATTTAGTTGTATTTACAATATTAGTAAAGAATATTCAGTATTTAGGATACAATAGTTTCGGAATTTGATCCTTAATGATATATTATTACAAAAAAAGATACAGCAAAAGTGGCAAAGATGATCACCCATTTAAGAAAATTTCATAGAAAGTCAGTGAATGTGGTCAGGGTTGACACAAATGAAAAAATATTAATTATTTAAGTACTTATTTATTTTGTTACATACGAGTAATCAGGTTACATAAGTACTCAGGAAAAACATAAAAGACACCTTAATTAAAATATTATCAAAAACGAAACATAGAAAACTCTTTAAGAGGCCTATCACAGGTCCACTCGTAAATAATTGTGATTACCTAGGTACCTATTTAAATTTGACGATAGATATTTAAAAAAAATCGTCACAAACTGCCTCGTCTCCTCTTAACAAAAGTATTATCGAAACAAAACACGAACTACAAACTATATGTAGTAATTATTACCAATAAAATAAGTATGTCACAGTTAACTTTATGTTTTTTTACTTAAACAAAACATACACTCTGTATACAATTGTTAACAACAAAACCAATCACAAATAATTGTGATTCTAATGTTAAAATATAGGCCCTGTTCTCTATAAATGATACAACTTCAGCAGTTTTTACCTGTTTCGGTTTAACTTTTTTCCAACTTAAAAACTTTGTTGGTCTGTCACTCTGTGCTCCACCCATTAAAAGCTGCCATATGCCCGGATCTAGCAATAGGGATTGTTATGCAATCTGATTGGACTGGTTACAAAACTCTCATTATTGTGTCACATCTGACGTGGCCAGCTCTTAGACCATATCGAATAAATTATTATCGCAAGGTCGTATCTGCCTAAGTTTGTAGTTTTTTGGAGATAACTAAAAAACGCCTATACCGATAATGCTCAAAATAATTTTGGTTGAAAAAATATTAAAAGGTGTATTCTTCTTGCTTTTTTTCATAATTTTTGGACTTACGGTTCAAAAGTTTCAGGGGGAGGGGACACAATTTTTATGACTTTCGGAGCGATTATTTCTGAAAATATCCACTTAATCAAAAAATGTTCAAAGAAACCTCAGTTATTTGAACATTGTTATTTTTAGAGACCTATCGATTGATGTGCATCATGTTGATATTTGTCAAAAAAATTTTTTTGATAATTACTTACACATATGGAGTGCCCCCCTAAAAATATTTTTTTAGCAATTTCTCTACAAAACTAAGTAGCTGCACACACCATACACTTTATGTAAAAATTTGATAATGATACGTCTTATAGTTTCCGAGTAAAATGGCTGTGACATACGGACGGACAGACAGACATGACGAATCTATAAGGGTTCCGTTTTTTGCCATTTGGCTACGGAACCCTAAAAAGTATCTATCTTATGAAAAATGTAATTTAAATTTTATGCTTGTGTACCAACCCTAGGCCGCTACAAAACATGGCAAAGATGCCCGCCCATATTAGTGGGCATGGTCTGGTAACTTTGCCAAAACAATTATGGGACTCAATTCAAACACTACGGCATTTATAAGGTAATCAATTCATTCCTTACCATTTAAATAACATAATATCTAAAATTTACGTACCTGGATGCGATGTTTATACTCTAAACTTTTTAAAGTTCTTGAGCACTAACTTTTATGATTATGTGAGTGACGAATTTGGAACTGAAATGGTAGGAAAATGGTTGCCGTGGTGTTGTCTCATTCATAATATTTTGCCAATTGATAACCATATTTTCTACTAAAAGTAGGCACAACACTAAAAAATATACGTTGTCGGTGGTATGAAAGGATTACCTTATGCACTCTGCTGGTGGCAAAGTTAGTAACCCTTGACAAAGTCGCCAGACTTGACGGTACCTATAATTTATTTTTATAGTAACAAATTATTATATGTATTTTTTTTCTCATATACCTGATTTGACTGCTTTTATTCCAAATTTCGTACCGTACCTTTACCTTCCGCGTCCAATTTCCCACCTTTTAATACTTGACGTTGGCTACGGGCAATACCGCCCAAAAGTCCATTAGAAGAAAAAAAAATTAAGGTCTCCGTTGTTCCTGAATGAAGACGTTATTCATATTCATAATAATAAATACTAGTAAGTACAAGTACCTACATATGTTTTTGATTAATCCATTCATATAAACAATGGTTTAATCACATAAATCTAAAATACAAAACGAAGTTTAGCTTTTACAAAATGGCGATGGCAAAGTATGAAAACACAAAAAAAAAACACATTCCCTATTTTTAGTACCTCACGCCAAATTAATTGGAATTCGGGGATTGCCCATCGTCCGGTATATTCCCTTAGGCAGACTTCTACTGCAACCACGGGACGATATGGTGGGGACCACGGGACAATTCTAAGGCCGGGCACCCCACGGCAAGCAAGCTATAGTACTTATCATAAGTAACGTCCTAACATCTTGTAGGCCGTTGTTCAAAGACCTGAATTTATTGACTGTGCCATATATGAAGTTTGTTTATTCGTTAAGACTCACCCAGAACTTTTCAAAACATTCAAAGATATGTGCAACTTTCCAACAAGGTACCCAAATCGTCTCGCTGGCCCTCTCCGCAAGACACAATTGTACAGTAATAATGCATACTGTAAGTCAATTGACATTTTTAATCGTTTGCATGATGACATAAAAAAATTATCTATTAGTTTATTCAAGCGTAAACTTAAGAACTGGCTAATTCAAGAATGTTACTACTCTGTTAACGAATATTTTGATTACTTTAGACATCAAACTTGACATTGTATGATATAATTAGTTATGGAATCTGTATTGTGATTATGATATAATTAGTACGTAATGTAATTATAATCGTGACATTTTAGTAATACGTTAGATTTAAGTCCATTAGAATATTAGATTTAAGTACGCTAAATGCGTTCCAATGCATGCTCCTTTGTCTTTGTATCTAGTATATGTACTCTTTTGTATAATTTTGCATGCCAGTTTCTGGTGGAATGTGTGTGACCACGATATACTTGTATACCATCTTTTGTACTACATTTTCAAGCAAAATAAATATATTTCTATTTCTAAATATCAGGAGTTCGATTTTTGAATCTCACCGGGTGACTTATTTCGTACTAAATAGTCATCGGCTGCATACAAAAAAAGGCACCGGTGAGATTCAAAAATCGAACTCCAGGATTTACCTATAGACCTCGCTCAAAGCAAACATTCGTCGGTTCACTCGAACCATTTATTCCATTTAATAATACTTAAACCTTAAGTTCTTGTTTATATCGGATTCAAAGGCATCGTTTTTACTAAGTACCTAATATTTTACTTAAGTATTTTTTCGCAAGCAGTTTAGACCTAATGCGTTAGAGTTAGAGTATGGTAATTAAAAACAACAGCTACGGACCTAGGAAAATTGTATTAGATATTCGATACTTAACACGTTAAAGTTAGTACCTATAGGTAATAAGCATTTTACGGGTCGTACTTTTTGATGTTTTTTCTTGTCATTACCCTTAAATTTAATAGTGTAACTTACTAATTACAGAATGGGTATTCTCGCTGCGATTATCGTGAACGCTATCGGCGGCGCCGTGATATACGGCACTGGCGGCCTCGGCGCGGGCCTGGTGGCGCCCATGATGGGATTCGGGTCGGCGGGCATTGCTGCCGGCAGCACAGCCGCTTCTGCTCAGGCATACTTCGGCAACCTGGCTGCTGGCAGCATTATATCGCAGCTGACTGCGATCGCCATGACTGCTCCAACTCCGTAAGTTTCTTTATTAATTTGTGCTTAACGTTTCCTTTCGAAGTAATCCTTAAGTTGCGTCTACGCTAGGCGAGCCGAGCACGAGCGGAATCGTCCAACGGCGTCGTAGTTTGCGGCTCAAGTGCGGACTTAAAATAAAATTAACCAACTGAGCAAGCAAGGCTGATGCAAATTTGTGCTCCTCTCGTGCTCGTCTCGTCTAGCGTAGACCCAGCTTTATGGATTAAAAGGTCGGATTAGTTGGCAGTCGCTTCCGTAAAAACTAGTGCCTGCGCCAATTCATGGGATTAGTTCACCAAGCGAACCCCAGGCTCAATCGTGCCGGGACAAATGTGTGTATATGTTTGTGTATATAATTAGTTATGTATGTGTGATGTGTATATATGTAATATATGTACTTAAATGTTGTGTATGAAATTATACTCGGTGGTCAAAATAGTCAAAAAAATATCTGTTTATTAAAAAGAAAAATTTCTCTAAATCTTTCTCTAAATCTCAATTTACAGAGAATTTTTTGATAAACGAAAAAGTTTTTAATCTTGATGCATTTACTGATTACAATATATAATAATTATTATTTTATAAGTTTTAAATAATGTTAATAATTGTATATGTGTCGTTTACAATCATTGCGAGTCTTGCCTGAGGCACTGGATTTTTCTGCTTTTCCCATATTTTCTAAACAATGTGTCGTTTAAATACGTTTCAAGATCATTTTGATATAATTTCTGCGTCTTGATCCGGACCACTTTTTCTGATTCAGTGTAGGTACCTAACGATCACCATATATACATGGTAGTACCCATGCATATGTAGTACCTATACATTGTTTCGTACTCTTCAAGTAAAAAAATATCTTGACTAACTAAATTATGGTCACCCTATGACTTACGCTGTATGGGAATCGACAACATGTCACATTGAGTAGGGTTACATAATTCTAATAATTAATTTGTAATAAAAAATAAATGATCAACATCATTAGGTTCATCTTAATATTCCACATCCTGCCTCGTTCTCTTGTTACACGACCCCGAAATCATCCTGTATACTGGCTGTAGGTATTCAACTTGGCAACTGAAGAGTCGTAATTCTTTGAAATTGACCTAGCATAAACACAAAGGTAGGTTACCTGTCCTGATATGTTATGGTATTTCATTTTATAGCCCTCCGTCTAAGAACCGCCAGTAGACGCTGACTCCTACGATTAATTGTCATTAATCGTAACTTAGAACAGTTTTACCATTTCGTAAAAAAAATCTATGCAGAATTTGCTGTAGGTAATTGTTTGCTATCCGATCTTCGCCGATGCCGGTCTTCGCCGAGTTGACCTTAGGATCAAATTTGCTAAATGTGATAGCCCATCAGATGTTTTATTCTATCAGCCCTTTAAGTATAGTCATTGGTTTTAGGGACAGCCTGTATATTACACAGATAAAGTAGTAAAAATGATATTTCTTGTTTCAGATAAAAGGTGAGCGTCTACAAGGCTGCTTCTACTCATAGCATTTATTTTTTAAACAATAAATGGCTATGTGGAAATAATCAACCTTTTATTTTTGAACACTTGTATTCATTTAAAAAAACTCAGTCTGATACAACCAGTAGAACAGTACCATCATCATCATCCTGGTGTTTTATCCCGGCCTTTCAGTCAGATGGCAGTTGCTCGAGTCATTACCCAGAAAATAAACTAGGTCTTAATGGTATTAGGGTCCCGTTTCTCACGATGTTTACCGAAAAATTATAAGTTTTTTTTTACATAAGTTCCGAAAACTTATTTTTTAGCTCTACCGGTCCAAACTGAAGATTTGATCTGATTTTAGCTTAACCACACAAAGAGCCTCATAGTGATAAACATCAAACTTAAGTTTTGCTACGATTTAGTAGCGAGCAATACAATTCAGTAGCAAAGTCGCTGGTTGTACAGGTAAACACGATTCTGCATCAATACAGCCGCGATTCAGTATCGGCACAGTCGAGTCGCAATGCAGAATTAATTCATTCAGCCTGAGGAGACCGCACATTCGCAGCACCCTCCAAAATGTCGCCGTGAGCGACTGCCTTTAGGTTTATGAGCTCTTGGTACTGGTTGTTGCTCTCATTGCTCTTCAAACACGCGTGACATTAATAAAATGGCATTCTTTTAAATAAATATAATGATAGTAAAACAGGTATACGATTCATTTTTCAACATTCAAATCTTAGCTTCCTTCTGCGTCTGTGAGCGAGTCTACTGTGTTACATGCATCTCATAGTACAGTTTCTTGAGATTCATGAGCTCCTCATGGGTGCCGCTCTCGGCGATCCGTCCGCCGTCCACAACACAGATGACGTCAGCATCGCGGACGGTGCTGAGGCGGTGCGCAATCGTGATGCATGTGCGGCCCGCCTTAGCCGCCTCTAGGGCTTCTTGCACTATCTGCATACAAGATAATTTATTGTATCATATGAGTTCGTTAGTCCACAGAGTTAGTCTAATAACCAAGCAGTTAAGTGGTTGATAGCAAAAACTGAAATACTGAGACGCGTAGTAGTATACTTCGCGTAAAATTGTAGCTGCAAAATTGACAGCTGCAGTTGGTACTTAGACTGTATTGTACAAACGTGATTGTCCATGATCCGCTTATCATGGTGTTCTATCTATAGGATCGAGGGAAATATCACTATTCCTTAAAGAACATAGTTCAACGATGTCTGACCTTCTCGCTCTCCATGTCCAGCGCACTCGTGGCCTCGTCCAGCAGAAGGATCCTGGGCTTGCGGAGCAGCGCGCGCGCAATGGCTACTCGTTGCTTCTGTCCGCCGGACAGCTGAGTGCCTTTCCTGCCGATCATGGTCTCGTAACCCTAGAACCAAGAGAAAGAGTTTTCTTAATTATTTTTCAATCAATCATTACTGGGCCCTTCTACTGGCCAAATGTATGAAATCTTTTAGGTATTTTATTTCACTAACGCAATTTTTCTAGAAACACATAAAATTTATGAAACAATGAAAAGTCGAAAATACTAGGTAGGTATATTACTCGATACTTATTGTATCCAAATACATTCAATTCTGCCCACGATTTAGAGCAGAAATAACATAGGTACAAATTCTCGGATTTCGAACAATTTCTCCAATTTCTCCCTGTGAAATTTCCAATTGTGCCATGACACTTTTCATGTTAATGGCGTTCGGAACTTACCTCTGGCAAAGTCACCACAAAACTGTGCACATTCGCCTGCTTTGCAACTGCAATAATTTCTTCACGTGACACAATACGGTCACTCTGTCCCAAAGCGATATTCTCCGCGATTGTCTGATCGAATAACGTTGGTTCTTGGGCCACGAGACCGAAGCTCGAGCGCAAGTCTCTCAGCAGAAGTCGGGGCAGGGGGACGCCGTCCAATGACTGAATTAGAAAACAGTTGTAGGTATCAAGAGGGTCCCTAAATACCACCTTCCTATAATGAATGACCGAATAAAACTAGGAGACTGACACTGAATACATAAAATCGTTACCTTAATTCGGGCTATTGCAGGGTCATTAAGAAATTTTTTTACCGCCCGCCACTCACCGATTTTTCGAAGACGGCTGGACCGATTTGGAAAATTCTTTGTTTGCTTGAAAGGGTACTTGAAATTTGGTCCCATTGTCAGCAGGCCAAGATCTGATTAATGGATTGTAGAGAAATCAAAAGAACTCTTCTTTTCAAGTATTATAGGCACACCTATAGTGGTTTAAGTATTTTTTGCAGTACAGGCATTTGCTCTTGGTAAAGTGTAGTGTACCCAAATTAAGACGGTTTTATTTCTTTAAAATTATTTGTTGTCCATGCCTTACATCACATATGTCTCATCTTGATTTTGAAAGTACCTATACCTATAGATAATTTCGTATAAAGGGACTCACCACAACACCCGCAATAGGATCGTAGTATCTTAAGAGTAGTTGTATGACCGTGCTCTTGCCACAGCCGCTCCGGCCCACTAAAGCGAGCGTTATTCCACTTGGAATCTGAAATGTTCTAACTTGTTATATCATCATCAGCGACGGAATTTATATAGACAAACACTCAGTACAAAACGGTCCTGATATTTAATCTACTGCCAATTATCCCTGCATCCGGGTCTCCCACTCCCCAGTTCTAAATATTACCTACTTAATATGAAATTTCTCGCCATTCAAAAAAGTTGTGAATGGTCATCACACATCGTTTTAATTAGGTACTTAAGTAGATAAACTAAAGTTCTAAGATATATCAAAATGCCACATAGTTCAGACACCTCTCACGACGGTCCTAGGGTAGCTTGGAGAATCATCATGACGGGCAACGTTGAAGGCACGAGACTGACGAGACCTAATAGAAGCCCTCCCCATGCTAGATGTTGTGACCAAATTACTGCACCCATACAATTGAACTTCACGAAGCCATGCGAGGCATAGGAGCTTATGAAGGCTCTTGGTCTTCATAAGACGGACATGATATCACAATCCTCAGCATTGAGGGAACGACTGATGATGATGACGATGACGTCAGTCCTCAAGTTCGGCGTAATTAATATTTTCAAACTATTGATGCGGCTATGGAAACTAGTTTACCCACTGCAAGTTTCAAGTTTCAACCCACTTTGTTTTCGTAGCCACAAGCCTTTACCTCAAGGTCGAACTTCTGCAGTACCGTGATGCTACGTCTGCTTGGATAGTAAAAGTCAACTGCCTGGAAATCTATTTCACCCGAAGCCACCTGCCAGAATAACATAAAAATATATATTTGAGAACAGAAACATCTGATGGTTTATAAGAAGAGGAAAGATTCTTATTTAGTATTCTATAATTCTATATGTCTAACGCTTGTAAGTAGGTAGGAATGGTAGTAGGTAGCTAGGTAGTGCTCAGAAAAAAAAATGTTTGTCATGATTCCAATTCTTCCATTCTACCACTACTTACCACTATACTGCACCGCTCGCCGTCGACGTCTGTTATAGTTTTTAGGACCGACCGATGTGGGTATGGATTTTTGTAGCCTACCGTCCTTGATACTACTTATTCTAAAACCTAAGTTCTTGCGTCAGGTGAACTATTATTATTATCCGCAAAACCTCCGGCTATCAACTGAGCTGAGCGCCATGCCGAAGTTTACTCGAGGATCATCAGTTTGCAATATTTAATTTACACCGCAGCATATTCGGTTTTTTATTAAATAGTCAGCTACACGGATTACAAACTCCCCGGGGCAGCTAGCATTGTCGAACGAGCGGAGCATAAGCGAAGCGAGTTCTTACAAACATCTTCTGGCTACTGGGACGTCTCGGTATTTCGATGACTTTTTTATTTTGAGAGTTTGTTCGACGATAACTTTAGTAACGTTTATCTGATCTTCATGAAATTTTATGAGATGCATATAATTTGAGAGTTTGTATATGAGCTGGATCGATCGAGGGTTCATGGAGCTAGAAGGCAAGAAAAAATCACCGCATGGGTCTTGTTATATTGGTCAGCTTGTTTGCAAGTAAATCGCGAGTTCTTGGTTCGAGGCGGACTACTAGTTAAATTTATTTTAAATAATATAATAATATTATTACAAAGCCAGTGACAGGTTCCTTTGGGTTCATGATAGTCGGCGTTGTATTTAACAGATCCACAACGCGAGCCGCCGCCGACATACCCTTTTGGAAATCAGGCATGTACGATAACACTTCATTCGCTACTCCAGCTGTCATCTGTATACATTGCGTTGCGCTGAAATATATACCTATGTCAATTCAATTTCATCAGTTTCATATCTTTACACTTTGATTAGTCATTCAAGGTTAGTATGTTTTCTACTTGTGTTTAGTAACTGTTGTGGGTAAATCTAGAAGTAAAGGCATTTGTCATTAAAAATGAATGGTACAAATGTAAGAACACACACTACACTAATCATGTAAACAATCTGGCTTAGTCTGTCAATCATATTTATAAATATTTTAGGGGTCCACGATACGGATCTAATCGCTGTACAGAGCAAAAATCCGTCAGACGGTCCGTAAACTTGTATGCTGGCTTCAAGACATCGAGCGCCACACTATATGTAGCAAAATCAAGAGTAAGTATATACTTACACCATAACCTTGTCATACGCCAACCGCTCGTATACGACGTGGTATCCGCCGTACAGTATCGCTGCTGAGTTCATCCAATTAAATATCGCACGGGACAGGCCAGTGACCACGCCAAAAAGGTGGGCACCCCGTTTGGCTAGCGGCAGGGTGAGGGCCAGCTGCGCTACGTACTCTTGGACAAATGCAGCTTCGCGGCCCAGGGCCGCCACTGTGCGGATGTTGGACAACGCGTCTACAGCTATCTGCAAAGGTTTATAAACATCCTTTCTCATTTTCTATTATGCTGTACACATTTTGCTTCCGACGCGGTCCTTTGACTGCCGCCTGAGAAAGGCCTCTGACAGCAACCTCAGGCAACTGCACGAGAAGCAACAGCTATGAGCATAAGTGGAGAGTCTTTAAACGACTTTCCTAGAGAGTAGCTACAATCAGCCTTTAATGCGTGTGGTAAATTCGAAAATCGACTATCAGCACCTCTATCGCTCTTACTAATACGACCGATACAGGCGATACAGAAACCAAAACATTATAGACGTAGGATGAACAAAGTGGCTCGCGGTAAGCCCCCTAATTAGAGATGAGCACCTACAAACTTATTTATTATTGTGATACCCAAGAGCGCCGTATAGGTGCGGTGCGCGATACGGATCAACATAGCTTAAACTTACCTGAGTGCTTCTTTCGACAGCCTTGGCGTTCATTGTAGCCACAATGCCTGCGATATGGTTCTGGTAGTAAAAGACAGGCAAAATAAAAGGCACGAAAACCAGGGCCACTAACGCCACGCGCCATTCGCAATACAAGGCCAAGCCGAGGGACAAGAACACGGTGCCTATGCATTGGACTATTAAGCTGATGCGATGCCCTGTCGCCTGAAAAAAAAATCTCGAGTTGAGTTTCGATTAGTTTAAATTTGTCTCGGATACAGGGAATGTAGGAATGTCGCCAGTGGAATTAGACGGATCTCACACTGACACCGCGTGCAGTTCCGGTAAACAAAACAGTTCTGTAAACAATTACACATGCAGAGCGCTATTTCGCTCGCACACCGTCGCCGCATGCGGAAACCGCAGCAGTGTGATAAGCGCCTTAGTTCCACGAATTGGCTTTGAACAGTTTAAACAAGAACAAACGTAGGTACATGGTACATAACAGTCTGGCGCGTATAACGCCCGTAGAGCTAGCTCGCTCGTCGAAGAACAGGCGTGCGAACATTTCCTGGCGCAGTTGCTTCGTGAGCATAGATATAATATATACACGGGTATATTATATAAGTTTGTGTTCGTGAGGTACGCTGCCGCTACTCCGAATACACCGCCTGCCCTGTCTAAGGTATATACAAGGACATACGTACGCCTTGCACATGCGCCGCCTCGGCCGACAGCCTGGCGCACAGAGCGCCCGTAGAGTTAGCACGCTCGTCAAAAAACGAGACGTCTTGGCACAGCATGTGAGCGAACATCTTCCGGCGCAGTCGCTCCGTGAGGTTCGCACCCGCCACCCCGAAACACACCGCCTGCTCAAACAATCAACATAATTCACAAAACACTTTAAAATGCCTTTAACAGGTGAATATTCAGTTTATTTCAATGATCTTACCTGCCTCTGACTAAACTTACTTGTACAAAGGAACAAGATCCAACAGCTACACCTATTCCGACGCACACAAACGATATTTGAGTTACTTTTTTCAAGATCATGTGAGGATCTGGATCGGATAATGACTGTAATAAATAATAAAAAATATTACTAGCGAACAATCCAACAATTTGAATAAATATTTTGATTTGATTATTTTAAGTAGACACACATATATAAATTATACTACTTGTGTAAATAAAAAGAAAATGTTAAATAATTTAATGAATTACAGAATGCTTAATTATATATATGCAAAAGATGCTAGTTAAATTCCAACCCTGGGCACCGGAGACCTTGGTCACTTTTTTCGTTGTTTAAACGAAATTCTAAGTTCCAAAACAAATAGTTTTTGCGTTTGTCAGCCTCTTAAGTCCCTAGGTATAGTAAAATTAAAGATTTTACCCCGAATAATTTTCCAAAAGCCAGCACAGCTAAAGGCATTGTGAACCCCACAATAAACCCGCAGATGCATCCAACTAGTATCCACTTCCACTCAGGCGCATTCAGAGCTAGAGCTTCTCGCCATGAAACACTTTTTACCGCTTTCTCTTCTTCGTGAGATATCTAAAAGCAAGCAAGTTAAAGGCGACGACTGGTATTTTTTTAAACAGGGCTTCAAGGTCCATCAACGTTCTGAACGGTAAAATAAAAAACCCTCTCCGAAGCTACTTAGTAAAATATAACGAAATATTTATGCTTATTCCTTGTTTTGCGATATTAATCGTTACGAATGTCCTGTACCTAGCTATCTATCTACTATTCAAGGAAACACATACAGTTCATAGGTAAGTACACAGAAATTAACCAAAAGTACATAAAATACGTACGTACGGTGTTCCATCCTCAAGTTCTTGTTCAACGTTTTGGGTTTCCTTCGGCTTATAGCCAGCAACTAAAAGTGAAATATTGATCTACTTAGTGGTAGGTATTGTGCATTAAAATATAATTTAATTATACCAGAGACTATAGAGATATAGTGTACTACTATTACGCTATTTGTTACTAGATGGAGTAGCAGTGCAGGTGACATTTCTTTTACAATTTAGGTATCATTAAGTGGCTTTGACATAGATGGCGCAATTGACATGAACTTCAAAAAGTTCTTAGGCTGTGGTCGTCTATATCTCTATAGTCTCTGATTATACCTAACGAATCTTGACGAAGGCGTCTTTTATCCTTTGGGTATCGTGCAGCGGGAGACACCACACACTGCACACAGCGTCACAGAATTTAGAAATATTGATTCATTTCCATGAATGTCGCCATTACACGTCACCACTTCAACCATAGACTAATACGATAGAGGACCGTGTAAACTGGTGTTCGCAGTAACGGCAATGATTTCATCCCATACAACATAGGTATAACCGCTTACCATCCAACAATAAACTATGCACAGACTTGACCTTTACCGACTAAATTTGGCTCCTGCAGCTTAACCATATCGTAATAGAGGCCTTTTATGGCAACAAGTTGGTCATGCGTTCCTTGTTCGACAATTACTCCGCCCTTTATCACACATATCAAGTCTGCATTTATGATCGTGGATAACCGATGAGCTACTATGATAGTTGTACGTCCTTCGGAAGCCTGAGAATACGATCATTAACTTTATTTCATTAACTGAGTGACACATGAAGTTCTAAAAGAGGAGTGGCCGTAGGTACTTATTCCCCGCTGCCAATAAGATTGGCAAGCAGTAAAATCATATCCATTTATAAAAACTATTTTAAAAAACGAGTAATTAAAGTAATTTTACACTCAATGGTCATCGTTCTCAGTAGATGAAGAGCTTCGTGAAAAGTGCCTTTATGTGCTGTTTGTGTTTTTGGAAGTAAAAGATGTTCTACTACGTCTAGATTACAAAAAAAAAATTCCACATGGTTACAGGTTTCGCAAATGATAAAGAAACTTCAAACTTCAATGAGATCAAATGCCACGTATTTATACAACGCAACATTTAGAGCAACGCAAAGCTGGGTCTACTTTACTTACTACCAGAGCGTTCACAAAATATAATAACATATTTCAAGTTTCCCTAAGTCTTCAGTAATTTTAAGTGGCTTAATCTTGTCTCACCTTGTCCAAAGCAAGTTGCACCTGTTTTTCTGAACCAATGTCTAGGGCGCTGGTAGCCTCGTCCAGAAGCAAGACTTTCGGGTTGCGCACCAGAGCTCGCGCGATGGCTATGCGTTGTTTCTGCCCTCCTGAGATAGAGACTCCGCGTTCTCCGACAAGCGTATCGTAACCCTGGTGATGTTCAAGCCATCTGAGTGAAGCCATTTTAACCTTTTGGACGCCAAGACACCTAAAGTTACAATGCACTGCCGTGCCTACCACGTCCACGAGTCAAAGGCGTTATGATGCTGTCATAGTAACCGTCATACGTGTGTACAGTCGCCATCAGATATATCGGAGCGGCCAAGGTGGTCACAAATATCTGATAAACGCCTCTATTGTCAAGGCGATAAAGTGCATGTTCAGATATTTTTGAGTACCCTGGCCGCTCCGATATATATGATGGCGACTGTACGAATAAGGTGATAAGTACGAGTATATTTTAGCTAGCTTTGTCCGTGATCTCAGCGTGTAAATAAGGTTTCTACATATGACGTATGGCGTTCAAAAGGTTATCCGTTTTCACTGGTACGACGATTTGGCATTTTGATGTGTGTGTATTGGTTGGTTGGTTGGTTGGTTGGTTGGTTGGTATGTTGGTTGGTCAGTGTCGGTCTGGAGGTCGCATTTTTCATCCGATTTCGATGAAACTTGGCATGTACGTTCCTTGATCTATTTGCCAAAAATTGTCGAGCCATTTTTTTGATTGGGGGGAAAATGGGGGAAAGGGGGAAAGTTTGTTGTCGCGTTATTTATGTTATCCGAAGTCTACGGTTCACAGAACCACTAGTTTTATTTGCGTTTCTACTCGGTGTAAGATGCCTACATGCAGGCAAGTGTAAGCCAGTAAATAGCTTTTTTTTGTACTCGTCGACGAATTTTGACTTAGAGACGAGATTGTTTGCAACTTCATCGTAGCGGCTCTTATCAAGGGTGTCTCTTGAAAACTTCAGATCTATTTGGTTTAGGTACCTATGCTGGTAACTTTATAGTATGCGACCTGACTAAACCTGGGAAGTTTAAAATAGCTACCATAGGCAGTTTGAGTATGAAGTCGTGTGCGTTTGCGAGCTTCGCAGCCTCCCTTATATCCGCGTCGGAGGCGCCTTCGCGGCCGTAGCGGATGTTGTCGCGGACGGTGGTGTTGAACAGCACCGGCTCCTGCCCCACCAGCCCGATCTGCGCGCGCAACCACCGGGCAGACAACTCTCGTACATCATGTCCGTCCACAAGTACCTAAAAAGGGTTTTCCCGTTACTGCTTTTTACAAATTCACAGTCAGCAGAAATAACTAAGCGAAACGAGTGATGTTTTTAAAAATGATTTAGACTCTTTCTGGTTTTCTAAAGGCGTGTCGCTCAGTTGACTTGGCCACCTGTTCCCAGAAGAGTTAGGGAACCTGATCAAAATACTCGTAAACGCACATAGTCAATAATTTTCGAGACGCGATAAAAAACTTCCCAGAGGCTAAACTAAATTAAATAAAACCGGCCCAATTGCGTGTCGGACCACGCATATGAAAAGGTTCCGTCCCTTCTATGGAATAAGAAAAAACTAATGGTCGTATCTGCCTATAGGTAAACTATGAAACTACTTACGCTGCCTCCATTTACATCATAGTATCTAGTTATAAGCTGTATGATAGACGACTTGCCACATCCCGAGTGCCCCACTAGCGCCACAGACTGTCCTCGCTTTACACTAAGATTAATATTTTTGAGGACCTGTAGTGGAAAAAGTAAGGGTTTATTATGTTATACGAGTTCTACAGTATAGTCAGCAGCAGAAGTAACTAAGCAGGTAAAGTGTTGAAAATTATCTTCATACGCTCTTATTCTCTGAACAGTAAGGTCGTGCCCCGATCATTTTGAACACCTCACACGCTTAGCAATTCCTGCTGCTGACTGTACCTGTCACGTCAGAGGCAGGAGCTTTAATTATGAAAGTAACCCACCTGAACTGATTGAGGGTTTCCTGAAATCCAGGTGGCGGCACTGTGACGAGAGGTCTTTCTGACCGCAGCTGTCAAAATAAACCAATCAAAAAAAGTGATTAAACGTGATTGGTGGATTATGATATGACAGCTGGAGTCTGGACCTCTAGCCACGGTGTTGTCATTCGGTGAAAAAATCGATTCAGGGAACCCTCATGCATGCATGAGCTGATTGCGTTTGGTTCATGATTGTTTCAAAAAGGCACTGGGTTTTAGTGGATTTTGTGGTTAAGGATTATCAGCGCAGCGACCATAAACAGAAACAAGCCATCAGAAAAAGTATAAAAACACATTCAGCTAATGAAAGTCTTAAAGAAGTTCCATAGTGTTATGTGCTTAAACCGGCATCAACTGACCATTACATCCGGTCTTGAAGGATAGTTGAACTTAACATTCCTAAGCTCTACGTCGCCTCCAAAACTCAAAGGTATTTTTCCCCTATCCTTATAAGGATTTATACTTGGCTCATTGTCAATGACGTGGAAGATTTTGGCGGCCGCGCCGCAGGCAGAGCCAAATGCGTTCATCACGGCACCCGCCATCCCAAAATATTGTAAACCGTGTACAACACCGAAAAATACCTGCAAATAACAACAGATTAGTAACTAACATACATACATACAATCACGCCTATATCCCAAATAGTGTTGGGTTACTCAGTCGTGAGGTACCTCATTTGAACCCCTCATTCTGTTATTTTGACGCAGTACTTCACACCGGAAAAATGTCTTACTTCACTTCTCTTGAGCCCCCTCTACTCATTCCTTCACTTCACTCATTCACGCTCATCGCATACAAAAAATACACACACTTCAAATTCTTCCAAATACTCAAACCGCCACACATCCATTCATTCATTCGCGGCACTCGCCCTCGCGCTCACCTCAATCAACACATTTGTCACCTCGCGCCTCAAAACCTCGCACGCCTCGAAAACTACGCACACCAAAATCACTACAAATCTTTCACTGCCTTTCAAAACTGCAAAATGAAACAAAGAGATACAGAGACTCAAAGGAGGGAGTGAAACAAAAGATCGAACCACATACCACTCGTCAAAAATACGTTACTTTAAAACACGACACAAAACAAAAGGTATAAGCGCCGCATGATTTCATGTAGTGTTGGGTTACTCAGTCGTGAGGTACCTCATTTGAACCCCTCATTCTGTTATTTTGACGCAGTACTTCACACCGGAAAAATGTCTTACTTCACTTCTCTTGAGCCCCCTCTACTCATTCCTTCACTTCACTCATTCACGCTCATCGCATACAAAAAATACACACACTTCAAATTCTTCCAAATACTCAAACCGCCACACATCCATTCATTCATTCGCGGCACTCGCCCTCGCGCTCACCTCAATCAACACATTTGTCACCTCGCGCCTCAAAACCTCGCACGCCTCGAAAACTACGCACACCAAAATCACTACAAATCTTTCACTGCCTTTCAAAACTGCAAAATGAAACAAAGAGATACAGAGACTCAAAGGAGGGAGTGAAACAAAAGATCGAACCACATACCACTCGTCAAAAATACGTTACTTTAAAACACGACACAAAACAAAAGGTATAAGCGCCGCATGATTTCATGCATCTTACGTCATTTTTACCCGAGCATTGTATTTTTGCTAAGCTAATTTGGATTTAAACGGCGATTAGGCGAGTAATTTTGACATAGAATTTTGAAAACTTCGTTGCATTGCTTTGCTATTATTTAGCTAACGCGAGGCACTCGATTTTTCGCATTGTCCGGTATAACGTGACCTCGAGGTTCACAACAACTACGACGTGCGATCAGGGAGCGCTCATAGACTGGATATATAAATATCGCTCGTTAAGCGATTGGAATTGTTGTACTACTGTGTCACTGTCACTTCACTTTGACTTGACGTTACGTTACCGGGAGCGTTCACGAAACTAGCTAGTAAATATAATAATTTACACACAAAATATTTCTTAAATTTTTAAATTATTACAGCGGCGGAGTATCAATTAAAACAGTGACCATTTAATTTGAATTGCTATTAAAAGGCAAGTATAATTTGCTAAGTAAGAGTATGACACTGACAGTAGTGATAGTCTGACAGTTGACGTTGAGTTGAAGGTTGAAGAGCAAAGCAAGCAATAAATAACAATAAGTTGCCAAAAACAAAGTTTCTGTTTCGTTTCGTGATTTTGACTTGTGTTCAGAAAATTTAATAGTTTTCTACAAAAATAACAAAACAAGCATTTTGCTTATGCGCGCAAATGTGTGCTAATTGTATGTTGTTATTTGCATGTGGAACTGACGTGAAAAATGTTACCGCGCTAAATGTGTTTGGTATTTGTTTATTTTCATATTGATGTTAAGAAAACAGAAGTGGTAAGTTAGTTATTGCTATGCATGCTGGTTTATGTCTAAATAGAAATAATGAAATAGGCAATGATTCTCTTCACTTCGACAGTTAATTGATTTCCTAAAACATTCAAGTTTTAGGTTGCTAGTGTTGATAATAGGTTTCAATTAGTAGGTAATTAAAATATTGTATTATAGGTTTGTAATGTAATACTATCAAATAACTGGGATTTAGACCGAATGACTTACAATAGATACTTATCTAACAAATTAAGCTGCTTTAGGGATAGGGATTATACATAGTACCTGGTCTGATTTGATTTATTCCTAAAAATCTAATGATTTGTTCCTAAATTAACTAATATAGTGAAAATGTTAATATGTGATAAAATAAATGGATATTAATAGTATATAACTGAAGAAATTACAGAACATTAAAAAAAATTTGTTGCCGATACGTTTTTTGAACAGTTAATGCTGAAAATAAGTTAGTGTACCTCACCTCATTTGAAGTAAGACATTGTACCACCTCATTTTTTTAAATGAGGTGCTCACTCAAACTCATTTTAAATTGATGTCCTACCCAACACTAATTTCATGCATCTTACGTCATTTTTACCCGAGCATTGTATTTTTGCTAAGCTAATTTGGATTTAAACGGCGATTAGGCGAGTAATTTTGACATAGAATTTTGAAAACTTCGTTGCATTGCTTTGCTATTATTTAGCTAACGCGAGGCACTCGATTTTTCGCATTGTCCGGTATAACGTGACCTCGAGGTTCACAACAACTACGACGTGCGATCAGGGAGCGCTCATAGACTGGATATATAAATATCGCTCGTTAAGCGATTGGAATTGTTGTACTACTGTGTCACTGTCACTTCACTTTGACTTGACGTTACGTTACCGGGAGCGTTCACGAAACTAGCTAGTAAATATAATAATTTACACACAAAATATTTCTTAAATTTTTAAATTATTACAGCGGCGGAGTATCAATTAAAACAGTGACCATTTAATTTGAATTGCTATTAAAAGGCAAGTATAATTTGCTAAGTAAGAGTATGACACTGACAGTAGTGATAGTCTGACAGTTGACGTTGAGTTGAAGGTTGAAGAGCAAAGCAAGCAATAAATAACAATAAGTTGCCAAAAACAAAGTTTCTGTTTCGTTTCGTGATTTTGACTTGTGTTCAGAAAATTTAATAGTTTTCTACAAAAATAACAAAACAAGCATTTTGCTTATGCGCGCAAATGTGTGCTAATTGTATGTTGTTATTTGCATGTGGAACTGACGTGAAAAATGTTACCGCGCTAAATGTGTTTGGTATTTGTTTATTTTCATATTGATGTTAAGAAAACAGAAGTGGTAAGTTAGTTATTGCTATGCATGCTGGTTTATGTCTAAATAGAAATAATGAAATAGGCAATGATTCTCTTCACTTCGACAGTTAATTGATTTCCTAAAACATTCAAGTTTTAGGTTGCTAGTGTTGATAATAGGTTTCAATTAGTAGGTAATTAAAATATTGTATTATAGGTTTGTAATGTAATACTATCAAATAACTGGGATTTAGACCGAATGACTTACAATAGATACTTATCTAACAAATTAAGCTGCTTTAGGGATAGGGATTATACATAGTACCTGGTCTGATTTGATTTATTCCTAAAAATCTAATGATTTGTTCCTAAATTAACTAATATAGTGAAAATGTTAATATGTGATAAAATAAATGGATATTAATAGTATATAACTGAAGAAATTACAGAACATTAAAAAAAATTTGTTGCCGATACGTTTTTTGAACAGTTAATGCTGAAAATAAGTTAGTGTACCTCACCTCATTTGAAGTAAGACATTGTACCACCTCATTTTTTTAAATGAGGTGCTCACTCAAACTCATTTTAAATTGATGTCCTACCCAACACTAATCCCAAACGGGGTAGGCAGAGATCACGGATTTCCATTTGACGATCAACGTAGCAGAACGGCTCTCCGTGAGCCGCTTCTCGCCCCCGTGAAGAACGAGACGTGATGGCATACCGCATCGCCGCCATGCGGATGATTATTAGTTCCCACGAGTAGTAGGGATCAGAGGTCCCTTATCCCTTAGTCGCCTCTTACGACACCCGCGGGAAGAGACGGGGTGGCACTATTCTAAAGCCGGGGCCACGCAGCAAATTCATAAGTAAGCATAAGTAAAATAATGGAGTGATATGTAAAATATGTAAAAGATAGTAGATCTCCAGAATGGCGGAAAGGAACCATCGGGGCAGTCTATCGCAGTACTGACTGAACAAAGGGTTTGGTTAGGGCCTATTACTAGGTACAGATGTAGTGCATAATAGTTTTCCATCGTATTTTCTCGGAAAAGTTCGTCTTTATCGTCCTCTCTCAGTTAGCTTCAGTAGATAGGTAGAAGCTGTTTGAAAGAGCACGATAAAAACGAACTTTTACGAGAAAATACGAAGGAAAACTATTATGTCTATTATGCACTAGGTACATCTGTAACTGTGCCTAGTTAGTCCCTTTTTAACCGACTTAAAGATTTCGAAGGAGGACGTTCCATTCTTTTTGTCGGGATTTTGTTTTTGCTATTTTTTTACGAATGTTCATCGATTACATATTTGAAGTCGGCTGGACCGATTCTAATGGGACAGTTGGTCAAGTGAAGTTGTTGAAAATAAAACAATATTTTCTGTTCAATTCCCAACGACTAGCCTAATTATAATACCACGGCTCTAAGAAAACAGAACCCTAAATATTTCCAGCTTCCCTACGAATTTTTTAACGGGCTGCCGACCTGCCGCTGCTAGCTTGCATTTGTTATCATTGCGTTTAAATATTAGGAAACTTCATAAGATACTACGTATAGAAACCAATGATTCTTTTAATTTACTAAGTTACTTACTGAGAACATGACGTTGGCATTATATGATCCAGGTTCCTTAACCATCAGGTCAGCACCAAAGTAAAATGACAAGCCGTAAGAGCAAAACATTCCAAAACTCAGCATACTCATCGCAATTCCCGTGAAAATCTCTGCAAGAATCACTTTGATAAGTAGGTACAATGTTTACTTCCACAAGTGTCATTCGATGAAATTGATTTATCTTATTCATTAACTAATGAGGATAAACGCGCAAAAATATGCGCAGATGGCGTCCCAGTCGCAAAGAAACAAACATCTCATTGGTTTTGGTTGGAAATAAATAATCTAATCCATACAGTCTCTAGGACCTGTAAAAAATGGTTTCACAGTGGCAGTTAAAATGCGACATTGATCCTCATATACAGGTGCAAATATAAATGACTCTTTTGGGTCCTAAAAACGGTCCTGACATTTATGTATCCCTTCACCTCTTCCCGGCTTTGACTATGACGCAATAGGCAATTTTCCGCTATTTGGAAAAAAGTGATTTAGCTAAACTAAAATTGTATACGTTAAACCGGTTAAACTAACTAAATACTTATAACGCCTTTTCTGTCATAACTTGTATGCCCCGTCTCCTTTAGCTAAAAATTACTGATACTTTATTACATCATCTTGAACATAAGTAATTGCAGTTAGGTACTGAACTATAATTGGGTGGGATACCTCATTTTTCAGAGCTAATACGATTTCAATAATTTTATCGTGTCTGTCGTTTATTATTTACCGTCTATTTTATGCACAAGGTGACAATGCTACTAAGCTAACTCTCCTTATTTTCACTTTTTAGTCTTATCAACATTGGGGTAGAGACAAATAGGAGCAAGCATCATTCAGCTATTCCCGTAGGTACCTTTTTTGATATGAACCTTTCGTGCTTTACCAAGAGGTTCCTTATATCTTTCAATTTCTTTTTCCTGCCCATTATATGCATACACCGTACGGACGGAGCTGATTACTTCCTCGGCAATAGCACTAGCTCGACCAGTCTCAATCGCTTCAAGCTTGTACATTCGCCTTGATATCTAAAATGTAAAGTACCTATTATCAGGAATATTATATATTTATCAGGAGCATAAAAAGTGACGCCAACGGTGGCTTAATGCTAAACTACTGGTTAAACTGGTTTGCTCTGATGAGAGTTGTATTGGCTGCAATGATTTGTAGTCTTGCGTAGCAAAGACTGTTAAGATGGATATTGTCTTTCAACGAATCCACACTTTAGATACCCACAGTGATACCACAGTGACAGTGTACCTAAGTATTATTTTCCTAATGATTAAGTAGGTGCTGACTTGCTGAGTTATTTACTATAAATGTACATTGATATACTTCGTATCGTAAATCATGTAGTACCGGAAGATGTTCTAATCTAAATAATTTAAATTGAACTTAAGTATATTAGGATATATGTAACATATGCCCTAAATATATGTTTGCCTATGAACAAGAACTTGGTTCTCATTTACATTATTAAATTACGATATTTAAAGTAAAAATATTTAACATACCAAACCAGTTGCCACAAGAAGAATCATTATAACGGGAGCAATTGACAAACAGAGCAGGGTGAGTTTCCAACCCTTGAGGAACGCCATGGTTAAGGAGCTCACCGACCCCGTTATATAATACACGAACATCGATAGCTTGAGACCAATTCCATCTTCCAGCTTTAAAATATCACTGGAAAAATATAAGTCCGGGTTATCCTGCAGAATGACAATTGGTATTCGTACTTAAAATATGTATTATTGTGTTCTACGGAGCAAAAAAATAATTCTTCATTAAAATAACCTAAAACGCTGCGCCTAAGCTGGCGTGAACCAATAGCCACATTAAATGTATAGTACAATGAGCGGTATGAGTTTGCGAGGTTAGGTACCTATTTGTAGAGCCAGGCGCGGATCCAGGATTTCGTTCAGGGGGGGGGGGGGGGCACTTTCCTACACAAAGCATTTTGGTAAAATCATAAGTATTATAACTTACTCCGCCATTTTCGATGCGAAATCTCCCGTTTGTTGCTGGTCGAAATAAGACATATCCTGGTGCAATGCGGCTCTCAAATAGGCTTCTTTGATTCGGTAACTCTAATGAACAGACAAATATTTAAAGGAATGGCTTATTTTAAATATTACGGAGTCTAGCAGTTTCACAGAAACCTGAGGAACCCAAAACTCATTGTTGCCCCGTATCTTGCATTGATATTGCACCCCAAAAATCAACATAGGTAAGTAGATAGGTAAATACTATGATAAAGTAGCCGTTAAATAAAGTTGCGAATAACGAAGTCATTGGAGATTCATAAGCAGAAATCGGCGTTTTGATTGCCATATAGGTTGCAGGCTGAATGAATGACTTCAACACTGCTTATTTAACGTCGACTATTTTATGAATACAATACCTACACTTAAAATGGCATTTTGTACCAATCCAAGTGTGATATCCATACTCCAATTCCATGCGATACCTACCTATCTGGCGGTGTGACATATCCGAAACGCCGACAACTGGTCAGAATTTTTTCTATCACCCCTCGCCAGCGTTTTTTTTCTTTTTTAACCGACTTCAATTCCATTGAGGAAGGAGGTTCTGCATTCGGTTTGCTGTTTTTTTTTTAATGTATGTTCACCGATTACTCCGAGACCCGTGGTTCGATTTGGGTAATTCTTTTTTTGTTTGGAAGAATCTACATCCAAGTTGGTCCCATATTAATCTGGTGCTGTTCTGATGATGGGATCCATGAGGAATTGAGGGAACTCCTCAATTTTTAAAGGCACATTTATTTTTTATGGTGATTTGGGTGTTTTCTTATTATGGTGTGTGTTGTATCGGGAAACTCGGCGCTGTCGGTATACACGTTGTTTCCCGGGTGTGTTTTGTTGTTTGTGTGTGTGAAGTGTGATGAGTGTGTGTGCATCAATAATATCTATGTAGGTATGTTTGATAACTTTGATACCCTTTTTTTACGTGCCATTAAATTGTTTGAGATGGGTATTTGTGCAAGTGTAATCTGCATAACTTAGGTATATGGCTCACCTGATTAATAGAAGCAATCTCAACAAATGTCGTGCCCATATACAAGAAGATGAAAATCGCCAAACCTATCAGCGAGTAGTGAAGTGTAAACTTATGCAAATCTTCCAAAAACTTGCCACTGTCGAGAGGTTTCGATAGTATCATATTCTTTTCATATTCTACCATAGCGTGGAAGACATCGGCCACCGTTAATACAGACAGCGGCAACATTAGCCCTGCCCCAGTGCTCGTAATTATGGACGTGCATATCAATAATACATCGAACGCTGTTGCAAACCTGTACTGAAATCAAAATGTTTAGGGTTAATGATAACCTGTGAACATTAGCCCTCAGGCTATATTGACGAGCGAATCTTAAGCTTTCGGCCTTTCAAGCGCTTTTCCTGAACAACGCTTAACCTAGGGTAAATTATAATTGAAAATCAGTATACCTACCACCGTGGTAGGACTACTACCATACTACCTTAGGTACTTAATCATTTTAGAAGACACCGAACGAAACTCTTATGGGAACGTTCCTAATGTTTGTCAATACCTACATACAGAAATTCAGCTACCATAGACAAATTTCCACGGGCTGATTTCTGCCTATGATGGTTGAATTCCGCTCAAATATTTATGTGGTGATGCGCCTTAAGTCTAAACTGTATTCCTGAACAAATCGGCTTCCATGCCTGCCATCGGTTATGAGTAGATTTGAATTTGACACCTAGGTACACGGCCATTTTAAGGCAACCCCGGTATGGGATTAGATAATGTATGCTGTAGATACTTGAGTACAGTCACGGGTTGGGGTGTAGCAAAGGGTACGCAGGACTTAGAAAATTTTTGATGGGGTTGGTTTCATTATGACACCTATTTTTTTATGATGCTAACGCATAGAAGACGCTAAAATAAGCATGTTTTGTATGGGCAACTTTTCTCTATACTTGATAATTACCGAGATATTGGCTCCGAAATTTTGTCACAGAGCCAAGATAGGTGCGACGACGAGCAAAGCGAGGAGGAGTGTGTTAGGTGAACCGTGACCTAGCAGCGCGCGAAGCCGAGCGAGCGAAGCGAGCGTGCCGCGGCAGCGGCCGGCGAGCGCCAGAACCGACTTAATGTAATGTACAATATTAATTTTCAAGTCCCTCGCTCCGTAGTAATCCTATGGCCAAACTCGCAAGTTTGGACCACTTTAGTTCCTGTCCTAAAATCAGGCCTACTTACAATCAAAAAAAGAATTTTCAATTTTCAAAAAAAAATTATTAAAAAGAAATTAAAAAAAAATTATAAAAACAAAATTACAAGTCCTATGCTTTCTAAGTCTTTTTTCCTTGCGTACCCTTTGGTACACATTGACCCAGTCACGTCAAAAACAAAAAAAATATGGATATGTGACAAAAATATGTACGACTCTACTACCAAGGCGTAAAGTCTTGGATACATGTTTTTGTCACATTAAATGTATCCATATTTTCAGTCGTGACCGTACCTGTAGGTACCTACCTACTTCACTACTAATTATAAAAACGTACCAATTTGCAGTACGGCACATTAGGAATTTTGTCCGTATCTTGCTGGTGTGTATCAACTTTATGCTTTATTTTATTACCCATAATTGTTATTTAATGCAATGGATATTACTAATAAGCAACTTTGGGATGCCATGATGTTATCATAACATAAGATTGAAAAGTATGAAGTACATTTAACATTTTTTTTAAACCGGAAGTCTTGATGGAATATAAATTCCAAATCTTAGTTTTGGCGATAATGACGTTCACAATTTTTATCTTATCCAATGAACATTATAATCTCGATAAAATACGATTTTTTCTTAAGTATTTCTTACGGGGGTAATAGGATAAACTTCAGTGTCATTTTGACAAATTATTAATAGGAATAAACTTATTTAGAATATAACCTAGCCTCTTTTGTGTGTAACAGGTTGTATGGGTAGGTACTTTATGCCGAAATCATGAAGTTATTATTTTAAACTGGAGTATAGGCACATAGGCAGTCTACGTCAGACATGTTTACACTTTTGCACCTTTCTCCATTGTAATAAGGTGCAAACGTGTAAACATACTCTTTGGCCACAAAGTGAAGTCGAAATCACGAACCAGTAGAGAACCGTGAGAGAACCGGATATTACTTTTACAATAGACTTAAAGACTCCAAGTATTTAGCGCCATCTGTCCGAAAGCCCCCTAAAGATACCGAAAATGTAAGAGGAAATGTCACCTGCACGCGGGCCACCTGCACTGCACTGCTACTCCACCTCTTAGTAACAAATAGCGTACTGGTAGTACGAGTATACTAGTAGCTAGTGTGCTGCTAGGTGGAGTGGAGTAGCAGTGTAGGAGTTCGATTTTTGAATCTCACCGGTGCCTTTTTTTGTATGCAGCCGATGACTATTTAGTACGAAATAAGTCACCGGTGAGATTCAAAAATCGAACTCCTGGTCACATTTCCTCTTACATTTTCGGTATCTTTAGGGGGCTTTCGGACAGAGGGCGCCATTAACTTGAGCTTCAAAAAGTTCTTAGACTGTGCTGCTCTACTATATTAAGTTAATCTATGCTTTTACCCAGCTTTTACCAAGGGTGTGTATCTCTGTCAAAAACATTAAGTTTTACACAAAATCTGAACTCTAAAAATGTATGCTTAAAGTTGATATCTTATTGCAAAACGAATGTGGGTTAACACGGTTTTGCATAATCAGCATCAACTATCCAGTGGTGAACAGTTTTCCTATTCCTCACTAGATGTCGCTAATCACCATAACTAGTAACGCCACCTTGTGACAACATTATGTTACTAATAATAACCAACATCATGAAGATAGTGCACGTTGTTCATTATCATTTATCTTTCTTATCTATATACCTACCTACCTGTTAGTTGAGATACTTAACAACTGGTTGTGATAAAAATAAATACACTATGAATACACTAGTATGATTGCATATTGTTAACTGATAGTGCTAAAGTGCTAGTCATAAAGTTAGCTCGAAGTTAAAACAAGTTGTTAAATTATTCGACTTACTTAACCTATAAGTCCTACCTATAACAATGGTTTTGGCAAAAAAATATGTAGTGGTTACTCCGTTTGTAGGGGAACCAAAGCCCGAAAACTTTATAACTTGTGATGAAGAGCTAAGGCCCTTAGAAAAAAACGGTGAGTAGAAGTAGAAAATGTGTATTTTTTTTCTATAGTTTAAATACATTTAATTAAATTGTGGAACTCAATATTTTTCTTATCATTCCTTTCCTTACCTTACACCAGCTATTCTTAAAGTACCTATCCTTATAAGCCCTAGGGTTCCGCAAGGCCTCTGTAGGGGTTCGGCGATAATACTTTTAATATTGAGAAAAAAACATAACTACCAGCTCTTCTATCTGTCTAGAACATATTTATAATTTAATTTTAATCTTGGGGCTCCGTCAAATATTTCGCTTTCCCAAAGGGTTCCGTCACCAAAAAAGTTTGAGAACCGCTGCCTTACACATTCAAATAGGACACTCGCATGACTGGCAGGCCAACGTTTTTGGTTGCAACATTTTAGAACGTTTGTGCAAAGTTTTCCAAACATTATTCGTCTAACAATTTGGGAGGTATTATAATATTTTTTGTAGATGTAGGTGGTATTAGAGGTAGAATATTATTAGACCAGGTATTATAAGAAATTCGTGAGGTAATAGTAGAAATCAGAGACTATAAATAATATAGACAGCCACAGTCTGATAACTTTTTAAAATGACTAGCCGTCTATACAGTGTGTTTTTTTTTAAGTGGGCCACTATGGGGAAATCCTAAAGTATAGGAGATACAGAGAAACTGTCTTAGGAAACATTAGGTTTTTTTTTGGTATAGTCAAATTTTTGGTCAAGTGCGAGTTGTCCCTAAAAATTAATAATTTTGATGATTTTTTTTTGACGCAGATCTAGTCAGTTTCATGAGAGGATCATTTTATTGTATGGAAAGAAAAAAATCGGAACAGTAGAAGTTAGTCAAATAAAAAAAAATGTTTTTATTATGACAAAATGTGTAAATTGCCTAGGTACACTTGCAAGGTTTATAAAAAGTATTTCAAATTCCAATATGACATTTGTTTTTGGAACACTTTATTAACCAAGTAAGAATACTGTTTGGTCTAAAATTTTTTTATTTTTTTTTAAATTGAATTTAAGGTGCTCGCGTAAGAATGGAGGTCCTAATTAAATGATTTTGGACCTCCATTCTTACGCGAGCACCTTCAGCTCAATTTAAAAAAATAACATTTTTTTTATTTGGTCCGAACAGTATTCTTACTTCCTTTTTAAATCAAATAAAGTGTTCCAAAAACAAATGTCATATTGGAATTTGAAATACTTTTTATGATCCTTGCAAGTGGACCTAGGCAATTTACACATGTTGTAATAATAAAAAAAAATTATTTTATTTGACTAACTTCTACTGTTCCGATTTTTTTCTTTCAATACAATTAAATGATCCTCTCATGAAACTGACTAGATTTGTGTCAAAAAAAAAATCATCAAAATTATTAATTTTTAGGGACAACTCACACTTGACCAAAAATTTGACTATATCGAAAAAAAATTCTCAAAAAAATACCTAATGTTTCCTAAGACAGTTTCCCTGTATCTCCTATACTTTAGGATTTCCCCATAGTGGCCCACTTAAAAAAAACACACTGTATATTTATAGTCTCTGGTAGAAATCAACAAATATGATAACAGCCCGTTTCTTTTTAGAATTTTTAGCGGAGGCTCTGTACATTAGTGTAGATCCGTATCAAAGAGTGAAGCTGGGAAACACGTTCCCATGCGACATGATTGGAGGACAAATTGCAAGGTAATTAAAATTAGTACTTAAAAAAAAGACAGCGTGCCTGAAGCGATTATCAGACGGGCACCGCAACCGCATGCGGCGACGGCGTGCAAGCGCTATCTCGCTCGCGCACCGGCGCAGCAGTGTGAAAGCCGAATTCCAGAGGCATGTCTTACCTATGGTGCGGGCAGGGTCTGCGTTACATAACTTACATACTTACATACTCAAAGCACGCATTAACTAGAGCCCGCACACGCGTACCTCCGTAAGGGATAGACACATAGATGACGATAATCACTTTTACAGCACAAAACAGAACAATTTAATTTATTCCTTGGCCGGCACATGTTTTTTGAAGAAATCGCCAACTTTACTATACCTGTTACAACCCTCCACTGCTAGAAGTAACGCGTGGAGGGTAATAGAGTATATGACAAGGACCAACGATAATATCACCTCTCTGCCGTACCTACTGAAAGTGTAATAAGACCATCCCGTTCTGTCTTGGTATTATTACTACCATGCCCAGTCTATACCTTTTATTCTATGTCATCATCATCATCATCTCAGCCATAAGACGTCCACTGCTGAATATAGGCCTCCCCTTTAAACGGGGGTTTGCCATACGCGCCACGCTTGGCAAGCGGGTTGGCGCTTTCTTCTATGTCGCCGAGCGCCAATCCATTTTGAACGCGCGCTTACTAGGGGGCGCTAGGGTACCTACCTAATGTTTGCACACGGGCGCTACATGGGCTAGAGACACCTCTGACGAAAAATCACTTAAAATGTTCTAATGAAAAAAGTGCTTTTAATAAAATGGCACTTTTATGACATCGCTTTACCAATTTCAGAATAACCGAAAGCAAAAATCCGGATTACCCGGTAGGCGCACTGGTTATGGGCCACTTCGGCTGGAGGACGCATACGATAGTTCACCCCGATAACGCTAAGATGTGCGGTCAGAAGCCGTATATGTACATATTGCCAGATTTCGGACAACTGCCAGTGTCTTTGGGGCTGGGTATGTGTGGAAGAGTTGGGTTAGTAGCTGAATATAAATAAACTTGTTATTTGCATAAATCAAGTTCGATTGTATCTACAGTTGGAAATAATTTTGCTTGAATGTATATAGAGATGATATACATAGAGTAATAGGTACCTACCTACTTATACTTTACAACGGGTGCCGTTCACTCGACTTTATAACACGCAAACAAAAGGTACTTACGATACTTTTAATATCTACCACATCTATCATGCCATATTCAATGTAAAGTAGCTCAAATTAGTATGAAGTCATAGCTGTATAATTAGAGTTACGACTTCATTCTTCTCTTTATCAGTCAGTTTAAATTGGAATGGAATGAATTTTTTAATATCGTGTTCTCGCAAGATTTTGAAGTGTGAAATGTCACGACGAGTCATAAAACAATATCGAATCGTCCCTCTGAAACACACACTTGACGTCTGTAAAACGAATGTTTCAGCAATACTGCCTACTTCGGCCTGACGGAAATCTGCAAGCTCGTAGCGGGAGAAACTATAGTCGTGTCTGGAGCGGCGGGTGCCGTGGGTTCACATGTTGGACAAATTGCCAAAATTCTTGGTAAGTAGGCAATATATAACATTTCAATTACTGTAGAAGTTACGTTAAACGTAATTACGGTTTTATGACTATAGCGACAAAGGCACCCTACATTGGGGTAATTCCGATTGGAAAAAGTGGCGGGTAATTCCGAAAGTTCACTCTTATTACAATGGGATACGAGCGATATTTGAATGATTTTCGGAATTACACGCTTTGCGAAATTACCCTAATGCACCCTACATACTCTTCTTTCTTACTGTTCGACCAATGGCTGTATTTACAAACTGTGGGACTTTGACGCCGTGACATCCATCCTACTTCCGCAACCCACTCGACTAACAAGCATGAAAAGCTACTGACTGATTGCTAGTGGTATGCGTAGATGCGGAAATCCAAAGGCAATTAAAATTATGCAGCTTTCCATTATCGTGTATTTACTTCATAAAATAATTAAAATAATCTTAATTACAGGTAGCAAAGTAATCGGTATCGCCGGATCCGACGAAAAATGCGCCTGGCTGGTAAAAGAGTTGGGTTTCGACTGCGCTGTTAATTACAAGACCGTCAACATCGCAGACTACCTCAAACAAAATGCACCTAACGGCGTAGATTGCTACTTCGATAATGTTGGAGGGGAAATTAGCAGCACAGTGGTGGCGCAGATGAACGAGTTCGGGAGAGTCGCGGTGTGCGGGGCGATCTCGGTCTATAACGAGACTGATCCTATGAAGCGCAAAGGTAGATAATTTACACATATTGTTACTCACTTACCTATTAGGTACAATCACCGGCAATAGTACCTTCCTACATGAAGGCACCAAAATATGAGGCAGGCTCTTATTTGTAGAGCCGTAAGAGCGTCTCACATATTTTTGCGGCCTTCATGTAGGAAGATACTATTGCCGGTGACTGTACGTAAATACTAACCCCCTTATTCATAAACGTCTCTTAGTTAATTTATGTTTTGTCATTATATTTCAGTTTAACAGTTGTGTTTGTGGGAAACAGACAAAATATAAATTAACTAATTGAGGTCTAAGAGAGTTTTATGAATAAGGGGGTAAGTTTACTCATTTAGCCTCGCATTCAGATAGTTGGGAACAAGACGTTTAAACTAAACTTAAAAAAACTATTGCAAACTTCTAATTTACTCTGTATAATACTATTTAGTGCATTAGACATGGCCAAATGGCGGGAAGGAGGGGAGGCCTTTGCCCAGCAGTGGGACACCTTACCAGGCTAATTAAAAAAACTACTGTTCCTGTAGCTTTATACCCTCTTGAGATAAATACATACCATCCTGCCCGAATTGCCATTAGAATTTAAATTTGTAACAATTGTTTACAGGTACTTTTCTTCAACCGTTCATAGTCGCAAAACAATTGAAAATCGAAGGATTCCAAGTTAACAGGTTTGCTGACCGCACAGCAGAAGGCATTCGACAAAATTTACAATGGGTGAAAGAAGGGAAACTGAAATACAAGAATCAGATCTACGACGGGTTTGAGTCCACGGTAGATGCATTTATAGGTTTATTCAAAGGAGATAACACCGGAAAATCTATTGTAAAAGTAAAGTAAAGAAATATCGCAATGAAATGTAAAATATTTAAATATATGCATTATATTAAAAAGCACTTACATTATGTACAAACATTCACTATTCAATGCTTATCATCTATTCCTTTTCCTTTTCGCCGGCGCAGGTGCAGCCTTAGCTTCATTTGGATCATACTTATTGATAAAAAGTTCTTCATATAATAAACTGTTGCAGTTTGGTGTTAAATACTTTGATATTTCCTTGTAGAGCTGTTTTTTATGTGCTTCGTCACTAGAATTAGCCTTACTTGCTACTTTCTTAGACTGTGGTTCAACATCTTCTTTAGTTTCGAGGGTCTTTTTTAAATCCATAATTTTTTTAGTGTTTTGATCGATTTTATTTAATAACAAGCTTTCCATCTTTTCCATTCTTGCCTCTAAATAGTGCACAATATAAGCATGCTCATTTGGCAGACTGGGATCTTCAGCCAAAGAAGTTCTTACTCTTTCTGACCCATTATTTTTCTTTTTGACCAAAATATCTTTATCAGCTGAAGCCTGTTCATCTAATCGGCTTAGTTCTTCTGCAATTATATCCTTTAATTTCATATTAAACTTTCGCTTCTCGTTTATAGCCGCAACTCTTGCTGGTGACAGTTTGTTCTTGACACTTGTTTTGTTTTCTTTATTTTGAGGAAGCATCTCTTTTCCTAAAGGTTTTGGTTCGTTAAATTTAATTGGACTTTTAAATTTACTTGTATCATTAGTGCCAAGTATTTCTGTCATATTACTTTCCTTCTGTTTGCAAAAGGAATCGATGTTGCTTTGTACAATCGGTTCTTCATTGTTAAATGACATTATGATCTCATCAACCACATTATTCACATTTTTCTCCGCGTTATTTAAAATGGTTTGATCTTCTTTTACCTTATTAGACACAGGCAGAGTGTTATTTGTTTTACTTGTAGATTTATTTTTGTTAATACTCAGAATCATGGAAGGCTTAACTACCTCGAATGATGCAGCAGAAACAGGAACAAAAATTTTTTTTTCTGGTTCAGTTATCTTTTTTTCTGATATTATTCTGACTTTACTCTCTTTCTTGCCGAGCTCAAGTAACGGCGGAACTTCATCTTGAGGCGGAAAATCATGTTTGGTAACAATTGCATTGTTTTTATGATCTGCTAAAAGTGGAACTTCAACTATAATTTCCTTAATTACATCTTTTTCGGGTTTATTTATTTGGTTGATTGTAGGTTTACTAATGCCAGTACTTCGAGTTCTATGGGTAAACACTTCTGTTATATTATTATTTGTAAAAGGTGTCACATTTTCGATATTTGTCAAATTTTTACTATCCACGTCTATTACCTTATAATCCATCATGGCGTCATTAGTTAAAAAATCTGCATAAAGGAGATTATAGTTAGACTTTCTATCTGTAACAAAGTCATCATTTTCAACAACTTCACATGCTAATGGGTATACACCCATCATGTTCTGTGGCATTTCCGTTTCTTTAAATTTACCTAAATCACAAAATGGGCCATCCAAGGTAGGTACTGCTTTCAATTTTAACTTTTCTTTCTGAAAATAATATGGGAATGTCAATTAGGAAAGGTCATAAAGATGATTTTTAATACATCACATACAATATTATAAATTATCCTCTAGCTGGGTAGCAACAAAATTTTCCCAAGATGATTGCAATTTATTAGATTTGCCCGATAAATGGATATAATAATGGAATGGAAGGTCTTTTGAGGTAAAGGTATATGACTATACGCAAATATAAAGCGGGATATTTTAACGAGTTTGCGTGTAAGTATAGGGAAGCTACTATATACAGATCTGCTAAAGCAAAATGGTCTTACAAGACCACTCCTTAGGAATGATTCCTAACTTTTTAATATATTATAATGGTCATTCATTTTATTTTCATTGTATCTAAGTACCTACTGTTAGCATTAAAAACAAAATTACTTACTTTATCATTCATAAAGCAGTCATCCGTAAAGTGATGTTGACATATACACCGATTCTTAAGTTGAGAGACCTTAAGGTTGAGAAAGTCGTATCGGCCAGCTCTTGACAGCCACTCATGGCATCGGACCTTGTCAAACACGGGGTAGTGGAACAAATGGGTCTTGCCATCAGAGCGGATGGTGCAATTCTTGTAGGTGCACCGACACCCTCCCATGCTGATGTCCCTGAAATATGAAAAATAAGATATGTTAATCATCTGAAAATGTTTCACTTAGGCTCAAATCACACCTAGCGGAATGGAGGCAGTAATGTATGGAGGCCATAAACAAATTTAAGCTACCATCGACAAAGCTCCATACATTACTGCCTCCATTCCGCTACGTGTGTTTTGGGCCTTAAAGAAGAAATAATAAATAAATAAATCATATGCGGTTGAAGCTACAAGCTTTATGTATATCTGGGCCAAAATGGACTGTGCCATAATTTAAATTAATCCCATAATAATTAATTTACCTTTATTGATACATTTTTAGTCTCGGGTAATAGCCCAATATTAAAGAAAAGCTTATTATTAATCTCAGTCAATCTCATCTCAGAAAGTACACATTACCTATATTAGTTAATTTATATTACATGATTAGTCCTGCTGTGGGCACACATCAAAAACTGTCAAGTCAAATTCATTTTGATCTGTTAAAATTAAGATTTAAAATTCAATGGAATGGGAAGACTGATTATAGGCCTCTAGACAGCTAGAGGATAAAGGGCAAAGCATGCAGCTTCGAAACCAAAAAATTATTACTTGGAAGTAAGGAATACAGGAATTTTTAACGGACTTCAATTCCATAGAAGGAGGTTCTGCATTTGGTTTGGTTTATTAACAGATATCCAAAGGTGTGTGTGAAGTTAACAAATATATGCATCCTTAAAGGTACAAATCAAAACCTCTTGTAAAAAGAAAGGTTATGTCTAATTTCAATCTTTCACATCACTTGTAATCCATCTCTAGGAATCTACTGTTTACTATAATAAATAAAACAGCAATTGATTATAGTATTTATAGTAACCAGATGGTACGGTACGATTACGTATTTGTAATCATTGTTTTGTGTGACATGTAAATAGTTTTATCGCGTTTTGCTATATGCAGTAGCAGTATTAGAGTGATACTTAATAACAAATAAACATTTACAAAAAATAGGATACTCACTTACCTAATTAAAAGCAGTCAAGCAAAAGGTTCACTCACACAAATAGTAGTCTAAAGATACCTAGTACTGTGCGACAATTAAATTAACAATATGTAGTTGTACACTTTTAATAAAATTTTAATAAATACATTGAACTGTTAAAATAATAGAATAGCATCATTTCATTTGTCAAAAACGACAGCATCAAGGCCAAAGCCATCAAATCCGGAGCCACAGACTAAATAGACAGAGCTGACAGAGCCGAAGCCAGGGTGTCGATAAATGACACGATTTAGCGTCAACACGACGGCGACGGCAAATAGACAGCAAACGGGAAGATGGTGGCAAATGTGCCCGGCTCCGATGTTTCTCACGATTAAAATTTTAGAGCTAGAGATAGTCCGGAATGAGAAGGGTCGTGGGTTAGATGTTAACTCATATATGCGATTTTAAGCTAACATGGTCATTACCATCAAGTACAAAACTATTGAAAACGGGGTGTTTGCCATATATATTTGTTTCTGCGAGTTCCCGATATTTCGGCACAATTATATATGCCATTATCACGGAGTAACTGAAGTTGCGGATACTATGGAGTCTGGTAGATATAGTTTGGCCAGAGTTTGTTCCACTTCAAGCATAGACAGGGAGAATCATATTGTCTTTTTCTAATGCTAGTACTCTCACTACTAAAAAAGGGATGGGTATAGCATGTTACTCTGACTGTTACTGCGCTTTTGGTTTGCCAGACTATAATTTCTATATGGCCTCTACATTCGGCGCAATTTTGACACAAATCTCGCGCGCGATTTCGAAACATTTCCGTCAGGTGCAACGAAATCAATCGATGAATCAAAAACCGCAATATAGTCTGGCAAACCAAAAGCGCAGTAACAGTCAGAGTAACATGCTATACCCATCCCTTTTTTAGTAGTGAGAGTACTAGCATTAGAAAAAAACAGTATGATTCTCCCTGTCTATGCTTGAAGTGGAACAAACTCTGGCCAAACTATATATTAAAAATCACAGGTGACTAGTCGCTTACGTCTGTAGAAAGCCATAAAACTTAAGTCAGGAAGATGACGGGTATAGGAAGTACTCCTCAGAAACTAAAGCCCTACCAGAAATATATGAGCACGCGCCATATTGCGGAACTTCATTTTCAACTAAATTTTTCATACTAAACTGAACTGTCACCATCTTAGAGCATAGTCACCATATACATTGAGAAAAAAGCGCCCTCCTGACAATACTCATATATTTCTGGTAGGGCTATACCATAGATATACCACCCATAGATCTGACACGGAACTAATAATACCAAGATAGAACGGGATGGTCTTATTAAACTTTCGATAGATACGGCAGAGAGGTGCTATTTTCGTTGGTCCTTGTCATAGTTTCTATTACCCTCCACGCGTTACTTCTAGCAGTGGAGGGTAACAAACAGATATAATGCGCGATTTCTTCAAGAATTTCTGTGATTGCTACGAGAAAAGCTGTTAGTTTTCCTAGAAAGTTGTGTCGGCTAAGGAAAACATTGGTAAATTGTTCTGTTTTATGCTGTAGAAGTGATTATGGGCATCTATATATCTATCCCTTACGGGGGTACACGTGTGCGGGCTCTAGTTAAGGCCATTCCTCGATTCGGACAAACCACGCCCATCCGTTAGAGACACGTTTATGGCTCCCGTTCACGAAAGAAAGAGATGCAGCGCTCTTAAGGATCAGGCTTTTCGACCAAACTACGATAAATAAGCGAATCTATAAAGTTTTGTCTAATTTTGCTTCTGTGACTTTTTAGATAAACCAGAATACCGTATTTTTTACTTAGTTATACTGCTTAATCTCTTATAGTTTATGTAAGCCAAGAAAAAAAAGGGGAAAAAGGACCCAACTTCGGATTTTTTTTCTATCTAGGCAACTTTCAGCAATCGTGTTTCGGCTTGTGCCAAAAACAAGAGTATATAGTCTAGTAATATATATTCGAAAATAAATTCAGTCCCTTTTCCCGTTTAGTCACTAGAGCGTTTGAAAAAACCTACAATTTATCAAAGTAGCCCCTTAATGCTTGCTTTGAGGGCTATACCTATCGAAGTGGATGCAAAGCAACAGCAGTGAAGAAAGGCAACGCAACGACGGTCTACCTTCATTGTAAAATAACTAATGTTTCATACTTATAGGTATATAGTCTAGTCCCATTGGGCGCGGCGCTACACCACGCTAATTGCATTAGCCAAATTACCAAACACGTCACCAATAGTTATCTACGTCACATCATCTAATTAAGTTTAATGAATGTTATCCACTTATACTATATTATAGTAATGTAGGGAGTAGACGATACTATTATTTATTCATAATTTAATTAGGTATAAGTGATGTTTACTTTAGGGTGTCCTCCTTGCTAGCTTGCGAAGTAAAATACATATCATATAGTTAAGTTGTTACCATTTGCGTAATTCCACGATTCCCACGACTGCCGCGAGCCTCACCATTTCATTGTTGGCTCTTATACTATACTTTCTCGTGGACCTATTTATACACGTTCTCTAGTCGACACGCTGTCTAATGACGAAATATAATGTCCAATTTAGGGACAAAACACACCTGATTATTTTTACTTAAGTGACCGATACGACACCTTTCACTGGACATTTCATAGAGCAAGTTCTAAACAAAAGAAAATACCTTGAACCGTAAAGGTACCTAGAGGTGTAGGTAAGTATGTAGGTAGTTAAATGGTAACGGACTCAAATGTGGTTTACCTAAGGCTAAACCCAGTAACTTTATATAATTTAACAAAATAGTGATAGTATGTTTAAGGGCATAGGTAATTGGTTTTGTATTTTAATTACGAAAAAGCAAAAAAAAAATTGCGCGAAAAAAAAATAGTTTTGTTCTAATATTTTTCTCCCACCTTTTCGTAGCCACAATCGATACCATTTATTTTTGTTACACCTTGTATACTACATATAACACTATGGATGGTCGTGTGAAGCTAGGCTATGTATGTTATAATTATAACTTATAACGGCTGTTGGCGCGTGCAGAATAGTCATTATGTGCATTAAATATTTATAAGTAGTTAATTTTATAGAATGATTAACACTCTGATAAAATTAAATATTAATGCAATAGAGAGTGGATTTTCCAAATGGGTCAGTGAGGACAGGTACAGTCGCCATCAAATATATCGGAGGGGCCAAGGTATTTTATAATATCTGAACATGCACTTTATCGCCTTAGCAATAGAGGCGTTGTTCTGATATTACCACCTTGGCCGCTCCGATATATTTGATGGCGTCTGTTACCTACCAGATGCCACATCCTGTGTTGGTACGTGAAAATGGTCTGAGAAGACCTTTCTTAACTTATTAATTGAGGAAAATTAGCTTTTACAGATTTTGGGAAAATAATGCAGTCAGCGACAAGAAAATAAAGTTTAGGCAGGATTTTTTTTTTATGTTAATCGATGCCATTTTCATCCAGGATCGAAAGCTTCTAAGAGACAGACGTAGAGATAATATAGGTTAATATATACCTACTTACACGTTTACAAGTTTTACAACACACTGTATATACGGTCACACCTAATTTTGTTCTAATTAAATTGAAATTACTTTATCGTTATCACTTATCGCACATATGGGAATGTGAAGTCGTTCCCAAGGTGTAGCTAGTCGTTAAGTTCTATTGCTTTTCAAACGACAATGCGCGTTTCTGGATCGTTTAGTTGTTTATCAGCTGACCAGAGAGCAGTCGTAATACAAAATACTTTAACGCCTATCAAAATATTAACAAGAGTATTCTCATTAAGTTGTTCCGTATGTGAAACGCGATGGCAATTATTTTGGATAGTGTGTAAAGCATTGGCCACAGCAACAATCCTAGGATGCTTGACCTTTTTCACGTTATATATAAAAATTCGCAATCACTACAATGACATTCTTCTCTCTATTAAATTAACTGATGCTATACAAATGTGCTACGATTACATTCAATACTTAGTTGATTTGTTCTTTGTGTTTAAATATGGTCGGGAAATACATGCAGAGTATTACAAACAGTACGCGAAAATCGATCAAATACTTGTTACTACCGATTATTCATCTGTAAAACGAAGACTCATTCAATTAATATGCTATTTCGCTGTAATTTGGATTGTTACTTCAGTGTGTGACTTTACGGCTTGGGCAGTCAGTTACGGACCCTTGCTTCCTACATTATACTGCATCAGCTATATTTATCTCCTACTGAAGATGTTTAATACGCTAGATCTCATGTCACATGTTATGCACGTAGAATGCCGTATGAAATGTATTGTTGATCAACTCCAGGTCTGTTACTGTGCTACTAAGAATATTCCAGGATATTTCGTCGACCCAGTTTGTAACAAATATTGGTTCTACTGTGGAAGTACATCGAAACCTGGAAATGCCGACGAGTTTCAGCCAGGCCGAACGTCGAACAACCATCAAACTGTCAAATGCTTGAGCCGGTGCTATCTTCTTTTATGCGAACAATGTTCTTTCATAAACAACATGTTTGGAACCAGGGTATGCATCTAATGTAGTATCTATATATGTAAGGGAAATAATGACCCAGGTCTGTGTTTTAGCTGGTCTACTCGGTACCTACCTATTAGCTACTTGTACCGGTGTTGTCTAGCTGTTGAGGAGTAGGTAATAACCCCACGGACCTATTTAGAAGTTAACAAGTATATCAAATCAAGTACTCTGGCGTGTTTTCGTCGTTCGGAGGGGAGAACTCTCTGCAGTGTCTTCATTGGCCCCTCCACAGAAGAATCGTCAATGCAGAATTATATGGTCTTAGAGTGGAATGAGAAATATGCATAATAAGAAGCATGTTGACACAGTGAATGGGAACAGCCATTTAGTACAAAGCGGCGCATACCTCTCCAGATTCTGAGCCACCATGAAGACACCTTTTTAAATTTACACAAACTTTTTGTTTTCTTTATTTTGCAGATATTACTAAACAGTTTAAGCCTGCTGATAGATATGATACGGTTTACCAACATAGCCGTAAGATTGATCACCGGTGCACAGGTCTGTATCATGCAAGGTTCCAAAAACAATGGACATCATAGTGCATCAGGTACTATGACTACCTAAACCAGCCAATGTTGTGTGAGCAATATTTGTGCATTTACAAGTCAAAAGGTACATCATTGTCGGTTCATTGTCAATAAGGTGTTACCTACTACCATAAAAAGTAATTTATAAATAAACTCTATTCATAACCAAGAATAATGTACCTTTTATTTGAAAACTGCACATTTATTTTAGAAGATGTGCTAGAGTTACTAGGTAGAGTCAGCATCAAATAGATAGACAGTAGGTGCCCATGGTTGCCATGGAAATATGTCACAAGTCGACATGAATAGATTTGGTAGCTTGGCGGCAAGACATCTGACTTTCAATCCGAAGGTCTCGGGTTCACAGGGTAAATAGACTAAATAGTCTGGTTACCTAAAAGTAATATGATTTGCTTCTCGACATGGATTTTTTGAAAAATACTATAACTTGTCTAATCGCTTCTTTTCTCTCTACTGTGGAGTTGCAAACTACACACGTAATATGTTTGCGCAATAAATACGGATTTGATTGAAACAAGGCATTTTTTTCATGTTTTCATACATTTCAATTTTTTTCCCGAAAACTCCCGGGATCCCGGTCTTGGAGAAATCAATTTCGGTATTAATACCGATATCACAGAAGGTCCGGTATTTGGAAGCCCTAGTTCACACCCCGGCTCGTATATTTAAAAAAAAAGGTACAGTCACCAAGCAATAGTATCGTCCTACACGAAGGCCGCAATATAGTTATGTGACACGCTTTTATGAAGGGCCATAAGAGCCTGTCACATGTTTTTGCGGCCTCCATGCCCTCCATGTAGGCACTAATAGTTTTTCGAAAGTTTTTTACGAAATACAAATATTTACTTTAATATTTATTTGCCAATCGCCATTTGGTGAAGGAAAACACCGTTTGGAAACCTGCATCAGTATCCGCGGAGATATTCAAAACCCGATCAGTATACTATCTCGATCCCTCTCGGGTATGAGAGGCCTGTCGCCAAGTGTTAATAGGTATCTCAATTTCCAGGCCACCCTATACACATCAGGGTACTTCGCCGCCGCCGCTAACATGATGCGAATGGTGACTTGCGCGCTGGTGGTCGGCACGCTAGTGTCGCAGTGCGAGCGCGCGTACAGGCAGCGCGACACCGCACTCGCTGTCATCGACCATACGCTCGTTAGCAAGGATCCTGGTAGGAAAATGTTCACCTCCACAGTGTAGACACGCCTTGCACCGTATTTTCGTCGAACTTATACCAAGCCTCCGCTCAGTGCTTCTCTTTTAGACGAAGAGCTAGACGTGGATAAGTACCAATGCAAGTTTAAGAGCAACGATTCGAATCGATTGCAATACTACTACTAAATCCGGGCGTCTTGCTGTTCTTAGCTGGTGGTCAAAGGAAAAGGTTAAGTCATTTCAATTGGGAAAATGCAATGCCAACGTAGGCAAACAGTGCCAAAGAATAATTGGAAACGTCACACTACTTATACCTAGTATTTCTCTCCCCCTACTTATCAACAGTACCTGACGGCTGGATATTTACCAGTTATAATATTTTTAAAAAAGGTACAGTCACCAAGCAATAGTATCGTCCTACACGAAGGCCGCAATATAGTTATGTGACACGCTTTTATTTGAAGGGCCATAAGAGCCTGTCACATATTTTTGCGGCCTCCATGCCCTCCATGTAGGAAGATACAATTACCGACCGGTGACTCTAAAAAACACTACTACTACTACAGTACTAGCACCTTGCAAGTGACCCATTATCTCCCTAGACCGATATACAGTCGCTAAACTAAGACATCCGCATCTACATAGATGCCAAGATTGCCAAGTGTCTAGTAAACCGGACACTGTAGTAAATAAATAAATAACATTAAAAAAATTGTCGCAGGGAAAATGCCCATATGCCCATATGGGAGAGGAATACCCACTAAAAACCCTGCGGCGTTTCCGTCCGTGTCGTTAGGGGGCGTGCAATGGGGTCGCGTGCACATCATCCACGACAACCTAACCTATAACCTAACCCAACGAAATACCATATTTGAGCAAACTTAAATCCATTTCAGATGCTGAACTAAGGTCTGATTTGACCGATCTCCGAGGGCTGATCCAATCACGACCTATCGAGTTTCATACTGCATACTTCTTCCGTCTAGAATATGGCTTTCTCGTGTCACTTGTTTCTGTTATGGTTACGTACACTATAATTTTAATACAAAGTTTAAACTAAGCATAATTATCTAGTTTCAATAAACCTTAAGCTTGTAATTTTTGTTTCCGTTCTGTCCCAACTAGAATAGAATGCCAAATCGCAAACCTTACTGAATCCAGAGAATATTTCTTTAAGTCTATGCTGAATCTGACTGTATTTTTAGGGTTCTGTAGTCAACTAGGAACCCTTATAGTTTATGGTTTCGACATATCAGTATGTATGTTTGTCCGTTCACGGCTTAACTCATAGTTATCGTAATATTTTAACAGGATTACTGTTTACTGTAGGCAAAAGCTGTTTCACTTTTTTTAATGTCCAAAAAAAAAGATGTCAATGGAAGTTTTTTTTTGTAACTTCATAATCAAACTAAATTGTCTGTAAGTTCATAACTTTAATCACTTAACGGAACCTAACGAAATTTGTGAAAATTACGAAAAATAACAGTTCGAAATACCTGTTTCAACACAAAAACAGTGAATAGTCAATAGTTTGCTGTGTAGCCGTAAGTTCGTGAATTTCAGGGGCGTCTATTTCGGGAGCTACTATTGTCCTATGTTGCTGGTAGGAAATTAAGGAACTAGTAACCTACACGCTTGTCGCGCGCGTGTAGGTTAGCTCGTGACGCTCGTCAGTGTTTTGTTCAATTAAATGGCTACCTTAATGCGGAGATATTGGCTTTTCGTGTTTAAGATAACATGTAAGCACATGCGGGCATGGCCGGGATGTGTACGCGTACACACTTCAGATATTTATCGTATAATGGCAGGTGATACTGATAGCGCGTAGTTGTGATTGGGACGCCACGGAAGTGGCGTTTAGTTTTTACTAAATTTTATTTAAAATATTATTTATACTACAATTAACGTTTCAAGGCATAGGAACAATAAATGAGTGTTATTAGAGATAGTGATTTAATTAGATTTGAAAAATGAAGCGCTCCGGAACTTACAAACTTGGAGATGACTCCAGGCCAAATAATAATAAAAACACAGATCTCTCAAATGTGCAGTTTACTAATGGAAAAGCAGACTCGGAAAAGGAGTAAGTATTGAGCACATATTTTAATTATGAAGTGGTACGGAATTCATTGTAGGTACTTATATTGTATTAGGGGATAGGGCAGGGCATGTTGAGCACGTTTGCATGCTCTATTATGCATTTCTAAACACAGGATTTTTGGAAACTAAAACCTAGTGTTATCGATAGGTCATAGGAAATTTATTTAGGTAGCATTAAGGTCGATATGGCTAATTATTCCGTCGTAGGGACTATTCCGACTCCGACTACAGTCGACATTAAATATATCGGAGCGACCAAGGTACTCAATAATATCTTAACATGCACTTTATCGCCTTGACAGAGGCGTTGTTCTGATGGCGACTGTACATACTAGCGTATATAGGGTGTCAGGGTATTAAGTGCGAAAAAAATAAAATTTGGCAATATCACGATAACCGTCCAACTTTTACTGAGGTCATGTTATGTTGGTTAGGTACCTCTTGGGTCGACCTACCACCGGTTGTAGGCTGATCTATTATTTATGGGACACCCTGTATTTCTGTGATTTTCAATTGTATGAAAAAACAATTGTTTTTTGATTGCTGAAACTAAAGCAATCGCTGCTTTGTCGGTGAACTAATCAATTTTGTACGTTGTACGAAAAAAACGCTAATGGATGGAATAGTCCCTATGACGGAATTATCCACATTGACCTTACGTATTATTTGACAATAAAATGTTCTGAAGTATCAAAAGTCACGATGGTCAACATGCCCCAATAGTGATGTAAGTTGAGAATGCGTAATGGAAACTATGGGATAAGGTGACGTCCCACGGGTGAAAGTACCTTATGGCGGTTGGCGCTTACGTTGCGAAGCATCGCATTAGTATTGCAGCGTCGTTAGAAATAGCGTAAGCCCCAACCGCCATAAGGTACCTTTTCTCGTGGAATGTCACAGTTATATGCAAGGAAAACTTATATGCAACGAGCGGAATTGTCATAGCGAAAATTTAAGTTCGATAGGGATTGAATACCTCTTACGTTTCATCGACTTACCAAATTAACGATGTTATCGAATGTCTTCGCAAGTAAAATTTGACCTCTTTGATAAATGAGCTAAAGCCTAACAAGTTCCTTTTTAGCCCTGATATAGTGTCGCTACAAATAGCTTAGATATAGCAACAATACGTGTACGTCATCAATAGTCAGGACAGGGTGTATTGGCATCGTGCAAGAGCGAGTGAGATATACTATTATGTACTTGTGCATTGTAGAAGTATGTTTAGTACCAAACTAACCAGTTTATTACAACCGCACTATAAATGTCAGTACAGGTCATGTCAACAACTAATTTCACAACATTGTTTAATGGAATGCCACTGAATCCCTCATCCTTTTTCTGTCGCAAGTATTTTAATGTATTTAAAATTATTTGATCTGCATCGGTGTGACATTTTTGGGGCATTTTGATTACAAAATCTATTATTATCCTGAAATATTTACGTTTATTTTTGATTTGTTTACATCGGTGACATTCAATGCCTTTCAACGTCTATTGTCAAAAAAAATCATTGCCATTAAAATAAATTAGTTCCATTGAAAATCCGCAACATGGCGAGGGCTAAAAAGAAACTTGTTAGGCTTTACATCGCCATATTAAATTCATATAATAAAACCATTTCAACTTCATATATGACATTTACATTTCTTTCACATGAGTTCTCATAAAAATTATTAATTTTCGTGTTACAAAAATGATTAATCCAGAAAGAAAAAACTATTAACAAATGGATAAGTAATTAATTATCATGTTACAATGTCACTCACTTATGAAAGAGGTCAAATGTTACATGAAAAGATATTAGATAACATGGATAATTAGAAAAATCGATACAACCTATTAACGTTTAATCCCTATTCAACTTTGACTATCCCTACAAGATCTGAAAATATCTAATGCAGGGCCGGCCCTACATAGAGCAAAGCGGATTCTCTTTTATTAGGCTTTTATTACAGGTCAAACATCTCTTTGACATCGACTGTACATTGCTAGATGTAAGGGATTGGTTTGTCATACTCAGCAAGCTTCGTGGCCTAAACACGGTACTCAACAGAAAAAACTTTTCTTTATGTCACGATTGTGTAAAATACGATAATTAAACAAATTCTCTGCTATAATCTCATAACTATTGCACAATGATTACCTACTATTTACTTTATTATGGGGCTGCGAGAAAAGTTATAAAAACGTTTTATTTTAAGAGTTATCTAAACCTAGCATGACCGTTTTTCGTCATAGAAAATCAATAGGTACCTGTAATCTGTATGCTGAATTTAATCGTACCTAACTGCTACGAGTACATAGCAGTTCTAGCACATATCTACCTACACCGAAAGTGGTAACGAATATTAAATACGTAAATTGGTTAAGAACAATTTATTAATTTACAACGTTTAAAACGTTTTTCTTTTTCAGTACATCTGAAAACGAAGTAAAAGAAGAAGTACCTAGCATATCATTTTTCACATTGGTGAGTTATCGTTTTATTAATTCAAGCACATCTGTTTATTTTATTTAGTTCATACCAGTCGCTCAACCTTGGGGGGGGTCACTAAAGCAAACAAACATTTTTTTTTCTCAATTTTTGAGTGGGCCTTTTTTCAATTCGACACGTATGATTTTGGCCCCTCGGACCGCGCCTGGTTCATACAAAACATCCAACGACATTCATTCATAGTTGTGGTACCACTAATTTATTCATAAAAGAGATGCAGTCCAGCTGCTAATGCATTGTTATTTGTTTTCAGTACCGATTCGCTACCACAAAAGACAAAGTTTTCATATTCCTGGCTATAATATGTTCCATGCTGGGCGGAAGCACGACACCTATCAACACTTTGTTGTTCTCTTCCTTGCTCCAAAGCATGGTAGACTACGGCATTTCCGTAATGATAGGTGCCCCGGATGACGACGCTTTCCTTATAGCGATCCGGGATTTTGCCATATACAATTGTGCTGTGGGCGCAGCACTTGTGATCCTATCTTATGCTGCCACTGTCTTCATGAATATATCCGCTTTTAATCAGGTAATCATATTACAACCTAATTAGAACTTTAATTAGGTTTTAAAATCTAATGGCACGTGATCGGAAATCACACTATGCTTGGAAAGGGAATAATCTTATATTATTTTCAGATATACAAAATAAGACAAGAATATTTAAAAGCAGCATTAAATCAAGATTTTCAATATTTCGATACTCATCAAACCGGGGATTTTGCTTCTAAAATGTCCGAGTAAGTATTAAATACAGACGAACACAATTGAAAATGATAGAACTTTAAGGACTTGGACTAGTTTTAAGTATAATTATTTCCTTAATTTGTTTGCAGCGATGTGGTTAAAGTTGAAGACGGAATGGGGGAGAAATTGGCTACATTTATATTCTTCCAATCAGCGTTTATCAGTTGCATAATTATGGCTCTGATTAAGGGTTGGAAGCTGGCGCTGCTGTGCTTAATATCTTTCCCAGTGACACTGTTTCTCGTCGGGCTTGCTGGACTGGTAAATAACTAATATGCTATAGTTGATTCATAACAATCATAACATAACATTTTGACATGTTGTTATTGAAGCAAAACACAAATGCCGAAAATACAAGTTGGCATCACTACTAAGTAGATGTCAGGTTAACGGTGGTCAGCCCTGTATTCAGACTGATGTATTTAATATATTCGCTATGTGCGAAGTGCATGGTGGGGGCAACGAGAACGATCGTAGTGCTCAATGTGACAAGAAATGAAACCAGGGGGGTACAACTCAAAGTAGATCTGTCAAAAAATTTGAGTTTGACACGACGTATCCGATACGTTTGCATAAGTGCGAAAGAGAACTTGTCATGCGTTAATAAGGGACAACATGATTCGTGACGTTACGTGACATTACAGAGGTCTCTCTGTATTATACTATTATTTACTCTGTGATGAAACTGCAAATCTCCTGTCTGCTGTCAAAATAGTGAATCAGCCAGTTACATTTCATACAAGCAAGGAATACAACCTATTTATAAAAAAGGAAAAAAAGAGATTGACCACCTGCCCAAGAGATGGCGCCACAATCATGCACACAGCGAATAGGTTTATATGGTATTATGTGGATAAGATTATATTGAACCTTTAGTTGCAGAAAACTCAGGCTGGTCAAAAATTGTTACTTCGATTCTTAGATACATAACGTAAATCTACTATTGTGAAATTAGCACGAGATGAAAAGGCCTAATAGATATTGTAACATTGCAGATAAGTTCTAAACTATCCAAGAAGGAAGCTAAAGCATCTGGAAAAGCAGGTTCTATAGCAGAAGAAGTGATCAGCGCCGTACGCACAGTTTACGCATTTAGTGGGCAGCAAAAAGAAATAGAAAGATATCAAGGGCACCTGCAAGAAGTAAGAAAAATAAACATAAAGAAAGGTAATGCGAATTGATAATGTACCAACTTAAATTATATTCTTATAGAGATTCATAAAAAATCTACATGCGTGCCGAGGAAGTGGCCGAGTTGCTGTAAAAATAGTGAAATCACTATAGGTGTGCCTATAATAGTTGAAGAGTTCTTAAAGAGAGAATACTTAAAATGACAAATATAAATGTATAAGTAACAGAATCTAGAACAGGAAAAGCTTTCTATGGATTGAGTATTTTTAACCGACTTCAAAATAGGAGGAGGTTCTCAATTCGACAGATTTTTTTTATGTCTATACGTATGCAGGTTTTTTAGAACTCTTTTTTTTTCGTTTTCGTCTTTTTTAACCGTCTTCAAAACAGGAGGAGGTTCTCAATTCGACTGTTTTTTTTAAACCAGTATTATAATTTTTTTGTATGTATGTTACTCGATATCTCCGTGAATCGTGAACCGTTTTTCAATTTTTTTTTAATCGAACGGGTATAACGCCTAGATGATCCCATTGTCGCCAAGTCGGGGTCTGATGATGGGATCCTGGAGAAATCGAGGGAACTCTTCGACTATTATAGGCCACCTATAGTGACTTCACTATTTTTTACAGCAACTCGGCCACTTCCTCTTGGAATAGCGGATCCTAAGTGAAGTCGATTCTTTTTTTGGTTAAAATTATGGACAATGTAGATCATTGGGGAAGTCAACGAGCAAAATTAGAATAATTAAAATAGATTTTTATCTAATATTCTTCTAAAAATTAAATTAGGAAAATCTGCCACTTTTAGGTTTATTCAACGGAATGGCAATGGGAACCCTGTTCTTCTGCATTTTCTGCGCATACGCTATGTCTTTCTGGTTCGGTTATAGACTTCTCTCGGACCCTGAAGAGAACTACACTGTGGAAACTATGATTGCTGTAAGTTCTTTACCTTTTTGTAACGCCAACAGGCACACGCTACACCATTTATTAATAAAATATGTATTACCTAATTATTCCCACTCAGGTATTCTTTGGAGTCATGATGGGATCAGCCAACTTCGGTATATCGTCGACTCTGATGGAAGTGTTCGGGATAGCGAAAGGTGCCGGCGCGCAGATCTTCTTTGTGATCGACAATGTGCCTTCGATCAACCCGCTGCTGAACCGCGGTGTCACTCCCAGTTCCATTGATGGCAACATCGAATTGAAGAACGTCTTCTTTCACTATCCTTCTAGACCTGATGTACCAGTGAGTAATCTTCATTTATCTATCTCAACCCTTTTGCCAAATAACACATACTTAATTAAGAAAAACCCTCATTTTTTAAAATATTTATATATTTTTGATAAATGCTTTCATAATAAAGCAAACTCCATGATAATAGAAAAGAAATAAATAATTTAAAAAAAGTTCCGCTCTTTCTCTCTTTATCTTTGAGTCATAAAATCAAGGAACAACAAGCAAGCAATTTAAATCATAAATAGTGTATCTATTTATTTCATGAGATTTTAAAAAATCATTCAAAAAACTGACACTTGACCAAAAGTTGAACGCCGTTCGTCTATTGGAAAAATCGCACAATATTGGAACCATAACTTGAACAGCGATTATTTCATAATAGTATATTACTACAAAGGGCGGGAAGTAGGGGGTTGCCGGCTGAGTTATATAGACGGCCGAGCGTAGCGAGGCCGGATAGTTACGAGGCTGGCAACCCCTTTTCACGCCGAGGTATGTATAGTGCTTTTCTCAAACATGCAATGAAATAAATATGAAAATTATCCAATTTTTTTCCGACATTCGTAAGGCAAAAGTCTACTCGTAAACTTGTATTAATAATGTATATGGTGACTGAATAAATTCAGAACGTTACAAAAAAAAATTCAAAAAAAACAAAAAAAAACAAAAAAAATTGCAAAAAAAAAATGTTCAAAAAAAAACAAAAAAAAATGAAAAAGAAAATTTTCAATAAAATAAATTTTCAAAAAAAAAACAATATTATGATGATTATTGTTTTTTTTTAATATGCATAAGTGCAGCAACCAGTCCAACTACGTTAAATGGAATGACTCACTATCGGAGGCGTATAGGTTGGATTGTGGGGTAAGGCAGGGGGGGTTGACCTCGCCCAAGCTGTTTAACTTGTATGTCAACGGTTTGATCGAGGAGCTCAGCATCATGCATGTGGGTTGTCATGTAGACGGAGTAAGCGTCAATAACATTAGCTACGCGGACGACATGGTGCTGCTGAGTCCTTCGGTCTGCGCTCTTAGGCAAATGTTGAGAGTATGTGAGTCATATGCAGAAAGGCACGGACTTGTGTATAATTCCGTTAAAAGTGAGTATATGATTTTAAATCACACAGGATGAATCCCAGTGTATACCACAAAATACAGCTGAATGGTAAAGAACTTAAAAAAGTTACTCAATTTAAGTACCTGGGACACATCTTGTCTGATGACCTAAAGGATGATCTTGACATCGAACGGGAGCGAAGGGCATTGGCGGTGCGGTGTAATATGTTGGCCCGTAGGTTTGCTCGTTGTTTTAAACAGGTTAAAATTACCCTTTTCAAGGCGTACTGTCAAGTATTCTACAGCTACACGAGCAGTCTATGGGTCAACTACACTCAAAAAGCATACAATGCCCTCCGTCCGAGTCCAATATAATGACGCCTTCAGGGTGCTGTTGGGGCTGCCTCGGTACTGCAGCGCTTCAGGGATGTTTGCCGAGGAACGTACTGATGATTTCTACGCCATCAGACGGAAACGGATCGCGTCACTGTTGTGTCGCGTGCGGGGCAGTCGCAACAGTATCTTGAGGGTCATAGCCGAGCGAGTGGATTGTTCCATCCTTAAGTGTTGGATAGCTTTAATAATTAGTTAAGAATTAGATTAGTTACAATTTAATTTTCACTTCTCATGCTCGTAAAGTTCGACTTTAAGTCGTGCGTAGACGACATAAAATCGCTCTTTGTGCTCTAGTGCATAAAGTAAAATTTTCTTCTAAAACTAAGACAATGAGGCTCAACAGCCAAGCACAGTCAAAATATATTGAACAATTTAATTAAGCTGTAAAATTGCGTAGACTACTGAAACTTGCTGTTTTATTTTATTCTTGCTATTATTATTTGAATTCCGTGTTTTCTATAATTAAATTAATGAAATTAGATAAAATAGGAGTTGATTATTGTTACAAAATGCCCTGAAATGTTTTATGACTTGGCAGAAAACAAGTATCACATGATGAAAATTAAAAAAAAAAACATTAAAAAATTAATTGGTGGGAGTTGGTTATTTTTCATGTTCTTTTACTTTACAGCGATTTTATTGTTTAAATTGAAGTGAAAATATTATTTCCCAGAATTATTGAACGATTGAACATAAATAATGACGTCGAGTGACGTTGAAATTGCACTCTCGCATAATACGTTAATCGAACAGAGTGAGCAAAAAGTAGTAGAACAATTAATATGGCCGCCGAAATCAATATTCTTTTATATGTGTAAGGTAATTATTTATTTGCTCTCAACTTAAATTTTCCTCACAATCGAAGTGAAAAGCAGAATGTATACCTCGGGCATAATTGACCGTTTTTATCCTCAACTATATTGGTAAATTGCTTCGGATAAAAATTGATCGCTTTATGCCCTTGTTGTACAATCTACTATTAATTTAATGTTTTTAATTTATGTCAATTTAATTTAATGTTTTTAATTATGTTAATATAATTTAATGCCAATATAATTTAATGTTATTATTGTACCCTGTAATTTATAAATGTGTAATTTTAATTTAATTTAATGTAACTATGGATGTAATTATCTGAAATAAATGATTAATAATAATAATAAGTAGTGGCAGAATGTCAAATGAACCAAAAAGTAAATATCGCTTATAACCTTAAATGGCTGAATGCCATGATCCTGTGCCACAAACATATGTGAAATGGATATTAAAAAAAATTTACTTCCCGGCCTAGGCCTTCAATTTTATATGAAAATCGTTACCTGTTCTCTGGAGTTGATCCGCCTTAAACGTGATACTTTGAAGCCTATTATGACGCATATAACGAAGACATTTCATTGCATGTTTGAGAAAAATAAGTTAAAATATGTCATTCTTAATAACGCAAACGGTAGAGTGATTAGTCTATTATCTTTACTGACCAAAATCATGTACGTATGTAAGTAGAAGCATTATTACATTACGTTTTTTATTATTTTTATTTTATTTTATTTATTATTTAATTAATAAGATTTCCATACAAACGGCGATTTGGCACGAGACATAATAGATTTGGCGAGCTCTCACGACCTTATACTTTGGATTATTTTATAGTTTTAATGTTTGTTTAAATGTCAGTCTCGGAAAAGTGATGCAGTTTTAATAAGAGAATACCCCTAAGCTTGTAAAGTACACACAGGGTTTAATTATTAAAATTTTTAGACCTAACGTTCATTTTCTTGGGGTCGTTCATCTTTAGGGGCAATTACCCCCTACGCCGATTTTTTTTCTTTGTTTATCGTCGATGAAGACTATTAAAGAATGACATTTCGACTGTGGTCGGTTCTTGTTTAATTAAAAGTTATCTAGAACAATATAGATGCATATGTGACAAGGAAGCATTGGGTCTGGATCAAGTAGATTAAGCGATTATACCTACTGTTCTTGATAAATGATAATATTAATTGTAACAAACATATGAACATAGGTAACACGAAGACAATAACCCATGTAGACTTGAATGCAATGATAAATGTTATAATTCGTTTCAAGGGCGGACTATGTGTTATCATAGTATTCATAATGATATCGGTTTAGGTATTTTATCTTTGTACTAACTAAAAATATAAAGTATTTAGTAAAATCCAATTCATCACCATTACTTGCTGAAAAAAAATCGTATTGTGAAATCATACGAAATAAATGAGTCAGACACGAAAAATCGACTAGTAAAACTAACGTACCTATTATCACAGATTGGGATATGTAGATCGCATGATTAAAGTATTAGTGTGTTTATCAATATATTATTTTATTACTATATATAGGCTGTTTTATCATTAGATGATTGCTAGTACCAAATTTCTTCGATTCTAATAGCAGTAATAGCACTGACATCATGTCTGAGACCGGCGACACCATGTGTGTGGTGCATGCTTGCATCTGTATATATAATAATGCAGTCGCATTTTTCGTCTAAGTATATACTACCTGGTTATATTGGCGAAGAAATCTTAGTGCTCCATGCCTTGAATGCTTGAAATGAAATATAATTAATGTTTCTTTGTAGGTGCTAAAGGGGGTAGACCTGAGCGTAAAAAGAGGTCAGACGGTGGCGCTCGTTGGGCACTCAGGGTGTGGCAAGTCTACCATCATTCAGCTTATATCCAGATACTATGACGTCATCGACGGAAGCGTAAGTCAATTTAATATGTAGAAACTTCTGAACACAGGTGATAGCGCACCCTGCGTACCTCTAGTCCTTCCCAGGAAAATGTGAAGTGAACTGACAACTGACAAAGAGAGTGAAGTGACTGATAGAACTGTAGCAGGATTACTAGACTATAATAATCGTAATTTTCAGGTGCGCGTGGACGGACATGATGTACGAGAGTTGTCTGTGCGGTGGTTGCGCGCGCAGATCGGGCTGGTGGGGCAGGAGCCGGTGCTGTTCAACACCACCGTCCGCGACAACATCCGCTACGGCCGCGAAGACGCCTCCGACGCGGATATAGAGGCTGCTGCTAAGCAGGCCAACGCGCACCAGTTTATACTCAAGCTGCCCAAGGTCGGCACTGGACATTCACATTAAAGCAATCATTCCCAAAGTCAAATTAGCGAATAAATGAGCAGTGTGGTATTGATGTATAAGTGCTGTAAGGGTACCGTAAAAGGGCATTCGCAGCCAATTAAGTTTGGTCTTACTAGCAAGCCACAATTGTTACAAGATTCTGCAAGGGACATCAGCATAAAAACTGTGAAACATAGCATCCGAGCGCTACTAAAGTGTGTCAAATACTTAAAATTAAAATCAATGTTAACGCCATCATCTGATTCCACTGATGGCACTGATGTTTAACGACATGCATATATTATTAACAGGGCTACGATACGTTGGTCGGAGAGCGCGGTGCCTCAATGTCAGGTGGACAAAAGCAGCGTATTGCCATTGCCCGCGCTCTGGTGCGCAACCCTAGCATTTTACTCCTGGATGAGGCGACTAGCGCTCTCGATACTTCGTCAGAAGCAAAGGTGCAAAAGGCACTTGATAAGGTAAAATATATCTTCGAAAAAATGTGTTTTTAAAAAAATAATTTGACGACGACAGATAACAGATATTCGAAACACAACCAAAATTATTAATAGATTTTTTTTAAAACAGTACTGATAAATAACTAAAAAATGCTTTGTTTTAACAGGCTCAGGAAGGAAGAACAACAATAGTTGTAGCACACAGATTATCAACAATAAGGAATGCTGATGTAATATACGTGTTCAAGAGCGGGACTGTCGTAGAGATCGGAAACCATGACGAGCTATTGACAAGGAAAGGACATTATTACGACATGGTAATGCTGCAAACATTCCCAGGGGCCGAAGAATCAGGTACAAACAGACAGAGAATTCCTACCGGCAAATTCGTTGCGTTTACGCCAGTTATCCCTCCCTTGCCTTTAAGTTCAAGTTAGGTTCTAATCAGTATACCTTAGGTATAGGATAGGATACCGTCTGTGATGATTTCGAGCTTGTCGGGTCAGATTCCGGTCAGGATTAAATCTGATGATAGCTACAACGTCTAACTAGATTAGAGTAACAGATTATTGCGCCCTCTCTATTTTGCTTGACTCCACTGCACTTAGTTTTCTTATCTTAGCTTGAAATTTGAATTTGAAACAGCTCTTCGCAGTTGCGGTTGTTGTCAGTTGTCAGCTAGGTACTCACTAGTCGTACTTTAAGTCTGCTGATCTCTTCTCTTTCATTGAACCTGAGTATTGTCTTACTCATTTATACGTCAGCCAATTCCACTATAGAAAGCTCTTCCTCTGTCTATCAGACAAGCTAAATGATCACTTTCACTCAAGAAAAAAACAGCAAGTTGCATAAGCATGCATATACATATCCAGATATTTTCACAACATGTAATGTAACCGTATGTATGTGCGTAAGTACTATATTTGCATTGTATAGGTACAGCCGTACAGGTAGCCGATTTTTGACTACTCTTTATGTTTATGCTTACTCTACAATTCCATACCAAACTATTTTTGTTTAGTTTATTTTTGTAGGAAGCAGAACGTCTGCTAACGAGAAAATAAAGGGTATGGTGGAGAAATTCGCAGCCATCAGGTATAGGTTTATACCTAAATAAAGAACATTTTTTTTTTTTTTTTATAGTCTCAGTAGCTCAGTTGGTCAGAGCGATGGGCATGTTTCTCATGAGTCGCGAGTTCGAGTCCCGCCTGAGGCAGTGGATTTTTCTACTTTTCCTTTATTTCTAAACATTATTTTTGTTTAGGTTGCCTAAAAGGGAACGCCTAATTTTTTTTATTAAGTGCAATTCAATTTGAAATCAATAGAATAATCAGGGCACTTTACCGAGGCATGTGCTAATTTTAATATTGCTTTGTAAATTATGATTCACCTCTGTAATTTTCTAGGTGAGAAGCGGCCATCATTTACCCGAGAAATATCAGTAAGAAGCGAAAAGGATGAAGACGATTTTATTCCAATGAATACTGAGGTAGGTAGCCATAGTTATTTTTACGTTTAAATGTATTGGCCAATTACCAAATGTGTAGTGTTCAAAGTAAGATCCATCGAGAAACGTAGACCAATGCGCAGGCCACACTCACTCTTCGGCAATAAGAATCAAGGAAAAATAACGTACATATTGACAAGATGACGGTTGCCCAATTGTTAAACTCTCCGTTAACGGAATCAGCAAAATATATAGGTACATCATAAGCGTTTTTCAAATAATTTCAATGTATTTTTGTTTTCAGACTTCTGACATCAAAGATGAGGCCAATAACATATCATTCTTGCATGTCCTGAAGCTCAACAAGCCCGAATGGAAGTCCATCACTGTTGCCAGTGTCTGCTCTTTGGTTAGCGGATTCGCGATGCCGATGCTTGCTATTATTTTGGGAGATTTTATTGGTGTAAGATATGTTCCTCCTTAGCCGTTCAGACTTTGTAATAAATCTTTTCAAAATGATTGTGACAGATGTTTTTTTTAAGTTGCAGTTTTAGGCGATGTACTAGGTTTGTTATTTAAATATGTCTTATATATAAGCCGTCAACTTACAGATTCTATCCCATCCAGACCCTGACGTAGTCCGAGCAGAAGTCCGGAGATATGCACTCATATTTGTAGGAATAGGTGTCTTCTCGGGAATTGCGAATTTCATACAAGTAAGTATTGTTTCTTTAGATTTTGTAATTTTCAACGTTTCCTCATTAGTCTTCTCTTGGCCTTTTATACTCAATTTGTTATTTTTCATATTGTAAGTCCTATTGTTTTAACAATTCTATCTTAAAGGTATTCTTCTATGCCGTGGCTGGAGAACATCTGACGGAGCGACTGCGGCGCTTGCTGTTTGGAAAGCTGTTGCAGCAAGAGATTGCGTTTTACGATGATAAGGACAACTCCACGGGCGCTCTCTGCGCTCGCCTGGCTGGCGAGGCAGCTTCAGTGCAAGGAGTAAATTTACTTATACCACAATTAAATATTTCGTAGTCTCTACAAACGAATTCTTACAAACTATGTCTGCCTTACAATTGACTGCTTGTGCTTGATTCCGGATCACTATATAGTACCTACTTTAATAGTTATTCATTAAACATTTTTGTTTCAGGCTACTGGCCAACGAATTGGCACAGTCCTGTCGGCCATTGGTACCTTTGGGTTCGCACTAGTCCTTTCTCTGATATATGAATGGAGAGTTGGATTAGTCGCGTTAACTTTCGTGCCACTTATGGTCGCAATCTTGTATAAGGAAGGAAGAATGGTCAGTGCGCAATCCTTTGGAGCAGCCAAGACTATGGAATCCAGCTCTAAGGTATTTAAAAGTGTTGATGAATAAGTGTATGCGTCAGGCTCCAACACCACAAGGTTGAGTAAGCTTTCACGCAACGCTTTCATGATTACAATCTTTCAATCTCAGTAACAGCATCATTAATGAATACATCAGAGATCCATCGGATGTGTAGGTATATAACGTTTATTAATTTCAGATAGCTGTAGAAGCAGTGGCAAACGTACGAACAGTGGCCTCACTTGGTAGAGAAGAACAATTTGTTACGGAGTACAGCGTCAAACTTTTGCCAGGTTTGGCCCTCGCTAAGAAAGCTACTCACTACCGTGGCATCGTATTTGGTCTTTCGAGAGGACTTTTTAATTTCGTTTATGCTGCAGCCATGTACTATGGTGGAACTCTGATCGTGTATGACCAAGTCCCTTATGATGTTGTTTTGAAGTAAGTCAGAAACGTAAGCTACGTTTCAAACAATTTAAACACAATCTTATGTTATGGAATAATATTTCTTCCCCTAGCGATAATGCCTGTCTGCTTTCGTTCGTTTATGACCTGACACGATCAAGGGGTTGTGGACTTAAAAGGCAAAATCTTCATTTGGATCTTGTTATATTGGTCAACTCGTTTGCAAGTAAATCGCGAGTTCTCAGTTCGAGGCGGACTACTAGTATAAAATAATAATAAAGTAAAAAAATACTTGCTTGTAGTCTTATACCTAATAGCACGACAGTGTATTTTTTTTACTGATACATTTGTTTTGGAAAAAACATCCTAACGCATAAAAACTAAAATTCTAGAACTACTAAATTATTCATATTTTATTATTCTTTAGATCAGCACAAGCTCTATTAATGGGTGCATCCTCGGCGGCACAAGCTTTCGCTTTCGCTCCTAACTTCCAAAAAGGAATCAAAGCCGCAGGCCGCATCATTGTACTGCTGAATAGAGAATCCAAAATCAGGGATCCAGATCAACCCGCGGTCAAGAATTTCGTAAGTATATCACTGGAGTGAAAGAAAAGAGTTGAAGTTTTAACTAACGGTGCTTCTAGTGTCAAAACTTATATGAGTGGATCCAAAACCACATAATAGCATAATACAACCACACCACCCACACACCCTCATTATAAAAAATAACCGCTTCAAATGTATTTAAGGCCACTGAAAGCCTGGATGTACCTAGTTTTAGCCTGTATCAAAGTTGTGGGCACTCTTCGCGGCTTCATTTTCTTAACTTTCGAGAACAGAAAATTGTTTTTCACCAATTTATATAACATCGCTAAGGAACTGGAGCGGTGGTTAGCATGTTGTCTGCGATTTCTGGTTTAGGTTAATTGGAAGAGATCCCCTCTAAATTGCAAAAGAGGGAATATGACTCCTTTTCGAATTTTTTCTTTATAAAATTGATAAACTTAAATAAAATCAACCTTGTTCACAGAAAGGAACTGGTGAATCCAGCTTGCAAAGAGTATACTTCAAATACCCCACGCGGCCTATGATCAGCGTGCTCAACGACCTAAACCTCGAAGTAGAGAAGGGCAAGACCGTGGCTCTAGTAGGGGCCAGTGGGTGCGGAAAGAGCACCGTCATACAACTGCTTGAACGATACTACGATCCTGATGAAGGCATAGTGGTAAGTAATTTTTATAAAAAAAAAACATTTTGCTGGTTTGATACATTGCGATAAGAAGCAATGTGACGAATAAATAACAAGTTCAACATTGTGACTTTCAAAACAACCAAGAACTATAGTTATTTAAATTTAAAAACGGCACAATAAAAGCGCGGAAAATGTGCATTACAAGTAGGGATTGACAAGTAAGAATCTGCGTTTATGCTTCTAGGCCCAGGATGGCGTGCCTCTAACTAAAATTCGCTTGGACGAAGCAAGAAGGACAATCGGTTTTGTGCAGCAGGAGCCCATCCTGTTCGACCGCACGATTGGCGAGAACATTGCCTACGGCGACAACTCACGCAAAACGAGCCAACACGAAATCGAAGCAGCTGCTAAGCAAGCCAATATTCATAATTTCATTACGTCTCTACCATTGGTGAGTATAAAGTAATTTTGAACTAATTGTAAAATAACACGGTTACACTCACGGCACTTTAGTTACTTCGCGCGAGGAGAGCCTAGGTCTCCATCTTCAAGCACTAGGAGTGCTTCTTGAACCGGCCCGTAGCGCACTGCTGCACCTCGCGTCGCCGACTGCGGTCCTGCGTCCGGCACGGAGTGCGGCGCGTCGTGCGCGCTCTGACAAAGCTTGTTGAGGGTGATCTTGCTTACCCTATTCGACTGCTCAGGATTAAAGAGAGAAGAAGCAGGGAAAATCCTAGAATTACCTATCTACTCGTCCCAGCCAAGTGAGGAAGAATGCGTCCAATGAGGAGAAAAAAAGGTTCAGAAAAATGGATTGGTGATCACTTCACCGACAAGACAAGAATCTTGATTTCTGTCGCTTTACTAAATTAAATATATAATCGATATAACCATTGGCGTACCTATAATTTGTGTGCCAATTATGTATTGCCTTACTATTTTTTTTTTCTTTCAAGGGATACGATACGAATATCGGCTCAAAAGGTACTCAACTATCTGGTGGCCAGAAGCAAAGAGTGGCCATCGCAAGAGCGTTGATAAGAAAACCACAAATGCTGCTGCTGGACGAAGCAACCAGTGCACTTGATACGGAGAGTGAAAAGGTAATAAGACGTTTACTACATTAGCGCCTTATCCGGTTGGGGCGCCACGGCGCCATTGTGATAACCGCATAATATACATCTTATCTATAATAGGCACTTCATTTTACGTCAGTACTTTTGTATAATAAAATTAATTCCTAACGTCTACCTAGTACAGTCAGCAACAGAAGTAGCTAAGCGGGTGAGGTTCTCAAAATGACCTTTACACACTTAAAGTCATTGTCATTATGAACACCTTAGGCGATTATTGCATGCGGCGACGGTGTGAAAGCATGACAGCGTTATAAACAAGCAGAGCGCTCTCGCTCGCACACCGGCGTGCGGAAACCGCATCAGTGTGAAAGCCGCCTTCACCCATGTAACTTATCGGTTTTCACAAAATCAAGACCTGCTAGTGGAAATCTTGTCTTTGATATGTTACGAAGATTACGACAGTGACGCTGATATGTATTATGACCATTTCATCATCATTCTCCTAGCGTTTGTCCCGGTCTTGCCACGGTTCAATTGAGCCTGGGGTCCGCTCGGCAACCTAGCCCCAGGAATTGACGCAGGCACTAGCTACGAAAGCCCATATAACCTTATGATTATGACCATTTCAGTAACTAATATGCTTAATTGCGATTTGCGATATCTATTCCTTTGTCAGGTGGTGCAAGAGGCCCTGGACCAGGCGAAGGCTGGTCGCACGTGCGTGATGATCGCGCATCGCCTGAGCACGGTGCGCGACGCCGACACGATCTGCGTCGTGCACGGCGGCCGCGTCGCCGAGCGCGGCACGCACCAGCAACTCATGGACCTCAAGAAACTATACTACAACCTGAACCGGCGCGGATATTCGTAGTGAAGGTGTTTAGTTTTCATAGACAAGTTCCATCAAAAGAACACAATTTTGTACCATCGCCATCACTGTTACATGACCATTTGTAATGCCTATTGCAAGGGCATAAGGTCTATAGATGGTCAGTTAAGTGTGTTGCTGTTTGTATATAGACTAGCAGATTTTATTTATTATTTTATTTATAAGAATAGAAATCTTGATTGGTAGGTATTGCAGTTGAGTCAGGCAGGTGGTTAGATATGTTTCAGAACAAACTTTACAAACGAAAAATAGTATCAGATAGAGAATCAGAAGAACAATTTAGAACAATTTATAGTTTTATTTGGCAAGTTCCATAGGAACATACTTTTTATATAGACTAGCATTTTTTATTTGTAGGACTAGTAAAATTAGAAATCAAAAATCTTGATACTGCATTTGAGTCTGACAGATTGAGTTTGTTTTTATACTTAGTTAAATATGTTCGAACAAATTTGACTCTCGTTTTTAGCATGATTTCATACTTACCTGCTAAAAGTGTGTATTCTTCATCTGTCCCTGCTTCAGTTGTGTATGGTTGGTATGTTATAGACAAATTAAATATTTAACCCTGCATGTTCCAACTGCTATTACTGTCTCTACTACTACTTAAGTAGTAGTAGTAGTTACTACTTACTACTAGTAGTAAGTAGAGTACTACTACTAGTTACTACTACACTTATGGTCCTCCTGGATGGATCTGTAGTGTATCCAACTACGCACTATATCACAAAAAGTTACTATAACTACTAAAGGTTTAAGAAAATAGAGCGAGTGTACCAGTACCACTGTTAACAAACATTTCACAACACATACTTATTGAAAATTCAAAGTACCTCTAAGGTATTGTGTTATTACATTGGAAGCCTGACATTTAAATAATTCTTAAGCAATTTAATACTTTAATATAAATTATAGTACATACAATATGGAGTACTACTGGTACTCTCACCCTTATTAATATACTTAGTAAAATATCAAGATGATACACTTTATACTTATTTATAATAGTGAATTTTACAATAAATGATAAAAGCTCCATACCAAAAAATCATGCATGTTTCTTTTCAAGTCGTAGTAACCATTCCTTCCTGTCAACTCCACTGTTAAAGCCACCCTTTGACGTAGATCCAATCAAGCGGTGACAGGGCACCACCACCAGGTGGCTGTTGGCTCCGCAAGCTGCTCCGACTGCCCGTGCATGGCTGCCTGGCCGTCCCATGGCTTTAGCCAGGTCACCATAAGACTGAGTTGATGCATATGGAAGCTCTAGGAGTTTGTTCCATACTTCCTGTAACATTAAAAATTATTTAGACAAATCTCAATCAATTTTTTTTTAAACAGAGCATGATCACTGAGGTCACCTTATCTTAAATAAAACGATAGGACATGCTACATAATACAACATTATGTTAACAATGGAATAAAATGAAAATACAGACCTTTTGAAAATCAGAGCCAAAGGTTTTGATAGGCACTGTAAACTTCTTTAAATCACCATCCAAATAAGCCTTAAGTTCCTTTTCAAACTGATTTAAAACACTATTCTTCTCGTGCTTGAAATTACATGACAGTTCATCGCTAAGAGTTTTGAAACTTTTTTCAAACACTTTGGAATCTTCGAAAGTGACCACATACAAGTATTCATCGTCCGCAGCTGCAATTACTTCACCCACTGGAGATTCAAATGTACACACGTACACGATTTTGGATGATTTTTTTGAGTATTTGTCGAGGAAACTCAAATTAGGCATGGTGTTATTTTCAGCACATTTATTAGTTGTAATTTCACAGATTTGACTTAACAAGCACAAAAAACTTTAAACCATAAGAGCAATATTAATGTTGACAGCGAAAGCTGACCCTTAAAACGTAATATATATATGGGACTGGGACTTATCTAAATTAAGATAAACGGTTAAGACATGGAAAAGCAAATCCGCGCGCGATGCAAAATCAGCCACTGACATTGACTGACATAAGTGACATAACGTAAAATTTGACTTGACAGTTGAACGCCAGGCTAGCATGAGTAGAATGTAGGTTTTTTTAGTACGAAGAAACCCGGGTTTCCGGGTAATACCCGGGTATTTTCATACTAAAAAAACCCGGGTTGCATTCCCTAGTAGAATGATTGTATTTATCGTTATGTATGTTCTTAGCAAAGTCAGATTGCCCAGATTGAGGATCATTTTAGTATATGGAGAAAAAAAGAATAATATGAAAACTAAATTTACGGTTAAATTATGAGGGATTTATTTTCTTCACATGTGGTACTCCAAATCTTAGCTGTCAAAATATAGCTGTCTCTGTCGGGTATATGCTATCCTCTGTCTATTCTATAGTAGGTCTATGTCAAGAGCTCATGATAGATAATTGTCACGAAAAACAAAACTATAACATAATATAACATAAATATCCTTTAGAATACTAGTAATTTTAAGTAGAGGACACAGTTCAGGTAAGAAAGTATATAAAACTTTTGTATGCTTCGTTTTTAAATAGTCAGATTTGGACTCATAAACATTCTCTTTTCACCTCAGCAGTTCGAACGAACATATTAAAGTTAAAAAAAAAAACACATTTATTTACATTCCTGAATGAAAGGCATCGTCATTTCATCGGCATCGAAACAGAATTTCACTCCCTGGAGTGATGAAAGTCGCACTTTGAAATTCTGTTTCCAGTAGCTTTCGTCATAATGACGATGCCTTTCATTCAGGAATGTAAATAAATGTATTTTTTTTAACTTTAATATGTTCTCACTACTGAAGTGAAAAGTTGTATGTGTCACACGAGAGAAAAGTTTTTTTACATCTCTTGTTATTGAGATCCCTCGCTACGCTCAAGATTCTAACTTAGAATCTTTCGCTTACTCGGGCTCAAAATTAACACTCGCAAGAAAAACCAACTTTCCTCTCTTGTTGCACAAATAACTATTTCTTACTTATGGTGTTTCTCTTAAAGTGGTTTGGTATGTTTTCTTATAGAACAACGCATTTATACATATTTTTAAGATTTTATGTACCTACTCTTGTTTTGGAAAAATAAGTCCCGCCGAGTTTATTGCCGGCAATAAGTAATTCTTCTCGGGTCAGAGGTGTAGGGTTAGAACCGGTGTGGTTTTTTTTCTTCTCTTTTTTATCTAATATATAATATATCTGACGTGTAAAGTGTCATTGTGGCCTACTTACTGAATAAATGTTTGAGTATAAGTCGATATTGTACTGTTTTAGACCCACACAATTTTCATTCATTACTTTGACAAAAAAGGGACTACTTTTATTATTTTCCTGACGTTTCGACGCTTGTGACGTCAGTAATAACGATACTGAAATATGTCATATTATATCAGCGCAGCGAGGTGAAATCCGAGCGGCCTATAACCGCGAAGCACTTCGTTCATGGAATCGTCTACCTATTTGCATCACTGTCTTTCGTATATGCAAGCACGATAGAGACGGGACCATCATTCTGTCGATTTTCGAACTTCGAGGTAGGCCCACTGGTTCTTCAACACTTTTCGCTTGCTAAGTCGGTGCAGAGTTAGTGTGGTTGGACTCTGTCATTGCCATGAGTAAAATAAAATAAATACGAACAGATTGTATTGCTTTATTTATTACAATATTATATTGATTACTTTACTTTTACAACGGCTTTTCCAGTATTTTCTCCTCTCAATATTCCAACTAGTGCATCGACCATGTTATCAAATCCATTGTAAACTTTTTCTTGATATTTAATTTTCCCCTCTTGTAGCCAGTTCACATTTGCTTTGATACCCTCGTCCCATCTATCTAGCCACCGATTTACCAAAAACCCTTCTACTTTAAGTTCTTTAAACACGATTGATGGTTGCAGAATAGTTACTGAAAAGAAAAGATTTAATTAAATTACACTTTGACTATACCTACCTTAGACTAATTCAACCAACCAGACCGGCAATATCTGTCATTTTCTATACAAAAAAGTGTGCCGATTTTTGCGGAGGAGGGGAACGTCAAATGTATACGTAACGTCAATAGCCACGTCAGATAAACGTCAGTCCATACAATAAAATATGACCACTGGTCATATATTTTTGGCAAAGGGAAACGCCTGTCAATGGCCGCTCCAGTTAGTTAAATGCTCTAAGATACCTACCCATCTTCTAGTATGCTATTTTTCATTCACTTACCCTTGGGTAAATCAGTATCATTGTATGAGGATATCGAGCCACAAACAGCCACGCGCCCATATTTATTCATATGACCCATAATAGTGGAGCTAATTTCACCGCCAACCTATAGTAATGAAATATTAAAATATGACCAATATAGAAAATAAAACGCAAAATTGGAACATCTTATTAAAAAGGGCATTTTAAGCATACATTATCAAAATAACAATCAATACGTTTCGGTGCTCCCTCCCTCAGAGCTGCTTTGATGTTGGCAGTTTTGTAATTAAAAGCTTTGTCAAAACCCAGCTCTTTCTCCAAATATTCACATTTTTCATCTGTTCCAGCGAATCCGATTACGCGACAACCTAATAAAATAAATGTGCATTAAAATTGGTAGTACTTAATTCTTAGATTACAAAGATTTATTTCTTAGATACAAGTAATTAGTACATAAACCTGTCATACCTAATATTTTTCCAATTTGTCCAACATGAGAACCTACTGCGCCTGCAGCGCCTGTAATGGCAATGGTCTCCCCTGCTTTTGGGTATAGTATTTCTTTAACCCCGAAATATGCTGTATTACTAAAACAAAACTCTGTTTTATGTAGAAGTTCAAAATGGTCTCTATACATTTACTTTAAATGTTCTTCTTACCCTGGCATTCCAAGTACTCCTAAGCCAAGTGAAATTGGATGTGGGCTCATGTCAGGCAAGAGTGTAATAGGCATAAATCCTAAGTACGGCGATGATTTAGGGTTACAAATCGTATGCGTTCGCCATCCAAATGAACCAGCTACGTATTTTCCGACTGGGTAATGATTATTACGACTTGCAATTATTCTGGAAACATGAACATAATTAGTTAATTCGTTTGTGGTTTTAAAATAAATGGGTATTAAGTTATTTATTGTCATTTTCAGTTGAGCTGTACATTTTACCGATTATACGACATACTTAGCTACTTGGCCACCTATCATGTCAGTTGGCAGTTTGTATCCGATCATGTAGGCGCGCATATAAGGATCAACACTTAAATATTCTGCTTCCGTTAATATTTCTGTAAAACAATACAGGGAAAATAAGAAAAGTAACTTAATACCTAGAAGTTAGTAATTCAATTCGAAACATATTTTTGTACATTTTATTTGTATCCTAAGGCTCAAATCACACCTATCGGAATGGAGGCAGTAATGTAAGGAGGCCATAGACAAATTTAAGTTACCATCGACAAAGCCCCATACATTACTGCCTCCATTCCACTAGGTGTGTTTTGAGCCTTAGACTCGAAATATATACGAACCTCCATCTTTTAGTTCTGGAAGTACTTCTTCAACAATTTTAAAATCACTCTTCTTTGGCTCCCCTTGGAAATATTTTGTCAGCACATACTTTCTTGCATTTACTTTTCCTGCGGCACTGGAATACGCGCGTTTTACGCGGAATAACATGGACGTCCTCAGTTGGGTTAACATTTTCTGCCAATAGTTAGTTACACCTGAAATACATTTGAAATGAAAATGAAATATGTACCTACCTATCTATGTACCTACAAACCGAATGTAGTCAAACGCAGATCAGATCAGATATTATACTAGTAGTCCGCATCGAACGGTGAACTCGCGATTTACTTGCAAAGAAGCTGACCAGTATAACAAGACCCATGAGATAATTTTTTCGCGCCTTCTAGTTCCATAATCCCTTGATCGACCTTGCTCATATACGAACTCTCAAACTATATGTATCTCTGCTACAACTTCAACAAATTTCATAAAGATCAAGAAAACGCTGTTCAAGTTATCGTCGAACAAACTCTCAAAATCAAAAAGCCATCGAAATGCCGAGACGCCCCAGTAGCCAGAAGTTGTTTGTGTTCTTACAAACTTACACTTTTGCTTACGCTCCACCTGTTCGATAAATCGTTGTCAGGCTTTACATATATTTCCGTAAGACTTGTCTGACTTCTCTTCTTTCTGGTGTTTGTTTGTCCTGGCTTGTGGTTCGCTTGATAACCTAATCCCATGAATTGGCGTAGGCTCTAGTTTTTACGAAAGCGACTGCTATCTGACCTTACAACTCTGAGGGGAAACTAGGTCTTATTGGGATTAGGTTTAGTTTCCTTACGATGTTTTCCTTCATGGAAAATCGACTGGTAATATCAATATCAAAATGATAGGTTTATTTAGTATGAAGAAACCCGGGTTTCCGGGTAATACCCGGGTATTTTCAAACTAAAAAAACCCGGGTTGCATTCCCTAAATGGTACTAGCTGGGTTCTGGGGTTTGAACCAGAGACCTCCCAGATTGAAAGATGGACGTCTTACCGCCAGGCATAGAGCATTTAACCAACCAGAGCGGCCATTGACAGGCGTTCCCCTCTGCCGAAAATATATTATGACCAGTGGTCATACTCATTGTATGGACTGACGTTTATCTACGTGGCTATTTATAGTTTACGTACGAATACATTTGACGTTCCCTCCCTCGCAAAAATCGGCAGACTTTTATTATATAGAAGAGCATATTGGTTGAATAGTCTAAGCCGCCAGGCTAGCAGCATTCTATGATTAAGATTTGGCTAGCCCAATATTATAGGGTTCTATATTACATTTTCAAAGTAGTTAAATGTAGACTTAGGGTCAAAACACACCTAGCGGAATCATAGCGGAATTAAGCCAATTCATAGACAAAATGCTTAAATTTGTCTATGGTAGCGGAAAATTGTCTATGGTAGCTGATTTTTTGTATGGTAGCCATAGACAAATTTCCGCTACTATAGACAAATTTCCGCTACTATAGACAAATTTCCGCTACCATAGACAAAATTAAGCATTTTGTCTGTGAATTGGTTTAATTCCGCGAGGAATTCCGCTAGGTCTGTTTTGACCCTAAGGCTCAAAACACACCTAGCGGAATTTTGGCAGTAATGTATGGAGGTTTGTCGATGGTAGCTTAAAGTTGTCTATGGCCTCCATACATTACTGCCTCCATTCCGCTAGGTGTGTTTTGAGCCTTAGTGTTTAGTCAATATAAGTATGACAATGTTCAAATTTCAATTCGATAAAAGTTAAACATAGATATGTTTTCTTATAGAACAACGCATTACATATTTTTAAGATTTTATGTACCTACTGTTGTTTTGAAAAAATAAGTCCCGCCGAGTTTCTTGCCGGTCATTAGTAATTCTTCTCGGGTCAGAGGTGTAGGGTTAGAACCGGTGTAGTTTGTATTTTTCTCCAGCTTTTATCTATAATATCTGACGTGTAAAAGTGCTCTTGGGGCCTACTTACTGAATAAATGTTTGAGTTTGAGTATATTGTTATTTAATTAACAGAATCATGTTAGCCCTGTTATCTAAATGACCTGAAATTATATCTGCAGTTTTTAAAACTAGCTGTTTTATGTGTAGCTTGAACACATTTACGGCAATGGCTGAAACATTTTCTCTATTGCCATTTAAAAAATTAAAAATAATACAAAAACAAAATGGCTTGCTTGTTGTGTTTTCAACTTCAACTCAACCATAGATATACCACTTGCTTGCTTGCTTTGAGAACTCAACGTAATGTGATGGAAATGGAACCTATAGTGGTTGCAGAACCTTTGTCTTACACTTGTTTAATACCTGTAACACCTAACACCGGCTCGACAATGCCACGTATTGGAAACAACTTCACTTCCACTCCAAATACCACAATAGCCCGCGGCCATCGTCCATAGACAGTGACAGTTCATTTTACTCGGCCTTTGCCGCCAATACTCTGACACACGAGATGGCGTGTGTATGCTATTTGAGCTACTCGCATAACCGCATACACTACATCCCTCCCTTAAAGTTAAATTAGCTAAATAATAACAATAGGTTTATTACCAAATCAATATGTTTCTTTAACCAGTCTTGTTGCAGGATAACCATTAGTATTGGAATTATATTTTAAATTATCAAATTATCAATAACAATTTACTTATTATGGCACATTAAATCCCAACTTTATATCTGCTAATTCCAAATAGTATACTTGATTTTCTTTTTCTTGTTCTTTCTTAATCTTTCCCCCGAATCTGAAAGCCTTTCCAATGCCCTACTATTTTTGGGTAAACATAATAAATAAAGGTGAACCAAAATCAGCACTAACCCTGTTATATCATTCCAACAATGACATCTCCTAATTTCCTGTCAAACTCAGTACAATAAATAGTCATGTATGCTTCTCCGATTTCCTTCATGCTTGCATACATTATCTGCTTCAGCTTCAGTTAGATTGCACTCTGCAATCCTCTCGTCTCCATATTCTTTCCCTTTCCTTCCTTGAAAATTATCTCGCTAATCCATATCAGAGTCAATTCCATATGCTTCGAAGTATTCCATGTTGACGGCAACCAGTCATACAGCTCGGCTGATGATCGGCGGTCATGAGAGAAATATTTGTGTAAACAAACCCCATGGCTGTTCTCAATTTAAGGTAGTCAACCAGTTCCAATTTAATAAACACTTTAATGTACATATTTAATAAACATTTGACTGTTATTTAAAATTGTATGTATTAGATTAATAAAAAAACTTCCTATTTAATCAGTGTTTTCATTTGAATACCAGACAATTTCCAATTTAATGGACGTGTTCATTTGAACACCAGACATTTCTAATTTGCGTTCATTCGAACGCCAGACATTCTCCAATTAAATGGACGTGGTCATTTAAACACCAGACATTTCCAGTTTACGTTTATTTGAACGCCAGACATTGTTCAATTTCATGGACGTGTTCACTTGAACACCAAATATTTACGTTCATTTGAACGCGAGGCATTGTCCAATTTAATGGACGTGTTCATTTGAACACCAGACATTTACGTTCATTTGAACGTCAGACATCTTCCAATTTAATGGACGTGTTCATTTGAACAGCCGACATTTTCGTTCATTTGAACGCCAGACATTGTCCAATTTAATGGACGTGTTCATTTGAACACCAGACATTTTCGTTCATTTGAACGCCAGACATTGTCGAATTTAATGGACGTGTTCATTTGAACACCAGACATTTTCGTTCATTTGAACGCCAGACATTGTCCAATTTAATGGACGTGTTCATTTGAACACCAGACATTTTCGTTCATTTGAACGCCAGACATTGTCCAATTTAATGGACGTGTTCATTTGAACACCAGACATTTTCGTTCATTTGAACGCCAGACATTGTCCAATTTAATGGACGTGTTCATTTGAACACCATTCTATTTTCGTTCATTTGAACGCCAGACATTGTTCAATTTAATGGACGTGTTCATTTGAACACCAGAGAAAAGTATCACTAATAGTAATTTCATTAGGCTTGTGTAGGGGTACACGCTGCAGATGAAAACAGCGCAGTTAATTCAAATGGGTATATTGAAATTAACCAAATTTACAGTTTAACTCCTAACTAATGAAATTGCACCGGCATCTGCAGGCGTTTAGAAAAACACTTTTGCGTACAGTAACAAAAAACAGTTTGTTGTGAGAACAACAAACAGTTCTTTTTTTTTAGACTATCTTACAGTCGCACGCAACGGCGTAATACGCAATATAAAACTAGACTGAACTCACAACCCATAAATAATTGTTTTATTTCTTTTGGCGGAGACCGGATAGATAAGATAGATATAGGGTATATTAGGTATGCTAACAAAATAGTGAGACGGAGATACAAAAGTACGAAACGAATTGAACCAAACTTTGTTCAGGCCTATAACCGCGAAGCACTTCGTTCATCGAATCGTCCACTTCCATCACTCTCCCTCGCATATGCACGAGCGATAGAGACGGGACCATCGCTCCGTCGACCCTCGAACTTCGCGGTAGGCCCTCAGGTAGGTAGTTTCTCATTAAAAATACATTAAATGTTCGTTAGAGAAAAACCTATTTCTAAGCATGAAAAATTATATTTATAATTCATAATGAACATTACACACATTCAGTTTCGTATCTACACAATCGAAATTAATCATTGTAGGCACATGTGTTCTTGATAATGGTCTCAGCCTGTGGCAGTAAATTTTCCTTCCTTGCCTTTTACCTATATTTCTATCACTGTGGTTTCGTTTTCATTTTTTATAATTCATGTACAACCAAAGATCAAGAACATTCTAGCTTCAGAAAACAAATAGGTTTCTTGTACTTTGGCAAAACTAAACAACATGCATTTATTTAAGCGTATTAGGTAGTATATACTCGTACGACAAACGAACATCATAAACACAAATAGCGCTAGTGAAGTGACACCGAACGACGCGTCCCATCGCTATCTACAATTCTCATCGCTTATCGAATACCTTTGCCACTGGCCAATGTCCATTTATGTCAGATCCATATATCTTAAATAAGTATATTACTAGTCGTCCGCCTCGAACTGAAAACCCGCGATCTACGCGCAAACAAGCTAATCAACACAACAGACCCACGGGACGATTCCTCCACGCCTTCCAGCTCCACAACCCCCCGATGGATCCCGCCCATATACGAACTCTCGAACTACATGTATCTCCTACACATCTCCACCAAATTTCATAAGGATCAAGAAAATGCCACCCAAGCCGTCGTCGAACAAACTCTCAAAGTCAAAAAGCCATCCAAACGCCGAGACGTCCCAGCAGCCAGAAGCCGTTTGCAAGAACTCGCCTCGCTCACGCTCCGCTCGTTCGACTAAGGAGTTTAGAGGTCAAGTTATATAAGTAAATTTTAGATGAATCATGTAATTTTTTGTGAATTGTGTACCTCTAAGTTTTGGTTTCTTTCAGTGACGACAGGGAACTAGAATAGTTATTTTTCCCTTTCACCTGCAACCCGTAACGACCTACTCGTAGCTCCAGTGTTCAATATCTTGAATGCAGCCAACCAAGCGCTTATCCGCCCCTTTGCAGTTGACATCGAGCAGTAATTATCATCTCAGTAGTAGGTATACGAAGTAGCGCGTTTTGCGCGTGGCGCCATCTCTTGAGAAATTTGTGTACTATAATTTAATCTGCCAAATGTTTCCAACTAAATGAAAGATATAATATCGCCCAGTTTTAGTTTTTTGACTGAGTCTTGACGAAATTGAGCCAACCAGACTATTCGGTATACCCCTCTTATAATGTGAATATTACTATGTAACCCTAAACAATGATTACTTCCTTTGATTATTAAACCAACCGGATGCGAGACGCGCTCTCATTTATATCGAAAAGTCTGCCGTTTTTTGCGGGCCCCTACGTCAAATGTATGCGGAACGTCAAAATAGCTACGTCAAATAAACGTCGAACACAACGAATATGACCACTGGTCATATTCATTCGGCAGAGGGGAACGCCTGTCAATGACTACTCCGATTGGTTTAAAGCTCTAAGATTACTTCTGTAATTGCTTTAGAAATTTTAATGAAAAGATTATGTAGGTGCAAGCAATCATTTTTGCAATGACTGTTGCACACGGGCAACTCTATTAATTTAATTAATTAAGCTATTTATACCCATATCATATGTTTTGATTTAAGTACTTACGCTTACTTATTCTTATTGAGAAAACTGTAAGTCTCCAATTTAAGTAGCTTTTATAGTGTGAACTTTTTGCAGATACAAGACTGCTTGTTTTAAGTAAATAAAAATAACATACCTGTAGTAGTACCACAGAAAATATATTACCATAACATAACTAATACATAGTGTACAGGTAATAATTACTGATATCCAGCGATATCACTTGCAGCGGCATCTTGCTGAGTGGGGATCCTGATGGTATCTTTGCACCTGCTGACTGGTAATTTCATTTGTACAAATTATAATGTTGAATTTAATATATAAATGTATTTTCTTTTTTTCTATTACTTGAGCATAAACATGATTATTCTGTGCATTAAATAATTAATATATTTTAATGTTGATATTAATAATAAAAGAAATATGTATTTACGTCAACCGGGCTGCAGCTATTATGTAGGTATATATGGCTTACAGATGTAGCTTAGCAGAACGCATAGGTACCTAGTTAAAAGTCGATATTTTGTAACTTTCCTTTTAAGTAGAAGAGTAGTAAATAAAGATTTAAAAAACCACAACCTATGAAACCTGTGTTATTCACATACTATGTTACACTGAAATGACAGTGCTTTGAACATAATTGTTATATTTTTTTTTCAAGCAAGATTAAAATATAACGTGAAATATAACCTATCTAGGTAGACACTAATACGCCGACCTACTTCCTTCCTTTGTTTACGTTGAAGCTGGGTGAACACATACCTAGATTTTACATCAAAACACAATCACATCAGGATATAATGAATTTTAAGTGATAATCGATCTAATTTATTGTAAATAACTGTCGCTAGGAATTGCATGGAAAAAAATATGAATTTGGTCTGGAATGCAATTATAACCTCAATTTGTGTCGAAGCCGCCGGTCGAAGATTTAATAATAAAAGTTACCTTTTGCTCGTCGCCACTTATAGTGGTTGCAGAACCTTTGTCTTACACTTGTTTAATACCTGTAACACCTAACACCGGCTCGACAATGCCACGTATTGGAAACAACTTCACTTCCACTCCAAATACCACAATAGCCCGCGGCCATCGTCCATAGACAGTGACAGTTCATTTTACTCGGCCTTTGCCGCCAATACTCTGACACACGAGATGGCGTGTGTATGCTATTTGAGCTACTCGCATAACCGCATACACTACAGAACCTTAAAAGTTTTTATCTTAAAATAAATATGTATTAATAATAAGATTACAATAAAGCCATTACTTTATAATGAATGCACTTGCTAGAAAAAATCATTACATGAAAAACTTAAGTGTTATGGATGTTTTACCGTGACTTAGTGGAAGCTTCAGTGTAAATAAATACAGCATTGAAGATATTGCACATTTCATGTTCTTGTCGTTATGACTTCGGCAGAAGAATTTAATTGCATTTTGTGCAAAGAAACATTCGACAATAAGGACGAATTACAAATTCATTTCAGGTATCTGTATCCAGTGACTTGAAATTAATAAATTTGTATGTTAAATGTGTTATTCGTATCGGATTAGATATTTAATTTTTCCGTTGCTTTACCAGGAAACATGGTGATCCTAAGTTTAATGAAAGCATCAAGACCAAAAGCCGTGTTCAGAGTGAGGCGCCGTTTGCGAATGAAAAGTCGAACGACGCGTCAGAAATGGTGAACTGTGATGTGTGTGATGAAGTGTTCCCTACTATATCAAAGGCCATAACTCACAAGCATAAAGTGCACCCTGAACACGACGCGAAATACTTCTGTCCTTGGTGTGGAAAACTCTTCACGATGAAGGTAAGTCAGTGTGGCTTGACACATAACCTTACACTACCCCACTTATCTCATTCAAAAGTATTATCTAGCTATGGCAATAAAACGTACAATCGGTTTGTACTTTGTCCGTGGATAAATAGTAGCTTGACAGCCAAAAGAAACTATAGAATATCATTTCTTTTCCAAACCTCGTATCTCAGAAGTAAAATGATACTGAGATGTGACTTTTATTTTTTAATAGTTATTTCTTATTAATGATAATTTTGGTTGGCCTCCCATGTTATGCTAATTGGTAGAGCTTTGAGAATTATGGAATGACTCTTATTATTTAAATGCTAGTTTTATAAGGATATCTGAGCCATAACTTTTTCTTCAGTTAAGGTACTTTAGAACTCTTATAGAAACAGAAGATTGAAAATATTGAATCTGTTTTGTGATTCTAAATAAGCTGCTAGTATTAGTATGGCTTCAAACTATTGTGATAATTAGAATTTAAGCAGAAAACAATACGGTCAATGTGGCTAATACTGAACTGGAACAACAAAGAAAACTGATAATTTAATTGTCAAAGCAGTGATTTCTTTTAGTTTCTGCAATCAAAAGCAAATGTTTTTTCCTACGATTGAAAATCAAAGAAAACGAGAATCAGCGTTACATATGTAACACGCGACATGCAGAAGAGAGACTTTAAAATTCGAGGCGATGGAATAAAAGTTTCACTTTAAATATATGCTTGTAGGCGGAATAGCCCTTGTGTCGGGATTAATCACATTGACCTTTCTTAATTTTTTTTATAACTATAGATTATGATATTTACTAGTTAAAATCTGAACATGATAATCATTCTTTAAAATTTTAATGTGTTTTTATTTATTAGTAGGGTCGTTATATCCCATATATTTATTGTACCTTGATAAATAACACCCTTTCCAGCACCTATATAATAAACATTTACAAACCAACCACAACACCACAGATGAGGTACCAGGAAGCAAGGACAGCCATTTCCACTGTGACAGCTGTTGTGTTTATTTTGTGGTTCCATCTGCTATGGTGTACCACAACAAATTCTTTCATAGACAAGACACAGATTTACCTGTTGTTGGACACTCGAAGAAACAAAAGTTGGTAGATCAGGTCAGTATTAGATCACTATAGTTTTATGTATTCCTGCTACATTCTGATATGAGATACCATTTTCTTCAGTAACAAGCACTAACAGTATAAAGGTACAATGAGACTGCTTTGTTCCACAACCAACATGACCAACAGGACCTATTGTCTGAGAACAAAGGTTTTTAAACTAGGGCCTGTGATCCTGCTAATTGTGGTCCAGAGAGAAGAACAAAATTCCATACAATGCAGCATGCAAAGAGAAAGTGTAGTGTGGCCCTAAGGTAAACAAATTTGGACACCCCTGGGTCGCGTTTTATAAAGTTACAATTTACAATTTCGCTGTTTGCCTCTCTTTCTATCCAATATGTGTGCTAGAAAGAGAGGCAAACAGAGAAATTGTAAATTGTAACTTTATAAAACGCGAACCTGGTCTAAGAACAACATTTGTCAGATCTCTTCCTAAACTGAAGCTAGTTGGCTTCAGCTTGACATTGCAGATATAGTTTGTAGGAAAGTAGGAATATTAAAAATTATTTAACAGAACATTCCTAAATATTTTTGTGTTACAGGATCTATTGCCGGTATATTACTGTTCGTTTTGTGGAGAGGAATACATTAACAAAGTCAATTTGTATGTAAGTATTGTAAATACTTTATAAAGTAAATCAGTTTATAAGTTGCATCCAATTTGCAAGAAATCTACGATACTATTTAGTTTTTGGGTGAATCAGCAATTTTTTGGCATTAATATTTTTTTTAAGTTAGACAATCCAATCTAGTATTTCTTCTCACAGTTCTTAGAAGAAATACTAGATTGGATACTGTGTGGTGTAGGTGACCCATTACAGAAAGTTATAATAAATAATAAATAAATAAATATTATGGGACAATCTTACACAAATCCACCTAGCCCCACAGTAAGCTCAATAAGGCTTGTGTTGTGGGTACTAGGCGACGATATATATAATAGATAGATATAGATAAATACTTAAATACATAGAAAACATCCATAACTTAGGAACATCTGTGATAAACACATAAATAAATGCCCTGACCAGGATTCGAACCCGGGACCTCCTGCTTCATAGGCAGGGTCACCATCAACTAGGCTAGAAGGCTGTTAAAATAAGTGGTATAAATATTTACTTCCTGTAATAATGCGTGTTTGTGTTTAATTTAAGTTTATATTTATAAATGATGAAAATGTGCTTCAAAGAGTGTCCCAAGAGCACAATAACATGGCAACTTGGTCTTGAGCGTGTAGTTTGCACGTTAACACACTTGCGGAGCGCTGAAATTTGGGGGGGGACGGGGACAAAAGCAAATTTTTTTTTCCAATTTTTGAGGGGGTCAGATAAATTTTGTTCCATTTGAAATGTACGATTTAGAGGGAGGGGTCATGTCTCGTGTGACCCCCTCCCCCCTGGGACCGCGCCTGATTATGTCCTTCTCTCCCTTTAAGGGGCCTTTGCACACCGCGTTTTTTAAACGCCGTCGGCAAAGGCCTTAACGGCTTAGCTACTCAATACTAAACCTATTTTAATTAAATTTGGCATGTAGAGACTGGTCTAAAGTCTGCACGCCAAATCTAGTCTTGACGGTTGAATTGAAATGGTTTCTTACCTGAACTGTTTTCCGTAATCTAAATCAAAACAAATTGTAATAAAATAATACATTGTCAATAAGAAAATATCATATAATGAGTGATTAAACATTTTGTAATTATAAATATAGGTAAGTAATGCAACATTTAATTTTTTCATTTATAGAAACATATGTATGAAGATCACGGGGATGAGGATCAACGGCCGACGGATATATTACGGTGTCCCCTTTGCGAAGGCATTTTCTATCATTTGGACGCCTACGAGCTACATCTTACCTTCCACTCTACAGAAGACTTGTACAGTGAGATAAATGAAATGTAAGCCTTATCTTTTACAAATTTAATTCTATATAATACTTATGTTAAAATCAGTCCTTATGTTTGTTTTTTCCTGGCTACTGACTATGACAGATGCCAGCAGTTTATAACTTAATAAGTGTTAGCTTGTCTTACCTTCCAAACTGGAGGAGAAATGAAATACATAAGTTACGAAATACTCATTGGTTCAAGCAAGGGTTTGATCTTACAATATCTAGTTTTAAACTCACAGCCTTTTGGCTGCCAGTGCTCATGCACACCTATTTAATATACTTGTTCGATTTACAGGAATGAGAAAGAAATGACAGAATTTTCTTTAGAGACTGTCCCGCCGCTTACGGAAAGGATTGAAGATTTAAACCGTTTACCAGATGTTGAGACTAATATGAATGCTGTTGGAATCGTAAGTATATCGTTTACCAAAATAGTTGATTTTAATGGATTGTATTGGAAATATGGAATTTTATATGATTTGAGTAGTTAGACTTCGGATTCAACAAGAAATATGTCATTCAATGGGTTAGGTCATAGATAAATAATAAATAAAAGCTTACCTTTTTTCTCTATGGTTCGGTCATTGTTGTTTCTGGTGTCATAAATGAATCAGAATCACTTGTTTTATTCGACATTAACCTAAATTACATACAACCGTATGACAAAAATCACAATAGAAAAATTTGACCATTATGAAAAAAAATATCTTGTTTTACGCAAAACAAAGTGTGGTTGACTGGTAGAGAATGCGTTTAGGCATTAAATCCGCCATTTGTACATAATCAACATTGTATTTTGTGCAATAAAGTTTTAATAAAAGAAATAAAACCTGCATTGATGCGGCCTGAATAAGGGTTCTAATTGTGTACCTACTTGGGTAGTATTGATATTAATTGATAAAATTTTGTTCAAATTTTTAGGAAAGTTTTCTCCAAATGGCCATGGATGAACCACAGGATCAACTCCCTGAAAAGAGGTCAAAAAAACACAAAAAGCATAAAAAATCGAAGAAACCAGCTATTACCCTTGATGAGTTCTTAAGTATGAACCAGGATGTGTTTGGTGAAGATCTAGATTTTCAAGGTATTGAGGAAGTTCCTACAAAAGTAATAACAAAACAGCTGAAAATAAAAAAACCGCCAATCCCAAAGTCAGGTGCAAAACATGTGTCATCTGCAGACTTGCAAAAGTTACAAAAACTAGGTATTGCTGTTAAAGTTCCCTCTAGTCACAAACCACAATTTACAAAAGTTAAAACAATAGGTCAACCTATAAAAGTTAACCCACAAGTTAAAAATATTGTAAAGCAGGCAAAAACAAATGCTATAAGTGCATCGACTGATGTTTTATCCAAGTTACTTAATCAAAGCAACAGTCAGTTGAAAATAGTAAAGAAATCTGCTCAAGACAAAGCGCCTGATGACGAATCGGATCTCATTGATAAAACACCGAATCAACTTACTTCTGCCCCTATGGAAGCCCCTGAAGGCATGGAAAGTAATAGGCAAAATGAAGGAAAGGGCAACGATCACAGTATTTATAATACATGCCCAACCAACAATCAAGAGATTAATTATAAAGAGCCTTTAAAGACTATCGATAAAATTATTGAAACCGCCAATAAACAATGCACTAACGCGGATTCAAACGAAAGCGACAATACATGTGTCAGGCAAATTAATATACCAAACGTAAGCAATACCGTGTCTGCTGGCAATAACGTGAATGACACAATTAAAAATATTGGGAAACAAATAACTATCAAACCTATTACACAATCCGCAACGTGTATTGAAGAACAAACTGCTAACTCTGCTACATCAGTAGTCAATGAAACTGATTGTTCAAGTAATGAATTAGTTGGACAATTTGTGACTACAACCTCCCAAAAGAGTAATGAATCGCAAAAAAATAATACTTTGGATACTTTAAAAAATTTAAACAGTACTATTACGGTTAAGTCTCTTAAGGTTAGTGATGTTCCAGAAACTGATAAAAACAGCACAACTGTTAACGATAAGACTGATGCAATGTACAAACACAGGACCTATGATAATGCCGAGAACAGTCCTACACAGAGGTTACAATCTGAAGCTTCAGATGCAAACATAAATAAAGAACTATCTGTTTACAAGACATCGCCTGCCCAAGTGTTGCAGAACATAAGTAAAAACATAACAATAAAATCTATGTCGCCTCAAATAAAACACTCAATTCACGTTCCCAGTGACGAACATGATAGTGATTACGATATTCCTGAAGACGATACGTTAATTGAACATCAAAGTAACAATGAAGGCGACAAAGTTAAGGATCAGTCTACTCAAAATCTGACGTCTTCTAACGTGTTAAAGAATATTGGTAAAAACATAACAATTAAACCCATGTCACCCCTACTAAAACTCTCAAAAGATGTTCCCACTGCCGAATATAATGATAGTGATTTTAAAAATTCGGAAAATGTTGCATCGAAGGGAAGTAAAAATAAAGACGATTGTATTAAAGAACAATCTTGTCACATGACATCTAATTCCGAAGTCATAAAGAACATAAGTAAAAACATAACAATAAAATCCATGATCCCCGTGGTAAAACACCCAAAAGATGATGTTCCTAGTGACGAACATAATGATAGTGATTTTGATATTCCAGAAGATGATACATTAATTGAACATCAACGTGACAATGAAGACGACAAACTTAAAGAACAGGTTTTTACTAAACCGTCGTCTTCTAACGTGTTAAAGAACATAAGTAAAAACATAACAATAAAACCCATGTCACCCGTAATGAAACATCCAAGAGATGCCCCTGGTACTGATCATGATTCAAGTGATTTCGAGAATCACGAAAGTGATATGTCGATGGAAAATAAAAGAAAAAGCGCAATATTTAAAGATCAACCCGTTCCCGTATCATCGTCTAGCCACTGGAATATGAATAATAAAAACGTAACAAAAAAGGCTGGGTCGCCTGTGGCTATACAGACAAAAGCAGGCAGTGCTCTAGACGAAAATAATGATAGTGAGTTTGATAATTATGAACAACATATAGAAACACAAAACAGTAACAGCTCTGCTTTAAATAGGCTGAAAAACTTAAATACAGGCCACAAATCGAATGTAAAAATAATAACTGGTCAGAGTAGTCAGTCACCTTACGTTACAACATGTGCTAAAAATCAGGAATTTAAGAAGACTGATATTCAATCCAGTAATAACCTATTAAAGAATTTGAAAAATATAACGGCGAAACCAGTACTTCCAAATAAAAGCGTAAGTCAGCAAGTAACAGTAAAATCCGACAATAAGCCTAGTGCTATAAAGCAAGATAATGTTATAAAGAAGTCAATGCACACAAAAGAAATAAGCCAAGACATTGAGATTTACAATATTGATGATTCGGATGATGAAGACGAACAACAAAATACAAATAAAGAAGAACCTAATACTACGAAGAAAGACGCTAATCCTATCAAAAAAGAACCAATTAAAGCTAACATTAATTCACCTGCTGTTTTAAATGCTATCAAAAATATGAGTAAACATATAACCGTTAAGCCTCCAACCAATCAAACTACCATGAAAGAAGTTAAAAGAGAAGAATGTTTTCCAGAACAGTTTTCTGATGAAGATGAAATGTATGATAATGGGGAGTATGGTTCTAATGATGATTTTGAACAGATGTTGGATACATCTCAGAAGCCGGCATTGATTAAAAAGGATACCAATAATAAAAACGATTATTTTAACAATGTTCTCAAACAGTTAGGTCAAAATGTTACAGTTAAATCAAAAAATGCATTCAATCAATCTATTAAAAGTATAAATCACACTTCACAAGATTTAAACCAAAGTAATAGTGAGCATGACAATGACGAGGAGTCTTACCCTGGTAAAGTAAAAATTACAGAAATGACTGAAGATGACGAAGACATCGATCATACAAATGATGGTGACAACGAAGGAATCGTGACTCAGTCCCCTGATGATTCAAATAGTGGGGATGAGCAATTTACAAGAGGAAGAGAAGACATGGATGAATGTAGTGGTCAAAATATTAAATTTAAGTTAAATGAAAATCTTAAACTTAATAGTGAAAGCTTGTTAAAAAATATTAGTAAAAATATAATAGTTAAGTCATTAAGTGAAAGGACTGTCGATACTAGTGAAAATGGATCGACAACTAATCAGAGTAGTTTGTGTAAAGAATTATTAATAAAGCCCGTTAAACAAAATAAACCGGAAATCACAAATGATAGCGCGATAACTAGAACTTCGAATAATCCCAATACTAAACGAAATGACGGCGCTGGCACTTCAATTCCAAGCAGTCCTAATGTGAAACCGAAATTAAATAAATCTGGCGCAGTAAATACTGTTAACAAAGAGGTTAAAGTCAAAACCTTTCAGTCTGAAACAGTGATAGAAGAAATTACCACGACCGTTACAAAAACAATACGCAGAGTCAATCAAACAACAGTAAATCAGCAGGTTTTCAATGCCAGTAAAGTGTCACCGGCTCCTAGAATAGTGAAACCGAACACGGGTCCTAGAATGCCGAACATCTATTCATCTAACAATTTAAAAGGGCTCACAGTAAGGCAACCTAATCCTAGGGCAGTACGGCCTAATATAAGACCAGTTTCTGTTCGACCTCCCTCTAATACTGTAGTGAGACCTTGCGTATCAAATCAGTTAGTACCGGTTCGACCCGGTGTAACCCCAATAAGGCCTATGAATACTCCAAGAATGCCAGTTAAAAATATGCCACGCCAACCGAAACCTGTCGGAAGACCATTAAAAATTTCACCAAATTTTGTAAATCAGACTTTGAAGAGGCCTAATGAAGAAACACAAGGACACTTTAGTTGTTTTAAAAAACCTAAAGAATCTCTCATTCCCGGAAATGAGACTGCAGAAACCAGCTCCAATTTCCAGTATGCATCCAGTTCACAAACAAGCAAATTCTATAGTACCAGTAAAACTGTGAAAGGTAACTCTGTCGTGACGTCTACACAAATGAAAGCTCAGACTGTAACTCAACAGCAACAAATTGGTAGGCTCGGTAATATTTCTGGGCTAAAAGTAGCAAAGACCTGTCAAGTAAGCCAGGTGGAAAAAACTGAAATTAGTCCTTCGAAGAGAATGGCACTGGAGGCTATAGAAAAATTGCAAAAGCAAGGGTTGTTAATAAAGAAACCACGTGTTGAAGAAGATCCCGATCCACCAAATTTTGATAGCGACGAAAACGAACAGTTCAATGATTACGACCATGATGTATGATTTGTAATTGTATATTAATGTGAATAAATTGTAATTGCCAGTGATAAACCTAATGAGTTGTGGTTTTGATAGTAAAAATAAATGATGAAAATGGGGACTAGAAATGAAACTGCAGTGTCATGTAATGTATAACTTGTATAAGTGTAAATGTGAAGATTTGTAAATAATAGTGTTATACCTTTATATTTAAGACTTATGCGTTGATATTTCCGCTACTATGGTCCTATCTTAGGTTTAATTTATGTTGGTTCTGAATGAATGCATACTTTAATTTCTGGTATAATTTATAAAATACTATTACGTTATGACAGGGAATACGAGTAATGGCTTAGTTAGGTAAAGATTATCTATCCAGAGATTTTCTGAAACGTATACAAAATTAAACTCTATGTTAAATTGTTTTGTTATATTAATAAATTTATGGATGCTCATTTCTACTTGTTTTAATTTACACTGACATGGAAAATAAAATAACACTTAATATTGAATAAATGTATTTACATCATAAAGATATTATTATATATATTATAACAGCATCTTTATATAATATCAATCACCATGATAATATGAAAATATAAATTGTATTCATTGATTCCTAAGATTACAAAAGATATACTTAGTATGGCTACTGTAAATAATCTCAGTTAAGGTCTCAATCTGTCTTTTGTTCCGTTTTATTCGGTCGCCACTTTTGTTCCTGTAATTAACAAAAACAAATGATTGTTATGACCATGTAGACGCCAATGTTAGTTAGGGTCACACACGAGACACTGCAGAAATAGTCTAATCCCAAGCAAGGTATACAACATATGTACTTCCTTAACATACAGGCTTCTATTCACATAAAGCTTTCGTCCCTTTTAGGGTTATTAACCTTTTGACCGCCGTACGTCAAAAATGTAACTTTCAATTTTGATCTCTGTCATAATTTATGAAGGTGTCATTCACGTTGTCACTTTGTCTCATATATAAGACGACGGCGGTCAAAAGGTTAAAAAGGTACGAAAGCCTTAAGTAGGCGACAAACGAGAGCATCGGGTCCAGTAGGTTCTAAGTTCTAAATTATCACTCAAAATTAGTAACAAAAAATACTCCTAAATCCATCAATTCTCACCCTTGTGACGACCTTTGATTAGGGGGTTTTGATCAGATATATGTCTGGCAGGATGTGTTGGAGGAACTTTAAACCATTTTTTGAAAAAATAAGTACATTTAAAGGAGCTAATTACGTTTCAGAACTATTTTGACGGATTTAGGCGTATGAGGATAATCAATAGACATAACATTATCTATTGTAAGTACTTTGAGCTATTGTTTACATTTATATTGTACGACTAGTCGGATCATGCTTAACAATATTTCGTTAAGGGTTACAAAAGAGCTTTTTTATTTTGTATATTGTACTTAATATATCATTTATATTTTATCTTGGTTAGGGTACGTTATTAGGTAACTTTTGAAAACCCTTAAGTATATTGTAAAATAATAATAAAAAAACTAAGTAAAAACAAAAAATAAAAGATGCCAACACCTACACACCGAAAGCACATGAAATCTAAAAAAACATTGTTTTTTAGCTATTTACTTACCTATCAGTTAGTCCAAAAACCAGGAATTCTTAAAATTTTGATATATCCAATTGGATAATGCTAAACAAAAAACAAACGGATATATATTTTTTATTTTTAACTAATACTTTTGTATTTAAAGCTTGGTTTACCTTACGTTTTAAATTTATATTAGTAAATAATCTGACATCACCAAAGCAATCCCTTTTATCGTAGCCACAGCTTTAGCTGATTATTTTCCTTCATCGATCACAAACAAGAACAGACACAATCCACCTTCCAAGCCATTTTCTATGAATGCATGACCCAATTCTGTATTGGTATGTAAAGTTTAGTGTTACTTTTTCTTAGTTCTGTGTGGATATGTTACTTCTGTAAGTATACTAAAAGTGATATCGGAGATTTGAGTTGTTTATAAAATGTCAATAATATCAGAGACTATAGAGATATAGACGACCACAGCCTAAGAACTTTTTGAAGCTTATATAAATTGCGTCATCTATGTCAAAGCCACCTAATGATACCGAAAATGTAAGAGAAATTTCACCTGCACAGCTACTCCACCTAGTAACAAATAGCGTACTAGTAGTACACTAGTAGCTACTGGGTGGAGTAGCAGTGCAGGTGACATTTCTTTTACATTTTCAGTATCATTAGGTGGCTTCGACATAGATGACGGAATTTACATAAGCTAGACGACCACAGCCTAAGAACTTGTTCTTAGGCTGTGGTCGTCTATATCTCTAGTCTCTGATAATATCATCTTCCATTGATAAAAATCTTGGCAAGATATGTCCGATATGTATGATCCAGGATTTCATTCAGGGAGGGGGGTGGGGGCACTTTCCTACACAAAAAATCTTGCGGTCCGCACCTATGGCCCCCATATACAAAACTTGCGCTTGGCTGTATCCGCGCCTATGTTCGTTAAATGCCTGTTTTTGATATGATTGCGCTTGCAATATCAGGGGTCTCCCGTCACATCAAATGCATCATTTAAAAAGCTTTTTATATGTAATTTAAGACCTAATCCACAGCTTTAGTCCTGGAACCATAATTAGTTACTGGGCCAATCAACTTTTTGACCGACAGTTTAGAGTATCTTGCTTTACTCAAAATGTCTCTGGAGTTACCAAGAAAGTGGGCTTCTAACGTACATAGTTTCTGTTTATTAGTTGTTAATTAATGTTTTAAAACACATACGTAAGCTGAAACAGAAAAGCCATTAAGTATTTAAAGGTGACATTTTACAACTAAATTTAAAAGTTGAGTAGTTTTGTGTCGGTCAAAATGTTGACACCCTATTGAGCTGTCGTTTCATTCTAGTTCTTACATTTTAGGTCAGGATGTTCAGGATTATTTTCCAAGATTTTTCCATGTCTGATGATACGATTTTCCACCTCATCCGCACAGACCATTGTAAAGATATGTAAGTATATTTATGATATGATCGGGTGTAATTTTAGGGCGTATATGACATACCAATATGGTAAGCTCATTGGACAGCCGGTACGCGATCGCGCGGAGTCTGTACCGCAGCTTCAAGCCGCTCCGAGTTTTCTTCCGCATTGTACGCAGAATCGTGTACATGTTGCCCGAGTGCAACACTAGAAACATGGCCGCCAGGTAAGGCACCTGCCGAACGTCGCAAACAATAAATAAATCATAATACAAGCATAAAACTGAAAACAAATTTATTACACAACATTGAAAAGAAAATACAAATGAAAGGATCCAAAAATTAATAATGAATATTTTACAATACAATTAGAACATTTGTGATAGGTAATAGTTTTGTATAGGGTTATTGTAAAGTCTTAAGCAATAAAATTAAAAGTCAGACAAGACTCGCGTTATTTGATAGATCAGATTTTGTTCAATATATTACTTTGATATTACTAACTATTACACCATGTACATTTTTTTAAATGCCAAAGTAATATATTATAAGTCGCAATACAACAAGCGGCTTGTAAATAAAACTGTTTGATTAATAAAGTAAGTACACTAAATTAAATAATTTAACTTAATAATAATACATCAACTTAGACTTATTTCATACATTTAGTGGTCGCCCTGTCCTGGCAATGATAATATTCTTAAAATAAATTAATCAGTGCAAAAACCCACAGATTATAATGGTTCTTTTTAACCGTCATTGTGGAACCATTTCTTACTTATGAGGTCCAGAGACTGTCCCAATAGACTTAAGGATTTGACATTTCCATACTATAATCAACGAGATGTTTGATTGTTTACGATTGCGACGCCATCTGCGGAATCCGCCATCACGTGGAAAAAAGACCTAGAAATTGAGTTATCGTGACGGTAGGTAAGTATATCAATAGAGATTTTTTTAAAGCCCTGAATGGCTTGAATTAAATAAAATATATTCAATAATATTACTACATTCATTGTATTGATTGAATTAATCCTGGCATCACTTGTTTTGCTTTGGAACTGTACGAGCAATACGATTTAACAATACTGGACGTAACTCTACGCTTTCGCTGGTACTTCATATTGCTTTCATGGTGTATTTTTCATATATTTTTTATCAGAATGATAATATTTAGGTGTTTTAGGACGGCTATTGTTTATGTAATATACTAGACATTTATTGAACGCAGCAGATATTCTTCGCAAAGGTCCTATTCCCTTAGGTTCGTATACCCAAAAAATCGAGATTCCATAAGACACTTGAGATATCATTGCGTTGCCTTCAAAAGGCATAAAATTTAATCAAAACTCATTGTTAAGAAAAATGCTTTGAAGCAATAAACTTTCTAGAAGCGTAAACAAATCTAGTTGGCATATTGTGCTTTGACTTGTCATGTTTTCAGTGAATTATTTTTTAAAGCTTAGAAACGTCAAATTTATGTAAGCTGTAACCTCTTGAAGGCAACGCAAAACGCAATTTATTACATTTAATCTATCATCTACCACATGCGACAAATAAATAAAACCTTTCATGCAAATTGCAATGACACGGACATTCTATAAATACTTCATATTTCTACGTCATTCCATCCATAAACATAAAATCCTTTGGCACGAATCTATTCGATGTTGCGAATCAGATCTATTATTGAAGTGTAGGTATTCGTACCTAACTCTACACGTTAGTGACCGAAGTTTTCACAACCAAAACATTTTTTATCATGAAAATACATTTAATGTGCGTTGAAATATTACTAATCAAATCGTATTGATAATCATATTTGTATTTGTACTATCAGCTGCAGAATTGCCTACCCAATTTATGAATGAGTTCATTAATAATATGGGCGAATGCATTTTTGCAGCCCACCATACATAGTAATAATAATTAATATTTATTTCACTATTGCATAAAATATTTTCATTTAGCTAAGTGCGAAGCTAGAAGTAGGTCATGCTGTGATATAATCATTTGGTCGAAGCTAATAATAAATGCGATGCATTACAATATTCTATGAGGTTCAATAACTATAATACTACATTATCATCGCTTATTAAATGATTATTTGAAGATTTCCAAATATACAAACAAACGCTTCATAGACACGACTCGTGTAATTTGGGACTAGACAGGATACTTAGGAAATCTAAATATTGATGCTAACTAAAAAGCTTTTTAATTAAGGCCGTATAGGCCAACATTTAGAGAGACACGCGGGCCTGGATTGGATAACATATATAACACAGTTCTAGTTTTTTTTCTAGATCATACACAATTAGGCTACACTAGATATTTTATTCATAACAGTGGAATGTGTGCCATCCACTGTACAGTCGCCATCAGATTTATCGGTGCGGCCATTGTCCTCAAAAATATCTGAGCATGCACATTTTCGCATTCACAATAGAGGCGTTGTTCAGATATTTGTGAGCACCTTGGGCCTTGGCCGTTCCGATATATCTGGTAGTGGTGTACAATAGCATTTACATTTTATTTGCGATGGAATTTAAACCATTTGTCAATCCAATAAGTAAATATTCCTTAAAATGTAAACTAAGGAAAATCAGGTCTATTTTCAAAGGTTCAATTTTCAAGGCAGGAGGATAATACTTGTATTATAACCAAATCAATTTTACTAATATGTATTCTGATTTTGTGTTAAAAATAATAAGACCGCCGAGTCCCTCTAAAGTGTCGCCAAACATTTACAACCCAACTAAACAAATGACCATCATTAAAAAGTTACCAGGGTAACCTGCCCTAAATAATGCCTCTGCCCCTGCTTAATCAACCGCCGCAAAAAAATCTAAACCGTAGGTGACACGACTTCAGGACAGGTTACCCTACTTGTACAATCAACTAAAAACACGAAATATAATACAGTTAGGTATACACTCATATAAGAATTATCTACTTATTTGATATAAATTATTTTATATTAACTTCTCACGTTAAAACTACTTCCACAACGCTACTAAATGTTAAATATTAAAAAAAAATTGTCAAAAAAATCTACTTAAGGACAAACCGATGCTCAAGTTCCAATCATACTAATTACGGCGAAAATGTTGTTGTAATTAGTACTATAGTGCACATACTCTTTAAGTCCAATTTCAAACAAAATTTTCGCCGAAATTAGTACGGTTGTGAACTTAGGCTTCGAAACAATCCTTAACCTTTTGACCGCCGTCGTCTGATATATGAGACAAAGTGACAACGTGAATGACACCATCATTTATGACAGAGTTCAAAATTGATAGTTACATTTTTGATGTATGGCGGTCAAAAGGTTAAGTGAGTGATTATGCCATAAATGAAAAAGAACCTTATTGCATGGCGCTTACGCTATTTTACGCAATACCTCACGACGTAAACGCCAATCGACAATAAGGTCCATTTTGATAAATAACGTCATTTGTTCTGCATTCTGTAGCGTAGTTAGTAGATTGGTTTTATTAACTTTTTTATCTACACCCATATCATAAACCCTCCATGATGCGTTCAAAACCCGCACGTTATAACCACCATAAAAATAGATTGTTTCGTTAGTAGTTAGAACAAATGTGTTATTTGTAACGATGTTATTATTATCAAATAATAAGCAAAAATTCGATATCATTATGAAAATCCGGGTGCGGGCATGCGCCGCCCGACCGCCGACACAATCGAGTTGGTCGTGGCGATGGCGTGCAATCCGTGCAATTGCAGTCATTCAATCATCATTTCGGGTTTATAATATGTGTGTAGATAAAGAAGTGTATGCAACTGTACGTAATTAGGCCTTAAAACACTCGTGTGACCTTATTATGAAACGAACGAAGTGAGCGAAGTGAGTGAGTGACCACACTCGTGTTTTAAGGACCCCTATTACGTAACAGTTACATAAACTACTAGTATGGATTGGTTGGTCCACATTATTCTAAATTTTCTAGTTACATTGCCACTCAACTAAGTAAGTTCGATTTATCGTATAATTCGTATATAACATTATATACGTGTATACGTTCACTAAAGTATACACTTTATACGATGGATCGTACTTTAACACTTTGGCACCGCCAATCTCAAAACAAAAGTATATAATACGAGTAATATAATTTTTTATTGTTTTTAGAAAATGTGCCTGAGTTTTTTTCTAAGTAGGGGGAATAGAGTAGGTATATTGATACAGGGCACATAATATACAGTTGATTTTAAACCAAACGAATGGGACCTGACTGCTTATTGATTCACATTTAGACTTTAAATACTTTTAATGCGTATGGAATACATTAGTCGTAATTTTAACTCTCGACTGCATAAGGTTCATTTTGGCTCAGAAGTTTTTGATTTTGTTACTTCTGAACTAATAGTAATCATAAATTCGAATAACCACAAAGGAAATGTACACTTTTATTTGAGAATGGCGTTGCTGTAGTTTTTCCAATGAGAAGAGAACTATCGTAAACGTACGGAGAAAAAGTTAAATTTGTTTTTTTTTGTTTTGATAGTTGTTAGTTAGCTTGATAGTTAACTAAATGGCTGCAGTATATTCCAGGTTAAAACATTAGTCAAGCGCTAACGATTGTCAATACAATTACTCCAAAACTTAGGCCTTACAGCGCGTAGTTTTTCTTGGTACAATTAGAACAGTTGCGCCTTAGAGAGGTTGACACCTTGTGGTTTAATTTTGATGAATAAATAATTAGAAATTGACACTTAAAATTTTTAAAACATGGCTCGTATCGCCCCTTTCATTTGACTATTCACGCCCGCTCCCTATTCAGTACATTTACTATAGTTCATTTATATACTAACTACAATTGATGATGGTATATAGGGCCTTAGGCATTTCACATATTATTCTGAATTCATAAATATCTACGTAAGTACATTAAATTAATAATAACTGTCATGAAAATTGTTTCCGAGTTATGACCTCCAAATAAATAAGTTAAATACGTAATAATAAAAAAACCCGATTGGCGTATGACATCACAAGAGTTTAGTTTTTAACACCACTTATACATTTATATTAATATGCTCTGTCACTCCCACCATCGAAACGAACCCAATGACACCCCACACGGCGTAATTAGTTAAACAATGTACGCCGTAGGGCTTGTCAAAAAATAGACACATATTCTCAAATAAACATACACATTCGGCAGTCGGGTAAAAAAATAACCCATAAGTAGTAATCATAATAAAGATATAACATTCATGATTTTAACGTTTGGTTTATAAAAAGCCTTCACCGTACAACGTCGTCGAGCTCTAGGAGCAAATTTTGATTAACCGTGCACTTTTCACCAGGGATCGGGAACCGTTCTTTGCTCCATACTAAAATACCGGTTAATTTCGTTCTCGATTCGTTCTTTTGTTTCCTATTTTTTTTTTTTGAACGAGGCAATCCAATTTAACACCAAGGAAATACCTAAAAACAATATTGAGTTCTATATGAAGCCCATAAAATAATTAAATATATCACATTATTTCGGTTTAAAAAAAATACCGGTTAAGATCCCTGCTTTTCACTAGTGGCATCAAAATGGCATTTGTCCATTGGGTCAATTTTGCCAGTGTGTAGTCCTTGACACTGGCGAAATTGTCCCAATGGACAGATGCTGTTTTCTATAAAAGAACTAAACGTTTGTTTATGAATTCAGAACAAGCGTGTCTTAAATAGGCATGGGTCTAACATACGTGCCGTGCTTCACTGGTCAGCGTCTACCTGCTCGTTGAACTTCTGCGGGATGACGCGCAGCATGGTGGCTGTGTTGCCGATGCCGGTCAGCAGGAACGACATACTTAACGCGGGGACCTGTTGTTGCGCCGTTACACGGAAACGTGATTTATTGGTGATAGGGGTATGACATATGAAATGATTTGGGGAACATAGCTTATTAGTGTGAACATGTCGCGAGACTCAAACATATTACAATATATTTAGAACTGTTAACTTATGTAATTTAGGTCCAATTTCGCTCGACATATATCGACCCCTTACCAGGATACTCTACACTGCCACGCTAGTCTAAAAGGCAGTCTTTTGCTGTAGTTTCGTCTATAAAACTACACTACACGGCACGGCAGTAGCAGTACAGGAGCACCACTCGCTGCGAGTCCTTATGATAATACTTCTGTATGACTTAAGTTTATTTTCTTTTAATATTAAGTAAATACACGTAGTCGCCATCAGATATATCGGAGCAGCCAAGGTGGTCACAAATATCTGAAAAATGACGATAAAGTACATGTTCAGATATTTTTGAGTACCTTGGCCACTCCGATATAGGTATTTTATACGATAATGTCGAAGAAGACGATGAATGAAAAAAAACACGTATTATAATTGATTCCAAAAGACAGTTAAATTTCGTTTTGCGAACGATGAGTAAACTTTATCTATGCGTATGGTCGATTATTGCTCGACATGATTGTATCAATTTACATTGATCTTTATATATAGAGCATCCACCCACGGCCAAAGAAAGCTGTGAATAAATATTTATAATATGTTTGAGTCTCACGAGAGTTTTGTAGTGTAGGTAGGGCTTTGACATAAAGAGATGGAGCGCCATCTGCGCGTCTGTCATTATTACCTTTAGACATAGAGATGAGATTCGATTTGTTGTACTTTCTTAAAAACTATCTCCGATTAGTATGGGCAACATTCTCGAGCGAAAATGTTCTCCATACAAGACGAAGAATGTTCTCGAGAATGGTACAACGATAGATGAGAGTCTATAGTATATTATATTGTTGCTGATATCTACCACAATAGTTCAATTGAGTGAGCGTCCGGCGGCGCGAAGAGCGATGACCTTGAGCTTCCAAGAGATATGAGCAGCGTTCACTGAGAACACTCCCATTTGTTTGCTATGGACGCGGTCCCAAACGCACCGCACCGGTCTGACACTAAGTTTGCACCTTAACCTAAAGACCCGTCATACCTGCCACGTGGCCTCGGGATGGTAACTCAGCTGGTAGAGGGAACACGCAGCCACCGAACAGGAAGGGCAGCAGGTAGGACAGGCCGCGCCACATCAAGGAGTGGAAGCTCTCGATGGTGTCCATGTTGTGCCATTAACTAACCCAACAACATACCTGCCACGTGGCTTCGGGATGGTAACTCAGCTGGTAGAGACTGTAGGCTATGTAGAGCTGGAACACGTAGCCACCGAACAGGAAGGGCAGCAGGTAAGACAGGCCGCGCCACATCCAAGAGTGGAAGCCCTCGATGGTGATGTCCATGTTGTGCCGCGCGCCCAGCGCCTTTAGTCGGTACAGCACGCCGCTCTGATAGCGGAACTGCATGTATTGGACTACACCTGAAATTGAGATAATAATGGTCAGTCATCGATATCATGATTTCCTGGTACCCCCGGTTCATAAAAGTCAGCTTCAGGGAGATAGGGGCGTCAGCTGTTCGAACAAACGTATGTTGTGGTACGGAAGAGCATCAAATTAAGGAGTGGTGCATCACTCGTTGCAACATTACCATATTGACATGAGATGTTGACACTACTTTATTTATTGGGACATTATGTTGCGGAATAGCATCACATTGTTAATGACCATACCTAGGAAGGTGGTCGGGTGATTATATAAATAAAGTGTGTTTAAACTATCTAGGACACCGCGGTGGAGATGAAGTGGTGCCTCCATCAAACCCTAGATGCTGAAACTTAAGCATCAATACTCACTGATGTAGGTTATGACCACATGAAGGTGTGTCGGAACTCGCTCCAGGGCTGGTTCTGCGGCCATATGAGCAGGATCCCAGCCACCGCGGTAGAGATGAAGTGGTGCCTCTATCAACCCTAGATGCTGAAACTTAAGCATCAATACTCACTGATGTAGGCTATGAACCACATGAATGTGTGTCGGAACTTGCTCCAGGGCTGGTTCTGCGGCCAGATGAGCAGGATCCCAGCCACCGCGGTGGAGATGAAGTGGTGCCTCTATCAACCCTAGATGCTGAAACTTAAGCATCAATACTCACTGATGTAGGCTATGAACCACATGAAGGTGTGTCGGAACTCGCTCCAGGGCTGGTTCTGCGGCCATATGAGCAGGATCCCAGCCACCGCGGTGGAGATGAAGTGGTGCCTCCATCAAACCCTAGATGCTGAAACTTAAGCATCAATACTCACTGATGTAGGCTATGAACCACATGAAGGTGTGTCGGAACTCGCTCCAGGGCTGGTTCTGCGGCCAGATGAGCAGGATCCCAGTCACCGCGGTGGAGATGAAGTGGTGCCTCTATCAACCCTAGATGCTGAAACTTAAGCATCAATACTCACTGATGTAGGCTATGAACCACATGAATGTGTGTCGGAACTCGCTCCAGGGCTGGTTCTGCGGCCAGATAAGCAGGATCCCAGCCACCACGGTGGAGATGAAGTGGTGCAGCCGCCACCAGCCCTTGATCCGGGAGCCGTTGACCTTGAGGATGCTCTCGCGGATGGTCAGCGTGCAGTAGTACCAGACGAGGAGGAATATTAGGATCAGTTGGAGTGGCCTGTAAAAGCAAGTGGCCAAAGAAATTATATACACGGAATGCGACCAATTTAGCCTTTTGCTATAAACATCTAATGAATTTTATTAATATACCATATCCATCAAAGCCTATATTTTTTCTTTTAAGTATCTCCGTTAAATATTTTAGTCAACCCATTATCAATCCTAAACAATGTTGTTGCATAACTCAAACCACAACAGACACAGAAGGAAATTTTATAAGTTATCAGTTATCAACTTATCACACTTATCACTAACAGAAAACTTATGGCGTTTAATGGGCACATATACGTTTTGTATAGTACAGTCGCCATCAGATATATCGGAGCGGCCACGGTACTCAAAATATCTGAACATGCACTTTGGCAATAGAGGCGTTGTTCAGATATTTGAACCACCTTGGCCGCTCCGATATATCTGATGGCGACTGTACATTCAATTCTATATCACGTGCAAAAATTGTAAGATGAAAGAACTTTCCTCCTGTAGTATAATATTAACGGCCTCCTAGCTTAGCCGGTAGTGACGCTGCCCACGAAGTGTGTTATGCATTTGTTTGTGTGTTTATCACAGATATTTGTTCCTGAGCTATGGATGTTTTCTATGTATTTAAATATTTATTTATATATCGTCGCCTAGTGCCCACCAACAACACAAGCCTTATTGAGCTTATTGTGGGACTAGGATGATTTGTGTAAGATTGTCCCATAATATTTATTTATTTATTATATTCTTTGCTCTTGTATATAACCCAATGTTTTACGATGTTTCATACAATCGTGACGTCATTTTGTTGCTAACTTTTATCGTTGCTGCTTACCTGAAGTCGATGTACAGATTTAAAACTGCCAGAACAAACGCGATGACACTGAGAATGAGTTTGAACTTTTCATATTCATCTTTGTACTTGAACCTGAAAAAAAAGCAAATTTATTAAATTAAATTCCGTCTAATAATAGCATTAAAATGCGTTAAGGTTATTTTAGTAGTTCTAGTTAGTCAGTGTTTATATACGAACAATAATAGTTTTATAAACAAAGTCCGCTCGCCAGCTGTTGCTTTGGACTTTATTTTATAGTCAACTCATAATCAGCCGGCACGTGCAGTTTGTGAAACTAAGAAGTACTTCAAAAACAAAGTCCGTCGATTGTGTCCTACATACCTATAATGGCTATAATCGTAAACTATATGATAGTAGGTATACTAATAGGTATAGGGACAAAACCCAAAATCAGACGGCCAAAGTTATTAAAAGACGATCCCTCGATAATTGTTCGTAAAAACCATCACCACTAAACCTTAAAAACGTGATTGATATTTCGATATACCTATGCCAAGTTGCAGCTAGCAATCGGACATACAAACAGACATGCTGCAACTGCAGATAAGTTTTCGACTTATCGGTCAAGGACGCGCCTAGGTACTTATTTATTACCCTAGACTGTCGCATGAAGGGTATATAATATAATATATATACTATATATGAAGTCCGTGTAGTACTAGGCATGTTTATGGCGATTAACATACTGGCGCCGCAACTACATGCGGCGACGATTTGCAAGCGTGACAGCGCAATACCTACACATGCGGAGCGTTATCTCGCTCGCGCACCGGCGCCGCATGCGGAAACCGCAGCAGTGTGAAAGCCATCTATAGCACTTAATTGTTGACCGAAACGCTAAGAATTTAAGAAAGGTCTCTGTATCAGGCAAAAATGCTTTCGTATGTCCGTCCGGCGTCTGTCCAGCTGAGTAGGTTAAATAGTTACGTACACTATTTTTTAAAATTATTTTCTTATTTTGGAAAATGTTCTAAATAGTAGACCATAATGGCGCTTAAGACCATTGTGAGTTCGCTAAGATTTTTTATATACCTATATAGAAATTGCTGACCCAGTAGTAACGTTAAAGGTCTCTGTATCAGGCAAAAATGCTTTCGTATGTCCGTCCGGCGTCTGTCCAGCTGAGTAGGTTAAATAGTAACGTACAGTATTTTTTTAAATTATTTTCTTATTTTGGAAAATGTTCTAAATAGTAGACCATAATGGCGCTTAAGACCATTGTGAGTTCGCTAAGATTTTTTATATACCTATATAGAAATTGCTGACCCAGTAGTAACGTTAAAGGTCTCTGTATCAGGCAAAAATGCTTTCGTATGTCCGTCCGGCGTCTGTCCAGCTGAGTAGGTTAAATAGTAACGTACAGTATTTTTTTAAATTATTTTCTTATTTTGGAAAATGTTCTAAATAGTAGACCATAATGGCGCTTAAGACCATTGTGAGTTCGCTAAGATTTTTTATATACCTATATAGAAATTGCAGACCCAGTAGTAACGTTAAGTATGAAATTAACCGAAAAATATTTGACTTGAAAAAAACTCACTTGTCATTTTTATTAAGAATCGATACATTGACGTTGCCTAGTATGATTCGAAGATATCGGCTGTTCTGCTTGGGCAATGTGGCCTCTATCTCGTGCAGCATAGCTTTCCTCTTCATTACTTCTTTCTCCAGGGTTGCCACGCGCTCATCTTTTGTTACGCCTTTCTTTTCTAACCTATATGAGAATAAAGATGGGTAAGAATTAAGTGGGTAAGATATTTTCAGTGGATTTTTATTTACTGAACTTGCTTGGTTGTATTAAATTAATAGTACATTACTACAGAGGCTGGGAAGTAGGGGGTCGCCGGCTGAGTTATATAGACGGCCGAGCGTAGCGAGGCCGGATAGTTACGAGGCTGGCAACCCCTTTTCACGCCGAGGTATGTATAGTGCTTTTCTCAAACATGCAATGAAATAAATATAAAAAAAAAATCAAAAAAAAAAATTTAAAGAAAAAACAAAAAAAAATATTTCCCAAAAAAAAAAAACAAATTTTATGATGATTATTGTTTTTTTTTAATATGCATAAGTAGTGGCAGAATGTCAAATGAACCAAAAAGTAAATATCGCCTATAACCTTAAATGGCTGAATGCCATGATCCTGTGCCACAAACATATGTTCCCGGCCTAGGCCTTCAATTTTATATGGTAATCGTTACCTGTTCTCTGGAGTTGATCCGCCCTAAACGTGATACTTTGAAGCCTATTATGACGCACATAACGAAGACATTTCATTGCATGTTTGAGAAAATATATTTTTCCTGTATTACATAACGATATTCAACACGATTCTTTGGACAAATACAACCGAGTAAGGTGCAGGCTTTAAAATAAAAAGTACCTTAGACAGTCGCCATCAAATATATCGGAGCGGCCAAGGTACTCAAAAATATCTGAACATGCACTCTATCACCTTGACAATAGAGGCGTTCTTCAGATATTTATGACCACCTTGGCCGCTCCGATATATCTGATGGCGACTGTACAATACATCCTATTTATAAAAACGTTTTTTCGGGGTTTCTAAAGGGTCACATTTTTATTAATTGTTGTATTCATTAGAAAAAATATATGACAATTATAAATATTACATGCATTATTGGTTTCAATTCAAGTTATCATCAATATCTTCATAAATAACAAATACACCCATGTTATCACTGATAGCTGATTACTTTTTAATACCGGACTTTACAATCACCAGATTAAGGCTATCTCCAGCAAACTAATTTCAACTTCATTTTATTACTTAAAAGTTATTTGTAATACATTAAAGTTCCAAACATTTTTCCATCCTATGATGCACCCTAATTCAATTTTGACAATAGGTCAATATGACATGAGTTAAATTTACACTAGCAAATTTTAGAACCCACTCTTCGGGAGGTTATACTTATATATATCTTTCAGAAGAAAGTTAAGGTGCATCCAGAGTGCCCTTTAAGTCATAATATGCTATGTACAGTCAGCATCAGAAGTTGCTAAGCTGGTAGGTTGTTCAAATTGACTTACACACGCTCTTATTCCCTTAACAATAAAGTTGTGTCCAGCTCATTTTGAACACCCTACCTGCTTAGCTACTTTTGCTGCTGACTGTATATCCTATTACTGGTATAACTTAATTTTGCTGACTACATGATAATATACAATGAATGTGTATGTGTTAAAATTATCATTTATCCTTAGCTTGAAATCCTATAAAATGATATTAGGAAATCTAACAAATTGTACAAAAATAGATACTACTCATAAGTTGATAACACATATAATATGTTATATAACTAATTGCAAGAAATGTGTGTTCAAATAAGCTCTAGCATAGAGTAAACGGCTGATCTCTATAGTCTCTGGCTCTAGTCAAGTGAACCAGCAATTTTTAGAAATATGGTGTTTAGGGACTAAGGCCTCTTAAGTTGCTCTGCTTGAGTAGCTTTTCATGTAAACATATGTGTTGCTATTTATTTATTTTTTTGTTTTCGTATTTCAGTCTCAGACTTAACAAACAACCGGCAGCGTAATGTTCATGCTAGATATCAAGTATCTCCATAGTGTCAAATGTTGCCACTATAGACACTATTTGCAACATCTGAGCGCAATGCGGACTTGTTTGCTGTGACCAGATTCATGCATACATTATTACATACATGCATGTTTGCTGGTCTGCCACTGATCAAACATGCCATGCAAAATAATAACACTTACAGCAAAAATACTTTTAATTATGGTACCTATCAATGCTGTAGAGTCACCATCAAATATACCAGAGCGGCCATGGTACCTACTCAAAAATATCTGAACATTCACTTTATTGTCTTATCTTATCATGTAGAGTTGTTGTTCAGATATTTGTGACCACCTTGGCCGCTCTGATATATCTGATGGCGACTGTACATATTTATTTGTACTATGAGTTAGTTAGTTTAAAGTTCAATGTCTTTAACTTTTCACATAAAGTATTTTACTAATCATCTGATGAAGCAATAACAATACACACATTGTATGCATAATTGATTCAAAATGGAATGGTTAATTTTCAAAGTGTATTTAATGTACTAGTAGGCATGGCACGAGTATACGTACAAGCAACTTCAACCTTGGCCAGAATTATTGGGCGCCAATGCGATTTTCATATAAAACTCGAAAGTTTAGTCCATTGTTTCCATCTTTTTTGAAGTTATTTTATCAATTAATTCAAACTAATAGGCATGTTTTGTTGAAGTTAGGACTAACTGCACAAAATATTTGCAATATGTCGCACCAACTTAAATTTTAATTTTTGGTACCTTCAGTTTTCATATTTTATAGGTATGTACCTAGAAAAAATAATTTATAAATTAAATATAACATTTACCGTTACCATACATTATTAGGATAGGGAAATAATACTTAACATCAAATAGTAAACAAAAAACACCTATGCTATGTTTAAACAATATAGAATATAATAGAATTTTATTCAGACAACACATCATTACAAAGCAAATTTAATTTACAAAAATGTTACATAACAAAAATTGTGAGGCTGAAATGGTTTCCACTCAGCAAAGCATTTGGCAACTTAGCTATGTCAACGGCGCTGGTTTTCTGTGGAGCCAGTGAGGTGTGCGGGTCATAAAAGTAGGTTATATTATTTAGCGGTCAACTTCTGAGCTAAAAGTACTTTTAAGGAACTGGAGTAATACTAATACTGGTGTTTTAGAGAATTATGCCCTTAGACAACAACACCTTGTTTAGCTAAGAGGTGTATTTTCAGCTTGGACTTGAACCCATTGATATTAATGCTCTGCCAAATAGGTGGTGGAAGGTTTTCGTGGCATGTCATTCCAGCATTTCGTGGCAGCATAACGAAAGCTGCCATGAAATGCAGCGGTATTGAGTCCTGGGCAAATCATTTGGGGAGTACGCGTGATACGACGGCGGTAGAAGACCAGCTTATCATGCAAATATGCGGGTTTCTTATTATTGCAGACACCAAATAATAGTGTGGCAAAGTGTAGGGTATGTCGACTATAATATAGTTATTTTGTAATATTTTCTTAAAGTTTTGAATGCTATCTAACAAGCTGCCATTTAATGATCTTAATGCCTAATATAGAATTTTCACATAACTTTTTTATTTGATATGGTGATATCTAAGCTATCATAGAATCCATTTAAATAAAACAACTATGTATTGGCTTTTCTTGTAATAATTTGCCCTTACTGCTACATTCTCTTTTTATGAGGTAATAAATATCATACTATATTGTTTAATATTCAATAAAGATTGTTATCAACACACATCATATATAATGTACCATTTCTAGTAAATATATGCAATATATTGTTGTGTAAGCTCATTATGGTAAATCACTATCATTAGTGATGATAGATCTGACCTTTTGAGTGCTCCTGTGATAACCGACATGCGATATCTCTGGTGGTTCAGCTCCTTCAAGCATGATGACTGCAATTCACCTACTTCTTCTAGTTTTGCTGCGTAATCTTTGTTGATGGACTGAAATGAAAATATACTTGTGTTTTATGCTAACAACAATACATAAAAATAAATTAAATAAACTGCTGCTAAGCTAAGATTGAGTTAATCGTTGTTTACAATATTTTTCGTAAAATATGTAGCTTATAATTTATATGCCAAGGTCAAGGAAGTAAGAATTTTTCTTTCTGTAATTAGGCAACAAATGTTATAAACCCTTTAGTTTCAAGGTCCCAATCCTATTTCCTTGAGAATTCAGAGGTTGGATATAATGTGGAATACCGTATTATAGGCAAAATTATTTAGAGGTCAAAAAGCCTTTGAATATATTTTTTTGAACATTGTATTCTTTGAAGCAAGAAAATCACGGATAACGATAGAACCTGGGGTCAATGGTGTTGGAATGTACCGCAATAAGAACATAACACAACCACTTAAGCCAACCCGCTTCCACAACTTAATGTAATTGCTTTGAAAATTGAAAAGCTAGTCAGACATCCGGAGAGTATGCTATACGATTTATGTTTTCATATTTTAAACGTGACTATGCATACCTCTAAGCGCTTGTAATCCGTTAGTAGGTCCTCCCATTCTTTCAGACACTCCTCTACATCCATGATTGCACTGTTCAAAGAGTCTAGGTAATTGATTATTCACATACAATTCGAGAAATTCCTATTAAGCGTTCTATAGATACCATTCCAACCGCTGATCGAACCAAAATGACGTTTAAAGCAGTTTGACGTTTCATGACATACCTTAAATTGTCTATGGTGTATACATAGTGATGTACACTACTTTCCGTTTGAATCGGTTATAAAAACAGGCTAGCCAATATTACGGTAAAGTAAAAAAAAATGTCCGTACAGTATTAAGGTCTCTACAAACGTAAGCAACTAGTCAAACGATTAGTACGAGATAGAACTATAGTTAGAATGAGAGGTCAGCTATCAAAACGGTCGTGCGATCAATCGAATGTGCCGGCGACTTGAAATTCGGTATTAGGGTATATTAAAGTAGTTCGATATTCCGTATTTGCGGCGGACCAATTAGGTGGGTCCCTGGAAATATTGGTAGTACACATAAGGCAAATATAAATATATTATAAAGGCTAGTTTCTGTTGGCAGTCACTTGCAAAAACTAGTGCCTGTGTCAATTCCTACATTATGTTGCCCAGGCTCAATTATGGAGCCGTGGCAGAAATCCGGGACAAGACCGCTAGGAGATGCAGATGACACTTGGCCTTGTAGGAACTGTCGAGTATAAGCAGGGGGGTACAACTCAAAGTAAATCTGTCAAAAAATTTGAGTTTGACACGACGTATCCGATACGTTTGCATAAGTGCGAAAAAGAACTTGTCATGCGTTGTCATGCGTTAAGAAGGGACAACATGATTCGTGACGTTACGTGACATTACCAGGGGGGTACAACTCAAAGTAAATCTGTCAAAAAATTTGAGTTTGACACGACGTATCCGATACGTTTGCATAAGTGCGAAAAAGAACTTGTCATGCGTTAAGAAGGGACAACATCAATCAATTTTTGCGTATTATGGCTCCATCAGGGCTTGATGATTCCGCCAGTGTCGAGGTTGGATAAAACACGGCCAGTATGTTGTGTCGCTGTACGGTGATGTGCGGTGTTCGGTAGAGTATCCATCCACCCTACAAATAAACATAAACTACTTGACAAAAGGACAGCACAACTACTTATAACAAATATGGACGACACAAGTTACAGACGCTATGTTAGAAACTTACTTTTTTTTTTATATATATAGATTATCATAACATATGTATATGTATATACCAGTCAACCGACAATATAATTATAATTTGAGTTCATTATTAGTCAGGAATTTATTTAGAATATTACAAAATGGGGTGAACACAAGGGTTAGCAGGTAATTGATATTCACTGGACGACTAATCTCTCGTGGGAGAAAATCATATATTGGGTGACGTATTAAGGGACATTCTAGGAGTAAATGGTTAGTAGTGCCTTCGTCTAGTCCACATTCACAAATTGAGCCGTCCCTTATTCTCATCTTGGCCAGACGTACTGGCGAACAAATATGACCAAGTCGTAACCTGATGATGTTCGAAGTATTTAGCTTAGAGTAGCCTTTGTTCTTAAAAAACCAAGGTTTAGGGGGAATATTTGGTTGTAAGTTGCCATAATGTTGACCCTTTGATTTGCGGGATTGCTGCCATAAATTATTCCATTCATCAAATAAAATATGCCTAACCGAAGCTCTTATGTCGCGAGCAAAGCACCTTTGATCAGAAGAGAAACTCTGGTGTATAGCAGCCTTTGCACATTCATCCACTACCTCGTTGCCCGTGATGCCTGAGTGGCTAGGTATCCATGCCAAGACAACCTGCAGATTGGAATTCTGACATTCTCTTAGTTTATCTTTTATTTTTAAGGTTAGATAGAAGTTATCATTAGAGTGGAATGGTAGACTCATCAAATCCTGCAGGCAACTCAGAGAGTCAGTTAGAACTATACACTTGTCTTGGTTGTGTGACTTAATATAGGAGACAGCTTCATATAGAGCGACTGCTTCGCCAGTAAATATTGAGGCTTGTGGAGGGCTTTTGTAATTAAGGATTATTTTATATCTAGGAATCCATACCGCTGAGCCAACACATTCAGTTGGGTTTATTTTAGAGGCATCCGTGTAGACTTGAAGCCATCCCTTAAATTGTCTATCCATAATTTGATTGAATTCAGTATTTGCATTAGGTGTTTTTTTAGAAATTCCCAGGTCAAGGATGACTGTTGGTTGAAATACTAATGTGTCATAATCAAAACAAAATATTTGATTCCTATCAAATTGGTGGGAACTTATACTGCTAAATTTTTTGTAAGACTTGATTAACGGGGGAAGTTCTTTATTTTTCCAGTATTTAGAGGACGTAGATATATCTAGAAGAGTTTTACATTTTGCTGGCAGAGGATGATTCTCGTATTGTGAAATATTAATGAAATATCTGTCAGCCAAATATTGTCTGCGCATTATAAGAGGGGGATCTAGGCTTTCCACTTGCAAGGCATTTATTGGAGATGACCTCATCGCCCCAGTTACAATTCGCAGGCACTTAGCCTGGATTCTGTCCAGTTTCCCCAGTGCTTTCATATTACAGGGTTCAAAAATAAAGCTAGCGTAGTCAAAGTGGCTTCGAACTATTGCATTGTAAAGGATTTTCTGGGTGTAGGGATGCGCACCCCATCGTACGCCTGAGAGTGAGCGCATGGCATTAGCACTTATTTCACATTTTTTAGCGATATAGTCCAGGTGAGGTTTACCAGTCATTTTCGAGTCAAGAAACACCCCTAAAAATTTTACTGAATTAACAATTTCAACTTCCTGACCTTCCAAGGAAATGTCTATGGGCGGGACGTTTATTTTTCGAGTGAAAACTACAGCTTTGCATTTGGGGACGGATAGGGAAAGACCATGTGAGTTAAGGTAGTCTCTTAGGTATGTCAGGGCCGAGTTCAGTCGGGACGAGGAGTCAGCAAAAGATGAGGAGGTCTTGTATAGCACTATATCGTCCGCATATTGTAGGATGCTACAGAAGCAGTCTACCGTAGGTTCAAGGTCGTAAGTATATAGACTATATAGTATGGGACTGAGGACTGATCCCTGGGGGAGGCCCTGCCATACTGGCCGAGGGGGAAGAACAGTACCATTTGATCGGACGCAGATGGATCTAGCCATAAATAAATTAGTTATTGCATTTATTAGTCTTGACGGGATATTCAATCGTTCCATTTTTTGCTTCAGTAATGAGAGGTTTACATTATCATATGCAGCCGCGATGTCCAAGAAGACAGCAGTAACGTGTTCATTATTGCTGAAGGCTATTCGGATATCTGTAGTCAGAATACTGAGACTATCTACGGTACCCCTACCCCTACGGAACCCGAATTGTGATCTAGCTAGCAAGTTACGGTTCTCCAAGATCCATTCCAGGCGGTTTTTAATTAGATGTTCCATTATTTTAGCCAGGGTTGAGGATAGTGCTATTGGACGATAAGAAGAGGATTCGTTTGGGTCTTTGCCGGGTTTCAGTATTGGAATAACAATTTGTGTCCTCCAGGGCTCGGGGACCGTACCAGAAACAAAAACATGGTTTATTATATTCAGGAATAGTACATTATTGCAGAGGACGGGAAAGGGAAGTTCGTGGATGAGCGATTTTTTCGGACGAAGCGCAGCTGAGTCCGAAAAAATAAGACGAATCCACGAATTTCTATTCCCGCCGAGGCATATATAGTGCTTTTCTCTAAAAGTGCGAGGAAATAAAGTAAAGTAAATGAAATAAATTACAGATTTTGGTTATGTTATTAGCGTTCAATGTCATGAATTAGCTTCCCTCTATAATTTTTTTTTTAAGTATTAAGAACTATGTATACTGCCAATTTTCATTCAAATAATATTTAAAAAGAAATTTTCGTCAAAAGCTATTTAAGACAGTATTAAATATACTCCTTTTATGCAACAGATACAAGATTAAACCTTTAGGGTCGCCACACACCTAGCGGTTTTCCTCGCGGAATTACCGGAAGTAGCGGAAATTTGTCTATGGTAGCGGAAATTTGTCTATGGTAGCAGATTTTTTGTATGGAAGCCATAGACAAATTACCGGAAGTAGCGGAAATTCATAGACAAAATGCTTAATTTGTCTATGAATTTCCGCTACTTCCGGTAATTCCGCGAGGAAAACCGCTAGGTATGTGGCGATCCTAAAAATAGTTGTTTTGTCTATGATTGTATTAAGCCTCATTCGCACGATCAGACGCGGTGCTATGACAAAGAACGAGACAACCAAGGTTTTTGATCTAACTATCTCGCTCTATCCTACAGTTTGAAGGGATTGCCGTTCAGACGGTGTATAGACGTCGCTTAAGTATTGGCTGTTTGAAATGGCATTTCTTAGGGTCGCCACACACCTAGCGGTTTTCCTCGCGGAATTACCGGAAGTAGCGGAAATTTGTCTATGGTAGCGGAAATTTGTCTATGGTAGCAGATTTTTTGTATGGAAGCCATAGACAAATTACCGGAAGTAGAGGAAATTCATAGACAAAATGCTTAATTTGTCTATGGTAGCGGAAATTTGTCTATGGCTTCCATACAAAAAATCTGCTACCATAGACAAATTTCCGCTACCATAGACAAATTTCCGCTACTTCCGGTAATTCCGCGAGGAAAACCGCTAGGTGTGTGGCGACCCTTAGTCGGATGAAAAGTTTAAAAGGTAAAAAACAATACCGTAATGGATTTTACTAGTCAACGCCTAAAATATGTATACACTTTGAACCTTATTACAATGGAGTAAGGTGCAAAAGTGTATACATATTTATGGCGTTGACAAATTACTTCACGGCCGCTAAAACAGGTAAATAATGATTTTTATTTTTTTAAATTCGTTTTGGTAAAAAATGAAGAACTTCACGTACTCATTTTGCTACAGTAAGCTGAAAATTTCCGAGCACATTGGAGAAAATATTCTTTCGTGATTTTTGAAGCTTGTGTTATGAATGAAAACGGTATTCCGTCAATGCCAGGAGAGGAGTCCTTCAGGTGGTCCATAGCACATAATAATTCTGGGAAGGAGAAAGGATCGTTCATTTTATCTGTGCTTTGGCCCACCGGGGTAGGGTGGGGAAAAAAGTCTTCATTAGGGACAAAAGGAGGGGATAATTTATCTATAAATTCCGGTAGCCAGATATTAGGATCATTGCAGGAGGGATCATTGGAATTTTGGTTCCTCCGGAATGCCTTAATTTTTTTCCAGACTAATGTAGATGGAGACCGTGGTGAAAGGGACTTACAGAAACTGGACCATCCTTCAGCTTTTTTTTTTGCAAGAAGTCTTTTGGATCTCGCCGTAGTTTTTTGGAGGTTTAGGTAGTTTTCCATTGTAAGGTTTTCAGAGTAGGCCCTCTCAGCCTTTTTACGCTCCTTTATTGTATTTGTGCACACCGGATCCCACCAGGGGGGAGAAGGAATTTTTCGACGTTCTGTGTTTTTAATTGGGATGGATTCGTCTGCAGACTGGCAAATACAATCTATGAAATTGGTATATATTTCTATAAAATTATTGTCCTTGATTTCAGGCATATTCTTTATTTTCATTTCTAACATAGAAGGGACAACATGATTCGTGACGTTACGTGACATTACAGAGGTCTCTCTGTTATACTATTATTTACTCTGTGACATTACAGAGGTCTCTCTGTTATACTATTATTTACTCTGTGGTACAACTCAGTGTAAATCTGTCAAAAAATTTGAGTTTGACACAACGTATCCGATACGTTTGCATAAGTGCGAAAGAGAACTTGTCATGTGTTAAGAAGGGACAACATGATTCGTGACATTACGTGATATTACCTGTGATATTACAGAGGTCTCTCTGTATTTAGGGTCGCCACACACCTAGCGGTTTTCCTCGCGGAATTACCGGAAGTAGCGGAAATTTGTCTATGGTAGCGGAAATTTGTCTATGGTAGCAGATTTTTTGTATGGAAGCCATAGACAAATTACCGGAAGTAGCGGAAATTCATAGACAAAATGCTTAATTTGTCTATGAATTTCCGCTACTTCCGGTAATTCCGCGAGGAAAACCGCTAGGTGTGTGGCGACCCTTATACTATTATTTACTCTGTGGTATAAGTGTCATAGGGAGGTGTATAAGCTTATTGAAAGTTAATAAAACAATAAGACACAGTATATAATTTAATTGTTTTATTTACACAATATTTAAACCAAATTCTATTACAATTTTGGTAATTATTTTCTATTTATAAATTTAGACAAAATACAGGATTACTGAGTAAATACAAAATTCTCATATGTGGTAATAGTCGGTGTACAGCCGGCCAAAAATGTGGTCTACCACCCTACTACGGTTGAGGTTCGTTTGAAAGTCTTGAGACAACAAGGTCGTGCATGTTTTTAAACTCCGTTAGCAAAGTCAGCCTTAGCGATCGTTAGATGTCGCAGAAACTTTTGTCAAAACTGGTAGACCACTTTCTTGGTCGACTCTACCTACTTAGTAGTCTCTCTAGGTATCCGAGAATTTTGTATGATGATAATTGGTATACATATTTTATTCTTACGGTAAGCATTTATAATAATTATATTCATGTGAGTGCAGATAATTTACTTGATAAATTGTACATGTAGTTTGCAAGCTTCAAATCAATAAAGATGCTATCACCATGTATTTACGATGTCACATTGAGTAAGCGAATGGTTATGATATATACGTACCATTATAACTTTAATAACAGGCGCAGTACAGGTACACCCTCGCATGCCAATATAATCTCAATGTTTAAGTTTAGGTAATTGGCCTGTGACCCAGTACAGTTTAACTAAAGTGAGCACTAGGTGTGTAAGCACATCTATGGAATAAACTGTACTGTTGACGACAAAGCATTTATTTTAAATTACTGAAAGTAAATTGTACAGTACAAATATCTCAGTTAATTAGAACAAATGAATGTCACTCGAGTCACATGCGACCGTCCTCAAACCAATCACGACAAGGATGGAAAACGGGTCGTTTTGATAGTCTAGTTTCGCATGGCCGATTCGAATTGAAATTATTGAGATGAACTTTACAAAAACCGCCATTATGATTTGGATGTTCTTGTAAAGACAATAATTTGTTCGGATTGTTTTGAAACTAGTTTTCACCTCAGATAATTTCAATCGATAAGTTAACCCACCCAGGCAATGTACAAACAAGGGCTCCTATAGGCGTCAACACGGTTAAGCGTCTAAAAGTATGACTATACTCACCTACATCTACTTCTAGTTTCTAGTAAAAATATCGGGTATCAAAACCCATTGAATCCTCAATATAGCAATAAATAATAACTACCGTATCAAACTCAATAGAAATCATTAAATATTATCTTTGCATCTAGCTACCTCAATCAGATTGAAAACGAATTACTAATGGATATCACACACTTAGAGTCGAGTGATGAATTATGGATGATCTATAGTAAAGCGTCGATGTAAGCGATTGCATAGTTTTGAACTAAGTTGTCATCTAGCAATTCTGCGTAAAAAACCTTTCAAGACAGCATACATTGAAGATTTAATCGTTAATAATAAATAATTAAAACTTTAAAATATAACACTCTAACTTATAGTTAAAGTTTTGAATTGCCAAAACTTAAAATAAGTCCCTATGAAACTGCAAATAAAAAGCGCCCACGACACCCAACCAAACACGTATCTAATGTATGAATTAAGTTTTAAAGTCCCCGGAGACTTCCATTAATGCTGTTGGCACTGGCAGCGAACAAACACAATGAGAGTGGATCGAGCAGAGACTAACACGAAGCGTATGTACAAAGGCGGTCTACTCCGATTATCCCCCTTATAGACAACCCGTAGGGGGGATAACGGGAATAAGCTTATAGTGGCGACGGGCGCCCAGGCTCGCATGCAACCAACCATCCAGGACGATTGTCATGAATAATCAACAATATCAAAAATTTTGTAAACTAAATTACCATAAAACAAATCAAGGTACAAATATTTTTCTCTAGAGCGGACACGTAAGAAATTAACTATTAATACCAAATAAAATTTATATCTAAACAAATCTTATGAATAAACCATAACTATAAAATAAAACGTAGAATAATGAAATGTTAAATTATAACACAGCTTTTACTCCTCACTCCGTCGTTCCCGCGGCCGCGTGACAAATGCTACATCGGTATTTTAAAGTACAATCCACTGCAAAAATATATACACTACTCCAACACACTCAAAAATATCTTACTCTATATACACAGCAATAAAGTTTATGTCAAACATATTTTTAAATGTGTTAACTTTAAATGTAATTTTCCAGAAATAACTCCCACCACTTTTTATAATTTGCTTATAACGTAAATATTTTTGCAACAGATTATACATGGATTTCTGCTTATCACTTGGGAGTTACCAAATTCACTTACAACTACTCTGAGCCATTATAATTTAATGGAATGTGAGAATCCAAAGTTTTACAGTAAAGAGGATCTGATGAAGACATTAAGAGGGGACATAGCATCGTCAACGTTCGAGAACGGCCCACTATGAGCTGAAGGAAGAAACATTATTAATAAATTATCAAAACTATTTCTCCGTTCTAAAATGATTTAACCATTAAAATCGCAATACATTGCTCTCATTGCGGCTATTTAATGTGAAAAAATAATGATAAAGATATCATCGGTGAGTTAAAGTTACTAAAATGGCAACGCTCCTAGCGACACTCCCAAACTTTGACGGTTTGATCGACGCTGCCCGATATCACGTATGGCAAGCTCCTGTGGAAATCTGCAACAAGGAAAAAATAATTTAGAGCTACATTACAAATGGTATTGACTTATTTTTTTTTAAACTAATAAATAAATAAATAATAAATAAATATTATGGGACAATCTTACACAAATCAACCTAGTCCCACAGTAAGCTCAATAAGGCTTGTGTTGTAGGTACTAGACGACGATATATATAATAGATAGATATACATAAATACTTAAATACATAGAAAACATCCATAACTCAGGAACAAATATCTGTGATAAACACACAAATAAATGCCCTGACCAGGATTCGAACCCGGGACCTCCAGCTTCATAGGCAGGGTCACTACCAACTAGGTTAGGAGGCCGTTAAAACTAATGACTTACAAAACAGTTGACACATACGACGGAGAACCGAGTGTGTTGTGTGATGGTTGGACGACTTGGACGATTCTGTGTAGTTTGATTATTCGACGACTGTGTGTCTATGGTGACGGTTGGACGAAAGATACAGTACAGTTAGTTCACCAATTGTGTGCGGAAGTATTGCATATGTCGGTGGCCGATCGTAAGATTACTATACTATATGGGTGTACGGACCGAGGCTGGTGGCGAAGTGCTGGTGCGCGTAGAGCGTCTTGAGGCAGCGCGTGTGCGGCACGTCCCACACGCGCAGCGTCTTGTCGTCGCTGGCCGTGAGCAGGTAGCGGCCGCCCGGGTGCCACGCCGCGCCGCGCACCCAGTTGTCGTGCCCCACCAGCGTCGCCAGGCACTGCCCCGTCGACACGTCCCAGATCTGGAAACCACATTAGGTCTTTCAAAATATGCACGAATGCCTGAATATGTGCCTGATATTTCGTGAATAAACCAGCATCCTTTTGACCACTGGAAATCAGCCGTTCCCGACCATTATCGCCTCCCGCCCTATGTATAGTTGGATCTCAGCGCGGTGCATTTTCGAGTAGAGGAGGACGGAAGATGTGGACCACGCTGTGAAGCCCCGCTAAGCAATGCGAGTTTGAGTGTGATCAGATCTGTCTCTTCACACCCGACACGGACGATCTACGGTGTAGAAGTCATGGTGTATGGTGTGTTACCTTGACGGACTTGTCCCGCGAGCCGGAGGCGAGGAAGGGTCCGGTGTGGCTGGCGCGGCGGTTGTCGGCGCCCGCGGCCTCGTTGATGGCGGGCGCGGCCGCGGCGGGCGCCCACGCGATGCACTCCACCACGTGCTCGTGCTCGCGCAGCTCCATCTGTACACAAATCATTACAAATGACGACAAGGCAACCCCAAAATTGATTTTCTCAAACATGCGCGGAAATGTTGTGGTTACGTTCGTTAAAATAGACTCGAATGTATCACGTTTCGGGCGTCGTAGTAACACTTGATATGAAAAGGATTTTCATACTACTTTGCAGGCCTAGGCCTGCAAAGTAGCCGGCGCCCGCCACGCGCTCGATCTCGCGGGCGGGCCGGGCGCGGCCGGTCCCTGTCGGGCGGGCGACGGCCGCGACACGGTACCCGCATTATACCAAGTGCGATAGACTTTTAGGCTTTAGGTATTAGGTTTTAGGTCTTATTTCCACGCATTTTTATGAGAAAAGCACTATACATGCCTCGGCGTGAAAACGGATGAACGGCCTCGTATCCCTATCCGGCCGCGCTACGCTCGGCCGTATATACCTACTTGGCCGGAAATCCCTGTTTTCCTAGCCTCTGCTGTAATGTACTATATAAACAACACTGCGTATTAGTAGAGTATTATACCTTGCACTCGTTGGTGTCCGCGTGCCAGATGCGGACAGTCTGGTCGTTGGAGCAAGACGCGAGCAGCGAGCCGTCCGGCGACACGCGCACCATGCGCACCCACTCGCGGTGCCCCTTGTAAGTCTTGATACAGTATCTGTAAAGCAATCAAGGAATTGTAGTCACACGTTTGGACGCCCTTAATAATGGTCGTACAGTCGCCAACAAATATATCGGAGCGGCCAAGGTAACTCAAAAAGATCTGAATATGCACTTTCCACAATAGAGGCGTTGTTCAGATATTTGTGACCACCTTGGCCGCTCCGTTATATCTGATGGCGACTGTACATAGATAGAAACATATCAAGCGAAAATCGACCTAAATTACGTGAGTAAGTCGGTATAAATATTTTTTTAATCACATTACTTCTACTACTTAGACCATTGTTTAAATGACTTTACCATAAAATAATGTGTGCGGAAAAGCTAAATGTCAAATTATCCAGGGCTTAATATTCATTTAGAGAGGTTTGAATCGAGTAGATCTAGGAAGACTTTTCCCAACTTCGACAAACTGACGAAAAGTTCATTACATCGTAAATGTAGCGATAAAACAGTCACTGACAGCGCGATTAAAATTTAACGTGGCGAGGGGATGGTGGTACGGCTATCAAACTATTATTCACTGTAAAAGAAATGCAATGCGTGTATTTGAGCCAGACTTATAAAAATGTTGATTAAATATTCACCCAGAATTCAGATAGAAAATTGATTGATTGTCACAACTTTTGTTGCCAGATGATTATGACGACACAGATAGAGATAGCAACTTCCTACTACTACTAATTAATTGTAGTAATTGTGGTAGTTAAACTTGCCCAGTGGCGTCCACCCAAGCTTTGATGGTTTGGTCGCGGCTCGCGGAGTACACAATGTGGCTGCTGGGCGAGAACGCGACCGACAACACGTTATAGTCGTGTCCGTGTATGGTCGTCACAAACGTCTGGTCACACTTAGGTACCCAGTGGCGACCTCCCAAGCCGTGATGGTCTTGTCTTGTCGCGGCTTGCGGAGTACACGATGTCGCCGCTGGGCGAGAACGCGGCCGATGACACATTATGGTCGTGACCGCGCATCGTCATAACAAACCTCTGGTAAGACTTACCCAGTGGCGACCTCCCAAGCCTTGATGGTCTTGTCGCGGCTCGCGGAGTACACGATGTCACCGCTGGGCGAGAACGCGGCCGACGACACATTATGGTCGTGACCGCGCATCGTCATAACAAACCTCTGGTAAGACTTACCCAGTGGCGACCTCCCAAGCCTTGATGGTCTTGTCGCGGCTCGCGGAGTACACGATGTCGCCGCTGGGCGAGAACGCGACCGACGACACGTTATGGTCGTGCCCGTGCATGGTCTTCACGCACTCGAACGTCTGGTTGAACTCCCACAGCTTGATAGACATGTCCGCGCTGCAGGACACTAGAAAATAAAGGTGTCAGGTTTAATTGGGTTGTCATTAATGGTTTTATAGCGTGGTTAATTTAATCGCATGCTGGGAATGAACTTTTTATGTGGAGAGCGGGTTTGTTCATTTTGAGCTCCATTTCTATGTAGCTAAGGTTTAGAGATTACAAAACACAATTGATGTCATCAGATTAGGTAAGTTGTATTGTAGAGTATAATGCTCATAAAAATCTATTATGAACAGAATGGGAAAATGCTATAATGGCTATAAAAAGATTTGTGGGTGATTACGTAAGATATATTACATTTGTGACACAGATTTATTTGCAATCATAATGCAGTTCATCATAGATAAGTGTATTGTAGTTGGAGATAAGGATATAACGTGTGCCTTAGACCAGTTTTCATTTGATTGATATCAATACTATAATAAATATCGTGAATTTAATGTCAAGGGAGTAGGTTATGTGCAAAGTGCGTGACCATAGCGTATAAACAAAGGCACAACTCATAGGCGCTAAGAAGACAAATACATGGTAAAAGTAAACTACATAGTAACTCACCAAAGTCGGTCGAAGGTGATGTCTTGAATGGAGTCAGTGTGCCCCTTCAGGGTTCGTTCCTACTCGCCGTTACCAAGTCCCACACTTTGAGAAGACTATATAGGTGGAACAAAAGTAACTTACCAAGTAGTTTGCCATAGTGGTCGAAGGTGATGTCCTGAACGGAGTCGGTGTGCCCCTTCAAGGTTCGTTCATACTCGCCGTTCCTAAGTCCCACACTTTGAGAGGACCATACAGGGTGGAACTTAACAAGTAACTTACCAAGTAGTTTGCCATAGTGGTCGAAGGTGATGTCCTGAACGGAGTCGGTGTGATCCTTCAAGGTTCGTTCGTACTCGCCGTTCCTAAGTCCCACACTTTGAGAGGACCATACAGGGTGGAACTTAACAAGTAACTTACCAAGTAGTTTGCCATGGTGGTCGAAGGCGATGTCTTGAACGGAGTCGGTGTGCCCCTTCAGGGTTCGTTCGTACTCGCCGCTCTCGAAGTCCCACACTTTGATGGTGGCGTCCTCGCTCGAGGAGACCATCAAACTGAATACGGGGTGGAATATAACCTGTAAGAGACTTATGCATTAGAATGTATGGTTTTATGCGATGCCATAGGAAAAATATAAACTTTACGATCGTGTTAATGTGTTTATTTGCGTCCTTTTTCAACACACATGAAGTCTCCACTTTCGTCTCACCTCGGGTAGCATTGATTCAAATTGTTAGAGTTAAGATTACAATAATCACGATATGGTTTTAATTTCCTATCCAAATACATTTTACACTTGACAAAACCCAGGACCAGGAACACGTTTAATTTCTAAGTTACATCATTATTAATACGACATTGGATAAATTATTATGCGGGATGGCATCTTTTGACAGGTCCTCAAGATTGGGTCATGCGGTCACTCCATAAGTGCCATAACTGACAACATAAGAGTGCGTGGGATGGTTAAATATTACATACGCGCCTTACTAAGCTCATCTTTCTGACTATGCGTTTTATACAGCCTAAATCGTCCTCCCAGCGTTTTCTTGGCTTTTTCTATGTCTAAATTGAGCAAAAGGTATACTTAGTAACCCAGTTCCACAAATTGGGTATTTTTTAAAAGCGTCTGCCAGCTGAGCTTCTAACCCCCGAGTGAAAACTAGGCCTTATAGGTTCGGTTTTCTTACGCTGATTTCTTTCACTGAAACGCGAGTGGAATATTTTAAATAATATTTCGTACATACGTTTAGAGAAGCTTAGTGGTACAGTCGACGTCGAAGAAATGTTTACAGTTTTGCACGTTATTATAACGGAGTAAGATGCAAAACTGTAACCATATTTTAGACCTCAACTGTATAAGGCGGAGTTCAAGCCTGGAGTCTCTAGGATTGCAGAGGCCCATGCATTTTGACCGGGCCACCAGCGTTTCTTAAATAGCCTGTTATTTGATTGTGAAATGTTTATTTGTAGCACATATAAAGAACTCGACTCGAGTATCTTCTAACGACGACTTGTATGGAACAATGACAAAACACTATTATGCGATTTGATCTCACATACATCAAAAGCGCATAATGGAATAATGAGTTAACTTTCAAACATGTCTTGCTTTCTATGCAATTGTTCATCTGAGCAAGAAATATTTGTATATTTTAGATCGCGATCAGGTTTTATTAACAATATGGATTTTTGTGACAGTCCTATTGATACATTTAATATCATACAATAAATAAGCTTTCGTTTTTAATAAGCATATCGTTTGTACCAAAAAAGGCACGGCACACTTTTGGAAACACCTCGTTTATACCATACCAAATTTGAGAGTATTAATAATGCCAACTGATTTATGCAATTATATGTGAATTTTGATGCTAACTATACTTAATTTTAAATAAATGCTAATAAAAAACACAGTGAACTTCAGAAAAGATTGCTCAATTTCAACTTTATAATGTGCAAACACTTTCCAAAATTTAAACCCGTTCAAATAAGACATATTGAGAGGTTAAATATAAACATTTAGTGTACCTACGCAGGCACGGAATACCTTATTAAGATCTTATACCTTGTGTTCATTCTTCATTGTTTTGTTTGGCTTGCCCGTATAAAAAAAAATATATAACCGGTTTTTTGACACTTTGTATTATGGTTTTTGTTAGTTGTCATCTCAACATATTACTGGTTAAACTTTGCGAATAATTGAATAGATCAGATTTTTATAGACATGTTTTTTACTTAAATTATTTGTTTTTTCTCCGCATAGCAGCAGCGTTATCCATTATGAGGAATGTTTAATGAAGATAAATGTAATTATTTATTGCAAAATTGTCGTTATATCAGAGGTAAAGAACGATTTATATTTATTGAGACTTTTATGTTTTATTGTATTAACTATGTGAATTGGTTCCTGGTTGTTTTATTAACTCAGACTAGCTGGCTTTAAGTAAGTACCTACTACGTTTGGTTACACGGAGACGAAGGTTGGTATAATACCTACAGGTTTCAGACCTGGAAAACAGCGTAGTAACCTAAAAAGCTGTAAGTATGTTGGTTTTGAAATCTATTCCTTTGATAAGAAGAAACTCTTTTTAATAAATTATATCTGAAATCTGAATATATGAAATACTGCGCATAAATAGCTTTTTATACTGTTGGACATGCAGTTGATACCAAAGTCGAGAACATCACTTTACCATAAATAGATGTAATATGTATGTATGTATGTATGTATCACTTTATTGCACATAAACAAGTATAACATTAAAACATTAGTAAAATACAAAAAGATATGCACAACCCTAAAAGGGATCTCTTCCAGCCAACCAATGAGAAAATGAGAAAGGAGTAATACTATACAGTGAAAGGCAAACTATGCACTAAAGAGGTCGAAAAAGTTTGGAAACACATAAAGCTTCAAGTAAACCCTAATAAATACGCAGGTACAAACATGTACCACACAAAAACCTACTTAAAATATGCATGAACTATATACATATAATACATATTAATAAAAATATAAGACTATACTAGAATATGTTGGCATAAGGCAGGGTACCATCTGCATCTGGTCACTGTCGCGGTTCCTTTTATTCGTACGAAGTGTTACACATCCTCGTTCAACACGTGAACAGCGAGGAGGTGGGAACAACTGACTACTTTCGTACTTTCCATCAACTAGAAATGTGCATGATTCAACGTAGACTTATCGTATGTTTAAAAAAATGCATTATATTCTTCTTAGTGCGAGGTGCACGGTATGCCTTTGTAATAGTGGCGCGGTGCCCGGCGAGGCAGAACTTCTCAGATGGGCGCGGAATCCACTCAGCAGGAGTGTGTTTGGCGCGCGTCAGCGCACTCTCGATGAATTCTTTCTGATCTTCGGACAGCTTCGACACCAGTTTCATTACCTAATACCGTTTGCGATGTACCTTTGTAATTGTGGCGCGGTGACCGGTGAGGCAGAATTTCTCGGGTGGGCGCGGAATCCACTCGGCAGGAGTACGTTTGGCGCGCGTCGGCGCACCCTCGATGAACTCCTTCTGCGCCTCGGACAGCTTCGCCTCCAGCTCCATCACCTGCCACAGCAAAATAAAAGTCATTCGATGCATATTCAACTAGCAGGTACATTCAAATAGTTACCTTTGAAAGGAATAAAACATATGACGCTAACTCGGGTAAATAGGTGACGCGAAAGTTATGGTTGTAGGTCTGAACTTACCGCAAATACTCACAACGATCTCTCAGACAAGTAGAAATACATATCGTATACTCTGTTTGGGAACAGGTGCTTTACGCATATTTCATTATCTAACCTATCATCACTCCTAGAGTACCGATAAAAAATTAGGCGCGTGTCATAAAGTCGATTTAACTATACGAATTTCAACAACCCGCCGTGAAGCAAGTTTAATCGCTCAAAAACGTCTACATAGACATCATTGCTGTATGCCGTATACACGTGGGCCCAGAGCCCACGCACGCCTGAACCTGCGGCACGTAACGTAATAGATAAACAATCTAAAAACGCGGCGAATCTGCGTCACAGAGCTTGAGGCTTGTGTGGATTCACGGCAGATGGGGAACGTACCGGTGAAAAATTGGAAAAAAATTGGGCACGTAGGTAGTATGAGTACGTTCCATTGAGATCGGCGCATTGGTAATACGTGTGAAACATTTAGATTTGTCAAAGGTCACCATTGAGCTACTTTCTCATAGAGTAGTTTCCACTCTTGTTGAGAAAGCACGGTACGGTCGACACTGACGTGTAAATTATTTCCTTCTCTTGAGCCATAAAACTATCTATGAATGTATTATATTAACAATTTTACTACCTACGAGTACAGTTTTTAATTGTAAAGAAGTCTTGTCATAGTAGAATCATACCAAATTGGGTCTATAGTCAGCAGGACATAAAAGGTAGTGGAATAGTGTAAAGAAAAGCAACGACATTCGGTGCTACAATTATTGATTGACGTAGGCCACGATGCGGATATTTTATTTAGCACATGTAAACAAAGATTGACAATACTTATATAAAAGGATGTTGTTTTGAACGTTCAAGATATGAATGTGCCTTTCATTTATTGCAAACAATATAAATCGGATTTATTTATTGCTGTCCAGCTACGCCTTATCACATTTACCGCAATCATTCTTATTATCTTGTTAATGTAAAAGAGTGCAAATAGTGTAATGTAGTACCATCAAATATATTATATCGGAACGGTTAAGGTATTCAAAAATATCTGAACATGTATTTTATCGCCTTGACAACAGAGGCGTTGTTCAGATATTGGTGACCACCTTGGCCGCTCCGATATATCTGATGGCGACTGTACCGGTTTGCTGATTATCAATAAGAACGATTTCTCATTTCATCTTGTCCGGTAGCCCTTATTGACAAACCGAAATAGGTTTGTTTTGCCTGAGAAAGACATTAGTCATGTGAGTTTAATTTAAACTTTGTAAAGAAGTTAAGTGGACCAAGGTTCACATTAAAACAATTCGTGGCATTCTTTTCGGAGCAATAGCATCGACCGACCGAAGGAAAATAGTACCAACCGACCTAGAAACGTCCACGACAAAGATCGATGCATTGCTTACAAACAGAGATGTCATGACTAGAACTCTTGAAAGCCGTTACAACTGTTACACGACTCAATAGCTCGACAAATGCTTTGTCATTCAGGTTGCGAAAAGTTCACGCCGAATTATGTTCGAGGAACCATCTAATTGGTGTAATCCATCATCTCCTCGTGATGTGATTATACAGATATCAATTACTGAGTTATGCAAGGGTATGCTAGTCAATGGCTCGTCCAACTAAAGTAATCTTGATATGTGAAAGGGAAACTACAAGAGAAGGTTAATGATATCCAGACAAAAAATATTAAATCCTATGTAGCTTGCATCTCCTTTACGCGTTTGAAGACGGAATTGTCGTCTTTTTTATCCAGGATCATTCTCTTAAAAGTAGCATTCTAGCCATCTTCAAGCAGGTACCTATAGCAGACAATTCACTCATATACCAATCGCACACAGCAATAATCTTTCATTTCTTGCTAGAAATATACACCGATTATTCTGAATTAAAATATTAATCGTGCCGTGTGTATCGATTAGTTCAGATGCGAGAGTTGCGACGGTCATGGTACCAAACTCGATCGATTGAAATTGATCGCGACGCCATAACATTTACAACTTTCGTTATCCTTAAGGCGATATTAAACCGGAAAGTGGACCCGGTGTGACATTATAAACCAATTGACCAGATACGGATTATGTCAGGTTGAAACGAGACTTGAAATACTGGAATGTTAAATAATTAAGAGCACTCCACATTCTCGATTACATAAGCTAAATATTTAAGTCTATTAAGCACATTCTCAAGTTGCATCGTTATTTTTTGCGGAGGAATTTAAATGTATCTATAAACCTCATGTTTGTATATGTTATTGCTGAACTGATTACTTTCTTATATAATTATATGAAGTAGAGATTACTAAGAAAAACACTATATCCTTGTTAACATTACAGGTTACGATTATTAGGTACGATACGATACCAAGTTACCGATTAAGTTTTTTAATATACCAAAGCTTTGATGCGCATGAAATATATATCATAAGTTGATTATAATGAGCTTGATATGATGTAGGTACCTAAAATATAAGTATTACAACAGCCACACGAGAGCACAGTAAGTATGTAGATTATCAAGAAAGATAGACAACTTTTCCTAAAACTGTATATCTTGCATCGTTTATAATCTAGACTCATTCTCGTTACCCATCATCTCGCCATTTTTTTGCTTCCACGAAATCATCGTCAATTCGTCACATAGACCGCATACTCAATGCAAGCGACCTCGCCGCGACGCCGTCGGTCGCGTGCGTAGATGGCGGCATAACAGCGATTAGATGGCGAATGTGGCGATGTTTTCTTTTTATATACTTATATTTACCTTTTTCTGCGATAGCCTGGCGATAAGACGTTTGACATTCAATTCGGCGGTGTCGGGTTTAAACCCCGGCTCGTACCGCTGAGTTTTTCGGAACTTATACGAAAAATAATTTGACCCATTCGCTTGAGGACATAACTCCAATAAGACCTAGTTTCCCCTCTAGGTTGCAAGGTCAGATGGGAGTCGCTTTTCGTGGGAGTGCCAAGCGGACCCCAGGTTCAATTGCCACGTGTCAGAAAGCCTCAAACGCCTGGAGGATGATGTTGTTTACCCAATATGTGACGGGGCCCTAAGCCACGTAAGAATGTGGGGCTCTTGGACACTTAAAAATGAGGGGCCCTGACGCGCTCAATTAGGAACAACGTTGACTCTAAAAAAATCGTCGTCTACCACCTTTCGGGGCCCTTCTGAGGATGGCGGCCCCGTGTGCCCTTATGGTAAAGACGGCATTGTTTACCTTCTTCTGCAGCCTGATGACGGAGGTCCACTTCTTCTCGAGCAGGCCGCCAAACTTGCGATCCATCTCGCCGCTCATGTCGGCTTCCTTCTTGAACGCTTCCAGCGCGTCCGTGTAGCCATTGCTGCCTAGGTAGTCGGCGATCGCTTTGTTCCTGTAACAACGTTAACATTATTTAGTTGGCTGCCCATAGGTATGTACATGTAGTATAAGCTTAAATTCTGGTGCCGGTATACATGAATATTACCAATAACTACTGACACTTTAGCCCTTAGGGCCGACTGAGACATATCTTATAGCTGATTTGATTGGATTTTGATGAACATAGCATAGATCTGTGCTGTGGTGCCTGTTTTAGTAATTTATCTTACGTCTACCAAGCGACATATGGATATGATGGATATTTTAGTGAATATTTACATCGACGAAAACGTATAATTGATATAAACATAAAAGAGTGAGAGTGGCACTTTATACCTATATACAGTTACCTATTTCAAACGAAAGCAACGTAGTGACTAAATACAATAACAAACCATGAAGCGAATTTTGGGCATCAATTGTGCAATTTTGTGGATTTTATTATCGTTTGTGCCCAATAAAATATTAAAACATAGATCTCTTTAAAGATCCTCTACGACAAGATGCTCCACGCCGCTAATTAAATAAACGAAAAACGGATGTAGCAAACTCATTTCAAGGTGCCTACCAAAACGTGCGCTATAGAGCAAAGTGGCAAAAAACGTACACTCTGCACACAAACTCAACAGCTGCTAAGCTTATGAGGATTTCCTCAAAAATATAAGTAGATATTACGAAATCTGAACCTGTTAATGCCATTATGACACGTGGTGCCCATATTTGGGGATTTGTAACAGAGTAGGTACTGTGTCAATCGGATTTAGGTTACTATTAGGCAAAGTGCCTGGGCACAGTGGGTACTGTAGAACTTAATATTTATGAAGAAAATATGCTTGGCGTTAAAACATATTTAGATTATGCGATTGTGGCAGATTAGCATACTAAACTGTCCGTGGTCAGACGCAGTGCACTACATGATCCCGTTAGTTAAAGATCCGAGCCTCATACATAAATTTACGCTGACTTTGTTTGGAATTGGAATTAGATGAACTATTGCATCATAATTCATAAAAAAATCGGCTCAGATGAGTTAACATTCAACGACCAAAAAGATCGGTTTTTACCTTCGCCAGATATTTCACACATAACCAGTACGCGAGAGGACTGAAGTCGGAACTCCTTATTTGGTAACCAATGACAACGAACCGACAGAAAACCCTTCGTAACAAGGAAATATTTTTCTCAACTGGCTCCGATATGAGACCTGTACGCGTTCGGTAATACAGACAAGGGCTTGCCTTATTGAAGTGAAGGTGCGAAAAAACTAAGAGAAACTGACACCACACCTACGAGATATTACTGGAAAGTAGTAAGATCTAATGAAAGATTGATTGTAGAATTAATGTTTGGATTAGAAAAGCACCGACTTGGGAGGATATTAACTCAAGGAAGATAAAACACTACATATAATATTGGTTCCAACTGTCTTTTGCTTTTTAACAATATAGGTACTACAATCAGCCGCTTTGCTCAACTACCAAACCATTCAAATAGTTGGTACTACCTAAACATTTTTCTCAACTGGGAACCTGGAACTTGAAAATAAGGAAACTGGAACTGAACCGTTTGCAGTGCCATCTGCATTATGCCTAACGCATTTTTCCTCATTATTTGTATAAAAAATTGCAGCAGAAAGACGCGCGTTCAAAATATATGACAGAGGATACTTTTAATCCCGGAAATCATCCAAATACCCATTAATTCTACGCAAAGTCGCGGGTAGAAGCTCTTATATAGTGCAGCAAATAAATATGTATAACAGTTTAACAGGAATGGTTACAGTAAGTGCCTGTCATTTAACACGCAACAGTCGGCCGCAAGCAGGCTCGTGTGTCACCGTAATCTCGCGGAAATGTTCCGCATCTACATTTCCTGCTAAATCCTGTCTTCGAGTTATAAAATGGATTAGTAAATGCTGTAGTAGATTCGCCAGTTCGCCACTAAATTTGAGTTGGTCAAAGACGCATTTATGTGGTAGCCATAGATTTAAATAATTAATCAGATTACGCACTGCTAACAACAAACTGTGATTCCATTTGTGCCCGTGCCCACGTAGTTACACACTACACACACATACGCACAGCAATTTTGTGCCCATCCGCCGCCATTCGTATCCAAACGTAACTGCAGTAAAGAGCGGACAAATAATAATTAAAATATGCCGGCGTACGTCCTCAAATGCTGCACAAATGCCACCGGTCGTAAGAGAAAACCGGATGGAGTCACCTTTCATCGATAAGTAAACATTTTAATGCGTAATCATATTAAAAATCTGTAAATTCGTATACTAATAACTTCACGACAGCAGTGTTGCCAGGTGGTAGAGCAGGGAAACTTCCCGAACGTAAAGGGGTCTACAATAGCCACGATATGTTGTCAACACGATGTTGACGTCCCGCTCCCAACTTGATGTTTTATTTCACGCACGTTTTCAACTAATATTAACACATTGCCTAAGAGCTCTTTGCTAAGAGCTAATAACTTTTATGTCTTTGTAATCAAATTATATTCTTTAGTACCTATTTTTTTTCCAATAAAATTTATAAATAAGCATTAAAAAATATATTTGTATATATCTTTGTTCGCGATAATCTCGCGTTTGGCTGAACCGATTTTGATGCGGTTTTCAGAAAAGTATTTGTTATACTGTGGAGAAGGTTTTAGTATAGAAGTCGTCCATGTTACGAAAGACCATTTTTGCGCACAACTTATATCTGTTTGTTACCCTCCTCTGCTAAGGTAGAATTCATAAATCCGCGGACTGATTTGACAGCTCTTTTCATACATTTGACAATCGCTTTGTATGCCAGGAGCTGTCAAATCAGTCCGTGGAATTGTGGATTTTACCTTAGAAGTAACGCGGGGAGGTAATAGGAACTATGACAAGGACCAACGATAATAGCACCTCTTTGCCGTACCTACTGAAAGTGTAATAACACCATCCCGTTTTATCTTGGTATTACTATGACCATGCCCCGTCTATATCCCCCATCCTATGTCTATGGGCCACATGCACTCAACGGTAGTCGTATACTTTTAATAAGTTGTAACTTTAGATTAAAAAAAAAAATAATTATCCGCCTCTTCAGAAATATATTTCATCAGATTTATTAAGGCAGGTGCATATTAATTATATTTAAGAACATAAATTATAATCTGTTTTATTTTTCCTTTCAAAAATATGTTACTATTAATCGGGAAAATTTGTATTACTGGCAACACTGGTCTCTACGCACACATTCAACTCGGGCGCCATTATTGGATCACAGTTGGTTGTACGGAGATGCCTAGTCCTTATCCTTTATTAGTCCAAGGTGGTAGCTATTTTCCTATTCCATATTAGGCCATAATCTAAGCATGATGTTATTAAGTTTATGCAGCGCGGCGTCCCCAGAACCCGATTTCCATCGCCTAATTTCAGCAAATTTTACTAATACTATGGCGTAAGCGTAATGATTTTCATATTATATATATTGTATTGTCTCCTGGCTAACAACAATAAATAGTTGATTATTGCTGAAATCACTTTATTCCCACTGCTAAATGAAAGCTCTTTAAAAACATGGGCCGTGGGAATTTTTGAGTCAACGGCATCGCGTTTATAATAATTCGAGAAGATCCATCGGTTGGTGTATCTGCATTTGTAATAGTATCATTCTATTCAGTAATCTGTGGCAGTAGGTAACATTCCTAACAAGTTAATGCGTTAATATATTAGATAAACTTACGCTAATCAGACGTACATTTTGAACCGACAAAGCAAATGAAGCGAGAGCTAGATGGGAAAGTGTACCTAGGTGGGCACCTAGCTAAGTAACTGGTGAAATGCTACTACTACTTTTGCCTTCTAACTTAAAATATTAAGTTAGAAGGCAAAAGTAGTTGCCACAGGGTCATGCATGATAGTGCTTACAAATAAGGACCTACATGGAACGAACGCATTAGTGTAACAGAAACAGAAAATGATAAACGCTGCGACAATCACTATGGTAAAATGTACCGCTTTGGCACCTTATTATTATATGATAAGATGCAAAAGTGTGCACATGTCTTTCACGTACCTAATAGACTGAAGAAATTATACTAGAACAACACTAATAAATGCAATTAATTTTGTACTAAGCAGAACGTCTGCTAAGGATACCACAACCAGATACCATCGCCCACACTGTTGACTGCCCATCGGTGGACCTTAATTCTTCATTATTTTGTAATAAGGTCCACTAATGTAAGGTTAAGAGTGTTGCTGTTTGTACATAATAATAAACCACAACACAATAATGGAATACGCCATAACATTATATCTAAACGTTCGTGATTCAGCATAAATCCCACTAGCGTCACAGAGCCCTAATAACCGGTACTTTTCTAGTTAGTTATAACAGGAACTTTGGAACACATGTCGAACTTGTCCCAATTCGATAAGCCGCCCTTGCAGTAATGGGCCGTATCCGGAATTATAGAAACTATGTCACAACGAGTCTGCGAGGAAATTCCGATAGTTTACGTTCAACTTGTCTTCCTGTTAGCTACACGCGTCTTTGATTTGTAAATAGGGGAAACGTTAGTTATGACTTATGGGGCCATGGTATTATCCTGCTATTGATCATCTTTTTGTAGTAAGATGATCTTGCATAATGAATCGTGAAATTCGTGAATAAATGGATGACATGGCTACAAACAAAATTTGTTTCTCTGTACTAGCTAACATTTTACTTTAATGTACAATGTTTTGTATATAAAATCTTGACACTATAATAATGTTCCTATTTTTTTTATCAAACTAATGTGAATATTTGATACATCCCTTCAAGGTCCATGTGTTTCTGGGGTGTATCGAATGACATCATCTGACATCACTTTGTCAAGCAATGTGTCGATGACGTCAGCGACTAAAACTTGTACAACGTAAATCTTGTGTTCGAAATGCTAAATCAAACAAAATTAAACCTGATATTACATTATTAAATATCACATCACATCATTAACCCTCGAATGGTGTGCAAAAAGTTAATGTATAATGACCCTGAAGTTTATTGTGTCGAAAGGTTTATAATATGCGAGTCTGCTTTTGAGTGACTTGCCAGCTTTTGAGTAGGTATAACATTTTAGTAGATTTTCACAAGAACGTAGTCACCTGACAAGATGTTATAATTATATCGTGTTATTGTGGTTTCGCGTAAAAAGTTCTAAAGTAGAAACAAGATCTTACCTAAACATCTAACAAACACTGTGAGTTAAATAAAAGCTTGTAAATAAAATAAACCGGTTTATAATAAAAGTGGCTGAATGGTTTACGGGCCATTTATACATAGTATGTGCCTGCTTACTAAGTACTCGCGATGGAAGAGCGAAGGGTACCTTAGAAAAAGTACCTTTACGTCACTCTGGGCGCTAAGTGAGATTTACCGCCCTAGAGCGCAGCTGCAAACCTCACTTCACATCCACGAGAAGACGTAAAATTATGTACGCACCACGGGCGGTAATAAGGAAGGTCTCAGATCGCTTGTTTATGGCCCTTACCTTCGGTTCGGGCCACAAATACCCGCGACCCCTTTATTTTACCGCCCTAGGTACGTAATGTACTAATATCTAAAATGTCTATAATTACTGTAATAGGTAATACATAACTCACACTACTATATCCATATTTAACTACGGGAGCGTCAGTAATAATTAGAAAACGTCAAAGTAAGCCTACGGGCACAACCGCTATAGGTAATTATTGAAGAGCGGAGCCTTCTGGCACAAGTAATATCTTACTTAAAAGAAGACTTCTGTTTTGTTTCTAGTAATGTGTTAAAGCGTAACCAATAAATCATTTTCATTTTCATTTTCATTTTCATTTTCATTGTATCTTGCTCGAGTCAGTGATTTACTTAGTTTATCACTACAATTACATACTTAATGATATCTAGAAACGAGTTGTTTTGCACTTGTGGTATTATGTTAACTGACACCTCTTTCACTTAAAGACAGATTACACTTCAATCAATCAAATTGGACGTCATGATGCGCAGAACCCAGTAGCGATCTATCTGGCTCGGTTCTCACTAACGTAGAATTCTTAATTGAGTAGACTAATTTGACAGCACTTTACATGTATACATTTGCAAACAGGAGAAGTGGCCGAGTTGCTGTCAAAAATAGTGAAATCACTATAGGTGTGCCTATAATAGTTGAAGAGTTCCCTCGATTTCTCCAGGATCCCATCATCAGACCCAGACTTGATGACAATGGGACCATCTAGGGGTTATACATGTTCGATTTAAAAAAAAAATTGAAAATGGGTTCACGATTCACTGAGATATCGAGTAACATACATACAAAAAAAATTATAAAAAAAAAATCAGTCGAATTGAGAACCTCCTCCTTTTTTGAAGTCTGTTAAAAATGAGGATTTAGATACGTAAAATACGTCATGACATGATACACAGGGCACAAGTGACACATAAGGATTTTATTTTTTATGGATTTAATCCAAGACATATATGATACGAGAAATAAGTACCTAGCTCAAACGGTTTTAACTTAATAAGTTATAAGAGCCGTTTAAAAAAAATCGAAGTTTTACCAAAAAATCATCGTATTTAAAAGAAAATCAACAACATAAAGGGTTTCCTAGAAGATTAAGTTTCTCCCAAATCATGATTATGATAACATAGTTTAACCAACAATTGAGAACAAAAGATAAATAATAGCATTAGGTAAATTCGTTGTTAAATCTACAGTTCCTACAAGAGACAACATATTTGCAATGCAATAATATGACTTTTTCTTGTTAATTTGCCTGAACTCGTAAAGTTCAATACCAGGCCGGAGTCAACGACACAGTCTATAGATATAGTACAGGATAGGGGATATTGATACGCTACGCTAAAGAAGCTAGAAAAACGCTAATCACTCAAAACAAAGCGTAATTCGATTATTGTCTTTACGCAACTGATAATCCTCGGCGTTTAGCTACAATAGCGTAAACGCCGATAAAAATGGAGAAAATCAATGTTGAGTAGTGTAAACGATTTCAAGTTAACGTGGCCATTCACATGATCTCATGAAGTCATCACAACGAATTTACATGGTAAATATCCTGTTACTAGTTTATACAATAGAATTGCCATTCCACCGGTTTCTGTACAGGTGCTACAAGATTTAACTAAAATTTTAATGTAAGTAATAAGTATAACATGTACGTACAGATTACTTTTACCGGTCGGTCGAGATATGGGAAGTTGTCTGTTGTAGAAGTAGGTGAAGTGGCAGATTGGGTTACGTGTTTTGAAATACGAGTAAAGAGGCAAGATTTGGGAATTATTTGAATTTACAACAGCGTCTTTCAGTTCGTGAGTCATGAATGTCATGATTATGATAGTTGCAATGAAGTTATTAGTGCCGCTACTAACAGCTTCATTATTATCATCATTATCAACTATATAAACCCTCAGAAATTGAATAGAGATAATTTCTTGGTTGTGATTGCGTTTGTTCGCCCGGTGAAGGAGAAACCAAACCGGCGTGAAAGACAATCAATCTCGCGGGTGCCTATTGTACGCGTGGGACCAATCAGACGAATCTTTTACTTTATGTAGGTGAAAATAATCAATGTCGCGGCTTGATATTGGATAATACTTTGCGTAATGGAATTTCTGGGGGTCATGTGATTTTAGGTACATTGCAACTACGGTATAAAGTTTCACGCTTCAATTTCCCAAGTGTATCACAGCCTTTATAGCAAACATGCTTATGCTCTGCCTCGTGGTATTTAAGCAGTTTCTAAAGCTTGTGGACGCTTCGACTAAGAAAGCTTAAGGAAGAGTCACATTGCGATTTATATCTGTGCCATCTGTGGCCAAAGATGAACCTACAAAGCCGAATTGCTTAAGGCGTAGAGTTGTACCAATGACTGTCAATACACGAAGGTTAAGTATTAGTGATGACGACATTAGTAACGTCACCAAATCGAAGGCAACAACGATTAAGGGTAATGTTTATGTTGTTCCAATCAGCGCACTGGCTACACAACCTTGGTTGTTACAGTTAGTACAGCGAAAGTGGTTTCGTGGGCAGAGGCAGGTCGATCGGGGACCGCCTGAGAATAACTTTCACGCCACATTCGATGTTAGGGCGATTGTAGGGAACAAGGCTCCTGCGCTTGTATATGTATAAACACTAATAGATAGATCTAGGTAGGGGTAGGTACAACTGTGCAACAGGGTAATGGTCTAAGAGCTGGCCACGTCAGATATGACACAATAATGAGAGTTTTGTAACCAGTCCAGTTAGATTGCATAACCTCCCTATTGCTAGATCCGGGCATCTGGCAGCTTTTAATGGGTGGAGCACAGAGTGACAGACCAACAAAGTTTTTAAGTTGGGATAAAGTAATACCGAAATAGGTAAAAACTGCTGAAGTTGTGTCATTTATAGAGAACAGGGCCTATATTTTAACATTAGAACAAAAAACATTGTGTATTATTAGGGAAACAAAAACAGTAGGCGAGTAACCAAAAATTAATTTAATTAGTTATTTGCATTCTCTAACCTCCGCCACTTTACAGCTGCCGGATGTCCGGATCTAGAAATAAGCATAGTATAGCAAACTAACTAGAGGGGTTTCGTTGCTCTCATTATTGTGTCATATCTGACGTGGCCAGCTCTCCGTCTATAAGGAGCTTTAAAACTCTTTAAGTCTATTAGGTGAGCATGAACATATAACGACGCATTGCCCTGCTGGGATGTAAATAAAAACGGAAAGAACATGGGAAACAACACATGGGAACATTAAGGAAATTTGATTATTTTGTTAAACATAAGTTCAAGGCCAAGTAAAGAATCTTCTTTGATATCTGTAAGGCTTCCTAAAATAAGTAAAACAGTGAAGACAGAAGAGCTTGAAAACGGACTTAGGTTTCTCTATCGCTAATGCGTACACGAGCGAAAGAGGCAAATAGAGAGACGGACGAACGTAGTGGTTTGCGGTACCAGGTCTGATTCGATAGAGTCTTCGCTACTTGTTGGTAGAGTTCTCGCTTCTTTACATAACAAGAGTTCAGTTAAGCTTCTGTCCGCCTACAATTAGCACTAAAGTGTCAGTACCGTTTCAAAGTTACACAAGTCCCCCGGAAGACGTTTCACAGCAACTTTACTTACTACAATTTGATACGTTATCACTAACATGCGATAAGATTGTGTTTAAATTGCGGTTCTTGAATGAATCCTTTACTACTATGATAGCGAAAATAACACGACAACCCCATTACCTTGATATTACGTGACGTACGTCATCGATTAGCATTTTAAATTGGCGAGGCGACCGAGTTTGAATATTAAATGTAACATAACATAATATAACACTGTGCACTGGTATACATATTGGACTTTACCCTTTTTTTTGTATACTCATCATTGACCGAGGGAGCGAAGGTCTGTTCTCCATTTTAGCTTGGTTGGGCAAACGGGTGCTTTCAAATATCCGGATGTTCTCGTTTACAGGTCCCATTTCTCAACAGATTCTCGTAAAATTTTGTCAACAGTTTTAATCTTATTTTATAGTTATTATGTATCTTCGACATTTTTTCAAAATGAACTAGGAATGCCGTTGGGGTCAAAAACGTATACAGCACCATCGCGAGTTCGCTCGCTGTTATAGTGATACCCCAAAAAAGTTGGTTATTTATTACATATCTTAACATAAAACGAGACTCGTACTCGGAGTTGTATATATTGGTAAAAAATTTCGCGAATTTTATGATTCCTACGCGACTATTACAAGAATAATGGATTCCTATAAAGTTAATTGAGCTGATTTAAAGAGATTTCAGACGCAATCGAAACATAATCCAGCCTTAGAAATGCATCATCGAATATCGAATTATGTAAGTCTAACGAATCTAACCTACAGGTATGTTTGTACAACAATACGAGTAGGTAGGTACAGCGCAGTAACAATAATTTGATGAATTACTTAGGGAGATCGAATCGCTACAAAAAGTAGCGATGCGCGATCTCCCTTAGGAACATGCTTTTACGTAGGTAATGCCGAAAAGGGATTAACTACTTGAAAGTATACAGACCTAATTTTTTAAAATATTTTATGCCACATCTGGCCATAAAGTGGCTTTTTCCGCATGCTGCGCGTACGGAAAAAGACGCTTTCTGGCCAAGTGTACACAGATAGAAAAAATCTCTTCAACCAAAGAAACCTATTTGAATCAAGAGATATCCAGTTTCCCATATAAGGAAAAAATAAAATTCTTTATTTTAAGATATAAAATGTTTCAAAGTTTATTACTTAACCTAATAAATTCAATACTTTATCCGAGATATAAAAATCTTCTTTTTAAAATAGCTTAATATTCTCACGAAGAGCGTTTGAATTTTTTTTTGTATTGTATTTTTTTTAAATTGAACTTTATGTGTCTTAGTGCAATACATAAAGAACTTAAGCCAAGAAACTTTGTTTCTTGGATGAAGACTCATAGTTTAAATTGAGAATTGAATTTCTCCACGGAAACAAGAAAACGCATTAGTTCAAGAGCATGTGTTACTTGATGTAAATATTTTCACACCAAGATCTAAAATTTCTTGGCGTATGAAATCGATTACTTGAAACAAACAATAACATTTTCTAAGGCGGTTATCACACTGGCGCGGATCCGCATGCGGCACCGGTGCGCGAGCGAGATAGCGCTCTGCATGTGTATAGCGCTATCTCGCTCGCACACCGGCGCCGCATGCGGATCCGTCGTCAGTGTGATAATCGCCTTAGTGTCTCAGTGCACTACTTAAAAAGCTAGTAGCAGAAACTGTGTTTCTCGGGACTAATCCCAAGAAAGGAAGTTTAACTAAAAGTAGATAATACAAATATAAATTATAATTATTTATATACTCACAATTTATAATCGTATTAACTAGAGCTGAGATTGCTATTGTGAATCTCAAATAAGCCCGGGTAAAGCGCCGAGGGTCATGAAGTTACGTTGAACAAACGTTCGCGTGTTCTAACCTAACGCAGAGACATCTATTGATGCGCAGGGTAACTAACGTCCAAAATTTTAATGTTTCAAAGCAAAAATTATGTGCTTCTTCTTTGGAATAGCTGTGGCTCTTGATTGTAGGTTGAAAACATCAAAGCAAAAATTAATCTGTCTTGCCTAAAAACTTAAAAATCTCAAATCAATTTTTTGGCGCTACTTCTTTGAATTAGCTTTGGCTCTTAGCTGTAGATTGAAAACATCAAACCAAGAACTAATCGCTTTTGACGTAAACACATAAAACTCTTAAAGGAAAATTTTGGTGCTTTTTTGCCGTAAATAATTATTATCTTAACTCAAATCTGTTGGAAGAGCGGAAATTTAAAGTAATTGTAGGAATAAAATGAAAAAGATCTATACTGACATGAGTGTTTAATCGAAATGAAGTATCTAGGAAAAACAAAAATTCAAAAAATATAGAAAACTTAATAAAAAGAATTTGTCTAACACGATAGAGGTTACTATCTACAACAGCCGCCCTTAATCGAAGTTGTGTTAGACAAACACAAAATAAAATTAAGTTTCTAAACCTAGACTTAATGTACACCGTTTATGAACAATAGGCCCAAGTGGCTTAGTAAGTACATCAGCAGGCATATCGCTACTTTTTATATATTCTAACTTAATTACATTATCAGACACCTTCTCCCTAATAAAGTGAAACCTGGTGTCTATATGCTTCGTCCTGCTGTGGTGTACTGGATTTCGAACGAGGTTGATGGCACTCTGACTGTCAGAAGCTAAGTTAATCGAATAAAGTTTACCTGTTATTTCGTAGATGAACCGACGTAAATAACACGCTTCCTTTGTAGCAGATGCTAATGCCATGTACTCGCTCTCTGCCGAGCTTAGAGCAACGGTAGGCTGCTTCTTGGACTCCCAGGATACTGGACCTCCACTTAATTTGAAGGTATATCCGGTATATGACCTTCTGTCGATTGGACAGTTTGCAAAATCTGCATCGCAAAAGCCTTTCAAACGTTCTCCACTTTTCCTGTAAACCAATGAATAGTTTATAGTACCCTTTAGGTACTGCAGAACCCTTTTCGCAGCAATCCAATGTTCCTTAGTAAAACACGTATTAAACTGACTTAAATAACTTGTCGCGTAAGCGATGTCGGGTCGTGAGTTTACCGTCAGAAACATGAGGCATCCTATTAGGTTCTGATAAGGATAAGACTCACATATTTGACCATCAGGTCTTCTTTCCATATTCTTTTTAACTAACGGAGTGTTCACTGCCTTACAATCCTTCATGTTAAACTTTTCTAATATAGAAAGAATATAATTACGCTGGTTAACTTTAATGCTCTCGGAATCGTATTCAATTTGCAGTCCCAAATAACATTTCAATATTCCAAGATCCTTCAATGAAAAATAATTCGACAAATCTGTCTTGACAGTGTCAAACGTCAAATCAGATTTAAAGAAGACAATTATGTCATCGACAAAGACACCCAATAATACGAGTTCTTGACCAAAAAGTTTCGTATATACACAGGGTTCAGAAGGAGTTCCTTTAAAACCTATTTTCAAAAGCGTTTCATTTAACTTCTTGTTCCATGCTCGCGGCGCCTGTTTAAGGCCATAAAGAGATTTCTTCAGCAAAACAAACCTTGTTTTCTTTGCCTTTTTCTGCAAAGCCGAGAGGTTGCTCCATGAAGACTTCTTCTTCTAAATCTCCATTAAGGAACGCAGTATCAACGTCTAAGTGCTTCATTCTTAAACCCATCTCTGCAGCTAACGCAAATAACGTGCGCAGGGAAGAATGGCGAATTACTGGTGCGAAAGTTTCATCGTAGTCTACACCCTCGACTTGATGAAAGCCTTTGACGACCAGTCTCGCTTTGTGCTTCGTGATATTACCGTAGGCGTCCTTTTTAATCTTGTAAACCCATTTACATGGTATAACCTTTTTGTTAGGTCTATCTACTAAATCCCATGTATGAAGTTTCCTCAACGAATTGTACTCATCAGCCATAGCATGGTGCCACTTATCTGCATCATCGGCATGAGTAGCTTCATAGTATGTCGTAGGTTCACTAGAATCAGTTAACACATTGTAAGTAAGGAAATCCGGTGGTTTCCTATCTCTTGAGGGATACCTCTGCTCAGCAAGGGTTTCCTCTTCCAAATTTGCTGGCTCTTCATCCACACTAGGTAGCCTCGGGTCACTAGAAGCTTCTTGCTCTTCCACAGTAACAGACTCTTTGGCATTTTCTAGATTTACCGGTAAAGATGGCTCAGCCGCCGGGTCTGGACTCTCGTCGCAGTCAAAGAATTGAGGATCATTACCAACCTCAGGCTCTCTTCGTTCTTCAAATAATAAGATAGAGTCTGTCTGTACCACAGGCTGACAATTCACAGGTTCAGCCTCTTCTTTATCTTGAAACAGTAAGGTAGAGTCGGACTGTACCACAGGCTCAACTTGCCTCTTCTTTAACGCTGTAAAGCAATTTTCAAAAAAGGTGACATCTCTGGAAATAATTATTTTTCGAGGGTTAGAAGGATCCCTAAACTTATATGTACCTGGATTATCCGAATAACCAACGAAAATCGCTTCCTGTGCCTTGACGTCTAATTTTCTCCTATGACATGGAGGTACATGAACCAGTGCTCGACATCCGAACACTCTCAGGTGACTCAGATCACCTTTACGACCATACCATCTGTCAAAAGGAATGTGTCCACCTAAGGCTCTATGAGGAGACCTATTCTTCAGGTACACGGCAACTTGGAATGCATCTTCCCAGTATGCTTTCGACAACGAGCTGTCAGCTAGCAACGTTCTAGCCTTCTCTGTAAGAGAGCGCTGCGTGCGTTCGGCGACTCCACACTGCTGAGGACTGTAAGGCGTCGTCGTTTGATGCTTGATACCTTTAGAAGCAAGATAATCAACAAACTCTTTATTAACAAACTCCTTGCCTCCGTCAGTCCTAACTGATTTTATTTTCTTGTCTAATTGATTTTCAACAAAAGTTTGAAACAGACAGAATTTATTTTTAACTTCTGTTTTGGAAGAAATAAAATATGCAAACACCTTTCGCGTATAATCGTCTACTATGGTTAACATATACCTGTTTCCTTGAAAAGAAGTTGTAGACACCGGTCCCAATAGATCCATATGTAATAGCTCCAACGGGGAAGTAGCTCTATTAAATGCTACCTTTTTGAAAGGTTTTCTTGCCTGTTTACCTTCCACACATGCAATGCAACTATTTTTATCTACTACTGAAAACTTTACGCCTACCTCGTGATTCTTCAGTTGGTTCATGCCAATACGGCACAGATGCCCTAGCCTTGCGTGCCAAAGATTGTAACTATCTAGACAGTCAGAGTGCACATCCATTGTCAAATCTGCCACATTTTCTGGAAAATTGACAGTGCCATCTAAAATGTACAATCCGCCACAGGACGATGCATGAGCAACAGATTCACCTGTAGAAGAAAAGTTATTAGATTTATAAAAATTACATCCATTTATATCAAAAACACATACAAAACCCTTCTCAACAGTTTTTTGTACAGACAGCAAATTAGCCTTTAAATCTGGTACAAAAGCAACATCACTAATCTTGTTGACGACGTTCTCGGGTGTGTTTATAGAAATATCTCCAATACCTCGGCAATTAATCTGTTCTCCGTTTGCGACAGTAACAGTACCTTGGTTTTGTATCGTAATGTTCTGAAACCAATCTCGTCTAGAAGTCATGTGCCTGGTACAGCCTGAATCTACATAAAAGATATCCCGGTTGTGAGTATTAAGAGCTGTAAGTGTAGCATCGCTGACAGTTACCTCATTTACTTTTTCTTTCTTGCGTCTCAGCGGACAATCTGGTCTTTTATGCCCAGGTACCTTGCATTCATAACATACTATCTTCTTTGACTTCGGCTTCTTTTTCGCATGAAAAACGGAATCCGATGATGTAGCCGCATCTTTTGACATTTCATTTAGCAGTTTTGTCTTCACTAAGTCGGTAGTCACCTCGATATTACTATTTTCTAAAGCCATGATGAGAGGTTCATATTTTGGAGTGAGACCTCCCAAGAGTATCGCAGCAATAGACTTATCCTCTATGACTACATCAATATCTGCAAGATCTTGCGCGGTTGACATAACTGCGTTAATGTACAGTTCAATATTTTCGAAGTCCGACAGACTCAACCTGTACAGCTTACGTTCCAAAGCTAATCTTCGTCCCATTCCCTTATCCTCAAAAGCTTTCTGCAAAGACCTCCAGGCATCGGCTGCAGTTTTAGCACATCTGACGTGAGTAATAGCTGCACCGTCTACTGTTAAGCATATCTTTGCCAGAGCTTTAGCGTCTTTTCGTACCTTGGTAGAGGCGGAGGTTGCGTCTCCATCTGGGTAACCACAGATTGTTTCCCACAGATCCTCATGCAAAAGGTAATTGCGCATCTTAAATTTCCACGTAGGATATCCATCTTTACCTTTCAGACAGAAAGATGGAATAGATGTGCTCGTCAAGGGGGGATTTTTAACACTCGGAGCATCTCCCGTTTCATGTGACATTTTACGACTATTAATATTTTTAGTCACACAAAAAAGGAAAAACCTTTATTCCACTAATCACAAATTTCAAACAAAGCTCTCCATTACTTATTATAGAGCTTCGTGCTGATAACGTGTTGGAAGAGCGGAAATTTAAAGTAATTGTAGGAATAAAATGAAAAAGATCTATACTGACATGAGTGTTTAATCGAAATGAAGTATCTAGGAAAAACAAAAATTCAAAAAATATAGAAAACTTAATAAAAAGAATTTGTCTAACACGATAGAGGTTACTATCTACAACAAAATCATTACTATTCGCTTTAAAAATGGGTAAAGCTAAAGCTGAATAATTTTAATTCTTCTTTTAAAAATCATGATATTTTTAACTCAAGTCATGTTTATTGGTCTAAGTAATTTATTACTCTCTTTAAGAAACCGCGTGCAAGAGAGTTTTGCGTTTTGATTTAAGATATTATTTCTATCTGTGTAGACATAAAATGATGTACACAACACGGGTGGTAATAAAGAAAGCCCTCGATCGCATAATTACGTCCCTCGCTTGCAGCTCGGGCAGCAAACTTCTGCAATCTCGGCCTTTCTTTGTTTCACCACCCTAGTTGTGTAATGTACTATTTCCTACAAACTAGTTACTTGCTTAGCATCCGTATCCGTAGCCCTTATCTGATCTTTCATACAGGTCACATAACCCCCGTAAACTTACAAACCATAGCGCTCACGACAAACGACATAACGGCAAGCGGTTAACGTAATGAAGTAAAACTTAACAAGCCTACGAGAACATCGCAATTTTTATTGGAACCATAGTATGAGAATCACGTAGGTCATTTACATAGGGACACGTGACATGAAAATTGAGTTAGTGCTACTGTGAACTTGCGTAAGACCTCATTTTTTTCGATTTCAAGAATGCGTGTGTGGACTGCGTGGTTTGAAGCTTTCGTGAATGTTTGCAGGAGGGATCATAGTGGGGCCCACATAGCGTGTGTGCACTTCGATCCCAAGCTCTCGTAGAATTTTGGACCTTTAGCCTCGTCCTACCCTACATAAAACAGATTATACTTAGGTTCCCGCAAGTGCCTAGTCTAGGCAACAACTTTTGATAAACTTGCAAGGTGGAAGTTTTCGTCAAACATGAGTTCAGGGTGGGCCCACCTGGGGGTGAGCATTACATATTTACATATAATTATGTTAGCTATATACCAATACCTTACTAAATCCTTGTACCAAAGGTAGCATAAAATTACGAAGGTGCTGTTATATTTCGAGTTTACCATCATACCACCAAACTGAAAATAAGGCGTAAAACAATTTAAATAAATTTATCCTGATTGGATCGCATACAGCCTTGAAAATGGCTTTAACAAATGGGGTTTATTAAAAAAAAATCAGCTGTCGTCTATTTATGCCCGGTAAAGAAGAGAAAATCTTAGGATGAAGATGGTAAGGTTTAAAATAAGTTTTTCTAGTGTGGGGTGGTGGTACCGCCTACGCGATTTGCTTTTATCGATCGCCCCCCGTTGGCGCCGCGACGTCAGTGTTGTTATTCTGAAAGCAACTTCAACCGCAATAGATCCTTGTTCTTGCAATGTGGTTGACTTGTATGACCTCGGATTACGCTTAGTGGTCCTAGGGTTAGTAGTTATATTTACACTGGCTTGTGTGAGGCAAATTCACGCGTATGCTCGGTGTAGGGTGTGAATACTGAGCCAGAGCAAAATGCGTCACGCTGAGAACCTTTTCACGAACTCGTCCGGACAACCTTCCCTGGGGTCTAGGATGCGTATAATCAGCGGATTTCTCAAGAGATATTTATTTGATTTGGTACTATTTATAGCTGCTTGTATTTATTTGCAAAGCTTATTCACATTAACGATTGTTCTTAGAATGATCGTTGGCTTCCTTTTTTAAACAATATCGAGCAGATTGCCCAGTATAGCTTTTTAAGAAGAAATAAGCCAAGTCAAATAGAATTAAGTACCAAGAGTGTTCTCTCCATACATGGCTAATTGCGTATATATAATAAGTTTTAACCGAGCTTTGCTAAAAGTTATTATTCAAAAGATTACAGCTTGATATGTATTACGATTGAAGTGTGCTTAAAGCTTAGTAAAAATGAGTTTAACCATACCTCCCATACGACTTATTATTTAATTAGTAGTTTTGCTATGTATGGAGTTAGCAATCTATCTACTCATTTATCTATGGCCAAGTCAAATCCAAGATAGCTCCGAGTTACGATGAATCCTAAATAATTATACTTATATTATAAGCCTAAGCATAGGTATGAGATTAAACATGTTTAGACAGTTGAATCGTAGTATGCGTGTGTCTTTCCATGTTTGCTAGTGCCATTGTGCCCATTGTGCATAAATGGCACTCGCATGTCACTACTATATCAACAAATACCACAGATAATCCGCGTTTAGAGGCCAAAACAAATGTGCGTGATGCTAAAAAGTAGAAGGATATCGAGTAACTCACGGTCACGACGTCATAGGGTTTCCCGCTAATGATAAATGGGGTTACATCAGGGGTTGAAGCGAAATTGGAAAAACCGAGGGGCGCCAAATGTCATCAACGCTTCATAATGGGGATAGGTCAAACATTGATAGTGTTGTTACATGTTATTTTTCAATTAAGTAAGTGGATTATTTATGTTGGCGTGAATAAGGTGCATTTGAGGGAATATTATCACCGTTATCTTATCAGATTGATACACAGTATAAAATTAAGCAATTTTAAATAAAGTAAAGTAAAATTAAGTAGTTTATAAGAGAGATCCGATTATTTGAATACGACTATGACAAGATATAGATAAGATACCCTGTTATGTTTCTACTAGGGTTTGCATCCCGGAATTATTGGATCCGATTTTCTATACAAAAAATCCCGGTTCTTACCATACAAAATCAGTACCAGGTGCAAACCCTAGTTTCTACATAATCTACTTGATTAATGCGCGTGATTTGACGTCTTTGGCGGTCAAAGGGTTAAGACACTAGAGAGTTATCTATGCTCTGGTTTATTACACGCATCTTATCACAAGTTTTTTCTTCCTTATCAGCACCGAGTGCATCCTTATTGTTATAAATACTAGTCCACTAATAACTAACGTAATAAATACCGTCAGAATATAATGTAACGAATATCAAAAAAAATATCAAGCCGTCTTCTAGATATTATTAATTAATTTATAGAATATAACACAGAACGAAGCATTATTACGATGCTACTTTTGTGTTCTAGGACAGACGACAAATTAATGTTACTTATGTAATAAAGTTAGATGTCTGCACACAAGAATAAATTTCTATTTAATTTACAAAATATTGTCATTAAAAACTTTTATAAGTCATTGAAATAAAAATAAAGGCCTCCAATTCGTGTCTATTACCTAGCAATAAATGATAATAATAAAACTTCGGTTCGGAGATAGGTACTTCCTTATTGCAAACAACTAAGACAAGTCAAAGGCGTGGCTCAAAGCAGTGCAAGCGAGCGTAAACCTTTCTATGCCTATAGCTAGAACGTTAAGACAGTACGTGTGCAGGTACACCTAGAAAATGTACATTATTTTATTGTACAAATGTACAAGGGAAGCTGAATGTATAGCGCTTAAGGTAGCGGCAAAACGGCCCGGCGAAGACTGCATTCCTTACGATCCGCCGAGTTGTTTAGCCAACGGGTCTTGGACCTTACAATGGGTTGCATGCCTCATTTCAGACCACAACCTGCTTCTACCATAAGCTATAAAACTTTAGATTAAATGTCTAGTCGGCTACGCTGGCGGTATAACACGGCTGAAAGGCTAGATAGCCTTAGTTTACGGAAAACTTAATTCTAAGAAATTAAATTAGGTACATCCCTGTCTTAAACAGTTCCTTAGGTTTACAATTGTTACAAGTGAATTTAGGCAGTTTTTTTTAAATGCCGCTCCCAAAACTTATTACAGCAAACCACAACAGAAATGAACCAAGATTGTTTGATAACATCCGCAACCTTCGTTAAAAGAATGGCCCGTAAAGAACAGGTTGACATTGATGCTACTTGTGTCTTCTGCGATACGATGATTCATACGTATTCATTATAATGAGGCAGTGAATTGAATACACTCGTGTGCAAGACCGTGTTTAAGAATCCCCACATGATATAATTCAAGGTCCGCGTTACCGCGTTGTTGTAGGTTATTTTAGGACCACCCGGGTGCTACCTAGATATCTTACTGAGTCAAACCAATAGAAGTCATATCTCTGATTACAAGTAGTTACAACGGATCTTGAGCTCTTAGTTACATTGGTCGATCTAAGCGTCCGGCATACCTGCGCATGGTAAAGAATACTCCGCCTGGGTTATAACAAGAGTATTTTGGTCTATTTATAAACAGCTGTCATCAGAGTTCAGTAGGTGAATGATTACTAGATCGCATACTTCGCGCAGCTTTCTAACTGATAAGACATTACATAACGCGAGCGAGATTATGATCTTGATAAATTATGGCCATAAAGTATGACGTAATGCAACTTTTTGCCGTTGTTTGGATATTCAAATGTAAAACTAAATGTTGATCGATTATGATTATAGGGTATGATGCAAGGCGATTTTTTTGTTGTTGGTATGTTCAAATGTATGTACAACTCTCGATTTGGCCTAGATAGTTGAGGTCTGTACCACACGAATTTCGAGACCGTTATCGTTTAATTCAATTCAATAGAACACTGAATAAGATTGCTTTTGATCCACCCACTTTCACTGTTATTATCTTGAGTGTCCCAAGCGATGATAAGGCACTTCTAACAGTAAAAATAATTAAGACTGTAGTGCTTATTTGTTCAATCTAATTGCGATCGTAGCATAATAATGACTCTGCAAAAAGAATTACCGTTTTGTCAAAAACATCTTTTAAGTCCTTTCTTTAAGAAATTTTACAAACAGCTTACAGCGTACAGCGTACGTAGGGTCAGATACACCTGCTTGTAGACACACATAAATTTTCTGTCATGGGTAGTCTCTAGCAAACCGGCACGGGAAGTTATTTATACATAGTCTAGCCATAAGTTCTGTTACAAACAAAAACGTAAATTATTTTCAATGTAATGTAATTTGATTACAATAATCATATATTTATGAATAGGTAATAAAATAAAGCTCTTAAGTAATATATCCTTTGTCCGAAACTTCCAATGTTGGTTTTAATACAAGCCTTTAATCATCAGCTTTTCAATGGTAAAATTCACGCACCGTTTTTATGGGGGAATTTACTACAGTTGCCTTTAAATATTTTAAATGTCATACAGCAATACAACAAACGAAATATATAAATGTAAGCACACAACACTCGAGAAGCTTAAACTATAGTATACACGCTTCAGCAACGTCATTATCCAGCATAGCTCATGATTTAGTAAGATGCGTCATATCAAGGTGTCTCTAAAATCCATTTTTCCGTACAGGCTTGTTTAGCGACTGAACATTTCAGTCAAACTGTATCAAAATGAGCTTTAAAATACTATGGTAAAACCTGTTAACAGGACAATATACAAAAATATGCTTTAGGCTTTTCAGGAGAATTTGGCCTCACTTCAAATAGCTCACTCACACCCAGTCTTACCTGAAAAGTAATTTTCTTTGTTCTTCTCAGTATGCTGATTGGCCCCTTTCCAGCACTTACCTAAATTCCCTGGACAATTAATTGTGGTCGGTGTTAGAGGACATGGTCTGTTCTAAACACCACATAAATATTGATTCTCTAAAAACAACCTTGACGGCAGGGTAGATTTTTTTCCAATAAAGAAGGTGCGTGAATTAACAGGTACGAAACAAATCGTTAAAAAGCAAATGTTAAAGCCATATGTGGACATTTCTAGATAAAAATATATCATTTAAAAACTAAATTAATTTATCTATAAATAGATATACCATTTTTGTAAATTAGTTGAACTGTCAAAGAAATATGATTATTTTCACAAGTAACAGAACTTATGGCTAGACTAGGTAGCTCATTTAATTTTATAGCTAAAGAAGCTGCGTTCCGACAGTCAACTATAGCGTTATCATTGTACATATAACGAAACAAAAAAGTTTAAATTCCGCAACCGGCACGCGTGGATGGAATGGTGGTTCGGCGATCTTCGGAATTAAGAGTATCGCGGACCATATCCATTCAACGAAATGTTACAGTTTTAATTCGTGATCGTTATTTTTAATCAAGGCGCGTTCGATGAACCCGATTCGTTGCGTAGCAGATTGAAACGGAAGGCGGAATCTGAATCTACGAAGAGGGTGTAGTTTAAAATTGTCACAAGATGGTGCGTTTTGGAGCGCTTTCCGATCCGATCGTCACACACGTGACGCAATGGCTTACGTATTAGGAGATTGTTGTCCGGTGCGGCACTTTTATGGAAATCATGTTAACACTTTGATCGCATTTCTCTAATGAGCTTACGCAACTTGACATATATTTATGACAAGTTAAAACGACTAATTGTAGGACGATAGCGTGTGAATACTGCGAAAAACATGGCCACATCTTTGTTTACCGTGGTGTTCGTGGTTCTCCTTTCACCGCGCCAAAGCAAAGGGTATGCCAAAGAATGCCGGGGCATTTTAGGTCACAATCACAACACAATAGAAAATTAGACATGCGCGTTTGACCTTACATAAAAGGATCTCGTTTCATTGATAAATACCTAAGTAGTTACCTGATATTATGAAATAAATTAAAGAATAATCGTCTTAATTAATAGCGTTGTTTGTCTGTTATTCGATACGAAAAGTGTCTGCATCTGTGCATGGCTATTCTCACATGATAGATGTATTGTAACCAAACCAGTTGGTAAATGAACCGTTGGGCAAGCCTGACGTAAGGCCCCATTGTCTATAAACAATGTTGACACGTATTCATTTACAACTTTACAACTTTCGACTTACAAATGTCCAAAAATGTAAGTAAAAGTGTTTGTTGTAAGTAAATACAAGTTAGCTTCATTAACAGTTATTGAAAGCAGTTTAAAAACGTAAGAATCTCGTGATCCGCGTCATTAAGATTTAGTGACGCAGCTCATGACGTGTAATCAACGGTCCAGCTAAGGTTATGGGATACAAAAACGCCAGTACTGAGTAACGATGATGGGATTTCTTGGTAGATGAAGAATGTTGAGGTCTAAAACTGCAAACGCACAGACAGTGGAGCGGCGCGGCGCGGTAAGCTCGTAATACTCGTACTTGTATAAAAGAGGTCGCATAGAGTTTCGGGCGGAATCCGGTCGGTCTAAGTGTTAACATGACAAAGGTTACCTTCCGTGTCGTTCCGTCACCCGCCCCGCCGCCGCTATCTATGCGTTTGAGGTTTAAATGAAGCAAGGCGCAGAGAGTTCATCGACTCTTGGCGCTATAAGAACACTGTTACTTTCAAAGGTCGGCGGAGCGAACGGGCGACCCCGTAATCGCCCAGCGACGACAATAGGTAGGTAGCAAAATCAGTGAAGATTTTCCGCAGAGATAAATCGCAATTTCACACTACCGTCGCAATACCCTGCTATCGAATCCGATCTTTGGTATAATCTTTAATCGCAAAAACACAAGAATCTGTGAGAAGAGAAGCTATTTCAAAGTGGTTTGACCGGGAGGCAGGTTTTATTTGTACTTTATTCTAAAAGCTTTATTTTGTACTTTATTCTTGTTTATGCAAGCAATCGTAGCGAAATAATTAATTAAATCATAATTGAAAGTCAATAAATCTGCAACGAAATTCTACTGATCTAATTTAGCAGTTCCACACAGGCACATTCCAATTTCTCTCGAACAGTGCGTAGTTTGTCTCAACAAGTGTCAATTATTCAGCAGACAAAAGAAAATTAAAATAAAAACGTCTTTTTTGCACATAGAAAAAGAAAGTTACACATAATGAATGTTATTAAATAGCAATTAGTGCCTGTACAGAAGTCCCCGCACTAGGCTAGGGCTATATCGCAAGAGACTAGTTTACCATGTTGTCACATGCCTTAAACTGATCTTGTGATATAACTAAACAAGGCTAATAAATAAATCTTCTTCGGGCACCATCCGCTATTTAGACTCCAAAACACTGTTCTGATTAGTAGCGGTTTTCTAGGAACATTGGCGGGCGCAGATTTTAAGGATAACTTATTTTTTTTCCTCCCGACGCTTGCCTTGGCTCTTACTATGTGAGATCAATTGTCCAGTTACTCGTAATTTTGACTTCTCATAATATGGCCAAGATAGTTAAGCTGTCTCTTCGTAAATAAATATCAAAGCCAATGGAATAGCGTAGACAAGACAGTCAGACGCGGAAGGAAGTAAGTCGTATCATGCGGTTATAGAAACGTAGGTAACTGCGCCTGCGTTTGCAATTTAATCAGAATAGTAACGACTTCGTTAAGAGACCTATCACGATCAGGTAAAGTTTATAGCTGTCATAATCTGTGCTATGTTGCCTATGTTAGAGGAAGACCGCTATAACTTAAATTATTATTGGACCTAGGAGGTAAGTTAGGGGATCACTCAATTTACAAAACTTTAGATGATATAAACATCTCGAATTTATACGAGTATACTAGACGGAGCTTTTTAGTCACGATTTTTATTTGTACTGGTCTTATACAGTGACCACCATTACTGGTGTCATCGTCATCGTCATATCTGTCCAAATATTAATAGACGCGTAAAGTCTTTAGGTCTTCACTATTCACGAATTACCTATCTTCCCAAATTATGCGTTAGCGTTACTCTCATGCAACGATTTAATGCGATTTTTAACAGGCTTACAATGTAAGTACAATTGCCAATCTAAAATGATTCATATATGAATGAGCAATTTTCAATAACTAAGAACGATTATGGCACGTTTGTCGACAGGTGTCGCGACGCTATCTAGTTAGATAAAATGAAATCGAACAAATTTAACAATGTGTCTGTCGCGATGCTATCTAGTTAGATAAAATGATATCGAACAAATTTAACAATGTGTCCTGTCTCTTTTTACCTATATAGTGCTTATTTCTCGCGCGCGAGATGGGGACTGTCGCGTCACACTTGTGCTAACCGTGCTGGATTCTCATAGTACATTACGCACCCAGGGCGGTAAAATAAAGAACAGCTCAGATCGCGGGCATTTGTCGCCAGAGCCGAAGTAGTAAGACTAAGACCCGTTAACAAAAGCGATCTGGGGCCTTCTTTATTACCGCCTGTGGTACGTACAGTTCTAGGTCTTCTCCAGGGTGTGAGGTGAGATTTGCTGTGCGCGCGCGGACGGTAAATGTCACTTACTGCCCGTAGTGATGATGTGAAAAAAGGTTTTGTTTATACATGTAGTTTTGCGACCTGCGGTTTTCAGATTTATATAAATACAGAATATTGAGCACACCGTGAACGTCTAGCCTAATTAACTGTAATAGCTGTGCATACGGTGGGAACGAAAGTTTCAAGTCCTAGTAAAGTGTCGGTAAGATTGCGTTAGACACGACCTTGCTACCGCGCAACTATTTGCTTGACCGAATTCATTGAAACTGTAGTATTTCTAAAGCCGTTTTAGACAATAATAATAAATTTACTTGACTAATCCTATTGTATTAACCCTTCGAGTGCCGAGGCTTCGTTATTAAAACATTTTTTTTAGCTACAGGTGTAAAATTTGTAACTATTTAATTTGATTCTTTTTATTACATGCTTTTTTGTTTGTGTGGTCTGATTATTACAAATTTGTCTACTGTATCAAATGTCTAATTGCTTAATGGTTAATATAATTTATATCTATAGCTATAGGTCTACAACCATGCAGCTAAAAAGATAAAGTTGTTTGTAATGTAGACACGCGGCAGCCAGGTTTAGGTCAAAAGGCCATGGTCTTTTGCGGACGTTACGCTATCTGTCGCGAGTATTCCCACTTGCTTTATTGCAATGACACAATCAATACTGACAATGAATCGAAATAATTAGGATGTTTCACTAAGTGTACATTTAGAATATTTGGATCAGTCATTGGTTGGAGCATTTTGCATCACGAAAGGTGGAGTAGAAAATGTTTGAGTATATTGAGGTATTGGTAGGCTACAGGGTAGTTACTAAAAATCTAGATTTGAGACCTCTTTAGAGGACCAACATTTAGTTTTTTAACCTTGACGCTTAAATGGTTGTCAGTGTGTCTATGGAACATATAAAGAAGATAAAATTGTCTACAATTTTTCCATACACAAAAGATCTGTAAGTCTTATCATCATCATTCTCTTAAGAGCTGGGCTCTTGTCGGTGTAGCTTGATGTAGTAGTCTCCATCTTTGTCTTGTGCAGTCTTATAGATAAAAATATATATATACGGGGGGTTAAAGATATTTTAATTCTGACTATTGATATTTTAAAGACAAACTTCCGTGCCATTATGATCTATGGGTGAGTCTTTATCGGTCAGACAACGCAGAAGGAATTTATGAATATACTCCTCATAATATTCGATATAAAAATAAAACGTCACGCGTCAGTTACCCGTTTCTCACCATGGTAGTTAGAATCCTGGTGATTCTTCTGCTTTGATGCTTAAGGCCATTCCTCGATTCGGACAAGCCACGCCCATCCATTAGAGACACGTTTATGGCTCCCGTGCACGAAAGAAAGAGATGCAGCGCTCTTAAGGATCAGACTTTTTGACCAAACTACGATAAATAAGCGAATCTATAAAGTTTGGTCTAATTTTGCTTCTGTGACTTTTTAGATAAACCCCATATTTTTACTTAGTTATATTGCTTAATCTCTCATAGTTTACGTAAGCTAGGAAAAATAAGGGGAAAAAGGACCCAACTTCGGATTTTTCTTCTATCGAGGCAACTTTCAGCAATCGTGTTTTGGCTTGTGCCAAAAATAAGAGTATATATAGTCTAATATTATATATTCAAAAATAAATTCAGTCCCTTTTCCCGTTTAGTCACTAGAGCGTTTGAAAAACCTATAATTTTTCAAAGTAGCCCCTTACAGCCTTCATAACAGTCGTAACTACTTGTAGGTACTTATTTCAAGAGTTAAAATAAAAGTACTTACAGCTCCTCTCGTTGCCGTTGAGACAACACCATTTTCATCGTGGTTGGGTGCTGCGGCGGGCCCGGGTACTGCACTAGAGTCTATTGGTTCACGCGGGAGACGGCGGGAGCGCCGTGGCCATTATCACACCTAAGCAAAGAAAGAACATAGTAAACTTTCATGTTTATCCTTTGAATTTCAACCTTAGCGCTATTATTTAAGGTTCAAATCTGATTGAACTTAAAATTAATAACCAAACTTAGCTATTTCGAAAATGTTCTGTTATTGTAAACATATAATTCATTTAGCCGTTTTAGATTTGTCACAAGGTCCAGGTTGAATTGGGTTTTACCAAAGGGCATGAATCCTTCTTGTCTGTGCCAGTGTGCCTGCCGGGTTCAAGTTCTCAGGCAACGAAATCCGAGGATACCTACGGCCATTTGAGCGTTTGAACTTAAAACTAAAAATCTATACATATAGGGCATTTCCCATACACTAGAAAAGCACGAAATTATGCAATAAGGAAGTTCTTACAGCACACGTAAAGGAAAAAGTCCAAAAATCGTTCATTTGTTGTTCCATACTTGTTGATTAACAACTAATCAAGCCCTATGTGGAATAATATGCAGATAACAGTTTTCAACGGCAAAGTCAAAGTTTGTCCCTCAATCCGATTTTCCTTTTCTTGATAAGTAGGAAGTATGTTCAGTGATTGTCAAAATTGTATGATGTATGGATATGGAACCCTCAAGACGCTAGTCTGACTCGCACTTGGCCAGTTTTTTTATTTACAAGACTTTCCCAGTTGTCAGTTAGATTGTTATTTAGGTAGAAAATCGCAAGCGAGATTTGAACCTGTTCCTGATGTCCAATTGAGCTGAAATTCAGCATACCTATACCTGCATAACTATACAATATTATGGTACCATCAACATAAGAACTCTGCCACAAAACAATGGAAGCTCATTAGTTAGGGAGGCGAGGTAGCTAAATGGCGTAATTCAACGGCGCCGTCGAGACCTATCAAAATCGAAAGATAAAATAATTTCGAAAAGTATGGCAAAAACCATTTTAGCGGTGGGTTTGGCGTGTACGGTTTTTCAAAAATGTTAAAAAAAACAGTTACTTGGGCATTCTCGAGCGCGTCAGATATTCATACTACGTATGCCCCGAGTGCCTCTGATAACAACGGTATACTAATCTGCCGGTTTGCGTGGTGGGGGTAGGCATATAAAGTAGTCAAAAATGCAAAAAAAAAATTACTCGAGCGCGTCAGATTTTCGGAAGGGGTGTTAAGTAGGCCCCAAGACCCCTTTAAAAAACTGACGATTTCGGCGTGACGATAAGTTACGATGAATTTTTGAAAATGCAAAAAAAAAGTTGTTTTGAATACCTACTCGAGCGCGTCAGATTTTCATAGGGTAGGTTTATCTCGGTATCCTGAAAGCATATTTTTTTAATCTGACAAAAATGTTGGTGGGTTCTCTTAATCTGATGCTTTATAGGACTTATCGTCAGATTAGTTAAATTTAGTCTTTAAACACTAAAATCAACCCCCAATATCTTAATCTGACGCGCTCGAGTATTTCAGACTATCCATTTTTTTTTTACTAATCTGATCGTCTATCCTAGGCGCGCGTCACTACATATAGAGCTAAATACTTTACAAGGTTGTTCTATTAGGTCTAAGGTATCTCTCATATCTTAAACTGCCACGCTCGAGTATTGCCGAAAATTCCCCTATTCGCCTCCCTAACTACATTGTGTTTTGGTTGGTTGGAATCATCTTGTTGATTGGCTCAATCTTTCATTGGCTTGAGTCTGATTATTATAAGCACAGGAGGTTAAACAAACAACTTTGCTCCCTTGTATATGGAAATCCCTTCTGGGTGCCCTATGTCCCTGATGAGGGACGACCAGATACATAACTATATCTCTGTAATATTGCAAGTATAACATGTCACATTACTAACAAATAACATGTAACTATGTTTTCTTAAGATGTTGACTTTGCACTTTGAATTAACAATAAATAATATTTTATCTGTGTTTTTAACAAACATGTTGGCTTGTTCTTATTACTTAAGGCATTTGACCCATATTCAGTTAATTTAATTATTGTTGTTATATAACTTGTACAGTACATCTAGGGCAAGGGAGAGGCAGGGTACACAACAAATTGGGCCTGAGAAATTGCAGTGTCTAATACTGGTTTTAATTCTATTTGACTTGATTACCTGTGAGAGCTACCTAGTGCAGGAGCTAATGTAATATGTTTTGGAAGTTAAACCCAAAGTACTCAATCTATGCACTGCTACATGCAAACTGTTATTTATTGTCTAACCCCCTTATTCGTAAACACCTACTAAAGTTAAGAGGCCTCTGATAATCATTTGTCCCTTTTCATCCAACATATATGAGGGAAAGGGACAAACGATTATCAGCGATCTCATGTTAAATAGTTATAATTAGTAGTAAAGTAAAAGTTTATATTACATAAATATTTGTTGATACTATTTTTCCAAAGTTTTTAGGGTTTAGGAAGATCTAAGAGGTGTGCAAGATTTGTACTGTCTGATAAACTGTCAAAAGGTACCTACTTTAATAATATTTTTGTTATAATTTTAATAAAAAGATCATGAATATCATGATAATATCGTAATCAAATTCTAAACAAGTAATAAAAAAAGGAATATATGTTTGTATTATATTGCATGTTGCAAAAACATTTACATGTCCAGGCCCGGACTAAGAGTGCCAGGGCCCCTAGGCCCTAGACGTATGGGGGCCCCCTCCCCCATATTGAATACAATTTTTTTTTTATTTAGCAAATTAAATTACAAAAAAAATCAGTCAACCTTATTTTTATAATAAACATCATAATTACGCATTTGGATTGTATCAGATCCCGTGATAGCCAGATACTACCCAACATTTTAATTGACATTTGCTGATTTTGGAAAAAATAACAGCCGTGGACAAACACGTCGGTTTCAACTTTTTTTGTCAATCGATTTGATCTATTCAGTATCAAAAGCGTTTATTCAAAGAATTTTCACACAATTTATTAAGTTATAACTCAATAATTTTTATCAAAAAAGAACCGACTTCACTTAGGATCCGCTTTCCAAGTGGAAATGCCAGAGTTGCTGTAAAAAATATTGAAATCACTATAGGTGAGCTTATAATAGTTGAAGAGTTCCCTTGATTTTTCCAAGATCCCATTATCAGATCCGGACCTGGTGACAATGGGACCAATTGTTAAGTATTTCAAACAAAAAAAGAATTTTCCAATTCGATCCAGCCGTCTTCGAATAATCGGTGAACATACATAAAAAAATAGCAAAAAAACAAGCAAAGATCCCGACGAATTGTGAACCTCCTCCTTCAAAATCTTGAAGGCGGTTGAAAACGGCTCAACCGATTTTCTTGAATATAGTTTCCTTATATAGGTACTTCCATTAATTTTCCCAAAATTTTCACTGTTTAAAAGTTAAAGTTAGGGACGGACGTACTTTTTTATATCATCGGAGCTATTATTTACGAAATTATTATCTAGATTAATGAATAAAATGTTTTGAAAGACCCTTATTATTTTTGAAAGACATATCCAAATGGTACCCTAAAAAGAATATATTTTTCAGGTTTTGTTTTACCTCTTTGTCGGCGTGATTTAAACCACCCACAGACTACACAGACACCTCATCATCAAGCTTTTACAGGGAGCACGAGGTCACCACACATCAGTGCAATTTTATTCGTAAATTTCTACGATTCGAACATCTCAATAGTATTATACACCAATTTGCAGTATAACAATCCAGGTTCACCCCTGTAACTTGATTTTTGTGGATATTTTTAATTCACATGAGTAAAGATCAAAAACGTTAACTCAATTGAAATAAGCGGTCGCGCTCTCATACAAAATTAGTACGGGAGCACTGATGCGTGGTGACCCCGAGTTGAACTTATGATGTATCTAGTGGTTGAGGTTATCTGTGAAACCACCATACCAAATTTTATTTTTCTAGTGCTTACCGTCACTGAGCAAAGCCACAGACAGACAGACGGTTCCTGGTTTCTCGTAAAAAAAAATTAAAGTTTATTTTTCCATAGTACAGTCGACATCAAAGACACACTTTTGAGTCTTATATTCCTTTGTGATAAGGTGCAAAAGTGTAAACATATCTTTCACGTCGACTGTACTTACTAGTAGGTAAGCGTATGGATTGCGCTTTCCATTTGTAGACTTTATAGTGTCCCAACCACACTAACCTGGCTTGGTCTGTAAGAAACTTGGTCCCTACCTGACCTAAGATCGATTGGCATTATTGGCAATATAATCGAAATTTCATGCCTAGATAAAACTGATAATAATTTTCATAAAATGACAATTTCAAAACGTTTGACGTGACATTAGGCACCATGATGATTAATTAGCTCCTGCCCCTTTGGCGCCACTGTTTTGGTGCAGGTTTTAAGCGGTGATTAGTGATTACGCTTCCTTACTTATTATTCTTCCAAGTATTGAGCATGCAATTGACTATCATGACGTCTTTGTTCCTTTTGCCCAGAAGAAAGCTCGCTGTATGATGCCATTTCTAAACTTGGTAGTTTATCGTAACTCAAGGGTGGATTTTTTAACGGTTCAGTGAGGGCAGCTACCAAATCCCGAGATGCAACGCGAAAATAATCTTAAAAGAACTTTCCTGACTTTTCAACTAACGAAGATTGACAAAACCAACAACTTATAAATACCTAAGTAATAGATAACATGTAAATATAACTACCTAATATAGTTTCAAAACTTTGATGTTTGATATGGTTGACTTTTTTTAAAAGATCAAGTCCAGGATTTTGAGGTGGGACTGGGGGCCCCTAGCCTGCCAGGGCCCCTAGGCCCGGGCCTTGTTGGCCTATAGCGGTAGTCCGGGCCTGTACATGTCTACGAAAATATTAAAAAGGCATAAAATTATGAATAAAAAAAATACACAATGTACTAGGTATGTCATCTTCAGTATAAATGCCTAATAACAAATTCAATGCCCGCAGTTTGTTTTGTTGTTTGTTATAGCATTGTATTGGTTACAATTACAACATCTGTTCTCACATTAAGGAAAGAGACACATAAAGGCCATGCCAGTTTCAGGCCTTATAGATCTAAATAAAATCCCTTGTAAAGGATATAAAATTTTCAATCAACAATATTTTGCCATTCAAATATATGTAAGACAATGGAAAAAAACGAAGTTATGCCTGATTAATTATTAGACAAAGCACATGGATACTAATTATTAAACGTACTGTTGTTAATAGTATTGTATAGTGATGAGATTTGCACTAAAATGTCCTTTATATTACAACGAATATAATCAAAATAGGTACTCAAATGTTTTCTAAGTATAAGGTCACTGTTTCATGTGAAAAGTATTGTTTCAGCTACATTATTAAATGGCAAGTGAAAAAGACACTGCCCTCGTAATAGTACAAATGTGTTACATGTGCCTCATCCCTACTCCTAATTTATTTAGATTTTTTCAAAAATAATAATGATAAAAACTGAGCATTGCAGTGACTCAGAATAAGAAATTAAACGTCAAAATCTGTCAATTTGCCACATCAACCATGCAATGATATTTTGGAATATAAACAATTTTACTACACTTCCTTGTTTACAATTCTTAGTCGTGAGTAAGTGTCGGGAATTACCACATAAAATAAACTGCACAACTAGTCAAATAATGTAACAGAACGGCCATATTGACCACATAACACAGACGGACGGAGAAACATTCCAGCCACAACGTAGAATCACTTAGATCTTGATTCACTAATGAAACTTTAAGTAATCAATACTTACAAAACGCAAAAACACTTAAATTCGCACTTTTTCGAAATAAATATCACTGACAAACACACTTCACAAGACCCGAGGCAGAAACCGTTCGTTGCAATGGCTCAATAAGCCGTTGTCGAGTTTCGATTTTTCTTTTCTCTGCTTTCTAGGATGTTGAAGTTTTATAACGCCATCTGTGATCAAATAGCAGAAACTCCTCTTTTTTAGCCTGGCAAGACTCGACGCACAGATAAGAAAAACGAGGCGCTAATCATAGACCATATGGAGCTTGCCGTTTTTATCGATATTTATCGGATTAGGACATCACTAAAAGATACTTTATACTCATAGCTTCACTTGAAAATTTTGCTTGAATATTCGTACAAAATAATATGAACTTTTCAACAGTTTGTTAATCTTTTTTTTACGGATTTTATAATTTAAATTTATTTCTATATCTCTTTCCTAAGCAGTGTTTGTAATTCCAGTGTTCGGTACTTACTATGTTTGATTTACAAATTGTTGGACTATAAAGTACCTTTGAAACAGATGAAGTACGAGACGTTGAGACGTGCCTACTCTACCTACCCAAAACAAATGTCCGATCTTGCGCCCATTTCGTAAGTTCCTCGAACGACTATTTCGATTGACGCCCTACTAAAATTATTTTTAAATTATATTTGGGCAAATGTGCACTATGAGTTCTTAAAAGAACAATATCAATTCGCGTGTAGTGTATTTTGATAGTTTATTCAAGATTTAAGTGTTATATATTTATCGTATCGGCCGTACTTAGACGAAAGGAATCAAGTTTCATTACAAATAAAAGTGTTTGCGTAAGTTCAGCGTAATCATTTCGCTAAGGATAAATAAGTTGTCTTCGGATAGTTATCGTTTGACCGTCAAAATGGCAGTAAGCAGACCTTTCACCTGGTAGCGCTTGAGTAGTCGGGCAGGATCCTCGATGAGCGTCTCGACGCAGGGTGTGCGCGGAGCGGGTGCGGGCTCTGACGAGTGCTGTGTGCGATGGTGATAGCAAAGCGCAAAGTTAAAGGAAAGCCAACACTGTTCAGTACGAGCACCATGAAACATATGGATTACAACTGGGCACCAGGTCCAGAGCCCCCTAACAACCAGGAGATAGGGGTGCCGAAAGCAGTGTTCGTTCCACATTCAAACTCTCTGCCGTTTGAAGAGAGGAGGGTCACCCTGGAGCAACCTGTCAAGGCAAGTATTTCCAAACACTTGACTGTTCTAAAAATATTGGCACTCAGGTCACTGACACTAAACATCTCCTATCAAAAATCTCATAGTAAACATAAGTATTTTTGGCTTATACTTTCTGTTGAATGTTTAGTTTGCTGTGCTACTGGTTTCTTGTTGAGCTGATTGAAGGTTGGTTGTTTTTACTGTACCAATATTATTTGGATTAAATGGGTTATTTCATGATATCAAGTAGACATAGGTAGGTACATGATATTGTGGATTGATATATTATCAAATTGTTTGTAAATTGCCATGGCAATTATAATCATCAAACAATTTACCTAACATGGGAATAGTTAAAATCATTGTTCTGTAGTTTAATCCCACTATATCTACTAAATAAATGGATGTGCCTAATTATACAATTGATGCTGCCATATACCTATTTAAAAAGTTGGTCCTATTGTGGACATGTGTTCAAAAATATTTGATGCATGTTACCCTGGTCAAGAAATGCACCTGGTTTTTATTTAGTGTGACTAAAACTGGTTATTAGGAAATTAAAAAAAAAGTTTTTTTCATAGTTTTCTTAGAACTAAGTACTACAAGCAGTCTCAGTTGCAATAATGAATACACATTTCGTCTATACAGATGCTATCACTGCCTTAACAAGTGGCGGAATATGATAAAATTACTGGAAGATTGGCTAAATTACACCTATTCATGAATGCCAACCTGCCATCTTTGAACAGCCCTAATAAATTTAATCAAAATATAAAAATTATCCTCCATAAATTGTTCAAACTATGGTCCCCATTACGGAATGCAATACCAGTATTTTTGTACGACCGGACCCAATACCGGTATACTGATTTTGCCCACACAAAATATACCAATAAAACATTCCCCATTTTTTAACTGACTTCAAAAAAGGAGGAGGTTCTCAATTCGACTGTTCTTTTTATCATTATTAAAAAATATATATTTTAAATCATATATACAGATGTTAATAATTTATTACACACAGCCAGGATTATCATTAGGCTCAAAATAGGTAGTAACTTGTTGATCTAGTATCACAAAGTCTAATCTGAGTGTACAATTGATAAGAATTTATCTGGGTTTGGATCTTGTACATACAAGAATTTATCTCTAGTAACTATGTAGTTAGTTTTTGATCTTTCTCAATACTCATTGTTTTCCACCCTCGTTTTGGCTATGCCTACTCCGATTAAATCCAAATGTGTAAAAATGCTTAAGTACATTTTAGAATGAGGTAGTTTTTTTCTACATGAATCTTTAATTTGTTCTAGTTGATGCTTCTCCAGTCTATGATGACCAGTTTAGTAATGCTAATAAAACTTTTATAAAACTTGCTTCATGCTTATAATTTTAACATAGTAACTTTAATTTGTGTAGTTAATTATAATAAATGTATGTAGTAACATTAAAAAAATGCATTAATGTCCTCATGCCTTATATAGATAAGAAACCCAAAGTAACTGTTTAAATGTTATTGACCTCAATCAAAATAGAACTGACCAACCTACCAATTTGAAATGTTAATCAACATAAAGCAAAGCTTTGATTGATTCAATAGTCATAATAAAAACACAAGACTCAACAGTCGGCTTGCCATCCTTATTAACGTTTCAAATCGCGTCTCCCTATGCATGTAAGTGATTCCTCTAAGTATGCAACTCAGGCGCGTCTACATTTAACGTCAATTAAAGTTTAGACTTTATATAAATAGTGTTAAGGTCCAAAACTAGTCAAAAATTTTGCATACCATACAATTGACTCCAAAGATATTTTAAGTTTGCGCTTTTACACCGTATTGCGTTGCAATAAAGCGGATGTATATATGTTTTTGACGCTTACAGTACTAGTACTGCCTGAGTCAGCGTGACCCGAAGTACTCGAGACAATTGTGCATTGGCAATTAAATTTAATGAGATTAAATTGTGCTATTTCTGGACATCTGCCGCTAGTGGCGGATACCAGTCTTATCAGTAGGTACTACTACTACTACGTAAGTTTTAAGGAAAATCACAGGTTAAAAATTATGGTAAAAAAGTATTTTCGTAATTTTGTCGTTTCCTCACAATCACGTCATAAATTGGAGTCATAAATACGAATATTTTAGTCGGTTATTTACGCAAATGACAAATGAAATGATGAATGCCTTATGGCATTAAGTTCGCCTTTGGTACGATAAGTTTTCTTTTTGTGCAATAAAGATTAAATAAATAAATGATGTTGAAATTTGAGTAGATAGGCACACGGCACACCTGACAAACTGAAACATGACCGCAGTACATTTCATCACATTCAGACAGGATAAATTAATATTCGAACTTCCATACGCAGAAACAAAAATGTGCCGCTAATCTTGCCCTTATAAGATGACGACACATTTGCTCTTCAATGAACTCTAATCGCCATACCTACGGCACAAGGAAGTAGCGAATTACGGATAAGTTAGCAGTGGGTTGGGTGGGTTATTCGATAGATGTTTAAATAAGGTAAATCCCTATAAAACAATGGTGTACCTACCTACTTCTGAAGTCAAATGTGAGATCACATCAATAAGATTGTAATTTTTTCATGGAGCGACATAGTCACTTCAGTGACAAGCTCTTAAAAAAACCGGCCAAGAGCATTTCGGGCCATGCTCAGTGTAGGGTTCCTTAAACTGAGACCATTAATTCAAAAGGTCGTTTCTTACGGGAAATTTGGCGGCGCTTACGTCATTTTTACTTACGTCCTTTCACTATGGGTTTTGAATGATAACTCAAAAACGGCTCAACCGATTTATTTCAATATAGTTTTCATTGAAGGTACCTACTCATTAGGCCTCAGTTTCATGATTTTTTTTAAAATTTTAGGACCAACGATTCAATAGTTAGATGGGGGGGGGGGAGGGGGGGGGGGGACGCCTTGTTTTTTAACTTTCGGAGCTATTATTTCCGAGAGTATTAGTCTTATCCAAAAACTGTTTTAGAAGACCCTAATTTTTTTTTAAATACCTATCCAAAGATACCCCACACAACTTGGTTGGAACGAAAAAAAATTTCGCCCCCCACTTCACGTGTACGGGAGGTACCCTAACAAAATATATTTTTCGCGTTTTTATTCTACCGTTTTGTCGGCTTGGTTAATGCACATATTTAAACCAAATTTCAGTTTTCTTGTGCTAACGGTCACTGAGCTAGACCGCGGACGGACGGACGGAGTGGACGGACGGACATGGCGAAACTATAAGGGTTCCGTTGTTGCCATTTTGGCTACGGAACCCTAAGAAGAAACCTTTCTTTATGAAAAACTTTTTAAGTGTTGTTTTAAAAGTTTGTGGCATGTCAGCCTCTAGGGGAGACGGGGGCCACTTGACACGACAGGGACTAGACTAGATCATTTGGATAAAAGATAAAAAAAAAAAAAAAAAAAAAAAAGATATTTATTCTTCAATTTAGGCACTTATGAACGTCAGAGAGAAAAGAAACTACCACCGGTTCTAACCCTACACCTCTGACCCGAGAAGTATTACTTATTACCGGCAAGAAACTCGGCGGGACAATTATTGAAATATGTTGCATACTTTTTATTGGATAATAGTAGGTACTATTTACTACCTAGGTACTCCAAGATTTCCCACTAAAATGTTACACATGAAAATATTTTATACCTATTGTATACATTAACTAGAACCGAAGCATTTATTTCAAATTATGTAGATACTAGATATATTAATAACTTTCGCCTATCAGTAAATATGACCTAGCTCGAACCACTAGAATTCACTAGATTAATATCAGAACAGAATCCAACTGCAATATGCATGCCAAAAAGAGTTCAGAGACAGTTAACAAACTGTTTGGTACCTACCATACCAATGTGAAAATAATCGAGGCAGTCTGCCTTATGATTATGAAATAATTAAGTAATCAATTAATAAATTAATAAATGTCCATGGACATCAAGCACATTACATTCAATCATCAATGCGAGGTGATATACATCCGAGTTATGTGCATAATTCACGAGTATTCGCGTGCAGTACGGGCTATTACTCGCAATGCTTACCCGGTGCATTTCAGTCAACCAGTCTAAGCATGCTCCGATTATACATAATTGTTATGGATATTATGTCAAGTTATACTAGGCGAAAGAATATGATTTATGAATTATGTCTGAACGTCCGTCATCATAGCGCAATCATGATTAGAATTTATAACAGAGACATGATGCAAGGTACCTACACACTTGATCGGCTACGAAATGGAAAGGAATAAGGATAACTCGTATTTCAATAAAAAGCACCCTTGTTGTGGCAGAAATCCGCATTGTCTACACTTAATTATCCAAGTTTCGTACCAATTTGATAATGAAATCAGATTTGCTTTGTAAGATAATTGTTATGGTGGTTAAAATTTAGGCCATATACTCCTGAACATCATGTTACGACGGGTAGATAGGTAAGAGTAGGGATCACTGGTGGCAGTGGAAGCAAGCAGCTTGCGCCAGATCCTACCAACTAAGAACCTTACATTCCCCGAAATTTACCTACTCAGTCTTGAGTCCGCCATGGTTGGAATTCGATGAAGGCAAATCTTGTTCTCCGAATTAACTCTAAGTGTTTCTACCCTGCATGTGTTTTCTACGATAAATCAGCATGGAGAAATGCCCAGAGATAGAATATAATAGACTTCCGCCGCCTTATCTGTTTAGGTATGGCACCAAATGCCTTAGCACCGCAGCTTCCGCCTACTACTCGCAACCGGCTCTTTGCCGTTGATTCCATTAATTGAACGTCATTCTGAAACGAACGGTGCAATGTTAATAGGTAGCTTGTCTCGAGTCTCACCGTGTTATTTGGGGCAGCTGTTTGAATGCTCGCCGACGTCATAGGACCAGTTCAGTTCGGTGTGGTTTCCGTCAATACGTTTACGTTTTGTTTGAAGTCAGCATCGTACAGCCGCCATCAAATATATAGGAGCGGTCAAGGTGATCACAAATATCGTAACAACGTTTCTATTACCTTACCAAGGCAAAAAAGTGCATGCTTCGATATTTATGAATACCATAGCCGCTTCGATATATTTGATAGCGACAGTACCTACACTAACTACTTACCTATCTACCTGTTATGTCGTTGTTCTTAGTTGACCTTTCTAAAATTTAACGATCATGCTTTAATTTAATTAACAAACAATTTTATGTTCACTGATTTAGACTTTCACGGTTTTTACTCATAATTATTTGTAATAAACGGGACTTAACCGCGTATATAATTTTTAAATTACCTTCGACGTTTCGAGGTTTCTTTTCGATTTATGTTCGTAAATAATATTTTTTTTCCAATAATTTCTATGGATTCTTAAAGTTAGTGATTGTCGAAAGAAGTTTCTAAACAAAAACAAATTTAAGTTATGATTTGAGCTTGAAATAAAAACAATACGGGAATCAATATAAGTTATTGTTGATGTTTACCATTTTACTCAATTACGAAAAATTTTTCAAAACCAGATCTATCTGTCAACAGCAGATATTCGAAGCAGGCGAGAGGTTCAAATTGATCTTGACACGAGTCTTGTCAAGAAAACACGAAAATGTAAAGATCATATTGAATACCTTGCCCGCTTAGCCACTTCTGCTGCTGACTGTAGCTATCTTACAATACTTACATTTTACCCTAGCCATTTACGTGTGTTATGACACAAATATGAGTTACATTTTTACTTCCCAGTTCAAAGAACGTAAGACTAGCTAGACTCACCCATCAGCGGCCGCACTCGTAGCCCGTTGTTTGAACCTTCTGCCCTCACTAATTACCGGTGCTTTCAAACGAGGGAGGCACAATGCCTCGCTCGCTCTGCGCATATCTATTAGCTCTAACAATGACAAGGTATCTCTGTTGTGTTGAGGAGCTTTTTTTTTTAAACAACCGTGATGTGTGTATGAATTGTAAATCCAGCTACACTGACTATGAAATTCCAAAGACTTCAAAAAATAACAACACTGTTTTGGTTGCTTGGGTGTAGTTCAGTTTTTGGGGTTTGGTTGAGGTCATGGTTAAGATAGGTTACATCATTGACTGTCGACCCTGCACGAGTCTAATTTTACAGAGATACCGCAAATCGATGTACAGTTTAGCCATTTGGCACACACATACTAGAGGTCAAAACAAAATTTTTGATCCGCAGTTCTTTAAAAAAATTCCCTTAGGAGGGGGGTGCTGATTCATCATTTTTTTTGTATGAGGAAAAAAAAATTTTTTTTTAAAAACCTATCGTGTGTGGTATCATATGAAAGGGCTAATAGAGGCGGTTCTAAAAATATACCACATCATTACATTCCAGCCATTTTTTTATTATTATAACAAAATTAATTTTCAAAACATACCAAGTTTGGGCTCCTCCAGATACGATATGGCAGATTTTTTTTTTGTACAATATATCACAAATGATACTTGATACCCTCATATCTAACCCCAAGAAAGCAATTTTGAAAATAACTTCATTAAGTATTTATTTTTTATTTTTCAATATTACAAAATAACGCAGTACAAAATGTACTGAAGTAGAGTTCTACTAGAGTTCTACTTCAGTACATTTTGTACTGCGTTACTTGATAATTTTGAAAAATTAAAAATAAATACTAAATGAAGTTATTTTCAAAATTGCTGTCTTGGGGTTAGATATGAGGGTATCAAGTATCATTTGTGATATATTGTACAAAAAAAAAATCTGCCATATCGTATCTGGAGGAGCCCAAACTTGGTATGTTTTGAAAATTAATTTTGTTATAATAATAAAAAAATGGCTGGAATGTAATGATGTGGTATATTTTTAGAACCGCCTCTATTAGCCCTTTCATATGATACCACACACGATAGGTTTTTAAAAAAAAATTTTTTTTTCCTCATACAAAAAAAATGATGAATCAGCACCCCCCTCCTAAGGGAATTTTTTTAAAGAACTGCGGATCAAAAATTTTGTTTTGACCTCTAGTATGTGTGTGCCAAATGGCTAAACTGTACATCGATTTGCGGTATCTCTGTAAAATTAGACTCGTGCAGGGTCGACTATAAGCTCCCTTGCGAACTTGCGTGGAAACAGATAGGTCTCCTGTTGTGGTCATCGGAGGTTGTTCACTAAGGTTAGGTACTGCTCAGTGCACACATACACTGATCTTGGTCGGATTAGTTACTTAGGGTTTACGAGTTTTTATTACCATGTTTTGTAGAGTTTTGGATGTAGTCCAGTGGACTAGTCGACTCTGCCGTGAATAACCAATCGCTGTAGTAAAACATGTTAATACCCTGTGGTGTAAATTGTGCCGTGGGGTGCCCGGCCTTAGAATTGTCCCCCACCATATCGTCCCGTGGTTGCAATAGGAGTCTGCTAAGGGAATATACCGGGAGATGGGCAGCAGCATCTTCCGAAAGCCTAAACAACAATAAACAAAAAAAAAAACTGCGCGTGGCAACCCGCCTGCCAAGCGTGGCGCGTATATGGCAAACCCCCCTTTAAAGGAGAGGCCTACGTTCAGCAGTGGACGTCTCATGGCTGAGATGGATGGTGGTAAATTAGGAAATACACAATGCTCTAATCAAGACGACACTGAGGTGACGTAATATTAAGATCCTTAATGGTTGACCGTGTCCCTGTAATAATGTGTTTCATCGATATGGCTGAATGAGTCGTAACAGTGTTACAGCTGGCGAGATAGCGTTCTCAAAGTACCTACTTACTTTTTACTACCTACGTTCTTAAAGATATCTATTTGTTTTATACTGCTGTATCTTATAGTTGCGTTAATCTCGTTCGGAGTAATCCTACGGAGCTTGGGGTCCGCGGCCAAAACCAACGAGTGTTATTAACACTTTACAGTTATTAACACTACATTACCCACCCTTCATCGGCAGACGTTATAGTCTGCAAAACCCAATTTGTCAGTGCAATAGAAGAAGAAAACTATACCCATCCCTTATTTTAGTGTATATATGATAGTACTAGAGTAAGAAATACAGTACTAGAGTATGATTCTAGGGTTTAAGTGAGAAGCTCCCTGACTAAACTATATTCATATCTACATGAAAAACTACAGAATATATGTTACTTAGTGATCGCACATTACTTTGCAAAGGGCTAAACTCCAATAAAACCAGCGATTTGTCGAACAACTGCTGCATGCTGTGTATACTTGCTTTGGATATCGTGCTAGTTATAACACATTTAACGCCTACTATATTGTTATTGGAGTTTGTATGATATCTGTTTAGTGTACCTAATAAAATAAAATAAAATAAACTGACCTATTCGGCATTGGGCAATGAACACGAAGTACTTATTTAATAAACAACATGCACCGACCACCTACATATGTATATTTTAGATAACTATGCAAACGGATACGTGTTAGTACAATGTGTAATAATTTATAGCATTCAGGTAATCACAAACACATTGAACCCAAAACGTACATGTAAACAAACATTTGTTCCGACTCGGTAAATATCTCATATTTACACATGGATATCTAGATCAATTGCCGCGCGAGTAGAGAACTAGCAATGGCATTGTTGTGTGTACAGTAATTCTCATTACCTAGTGCGGTTGCGGTACAGATCTCACAATAAAACTAGAACACTGAGTACAAACACAATAAAGTTACTCTGTACTTTATTCAACCAGGAGGCCGTTTAGTGAATCAGTATTAAAATCTGAAGTCTCTAGCAAACATATTTGTTAGAAAGAAACTTGACTTTTGTTCTCCAGGGCTTTACAAAACGGCCGAAGACGACTCTTGTAGGCGGGACACCTGTTGATACTTATTGGAAAGCGATGTCTACGTTCGACGTAGGTACAACTTTGTTGATGTAACTTACGTTTCGCTGTTAGGTAACAATTGAAATACTCAAACAATGCGGGTCAGGCCAGCAATTTTCTGACGTATTTTTTTTACCGAACATGGAAAGTTAGTAGTTATGGAAATTTTCCATCTTTTCTCCAATGTGCTCGGCAATTTTCAGCTTACTGTAGCAAAATGAGTACGTGAAGTTCTTCATTTTTTACCAAAACGAATTAAAAAAAATAAAAATCATTATTTACCTGTTTTAGCGGCCGTGAAGTAATTTGTCAACGCCATAAATATGCATACACTTTTGCACCTTACTCCATTGTAATAAGGTTCAAAGTGTATACATATTTTAGGCGTTGACTAGTAAAATCCATTACTGTATTGTTTTTTACCTTTTAAACTTTTCATCCGACTAAGAAATATCATTTCAAACAGCCAATACTTAAGCGACGTCTATACACCGTCTGAACGGCAATCCCTTCAAACTGTAGGATAGAGCGAGATAGTTAGATCAAAAACCTTGGTTGTCTCGTTCTTTGTCATAGCACCGCGTCTGATCGTGCGAATGAGGCTTAATACAATCATAGACAAAACAACTATTTTTAAGGTTTAATCTTGTATCTGTTGCATAAAAGGAGCATATTTAATACTGTCTGAAATAGCTTTTGACGAAAATTTCTTTTTAAATATTATTTGAATGAAAATTGGCAGTATACATAGTTCTTAATACTTTAAAAATAATTATAGAGGGAAGCTAATTCATGACATTGAACGCTAATAACGTAACCAAAATCTGTAATTTATTTCATTTACTTTACTTTATTTCCTCGCACATTTAGAGAAAAGCACTATATATGCCTCGGCGGGAATAGAAATTCGTGGACTCGTCTTATTTTTTCGGACTCAGCTGCGCTTCGTCCGAAAAAATCGCTCATCCACGAATTTCCCTTTCCCGTCCTCTGCAATAATGTACTATTTATCCAAGACGAGCTTATTTGGGGCTTATCTTAAAAACAAGTCAAATGAATACCTGTTGTTTTATTTTGAAATTTCATAATCCAAAATTAATTTGTTATTTCGAAGTTCAATAAAAGTTCATAGTAAGTTTTGAAATGTTTACAAAATTTTATGTAGCCTTCAGAAACCTTAAACTTACGTCTACTCTAATGAAACTCTTATATAATATTGAAACCAAATTGAAATGAGGATACTTTCTTTCTAATATATTGACGTTTTTTTATTTCTTACAGATTGGACGCAATGTATATCGAGCAACTCCCAGCCCTACGAACACCATCTTCGAATGTCGAGTGCTTTCGCGGCATCATGCCACGCTGTACTATGACAAAGGACACTTTTACCTCGTGGCAAGTTTATTTGATTTTGCTTAGAATATTTATGTATAGATTTATTTTGTTGTGTGTCTTTAGAGAGGTATTTTCGTTTCTTTAATACTTACTCGTAAGCTGAGGTTTCGCACCCCTTTTGCAATGCCGCGTCACACCCTAATGGGATTGCGAATTTCAAGCTAAGGGTGGGTTGCACCACGCACAATTAAAGGGCTAATCAACGTTAAATATGAATGGGAACTGTCAATTTTATACAAGCAAATTTTAACGATGACGTTGACGTGAACAGATGCTTCGGTGCGAGGTGAGATATTGCTTACTTTAACACTAGTCTGCCCTGACTGCACACGCCTTTGACTTATTTGCCGACGTGTACACGGAAAAAACTTTTTTTTTCTAAACATTATTAGCCAAAAACTTAAGTGGTCACGCCGACAACGCGTGGTTTAATGACAACGTAGTTATAGTCAGGTGCTAGCTATATTTAACAACACTTTGGTAGCTATATTTAATAAAACTATGTAATTTCCACAAATGAACTACTTGCGATTTCGTAACGTTTGTTGTCCCGGGATTTACAAAAAAAATTGTAGTTATTACAATTTTTTTTGTTGTAATAAATGATTTTTTTTCCCATTCCATTTTATTGATTACTCTCCATCGTAGAATTCATAGACGAAACTAAAACTCAAAACTTTCTTGCAAAGGGCTTCACTGAATTAAAGCTTCATTCAATGCTAAGTTCGATTCGACTGTGTTAGGACGATTTATGTAACTATACATACATGTAAGTATTGAAACATGATGAACGCGCCGCGCCGATCGCGTGACGTGGAAATAGTTGCACGCTCCTACATGTTTTAGCGTTGGTCTAATATTGAAGACACGAATGCTAAGATTGTATTTGTATATAGTCGTGTATGTAATCTAAAGACAAATAAGTCCACAAGTTCCATATCACTACTTACAAGCGTCTATGTTTATAAGTCTTCCAAATAGCAACCATTCTTAATAGCGACAGTGGGTTACGAGCGATACCATCACACTTATTGTATTGATTTTGTCAAAGTCAAGAACCGGTACGTATGCAGGTGACCTCAATGTTACCAAATGACTTCAATAGTGGGCGATCAAAGCTGCGGTAGCTCTTTTAGTGCCATCTAATTGGTGGTTGAAGCTTATCGACTCGTTTTAAAGCAGTAATTAAGTCAAAGTTGAAGTTGTTCTAAACTTGGCATAGACTTGAGTATTTGCTGGGACTGGAGTCTTTTCGAAAGAGGTACTAATATTGTGTCATAAATTTCTAGTGTCCTTTTAAATTTACTGTTTAGATAAATTATTTATGCCATAAAGAATTTCGTAACATCTCACACATATGAAGCGCATGTAAAGCTAGAAGTGTGAAGGTAGCCTTGCGGTACCTAAGACGTCCGACTTTCAATCCGAAGGTCTCGGTTTTTCGGAACATATGTACGGAATATCATTTGATTTACCAGTCGCTTTTCGGTGAAGCAAAAACATCGTAAGGAAACCGGACCTAATCCCAAAAAGACCTAGTTTCCCCTCTGGGTTGGAAGGTCAGGTGGCAGTCGCTTTCGTAAAAACTAGTGTCTACGGCAATTAACGGGATTAGGTTGTCAAGCGGACCCCAAGCCGGGACAAACGCTAGGAGGAAGACTCACATCTCTATAATATTTAAAAAAGATAAGCAAACTGCGCACCGCTAGTTTTAGTTATTTTTAATCTCATCCAAACGCTGTGCTGCAAGTTATGTTCAAGTGCGTAATTAGTATCCATTAGGTAGAAGTAGAACGTCATGCGCACCGCACTTGTTACATAGTGTTTTTGTTGATTCCATCACTTCGGCATCTTGACGCGTTCGGAGATGCTTCTAAAGAATGGAATTTGCTTCCGTTGTACTCGTATGTCTTCACTGATAATGATATTGATAAATGATACTTTAGGTACATTCAGGGGTAGAGTGGGTAGATTACTAGATTATACTGACGTATTAAGCGATATCCTTGGCCCGTTGATACTACCCAAAATGTAGTTCGTTCCTACTTAGTCGTATCCTGTTACCTCTTTTCGGACTAGTTGTAGTCTTGATATTTTGTTGTTTCGGAAAAGTCATAAGGTTCCTCGGTCCTTTGTCTTTATAAATATAATGTTATTTATTTAATAAATAAACAATGACTTAAATTGTAAACACCTAGTATCACTAATCCATTCACTGTATCAGCTACATTATATCAACAATAAAAAAAACATATAGATACATTATAATATTTATAATATAAACATATACAGTACATATTGTAGTGAGTCAGACCGAAGATGAGATAGCGAGAGTGCGCAATGCTCGGCTGTGCTAGCTAGTCATTATTACTAATTAGTGCTTAACAAAGCGTGTTCAAAGGCACCATTGAGCAGATCTAAACCTGATTTGAAGTTCTAGACATGTATATAGTCTAAATGCATAGTAATTTGCAAGGTTGCCATTCAGATTCAGATTTCATTGCAGATTCCAGAACTGTTAAATATGCATGGACACTTTATGAATATACACTTCATTTTTACAATACACTGTAAAGTACAATACAACTGTAAAAAAGTCCCACGTGTAAAACTACGGTAGGAAGAAGGTTATAAAATAGAAAACCACGATATCAAAAATATGCTGTGTTCGACTGCTATACATGCTGTAATAAGATAACGCGTGTATATCCGCAAAAACTATAATTGATAATAGCAACAGTAAAGCAGGGCCAGAATAGTTTAAATATCTCAGAAGGCTAACTCAAAACGCTAGTCGACATGAATTAAAACCAGGGATACAGTTTTGTAAGTAAATTAGCATAGAGACAACGGCAGCACGCTCGCAGGCGTGTAATTCCAATTGCTTGATACAGCATCGTCTCTAAGGGACGACCCTTTTTTTCACACTTGTAACTATCTGACTGAGATAATAACGTAGTACTAGTATTAAAACAATTATTACTAATGAAAACACAACAGTGATAAACAAAAAAAGAACCGACTTCACTTAGGATCCGCTATTCCAAGAGGAAGTGGCCGAGTTGCTGTAAAAAATAGTGAAATCACTATGGGTGTGCCTATAATAATTGAAGAGTTCCCTCGATTTCTCCAGGATCCCATCATCAAACCCCGACTTGGTGACAATGGGACCATCTAGGGGTTATACCCGTTCGATTTAAAAAATATTTTAAAAATCTGTTCACGATTCACGGAGATATCGAGTAACATACATACAAAAAAAGGATTCTATACCATAGGGGAGCTAACTTGAGCAGGATTAAAGATCGTTTACCGTTTAGTTAGATTAAGACAAAAAGAACACCGGCATTAAAATAAACAGTAATCTATAACTGGTGATTCTGAAAATACTGTATAAGTGTGATCTCAAGCGGCCTTGGTCTCTGGTTGATCCTTCACCGATCGATCTTAACTCCGTTTGCAGCAGTCAATTCAGCATCACATTCTCTTGAAATATTGGAGTCTTCCCATACAATGAAACACTGTAGGCAGCGTACCAGCGGTATCTACCCGCCTAACGTCTACCCGCAATAGATGAACATTCTACAGGCGGGCTAGCATATCTTATGGCTGCTCTACATGATGGGCCATCATAGGGACGCAGATATACGACGGAACGAGGTCGCAATATCGTTAGCTCCCTCTAACGTATAGCTGCATCGCTATGATGGCCCATCACGTAGAGGAGACATCACGTTGTCAATTGTCACTTCATACTTCGAGTCGCGCTTGAAGTATGGAGAGTCGCGCAACAACGTAAGCTGTGCTGGCCGTGCAGGTTAGATAAAGTTATTGTTTTTAAATAATAGTACATTGTTGTAGAGGCTAGAAAGTAAGCTACAGGTGGATCGAGTTAGTTCGAGGGCCGACCCGCCAGGGGAGGCCCTCGAAGATACGAGTCCACCTATAGCGCTTTCGGCCGAGACATTACATAGTGCTTTTCACGACTACTGTGAGGAAATAAAATAAAAAATCAATTGGCATATACAAACACTTTAATAGATACTATTTATAGGTATATTGACGGTTCATATGCTTTTCACAAGCACGATAAAGTAAACGAGCATGTAACTTTCTGCAAATAAATGCTTCTTTTCGCCATCCTTCCATAATATGAATTTTTCGTCGGATATTATATTGTATACAAAATATCACTGTTCATGGGCCTTCTTATTTAGGACGCCATTTCACTGGTAACAAATTTCTACGCCTGTGCAGTTTCTTGAATTTCGGTGGGCGCCAGCGTATTAATAACATTTTCTACACTTATTGAACTCATTTTTACTGCATAAATACAACTTTCTTGTTTTTCAGTCAAACATTATCCAATTCAATATGTATTTTTCTCGCTCCACCTTTATTACTTTTTTTTTCACTTTTAAGAAGCGTTTTACGATGTTTGCTTCAATCCGACTCAAACGGCTATTAGACATTGCAACCTGCAGAGCCCAATCTGTCAGGTTGGTAGGTATAATTAAAGGTAGGGCCCGTAGGGAGCTGAAGGAGGGAGAGGGAGAGGCAGGGTACACAACAGATTGGGCCCTGCAAGTTGCCATGTCTAATAGCCGGTTCACTCCTTACCCACTTTTGGATAGAAAACCACAAACGGTTAAAAAGGTAAAAACGCCTTAAGGGTGATCTGAATGATTCTGACGTTTCTTTTTTTTAAACAAGTAAATTGGTTCGATAAACAACCTTATTTTATTTTAAAATGAAAAAGTGGTGCCAAAAAAAGACCTTTTTAATGTTTTAAATGATTCTCATTGGCGGGTCCAATGCAATGACATCTGGATTTTACTTTTCTACTATGACATTTCATTGCTGCAAAATAGCAATTCTTGTAGTGGTTGTTCAGATGCTACAGCAATTGCTTACTTTCCAGCTTGGATTTTGATCTTCTTTTGCCACATTTCCGAGCAGGTGGCGTGAAAAGATAGTTATCTGATTGCTCTTGCCATACAAAGTGATTTACAATGACAGGAGCTGTCTGATTACCGGCTTGATTTAAAAATACTACTTTAGAGGCGATTCGCTTAGCAAGTAGTAGGAATATAGAGCTAAAGGCCGTAGGCGGAAATCAGTGAGAGTTAACCCGTTCAAGGCTCTGTTGTAACGCTTCACTACATGTGGGATGAGCGGTTGAGCGATCGCTGTGTTGCGATGTCTTGCAGATTAACTTAATGATTATTATGACATCGCGAGCGTGAGAATAAGGCTCAGCTCAGGGACATTTATCGGGATAGATGTCGATGTTCGGTTCCTTGCAAAAATGAAGATGACGTTTTGACGTCAAGATGTAAAATAGAAAGAAAAATGTAAAAGGCTAAAAATACGTCAAAAAACGAGTTAATAATAATTTTTGAGTTTGTAAGTTGTTTAAGTAATAAAATAACTTAGGACACGGATGAACCAGCCGGAAAATTGTCACGCACATAAAATGGTTATTGTTATTATGGCTGGCCGTTGTGGCTAACATGTGGGACAGTGGCCTTCTGAGGTACTGGTCCTCCTTACATGTTAGCCTTAAAAATATATTTAATTTAACGTTATTTAAGTGTAATGAATTTTATTTATTTATTTTAATTGTATATTTTATTGTATTATAATTTTAATTAAACTATATTTTAAATTTCATTATGATAAACTGTATGTAAATAACTATGGATGTTATTTTCCGAAATAAATGTTTTTTTAATATTATGGATAAATGACATAAATTTATTTATTCATTAAAACTTGTGCTAGTTTGGATTGACAGTGGTAAATATGCAGTCTATACCTTAAGTCTGACAAACCGATGAACTGTTAAGCGCCTGCTACTCATTCTCTAGTATTTGTTTTAATTACATTATAATCATAAATATTAAATTTAACATTACAGTTTTAATGAAACCGTTATACTATACCTTGTGATAACAAAAAAAATCAATGAATCACAGTAATTGTTACACTGATTAACTTGTGTGGATTATATTAACGTGATTTGATAAAGTAAATACTTACTAAACTAAATGAAATCAAACTTAAATTGACTTTATCATTGGATCTCACCATTTCGCACCTAGAATAGACATGAATAACTAATCGCGAACAAGTTCTACGTACCTATTTAAATCCACGAATTGTGTTACACCTATTAACCGATTCACAAAAAAGGAAGTTCTAGATGCAACTTGATTTTGTTTTACATATTCAATGTCCTGTGTAAATCAAATATAATTGATGAAAAGCGAAGCCCAAGAGCAGAGACACAGATGAACGACAGGATGACAATGGTATTACTGTAGAAATCATCAATTTAGCCGATTTAGTGTATAATATTTTACTCAGAATCTGATGATGGGACACATGAAGTATTGACGTATGATATGTGCAGATATATTTCAGAGTTACTTGCTTATAATGCTTCAATTAGTTGATTTGCTTCAGTTGCCTTATTGAGTTCTAATTAGCTAAGTACTAATTTCGGTCAAATATAGACTTCTACATTCCCAGTTTACGAAACTTCAGCGAGAGCCTACTATTAAACAATAATGATTAACTACGTTGTCGTGTTGCATTATTGTGCTTCCGTTTCAAATACTGCAATATGCATTTTAATAAAGGACCACCTGCCGATTTGTTCCGACCCACCACTCTGAAGCTTTTACGCTGACGCGATATTTTATCTTTAATTGTCAAAGTGTAGAATGCATTTGATATTATAACATATTATAAGTAAATAAAACAAATATCACGTAACAATTTTACACGACCTAGTCTTGGGACTAGTAAGCCTAAGAGGCTGACAAGAGCCGATGACCTTCAAATTGACTTTACTTAAACAGTCATATAGCTATAACTACTTGTTTTGGAAAAGTAAAAAAAATATATGTTAATATTCATTATATTTAAAAGAACTTGGTTAATTCCAATACACGATTGGACGAAATTGGCTCGATAGAAAATAATTCCAATGTTACATCTAAAATTAGCTTAAAACAATTGCACGTCTTTAGTTTCTTGGCTTATATGTCTGTAATTAAGGACAACATTCCACCACACTAATACTAAAAACTTCGTTGCCTTAAATTTCTCAATTAATGCATAGTTTTTTTTTAATTCAATATTTTGCAAAATTTGCAATGAGCTCCCATACTAATCGTAACGCAGTGTTTCTCTTTCACTCGCGCTGAAAAAGATAGGGAGGGAATTTGGCTCTTATCATCCTCTTAATAAGGCTTGTGTTATGGGTGGAGAGAAACCACTAATATTTAGATATTTTTGATTTTTTACCGACTTCAAAAAAAGGAGGTTCTTAGTTTGACCCGCATGTTTGTATGTATGTTTGTTCGCGATTATCTCGCCTTTGGCTGAACCGATTTTGATGCGGTTTTCAGAAAAGTATTTGTTACACTCTGGAGAAGGTTTTAGAATAGAAAAAGGGGTCGTCCATTTATATAGTATCAATGTCGTCACTGAAATCTATGTAACAACGAGCATCCCAGCCATTATGCTGACTGCATGTTTCAGTAACATCTATCAGAGCCTGCATTTTTCCGGATGTTATGTACCTATATCGTTCCACCAAAATATATTTTTTTATCTTTCAGAGCTTAGCTTTTGTTTTATAGCACTAGTGAATATGCCTCTAAATTATTATTTTATTTTATATGTTGCTAGGCAAACTATTTAGATAGGAGTTATACGTGAAGTGAACCCAACCTAAGCTTATCTGCTCTACTGCACTGATTAGTTCCAGTAGAAACGGTCAAACAATTTTGTAGCTTACCTTTGATCTTGCTTAGGTAATAGTTGAGTAGGTATCACTAGGTACTTATTTAATTACTACGCATTTCTGTGCTTCCAAACAAACACTAAATTACAAATTGTCGATCAAAATCTAGCCTACAACAGAAGGCGCCTTTGTGTCCGTAATTTGGAGGTCGACATTAGATACGCAGCATTGTTGCATTGCATTCTATAATAATTTCAGCTATCTGGCATCAAGCCGTCGGGCATGGAATGTCGTTTGTGTGACCGCTTGTTCGTTTTGTCATCACTATCCGCTAGTGAGCTATCATGACTGACGTGCTCGATACCTGCGAAATATATGCGGCTATATTTCTTATTTGTCATTATCCCTAATCTGCCATGACCTATAGTCCAAAATAAATCGTTAAACAAACGTTTGACGCTAACAAGTGTAAACTGCGAAGCATGAAATTTTTTCTAGATGCTGCAAGCGTCAACTTAGAAGAAACTAGCTAAGAGAAAATGGGAGGACATCGCCTATTCATTCAAACTTAGTCCCTGTCTCCCTTTCTGGATATTTCACACCCATTTGATTCTATAACCATAGCTATGTCAGCTACCATATCTATACTAAATCAGAAGCGGTCGTTCACGTTGGTCAATCGCGTTCCGATATCCCGGCGATGTGTCGCTTACATCTCCGTATGCAACCATAAAAAACCTCAAGATTAACCATTATTTTTCAGTTTTTCATGATAGCACTTATTGTTCGCAGGACAACCAAAGCAGCAACGGCACGTTCATCAACAACAACCGGTGTTCGATATCGAAGGAGCAGGAGCCGCACGAGGTGTTCTCGGGGGACGTGGTCCAATTTGGCATTCCCGTTGTTGAGAATGCTACCAATTCGGAAAAGGTAACATTTATTCTATATTTTAAGGAGCGCTATCGCGAATATCAAAGTTCATTAATTGACTATCTGCCACTCTATTAAACTATATTCCAGCGACAGAGAGGTAAAGAGACAGACGAACGCAAGAAGTGTTACTTGCTTGTCTTATTATGTAAACAAACGTCTGTCAGTCAGTCAGTCATCTAGAAGCCGGAATGTCCGTTACTTTTGAGGTTATTCGTTCGTTACTTCGATTATAGAGGATTTTTTTATTAGAAATGATATTTTTTAGGTGTTACTTGATTGAATTGCTTAATGTATATAACAACATTTTAAGAGATAATACCAGGGAAAAGTGTAATAATATCCTTAAGAAGTATTTGTTTACATGATAAGACAAGTAAGGATGAATAAAGTATACTAGGTCAGATCCGGGAAATGTGAATATTAGCCACTACGATGTGTGCGCGAGCTGTTAGCGATCCTTTGGCAAATGGTTCGCGAATGACGCTCTATCGGCTCATTCGACAGATCTACACGCATCTTGATAATTTTACACATACAAATACAAATCTTTGTTCCATTTTAATTATCAGTGATAATATCACTTAACAGTAGACTTTGATTATACAGGGTCAAAGGTGTAAAGCAGCGTTTTAGGACTTGTTACTGTTTTCGTCTCATCTTTTCATTCTGTTTCGTTTTAGATTCGCTTGCACTACACACTTCTTAAACTCATCCAACTTTCAGTTGTAAAGGTATTCAAATTCGAACTCACGTATTTTCTGCGTATAACGACTATCACGACAATGAATTATGTAAATTCACAAAATAAATTAGGGTTGTTCGAGTTTAATAATACTAAACACGTGTTTACTACGTTCTGATTATGTAGGAGTTCGATATCGCATACGTACGTGTACACATAACACATAATTCAACGACATTTCCGCCACCATGTACATTTTTTATCGCTTACATCAGAGACAAAATAAATAAGGACTGCAATCTCAATGTAATGTCGCGTCAGGACATTGGTTGTAGCAGATGGCATTACTTTGGTTCTTGTTCTGGTGTCCTTCTTCAAAAGGTGTTTTGGTGTTCATTAATATCGCGAGGCTGTTTAAGACCGCTTCCTGACTTGTCGGCGCGGGAGACTCGGTAAAAACGGTACCGCTTCGTTACTGCGCGCCTATATTCGAATGCGTGCCTTCTGAATGACGCGGGAGCGGGGCGGTGAGCATGCGGCATACCGCTCCCGCGCCAGTCAGGAAGCACGAATTCAAATATAGGCGTGCAATAAGAAAGCGGTACTATTTTTTACCGAGCACTTTTTACTGCACCGCTCCCGCGCCGTCAGGAAGCAGCAAGCAAGCAAGCGCAGGTCAAAGCACTGAAGATTGACTGTCTTTATTTTTTATAATTCTCTGCTTAGGCTTACAATTCGAGCTACATCGAACGATTGTCACTACAACTATGCATCGGTTTCCCACGGAAACAACTCTCAGAATACAAACTAGTCGTAACCTATCTTTGTTTTTGTGATGTAAATGGAAGTATCACAATGACTGACGAAGCAGCTTATATGGAAGGAGCTGCTTTCCTTATCAGTAAGATTTTATGCAGAAATACCCGTATTTAAACGGCACCTAGAGCGACATAATATAAAGTTAACACTACAGCCGATCGCGTGACTTCAGTGTTAGTCGTGTTCGCCGCACTTAACTCACTGAAGTGATCTTTGTCTAAATAAAAACCAGATTACGCTAATCAATGCCTGGCTTATAAGGAAAGAGTAGCTTCCTGACCAGTGATTAATAAGTATAGGTACGACACTTTAGCGTTACACATATAGCGAGTCTAGCATGACTGACCGCGGGAGCGCGTGACTCGTATAAGGTCATGTTTCGCATGCGCTTAAAAAGGATTAAAGTTTAAATGAGACTTGTTTCTCATTTAAACTTTAATCCGGAAGCCAGAATTAATTGCCCTTCATTCTTTCATGCGTCAAATGTGTAGAAGCTGTCTTGAAAGATTTACACACAAAACAACGCGATTGGTCAAGGCAACAAGGTGCAACGATTTTAACAAATGTAAATGATATTACATCATATGTTTTTAAGGTGGCAACACACCTGGCCTTATTATCTTAAAATTGGAGTTTTATCTCGTGTACTTTACTGTGAAATAAGAAAGAGACGCAGAATGCAGATGCGGCCACAAGCGGGCCTTTTTCCCGCATCAAACCAGAGTGTCCGTGTGTGAACTCCTATAGTTAAACAGGTTGATTATTAATATAAATGTTTGTCACACAATGTCACCTCACATTATCATGTTGAATTAATACCGCCGTCTTTCAAATTAGTGCAATGCAAGAAATGTAATGATAATGATATATTGCGTGACAAGTAACATAGCGGTTAGCAGCACATTTAACGCCTTTCTCTCATTTAGAGTAGTGTAAGCAAGCTAGTTAACTAGTCACTAAGTGTAGGGCCTACTGTTACATTGTAGGCTGACTAAGGCCAGACCAGATGTCTTTGTTTAGATTTGCGTGTTCGCAGCTACATTCATCAATTTCATCATCCTCGTACCTACATTTATGTGTAACATCTAAAAGATATATCATCGAGTACGGAAGTTGTCAACTCTTGTTGTCTCCTTACCGCTGGCACATCCTAAGTTATGGCATTCTGGCAGGAGATGATAGCGGGTGACGAGGTTGATCGTGTGTCGGTTGGGAGGCAGTTCTGAGATCGGGTGCCGGCATGAACAAATGCGGATCGTCTCGAACTAAATCACTTATCATTGTAATCATCACCATATAGTTACTTTAACTTTATCTCGGGAATTGTTTTAAATCATATTGAGACATTATAGTCCTCCTCATCGATTTCGAGACATTAAGAGTCGCCAGGACGCTCGCGTGAACTCGCGTCCCCATACAAACGTAGTTCAGTTCTCATTTTAAAACGACATGCTTTGGAACCACGAAATTTGGCATGGGCATTCTAGCAGTACAGATCTATGTCGGTAATTCGTTTTCGTTGCTAAAAATGTAAATGTAATACAAAGAAAATATAGCAAAAATAAGTTTTGTATGTAAATCTGTATCTGGCTGTATTTTCTTTGTAACCCATTTCATGGGGAAACCCATGTTATCGGCTACGGCGTAGCGCTACGCGCGTAGCATAGCAGTGAATGTGACTACTTACTAAGCTGTGTATTGTGTTCAGTAAACCAACCCACGTAGTTTAACAATTTTATGGTGATAACAGTTACCAATGGTGTTGTTGTCTCAATATGATCCAAAACAATCCCCAAGAGAAACTTAAAAAGCCATTGGTTTTCCATTGTGCTCATGGCAAGTCAACACTCATAAGTAAATATATTAATTCGCAGAACACGTTCCCGCCCGTGGTTGCGCTGCTCAAACTGTTCCACCCCGATGGCAAAGAAGCGAAGCTCTCCTTCAACCCCACCATGACGACGCCGCTGCACCTCAAGGAACTGTATCAGCTGAACAACTTCGTACAGGTGCGTACTATCACACGATCAGAATGTATGAACTTATACCATCGCCCACACTGTTAACTGCCCATCGGCAGACCTTATGCCTTTTGTAATAAGGTCGACCTATCTTCAGTTAAGAGTGTTGCTGTTTGTACAGTGGGTCCTTGCCTAGCGGTTAAAGTAGTAATTAATATAGAAACGTTTTCAACGTCATTGTGAATTGTAGTGTAGTAACTAACACACACTCACTGCGCCATTTTCTCATCGTTTGTCCACACTGAGCTCCGACGTATCACTTACTACGTTATTCAACGTGACTTACTCGTTTCTATATAATATTATGTCTGAAGCTCACGACAGTTTTGTTTTTAAAGAGGTTTTTCTTTCTTAAACCATAGCACATTTACCAGTATGAACTTCTATGATGATGGTCAGATTGCGTTAAGATTCCATATTTGGAAGCCAAAGATCAAACATCCATTATTAACTCGATTATACCTGACAGTGTAACAACGCTCTGATTTTCTTAATAATAACTTGCACCAGGATCATTTTTAAAAACCTCATTTGTTAGCTGCTGATGAAGGAAGAAGAATTCAAAAATTGTACAAAACTGAAACATATTTTTTTTTGCAAAAACGCCCATTAAGAGATTAGGAAAGCGTTCATTCATGACGTGAATAAGAAAAAAACCGGCTAAGTGCTAGTGGGACTCGCGTACGAAGGGTTCCATACCATTATCTATGTTTAATTTTTTTTAGGGCACAAACGGTACAATATTTCTTTCAGTAATAGTAATAAATTAGTACACAAACTAATAAAGTTTCCACCAAAAACTAACTCATTTACACAAAATAAGGAGAATCTTTTTTATAAAAAAACGGCAAAAAGACATGTCTGTTGTATGGGAGCCCCCTTAAATAATAATTTTATTCTGCTATTTAGTATTGGTTATAAAAGGGGCAACAGAATTACATCATCTGTGACATTTTCAACTGTTTAACTATCACGGTTTATGAACCGAAATACAGCCTAATGACAGACGGACAGATAGACAGATGGACAGATGGACGGACAGCGGAGTCTTAGTAATATGGTCCCGTTTTTACCCTTTGGGTACGGAACCCTAAGGTCCCGTTTTTAATGTTCGGTAAGGAACCCAAAAATGATTGTCAAATGCATTTGAAAATTTATCTCGGCACCGGATGTGTTATGTTATGATATAAACAGTATACGTTCGCATAGACGCGTTATTGTTTTCCAGAAAACAACAAACAGTGTCATCCTATTATGGCAGCAAGTATATTGTTATGAATTCCTCCTTATTAATGACGTTGATAATTTTCAAGAACTAGTCTTGAGAGTTGATGCTACTTACATCAACTGCCGTTCTGTTTAAAGTTTGTTACCTTTGTGTTTGTTGTTGAACTCTATATACCTAAAGCTTGTTATTTTAAATGGGTATAGAATATTGCCATGGTTACGAAGTTGTAACACAAGATAAACGATACGGTTTCTAGAATAAGGAAATACACTCGAGAGCAAAAGTTTCTGGTCACTAGCATTTTCTTGAATATCTCAAAATATATTAATTTTAAAGGTATTCAAGAAAATGCTAGTTACCCGAAACTTGCTCTCGAGTGTAGATGCGGAGAGCGACACCCTTTTTTATTTTATTTTATTGTTTTAAAATTACTTCATATACGCCTTTTGCATATCTCTGCAATTCGCTCATCTTTCGCTTTCGAACCGTTCAGGTTTCGCGGTGAAACGTGTAGCGCGGTACAAGGCGATAAACTTAAATCTTGCTTCCGTTAAATACGATTTAGGGCTTAAGACAATAGTTAATAGTGTAGAACGTTACTGGTTATTTAATGAAGTCTTCAAACTCTTCAACCATTTATCACATGCTATAACTTCAATGTTTCGTAAAATAACTAGTCTATCGCATGCTCGAACTCTGTTGACTGTGTACATTCAATACACGTACCGAGATGGTGATGATGGTCCATTCTTAGTTTGCGAACAAGTGGGATTTTCACTATAAACATTTACATACCTTTTAACCGGATATTTGCATGTAAAACAAATCGTCTACCCTGTTCGACTGCGCCGCGCCGGTCTATCGGAACTGGTCATACTCGTTTCAATATAAAACCAGGCACAATCAAATTAATAGTCAACTGGATTATTGTACAATAACCTGATCTTTTCCGGTTTTCCGTTATTTTTTCATAGATTATTATGTCATTTAATAAATATTGTACGATATGCACCATTCTATAAGCGCTAAAATTACTTGCAATTTTTATTTAGGTATGTATAACTTATTTACATAATAAAGGAAATCGGTAGGTAATTACATTATATTATGGATCATAACATAATATACCACGCGAGCTCGCATATGATGGTAGAGACTTCATAGAAGGTGTTTCTAAAATAACTATCTGACTATTAATCATCCTCTTAGCGTTTGTTCTAGCTTTTTAATATAACTTGGGTCTGCAACTATGCATGGTATCCTAATTAAATGAATTGGCGTAGGTTTTGACGAAAGTGACTGCTATCCCAGCAAACATTCTAAGTGCTTTTTCCCAGGCTCTAGAATATATTACTAATTTAGGTCAAAATTACGTCATACGCACCACATAAATTCACATATCGTACATTTATACTTCCGCGTAAAAATATTGAACATTAAAACGTAAATTTCCCTTAATCAATATACCATAAGGTCAGAAACTTAAAGGTTGAGAATGAGCAAAATATAAGGTAAAATTAACCACGAAACTCGACCAATAGTTAATATATACTTGTAGGTGCATATTAGGTGTATATGCGACGAAATTGTTTCTTACACTGGGGACCTTTAGGTAGACGATTTAAGTAGCTTTTGCTACCAATTTCGTGGTAAATATGACCTTCCATAGATACTAAATTGAGACTATAAAGTTAAAAATACTTGTAAGGTACTAAAATTACCATAAGGTTTCATTTAGATAACCTAATAGTCAAATTAACCCTAAAAAATAACTAATAAGTTGAAGTTTGCGAGGCGACTTCAGGTCAAGTTTATTTTAGTCACAAATAAGTCATTTCTCGGTGAAATAGGACGTTTTTACCCAATGGTTATTTTGTTTTGAAATCAAAACTAGTGTTTAATTTACAATGGCCAAAGACAAAAAAAATATAGACATTCCAGCAGTTACTATAGGAAGTCTAATATGAAAATTCAAAGTGAAATATTAAAAGAAGAACAAAATTGTGAATTACCTTCTAATTCCAGTTTTCATGGATATCCAACTTTGTGTCAATCTATTGATACTGATACCGTTTCAATAACACACACAAGCTGCTTCCGAAGTGTGGCCTATTGCTATGGCAATATACCGCGTGTTTATTTGATATTACCTCAAATGGAAGGCAGACGCAAGTTTTGAAATTATAATGCGATATTGTAATAAATATTGAGTTAACTCTTAGTTAACATAGAGCTATTGATTTTTTATTTTGCTTCGGTACGCAATGTATTGCGTATACTCTTATTTGACACATCATCAAATGTGACATTTTAGGGCAAAGTAATCATGTAGGTAGCGATAAATTGCGTGCTGAAATATTTTATATGGAAAAATAAAAGTCGTAAAATTTTATTAAATCATATGGAAGACACATGAGCTTTCTGATGTTTCAATGTCCTCGCAGAACGGATACCAGTTTTAGTTCTAAATTGGATGAAGATCACCACGTTCATGAAACACCATTAGTTAGTAATAATAGTAATTGCCAATTGACAAGATTGAAGATTTTATTATTACTCATTTAAATGTTCAACCTAACAATTTGTGGTATAATTAGCAATAGTACGGTGTGTTTCATCTTTATGTGGGGGAGGGGGGGGCTCCGCTTCCCGAGACCCCTTTCTTTACCGTTCATCACGTGGCAGACTCTACCTAAACTCTTTTTCTCCCATTTTAAATGTTCAACCTAACAATTTTTGATATAATTAGCAGTAGTACGGTGTGTTTGTACTTTATGCGGGGGGCTCTGCCCCCCGAACCCCCCTTTCTTTCCCATCCATCACGTGGTAAACTCTATCAAAACTCTTTTTCTCCCATTTTAAATGTTCAACCTAACAATTTTTGGTATACTTACTTAATTAGCAATAGTACGGTGTGTTTTTACTTTATGCGGGGGGTTCCGCCCCTCGAGCCCCCTTCCTTTACCGTGTAATGTAGTAAACAATGACTATTTTAAAATCAAAGTAAGAAGACTGCAAGAAGAAAAAAGAAAAAAAAACATTACACCTCCCCCGAAAGTCCCTTCAACCGTCCATCACGTAGTAGATTCTATCAAAATATTTTTTCTCCCATTTTAAATGTTCAACCTTACAATTTGTGGTATAATTAGCAATAGTACGGTGTGTTTCTTCTTAATGCAGGAGGCTCCGCCCCCCAGGCCCCCTTTCTTTCATCACGTGGTAAACTCTATCAAAACTCTTTTTCTCCCATTTTAAATGTTTGATCTAACAATTTTTTGTATAATTGGCAACCAGTATTTTTTTAAGCGGGGGGCTCCGCCCTCCGAACACCCCTTTGCTGTTCGAAACGTGTTCTGTTACCGATTCTAAGAGCTACTAACTAATTAGGGTTCCGTAGTCAACTACCCTTATAGTTTCGCCATGTCCGTCCGTCCGTCCGTCCGTCCGTCCGTCCGTCCGTCCGCGGTCTAGCTCAGTGACCGTTAGCACTAGAAAGCTGAAATTTGGGTTGAATATGTGCATTAACCAAGCCGACAAAATGGTAGAATAAAAACTGGAAAAATATATTTTATTAGGGTACCTTTACTAGGGCTAAACTGTACATCGATTTGCGGTATCTCTGTAAAATTAGACTCGTGCAGGGTCGACTAAAGTGAATTTTCAAACTGATGATAAGTACTAATACCAGAAAGTGCACAAATTTTTTTTACGTCATTATAACATGGCACAGCTTGTGAAAATAGTTGCTAATAGAATCCAACCTATATAAGTTTATACAACCTTCCAGGTATTCATCTATACTTAAAATAAAGCAGAGGTGGGTCGAAAATCTGTACATTAGAGATATTAGTTAAAAAAAAACCGGCCAAGAGCATGTTGGGCCATGCTCAGTGTAGGGTTCCGTAGTTGCCGGCCTGCTACAACTCATTAATTCAAAAGGTCGTTTCGTATGAGAAATTTGGCGGCGCTTATGTCATTTCACTTACGTCCTTTCACTATGGGTTTTTGAGTGGTAATTCAAAAACGGCTCAACCGGTTTATTTCAATATAGTTTTCATTGAAGGTACTCATTAGGCCTCAGTTTCATGATTTTTTTCAAATTTTTAGGACCCACGATTCAAAAGTTAGATGGGGGGGGGGGACGCCCTGTTTTAAACTTTCGAAGCTATTATTTCCGAAAGTATTAGTTTTATCCAAGAACTGTTTATAAGACCCCAATTCTTTTTAACCTGTCGTCTCCCGATCACGGAGATCTCCGGCCTACAAATCGTTCCCTCCTAATTGACACGAAACTCGCGCCACCGTACACCGTTGTTTGACGAGCCCGGAGATCTCCGTCCTCCATTTTGCACCCCTATAATTGACGGGCCCGGAGATCTCCGTGCTCGCACCCACAAGCTAAAAAATACTTTATTTTAAAATAAATACAGTTTATATTCTATTGGGCGTGTGCTAATATGATCGCAACGAAGTGAGCAACACATTGATGCCAACCAAAATTTCACCCACCATAGACGCGTCAAGTTATCGCCAGTTGAAATCCCGCCTTCAAGCAACGTCCATGTTGTTTGGTGTTTAAATACAAAATAAAAAATATTTTTACAGATAGTCCTTCGTGTTATGTATTAATATTGATGGCCTATATATTAAAGATTCAGAATAAATAAAATAACATGTAGTTATACATGAAAATCTTACATATTTTTGCGATTTTTCGACAGTACCGGATTTTTTTCCGTCCTGTGAAATAAACACGTTTTACGTCGTAAAAATATGCTGAGTACCTATATTATTTATAAACAACGTCAAGTCTGTTTCATGCTCTTTAAACAAATATATACATTCATATTACTAAATATAAACACTTTAGTGATACGAGGGATAACGTTGGGTCAAGTGGTTTGCTCGCGTCGACTGAATTTACCGTGGGGGTCGCGGCGCGCGTGCGGTGGCGGAGACGCGGTAGACATGAGCGGCAAAAATTTGGCCGGAGATATCCGGGCCCGTCAAACAGCGGGATAATAATTTTGCCGAGTCGTGGGAGACGAGAGGTTAAAAGACCTATTCAACGATACCCCACACAACTTGGTTGGAACGAAAAAAAAATTCGCCCCCACTTCACGTGTACGGGAGGTACCCTAACAAAATATATTTTTCGCGTTTTTATTCTACCGTTTTGTCGGCTTGGTTAACGCACATATTCAAACCAAATTTCAGCTTTCTAGTGCTAACGGTCACTGAGCTAGACCGCGGACGGACGGACGGGCATGGCGAAACTATAAGGGTTCCGTTTTTGCCATTTTGGCTACGGAACCCTAAAAAAATGGCTGAAATGTAATGATGTGGTATATTTTTAGAACCGCCTCTATTAGCCCTTTCATATGATACCACACACGATAGGTTTAAAAAAAAAATTGTTTTTTTCTTATACAAAAAAATATATGAATCAGCACCCCCTCCTAAGAGATTTTTTTTTTAAAACTGCGGATCAAAAATTTTGTTTTGACCTCTAGTATGTGTGCGCCAAACAGCTAAACTGTACATCGATTTGCGGCTTTATTTTGTATACAAGGGGCACTACTTGGGCAACTGATGATACTCAGGGGGGTAACATTACGCATACATATACACTGATGAAAGAGATGTGCGCATACACAATCGTACGCGTGCAAATGAGAAGCAATGATAGATTTTCAGTCCCTCGTCCCGTATGCGTTTTTGTTGTCTGCATATTTTCTGCCATCGGGTGTCTGCCATCGAACTGTCACTGTCACTGGCCTAGTTTAGGGTGGCCGGTGCTTTTAAAGTGACTTTACCCATTAAGTTGGTTAATTATTGGGTTACGTAATATTGAAAGTTTAAACTTTAAGTGTGAGTAAAATTATTGAATTTCACGAAAACAAACATTTTAATGAATATGTTTTACTAAAATAATTGTTATGTTAGGTAGTTTAGGTAGTAACTTAGACATACATATGTCTAGCTGTTAATTATAGTTTGGCCAGAGTTTGTTCCACTTCAAGCATAGACAGGGAGAATCATACGGTCTTTCTCTAATGCTAGTACTCAGACTACTAAAAACGGGATGGGTATAGCATGTTACTCGTACTCTGACTGTTACTGCGCTTTTTGGTTTGCCAGACTATACCTACTTTGATGGTCGGATTGGGCTGATTAATTCAGATTGCCCAGATTTATGGTAAAATAATGGGGGATTTTTTACATGTGGTATCCCAAATCTTAGCTGTCAAAATATAGCTGTCCCTGTCGGGTATATACGCTGCCCCTCTGTCTATTTTATGGTAGGTCTATGATGATACTGAATACGATTGCGCCTCGCGAGGCGCGGTCATAGCGACGTTGTGATGGCGGTCGCTTCAACCTCGAACGGTTACTCTGCACCATTAGGTCGCAGAATTAAGTATATATTACCTAAAATTGACTTAAATACCAATACGTCGTATTTTTAGGTAAATTTTAACTTCTTGGTCGTGCCGACATTTTGTTTTGTTATAATTAGGACGTGTTATTCCAAATTGCATACTTTAGGCATGTTGTAATACCTAGAAAAATAAAATCTTTCGGCACCTTTATTATCATTTATATAAAAAAAAATATAAAGTCAATTTAATATATTTACATACACCGAACACAAAATTACGAACCCCAATTACAAGCAATACATACTACTTATGAGCTTATAAAAAAGTAATACTTAAGTATTTCGAAAGCCCATCAGTAGTTTTGAATAAAAACCTAACATACTGCACGAGAAAATTTTCAGCGCACAAGATTTCATCGTATAATTCCTGCGTAATCAACCTAGATAATTACTACTTATTTTACGCCAAGTAATGGCCGCCATTCTCGTTGCAAAACTTAAGATTGATTTTTAGTTAGACATTTTGTTTGTGAGCGAAAAGATAATACTCTCGTTATATATTTGTCTCTTTCTCTGCATGATATTTCATAAAAGTAACCTTTCCGGGTAATTAAATGGTAAAAAACACGTTGAAATCATGTTGAAAAATGGTAAGTCTTACCAATTTTGGTCATTGCAACCACATGACACGTCGTGGCGACGTTTAATCCACGTCGCAAACATTACCTATGCAGTAACCATTAGGTCGCAATTACTAAAATTACGTGGAATCGACGTAGCCGGCACGTGCTTTTTTTCCCCACTTTGGTGGATTCCACGTGGATTCCAAGTCGATTCGAGGTAACTCATTTTGGTCACTGTCAGATTTGCGACCTATAATAGGTGGTTTTATCGTTATTTTTACCAAAAATGTTTGCTGGGATCTGTCCTTTCCAGCCAGAGGGAAAACTATACATTATTGGGATTAGGTCGAGTGTCCTTACGATGTTCCTTTCACCGAAAAGCACATGGTAAATATCAAATGATATTTCGTACATATATGTTCCCGAAAACTTAGTGTCACATAAAATAAGTTAAAATACAATCATAATGAAGCCGAGACCTCTCCGGATAGAATGTCGGGCGTCCTACTGCCACGCTAACAGTGCATCTATCTGACTATCAATATATATTAACTGATCCTCATTCCGTTAGGGATTGTTGAAATCATGTCTATTTGTTATTTTGTAAATTCGTGAAACAAGACACAACAAGTACACTTTCGCATGTACAATATTATTAAAGTAGTCTGCTATGTAAATTAACAAGATCGCGTGACCGAAACTTGTGTAAATTACAATAAAATATGTAAACTACAATGAATTATTGAAAATGTGGCCTTTCGGGTCTTTTCTGTTTCGCAGCAGTGATTATTTGCTATTCAATTTTGATTCATTTATTTTAGTAGATAGATAGTAATAAAATACAATTTAATGTGGGGTTATAAAGATCCATCCCACTACTACTTATTCTTCAATTCCCTTCAATTTCCTTTGTGTCTTAAAAGTACCTTTTATAATCGAACTAGGGAATGCAAACCGGTTATTTTTTGTATGAAAATAACCGGTTATTAACCGAAAAACCGGTTATTTTCATACAAAAAATAACCGGTTTGCATTCCCTAAATCGAACCCAGTACGCGCACGCGATGATTATATTTTCAATTCGATTTTCAATAAATAGTATTTTTTTTTTGTTAATAACTTTTATTTAACAATAAGAAAAATGATTTGGCATACAAATAATAATCTGTGTTTTTATTTCAGGAAGCGATCCAGCGCGAAGCCTCACTTGAGAGCCGTCTGCGAGCGCTCCGCGAGTGCGTCCAGCGCACGCAGGCGGAGGCTCGCGCGTCGTGGGAGCTGTTCGTGGGCGAGCAGCGGCTGCTCATGCGGGTGCACACGCTCGAGACCATGCTCGCGGCCGGCAAGCAGCCCGAGGCGGTGCACGTGGCGCAGCTGCTGCACGACAAGAAAAACTACCAGGTCACAAATAACCTCATTCCTTTCGAATTAACCTCATAATTTTACTAGCTTACGTCTATAAAATTGGGGAATCTATCTTTCAACTTCATTATATCCTGAACCTTTAATATATCTAATATCATTATACGATATTGTTTCCTAAACGACATACATGTGTGATTTCAGGAAGTGGCGACAGAAAGCCTTCGCGCAGCTCACGAACAACGACTAGCACTCGAGGAGTCCCTCGAGCGGCGCGGACGGGAGACGGCCGCGCTGCTCGAGCACAACGCCGCGCTGCGGCTCGCCGCCAACAACTCCACGGCTGAGTTACAGGTGCGTGCTTCATACAGACCACCATTGTCCGACACGAGCCGCTCACGAAAAACGACTAGCACTCGGGGAGTACCTCGAGCGGCGCGGACGGGAGACCGTCGCGCTGCTCGAGCACAACGCCGCGCTGCGGCTCGCCGCCAACAACTCCGCGGCCGAGCTACAGGTGTGTGCTCCATACAGTCTACCAGTGTCCGACACGAGCCGCTCACGAAGAACGACTAGCACTCGAGGAGTCCCTCGAGCGGCGCGGACGGGAGACCGCCGCGCTGCGGCTCGCCGCCAACAACTCCACGGCTGAGTTACAGGTGCGTGCTTCATACAGTCCACCATTGTCCGACACGAGCCGCTCACGAAAAACGACTAGCACTCGGGGAGTACCTCGAGCGGCGCGGACGGGAGACCGTCGCGCTGCTCGAGCACAACGCCGCGCTGCGGCTCGCCGCCAACAACTCCGCGGCCGAGCTACAGGTGTGTGCTCCATACAGTCCACCAGTGTCCGACACGAGCCGCTCACGAACAACGACTAGCACTCGAGGGGTCCCTCGAGCGGCGCGGACGAGTGACAGCCGCGCTGCTGGAGCACAACGCCGCGCTGCGGCTCGCCGCCAACAACTCCACGGCCGAGCTACAGGTGCGTGCTTTATGCAGTCCATGTCGTCATTATACCGCGAAGATGGAATGAGAATCGCGTGACGGAGATAGCGCAATAGTACATATACGCGTTAGAGTAGTCGGATACGTTACTGTTTCGTGCTCCATTCCACGGACAACTCGGTGAATTTGTGCAGCGGAGATGTGCTACAGCCCTTATTGATTCGCTAGATAGTATGCCGCCCGTGTGGTGCTTGGTTAATGCTCAAAAAGTGGCGACAGAAAGAATAACACATTTTTCGCTGATAACTTGAGAGGCTTTAAAGACTTGAAGGGCTCGGATATAATCTTCCATCTTTATTGCACATATGTAATTGTTCAGTCTTGTATATTGGGTAGTTGTATGTTACGCGTGCAAGTCAACTTGAGGAAACGAGATGTACCAGAAAACCGATAAAAAGCATTTCAAATTATTGTATTTTTCCTGGCGTGATTCCGGTGCTTCAACAACAGAGTCATTGTTGGATTATGATGATTCTCTAGGGTCGTCTGAATAGGATTTAAGCCGTTATCAAATGCATTGTTATTGAGTCTATGGCGGTATTCACCCTGTTGCGGTTTCCGCATGCGGCACCGGTGCACGAGCGAGACAGCGCTCTGTATGTGTATAGCGCTGTCACGCTTGCACACTATCGTCGCATGCGGTTGCGGCGCCAGTGTGTTAATCGCCTAAAGTCGTAATCTAGCACGTTTAACGCTGACACTATTTCCGTAGTTTCAGGACTAGGGTTACATACTTCGCAACACGACGTATGAAGGGAAAATAGTTTAAAAGCAAACGGAAATGTCCAGCCGTTTTTACGAACACGCGATCTTGATTTTATCAAAACCTCGTTGACTCCATACCATTTCCTTTAACAATTTTTTCTATTGGATTATAATTAGATTAAGATCAATCAATAAAGGTATTTTATTTCATATGCCTCAAGAATTTATCAATCTGCCACAATAATAATTGAACATTTTGATATTTCGATACCCTAGTGCATAATCGATTAATTACGGTATAAATTTTGTTGTAACTATAGTACATACCGTAGTGCACAAATCTAAAGTCTAATTTCAAACAATTATTTTATTGTCTTAAGAATTTCAGAAAATTCCATAAAAAAAGACTTAAGAGTCGCCAGGACGCTCGCGTTCCCATACAAACGTAGTTTAGCTCTCATTTTAAAACGACATTTTTTAGAACCACGAAATTTGGCATGGGCATTCTAGTAGTACAGATCTAGGTCGGTAATTCGTTTTCGTTGCAAAAAAATTTAATACAAAGAAAATACAGCCAGATACAGATTTACATACAAAACTTATTTTTGCTATATTTTCTTTGTATTACAATTTTTAGCAACGAAAACGAATTACCGACATAGATCTGTACTGCTAGAATGCCCATGCCAAATTTCGTGGTTCTAAAGCATGTCGTTTTAAAATGAGAGCTGAACTACGTTTGTATGGAGACGCGAGTTCACGCGAGCGTCCTGGCGACTCTTAACCGACTCAATTACTTTTTCACCGATTTTCTCCATTGAGTATGTATGTAACCTTTAGTTTGAAAAATCTCGTCATTTGCAGAAGTTAGCAGCTCGGTGCGAACGCAAAATGTGCGCGGCGCGCCTCGCCATCGCCGCCGCTGAGGAGCGCGAGCTCGCCGCCAGGAACCAACTACCACTCGCTGTAAGTTATAGCCCTTATTGCAAGGAAATGAGGTTCCACTTACGTTTTTTATCTTTTTGGTTGTCATGACATCAATAGTCGAGAATAGTCGTGCCCGTAACGTGTACGCACCTAATAGTGCGGACGCTGTTAAAGTAAACTTCATTATTTCATGTAAGGTTAATGTTGTCTCACTCGGGCCTGTAATTTTGACGCGTGAGAGAAGTTTTTAAATGTAACCTACGGCATACAAAAGGTTGATTACAGTAAATAAATCATTAATACTTATGCTTTACTTCTCTTTTTACAGTACTCAGTACAAAATGGCGAAGCGAAAATGCTAGTTTTGAGCACGGACAGCAACAAGCTAACGGAGGCGAAACGCAACGGAACCCTGGAGGACGCCGTGCGAGCGCTGCCCGACTACATCAAGATGTTACTGCCGCAACACCTGCTCAACAAGGTTGGACCTTATGTCTCACACGTTTAGGTCGATAATGCTAGTGTTGAGCACGGACCGGGACCCTGGAGGACGCCGTGCGAGCGCTGCCCGACTACATCAAGATGTTACTGCCGCAACACCTGCTCAACAAGGTTGGACCTTATGTCTCACACGTTTAGGTCGATAATGCTAGTGTTGAGCACGGACCGGGACCCTGGAGGACGCCGTGCGAGCGCTGCCCGACTACATCAAGATGTTACTGCCGCAACACCTGCTCAACAAGGTTGGACCTTATGTCTCACACGTTTAGGTCGATAATGCTAGTGTTGAGCACGGACCGGGACCCTGGAGGACGCCGTGCGAGCGCTGCCCGACTACATCAAGATGTTACTGCCGCAACACCTGCTCAACAAGGTTGGACCTTATGTCTCACACGGTTAGGTCGATAATGCTAGTGTTGAGCACGGACCGGGACCCTGGAGGACGCCGTGCGAGCGCTGCCCGACTACATCAAGATGTTACTGCCGCAACACCTGCTCAACAAGGTTGGACCTTATGTCTCACACGTTTAGGTCGATAATGCTAGTGTTGAGCACGGACCGGGACCCTGGAGGACGCCGTGCGAGCGCTGCCCGACTACATCAAGATGTTACTGCCGCAACACCTGCTCAACAAGGTTGGACCTTATGTCTCACACGTTTAGGTCGATAATGCTAGTGTTGAGCACGGACCGGGACCCTGGAGGACGCCGTGCGAGCGCTGCCCGACTACATCAAGATGTTACTGCCGCAACACCTGCTCAACAAGGTTGGACCTTATGTCTCACACGTTTAGGTCGATAATGCTAGTGTTGAGCACGGACCGGGACCCTGGAGGACGCCGTGCGAGCGCTGCCCGACTACATCAAGATGTTACTGCCGCAACACCTGCTCATCAAGGTTGGACCTTATGTCTCACACGTTTATGGCACATATGTTTTAGGCTTATTTTCATTTCACGTAGACGTGCAGTGCTGTAGTTGAAAAACGTGTCGTTGATGCTACATTAAAAAAAATGTCGAGATCTACTTTTATTTACCTTGTGGTTCAAGTTTATTTACATAATGGCTGCCGCTTTATCTATTGAGAAAAGGAATCGGTCCCTAATTAATCACACCTACTTTTAGGTTAATTTTTTCTGGTCTCTGAAGTTCACTTATGCATCAGTCAGTTGAGCTGTTGTGGCGCTTACCGAAGTGGTCTCTGGTATGAATTTAAGTAATGTTTTGATTATATTAACGTTCATATATTGTGTTTACAGGTCGGCATAAAAGCTATCGCGGCAGATGGCAAATCGGCGAAAGAATTCGAATTGATATTAAAGAAGAATAATATTTATGACGCGGAAAACAAAGGTATTACACACATATGCTTGCATCACTTTTAGTGTTATATATCAGTGTTTTAGAGTGAAGATAAAAAATAACAGCACTATGGGTTTACGTTAGTTGTTAGGTGTTTATTTATTATCGTATGGCATGACGGCCAAATATTTTGTGACAAAAATAAAGATTGTATTTATGTTCACCGATTATTCGGAGGGGGCTGGACCGGTTTGAGAATATTCTTTTTGTTTGAAAGGGTCCTATGAGTCCTTGACAGTTGGTCGCATTGCCGTCAGCTCAGGAGATGATGATGAGATCCTGGAGAAATCGAAGGAACTCTTCAAATATATGTGTACTTATAGTGATTTGAGTAGGTATATTTGCAGTAGCTTGCTTATAGTGATTTGCTCATGGTGGAGTAGTCTAAGAAAAGTATATTTTTTCTTTAAATTTACATTTTTAATTGATTTTCTTTTTTTTTTCAGAAAAAGATGAAGTATCCGACGGCGAGACGGGCGACGACGCCGGCAGCGGCGAGGAGAAGACCGGCGAGCCCGACCTCTGCACCGACGACGAGAAGCAGCTGCGGCTCAACCACGGTAGGACTGCGCCACTGGCTCTTAGCCGAGTGACAGTCGTTTATCGACAACGCCAATCAAAACATAAAATTTATCCAGAATAGACTGGTCCACACCGAACGAACCGCCTCGCGAGGAAATTGTCGCGCGAAGCAGCTCAGCTGGTGTAGCAAACGCACGTGTAGCCTCGGGCCACCACACATCTGTGCAATTTCACTTTTAAAATGTACACAACCTCCTACACCATGTTATACAACAACTCAGATTCACCCCTACAGTATATTTTTTATATATACATGAATAGCGGTCTTTTGGTTTCATACGAAATTACTACGGGAGCGTCAATACCGAGGGTCTTATATGGACCATCTTATAGTTAAGATGATGATCTGTAGTAACAATACTGTGTTTCCTTGTTGGCCATCGTTTTACATTCAACCTGTGTAGTTAAATAAAAAACACGAAGGTCAAACTAACAAACTTGTGATTCGAGTGGCCTTACATGTTTTTAATGAATGATGATGAATACTCACAGTGCAGAACGAACTAACCTAACAATTACTAATAATTTTAGTTAGCATGCTATTACGGTAAATGCCAAAAATATGCCATTCAAATACAGTCGTGTGCATACGTGTTAAACCCAATATTTAAGCGAGCTTGATTATACTATTGTGGGCGGAATACACAATTATTTCAGGCCAGCTTATCGCAAATGTATGTTTTGAAGCACGTATGTAGATAATGATATAAACGTCACTAAAAGGGTCCTTTGTTGCAGGCTATTTCTTTGTAGGCATATTTTTTTGTGAAGCCAGACGTCCACTGCTGAACATAGGCCTCCCCTTTCATTAAAGCGGGGGGGTTTCACATACGCGCCACGCTTGGCAGGCGGGTTGGCGCGCGCAGTTTTTTGTTTATTGTTGTTTAGGCTTTCGGAAGATGCTGCTGCCCATCTCCCGGTACATTCCCTTAGCAGGCTCCTGCTGTAACCACGGGACGATATGGTGGGGGACAATTCTAAGGCCGGACACACCACGGCAAATCATATTATATTAGGCATATACAAATCGTGCGTACCCTAATAAACTAAGACATGTCGTGATTATTTTAAGAAAACTCAAAATAACTTGTATTTACGCACCTGAAATGTCTTTATTATGCTTTCATTGTAGATTTGTGGCTGTGTCAGCGATCAAGCAAAACCAAATTTGCGTTAAGTTACAGATATCTGTGTATTAGCAAGATAACTGGATTAATACGCAGAAAGTTAAAAATAACCTATGAAGTAATGCCATAAACAATAATGAGGCCTCCCACGTCTCCCATTGAAAACGGGGAATGTTGTCAAGAACGGCACATCTCCAGTGCCGGCCCTAGGGTAGAGCGAGTGGCAAGAGGGGTGCCAACAGGCTTAAAAAAGCGTCGATTACCCTAAAGTCTATACCATAGAGTAACATATACATATGTATAATAGAACAGTACAGTCGTGGCTCTGGAGTAGATGGCGCTTTCAGACATGAGCTTCAAAAAGTTCTTAGACTGTTGATGTTTATATTATCTATATTTCTTTGTCTGTACCATATGATCAAATTCTCGGGTCGGCGCTGGGCAAACGGTTTTACAGTAACTGCCCTCAATGTACGAGTACTTTTGTGTTGTACTAACGTAGGTCGATATTTCAGAGCCGGGTCGGGAAGGCTCGTCGAGCCCGCTGGACGGCGAGCTGCACGGTGAGCTTCACGCCGACAACAACGCCAACTCCACCTACACCGAGCCCGAGACTGAGGACTCGCCGGTAAGCGCGTTTTATCTTTTCAACTGGGTTGTAGTTCAGAAGGTAAAGGTACCAGTAATCGGCAAAGGAGCCAATCTGTCTAAAAATTAGGATACAATTTATTTTGTAAAAAGAACTGTATGATTTTTTTTATTGACATGGAGTGCACTCCGGGTCACAATTGTGCCAAAAGCTTTTAGCCAATTCTAGTCGAACTCGCGGAGCGTAAGCGATGTGAGTTCTTACAAACAACTCCAGACCGAACTGTCACCTGGCTACTGGGACGTCTTGGCATTTGGATGGCTTTTTGATTTCGATTGTTTGTCCGACGATAATCTTAGTAACGTTTTTCTGATCTTTATGAAATTTCTTGGGGCTGTAGCAGAGATACATAAAATTTGTAAGTTCGTATATGAGCAGGATCGATCCAGTGGTTATGGAGCTAGAAGGAGAAAAAAATCCTCCTTGGGGTCTTGTTATATTGGTCAACTCGTTTGCAAGTAAATCGCGAGTTCTCAGTTCGAGGCGGACTACTAGTATTTTCCCCGTATGTTTAGGAAAACAACTACGAGCAGAGTACGAACTGTCTCCGCCGGGTTTTATTTTCTATGCGGCGGCGGCGCGGTGGCAACGCGGTGGCGGGCTTTATGCGTTTTGTATACACAGCGCAGACTCGCAGAGGTGCGGCAGCGGCGCGGTTGCGCTATCGCCTACACACACCCTTCGACTTGTATCACTCGGAACCTATAAAATTACTGTTTTCAGTGTTTATTTTACCATTTCGTCATTTTATGTTCTTGATTTTTAGTGTACAATTTTATAATTATCCCGAATATGTAACATTTCAGACGGGCGGCGGCGTAGAATATGCCAACATCCTCCGCGTGATGAGCGGACTCAACGAGGAGATCCGAGCGCTGCGCGAGCGGCTGGCGGCGGCCGGCGCCGAGGCCGAGCAGCTGCGCGCCGTGCGCGACGAGCTGCTGGCCGCGCGCGCCGAGCCCGAGCCCGGCCACGCCGACAGCGACGACCTGCACGCCGCGCGCGCCAAGATAGACGACCTGCAGGTACTCACACACACTCTCCTTGTGCACGAGGAGTCCGTGCGCGACGAGCTGCTGGCCGCGCGCGCCGAGCCCGAGCCCGGCCACGCCGACAGCGACGACCTGCACGCCGCGCGCGCCAAGATAGACGACCTGCAGGTACTCACACACACTCTCCTTGTGCACGAGGAGTCCGTGCGCGACGAGCTGCTGGCCGCGCGCGCCGAGCCCGAGCCCGGCCACGCCGACAGCGACGACCTGCACGCCGCGCGCGCCAAGATAGACGACCTGCAGGTACTCACACACACTCTCCTTGTGCACGAGGAGTCCGTGCGCGACGAGCTGCTGGCCGCGCGCGCCGAGCCCGAGCCCGGCCACGCCGACAGCGACGACCTGCACGCCGCGCGCGCCAAGATAGACGACCTGCAGGTACTCACACACACTCTCCTTGTGCACGAGGAGTCCGTGCGCGACGAGCTGCTGGCTGCGCGCGCCGAGCCCGAGCCCGGCCACGCCGACAGCGACGACCTGCACGCCGCGCGCGCCAAGATAGACGACCTGCAGGTACTCACACACACTCTCCTTGTGCACGAGGAGTCCGTGCGCGACGAGCTGCTGGCCGCGCGCGCCGAGCCCGAGCCCGGCCACGCCGACAGCGACGACCTGCACGCCGCGCGCGCCAAGATAGACGACCTGCAGGTACTCACACACACTCTCCTTGTGCACGAGGAGTCCGTGCGCGACGAGCTGCTGGCCGCGCGCGCCGAGCCCGAGCCCGGCCACGCCGACAGCGACGACCTGCACGCCGCGCGCGCCAAGATAGACGACCTGCAGGTACTCACACACACTCTCCTTGTGCACGAGGAGTCCGTGCGCGACGAGCTGCTGGCCGCGCGCGCCGAGCCCGAGCCCGGCCACGCCGACAGCGACGACCTGCACGCCGCGCGCGCCAAGATAGACGACCTGCAGGTACTCACACACACTCTCCTTGTGCACGAGGAGTCCGTGCGCGACGAGCTGCTGGCCGCGCGCGCCGAGCCCGAGCCCGGCCACGCCGACAGCGACGACCTGCACGCCGCGCGCGCCAAGATAGACGACCTGCAGGTACTCACACACACTCTCCTTGTGCACGAGGAGTCCGTGCGCGACGAGCTGCTGGCCGCGCGCGCCGAGCCCGAGCCCGGCCACGCCGACAGCGACGACCTGCACGCCGCGCGCGCCAAGATAGACGACCTGCAGGTACTCACACACACTCTCCTTGTGCACGAGGAGTCCGTGCGCGACGAGCTGCTGGCCGCGCGCGCCGAGCCCGAGCCCGGCCACGCCGACAGCGACGACCTGCACGCCGCGCGCGCCAAGATAGACGACCTGCAGGTACTCACACACACTCTCCTTGTGCACGAGGAGTCCGTGCGCGACGAGCTGCTGGCCGCGCGCGCCGAGCCCGAGCCCGGCCACGCCGACAGCGACGACCTGCACGCCGCGCGCGCCAAGATAGACGACCTGCAGGTACTCACACACACTCTCCTTGTGCACGAGGAGTCCGTGCGCGACGAGCTGCTGGCCGCGCGCGCCGAGCCCGAGCCCGGCCACGCCGACAGCGACGACCTGCACGCCGCGCGCGCCAAGATAGACGACCTGCAGGTACTCACACACACTCTCCTTGTGCACGAGGAGTCCGTGCGCGACGAGCTGCTGGCCGCGCGCGCCGAGCCCGAGCCCGGCCACGCCGACAGCGACGACCTGCACGCCGCGCGCGCCAAGATAGACGACCTGCAGGTACTCACACACACTCTCCTTGTGCACGAGGAGTCCGTGCGCGACGAGCTGCTGGCCGCGCGCGCCGAGCCCGAGCCCGGCCACGCCGACAGCGACGACCTGCACGCCGCGCGCGCCAAGATAGACGACCTGCAGGTACTCACACACACTCTCCTTGTGCACGAGGAGTCCGTGCGCGACGAGCTGCTGGCCGCGCGCGCCGAGCCCGAGCCCGGCCACGCCGACAGCGACGACCTGCACGCCGCGCGCGCCAAGATAGACGACCTGCAGGTACTCACACACACTCTCCTTGTGCACGAGGAGTCCGTGCGCGACGAGCTGCTGGCCGCGCGCGCCGAGCCCGAGCCCGGCCACGCCGACAGCGACGACCTGCACGCCGCGCGCGCCAAGATAGACGACCTGCAGGTACTCACACACACTCTCCTTGTGCACGAGGAGTCCGTGCGCGACGAGCTGCTGGCCGCGCGCGCCGAGCCCGAGCCCGGCCACGCCGACAGCGACGACCTGCACGCCGCGCGCGCCAAGATAGACGACCTGCAGGTACTCACACACACTCTCCTTGTGCACGAGGAGTCCGTGCGCGACGAGCTGCTGGCCGCGCGCGCCGAGCCCGAGCCCGGCCACGCCGACAGCGACGACCTGCACGCCGCGCGCGCCAAGATAGACGACCTGCAGGTACTCACACACACTCTCCTTGTGCACGAGGAGTCCGTGCGCGACGAGCTGCTGGCCGCGCGCGCCGAGCCCGAGCCCGGCCACGCCGACAGCGACGACCTGCACGCCGCGCGCGCCAAGATAGACGACCTGCAGGTACTCACACACACTCTCCTTGTGCACGAGGAGTCCGTGCGCGACGAGCTGCTGGCCGCGCGCGCCGAGCCCGAGCCCGGCCACGCCGACAGCGACGACCTGCACGCCGCGCGCGCCAAGATAGACGACCTGCAGGTACTCACACACACTCTCCTTGTGCACGAGGAGTCCGTGCGCGACGAGCTGCTGGCCGCGCGCGCCGAGCCCGAGCCCGGCCACGCCGACAGCGACGACCTGCACGCCGCGCGCGCCAAGATAGACGACCTGCAGGTACTCACACACACTCTCCTTGTGCACGAGGAGTCCGTGCGCGACGAGCTGCTGGCCGCGCGCGCCGAGCCCGAGCCCGGCCACGCCGACAGCGACGACCTGCACGCCGCGCGCGCCAAGATAGACGACCTGCAGGTACTCACACACACTCTCCTTGTGCACGAGGAGTCCGTGCGCGACGAGCTGCTGGCCGCGCGCGCCGAGCCCGAGCCCGGCCACGCCGACAGCGACGACCTGCACGCCGCGCGCGCCAAGATAGACGACCTGCAGGTACTCACACACACTCTCCTTGTGCACGAGGAGTCCGTGCGCGACGAGCTGCTGGCCGCGCGCGCCGAGCCCGAGCCCGGCCACGCCGACAGCGACGACCTGCACGCCGCGCGCGCCAAGATAGACGACCTGCAGGTACTCACACACACTCTCCTTGTGCACGAGGAGTCCGTGCGCGACGAGCTGCTGGCCGCGCGCGCCGAGCCCGAGCCCGGCCACGCCGACAGCGACGACCTGCACGCCGCGCGCGCCAAGATAGACGACCTGCAGGTACTCACACACACTCTCCTTGTGCACGAGGAGTCTGCGCCTAAACGTATATGTACCTCGAGTTTGACAGCTGGATTGGACGGCGCTTTATGGTTTCATACATTACATTATTCTTATCTGGTTGTCTTAAGTTAGTCATGTCAGTTACACCGAAATATGACTGTACTACGCATTTAATACATCATTTTCTTAGCTTCCAAATATCTAGTTAAAGATTTGGCAAATAAAAACAAGAACACAATATCAATTAGACTTTATTCTTGCAGGCTCAGCTAAAGAGGTCGACTGCCGTGGAGGAGGCGAACGTCGCGGAGATCCAGCGGCTCGCATCCAGCGCGGCCTGGATGCAGGCGGAACTCGCCTTCCGACCCACGAGGGCTTACGTGGACGATCTCACCGCCGACGTGGCCGCACTGCGCGCCGACCTACAAACCAAGGACGCCACCATCGACCGCCTCTCCCAGTCCCGCGACCCCGAGCAAGCCCTCCCGCCCGCCCCCGCCGTCCCCACCGCCGACAAATCCGTCGAGACCTCGCGCTCCATCGAGGACCTCTCCGTCGACGAATCGGCGGACGCTAGGAAAATATCCGCCGACATCGACGAGATGTTCCGCCTCGACTACGACGACGACGAGACGGAGTCGGTCGCCACGGAGATCGACGCCGCCCCGGAGATCACGGGCTCGCAGGTGTGCTCGCAGCTGCAGGAGGAGGAGCGGCTGGCGGGGCAGCTGGTGAACGGCTCGCTGCACGCGCTGCAGGAGGAGCTGGTGCGCGCCAAGGAGAGCTGGGCCGAGGTGTGCGCGGAGCGCGCGCGGCTGGCCTCGCAGCTGGCGCAGCTGCAGCACAAGCCGCGCGTGGGCGCGCCGCACGTGCTGGCCTTCCTGCTGCCGCTGCTGGCGGCGGCGCTGTACTGGCTGCTGCCGCAGCTGTCCTGATTAACGGCCACGTGGGACCCGCCCGGGTACAAGTAGCCCGCCGCGCCGCGCGACACCCGGAGAGGACTGTTTCATGTTCTAACTGTTTGCTCACTCTTTCTCGACGTGTTTCGGAACGCGAGCCCGACTCGCACCGACCCGCTCGCTGCCGGTACCTCGAATGAATATTATATGCGCCCCGTCGGTCGCCGCTCGAAGGTTTTGGAATATTTATTGATATTGTAATTCGAAGTTAGGATAATTTAGTTTGTAAAGTGATAGTCGATAGTTTATTATTTACGATCTTCGATGGAGCGGCCGACACGTATCCGCCGGTCGGTGCGAGTCGGGAAGTAGACTTGAGCTTGTATTGAAAGTGCCATTCGCCTCCGGCGCTACGCGGCGAGCGCGCGACGGACGCCGACGGAGCGTGTAAATATATAATATCGTTTCTGTAAAAATTGACAGTATCGTATTGATAGATATAAAATTGATTGTTGATATCTGCCATAATAAATACTTGTACATTTTATATATTAAGGCCTAACGACTGTCCTAAGTTATACATACATTATAATATTGTTGAACCTCGGCGTACGCGGCGGTGGACGCCCGGTTCCCTTGTTGGATATTAGATAAAGATACTTCATGTGTGTTCATCGGTGAGCGGCGAGCGTCGCCGACTCGTCGCGTGGTTATTCCCACCTGTTACCACCAGCTTTGTTAACACTGGTAACGGTTGGGGATTTGTTCCCCATCTTTTATAATTGGTAACTGCTAAGTTCCTAACCCTAGTAACTACTGGAATTTTGGCCCCTTAATTACCACCGCCACATTAAAACCCCCTTATGTTATATTGGTAACGCGTTGGAGTAACCGCTCGCCGCGCAGTAACCGACCTGTCGCCTTGTTATCGCTTTGCGGAGCTACACATATCAATTATAGGTTTACGTGCGGGCATTATGCACACGGACTCTGTCGCGAGGTTTGTTCTAATAGTTTGCATTTTCTAGTCTTTATAACCGACTTACTTCTTGCATGACTTTTTCTACTCTTGTAGTATGAGCTGGTATAAAAGTTTGTACTGAATTATAAAATTGTATGACGGTCTCGACTCGTTTAGACGCATTTATGAGCATCGATGACATTTGCATTCGTTGTGACGCAGCATGGGAGCATTTTCGTTATATTTGCCCGTCGGCTGGGAATGCACACGGTTTAGTTTAGTTTAGTTTGCCCGGAGAGGTTCATTGTGTTGACGGTTGACGCGTCAGATCGCTTTAGCTCTGTGATGTGAAGGCCAATAGATAATTTTTGTAACAAACTTGTAATGTATAACTAACGATTGATTAATTATAAAGCCCCTAGATTTACTATTACCTTACCACGTTGAAGTCCCATGTCTATATTTATTTAATTGTTGCACTGGTTTTGTTATGTTCGATGTTTATTTGTGTTTAAACCACCTGAATGTAAATAGATTTTATCTTATAGTCGTTCTTTCGTTTAATTTCACGCTGTCCGAGAATTTATGTTGTATTTTATGGAGTAAATTAATAATGCATTCAATGTGGATGTACTGATAAATTTATTGCAAATAATATTGAATTGTTTAAACAACGAGGTTTTCTAATTTCTCTCATAAAATCCTTTCCTTTGTTTAAGAAAAATGGCAGGTATACAATGTGGCTGTATTTCACTCACTAGTTTAACACATTCACTGCTATGCTACGCGCGTAGCGCTACGCCGTAGCCGATAACATGGGTTTCCCGCTATGTAGCGAAGATGCTTCGTAGGGCCATGACGGCAACGTGTCGTCATTGGCAGTGAATGGGTTAATAAATATGAGATAAATAACGTTCCTAAATTTTCTATAAGTACCATCGGGTTCAGAATTGCATTACCAATTTATGAATGAATTCATTGATAAATTGGCTATGCAAATTTGAACCACTAGCACATCACTACATTGTATTCGTCATACAAAGTAGGTATAATGTCGAAGTTCTCAGGCGCCGACAGAATTGGTGAAATAATACCTGATGGTGATGCGAAACGGGTTCGCCAAACTCAAAACCCTATTAATGGTACACTCGCCATCAAATATATCTGAGCGGCCAAGGTGATGGTCACAAATATCCGAAAAACGCCTCTTTTGTCAAGTGCATGTTCAGATATTTTAGAGTACATAGGCTGCTCCGATATATTTGATGGCGACTGTACCGAAGCCGGAGTCAAGGTTTGTTTTTCTATAGTTTAAAGTATAATAATAGTGTATAAGTGTACCCCTCAATTTTCATTAAATTGTCGAAAGGGCCTCTGCGCGTTGGCTTCGGCTACGCATACGCCTCCCAAAGGTCCGGATCACCTTTGTTACATGGTCGGAAAAGAAAAAAAAAATGTATTGCATATCGTTCTTGTCGTTTAATGAAAGAATATCTTGGACACTCCACTCCTACCGATTACATCGAATACGAATACGAAGAAGATTTGCAAGAACCCCGTGGGGTAGTCAACAAGTGGTCTTATTGCTAGAGAGCGATTTCTCCCAGATAACCTTGGGGTAGCGTATATCTAGTTGAAAATAATTATATGAGTAGGTGCAAAACAAAAGAAAGAGTGATAAATACCAGTAAACTAAAACAAAGAAATAATAATAACTTAATTTAATTATACATATACATACACAATTAAAATAATCGATAATCACACATATACGTTATACTTAGGGCTTCCAAATATTCGACTGATATTCGAATATTCGACTTTTTCGAGATATTCGAATACTATTCGAATAGTTGGGGTTATTTAAAATAAACACATAACGATCAAATTTGTGTATTTTAAGTCTTTTTAATCAAATAAAATATTCTATAATTAACAGAATCGTCAATTTACTCATGATATATGTGAAAAAAACCTCGACAAGTTATTGTATGGATGCGCAAGAAAATCACCAGAACAAAACAATCATCTTTTAATGCATATCTTATGTGATTTCTTAAGTATTAAAAGCTATCTCGGTCGCCTAATCCCTCAAGAGTCAATACTCTATTAACAAAACTAAACTTATGAAGTTATTATAGTAGACCGAACTGTAAATCTAGGTGGACAGTCTGTATGCAGTATCGAAGGGGTAGACAACCTCACACATCTATCTCGATTTCTGCATCTCCAACAACGGAAGCTGTGCTCCAGAAATAAAACGTCGGATTACCATGGGGATTGGGGAGAGACGCAATGGCACGTCATATGGAAAAGGCGGGGAATTACGATCAAAACGAGGATGAGGCTGGTTCGAGCGCTCGTATTCCCCGTTTTATGGTATGGTGTAAAGACGTGGGCTATGCTAGCAAGATAATGAATTACAATCAATGCATTCGGAAATTGGTGCTGGAGGCGAATGTTACGTATAACGCAACAGCCAGACGAACTAGTTCATCGATCCTTACCAGACTCCACGTTAAAGACTACCTATCCACTTTTTGACATCACCGCATTCTGTCATACTTCGCCCACATTGCTAGACGCGGGGATAACAACCTTGAGAAAGTAGTCATGGTGGTAAAGGTGGAAGGCAAAAGGGAACGTAAATCTCCGACGTGATGGAGTGACTAGGTCAAGAATAAAATAAGTGGTATGAAATGGCCAGGAACTCCTGTCAAAGCATTAAGTCATTCGATCTAGAAAGACGGCAGGTGATTACTGTCTTCGTCTTCAGGTATGAAGGAGCGACTACAGAGAGAGATATTAAATAGTGAAAAATATTGGAATCAAATGAAGCCCGGTTTAAATCGCGTATACACTATGTATCTGAACGAAAAGCCAATACTCAAACCCGTTATGGTATAGGACATGCTGAGCAACTTTTACTATGGGACCAACCCCGAAATCGCGAAAAAAAATTTGACTCCCATAGGAAATTTCAACATTAGACCAGTAAAATGTATGAAACTGCCAATTTTTTTTTCACGATTTCTGGGTTGGTCTCATAGTAAAAGTTGCTCAGTATGTCCTATACTATAACGGGTTTGAGTATTGGCTTTTCGTTCAGATACATAGTGTATATACGATTACAGGATGGTAAACCTGTGCTAATATGCGCTTTGACGGCCTCCATAGCCTAGTTGGTAGTGACCCTGCCTACGAAGCTGGAGGTCCCGGGTTCGAATCCTGGTAAGGGCATTTATTTGTGTGCTAATCTCAAATATTTGTTCCTGAGTTATGGATGTTTTCTATGTATATAAGTATGTATTTATATATCTAAGTATGTATATCGTCGCCTAGCACCCATAGTACAAGTTTTGCTTAGTTTGGGGTTAGGTTGATTTGTGTAAGATTGTCCCCCAAATATTTATTTATTTATTTGTATAGTGCTTGAAACGTCACGGATATGGCGATTTCGTTATGATAAGCGAATTGAAATGCCTAAAAATATTTATTTTAATAAAATATTATTTGCGGCAATCAGAAAAAAAAAATCGAATAATATACACGGGACTATTCGAATACCAAAATAGAGCGAATATTCGAATTGGAAGCCCTAGTTATACAACACACAAACAACACAACAGAAAGCTTGCAAAAAATTAGGACAGCTGGCTGATTTTCATTCTTCTGACTTCATTTTACGTGCAATAGTTTTGATAAAAACGCATTTGAAATTTTTTCATACACAAATTATGGCTCTGGCCTCGCCTTTTTTTCAAAAACTATAGTTAACTAGAAACTGAGAACTGAATAGTCCACTAAATATGGAGATCTATGTTTAACAGTTTTCAGACCACGGATTGACCTCAGGTTTAAAGGACTCAATACGTAAGTACAGTCAATGGTAATTTCCTATAATTAACCTTTTAACCGCCTCACGTCAACATTTTTACTTTCAATTTTGAACTCTTGTCATAATTTATGATGTTTTGAAGGTGTCATTCACGTTGGTTGTTACTTTATCTCATATATCAGACGACGGCGGTCAAAAGGTTAATACCGTCAGATTTGATCTCAAAAATCACCCCCCAGGCCTTATTCGTCGGGTGACAAACAAAACTCACTAATTACCACAAAATGAAATGTATCACTACATAGTATAAAACAAAGTCGTTTCCGCTGTCTGTCTGCTTATATCTTTAAAACCACACAACGGATTTTGGTGCGGTTTTTTTTAATAGATAGAGTGATTCAAGAGGAAGGTTTAGGTAGCCGGGGCGGGCCGCTAGTTGGTAATAAAATAAAACAAGGCTGATTTTAGTTATACAATGTGTTACATGACCCACTGAAAACCTGATAACTGTTTGTTCAGAATCGTTTGCAGTATATCTTAACATGGGCTATATTTATTTTTTATTTTTGAACTTTTTACATGTATATTCTAAACATTTCTAATGCTACAGATTACCACTGTATCACGAGATTCACGAGGTTAGAAGATTGAGGTTGAATATTTAATAGTGACTGGCATCTTTGACAAATTTATTTTTTATTTTTTATCTGTAATAAATGTAATGAAATGTCACGTAATTGTCAATGTACTGTTTATTACGTAGTAGGATGGTCGGAGGTATCGCTTTTTGCAAATTTACTGGTTAGGGATATAGAGTAAAAAATCTTAATAGTGCGATTCAGGATTTTTACCACGCCGAACAACGCCATCTAGCATGAAATGCGGTAACAAAAAAAAAATGTGTATGTCTGGGGTCATCATCTAAAGAAAAATCTTAATAGCGTGATTCAGGATTTTTACCACGCCGAACAACGCCATCTAGCATGAGATCCGGTAACAAAACAAAATTTGTGTATGGCTCGGTCGTCATCTAAAGAAAAATCTTAATAGCGCGATTCAGGATTTTTACCAAGCCGAACAACGCCATCTAGCATGAAATCCGGTAACTAAACAAAGGTCGGGTCAAATGGCAATCTTATGTCACAAAGTTTGCAAAGTAGTTTGACAGATAATGAGTAATGACACAAATCAACACGACGAATGTAGAGTTCACGATATAATAGAATTGCAAGGAAAACTAAAATGACGAAGATCTTTCGAAATAATTAACTGATTAAAGAATAAATGCTCTAGATTCATTAGCAATAATAAAAAGCATTTGGGGTGTCTGCGGTTTTCAGTCGCTTAAAACGTTGTATATTTAGGTATTTTGCAATTTGTGAGTTTTGGTTATCATCTGATGACTGACTGTACCTAGATAGTCTATTCGGAAAGAGTTTTCATACAAACCACGGCACCTCTCTTACAGGAGAACAGGCTATAAGTATCAAATAAATACGAGAAAATAGGGATGATGACACATGTTGAATTATGCACTAAAATTTAGTTGATAGGATGCAAAATGATCAAAATATCCAAATAAAGTAAACATTAAAAAAATCTATTGATATGGTTCAAAGATATCAGGCTTCAAAATTTCAATTTTTTTCTATTTCAGAAAGTACGAAATTTTAAAAACCAATGATACCATTCGATTTCTACCATTTTATTGTGAAATAATTTGTAGCAGCTATACACATAAACGCAACATTTTACCGTAAAAATAGCAATTTCATAATTTTTCCATACATTAAACAGGGCAACTATGAAGCCGTGACGTCACTGCTTCATATCATAGGAGCGTTTTGAGAAACAAATGCAAATCTCAGACTTTCAGTCTCTTTTATGTCTTTTATGTTAATTTTAGGCAATTGGCCCCATATAGACATTTGATCCTCACAACAAAACGAATCGATTGATACCATGCATGAAAAAAAAAATCATCTAGCCTATTCTATGAAAATTATAAACTGAAAAAGATTTGATAAAGATAATTTGATTTGTTCCCGAGCAAAAAAATAAATTCACTCAACATAAAAATAGTTGGCTGTAAACTCTATAGGGGGATTGTGCTAGTTTTCGTCCACTCTTGTGAGTTTTCCGTCCACACTTATTTATGTTCATATACAAGTTTTTCCCAAAATAAAAGCTTAAAACTTAAAAAATCTAAAGAATAAACTATAAATGTAAATTTTGTTCACCTTAAAAAGTTTTCCCATTTATCTGCAGTAATTTAATAAAGTGGCCGGTAAACTGGACCTGGTTGGGAAACTAGCACAATCACCCTATATAGTTACAATATTTTTAAATACCTAATCCATTCGTTTAGAAGTCCATTGGGTAGACTATGAAAACGGCAAAAAAATATTTCATAAATTAAATTGTTTTCATTTATTAATTAAAATATAATTTATAAAAATATAAATATCGAATAAAGATATATAACCTACTCGTACCTATTTATATATAAAATATTGATACATGATACAGCAATACATGCGCGTAATCAACTATCCAACTTCGGATTTGATTAACAAATCTATTTTATGCCGTGCAATCAATATTTTTTGCTAAGAGCCTTAAATTTATTTATTTTTTAAAGTAATCTTAGGTTAGGGTATTTTTAAACACCACAATCAAATTTAAAATAAAAAGTAAAATGTTATTTATTATTCTCCTTGCTGTATCTTCTGTATATTATTATTATCATACTACAGTGCAAAGCTTAGGTCTAAGACAGTTTCCTGCAAAACTGTTTTCAAATATCATCTTTTTATAATATACATATTAAAAAATACCTAACACTGCAGAAGAATGGTCAGAATAAGGTAAAAAAGACAGAGTCCACGAAACCCATAAATAGTTATCCAGCAACTTGATTTCGAGCGTAGGCCTATTAGAGCGCTAGCGACGGCGACGGCGGCGACACGAGAAACGAGACATTAAAATTAAAAAATTAAAATTTTGAACCGATATTTAAATAAATAAAAAATAATAATGATAATCAGGTAAAGATTTTAATGTATTTTAATTGTATGAGTATGAAATAATTATTATTTGTATGGAAAATTGCAAGTTATTGAATTTTATTTGTATGGAATGCTATTCTTATAATTTTTTTTATTTTTATAAATGGAATAAAGTTTATTTACACGACAAAAATAAACGAATATTATTTACAAAATATACATTTTTATTAACCTTTTTAAATTTACTTTTTTTCTGTGTTGTGTATTTCTGGATCATGGTTATCTGAAAATAAATGCTTATTTAATTTAATTTAATTTAAAGACTAACCTAAGATCAATTTATGGGATTAATTGACTTTTGTGGCTTTCATATCTATTGATCAATATCTCGAAACGAATTTCCATATAAAATAGGGGCGCCTAATATAAATAGTTATATCTCTAGGTATTTATAAAGGTAAAACCCAACCTGTAAGGGTTTTCCAACGGATACTTTAAAATAAATGCGGATTTTTCTCTCTAAATTAAAATTTACAAAGTATATTCCTTGTAAAAGCTTCTAGAAATTTCCGCATTTTACACATCAGTATAAATCATCGCTCGGTTGCTTACACTAGTACATTTAGGTACGTATATACACTTAACCCTTTGACCGCCAAAGCCGTCAAATCACGCACACGGAAAGTTGTGTCCTCAGCGTCAGGACGTGATATCACGTCCAAAATATAACCAGTTTGCCTTGCGCGTTGGCGCTGAGGGCACGATTTTTTCGTCCGATGCTTGGCGTTCAAAAGGTTAATTAGATGTATCATTATTTAATTATGGAGTTCAATCAATAAAACTGCTAGAACCTATATGTATAGATGATAATTAGGTATAACGTAATATCTCAGTAGAAAAGACTACTAGTACTTAGTAGATACGTAGTCAGCATAGCACTTGCCAACAAAAAATATCGGATAATCTTCTATTTTTCCTCCCTCATGGTTGTTCAGTTCAGAACGTGCTGTCGATAAATGAAGAGACAAGCTGACTTGTAGCGATTGTCTACTTGAACTGTTCGCTTCAAGTAACTGTCTCTTGTAGTACCATTGATGTCTTGATTGTTCAGTTGTCCGGTTCATAATGAAGTAAATACGTATAAGCGATACAAACGGACGAAGATCCCACCGACCCGTTCACCGGCCGAACTGAGAAGTTCGTCCGGGCGTAGCACTTGATACTGGGCTTCTTTTTTCCTTCTTCAATCCACCCGTAGTTTTATCTTCTTTCTTCTGTCGTACAATACCTTCATATTGCTACCAACAAACTATTATTATTGATATTATTTACTATTTAGGTAAGTACATAATGTTGTTTATGGAATTTTCCATGATCTTTCAGACACGGGTATATTCATGGTACCTACTTAATATTCCTGCTTAAGTGTATGTATGTATATTAACTGGTATAAGTAAAGCATTTAATCACTTTTCTTCGTTACATGTTTCTTGTAATAACTTAAGAGGAAACTAAAAATCATGTAATAAAACAACTTTGAACGGATTATATTGCGTATACTGAATTTTAAATTACATCCCGACGTTTCGAACACTTTACAGCGTTCGTGGTCACGGGTCGACGCGACGGGTCGGGGCGGGGTTCAGTATACGCGATATAATCCGTTCAAAGTTGTTTTATTTCATGAATAACTATCGCGGCAACCGTAGAAGATATTATAAAAATCATGTGTTAATTAAGTATGAATACACATTAAATTAAAAAAATATGTAAGTGAAATCAAAAAGAAAATGCTTTGGTGCAGCACAAGGTGGAAGTAATAATGCTCTTATTAACCACTGGAAAGGACTTAATAATGTTCATACTTTGCACAGCAATCTCAAATTAAATATTGTGACAATAATTACTACTAAATAAAATAGGAATGCTGTTAATAATGAGAACATGGATTATGATACCTGTTTTCCTGTAGCAAAAATATCACTTCACTTATTGTTTTAAACCACACTACACAGAAGATTCATTCAGATTCAGAAGCAAAGTAAATAACTATTTATGCAATATACAAGCACTGAAAACAATAACTATTTATATTGCGCTTTAATAATTCAAACTTCACCTGTAACGAAGAATGGATGCTAATGAATGTATCTTCAGTGCAAAACGGGTGAGATAAGAGCCCGCTGCCTTCTGTCGACCTTCGATCGGCGCGACGCGAACGAGTGAGCGATAGTCGGCAGCGGCGCCCGCGCGCGTCGGCGGTGAACGAACTCACCTTGACAAATGCACCATTTGGCATTGTTCGCGGGAAAACCGGCGGCCTTGCTCGCGCGCCGCCGACCAATCGCGAGCCTTCGCGCCACAGCCTGCGCCCGTTTTGGCGGGAACCACTCGTCTGAGCATTGCCCGCATGGCGCTCGCGTCGCCGCCGCTAGCGGCGCGATTTCAGCGTGACGACCTTTCATTCAGAGCGTTGTCTTGTCTGCTTGTGATTGAGGCAAAATGCCGACACAACAACTACATTACATTATTAAATGGTTAGTAACAAGGAAATCAGGATATATTATTATATTTCAGTTAGTAATAAATATAACATGATACTTATAACTAAGTTAGCACCAACATCTGTCTTGTATGATGACAGCCAGAAATTATTCATTATAATAATTTATTAATGAAGTGAAATGAGTTAAACACTTATTCTAATTACTCAATTAACTATGGTAACCAGATATTGTCTGCTGCATGTTTTGCGGGGATATGCCACGGTTGAGCGAGTGGCACTCACGTGAGCAGCCAAGAATAGTTAGGCGATAAAAACGATGTGTTATGTAGTTTCCCGCCGGCCAATAATTGCCTATTATCGGTGTGATGCAAACCAAAGTCTTATAAGCTAGTCGAAGTTAAGCGATTTAGTTCGTAAGTACCCCTTTGGTTTTGCAACCTAACTATTTTATATGAGACTTTCGTGTATATTTTGTCTCTCATTGGCTTCACTACACGCGGTAGTCGCCCTGTTGAATAATGGAAAATCACCATACGTTTTCTCGTAATTATTGTACACCCTGCAAGAGACCCATAGCCTATCTATAAACTGCGTACCTAATAAGATTTTTATGTGAAATAATGAGTGATGTTAGTTATATCCTCCATACCAATCCAAAAGAACGAATTTACCTCGAGCGCGAAAAATTGGGCGCGTGAGTGTTAGTAATTATCCATTTTATTGCCAAAATGGCGGATGCAAGGCGTCGTCACTGCTCGGTGCAGGTTCGCGGAACCGGCGGAACCGAGCCGGAGCAATTGAATCACCTTCAAACCTTAGGGAAAATAAACAACGCAAAACACCTCTGTAGGCTAATTTTATTGAATCAAAATAAGTATATAGTTTTCAACGAAATAACTGAGCCCCGCAAGTTACCGATCGACGGTAACTTCAGGGCTTCTTAGCTTTACAAAAAAGGAGGTCCCCTGTATAATTGCCAAAAAGTCTATCGATACAAATAGTTAAAACTTATCTGAAGGTACTCGAAATAGGTACAGATAGTGGTTATATTTCCTTTGAGTAGAGGTAATTTAATTCTCCATGTCTATCTTAACAATCCCGCTGTTCATTCCAACGTAACTTGAACGCATATATAATAACTACAATGTTACAACTGAAGAACAAATCAAATTATTTTAATAAGTATTTTAATTTGTTTATTTAAGTAGACAAACTACTATACATATATAAATTATAAACTTATATATATGTCATATACAAAAGAAATAGTGAGCTAAGCCTCCGGAGTCCAAGGCTGGGACCCTACAATGTTGGTAAGCCTCGGATATTAAAAAATAAGTAGCTCATATTTATGACTTCAACTGTTGTAAATGTCCTTTAATCGTAATATTTAATACACAAGGAGTGTGGGTTGGACGGTCAATGCAGTCCGCTCTAAAATCGCTTGCTAATCAAACTCCTACGCGCGTATCAAATGAATTAGTTCGATATACATATATTTACGTTATATCAAATATCTCAATTTACTGCGCGCCATATGTAACGAAGTATAAAAATGTTTCCGATAGCCGATTTTATAAAAGACATCAATCTATTTAAAAATAAATAGGAATATAAGAATTCGTATGTCCAAACTCCAAACATGCGTACAATGTTTGTTATATGATCAATTAATGACGAAAAAACCGCTGACCAGTTACTTTTGGTGAAATTAGGTGATGGACAGTTCATAACGAATAACATGTATACTCTTGTCTATTAGGTATCCTGAAAATTATTGTAATATGGACGTAATAATTTTAAACAGAAAAGAACGGACTTCACTTAGCCTCCACCTTTCCAAAAGCTAATGCCCGAGCTACTGTAAAAACTACTCATTTCACTATAGGTGTGCCATTAATATTTAAAAAGTTCCATCGATTTCTCCAGGATCCCTCATCAAATCCTGACCTGATGGCAATGGGACCAACTGTCCCAGTATACTCTTTCGAACAAGAAAATAAATTTCCAAATCGGCCTAGCAGCCTTCGAATATATTTAAAAAAATATAGCAAAACAAAGAACCGGACGAAAGAAGCCTCCTCCTTGAAGTCGGTTGAAAATAGAGGAAAGCACAGGAGTTTGTTGGGCCGTTCGTAGGGCCGGCTCTTAAGGGCACTCCTACGGGCTTCGTAGCGCTGCTACGCGAGGGCTACGCCGTAGCATAGTACAGGGAGGAAGAACTATGAATAGACACTATAGACAGTTACGTTATATCCTTTCATTACATTCACAGTGTAAGGAAAAATTTTAATTTCAAGCTGTATCTTCTGTGTAATAATATGACTTACGCAAATAATGTGACTAATAATTGTATTACTTATCCTTAACAACACGGGAAATAGAAAGTTTTATAGTCAGCGTTTCTTTTTCCGTTTTATTCTAAGGTACTTAAATTAAATTTTCCTTTGTATAGTTTTTCTGTGAAGGTTATGTCTATTTTTATGCTAATTTCAGTTATAAGTACACGAAATGTAAAAAATATAGAATAAATGTAATTACGTTTTTTTTTTAAATATTAAAATAACGTCTATGGAAAATGGCCATAGGTATCAGAAGCTGGCACCGAATGTATATGAAAATGTTGATAGTTCCATACAAATACCAGCTTGCCAGAATCGACATTGATATTTAAATGTATTTGTCATTCATGACACTTTACTTTTACTTTTTTTCAACCGACTTCAAGATTTCTAAGGAGGAGATTCTCAATTCGTCTAATTTTGTTTTTGTTTTTTTTTTTGTTATATTACTTTGACGGCCCGAACACTTTTCGTGGTTGAGTACCTATAAGTAGAAAGTCAAAGACAGTAACTATAGTCCATAATAGAAAGAAACTAAATGACACTACATTGAAAACCGATCACTTAATATGAAAAAAATCCATACTATTTGACCCGTCTAGTTTCTCCTCGAATGTTGTAACTGAGTAATCAATAATTTATTAGGGTCTTTCAAAGGTAGGTACTAATTTGATATTAATAATATGACGATTAAAATATTTACAGCTTAATGTCCAAGCTTCTGCAAGTGGCAAAAAATACACCTAACTTAAACTAAGGAACTTACTTGGTTTCTACAAACTAATAATAATCATTTGCTACGGTTATTTCGTTCCAACATTTTACTACATTTTTCATTCTGTGTGCTATGAAAAAGTTTGGTGTAAGTAAAGTAATAAAAATAAAACGCATTACAAGCTATAACGCGGTAAAGAGAACGGTGGTAAATTCTATAATTTACCAAGGATGGACTAATGCTAATAATTTAATTTATTCGTTTTATTTCCATTCTGGGTGTGAAGACAAAAATGAACCTCGAACGGCAGCTCCCATTTCCACGTCAGTTACGTATCCTTGACAACATATAATTGCATTTGCAATCCCTTTGTCCGTGGTGTGGTAGGTAGATTATGCGGAGCATTAATCAGTGCGGAGACTGACAAGGGGTCCGTCCCAATATGGCGGCGATTATTTATCAGAAAATAATTATGGGGGCTGATTCAGAAACAACCAAATTAACCAATATAATACAATCACCTGTTTTGTTTATACGTATTTAATAAACCTCACAAAGTATGATCTAAGTAGTGGAATACTCTAATAATGATATATATGAAAATCATAAGCATTAAGAGGTTTCATGAACAATAAATATAATATTTATATGTATTTGAAAATTCCTTTATTTTTAGTTATAGGTTAGTCATTTAAATTCGTACAATCTTATTTGGATTTCCTCGTTTGTAACATCACTCACAATCTCTTTGCTTTTACTTAAGGTTGACTGGTAGAAAATACTGCCGCATGGCATTAAATCCGCCCTTTATAGGTTAAGGTTTTATTTGTCTGATAAAGATAAAATAATATGTATACGTTCCCCGTTGGGCACCTTACTCACGAGAACTAATAAATAAATAAAGATGATGAAACTTTAAATAAATTGATAAATCAACAATATTCAATTTAAGACACTGTGTGTTTCGTTCAATATAAGTGTTGCATTATACGAACCTACGTATGTGCAAAAAAAATTTGTGGTATTATCGTAAATTGCATAGCAACCAACCGCTTGACTGCACTCTTATTATTTTCCCTGTAATTTATACGTATAATTTTTTCAAAGTTTTCGGACAAGCAGTTTCCGAGATAAGGGGGGAACGATCAATTTTTTTTATTAAATAAATATAAACTTTGAAAACATTGAAAAATAACCAACCCAGCAGGACTTCAACCTGCATCGATACGCCTTGCCGCTTTATTTTATTTCAATGTTTTCAAAGTTTGTATTTATTTAGTAACAAACTTTAGTTTGAGTGGAATGTAACACTAAAAACATTTACAATAATTATGATTTTTTAAATCCCCACATTAAGTCCTTTTATTTGATATGCAACACAATATACTTTGATGATTAAAATTTAAAAATTGGCGTTACATGCCTGCCTTTGAATTCCTGATATACACTTGTGTACAAAATTTCAACCCGATCAGTCCAGTAGTTACTGAGAAATTTCGCTTTGTGACACACAGAACAGTCCTCTTCAGGGTTCCTCTTTTTACCATTTTGTTACGAAACCCTAAAAACGGACAAACTCTTAATTTGTTATGATTTGATTCTCCTCGGCAAACAGGTATATTTATAAATAGCAGTAATAAGTAAACATATAATGATATATTATATATTTTAATAGAAATGTATCGCTAAATACGGCTTGGTCCTGCCTAAGCATGAGTCATGAACAGGTCGAACAAACCTGCTACACAGCTTTCGTTTAGAGGTCGTCACAATTATTAGTGGCTGGATCTAGCAACCAATACTTTGGAATTTTTTGCATTGATTTGAGGCGTAATAAATATTGTAAGTATTCTTGTATCTTATATGTTGGTTAGTTATCTGATATCTCATATGTACAGTGTATGGACTGAGCAACGTAGGTAGACTTTCCTGCCTAGTATTATGTCTAAAAATTAACGTATGGTAAATAATATGCTTCCTTTCCCAAATTAAGTATATTTATACATATTGCCGTAGTTTGAATAAATAGGTATGTAAATATATATATTTCCGTACTTGCTATTTCCTTCATCTAATATTTTTTTCAGCTAATGTGATATTGCGATGTAATAAAAATCTTAAGTTTAAGTATAACACTATAGCTTCTTCATACGTAGGACTAGTAACACCAGTGACTAAATAAGTGCTATTAAAACACTTTCATTTAGTACCTACTTAAAACCTTATACAGTTCCAAGATAACATAAAATATTGTTGAACAAATAACATTTCTATTGCCACGCCCATCTTTTTCCAGTTGGCTTTAAATGAAAACCATGCAAGTGGAAGGTGTGAAGGAATAAAAAAAAGATAATATTTCTCCAGCGCGGCGGTGCGGCATGTAAAATATCTTCAGCGCGTGAGTCAGGTGTCGTTCACCCGTACCCGAGCGTTCGCGTCACAATACCTAGACTGCCATTACGCCCATTACATTTCATGCCACTTTTTATCATCCGCTCCTTTAATATTCTGAGTGTTAGTTAGGCTGACTAACAGTGTGAGTGAGAACTGTGATCATTCATAACTCATCAACTCAAAGCATTCATCTACTTTGAATATCAAATAATATGAATGAACTTATAAATATAAGAAATTCTAATTGCATATATTTTAACCTATTGTCACTTGATTGTCACATCTACAACTGACAAATCCGGCAACAACTCAAGCAAATCATAGGCCGAATAAAATGCATGGCAGACCAACATATAAACATAGACAATTAGACTCTTTTAATAACAAATCAACAATTGATAATTTTTATTTGACAAATCTGGAAGATCAATATTAAAAGGACGAATCATTGACCACTAATAAAACTCACACTAATAAAAAAATAGAAACCTAGAGTGAAATTTAGTGTAAATTGCGTGATTCAGCAGATTTGCTTATACATATATTATATATTATGTAATAATAACTTTATCGTCGTTGCATTTTTGTAGAATGTCATCATAAAACGAATTCTGTGGAACTTACCAAAGTCAGCCATGATAATCGCATAAGTAGGTATGTCAATGAAACCATTATTCACTGTATTTTACAACAGTTTTAACATTTTAGCGGAATCAATTAAGAATTAGGGTTAACTCTATAATATCTCTTATCGACAGCAGGATATATCAAACATAACAACAATGTAATAATATACAAAATAAAAAGAATACATATTTAGTATTTCGGCAAGAAAACTAATCGATTTTAAAATAAATTACATAAATCTGTGTAGTTTTTTATTTAAAAGCATTATGCGTGTTTTTATATGAAATGGACATCGAGTTAGGAAATGGAGGAAATTTTTGTGCACAACTAACCTAAATATAGATGATTTTTAGTATCTGGTTTGACCATTATTTTGGGGCTAATTAAAAATATATATTTTTTAATTGATTTCTAATAAAAGTGGTATATACTTTATCATTTAGAGAATATAAATATAACTATCAAAACTGATTTTGCAGCGAAATTAGATATTTCAATATTTTATTCACAATTTTCCCACACGGTAAAAAAAGCTTCCAGGATATTCTCAATCCAAGACATTATTATTTTCTTGAAAATATTTACTCGTGACAAGTATTTATTTCCTTTACCAAAAATATGATTCTTCGCTTAATAAAACCACGTTTTCTTAAAAAAATACAAAAATGTACCTATTGTTTCAAGGGTATATTGAGTAAATAAGAGAGATTGTACTTTAATGAAACAAGTATTATCTTAGGTAAAAGAAAACTAGAAAATCTGTAAGAATTTTCGTTATATTTAAAACTTTAATTTATTTTCGTTAAAGGAAATAAATGCTTGTCACGAGGAAATATTTTCAACATAATATAATAATGTCTTAGATTGAGAATATTCCGGAAGCTTTTTTTCCGTGCAGAATTCCGTAAACGTTACGTGAAAACTCTCAATTTAGGTACCATTAGTGAGTGCTGCTTTTCTAAGAAGTTATTTGCTTAAATATTTGCTTCCGTTAAGTCGCCCGATTGCTGTAATATTATCGGCAGCAGATACGACCTGAGTTATGACATTGACGTTTTCGAGAACGAGTATCGAGTGTTCTATCGAGTGTGCATCTTGCTTGTAACATATTAGTGTAAACGAGATGCACAGATATAAAATTCTTTACTCGTTAACGAAAAATCTCAATGTCAATCTCATGATAACCGTTGTATGTTTGCTGATTATATTTCAGCAATTGGTGCGATTATTATTTTCTTACGGTTACCTGTCAGTCACTTTACTTTTATTGTAGTAGCCGTCAAATTTGTACGTAGGTACGTAATAGAGCCTTGGTTATAATCGTGAATGAATATGTATTAGATGTGCATCCGGGAACGGTGAGTCAGCTTCAGCGGCGCCTGCGCAGGCCTACTGGCTTGCGAAATCTCCTGATTCTTGACTAAGTAGGTTTTCTTCGCGACCTAATTTATTTCAGTTTACAGTTAAAATGAATATTTCGTTACTAGATTATTAGTTAGTAATATTTAGTTATTATCTTTCATGTAGTACCTTAGATTTGAACCTATAGATAGACATAGACAGACAAATTACGATAGAATTAGTTTTTTTTAAAACCCAAATGAAACAAAAGGAATGTAACTCATTATCAGTTCAATTAACAAACAGACATACAAACATACAAAAAAACACATACACACAAACATACAGGTCGAACTGAGAACCTCCTTTTTTTTGAAGTCGGATAAAATGTTATCAATTTATTTGAAGTAAATTTGTAGTAAATACGTAGTATTCAGACCATGGGATTTTAAATTGAAGGAACTACGTAGTTTTCGGTCATGGTACATTTTTGGTATATGATAAAGATAAATTGTTGAAAAATTGATAATCTTTAGTAGTAATGTCAGATATTAATATCAGAACAAATTCTTTCACTTGTTAAACTTATTTGGGGGAACCTTCTAAAAAAATGTGATTGAATTGAGGGATAAAAGCCTATTGAAGAACATGGTTCTTCAATACCAGGGCAGGGCCTTTGGCAGGGCATAATACCACGGGCCTCAGCACCGAGGGAACAACTGATGATGATTATGACGATGATGATGATGAAGTAGAGGTAGAAGACGTTATTGGGCTGCTCTAATAACAGCACAAAATCCAACCCCGATTTCAGCCCTAGCCCGCAGTCCGCACTGGTATATGACATCTATTTAAAAATAAACAAATCTAAATAAAGATAATTAAATTAAATTATTATAAAACCCGTTCCGTATTCAACTCTACATTTAATTAATATTTTATCACATCACATTCCATCAACCAGACCTCATTAAATTCGCTTGATTAAGTGTGAATCGATCTTAAACGCTTCTTTTATTACATACGGCACGACTTATCAGCCATAAATATTTTAATATCAATGTGACATCTAAATTTCAAACATAAATTCTGAGAACGACGTCTCGAAAGTGTACATGTATTGTAAAACGTTAACCTCTAGCCTATATAAGGCGAGCTTCCGTCGCCACGCATTAAAAATCCCGGCGCGTGGCGGGGACTGTATCGGATGAATTTTGTATGCCGTGACAATACGTCAATAGGAACATTAGAATAAAATTGATTTGCAAGTGTTATCAGTTGGAGTCAATGTATTGTGATTTGTGATAAATGTTATCAAGAATGTGGGTAGACACTGTAAGACAGTATCCATCACGCCTATTCATATTTACTAAGTCTGCTTTTGTATTGAAGCATGTCGGGCCATGCTCAGTGTAGGGTAGGGTTCCGTATAGCTGGCCTGTTACAATAAATCCATTCAAAAGTTCGTTTATTAAGGGATATTTAGCGGCGCCTTACGGCATCTTACTATGCGAAACTTACGTCCTACCTAATACATGTGCCATGTGGTGTCCTGGGTAGGTAGTTACAGTACAGTTAAAATTTTGGTTAATATACAGGGTGTCCAGTAAATAATGGATAACCTTCTAACCACCAATAGGCCATCTTAGGCTGGTCCAGAAAATAGACTTCAGGGTTTAGTAAAAGTCCCCTGGTTTTCGAGATTTCCACACTTGAACACAATTTTAGTCTAAAAATATTTTTTTTAATTAAGGCCTAATTTCAAAAAAATCTGTATGATTATGAAGACTCTTTAATATCAGTTACTTAGTAGCACTATTAGAGACAATTTTTCAAAAAACAGATCGGAAAAATTATTACATTTCTCGTTACCACTTACCAAGATGATAACAGTCAAATAAGGAACCGAAAACTTAAAATTATGAAAAGTGTGAAAATCTCGATAACCAGGGAACTTTTACTAAACCCTAAAGTGGATTTTCTGGACCAGCCTAAGGTGGCCTATTGGTGGTTAGAAGGTTATCCATTATTTACTGGACACCTTGTATATTTATCAAAGTTTCATCGTGTAATAATTATAGGTAAATGTAAAGATACCTTTTTATTATGCTAATGTGTTTTGGCTCGTAGTTTCCAAAAACTCAATTTTGTCATTCCAAGTTGACGTTAGGTCGACTCTTGAAGTTCCTCACCAAGTCCGCTTGGACCTGAAAAATAGAGAAAAAAATAAAATTAATATCTTAATTTTTGTAAGGGACTTAATCAACGATATTGGAATGTCTTCGAAAAAATATCTATTATTAAATAACATTTACTTATAAAAACAATAAATAATTGTATTGTTTGAGTGTAGGTACCAGAATTTCTGAATTTTAAATATTTATTTGCCTTACTGACAAAAAATCTCCAGTTGTCAGCCTATGATTTAGATTCCAGGAAAATTGCGAGTAAATAGCGTATTTACTGGTAAGTCGTAATACACCGAAGTGTGAATTCAATCACAGGGCAAACGACTGCATGATGTCACCTGCCGATATGATTCAAAACGTGTTTTTCATAGTTACTCATTCGGGACATCATTTTTTTATCTTTATGGGATATGGATGAAATTGCCGTATTTAACTTTTAATAAACGTACAAGATTAAATAATTCTTAATTTCCTCTTAGTTCGCAATAGTTAATTTTTATGACAGTTATTTTCTGTGTACTGGCTCCTCTACATGATGGGCCATCATAGGGACGCAACTACGCGTTAGAGGGAGCTAACGATATTGCGGACTAGTTCTGTCGTATAGCTGCGTCCCTATTCCGTTAGTAGATTCCGTCCATCATGTAGAGCAGCCATAAAATATATAAAAGCAAAAATTATAAGTGCGAGTACGAGTATCTGCCTTCTCTATTAATACCGAAGATAGGTACGTACGTAAGTACGGGTAATTAAATCAAAACAAAAGAAATCCTCTTATTGTGCGCTGTGATTGATCTGAGCTGTAGACTAAGGTTGGCAGGTAGAGAATGCTATAGCATTAAGTCCGCCTGTTGTAAACATATGTTTTTATTTTGTGCAAAATGTGCAATACAGTTTAAATAATTAAATGACAGCACAATAGCGAAAACCCTGTGCCTTGTAAACTGTTATTGGACTAAAAGTTGAGTTTTAGAAGTGTGCAACAAGTAACAAGCTTGTAGACAACTGCGTGTTCAGAACGAACACGGCTTGTATTCAGATTAAATTTGATAGTGCAGAATGCGATAGTCTAATTCAGGGCAATGAACTTTTTCGACCATCTAAAATCTTCTATCTCATCTTGAACACTTCTTATGGCTTAAGGCGAAACTCACACGATTACATACGTATGCGTGTTGTATAACCGATTATGATGATAGTGTGTGTGCGTCATGTTATCGCAGCGATAGTGGTGTCACAAGTCACCTGACGTCATCGTCAGCTGTGGCCGCCATTTTAACAAAAAAAGAGTGCTAGGGGGTTATCATTATCAGAGCCCGGTTGGTAACGGATGTGGTTGTGGGCTCAAAAGTTTGAAATAAGTTGGTAATGTTGCAGCAATAGGTGAAAGGTGTGCGTTAAATAATATTTCATTAAATGCCATTCTACCGGAGGTTACGTGAACCATTTTATGAGAGTATCCTCTATTGCGTTAACACTAAGTAAGTAGGTAGGTAACCTGATATATGGCACTACTTTATACCTAGTCCTATCTAGCAAACTACTACCTTAGTTACAAAGCTTTTGTTAAACTTACAACTGTGGAGGTGTGATTAGGTTAAATCTTGGTAAACATTTTCGTCGTCAGAATAAGGCTGAAATTTTGAAAACTTACGAAACTTTAACGCGTAATAAGACTAATAAGTATAAGTTAAATGAACAATGAGCATGCGTCAATGCATGAGTAATGTCGTTCTTAGATAGATAACTGCTGGTGACCAAATTTTTTTTTTCAGAAACGTAGTTACGTGTTTTCGGTTACGTAGTTCTAAATAAAACAAAATAGCGGATAACATCTATTTGAATATTCATTCATAGGACTATTTGAATTTAAGAATTAACCGAATTTTGGAATCAACCTGAATACACCTTAGCTAACTTTCAATCGTACGTGTAGAGGCATTTAGAAATCAATCAGTCAGTTCCGGCGGCGTGGCACGTGACGTCACGGCCCAGCTGTTTGAAACAGGTTCCCGCATTCCTGAGGGAACGCCAACGGCCGCATTCCGAGCCACGCTCTCATGTGGTCCGGTAGCCAAAACATTTACTAACATGGCCTGTGATGTGATCTTGCGTCAGTTAAGTCTAATTTATTGAAATAATAGACAATCATGTGAGTGTTGATGTATCGTACCGTGTTTTACGTTATAGTGTACAGTGTACCTAGTTGTATATGTTGGTGTCAAAATGGTTAGTGGTTGTTATCAGAATCAGTAAGGAAAATAAGTGTTTAAGGTAATATTTATATAAATAAATCAGATGTAAGGCACCTTGCTATAGATGAGATACAACAACAAGTTACATGTAAGTAACAATAAATAAATAATTTTAAACAAAAAAAGAACCGACTTCACTTAGGATCCGCTATTCCAAGAGGAAGTGGCCGAGTTGCTGTAAAAAATAGTGAAATCACTATAGGTGTGCCTATAATAGTTGAAGAGTTCCCTCGATTTCTCCAGGATCCCATCATCAGATCCCGACTTGGTGACAATGGGACCATCTAGGGGTTATACCTGTTCGATTCAAAAAAAAAATTTGAAAATCGGTTCACGATTCACGGAGATATGGAGTAACATACATACAAAAAAAAAAAAAATTCAGTCGAATTGAGAACCTCCTCCTTTTTTGAAGTCGGTTAAAAATAGGATGAGTATGATATCTACGTTATATCTAAATTGTTTCAACTGGTTCAAACGTGAAGTGGTACATAATTTAGACAATCAAAAATAATTACTTTTGCACTAATATCGCTATTTTGGGTAGTATGAGACATTAGCATTAGTGATGTAACATAGCTAAAATCATAGAGTAGGTAACTTATATAGTAGAGCAGCACAGCCTAAGAACTTTTTGAAGCTCAAGTCAATTGCGCAAGTCATCTGTCCGAAAAATACCGAAAATGTAAGAGGAAATGTCACCTGCACTGCTACTCCACCTAGCAACAAATACCGTACTAGTAGTACGAAATGGCTACTCCACCTAGTAGCTACTAGTATAAAAAAGTTCTTAGGCTGTGCTGCTCTACTATATAAGTTACTCTATGCTGAAATGATTATCTAAATCATCTTCATTCTTTTTAAAAGGCAAACCTCATTTTTAACTAAACGGGGCTCATATGCGTATAAATAAACTCGAAAATTAGAGACCTCCGACGTAGCGAAAGCGTTGTTACCCTGGTTGTCACGAAAAAGTAAAAGGGTACTAGAAATACTAGAATGGAGTAGTTTTATTTCAATTATTATTGTTCCACACATGTTATAGATATAAAACTTGATAAAATCACCCTGGTACTGGTATATCATTTGGTATAACTTATAATAAATAATACCGTGTAAGCTGCTCGTGCAGGGGGCGATCTGCCAAATATTTCATGTGTAATTATTTCTAATTGCGTGGCCACAACGTAGCTGGCAGATATTTGAAACGAATAATAAAGAACTGGCACTTTGGCAACCACTCTGGCGCAGGGCTACAAATTGCTAATTATAACGACTTAGGCCCTGTTATTTATTATTTTAGGTACACTGAGTAAGTTTGAAGTTAGTCGAACAAATGGGTTTAAAACTTATAATATACAATACAATATTTTAGGGCAATAATATGTATAAGATATGATGATTAGGTGCTTTAAAAGGTAGATTCCCATCAAGCACAGTTTTAGGTACCTACTTCGCTATTTGCTAGTATGTATGACCAAAGGAAACTTCTGAACCACATTAGAAAATTCCCAAAAAGAAAAAAACTTTGTTTGGGGGAAAATCCTATACTATTCTTTGTTAGTTTCAGAGAAAAACATTTCCAAGTATATGGTAGAAAGTTTCCGCAACCAGCCAGCCACTACCAGGGACACAACACTGTGAGTAGGGTCTAATTTGGCTGTGGTTTTCTCTAAAGGGGAGGTACTCCTCTAGTCGGAACAAACAAACAGCCAATCACCCTAAACGCTTTTATATTCCGATTCCGTGTTCTGCCAGGAAAAAAAAATCTAAAAAAAATATAATTAGAAACACCCCGTGACAAATAGATATATTGTTGGCGCCACAAACGTGGCACGTTCCTCAAGTGTAATTCGGGACTCAATGCTAGTCTATTATCGTCGGAGAGCGGTCATCCATTTGTTTACGACGACAATTCTCACACTGCCCCTTGCGGCATCATTTGGTCATTAGCACTATTTTCACGATTTAAATGACACTTTGTCTTGACATTGGACCACGACCTTAGCAGCTGTGTCACTTGTGTCGGTATCTAGGAGTTAGTTATTATTGACGACATAGCATTATATTCTTTGTTTGCAAACTTCTCTAATTTATTTCAGAATTAAGTACGTAGGTAAGTGGGAATGCTGGCAGCATCTACGGCACAATGCTGCGGAGGGATTCGTTATGTTAGTATATATTTATTTAAGATTAGTTTTATTTATATTTGAGTTGATTGTCTATTAATGTAGCTATTTATAATGTTACCAAATAAAGTAATTAGTTTGGTAAGTAAGTCGCATGTTAGTTATGTCGGAACAAGATTTCTGAGTCCATACGAGTTTTTAATAAATATTGTTTTTAAATGTTAAATAGTAGGTATATATCTAAGGTTATATTAACGTTAAGCAATGCTCATGAAGAGCGTTATAAGATTTTTCGTCATAACGAGTAATTAAAATAGAGTGAAATATATACATTTTTTATTTCACATTTTCAAGTGCACCCGGCGCAGTTGAGCTGTTGCGAAAACCGGTACAAACGCTAGGAGGATGGTGATTTCAAAAAAGAAAGTTGCAGTAAAGTGCCTAAACGAATAAATAACGCCGCATGCTATCAGATTATCAGTCGCATGATATAAAGGCATTACAATATAGCCTTTCTCATAAACTTCATAAAGCAATGGGTGGTATACATTATAGTTAGCTACTTACATAGTTTAATGTCCTAATTAAGGAATTCTCGGCGTTCGTCCGTCACAGTTCGTTAACTGATTAGATTGCGCACACGCCGCCACACAAGTATTTTTTCCTCATTCACTATTTTGATACTAATTCTTTAAAATCACACGGCACTTGTTCCTCGGTTGAAAGTGGCGGCCGAGATGTAAGAGTCACAAAGGGAACCGCGGCTTTAATTAGCTCTTCATGATTATTCCAGTATAGCACGCTGATTTATAATATTAGCAATTGTTTTAACATGTTTAAATACTTATAAAATACAAACGAGTGACCAGGAGAAAATGAAGGTACATATATCTAATACTAGCTGTTCCTACGACGGCTTCGTGAAAACATATCGTAAATGTTGCTCCGGAGTATAAATTGATACTAAGTAAAGTACCTATACAAAAAATTGTGAATGTGCTGTAGGTTTTGCGTAACAGATTTCTCCTTCTAGTCGATTTACTTTTGTTCCCTAAAAAAAACTGATAATGTGATCAAACTATAGTACTTAAAGAGAAAAGTGTGAAGTGTCAAAGTTCTGGAACCGAATGTATCATAATATCGGCTCAATTTTATAAAGATATTGATTCTAGCTAGTTTTGTTTTTGTTAATCACATTGCTTTTGCATCAAAAATACGATTAAATGTTAAACTACCCATTTGACTCTACCCGGAATCAGCAATCCGTAACTCAGATTCAGTCTAGGATAATTTATTTTTGCGGGTATTAGCGACGGAAAAGATGTACATTTCTGTTACTATCAAACTAATTTGTGTCCAGACATATACATGAATAATACAGGGCCGGGCTGGTTGGACAGCTTTAAAGCCCTCTGATGCTATACCATTATTGTAGAGATATAAAATATGACATTATGAATAGGCTTGAATTGTCGCCTGTTATACTATACTACCATAAACTTAAAGATATAGTAGACGGCCATAGTCTAAGAACTTTTTGAAGCTCCAAGTATTTAGCGCCATCTAGTTCAGAGCGACCTAAACAGAGCCAAAATGCATGAGGTAAAATCAGCGCCACCCAGTAACGAATAACTTTACCTCATGCATTTTGGCTCTGTTTAGGTCGCTCTGAACTAGATGGCGCTAAATACCTACTTGGAGTCTCAAAAAGTTCTTATAGATTATGGCCGTTTACTATATCTTTAAGTCTATGATACTACTAATATCTACAACTATGCTATGCTATACTGAGGTATGGATGGAACAGAACAAGGGCGATTAAAATTAAACATATGAAAAATAGTGGTACAAAAATAATTTCTAGAACTCTAAATTTGTAATCCGGAACATATCACAAATATAAGCTTGACAGAAGCTGATGCCACCAATCTCCGTAAAAGTTATAGCGTAAATTCTTGCGTTGATGCCAATATTATCCGGAAATGATACATGTAGGCGTGAGGGGCTGGTATGGCATTTTTCTTGGCTAAATATACGGGTGACGGGACGAGAGTGACGCGCGCTGACGCCGGCGCACCCACGTCAGCGCCCACTGAAACACGCGCAGCCAGCGAGCTGGCTCTGTGTTCCCCATCGCAGTTTTTGTTTTCATCCAGAGTTAGCTCTATTTTGTCACTGATGGTTTCTCTCCAGCCAGCCTAACCGAATAGAGTAGTAATATACCTACTCTACTCAGGCCCAACGGGTGTCGAAGTGATCCCCATCCCAACGCACGCAAGTTTGACCAAGGCGAACCGATATAGGTTACCTAATGAGAATTTATATCAGCCTGTTAAACACATATATTTTTATTAATAGGTACTTAAGCTATCGAGTATTTTGAGTAAAAAGATGGTTCTTGTAATTAATATTTACGTCGTTTTGCTGTAGGTATTTACTCTGTACTGTACCTAGTACCAACGGCATAAATAGACTAATCAAAATATTTAATTAATCAACGAACTATTTGCGATGTCAAGATTGATCAGTACGTCTAGCATGACTTACGTTGTCGCGCGACTCCCCATACTTCAGGCGCGACTCGTAGTATGGAGTCGCACGCGACAACGCATGTCATGATAAGCCGCCAGGTAAGTAGATACATTGTTCTAGAAGTAACTAAAAAGTTATAATTTCATTAAATAATAAGTTACTTAGGGTGGGTTGCACCACGCACAATTAACAGACTCATCAACGTTAAATATGGCGACGGAGCTGTCATCCCATAGAAAACTGTCAAACTTTAAAGACAAGATTTTTTTTACGATTACGTAGGTATAGGTTCACAGACAGTGTGGTGCAACGGGCCCTTAGAGTGCTCATGGCTACAGAATAATGAATAGTACACACAACGCCTTACTAGCGTTGTGTGTACAAGTACAGAAGGTTCTCCTTCCTGAATTTGACATTTAGCTACAGAGATGAAAATGTTATCTGTGCAATAAATAAAATAGGGTTGTCAACGTGCTTCATTCTGTTCACGTGGTACCTAGTGTACCTACAGATAAAAAGAAGTTTGATATGTGAACGGAGCCGATGTAGTTCATACAAATCAAGGGGTCTACAGATGTAAGCGTCTAGTCAATCTGCCTCAATCTACCTAATCTATCAGTAAATTTAATACAAAACTAGATAAATATCAGATTTATTACCTTATTCGCCCAATATAATTATTATTTTAGTACAAAACTACTACAATAAATGGATCAAATATTTTATCTTTTCTGAAATGAAACTATTCTCGAACACACCCATAAGATAATAAGCGATGTGCCAACCCTGCCCTCATTAGGACGCTGGCACAGGGCGCGCAATTTAAAAAGCAGGTACAATGGAGAGAGACATAGTGAAACCCCCCTGTCATGGCTAAACATTTTGTATGAGTACTTTTAGTGAGCTGTGCTGAAACCTACAATTAATAAAGCATAAGGACCAAAATATTGTTCTGATCCATAGTTAAATAGGTAGTTAGATTGAGTTATTGATTGATTTCGCGCACCATTTATTTTGTCGCAGAGGAGAATGCATTTCCGCATCGTCCCCCGGACCTGGAAAAGGTCCGTTTGGGGGGTATATGGGACTCGCTCTTCGAGGTGAAAAGAATACCCACTAAATGCCTCTGCGACGTTACCCACTCTATCGTAATGGGTAGCATCTTGGGCTCGCGATCAATCTACCACGATCCTTCTCCGGCTCCTGGCTAGTCTACCGGGAGCACTCTCGCGCCAATAGAGGGAAGGATTGGTAACGCTTCGAACCTTCCCTCAGACGTGTAAGGCATTATGCGTGGGTCCCCAACCCACAGCCCCACTCGGAGAGAGAAGTAATATACTGAGCTTGCCGTCGTTCATCCCCGTCGTGTGCGCCGGATGGATAGCGAGGCACGTCACACTAGCCGAGCTCGCGGCAATTTCCTCGCGAGGCGGTGCGCCAGGTGTAGAAACGCCTATTTCATTGCATTGCAGGAGGCTATCGCCTTACATTGTACAAAATTGTTGATACGATGTTGTGTTGCGGGAGGTCACCGTCTCTTATCCTTGCAGCCATGGCCAGTGTCTGCCGCTCCGTGTACCTTGGGCACACCTCCCGGACTCACGCACCAAGGGATTCATACAAGTAAAGGAAATAAAAATGCAACGCCAAAAAATTACCAGCGCCTCTACATTTACGAATTTGAATGGTTCATTCAATTTAAAACTATATTTTAACGAACGAACTATTGTAGGTACATTGTTGTACAGGCTTCAAAGTAAACCAAGTAAGTATCTTCGAGGACCTCCCCTGGCGTGTTGGCCCTCGAACTAACTTGATCCACCGATAAACACTTTCGGTCGAGACGTTACATACATAGTGCTTTACATGACTATTGCGAGGACAGAAATAATATGTAGAGCCAGGTAAATGTAATGATAAAGCACTTTTAGGCTCGCTGTATCACTGCGCTTGGGGGCGGCATGTGTGGCTCCACATCAGTGCCACTGTGGCGCCAGCGTTACCAAATTTGGTCTCCACGGTCTTTCATGCTACATGAGTGCTGGCCGCACAGCACGTCATGCCAGTCTTAACGACATCTTACGTAGAGCCCTCGTCACCGCCGGAGCGCCGTCTGTCCTAGAACCGACGGGCCTAGCGCGTGACGACGGCAAAAGACCAGACGGCATGACCCTGTTTCCCTGGGACGGCCCTTGGTTTGGGATGCCACGTGCGTCGACACCCTCGCGCCGTCCCACCTTCCAGGGACATCAGCCAGGGCTGGGGCTGCCGCAGATACGGCTGAAAACCTCAAGCGGCGCAAATATGCAGCCATAGATACTGGTTGCATGTTTGAGCCGTTTGGGGTGGAAACACTGGGACCGTGGGGACCAGGAGCTCATGGTATCTACAAAGACCTAGCCAAGCGCCTAATTGACGCAACGGGTGACCAGAAGGCTGGGGCATACTTTGTCCAACGCATCGGCATTGCTGTCCAGCGCGGCAATGCCACTAGCCTTCTGGGCACCCTTCCGTTTGGCACTGATTTGGAGCCCATTTTTTATTTGTAACTTTTATTTTGTAGGTTTTAGTTTAGTTTAGTATTAGTTTATTTTTAAGATTTGTTAGTTGTAATTTATTTTTAGGTTTAATATTAGTTTTTATTTTATGTAAATTAAATATCATGTCTAGTAAATAAATGCAATGCTTAAATGATAAATGTATGTGTATATGTGTAAAAATAAATAAATATCTGTAGTCTAATATGTAGAGCTATGTCTATATGTAGACGTGAATGTGTAGAACCAAAATAGTATGAAAATCCTTTTCATATCAAGTGTCACTACGGCACTCGAAACGTGATGCTTCCGAGCCTATTATCACTAAGGTTATGACAACATTTCTACGCATGTTTGGTAAGAATTATTTGAGGATCCATAAATAACTTCATCAATCACGCAAAAACTCTATCATTGATGCAACAATCGGGCAATATTTTCTTCTTTAACTTTTAAGCACTAGCCAAGTATGTACTTACATGTACTTGTTATTTTATGAGTCGCAAAAGTATTCACTTACTGTCGATTCCTTTAGAACTTTTACCCAATGACCTAACATTTAACAAGTTGGCGTAAGCAAATAAGTAGGTAGGTATATGTAATCTAATTAATGTAACTTATTACGTGTTTTTTTTATAATTAAATTTTTGTGTTTTTGACAACTAATGATACTTACTTGTAAGTACATTAAGGTGGTGGTAAAAAGCCTAGGCTCCTGTCTATTTCAGATTAGCATAGGTATATTATATTAGCGTTTATAATTATTCTCACGGAGAGCCGTTTTGCTGCATTGATCGTAGCAAATGGAAATCCGTGATCTCTGCCTTGCCTACCCCTTTTGGGATATAGGCGTTATTGTATGTATGTATATTAAGTATATTATTTAAATAATTCGTGATAACTAAAAAAACTACGATTTCTATTTTGCTTCTTAATATTAGAGCCGTTTTTCCAATTTAAGATTTTTGCTATAAAACCCCACAGAGCGAAACACCAAAGGAAGTTTTATGTAATTCATAGTTTAAATGATATACTTATTTGCTTCTTAACAGAGAGTAATAAAATTTAAAAATATTATCTGGGAACCCTACTTACTTATGTAAGACGGCCTGACTCACCCGAGCCTGGGCCTGTTTGGTGACCCCGTCCCCGACAAGTCGAGACTTGCACGCGGCGCCGCCCTCACCGGAGAGGGCAATCAGATCAGCAGAGGGACCTCTGATAATAATATATAGAATGCTACATTTTCAGCAAGGCGAATGTTCGTATTTAATTCTATTCTACAGAGTAGTAAATGGGTCTATTTTAAAATTTTCAGTGTTTTTTGTGCCAATTCAGAAATCGAAACTAGATTAAAATTGTATTGATTCTTTTACACTTAGGTACCCCCAATGCTAATTAATATTCAAATAAATAAAAAGTCATCGTTGCCGAAGGCATAATATGTCATTTATCTATGCAAAATAAAGACCTGATTGTGACTACTTTTGTCGCTGAGCTACACAATAAACTTATCTGATAAGCAGGTAGGTTAGGTATTATGCTAATTGTGAAAAGATAATTTTAGGAAACAAGTATGAGCATAACGTTCATTATTTCTTTATAAATAATAATAAAATAATAAATAAAATCATTTATTTCGAGTATCTCGTAGACTCATATAATTTCAGTAGGAATAAGCAAAACCAAATCTATCGTATTATCAGTGACAATGCCACAGAGTTCAACGAGGCCGCGCACCGCTCGTCTGACGTCACCATGATAGGTGTTTTATCGTAACTTTCTGCTAACAAAAAGATTTCACAGATTTCTCTTGACTAAGCAAATATCCAAAATAATGATAGGTATTTTTTTATATTTTCTTGTACCTATTTCGTGCGGCCTTTGGTGCACACTGCACAAGTACAGTACAAGAATAATTTATTACTGGTGATAAGATAACCTATGTATCGTGACCTTTGCGGTGATGGCACAAAGGAAGATACAGATTGATATACCTAGACAAAGACATGTAATGTAAATACCTTCTTCTTCAAAATATGTACCTATAATTTATATATGATAAATTAATTTTAAAATAATCAAAACCAAAAGAAGTGCCCCATGTAAATTTTCTTTGAATTCAGGTTTTAAAGAATTTAGTTTTTAATCGAAAAGTTCAGTAAATTGGTAATGACATGATAATACCTATATACCTAGTTTGCGTAATTAAATTCAGGACGTTAACTTAGTGCGTCAAGAGAAAGACGGCTTTGCATCTTTTATTTATCAGCATTACGTTCATTCATACAACATGTTTGGTAATGCGGTCTGTCTAATATGGGAGTCAAATTACTTTCCACGTAGGCGCGCGGCGTAGATGAATGCGAGTCAAATTACGCTCATCGATGAACGACCGGTGCCATTAAAAGGCCGCTGGAAACGTGTGATGGATTCGCTTACGTCAGAGGAAGCGCTTCTTTTCACCGGCCTACCCCCGGGAGAGGCGATTAAAAGAGAAGCGGAAATGCTCGTCCGTCTGTCAATGCGGCGACAATGTCGTGCTATTTGTGTTAACGAGCGATTTATTTCAGTCGGTCGCGGCGTGAACGGCCGCGGCGGAATTTCGGCCGCGAGGAGTCGGTTTCCGTTAGTTTGCTGCGTCTTGTCAGGCCAGCGCTTTGGAGACGGCGCCGGCGCTCGCAGCCGCCCTCGTCGCTCCAGCTGCCCACCGGTTCCGCCGCACGACCATAATATTCGTACAAAGAAATTTCGAGATAGAGCTGACTCATACCGCGTCAACTGACGTCGTCGCACTTCGCTTAGTAACAAACACTTATAATGAGCACTATGTAATTCACTTTTTGTCACAAATTCTTCAACAAATTTTTGCACAAGTTTTTCGGTGTTCTTACCTGGTGGAGTTTGTCACACGTGATGTGCGGGGTCCATTAGGCGGGGGGATCCAGTGGTCACTCACAGCATTGTGCACAGTAATATCCGACAGTAATGGCACTAACGACGGCGCGCGCGTCGGTCTGACGGGCGCGCGCTCGCGGAACTGACTGCGCCGACGCTGCATTTGGGTCACTGTCAAGCGGTATGGTGGGGCGGACAGACGTTCGCCTCTGAAAATTTATTAGCGTCTCGCGAATATTTTTCATCGCTTGCAGGCGTTTTTCCTTCGCGTCTTGCACCAATGCGCTCGCTACAGATTTTGGCGGTCGCTGATCGCGGGGCGCGCTCCAATTTATTCTTCAAGCTCTCATTGCTATGGTAGAGTCTTAATACTAGTCTTGTACAGAAGTATATACCTATTCCATTCCAAAGTTCTACATTGAATGAATCAGAAACTCTCGCTTTATGATTTCAAATAAAATTAATATTGGTATTATATTTAGGGTTTCTGAATATATGCAAATACTTATTTGGCTCATAGAGCAAAAAGCTTGACATAACATGGACTAGGTAAGCAGAATTTCTAATTTCAATCACAAACTACCACCACCACCACGTAAAAATTAGATATTTACACTGGTTATTTTTACTAATATTTTACTTGATTGCTGGAACTTTTCATTGTAGCAATTATGTAGCTTGATTCTGAGATGAATGTACTCCGAGCTCCATCGTTTGCTGATTCAGTGAGCATAGGTATTTGCCACCTGCGTACTGAATACGACAAATGTTATCATTAACGTAGTTGTATTACTGTTAACAAAGCCTTACGAATGCGTATCACGTCATCACATGTTATTATGGAGGTGGTAGGCGTCATTTACTCGTCAATTTTGGTATTATGTTCATCTATTTAGTTAAATTTGGTGGGTTACATAACATAACATAAATATAAATACTTACTCTTTATTGCACGCCACAAAATAATGCAACACACATAATACAAGTTACAAAAATTAGTGGTTAAACAAATTGGCAGTATTATCGTTAAAAAGCGATCTCTTCCAGACAACCTTTGGTTTATACAATTACTTGAGTGAGTGATGTTGATGACTCTACTCCAAGTCCAGACTTTACAAAGAGTAATAAATAGTTTATTTTAGTAGCCAAATTATACTGACAGTAATTTTCCACGATCACGAGAACAGAACATTGTTTCATATTGTATGAGGTCTCCATACTATCATTATTGATTATGTGACCAAAAAAAAACCCCTCCCCCGTGTGACCAAGAGAGATATTTTGACGACTCCCTCCTCCCAAACCGGTCACGTAGTATGATGGTACGCTCCCCAACTGTTAGTGCTGTAATAATAATTAGATCTTACTCTGACCTCTGTATTAGTACATTCATACCTATAGGCGCAGTGCGGCCTGGCCACGAATTCTCAGAAGAATGTTCTATTCTCATTGATAATTTTATTCGGCGCCGACAAGTCTGCCACGAGCACGTGAAAGTTCCCGCAAGTGAATGTTGGACCTCGCTGGTATGCGTACTTGGAGGTAAGAGGGCCTACCGCGAAGTTCGAAAATCGACAAAACGATGGCCCCGTCTCTATCGCTCTTGCATATACGAAAGAGAGTGATGCAAATAGACGATTCGATGAACGAAGTGCTTCGCGGTTATAGGCAAGTTACTTAACGACCGCGCGAACTCTCCAATTCATAACATTAACAGATTCCCCTCGATGCTAAACTTGGCCCGGGTATCAATTGAACTTGATATATATGAGTACTAACAACTTCGGCCGGTAGAAACATTAAAGACTGGACGCATATAAAAGACGCAGCCACCCTCAAGAGATTGGCAAAGACCAGAGAGCTAAATGTCATGCTGACCGCCGACGCCCATTAGACTGGGCATGGCACCAGAAGAAGAAGAAGCCCGATATCTCAAAAAAGAATTTCCTCATATAAAACGGCATCACCTGATTGGCTGAAATTGTTGATACCTACACCCAAAAATGTTATATAAATTGCTATTTCTAGTAAAAGTTGTTTAGTAAGGTCTTCCCAATCACCTCGCATAATATAGCTAAGAGTTGAAAAAACATCCTGCAGGTATTCAAGGCAAGACTATATATTCATAAACTAGGTTACTTATATTAATTTAATTATGTATAATCTTAATCTATACATATAATAAAGCTGAAGAGGGTCGAAAGTCTGTACATGGAAGATATTCGAAAAAAAGTTGGCTGGGGATACTTAGAATCGATAACAGAACACGTCCCAACAGTTTTTAGAATTTTTGTCTGTTTGTCTGTTTATTTGACCGCGCTTTTGATGAAATTTACACGTCAACGTCTGAACGGATTTTGATGAAATTTTGTATAGAGATAGTTTGAGTCCCGGGAAGGACATAGGATAGTTTTCATCTCGAAAATCAACCCTGGAGGGGGTGAAAAGGGGGTTGAAAGTTTGTATGAAGAATTTTTAACCGCTGAGCAGATTTCGATGAAAATTAGTTTGGAGATAAATTGAGTCCTAGGAAACGACATAGGATAGTTTTCATCCCGAAAATCAACCCTAGAGGGGCTGAAAAGGGGGTTGGAAGTTTGTATGGGGAATCGATAACCGTTGAATGCTGTAGATAGTTTGAACTCTGGGGAAGGATATAGAATATTTGATTAACTTAACGGGGGATTACTAATTCCACGCAGACGAATTCGCGGGCAAAAGCTAGTTTATTAATAAAATATATCAAAATACGGTAAATTTATTGAAATAAGAGCAAACAATTATTTGATATTTCATTATTTTGTTATATAGTATTTTACTAAGGAATATCTACCATTTATACGAAGTTACTTGTTTACATTGTCTTTGAGGACAAGTAATTCAAAATATTGGATTATGTAATATTATCTATAAGGTAATAACTGTAATAAGATATTTTCTCTGTCAAACATCGGAGTCAAAATTCTTTTTTTCCAGCATAGGTTCTCCCATTGTGATATAGATAATAATTATTTATTAATACAATATTTTTTTAATAAATTTAATTTACACTAAAAAAAAGTAAAAATGTTATTGAAATGTATTTATTATAACTAAAATAATTTACACTATAATAAAAAAATTATCATCATCAACATATTTAGTACTTTTTTAACCAATAAAAAACACACCTAAAGTTACCAGCTCAGACAAAAATTACAAAATACAAAAAAGACAGTGATATTCGCTACTGATGTAAGATTATAAATGTACAATTAGGTAACTATATATAAATTTTGAAGCCATATCTAATTTACATTTACGAATACAATGTCATTAGGGATCATCCATTAATTACATCACACCTCAAGGGGGTGGGAGGGGGTCCACAAAATGTGACATATCGTGACAGGGGGGAGGGAGGAGTTCCATGTTTGTGACCCACAATCCTCACATACAATTTTTTTACAAAATCTAAGTTTAAAAAAAAACAATTGTTAACAAACATTGTACTAAACTAATTTTCTACATACTCGGAATACTCGGATTTGTTTGAATACTTTCGTTCCCTATATATTTGTTACTATTTTCTGGCAATCCTAATAAAAAGTTAGTTTCAAAGTGATGTTGTAATTTTTACCTTCTTAAACTAAAAATCTAAATGTGACGTCACACTAAGGGGGGAGGGTGCAGTTAATTGTGACGAAATGTGACAAGGGGGGAGGGAGGGGTCAAAAACTCATGAAATTGGTGTGACGTAATTAATGGATGATCCCTTATTGTCTTTTTACATTTTACAATTCATAATAATAACTTTAAAAATGTTCAGATATATGATAAACGAGCTAGTAATGTAACTGTTGAGTTTATAACACAAGTGTTGAAGTCTCTTCTTCTTCTTCTGACAGGCACAGCATGTATTAGGTATAATACTCTGATTTCGTATAAAAATCAAGGTGTAACAAAAATGCTGGTGATACTTGTAAGAGCATAATTGGTATTCTAATTATGAAAAACAAGAAAAAAATTGTATGAAGAGTCATATTTTATTTTATTTTCGCGTCCCAAAATTTTTTCTCCTACTTTTTCTTACCCATAATAGGTACTATATTAATTATGATTCGGGCTGGCGAATATTTGCCATCAAACGTCACAGTTTGGCGAGGTTTACTGTAAAATGTATAGCGTAAGTTCACATAATAAATAAATTAAAAAAAAAATTGCTTTTGCACTTTTATATGGGGCCTCAATAACCAATGAACAATGAAATTAGATGAAATTTGGTACCTTTGGTTGGAGATAGTTTAATTTCTGGGGGAGGATAAAGAATTTTTTTTATTTCCGGAATAATTTCTGAAGGGGGTGAAAAGAATTAAGTACTTATAGGTAGGGTAGATGTTTGTAGGTGTCCAAATAATCACTGCACCGATTTAGAATAAAGGTATGGAGATAGTTTCAATTCTATGATAGAATATAGAATAATTTTTATCCCCGAAATAATACCTTAAGGGCATAAAAAGGGGGCAAAAACGAAGTCGCGGGCAAAAGCCAGTCTATTATAAAGTTTGAGTGAAATACGTGAACGTGGCTATATTTTTTGCCTGTCTGTTCCGGTCGAGCAGCATTCCGTTCGTCTCTACCTTTTACTTTTTGACTACTATTATTGAACATATCGATTGGTACTGAAGATTTAATTTGATACGTGGTTACATAGAGCTACACTAGTAAACATTTAGAATTTAGATACACTATGAGTTGCAGGATTGCAATTATAATAAGAGTTAATAAACCCGTTAAAATTTACACCCATTTTTCAATGCTATAATTTTAAACAAAAAAAGAACCGACTTCACATAGGATCCGCTATTCCAAGAGGAAGTGGCCGAGTTGCTGTAAAAAATAGTGATATCACTATAGGTGTGTCTATAATAGTTGAAGAGTTTCCTCGATTTCTCCAGGATCCTATCATCAGACCCCGACTTGGTGACAATGGGACCATCTAGGGGCTATACCCGTTCGATAAAAAAATAATAATTTGAAAATCGGTTCACGATTCACGGAGAAATCGATTAACATACATACAAAAAATAAAAAATAAATTCAGTCGAATTGAGAACCTCCTCCTTTTTAGAAGTCGGATAAAAATGAAGTTTGTGGCAAGTAATTGTCTACCTGGGGCCCAATTCAACAACCGAAAAGTGAGAGTCGTAAGTTGAATCCACCTACTATTTAATGTACGAGAATATGTATCAAACAAGTAAAGCCTGGCCAGAAATGTAAGACCATTGTCAAGAGGGCGCTTTTTTCGTATGTATACGGTGACAGTTCAGTTTAGTATGAAAAATTTAGTCCCAATGAGATTCCGCAACATGGCGCACGGTCATACATATTTTTCTGGTCAGTGTTTACCTATGAGTGTGTCACGTCAAATGGAGGTCCTATTGTAGTCAAATATTTAGCTAGTGGTATCATATAGGTAGTTTTATTTTAGTATTGAATTCAATCAAACTTTAGTGCACATACTCCATCATCCTCCCAGCGTTAGTCCCGGTTTTTTGTCACAGCTCAGTTGAATCGGGATTCCGCTTGGCAATCTAATCCTATGAATTGGCGTAGGCACTAGTTTTTATGAAAGCGGTCAAAAGGCAGCTGATCTTCCGACCCAGAGGGAAAACTAGGCGTTATGATTAGAGCCGGTTTCCCCACGATGTGACACGTAATAACGATGTAAAAGCAACGTTTAGGAGGAGAGTCGGTATAGCACGGCTTCACCCCTTATGCCATCCCCTTATACATAAACGTCTTGCAAGCCTCATTTTTAACTAATAATCGTTTGTCCTTATCTGTCAACTTTGTCAGTTGTGTTTGTTAGAAACAGACGATAGATAAAATGTATGTATAAATGAACCACGACAAAAATGTTAACTAGGTATACCACTCCCGCTACTCTATTGTAACTCTGTAGTAATTAGCGGGGTGGGCTGAAAATCGGCGCTGTGGCAGCCAGACCGTTCCACAGCAATCGCAATTCACCTCTATTGTCACGATGCGTTGTAATTGTTATAGAATTATAGATATTAATGTGTTGTGTTTCTAAGTGTCTGTGATTCCCTTTTTATCGTGTCTTGAGTGTGATAATAAATTATCTTTATCTATATCTATCTTTATCTTTTCTTTATACCTTATTCATTGCTAAATAAATCGAAAATAGAGTTGGAGTTATAAATATTTTTGTTTAAACCTTCACGAGCTAAAAATAGTAAAAACAAGAATTTAAAATTATACTCTCATTTATGTTATGTCTGTATTTCATACCCCAGTAATACCATTTTTCCGCAAAACTTTCCTTAACTGACGACCGATGTGCACTGTAACCTGTAATGCTGAAATACCATCAGCTACCTACATTAAGGAAAGTATAATTGAGGTCACTCGGTAAAGTGGGAATGGGAACTGGGAAATACAAATTGCTATTGGCGTGTTTTTCAATGATTCAGGTCGTTCAATAGTAGGTAAATGTTTACATAAGTGTCTTTTATATTATATATTCGGATCGAGTAAGTCATTATTTAAGGTTCCTGAAAATTATTGTTAATTTTTTTTTATCACAGTTGGTCATAAAGTGCGTCATTATATCACATATACATAGCGGGAGTTATAGCAATAGATTATTCCCTAGGATCTTATGGAATTTTTTATTGAAAAAAAATTGTCTTGAAACTTTTTTTCTTCTCAATTTCGATTAAATATATTGTTCGTCATTCGGAAGGCAAGAATATTGCAAACTGGAGTCATAAAAAGCCCTCGTATTCGCTCCCAAACGCTTTGAAAACGAAAATCGCTATTAATGCACATTTATGCACATAAATCGCATTTGGCAAGATAGTTTGAAGTCTTGTTATCGCAACAAAAGTACTTCAGGTCTAAAATTTATTAACATTTAATAACCTAAAACTCAATTCTCACGCTCTGTGAGCTTGTTTAGTGAGGACGTTGATTCGTGCAATTTTGTCGCTTAATTATTAATTATTATTTTGTATGCACCCTAATATATTTTATCAGATTAAAGCATGAAGTAAACATTATTTCTAGATTTTTATTTTTGTGATTTATTTTTCCAAAAATATCACCTAAACTTGGGCAATTTTCATGAAATTGATCTAGCTAAACCTATTTTCCTTTAAAAAATATATATGAAAATTAAAAAAATTGTTGCACTTATTCCTCAGACGACTCATTTTCCAACGTATTGATATATTTTACATACTAGAATAACTTTATTTTAATCAATAAAAATCTTACTCTTTTCACCTCTCCAAGCAAAAATCGCGACACAGGTGTTAGATTAGGGTGAATTATTTATAAATGAAACATAAAATACAAAAAGTGTTTCACTTATACAAATCAAAAAGAAACGTGCTTTCAAAATATGTATACAAAGTAATAGAAGCTTTCAGTTACTGCAAAATAATATAAAAAAAAGTTGAGCGAAATCGAAATAAAGTTTCAGCTATGAGCTACCATAATATTACTTTGCTATTCCGCGGCCTATTTAGCAAAGTAATATTATTGTAGCTGATAATATGGATTTCCGCAAAGTAACGCCTGATTCCATAACTTCCTCACTATTGTAATTGTAACATTCTCATGTCATACATTCTCTATTGAGAACATTTGGTTTATTTTGTGCTGGATAGCTTTGCTCAAAACGCCAAGCAACCAGCACAATATAACCGCTTACTTTTAATATTAACGGGTTAGTCATTGACTGTTTGGCAACATATAAGAATGACTCGACGTTGCTGTGATTGAAAAAAAAAGCGCGGCAAAATGATGGCTGGCAGGGCGGGGCGGGGGCGTGCCGGGGGCGGGGCGGGCGCGCCGCCCCCTGACTCACCGGCGCCCGCGCAAAGCTGCGCGACGCCACGAGCTGCAGGTGTGAACGAACTCGATAATTACAACGTAATTGTCGAGATTTCTACGTGTGCTGTATAGATTATATGGCGTGTGGACTGAAGGCTGAACCATATGGGAACGAGAGACGTGAGTTACATTGGTGCTGCCTTCACTAGCGCTGTATTGCTAAACGATCTACGTGACGTCTGGCAGTAAAAGTGAAAGGAGCTATGATAGCGCCAGTAATCAGAACTGTTGAGCGCTATGAGAAGCGCAGATTACAAAAATTTGCTCTACTAAGTACCTCCCTAGGTACACTTTAAGGTCATGGTTTGGTCAAAGAAATAGGAAAATGTAACACTTGTTAATAGCGAAAATATCAATTGAATTTGGAAGGATGGGTTATCCGAGGAGCTTTATCTGCAAAAAATCATTCGGTGTAGGTGACACCTATGCAATTTTATTACACGAGGTGTAACTTAAATACTGGTGATCTTTTTAAGAGCATAATTGGTATCGTACTCTTATCTAATTGTGAAAAAATAAGAAAAAAATTCACGGGAATAAAAATATTTTGGCTGTGATGACGTGTCCCATCCAAAAAAAATTCGTCCTCCTTTTTTTACTCGCAATACGATACCAATTCTGCCCTTAACCTTTTGAACGCCAAGAGCCATTAAAGTGGTCGAGTACTGTCGTGCCTACCACGCCAACAACCACTAAAGTGGCTATGGCAGACGCTGTCAAAGCAATTTTACTGTTGTTGTTTAAATTAGTTTGTCACTAGTTGAGATATTGGCGTGTATGCCACATTTTGATGCGAGAGAGAAAGCGTTCAAAAGGTTAAACAGATCACCATTATTTTTGTTACACCCTGTATTAACATATTTCCTTTCTATTTTTATTTAATTTACCAAGCATGTTTACTCATGACTGGCATTCATCAACATATTCTAATCATTGTACTATCCATAAATTTCCGTATCGTAAAATAATTAGCATCGAGACATAAGCATAAGTATCAAACATACAAACAAGACCTGACTCTCTTTTTAGTTAATGAGTCATTTAACACAGACAGTGTTTTTATACCGAATTACACAAACAATTGATTCATTTTTCGTAACTTGTCCCATCATCACAATAAAATACATACTGTTATTTAACATGGCCAGGTATCTTAAGTAGGAACAAACTACTGTTCAGATTTATAAGTAGTAGCGATATTTTCTGTGTTTAATACTTAATGCCTCAGATAACTAGAAACTTGTCACTACCTCTTTTAAAGCTTATTTTATACCGGGTGTACAATCCAAATGGGTCAGTCAGTATGGAGAAGTCGGAAACTATGAGAGATAGCGAGATCTGTTCTTAAGGAACCATGACGTCGATTTTATATTTAATCAAATAATTACATTCAAACTTTTTTATTAACTCTCATACATAACCGGGAATCGAACCTGGTCAAAATCGATGTGTATAAATTCTGCAAGTCGCAAGAAGCACAACACTAATGGTATCTTGTTTAAATAATAGAAAGAAAAACCCACCAATAAGATATATAATTATTTTATTTCAGTAAATGTTCAAAATGGTAGCCATTTGACTTGCAGAATTTATACATCTCAACTACTTATCTCACATAGTTTCCGACTTCTCCATACTGACCCATTTGGATTGTACACCCGGTATATAACTAGAGTTTGTTCTAATAAGTGTCGTAGTTAATTGCGAGCTCATACATTCTACGAAACTATACCTCGTTTTTTTCTCAGATTATAAAAATACATCGGTCGATTTCGACACTTTTAACCGACTTCAATTCCATTGAGGAAGGAGGTTCTGCATTCGCTTTGGTGTTTTTTTTTTATGTATGTTCACCGATTACTCCGAGACCCGTGGTCCGATTTGAGTAATTCTTTTTTTGTTTGAAAGGATCTACATCCATGGTGGTCCCATATTAATATGGTGCTGTTCTGATGATGGGATCCATGAGGAATTGAGGGAACTCCTCAATTTTGAAAGGCACATGTATGGTGATTTGGGTGATTTCTTAAGCTACTCAAGCATTTTCTCACGAAAACCACCGATTTGATGGAGTGGACCTGATGATGATGATTGTTTTGATTTTTGATGATAATGATGAAGATTTTTTAAATGTAGGATGTTCAGCGATTACCTACTCCGAGACCCGTGATCCGATTTGAATAATTCTTCTTTTGTTTGAAAGGAACTACCTCTAAAATGGTCCCACATTTACCTGGTGCTGTTCTGATGATGGATCCATGAGAAATTGAGGGAACTCCTTAATTTCGAAAGGCACGTGTATAGTGATTTAGGTGTTTTCTTAAGCTACTCAAGCATTTTCTCACGAAAACTACCAATTTGATGGAGTGGACCTGATGATGATGATTGTTTTGATGATAATGATGAAGATTTTTTAAATGTAGGATGTTCAGCGATTACTCCGAGACCCGTGGTCTGATTTGGACAATTCCTTTTTTTGTTTGATAGAAACTACCTCGAAGATGGTCCCACATTAATCTGGTGCTGATCTGATGATGGGATCCGTGAGGAATTGAGAGAACTCCTCAATTTTTAAAGGCACATGTATGTTGATTTGGATGTTTTCTTAAGCAACTCGAGCATTCCCTCTTGAAAACCACCAATTTGATAGAGAGTACCTAATGCTGATGAAGTCCACATATGATACGTGGACCTTTCCTTAGATAGAATTGGTGTATTATGAACTTTTATATATCTTTACCGATTATTCTGAGACTTTTTGTCCGATTTTGATGAATATATAACCACTAAAAATGGAAAAATAAAAACTTTTTACAAAAAAAAGATAAACCGACTTCAAAAAGGATAAAATGAATCATTATATTATTTATATGCGTTACCAACTTATATGTTTGAAGTCGGTGCCAAGCCACAAATTACAAAACCGGTCAAATCAGCTTCAAGTGTTAACATCACAAAACATCGGTACTAATAATGCAAAGGTGAATGCGATTTCGTGTGTTATATTTTCATGTCTAAACTACTAATCATATTTTGATTAAATGCGACAACGATATATATATTCTGATACATGTCTGCTTTGTCAATAATCAGAAAAAGGCGGCAAATAGAAAAAAAAATTTAGACGAGTAAGATTGACCTTGCATATAAAATTTGGATATCGTGCCTTTTTTACTGACACGGCGTATGTAATGTATTGGGTATATGTGAGTATAGAAAAATTAATCTAGCAATTGAATTCGTTTATACTTCGGATTAAACCTTAGATGAAGAAGGATAAATAATTCAAACCGAACCACAAGCTTCCTTCGACATACGGATAGTTCCAATAATGTGTTAACAAACAAACATAAGACGCATGATCTGGGGGCACGGCAGTGCCCCCGCCAATTATACTTTCTGTACCTACTTGCTTAACAGTTAACGCATGGTCGAAACGAATGTATATCTACGTGCGATTAATACCGTATTAGATTAGTTATATAGTAAAAATAACAATTCACTGAACACATCGCCTCTTTCGTATTAACTCTTCCAAATTTGGCTTGGCACCGACTTCAAACGTATCAGTTGGTAACGCATATAAATAATATAATGATTCATTTTATCCTTTTTGAAGTCGGTTTATCTTTTTTTTGTAAAAAGTTTTTATTTTCTTTTTTCTTTTTTCGTTCATATCTGGGCAAAATTTAAATAAGACTAGCTATAGCTTAATCCAATAAGATGCCATCCAAGAAAATGGCAAATTTCAAAATCGTTTACCCCAAAAACCGCACGGCGACAATCGCACGATTTTTCTAATCTGAAAAAAACGAAGTACATGACAGGTACGCTTTTAGATTCGACTCCATCACTTACTAAGGTCTAAAGTTAACGCGAACGTTGAACTCTTTTCTATGCACGGTTTGAAAAAACTGATGATTGTTCTGGAGACACGGGGGTATAAGCTCATCTTATTTTCTACAGATTCGATTCCACAATATAATATATACTGTTGTAGTGTACTACAACTCCTAGATCTTAAAAACAATGTAGGCGGTCCTAACCCGATTATATAAATATACAGAATAAGCAAGCCAAATGGGATATCTAAAAATCCACGAAGTAGGTGGAGTATTGAGATAATATTTAATATTACTCATTTATCTAACATTTGTTCGAGTACTCCAAGTTTGTTCAAGGAAATCCTTCGGAGGCTCTTTAACCTCGTATCATATGCCGACGCCCGTCACATTCCTCCCGCCAACTCTTTGTTTGTCAACAAGGATTATACTGGTTTCACCAGCGTCGGCTGCTATGAAGCTGGAGAATAATAACAGCCCAGCGGTGAGTCAGTGGACGAGCGTGACGTCAGACGGAGCTCGCGCCGCTCGCGCACCGTTTGACGAGGATGCCCGAAGCCCGAAGCCCGCCATAATTCTTCTACGAACTCTCCGCTTGTCATTTTTAGGGTTCCGCAGCAAAAATGGCAAAAACGGAACCCTTATAGTTTCGTCATAGTTTCGTCACAGCCATTTTACTCGAAAAATATAAGACTATCATATCAAATTTTAACATAAGGTGTATTTTGTGTGACGCTACTTAGTTTAATAGTAAAATTGACTAAAAAAAATTTTAGGGGTGGCAGTGACATGTAAGGAGAGTAACTATATTGTCAATTATTTTTATCAGATATCAACATGATGTACCTACATCAATCGATAGGTCTTCAAAAATAACATTGAAGTTTCTTTGAACATTTTTTACTTAAGTGGATATTTTCAGAAATAATCACTCTGAAAGTATAAAAAATTGTCCCCCCCCCCTGTAACTTTTAAAGTGAGTCCGAAAATTATGAAAAAATTCAGGAAAATTATTTTAAAGACTATCGGTTGAGGCATTTTTGAGTTATCTTTATAAAACTACATGTAGGCAGATACGACCTTGCGATATTAATTTTTTCGATACACGACACGCACACAGATAGAAAAAATCTCTTCAACCAAAGAAACCTATTTGAATCAAGAGATATCCAGTTTCCCATATAAGGAAAAAATAAAATTCTTTATTTTAAGATATAAAATGTTTCAAAGTTTATTACTTAACCTAATAAATTCAATACTTTATCCGAGATATAAAAATCTTCTTTTTAATATAGCTTAATATTCTCACGAAGGGCGTTTGAATTTTGTTTTTGTATTGTATTTTTTTTTAAATTGATCTTTATGTGTCTTAGTGCAATACATAAAGAACTTAAGCCAAGAAAGTTTGTTTCTTGGATGAAGACTCATAGTTTAAATTGAGAATTGAATTTCTCCACGGAAACAAGAAATCGCATTAGTTCAAGAGCATGTGTTACTTGATGTAAAATTTGATATTTTCACACCAAGATCTAAAATTTCTTGGCGTATGAAATCGATTACTTGAAACAAACAATAGCATTTTCTAAGGCGGTTATCACACTGGCGCGGATCCGCATGCGGCACCGGTGCGCGAGCGAGATAGCGCTCTGCATGTGTATAGCGCTATCTCGCTCGCACACCGGCGCCGCATGCGGATCCGTCGTCAGTGTGATAATCGCCTTAGTGTCTCAGTGCACTACTTAAAAACCTAGTAGCAGAAACTGTGTTTCTCGGGACTAATCCCAAGAAAGGAAGTTTAACTAAAAGTAGATAATACAAATATAAATTATGATTATTTATATACTCACAATTTATAATCGTATTAACTAGAGCTGAGATTGCTATTGTGAATCTCAAATAAGCCCGGGTAAAGCGGCGAGGGTCATGAAGTTACGTTGAACAAACGTTCGCGTGTTCTAACCTACACGCAGAGACATCTATTGATGCGCAGGGTAACTAACGTCCAAGATTTAAACCGTTGCAGTCCCTTACGGACTACGGTGTTCGCCATTGTCAATAATAAATAATAAATGTTTCAAAGCAAAAATTATGTGCTTCTTCTTTGGAATAGCTGTGGCTCTTGATTGTAAGTTGAAAACATCAAAGCAAAAATTAATCTCTCTTGCCTAAAAACTTAAAAATCTCAAATCTAACTTTTGGTGCTACTTCTTTAAATTAGCTTTGGCTCTTAGCTGTAGATTGAAAACATCAAACCAAGAACTAATCGATCTTACGTAAACACATAAAACTCTTAAAGGAAAATGTTGGTGGTTTTTTGCCGTAAATAATTATTATCTTAACTCAAATCATTACTATTCGCTTTAAAAATAGGTAAAGTTAAAGCTAAATAATTTTAAATCTTCTTTTAAAAATCATGATATTTTTAACTCAAGTCATGTTTATTGGTCTAAGGTATTTATTACTCTCTTTAAGAAACCGCGTGCAAGAGAGTTTTGCGTTTTGAATTAAGATATTATTTCTATCTGTGCACTTGACCTGTTTTTTGTTTGTTTCCCTTGTTTAGCTAATCGTCATGGTCTGTTACCTATGGAACAATTGGGACACTCATAGTCTTAAGGGGCGGATACAGGCCGAAGTCGTTTTAGACCTCATTTTGAACAATGAATTAGTATAGTTAATGTTACGTAATCGCGTTAATATGGCTATCTACTTATTCATAAAGAAGCCGTGCAGAGGCTCCAATTGATAGTTTATTTTTTATTAGCTTTGATTATCCATAAACCGACTCCAAAAGTAGCGAAAAATCAAAAAATGGCGTTCCGTTTGAACACGTCGCATTGCGATTTTGTCTTCGACAGTAATTCGATCGTTTTGTTATTTTGGAAGCCAGATAACTGGACTAGTGCATCGGAGCATATTCATATTTTTCCTCACAAAGATCACAAAGAAATTCAATCGTAAACTTAAAATTTTGAAAAATTCCCATACATTCGCCATATTGTCAAATTGTCTTTGTGACTCAGATGCCCGCTGGGGCTCCTTGGAAGCAGACGTATGTTGGATTTTTAGCCGTGACATTTCATTTTGACAATTATTCTGACAGAAAATCGTATACGTACACGAAAGAGGATACCAGTAGCTAGATTGTATTCAACATAAATAGGGAAAACTAATAAAAGCCATGAGTCACTTTAAATTACATTTTTTCATATTTACACGTCGTAATACTAGAAACATACAACTAATGATTGAATAAAAGATACTTTTCTACAGAATCCTCATAATAAATTGCTTAAAAACCTGTTCAAAATTAAAAGAGTTTTTGGATTGATTTTTAATTAGTGGACTTTATTTTTATTACATTGGTCATAATATTACGACATTTTAACATGACTTATTTAACGTCAAAATACTTGAATGACAATTTTATTTTAATTGCAATCTTTATTTACTTAATATTAAAAGACTTGATTCTTGAACAGGGGCGCGCAAGGCGCCTCGTAAAAGTCAGTGTGGTACTGCGGAACTGTGTGCGGGTCTACGGGTTGCCACGTCGAATAAGGCGCTATACGTGCCGCGCCTGCATTTTTCCGCCATGGCAGCAGATTAAGATTTGAAGAAGACCGGCTACGAGTTGAGGGTGTTCCAGCTACGATCGCGCCATTACGTGCACTTCAGCTCGTTTGTGGTGCGCGTGCCGCGGCCGCTGCTGGAGACCATCGAGAGCGCGGGCTTTTGGCCGAAGGGAGTAGTGTTTCGGCGGTTCCGAGGGACGCTGCCAAATATTACACCGGAGCAGGTGGCACAACAAAAAACCATCGTACCAACCAAAATAATACTTTTAGTTTTATGATGTAAGTAATATGTATGCTAGTCTTTAAGGTATTTATCTATGGGCGACTAGTTGCATGAAAATACATGTTTTTTCATTTTTAACCGACTTCAATTCCATTGAGGAAGGAGGTTCTGCATTCGGTTTGGTGTTTTTTTTATGTATGTTCACCGATTACTCCGAGACCCGTGGTCCGATTTGAGTAATTCTTTTTTTGTTTGAGAGGATCTACATCCAAGGTGGTCCCATATTAATATGGTGCTGTTCTGATAATGGGATCCAGGAGGAATTGAGGGAACTCCTCAATTTTGAAAGGCACATGTATGGTGATTTGGGTGTTTTCTTAAGCAATTCAAGCATTTTCTCACGAAAACCACCATTTCGATGCAGTGGACCTGATGATGATGATTGTTTTGATGATAATGATGAAGTTTTTTTTATGCAGGATGTTCAACGATTACTCCGAGACCCGTGGTCCAATTTGAATAATTATTTTTTTGTTTGAAAGAAACTACCTCGAAGATGGTCCGACATTTATCTGGTGCTATTCTGATGATGGGGTCCATGAGTAATTGAGGGAACTCCTCAATTTTTAAAGGCACATGTGTGGTGATTTGGGTGTTTTCTTAAGCAACTCAAGCATTTTCTCACGAAAACCACCATTTCGATGCAGTGGACCTGATGATGATGATTGTTTTGATGATAATGATGAAGATTTTTTTATGCAGGATGTTCAGCGATTACTCCGAGACCCGTGGTCCAATTTGAATAATTATTATTTTTATTTAAAAGGAACTACCTCGAAGATGGTCCCACATTTATCTGGTCCTGTTCTGATGATGGAATCTATGAACAACTGAGGGAACTCCTCAATTTGTAAGGCACGTGTATGGTGATTTGGGTGTTTGCTTAAGCTACTCAAACATTTTCTCACGAAAACCGCCAATTTGATGGAGTGGTCCTGATGATGATGATTGTTTTCGTGATAATGATGAAGATTTTTTATGTAGGATGTTCAGCGATTACTCCGGGACCCGTGGTCCAATTTGGACAATTCCTTATTTTTGTTTGATAGAAACTACCTCGAAGATGGTCCCGTCCCACATTATGATGTAGGATGTTCACCGATTACTCCGAGACCCATGGTCCGATTTGAGTAATTCTTTTTTGTTTGAAAGGATCTACATCCAAGGTGGTTCCATATTAATATGGTGCTGTTCTAATGATGGGATCCATGAGGAATTGAGGGAACTCCTCAATTTTTAAAGGCACATGTATGGTGATTTGGGTGTTTTCTTAAGCAACTCAAGCATTTTCTCACGAAAACTACCAATTTGATGGAGTGGACCTGATGATGATGATTGTTTTGATGATAATGATGAAGATTGTTTAAATGTCGGATGTACAGCGATTGCTCCGAGACCCGTGGTCCGATTTGAATAATTCTTTTTTTGTTTGAAAGGAACTACCTCAAAGTTGGTCCCACATTAATCTGGTCCTGTTCTGATGATGGAATCTATGAACAACTGAGGGAACTCCTCAATTTGTAAGGCACGTGTATGGTGATTTGGGTGTTTGCTTAAGCTACTCAAACATTTTCTCACGAAAACCGCCAATTTGATGGAGTGGTCCTGATGATGATGATTGTTTTCGTGATAATGATGAAGATTTTTTATGTAGGATGTTCAGCGATTACTCCGGGACCCGTGGTCCAATTTGGACAATTCCTTATTTTTGTTTGATAGAAACTACCTCGAAGATGGTCCCGTCCCACATTATGATGTAGGATGTTCACCGATTACTCCGAGACCCATGGTCCGATTTGAGTAATTCTTTTTTGTTTGAAAGGATCTACATCCAAGGTGGTTCCATATTAATATGGTGCTGTTCTAATGATGGGATCCATGAGGAATTGAGGGAACTCCTCAATTTTTAAAGGCACATGTATGGTGATTTGGGTGTTTTCTTAAGCAACTCAAGCATTTTCTCACGAAAACTACCAATTTGATGGAGTGGACCTGATGATGATGATTGTTTTGATGATAATGATGAAGATTGTTTAAATGTCGGATGTACAGCGATTGCTCCGAGACCCGTGGTCCGATTTGAATAATTCTTTTTTTGTTTGAAAGGAACTACCTCAAAGTTGGTCCCACATTAATCTGGTCCTGTTCTGATGATGGAATCTATGAACAACTGAGGGAACTCCTCAATTTGTAAGGCACGTGTATGGTGATTTGGGTGTTTGCTTAAGCTACTCAAACATTTTCTCACGAAAACCGCCAATTTGATGGAGTGGTCCTGATGATGATGATTGTTTTCGTGATAATGATGAAGATTTTTTATGTAGGATGTTCAGCGATTACTCCGGGACCCGTGGTCCAATTTGGACAATTCCTTATTTTTGTTTGATAGAAACTACCTCGAAGATGGTCCCGTCCCACATTATGATGTAGGATGTTCACCGATTACTCCGAGACCCATGGTCCGATTTGAGTAATTCTTTTTTGTTTGAAAGGATCTACATCCAAGGTGGTTCCATATTAATATGGTGCTGTTCTAATGATGGGATCCATGAGGAATTGAGGGAACTCCTCAATTTTTAAAGGCACATGTATGGTGATTTGGGTGTTTTCTTAAGCAACTCAAGCATTTTCTCACGAAAACTACCAATTTGATGGAGTGGACCTGATGATGATGATTGTTTTGATGATAATGATGAAGATTGTTTAAATGTCGGATGTACAGCGATTGCTCCGAGACCCGTGGTCCGATTTGAATAATTCTTTTTTTGTTTGAAAGGAACTACCTCAAAGTTGGTCCCACATTAATCTGGTCCTGTTCTGATGATGGAATCTATGAACAACTGAGGGAACTCCTCAATTTGTAAGGCACGTGTATGGTGATTTGGGTGTTTGCTTAAGCTACTCAAACATTTTCTCACGAAAACCGCCAATTTGATGGAGTGGTCCTGATGATGATGATTGTTTTCGTGATAATGATGAAGATTTTTTAAATGTCGGATGTACAGCGATTGCTCCGAGACCCGTGGTCCGATTTGAATAATTCTTTTTTTGTTTGAAAGGAACTACCTCAAATATGGTCCCACATAATCTGGTCCAGTTCTGATGATGGAATCTATGAGCAACTGAAAAACTCCTTAATTTTTAAAGGCACGTGTATGGTGATTTGGGCGTTTTCTTAAGCTACTCAAGCATTTTCTCACGAAAACCGCCAATGTGATGGAGTGGTCCTGATGATGATGATTGTTTTCGTGATAATGATGAAGATTTTTTTATGTAGGATGTTCAGCGATTACTCCGAGACCCGTGGTCCGATTTGGACAATTCCTTTTTTTTTATAGGAACTACTTAGAAGATGGTCCCACATTAACCTGGTGCTGTTCTGATGATGGGATCCGTGAGGAATTGAGAGAACTCCTCTATTTTTAAAGGCACATGTATGTTGATTTGGGTGTTTTCTTAAGCAACTCGAGCATTCCCTCTTGAAAACCACCAATTTGATAGAGAGTACCTAATGATGAAGTCCACATATGATACGTGGACCTTTCCTTAGACAGAATTGGTGTATTATGAACTTTTTTATAAATCTTTACCGATTATTCTGAGACTTTTTGTCCGATTTTGATAAATATATAACCACTAAAAATAGAAAATAAAAACTTTTTACAAAAAAAAGATAAACCGACTTCAAAAAGGATAAAATGAATCATTATATTATTTATATGCGTTACCAACTGATATGTTTGAAGTCGGTGCCAAGCCACAAATTACAAAACCGGTCAAATTAGCTTCAAGTGTTAACATCACAAAACATCGGTACTAATAATGCAAAGGTGAATGCGATTTCATGTGTTACATTTTCATGTTTAAACTACTAATCCTATTTTGATGAAATGCGACAACGATATATATATTCTGATACACGTCTGCTTTGTCAATAATCAGAAAAAGGCGGCAAATAGAAAAAAACCACGAGCTTCGTTCGACATACGGATAGTTCCAACAATGTGTTAACAAACAAACATAGGACGCATGATTATACTTTCTGTACCTACTTGCCTAACAGTTAACGCATGGTCGAAACGAATGTATGTGTACGTGCGATTCATACCGTATTAGATTAGTTATATAGTAAAAATAACAATTCACTGAACACATCGCCTCGTTCGTATTAACTCTTCCAAATTTGGCTTGACACCGACTTCTAACATATCAGTTGGTAACGCATATAAATAATATAATGATTCATTTTATCCTTTTTGAAGTCGGTTTATCTTTTTTTTGTAAAAAGTTTTTAGTTACTTGTACAATAGTATTTTGTGCAACAGTTACATAATGAGGGTTCTTAAAATTCGAGGGTCGAAGTTACAAAATGAGGCGAAGCCGAATTTTGTAAAAACATACCCAAGAATTTTAAGAACCCTTTCTCTCCAATCTCAATTCGAGTATTAGGTACAGTCGCCGAGTATAAAATAGTATTTTGTGCAACAGTTACATAATAAGGGTTCTTAAGATTCGAGGGTCGAAGTTACAAAATGAGGCGAAGCCGAATTTTGTAAAAACAGACCCGAGAATTTTAAGACCTAATTATGTACCGTTGCACACAATAGTTTTTCTACGAGTGCTAGGCAAGCCGGTAAGCATTGAGTTCGACGAATGACCTGCTGCCTCTATACAATTGTCTTCAGTCTCCCGGCGGATTGCATCTGCGCCCGCCTCGTCTACAGCGGCGGGCGGCGCCGGTGCGGGGCCCAACAGACCCATTATATCCCTAAGAGTCGACTTTTGAGTCATATTATGACAACGTTCATAAAGTATACGCTTTGAATTTACATGTCAGTCATTTTATTGGCAAATTAGAATGCAGGAGTAGAAAAACGATATAAGCTCACTCTATCTGGTGCGACTTTTGTGGTCATGGTTTACCTCTTATCGAATTCCAGGTAGATTGTGTGCCGGAACCTATTATAATTTTGCTTTACATTTATCTATAGATTCGTTACATTAATGTACTCTGGTCAAATAAATTATAATAATTGTATTACAAACAATGTTATTCACTGACTGATTTTTAATTATCATCCACTTAGCATTTCGTCGCGATTTTTGTCATGGCTGAAGTATATACCTGGGCACTATAATCCCATGAATTGGCGTAGGCACTTACACGCAAGCCATTGTCGTCTGACCTTCCAACTCGGAGGGAAAAGTAGGCCTTATTGGAATTAGACATGGTTTCCTCACGATGTTTTCCTTCACCGAAAAACGACTGGTAAATATGAAATGATATTTCGAGATGTGATATATGTATGATTTTCATAACTGGTACGAGCCGGGGTTTGAATCCGAGACCTCCAGATTGATAATCGGATGTCTTACTGATAGGCCTATAGACGAAGAGCTAGCTACATCAGATATGACATAATAATGAGAGCAACTAAACCCCCCTAGCCTAGTCCGTTTGCTATACTATGCTTATTCATAGACCTGGACATCTGGCAGGTATAAAGTGGTGGAGGTCAAAGAATATAACTAAAGACTCTGGCCGTTTTTACCTATTTTGGTAGTACTATTTTCCAATTGAAAGATTTTGCTAGTCTGTAATTCTAATCTCCACTCATTAAAAGCTGCGAGATGCCCGGATCGAGCAATAAGGATAGTACAGCAATCTAACTAGATTGGTTTTGTTACTTTTGTTGCTCTCATTTTTGTGTCATATCTGACGTGGCCAGCTCTTAGTCCACTAGAACCAAGACATAATATACCGTTCAAAAAGTCAGCCGAAATAATTAAGTGAACCTGAATTAAAACATTGTATTACTTCATCAATGTTCTGTGAATTTATACTGGACCTAACGGAGCATGTAGATAATTAACCATAATTTTAGAGTAAAATATACTAGGTACTTAAATGTGGTATCTACAAATATTAGAGCCACGGGTATGTGTTAAATTTATCTAATCCTACCGATCGACTTCCATATTTGTACTATTTAGTACTGTAAAAACATATATTCTTTTAAAATTCCTAAAGACTCTAACCCGCCGAAACTATGCCTAGTGTATGTAATCCACATAGATAATTTAAGTCCATTTTAGCAGCCGGTTTGGATTTAAGACTATTTAAAATTCTGTCTTAAGTTTTATTTTTGAGGACCATTTCGAAATTCTTACATTACTTTTAAAAATATTATACTAACAGAACAATATTAAGTAAATTTTTTCAACAAAAAATAAGACCCTTCGGGCTAGTTTGGATTTTAAGACTGATTTTTAGAAATGGTTAGGTCATTCTGAAAACATCAATAGACGTCAGAGGGAAAAATATTATAACGGCATAAATAGTATACTAATATAATAATATTTAAAATCATAAAGCCTACGTCCTAAAGATGTGTATTAATTTCCTTTGACATAAACATCTCTCGGACGTCAATTAGTTAATTTGTGTTTGGTCCTTATTCATGGCCACTTTGACAGTTGTGTTTGTTAGAAAAAGGCAAAATATAAATTAAGTAATTGAGGCCTGAGAGACGTTTATATTCGACGCTGTACTAGAGGTCAAAACAAAAATTTTGATCCGCAGTTCTTTAAAAAAATTCCCTTAGGGGTGCTGATTTACATTTTTTTTGCATGGACATTTTTTTCTCAAACTTATCGTGTGTGGTACCATATGAAAGGGCTAATAGAGTCAGTTCTAAAAATATACCACGTCATTACATTTCAGCCATTTTTTTTAAATTAAAACAAAAATAATTTTCAAAATAATAATAATGGCTAATATTTTTTAGCTATCGGCACATGCTGAGTGGCATCCTTTTTGGTGCTTTGTACTTTAGGATTAAGATGTAAATAGATTAAGTTTTATATTGTATTATTTTTCTGTACCACCAAATAAACGATTTCTATTCTATTCTATTCTATTCAAAACATACCAAGTTTGGGCTCCTCCAGATACGATATGGCTGGTTTTTTTTTGGTACTTTATTTTCAAAATAGCTTTCTTGGGGTTAGATATGAGGATATCAAGTATCATTTGTGATATATTGTACCAAAAAAAACAGTCATGTCGTATCTGGAGGAGCTCAAACTTGGTATGTTTTGAAAATTAGTTTTGTTTTAATTTAAAAAAAAAAACTGAAATGTAAAGATGTGGTATATTTTTAGAACCGCCTCTATTAGCCCTTTCATATGATACCACACACGATAGGTTTTTTAAAAGATTTTTTTTCCCATACAAAAAAATATGAATCAGCACCCTCCTAAGGGAATTTTTTCAAAGAACTGCGTGTCAAAAATTTGGTTGACCATCCATTTGCGTTTTTTTGTGTACAAGGGGCACTATTATGAATAAGAGGGTAAGTCGTGAAATTGATAAGGCGACAGCTCCTAACTAAAGCATAACACTTCAAGTAGGTAAATGAATTGTGATCGTCAAGGATAAAATAGTGAAAAATTGTAGAGATCATTTTCATTTTGCACGAAATATAAAATTATAAACAGGGAAAAATATATAATGGAAATCCATTATATATTTTTCCATTTCATTCCAAAAAACATTTTAAAAATACTTTTTATATATATACTTATAAATGTATATGGATTCATACGTGTATAGAAATCTATACACGTATGAACCCATATACATTTATAAGTATATATATAAAAAGTATTTTTAAAATGTTTTTTTTACTTTAACTGATATATGAAAATAATATCAAGCTCAAAAATATGTATAGCACGGACTAGACCTTTTTGAAGGGGGCGCTCATGTACCTTATATCTTAGCAAGGGAGCTTGATCAGCTTAATTGACACGAGGGACAACCATGCAAAGTGGCGTGGCCTGATGTAGCTGAAATGCAGATTCAAAGTTCTAAAACGCCTCCAGTATAGTAGGTAACCTATTTTGTCTTATCAAAAGGCGTTAAGGTGGCAGTGTTTCCATTTTAAAACCAGGTGTAATCCTTTTTTACATTTTTACATCTGTCATTTATACTATTAGTCATACAAAATATTTTGAATATTTATGAATTAAAAACTTATAGTTTGGCCAGGGACTTTCTTAATTCGGGCATAGACAATGAAAATAATACTGCCATACTTCTAACGGTACTGCAGATTTAGTTTCCCAGACTATACATTTTCTTTAAGACCGTTCCAGTGACCTTCATAAATTAAATTTTACAAATTAGAAATCTCTTCTGCCAGCAAATCATTTGCATGAAACAATCACCAAATTCAAGACCGTTTAAAGGATTTGTACTCCATAAAGCCACCATTATTTAACCTAAGTAGGTAAGTAACAATAGCAGCTGAAAAACGTATCTAAGCTTAATTCAAGAATTATGTCACCAAAAAAACGTAAGTAGATTTCATATTTTTTTTTACAAATTTAAATGAAATATTCAAAACATTATGTTTGGGCCATTTTATCATAATTAAAAACAATGTATTTGTTGACTTTAATAGGCCTTTAACTATGTGTAGCAAAAAATTGGTACAGCCGCTCCGATCACAGATATCTGAACAATGCTTCTATTGTCAAGGCGATAAGTGCATGTACAGATATTTTGAGTACCTTAGCCGCTCCGATATATTCGATGGCGACTGTATAGCAGGCTCAAAATTAATTTGGAGCTAGTTCGTGAGTTCAACTGGTCTTTAAATTCAAATTGGCCAAAATATTGGTTTTATATTTGATATGTTGGTTATTGAATGTGTTCCATAGGTACCTTGTGCCAGAGTTTGGAGCGATGGGATGGGATGGGATCAAAGACATGTTCTTATTGTGCAGTTAACTTGACGCTTATCTATTTGCGGTTATAAACAACGGTTAGTTTTTTTTATAGGCATTACGCCCGCCTATGTCTTCAGTAATATTATTATATTCGATTTATTATGGTCTAAATTTTACGGGATATGTTATATCAATGTACTTAAATACGTATGAGTCTGAAAGTGTGTTTGTGCCATTTATATACATTTTTGTAAGGGATTTAAAGTCATTTGCTATTTATTCATATGAAATCAATTATTTCTTAAAATGGTCTTAAAATTTAAGCACCTACCGGGTCTTAAAGTTGGCATTTACTTATGTAGGTTATGTAAAGTGCACCATAGCATGTGCTAAACATTTGGAACGGTAGGCTTAAAGATAAATCAATGTAATTTTTGTATATTTTCAAATTGACTCAATACAATAATATGAGTGAATCAACTTTTAGAAAAGTTTTTTTTAATGAATACATTGTTTAAAATTCGGCTACCAGATGTTTGATAAGTCATGCAACCAAGCCAACACTTCAGTGTGTAAATTTACGTGTTTTTATTTATATGTAACGCAGCAACGCTTCTATCATAATAGTACATTACACAACTAGGGTGGTAAAACAAAGAAAGCCCGAGATCGCAGAAGTTTGCGACCCGAGCTGCAAGCGAGGGACGTAAATATGCCATCGAGGGCTTTCTTTATTACCTCCCGTGTTGTGTACATCATTTTATGTCTACACTTGGCCAGAAAGCGTCTATTTCCGTACGCGCAGCGTGCCGGAAAAGCCACTTTATGGCCAGGTGTGGCATAAAAGATATTAAGAGTCTTAAAAGTTGATTTCCCCACTTCTTGATCTCCAAGATATCCTCTACATCTACAAAACTACTCGTTAAGAATTTTGATTTTACAGTATGGTGGGCTACATTACTAAAACTAAAATCATACGAAAGTATGCGAAACATTTACTTAGTAAATAAAATTAATATAATTGAATATGGGATAAAAGTTTGGATTTATTTGCATGAAAGTTTATAGAGATACCTACCGAAACAACTCTTAAAACGTTATTCAAACATTATTTCCGTTCATTTCTACCTAAGGTTGTTCGGCTAGTTAACTTTCCAAAACACGTATCTCGATAATGCATTGCCAAAGTCATTTAATCATTTTAAATCAAACATAATAGGTACGTCATGTGACGTAATCAGGATAGACAAGGAAAGCAAGATATGATATGTTATTTCTCTGTCTTCTGACAAAGGAAAACATTACAGTTTAAATTTCTTAAGTGACACCTCCTTTGAGTTGTTTCCTTTGGTTAGTATATCGAACTAATAATGGCAACCTATAAAAAATATTAACGGTCAATGACCTGGCCCCCAAAAGTGTGGTAGTGTGCGTGAAGTGTAGTTGTGTATGAATCAGGGTAATTTGACAGAATCTGAAAATTCTCCCACCTGTACCCGACCCTTAATACCAGTCTGCACAGGCGCGGTCCCATGGGGGGTCACATGAGACATGACCCCCCCCCCCCCCCCCCCCCAAAATCATACATTTCAAATGTTTTTTTTTACTGACCCCTCAAAATTTTTTTTTGCATTAGTGTACCCCCCAAATTTCAGGCTGCGCCCGCACCTGAGTCTGCATTGCCGGTAATCATTATTCTCGGGTCAGGTAACCCTATGGTTAGAACCGAAAGTATTCTGTGACATTCATAACTGCATGGTACCTAAAGTGCTTAATAATAAAGAATAAAGTAGATTTTTTAGGTTAAAACCGTGCCGCGGTTGTTAGTTTAACAAACGTAATCATTCCGATAGATTAAATTTCATATTAACTTACCTACTTATGGTCAAATGGCAGTCGCATTCGTAAAAACTAGTGCCTACGCCAATTCCTGGGATTAGGTTGCTGAGCGGACTCCAGGCTCAGTAAAGCCGTGGCAAAATGCCGGGAAAAACGCTAAGAGAATGATGATGATTACTTATAAAATATGATCACTGTGTTTTAATCTAAGTATTTATTTATGAAAATTAAGAAACTCTACAGGTTGTAACAAAAATACTGGTGATCCATTTAAGGGCATAATTGATATCAATGATATCGTATTGCGAGTAGGAAAAAGTATGAGAAAAAATTTTTGGACGCGAAAAGAATTTTTTTTTGTATGGGCCGAGTCGTCCATGCTGGCCAACCCTCCATACAAAACCAAAAATTATTTTCGCGAGAAATTTTTGTTTTCTTAGTTTTTCACTATAAGAATACGATACCAATTATGCCCTTAAAAGGATCACCATTCACCAGTATTTTTGTTACACCTTGTATATTTTAAGGATACAATTTTGCTTAAGTATTACTAAGGTATTGATTTCTCTCTCTCATTTAGTAGGTAGTTTTGTTTGTTCAACAGTCGCTAAGTTTACCAAGTGCTCGTGCCAAAACTCACCAAGCCAGATTACGTAAGTAAATAGGCACCAACACCGACTCATACTAAATTCCAGCAGATAGCTGCTGCTTTTATGATATGGTGATTTGATGATGAGTAATGTTATAGATAGGTTAATACCCCCACATCTTATAGGCACGTGCTAAATTACAGTATTAAAAAAAACTTGTTAAATGGCGCCGCCATGTCACAGAAATTGCCACATCACATGTAGATCTAAGATTAGGCTATGTTGACAATGTTTGCATCAGGTTTGCGTCATTACGAGCTGCCAAAATACAGTGAATAGAGCCTAGTTTTGTCACACTCACGACCTTTGCGTCTACAAAAACACCCAATGATGGCGGCAATATTGCGGCCTTGTTACAGATTCAGGTGGAATTAGCCAGCACACTCTGCATGAGATCTGCAGACTCCTGGCGGGCGGGGTGAACGACCGCCAAACCAAGTTCCTGCCATCATGGAACCGTCAATCACGCGCATATTGTCTTTGCGAACTGCTTACATCGTGTGCGACTTCTAAATTGAACTCCTACACCTTTATTTTTAAAAGATCTACAATGGTTTTATCGCACTGTTATAAAACTTATAACCTCAGGTCGAATTAGCCAGCACATTCTGCATGCGATCTGCAGACTCCCGGCGGGCGGGGTGAACGACCGCCAAACCACGTTCCCGCCAACATGGAACCGTCACGGAGCGCACGCATTGTCTTCGCGAACTGCCGACGATCTCGTGTGCGACTTCTTTATCACCACTGATGTTTACAAATACCTACATCATCGTGCTAATTTTATCAAATCGTTTATAACGGTACAAGTTAAATAAATATCGAATCTAAATAAAATAGGAATCTGCCCTGACTCTATGTCAATTATTATTAATGTAAATTACATTTTTCACAGGTATTCAAAATATTTTTTTATTTTACTTTAGGAACATGTGATTTTTAAATCCTTGGTGCTATAGAAACAAAATTAGGTAGGTACTAAACTAGGTAGGTGGGTACTAGAGTACTAAAAGATTAAAAGTCTCATAGTGTAGACCACACCTACACTAGCAATCAACGATAATATAACGGGTACCGGCAGTGGTATTCGCAATACATATGGTCCATTCAAATATCGTTACATGATCCAGGATAACTTATTTCCTACAGGAGATCCGAAGTTTGGTTAACAATAAAATACACAAAAAAATCTGGAACTGAAAGAACAAATCAAATTATTTTTAATGAATATTTTGATTTGTTTATTTTAAGTAGTCACACTACTATATGTATAAATTATAAACTTGTTGTTTTTTTTTCCTTTGTATATTTAATCTATACAAGTTTATAATTAATAAAAAAATCTGGGTTAATTATAAGGTACACAATAAAGGTTAACATACAGTTATTTTATCAAATACCGCAGCAAATCGACTATTCGGTGGGCTCACCGGTTCAGTCGTGGTCTCGCCGTCAATGGATACCATTGATTGTTACTTGTTACAGTTGTTAACCGTCAACTGCTACAACTGTGCCTACGAAGCACAGCTTTGTCTGGCTTGAAAAACATGTTTTTCTTCACAACGAGATGGCCGTCCTTCTCCTATATCAGAAATAAGATATATGAAGTTGTTTGTGAAGAAAACCTTGTGATTCAAGCCAGGCAAAGTTGTAGCAGTTGACGGTACGTTAAAGTAAAATAACGTTTATATAAAATTCTAAAATAACAATTAAATGACAAGTTACAATTTCTATTCATAGGTACTATATAACGTTTACAGATATGTATCTCCATTCAATGCAGTCGCCAAACCGCCTTAAAAAGCAGACTATATGGCTTAGCAACAACGAGCTCGCCCGTCCCGAGCTCGCCTCAGCGTGATTTCGAATGGCATCTGTTTTTCGCTTGTTTTTTGTTATGCATAAATGGATCGAGGCATTCGATGAATCGGCTTTTAAACAAGTATCACTTAACTTTTTTTATGGCTCTTACTTAAGTATAGCTAGTGAAAACTGTTTCACTTAGGTGATTAAAATTGGTTTCGGACAAAAATCGGATACTTTCAAACTAGATTGCAAATCCGGTATGTTTACAAAAATACTATTCCCAACATTTGGCGTTGGCACGAATTATTTCCCGAATAAAATCACCGAAGTTTCAGACAAATTAAAACCTAAATCAACGAACGAACGAACATTGGAGTTAGAGTCTGCATCAAATAACGATGTAAAAGTAATTGCGATGGTTCTACCTCAGACCTCAGAGGTGATAAATCCCCACGGCGCGTGTATAACGTCCATGTAGGTGACATTCTCTGGGCAGGAGAAACTAGTCGGACGGCATTCAAGGCTCGCCCTCAGAAATATTCCTATCATTCCGGCGGCAAGTGTCAGGCAAACCAGTATAAGCGGGATTATGCATAATTTGTTACGGGCTAAGAAGTTCTAAAGTCCTAAACCTGGTCGATGTCCTGCGAAATGTAACGTAGCATAGCTAAGCCTCAATACCGCAGCATTGTATCGCAACGGATACATATTCGGGATGATGGTGACAATAAACTAACAGTATGGTGGTTATCGTGGAAGCCAATGTCCTGTAGAAGATGGCACGTGGCTGATATAGGTCTATGCTGAATATAGTATTACTGGCCTGGTCGACCTGGACCCTAAAGTTTACTAAGTGTCTGATCGCATATCCCGTTACAATGGGACAGACGCATAGCAGAAGGGCTGCTGGTGACCTGTCAAAACTGGCTTCATCGTCATCAAATCCAAAATGGGTCACTGGATTGGTGAGATATTTCCCTAAAGAATAATCAACTTTAAGTATGTCATTATACTCATTATATCTAAACTCTTAACGTAATAATTAAGTAAACCAAAAGAAAAGTCGGCCTTGAGGAATGCCGTCTGCACAAATTGGAATAGATACGAGTATAGCATAACTAAAAGTAGCTCTGATATACCAGCGCGATAAAATCATATCAGCGCTCAAATCTTGCTCGGCAACACGGTGCGCAAGATTACTAACTTAAGCTGCATTCGAACTTCAAAATCATTCCTTACCTTATAAGAGTATATGCCGGATATCAAATTTTTAAAGTTCGAATGAGGCTTCATGCCTATGCAAATAAAATTTTCTTTCCGCTTTCAAACAATTTATTTGCCATTTGAATAACCCAATTCTTTGTGGATGTGTTATGTTGTTATGTATATGGAGTTTATGGTGTCTTAAGCCATATTGAAACCCTCCACGATAATCACGATCCAAAAAAAAATTTACGTTGTCCCTATCATCAGACGACAACAGAGAGGACATGAAGGCGGGCAACAAAAGAATTTGAATCAACAATGTAGGTATTTGGTTATGTGGGGTAAGTAAGAGCCTCGTACTAAGAGACTAGGAACAGTAGGAACTAGGAACCTTGTACTAAGGAAGAAGATCAACGGAGAAGGTACGGTATTGTGGTATTGAGGGTCTGATCCTTTTCCTCGAGTCCTAATATGAGGATCAATGGGGAATAATGGGGGACACGTTATTTCACCTAACCTTTAAGTGATTGTATAGGTACAGTCGCCATCAGATATATCGGAGCGGCCAAGGTGGTCACAAATATCTGAGCAAAGCCTCTATTGTCAAGGCGATAAAGTGCATGTTCAGATATTTTTGAGTACCCTGGCCGCTCCGATATATTCGATGGCGACTGTACTTAACTTACATTAAGTTCCAGTAAATGTGTCATATTCATATACCAAGTTAATTAATATTATATTTGTGTAACATTACATTGAGTTTGGGTCGATCAAGATACGATTCACGTGATCAATTTAACGCGACACCGTTTTGAATGTTAACTGCCATTGGTCATGCCGTCAGAGTCGGACCTAACGTGATCGTATGACTTCATTGAAGCCGGATTGATCAGCTCGCTTTGTTTACCACAGGGAGAGTTAATGACCATCATGGTTATTCATGATCATGATGCTTTAAGCATTTATTATGTGTACCAGTATAAGTGGGACCTCCGAATAGGCGTCATTAAAAATCTGTGATAAGCTGCTTTTATCGATTTCCGTCGGTTGGTACCGGTTGATGATAATGTTAAGTACATATTTACCAAAAACTTTTTTGTGGATCTGCATAGGTTTAACCGGGCGTAGGTATTCTGCTGAAATCCAAGTATATCCTGCATAAATAAATAAATATTATGGGACAATCTAACACAAATCAACCAGTTCCACAGTAAGTCAATAAGGCTTGTGTTGTGGATACTAGGTGACGATATATATAATAGATAGATATAGATAAATACTTAAATACATAGAAAACATCCATAACTCAGGAACAAATATTCGTGTTAAACACACGAATAAATGCCCTGACCAAGATTCGAACCCGGGACCTCCTGCTTCATATTTAGGCAGGGTCACACCCAACTAGGCTAGGAGGCCGTTTTTAAGTGCATAAGATTAGATTGTCGGAGTTTTTTTTTAAAGTAAGTACATATTGCATTATGTATTGCTGGTGCTATTTGCGTCATCATATCACATCTTTGTTTTTGATCGAATTAAACTGTATATGTTTTGGCTTATTCTATTCCATCTCTACGCATAATTTTTGTACCTATAGGTATACATCATGTTATAGCCAAGCTGACAGAAAGTTTCAAAACGTTTTGTGAATCAGGTAGGAGATAATGATGCAATTCCCGGAGTTTGACTCACCTCTTTGTGAGAGCCGGTGATTCACCCGTCGTTGCGTGTTGTGCTAATTTCACTCTGATTTGTATACAAGGCTGTTTTTACTTGGATTCACTTTGTATGCAGGGTACGAACGTTAATATTGAGCTCTTGAGCTTTGAATCAAACTAGATTTCAATGTACAGCAACGTTATATTCAAAAATACTGATAACCATTACTGCGTACAAATACTTACATAAAAAACATAATAATACATGTTGTGTTTAGTTTTTTTTTCATCAGCTTGGTATTTTTTTCAAACTACGCTAACGCTAGTGATAAGTAGGAAGAGGCTAGAAGGTTTTGAGATGTGGTGTTGTTGTCGTATGGAAAAGATCAGTTGGAAAGGAAAGAAAACCAATCAAGAAGTTTTAAGTATGGTAAAAGAGAAGAGAAGTTTGTTGAGAACCATATATAACAGGAGAGGGAAGATGCTCGGACACCTGCTACACGACGAGTTTACAAGAAACATCATAGAAGGTTGAGTTGAAGCAGAAAGGAAGTCAGGAAAGCCAAGGAGAGCATACATGGATCAAGTCAAGGAAAAAATTAACGTCATGTCGTATCAGGCTGTAAAAGAGAAGACAAATGACAGACATGCATGGAAATTGCTCCACCGACAAGAGCTTAAATATATGATGATGATGATGAACGCTAAGCACAGTGAACACACCTAAAGCAATTTTTTACAATATTCATATCATCACTGTATCTCGATCACTTTTGACTGTCCTTCCTGTCCTTATTGTATTCAGTATGCAATGAAATATTCACGAAGGATCTTAACGCTGGTGATCATAATGTTTTAATGTTACAGTAAATAAGTTTAATAAAAAGAGTTTTCGAAGCTAAAATCCATAAAATAATTTGGAAGTAAGTAGAGTAAGCACGAGGCAGAAGCAGCGTCAACGTCCCCGGCGCGGCGGCGCGCACCGTGACGGATAAGTGGCGTAAAAATAATAATCATTTTATACCAAGCATGTAAGCTAATTAAAAACGAAAAATAATTGTGCCACTTATTTGTGTAGGTAAGCGAGCCAGTGCATCCCATTTAACGATCTCCGTTGCTAACAAACGTTTGAATAATTAACTAAAAAGTATAAGGGGAGTACACCTTCAAACGTTTGTCAATTTATCTATTAATTATACCTATGTTTATTAAATATTCAAAATTTGGGGGCAGGATTCAAAATGTAAAGTCTATTGTCTTTACATTATGATTTGACAATTGCAGACATAATATTGCAGATTAACGTTTGATGCACCAACCTCTGGGGTTGCAGGCGTTTCTCTGGGGTTGCAGGCGTCCATAGGCTACGGTAACTGCTTACCATCAGGCGGGCCGTATACTTGTTTGCCGCCGTCGTGGTATAAAAAAACCTATAGTAGAAATTTTCCATAGGTAAGTAATTTAAAGAGTGCATGTGTTGTTGTGGTTTCTTTACCGTCCAGAATTGTCTTTCCCATGGTAATTCTGGGTTAGGTTGCTGCCAGATCTTGGAAATTAGAATAGTCTGCAAGCTATAACCTAGGCCCCAAAATAAATGCGCATAACAACCAAATTCTTAACTTCTGTTTGAATCGATTACAGCAAAAAGGAAAACAACGTCCAAAAATTTTAAATCCGTGCGGTCTACGTCCCTCCTGCAGTCTCCGAGCGCCATGTAGAGTTCTAATTAACCACGGGCTATAGCAATAGCATCGAGATCAAAGCGGCACAGACGGTCACCCAGACGTGCCGCTATACCATTCACAAAACTAGTCTAAAGTTTCTAATCGTTTCACAACTGGCCTCCAGTTAAACTTGACTCCGAGACAACATCCGTAACAATTTGGCGCAATCGGAGTCGATACTGGTTAGTTTGGGTTCAAGTGGTCGGTAATCATTCTGAATGAGAGTCAAAGTGTTTGCGGGGCGAGGTAGGGAGGGCGGAGGGCGGGGAGGGGAAGGCTCAAGCGCAAGGGAGAGGCGAAGGCTGCGTCGTTACGTCACGCCGTATCCGGGTTCGCGGCCGCACGCGCTGCAGCCGGATTCGGAGTGCAAAGCTGCAATATAACGTTTCTATTGACATTTTAATAAGGCTAATAAAACTTATTGACATACCTACTTAGCAACGTGCAACGTGATTCCATGCCACAATGCAATATTTTCATTTTATTTGTAAAAGCTGGTCAGATAATCTCTATTGAACTTATAGCGCTAGAGATGTTTTTGAAGCAGTAAATAATTTTATCAAGCATTTACGTTGTTCATAAGTTAAAAAAAAACCGACCAAGTGCGTGTCGGACTACCCATAGCTCCGTAGTTACTACTGCTACTAGCGAAAATATTACTATAGCAAGGTCGTATCTGCCTATTACATAGTTTTATAGACATGATTTAAAAACGCGTTTACCGATGATGCTCAAAATAATTTTGTTGGAAAAGAATATACAAAGATCTTCTGGAGGTCCTGACTATGAGTGTAGGGGGCAGGGGAACGTACAATTTAAAATATAAATATGGTTTGTCTTAAAACCAAAACAACATTAAAGCTTGTTTAGTAATAAAAGACTTAATTAATTTCTATTTAAGTTATTTATCACTGAGGAGTAGAGGGGCTGTAAGAACAGGTTAATTAAAATTGATTGAGTAATTGCTTCTTATAAAAAGTGCAAATTGTATCGACGTAATTTATGATGGAACAATTAATTAAGTAATTAACTTCCAGTCTGGGAACACTACGTTTAGATGAAAGGCCTTTTTAGCTAGATTGGTGCCTGACTAAAAAGTACCGACCTACTTAACTAAGTGTTTTTTTTAAATACAAATTACAAAAACCTGTTTCTTCAAGATCTAGACTTTTCTTCTCAGACTAGCGAGCGCCGTAATTCGATTCTGACAAAAAAACCGACCAAGAGCATGTCGGGGCCATGCTCAGTGTAGGATTCCGTAGTTACCGGCCCGTCACAACACAATGCACCCACTCAAAAGGTGGTTTTTTATATAAGTAGTTTTTTATTTTACGGAAATCACGCCCCTTTCAAAATATTTTTTTAGTTTTAATTTTACCACATTGTCGGCGTAATTAATGCACATACCTACTGATACCAAATTTCAGCTTTCTATTGCTAACAATCAAGCTAAGCAGCGGACTCGGACAAACAGACGGACATGGGGAAATTATAAGGGTTCCTAGTTGACTACGGAACCCTAAAAATTACTCAAAATTTCCATCCAAACATTGAGTTTCCCCTACGTCACGCTCAAAGAAATAAAAATAGTTCGCCATAAAACGTGATGGAAATGGAACGATTTTTGGGATATTCTTTTATTGGTACAATAGAGAATGCTGGAGATTTTGAGCACCTACTCGTAGTATGAGCCCAGAAAAGTCTAATTCAAGAAGAAAGTTTTTTTTCAAAAACAAAAAAACTGTCACCTACGAGTACAAACACTACAAACAAAACGGGTACTAGTATCCTCTATTATGTATCTCAAGGAGGTGGAAGTGAAGTGAACACATGTTACAATAATAGAGTTGTCGACACTCATATTCACATTATATCTCCTTAATAATAAGAATGGTTCATAGTGAGCTGAAATTCTTGTAAACAACTGTTCAAATGTTATAGAAGCGTGCACAGTGGTACGTGTACGAGGTGGTATCTGGTTTACTAACCATTTTGTCCCAAATTTGGACCTTATCTAGGTGTACTCGTACCTGTCTTTAATAATAAACGATCCTTAGAAGCATGTGTGATCGGAGTTCAAGATTATATTGATTCGCCTGAAACGACGCGCTCGCTCTAATAAGGCATAGTCGTCGGATCTCGGGGTCTCTTTTACATTGGATTTCTTGTGCGTTCGGCTCGCCTGCTCTAAGCAGGCACTCAGAACACGAGTTGTTGCTAGGCCGCGCGGCCGCGGCCAAGCGGCCATGGCATCGGAAATTGTCTAAATTCTAGGCCAACACGACCATTGCGGCTTTGCATGCTCCATCCTACTCGCTCTGCCTAAAGGTTGTTGTCTAAATTCTTTTGCATTTTGTTCCTATCACTATCTTTTTTCATTATTACATTTTGATACAGAGTGTATCACTCTTCGGACAGGTAGTATTTTTCAGCAGCCTTCCAGTACCTAGAGGAAAATTATGATAGGTACAATAATGTTAAAGGAGGAAGAATTTTGCGTAGGTAACTTGCGGAAGGCATATTTCATATTAATAACGAGGTAGGTACCTACATACCTAGATAGAGTTCACTTGACTTATAATTATAACCATTATTGAACTCACCCCAAAATATTGAAGCCTCTTACGTAGAGCATGTAGTACAGTCGCTATCAAATATGTCGGAGCGGTCAGGGTACTCAAAAATATCTGAAAATGCACTCTATCGCCTTAACAATAGAGGCTTTGTTCAGATATTTGTGACCACCTTGACCGCTCCGATATATCTGATAGCGACTGTACCTATAGCCCATAGCTAATATATGCTGGAATGGAACATCAAGCCGTTATAAACTGTGATTTGCTCACGTCCAGGGGCCCGTTTCTCAAAAGCTTGTAACTTGTACATAATACAAGCGATGTCACTTAGCGACATCTTTTGCTAGAAAGGGACTTCCACTTGTATTACAAGTTACAAGCTTTTGAGAAAAGGCCCAGAATATATTTTTGTTTATGTGGTCTTTTACGTGCGGGTACCACTTGCACCAACAGTGCGAATTCTCTCGTTTTGCCGAACCGGTTACCTACCGAAAGTCGCGAGCGCATAACGGCAGTCGCGGCGGCCGGCGACGGCGCGGGCCGCTGTTCCCATCGGCAGCGTTGCAGGCGAGCTTAACCTAAGAGTATTTATGGCTGCACCCTATACAAGACCGCGAGATCTGATCTCGGCAGCCTAAATCCAAGAATTGACCAGTTGATTTTTAAGAAAGCAACTGGCATCTGACCTGCTAACCCAGGAGGAAACCAGTCTCGGTGTAGTTCAGTTCCCTGATGTCTTGTTATCACAGAATAGCAGCTGGTTTATAGAAGGCAAATTTCATGCCTACGTTCCAAAAATCTTATCGTTGACCTATGATTAGTAGGTTCAACTAAGGCAACATGGAAATCCCTGTCTTTCAGAGTCTTTACCAATCATGCCCTTAAAAGGATCATCAGTATTTTTGTTACACCTGTATAATTTTCTTTTAAAAAAGTAGGATTTTCTCGACTAAAATTTTGGAAGAGATATATCTTAAAGAAAGAAAGAAGAAGATTTTATGATTCTTAAGGGTTTCACAGATCACAATGTAACACTGGTGAGCCCCAGCGTTCGACTCGCCCGCAACGGCAACACACGGCCAGATCGCGTCCGTGGGAAGAGCGAGTTCCGGCTGCGCCACTTGCCCCGCCTTTCACCAGCAAGGTCGCGCCGCGGCCGCGCTACTTTCTTTTATATAACCGGCCGGAATGCGACACCCGAATTTATGCCGGTGACGTCAGAGGTGATTCACCGCGCCGATTAGCCTGTTGACTCCCGGCTTTTTTGTGTGTGGCCACGTATGGCTCTATTCGAGGTCGCTTATGGCATATTCATAGTCCTACTTCCCCTTGATGGCATACGCCTCTGTGTATATTGTATTCGGGCTAGGAATAATCTAAGTACTCCGCTCTTGTTTTCATCATACTTTTTTGTACAATTTGCCATATGATTAAAGTTCCAAAAATTTACTTTAAAAATGACTAAATGTTAATGATTAATGAAATCATAATCCACATAGAGCCCTAATAGTTTCCGCCAACCCGGTAACTTGCTACAGTGTGAAAAACTGGCATTTGTTATAGCTGGTTATAGTTTATAGTAAAAATATTTCTAAAGTTGTTTTATTGTTATACCCCATTTCAGTTCAGCAGAACAGATATAGCGATGACAGCTGCTAAACCTCTGTTAGCAGGTCTTTACAGCAGAGGTTGTTAAAAGTAATGCTTCCTTGCGGCCTGTTTAACTTTGAAATGCCAAAGCAATTATGAATTCATGCTTCATCCACCTAAATAATCAATAATACATACACTTAACATATATTGCAAGTAACGTGTCTCCAGATTAGATTAAAAACAACAACTGGTTTCCAGTGCTAGCACTGGACTGGAGTGGAAACCACGCACTACATATACCTACTAATCTATGGTTAGCTCTGAATCGTACGAAGAAGATACGGTGCCACCTGTTTAATTTGTATTGTATCCTTACTTGTATTGCTTTCATACTACCTATAAAGTATAAACAAAACACGGTAGATTCTTTATAAATTCTTCAGTCAAGGAACTATAAACATCAAATACCTAGGTCCCTACCCAGGTTCACTAAAAATATGTAGTTGGATTTGGAAGGGGAAGACACATGGCCAGCGGGAAGAGTACCTATTCAACCGTGAATAGCTATTTATAAGCCATTGATAGGTATTAAGAATGTAGTTACATGTTCTTAATTGTCACATAAGACAAGATCTTACGAAATCATAAACATATTCAGGAAAAGGATTTTCAACTGTTCAATCTAATTATAAGATTACGACGACGAGTAGGTAGTAAGTATCCAGGAGTTCTGAATTTGAACATTCGGGCGGGTACATTGCTCGCCACAAATTAAATATGCACACTGCTCCAACTTTACTGCCACAAATACACGTCCCAGAAACGTATGACCAGGAAGGTATAAATAAACAGTGAGTTTATAGACATCCGGAGCCCAAATAGCCAATGTTCGACGTTAGAAAGTGAGAGGTGCCTACATCCGGATATGCCGGAACTGCTCTGCCTTGTCTTGCGCGACGGAATGCTGTTATGTCATCGGGCCGAGTGATGTTGTCATGCCGCTAATCCTGAATTATTATAGACACGTTTAAAAACCGGCCAAGAGCATGTCGGGCCATGCTCAGTGTAGGGTTCCGTAGCTGCCTTCCTGTTCTTGTTACAATAAATCCGTTCAAAGGTCGTTTATTAAGGGATATTTTGCGGCGCTTACATCATTTTAGTATGCGACACTTACGTCCTTTTAGTATGAGTTTTTGAGTTAAAACTAAAAACGCCTCAAGTTTTCATTAAAAGTACCGTACCTACTTATCAGGCCTCACTTACATAAAAATTTCAATTTTTTTGGACTTACGGAGATTTTATTTACGAAACTATTAGTTTTACCCAAAAAATTTTTTAAAAGCCCTGTATTATTTTTGAAAGACCTATCCAACAATACCCCACGCGATAGGGTTGGAACGAAAAAAAATTCACTCCCCTTTTCATAAAAAATATACATATTTTCAGTTTTTATTATACCACTTTGTCGGCGTGATTAGAATACATAATTATACCAAATTTCAGTTTTCTAGTAGGTACTAACCATCACTGAGCAAAGCCACGGACAGACAGGCGGACAGGTGGACATGGCGAAACTATAAGTCAACTATAGTTGACTACGGAAACCTAATAATTTTAAACAAAAAAAGAACCGACTGCACTTAGGATCCGCTATTTCAAGAGGAAGTGGCTGAGTTGCTGTAAAAAAATAGTGAAATCACTATAGGTGTGCCTATAATAGTTGAAGAGTTCCCTCGATTTCTCCAGGATCCCATCATCAGACCCCGACTTGGTGACAATGGGACCATCTAGGGGTTATACCCGTTCGATATAAAAAAAATGAAAATCGGTTCACGATTCACGGAGATATCGAGTAACATACACACAAAAACAAAAAAAATAAGGAAAAAAAAACAGTCGAATTGAGAACCTCCTCCTTTTTTGAAGTCGGTTAAAAATGATCTGATATAAATGGGTTGCCTACAAGGTATGCCAGCAATTCTAATCGTTTAAATACATTGCAATTTTAAACATAAAGTAATTAAAAACTATTTTACACACTTTTATTATTATCATTTACAGAACGAGCGGAGCTTAAGCGAAGCGAATTCCTACAAATAACTGCCATCTAGCTACTGGGATGTCTCGGCATTTCGATACCTTTTTGATTTTGAAAGTTTCTTCCGCGATTACTTCGGTAACGTATATCTTCATGAAATTTGTTGGAGTTGTAGCAAAGATATATATAATTTGAGGGTTCCTAAATATATGAGTAGTAGTATCGATCAAGGGCAAGGGCATTATGGAGCTAGAAAGCGATTTTTATAAGGGTCTTGGGTCTTGTTATATTGGTAAATTCGCTTGCAAGTAAATCGCGAGTTCTAATCTAAGTTCGAGGCGGACTGGTATAGCTTCACTCTGTAAAATGTACCTGTGTTGTTGTGTGTTTCAAAGTTCAATTTCAATCCAGAACTCGTCGTGGTCAAGGAAGGAACACCATACTGAGTTCGGTCTTAAAATTTTATCGCGACCAGGGTCTTAAAATTAGTATGTAGGTTATTTGAAGTGGGCCCGTCCCGTGTGACAAAATTTGGATAGGTAGGCTCGTTGATAAATTGTATTTTCAACTTGACGCCATACCTACTTATGGCCATTTAAGACCTTTAGGGTCACCACACACCTAGCGGTTTTCCTCGCGGAATTAGCGGAAGTAGCGGAAATTCATAGATAAAATGCTTAATTTGTCTATGGTAGCGGAAATTTGTCTATGGCTTCCATACAAAAAATCTGCTACCATAGACAAATTTCCGCTACCATAGACAAATTTCCGCTACTTCCGCTAATTCCGCGAGGAAAACCGCTAGGTGTGTGGTGACCCTTAAGACCTTATCTCCGAGATGGGCTCTACAACGTTAGGGTCACCACACACCTAGCGGTTTTCCTCGCGGAATTAGCGGAAGTAGTGGAAATTCATAGACAAAATGCTTAATTTGTCTATGGTAGCGGAAATTTGTCTATGGCTTCCATACAAAAAATCTGCTACCATAGACAAATTTCCGCTACCATAGACAAATTTCCGCTACTTCCGCTAATTCCGCGAGGAAAACCGCTATGTGTATGGTGACCCTTATATGGGAAGAACATAGGTAATTTTTTTGACAAATGTAGGGTCACCACACACCTAGCGGTTTTCCTCGCGGAATGGGGTTGGCCGGTCGAAAGTATTTACAGATGGCGCCAGCATAGCTGGGTCCCTGTCAGTCCTACAAATAGTGTCAAAATCAGTATAATATAAAATAAGGGTCGCCACACACCTAGCGGTTTTCCTCGTGGAATTACCGGAAGTAGCGGAAATTTGTCTATGGTAGCGGAAATTTGTCTATGGTAGCAGATTTTTTGTATGGAAGCCATAGACAAATTTCCGCTACCATAGACAAATTAAGCATTTTGTCTATGAATTTCTGCTACTTCCGGTAATTCCGCGAGGAAAACCGCTAGGTATGTGGTGACCCTTAATATGTCTGGAACATCCCAGTTTTTTAGCTGGCAACACCGCCGTAGTTGTCACTCAAAGGCGTTTTCAGTTTGTTAACTTTATTATTTCGCGCTTTATTATTTGGCGTCATTTTGAAGTTCCTAGGATTTCATAATATAAGCGTATATATACCATTTTATTGTTGCATTTTTCACGTTATTATAGTACGTAAAATAATCCTTTAAAATCTTTAAATTAGGTTACTGCTAATGTTTATTTTTATTAATGGCGTCATGATAGCGTCATGAAATTTGCATAGACATACAATTAAGGTATAGACAGAACATGGTGATAATAATACCAAGATAGAACGGGATGGTCTTATTAAATTTTCAATAGGTATGACAGAGAAGTTGCCATTTTTTGTTCGTCCTTATCATAGACTCACGGCTTTATGTCACCCTCCACCGTAAGTACTTTCTATGAGTGGAGGGTCATGAACACATTTAATTCGCGTTTTCTTGCAAAATATCTGTATTTGCTAGGTGAAACCCAAATATATTTCGTGGAAAGTTGTGCCAGCTACGGAAAACAATGGTTAATTGTTGTGTTTTGAGCTGTAGAAGTGATTATCGCCGATATTACGACAACATAACCTTTCACAGGTAAGTACCACATTTTACAGTTTACTCCTGTTGTTTAGTGTATAAATAGTATCCTACAATCTATTACGCGCTATAATCTTGTTAATAAATATATTCTCGTGAAGAATAATACATAAAATCGTAAAGGTAAATAAAACATTCGAGAACATATTAACCGACTAATTTATGAACGCGGTTAGCCGTATAGCTGTCAGTAATTTAGAACCGCATAAGCAATTTAGTCGCATTACATACGCCTTAGGGATACCAGTGCGTGATTTTTATACTTACCCTAATATTGAGGTATTTTTTGTTTTAAAAAGATCATCATTTCATATCATTGGCAAAAATTTATTTAAATAAAGATGTTGATATCTGCCAGTAATAAAATTTTCCTGTTTTATTTTTCCATACTAAAGAAATTAGAATGTAACAAAATTAATTCCTAGTGTTGGTTTTGCTATGGCTCAGTAAGTCTGGGGTATGCTTGGCATCCTAAGTCCAAGATTGGTACTAACTAGTTATAATGAAAGCGAAAAGATCTTCCACCTGATTTGATTTCCTTGCAATATTTTTGTTCACCGTAAAGGAACTGAAATAAACAAATGAAAGTTCGATCATAAGTTTCGAAAATCTTAATATACAAGTTGGGTTTGGAACAGCGACCTTAAAAATGAAATTGCTATACAGGATGTAGCAAAAATATTCATGATCCGTTCAAGGGCATTAGCATGGTATCGTATTGCGAGTTTGGAAAAGTAGGTTGAAGAAAAAAAAAACGCGAAATTTTTTTTATGTGCGGAACTAATTACTATTGTGTCCGTAGTCGACACAACTTTCTGACAAAACCATCAGGTTTTCTCGTAGTAAAAACGCTAATTTCATCTGTTCGTTACCCTCCACTGTCAAAAAATAGGTGAGACTAGGACTAACGATAACAGCTCGCTTCTCTGTCACACCTGTTGAAAGTTTGATAAGACCATCCCGTTCAATCTTGGTATTATTATTTATTTATTTCCATGTCAGGTCTATGGGTGGTATGTCTATGTTCACATCGCTCCGGGCCTGCCCGGAGTGCTCGGTGCTCGCTATATGAAATAATGGGGTAATTTTCTCTTACTGGTATCCCCACGAGTTAGACGTCATCATGACGTCATCTATGTCTATCCCTTACGGTGCTACGCGGTGTCAGGCCCTTGTGAAATTTGGTTTGAAGGACCTACATTAGTTTGAAAAATGCTTCATTCGTATTAAAAACAAAAATTAAAATTTGTAAAAACGCGTAAAACGCAACTGCTGTGCTGTGCTGTGTCTGCTGTGTTCGTAAATGAACACGGTTTAATTTGTTATTTGTTCGTTTAAAGTAGCATGTGGTACATGTGACACACTTTACTCGTTATTGTTCTTTCAATTATCTCTAACCTGTTGTGTAAATGTATGAACCTTCCAAGACAACCTGCTGGAATCGTAAAACTCCAGTTTCCAGCTATTCATTTCAAAACAAACATAAGGAAAAAAGGCCTGTGATATGGAGTCGACAACCCCCAAGAAGTTAAAGAGTCCTATTTTGAAGACATCTCCAGGAAATGGCTTTAATCCGAAAACCTCTATATCGTAAGAATAATTTTAATATATTATGTTGTTAACTAACTGAATGTTACTCACTTAATATCAACAAGCATTTATCATCTGTGTCAGGTGGCATTATTCAAATATTCCAGATTTGTGGCTTTAAGCATTTAGTGTGCAAGTACAGTGAAACTTTCTTACCAAAAAACGTCGTTTCAGATGCTCTGATGTTCCTGAAAGTCTACTTGAACCGGCTGCAGCTAAGAAGCACTTCAGCAAGTTTGGTAAAGTGCAGCGAATCCGCCTGGTCACCAAGAAGCAAATGTGCATTGTAGAATATGACCAACCCTCTTCTATGGAACGTGCGGTGCTTAATGCTGGGGCATTTGATGGCTTTATGTTTGACGTTACTCGGTTCAAGCCTCGAGTGTAAGTATTATGAATTTGGGATGCATGCTGCTCTTAATATGGATAAGAATGAAGTTATTACGTACCTGATAGGATGTTGTGAATGGATGTGGATTTCCTTATTTTATATTAGGATGCTTCATCTTGTACATTAACATTTATGTACTTTCTACTCTGTTTAATCTTAAATATCTAAATAATAACAAATTGACAGGCAGACATTTCAGGAAAATTGACATTATTTTACTTTTATTACAAATGATAATTAATGCGTTGAATGGAAGGGGTTTTGCCAAAGAATATAACTAGGATTTTGCTGTCTTAGGCCACCAATGTTTTGTAACTATAACCATGCTATAACCTGAGATAAATAAAATATATTACTCATATAAATAATTATTATGAATTATGTAAAATACAAGATATAAACGTATTTTAAAACAATAAGTATCACAACCAAATAAATGACATGGTATTTTTTGTCATTAATCATTATTTTGAACTCTGAACACTGTGCTGAACATGTTGAAAGAGATAGCTGCTTGATACGCCAACATAGCACTTGTGTTTTGAGAATAGTTTTTGGTGTTCATTTTCGTTGTTCAGTGTGTAATATATAGCTTATTGTGCGGGGATCTAACAAAAAAGTGTGTAGCTTATGAAGAATTCGTTTTAAAACACATGTAACCACTGATTGGGTTAGACAACCGGCTATCCGCAGACACGGCCACTAGTGTTGTAGAGAGTAGCTATCACACTACAAAAAGCAATGCTATTAATTAACTGAATTCTGGCGGAAGCCTTAGAGCTGCCATTTCTCTTAATCTTTTGAACGCCAAACATCGGACAGAAAAATCGTGCCCTCAGCGCAGGCGCGCACGCGCGCAAGGCGAACCGGTTATATTTTGGACGTGATATCACTTCCTGGCCTTGACGGCACGACTTCCGTGCGCGTGATATGACTGCTGTGGCGGTCAAAGGGTTAAAAAAACACTTTGAACTTGATGTTGTCATTCTAATATTCACAAAGACGAAAGTAAGCATTGTGAAAGTTTTAAAGAATCTGAACATTCATGGACAAAAATAAATATATATTTTGATATAATTCGTTATTTACCTTTTTTAATTCCACGACAGTGGCAAACAAGCATACAGTCTTCCTAATGGTAAGCAGTTACCTACATCTACATGTAAATAATGTTGTTTTCAGAAGGAGAAAAAGCAAACGTGAGGATGACCCGGATTGGGTGCCCGATTCTGATGTTGAAGAAGAACTCTCGGCTATGGGAGGTGGTTCTACCTATGTTACTAGGCAAAACCGTATGTATTTAGTATTTTCATTATCAACTGTGACTTTACGGTTGTGATGAGTCATAGGCATAGGATAAAGGGCACTGGGGATGGTAATATCAAAACCAAGATCAAACGGGATGTTCTTATTTTAGGTGTAATTAGACAGAAAAATGAAAATGATCCTAACTTGTTTGAGTGTAATAATAACCTTAAAGTCAAGTGGGGGCACAGGAGTGCTCATCAAATCAGCCAGTACAAAATGCTTTGCCATGATTATTTAAAATCAATTGACTTTCCGGAAGAAATGCGTGATTGTTGTAGATCTGGATTTTGTACGAATGATGAGCATAAAAATATTATCTCTCGTTTATATTTAAGTATCGTGGCGGCTCTCAGACGGGCTGCTCTGCTAAGTTACCGTAACAAACGTCCTACTAGAAAAAAGAAGAAGTGTGTTATTGGATGGAACAGGCACGTAGGTGAGGCTCACAGGCAGGCCAGACTAGATTTTGAGGCTTGGGTTGAATCTGGAAAACCTTCGACAGGTGATTTATATGAGGCGATGTGTGCAAGTCGTAGAATATTTAAGTCGAGGTTAAGGTGGTGTCAAAACCACCAAGATCAGATTAAAATGGACTTGCTTGCGTCGCATCACTCAAAGAATGACTTTCGGAGTTTCTGGAAGACCACTAATAAATTAAGTCCTGCGCCTGGCTTGCCGGTGAGTGTCAATGGTGTGACCGATCCCGTTGAGATAGCCACGTTATTTAAAAACCATTTTTCGGTGAAGTCACCACTTGGTATTTCCTCGACGATGCTCGGCGCTGAGTGTGGTTGTGACTACCCTGTACTCGAAATAAAGGCTAAGGATGTGGCCCTAGTACTCAAACAAATGTCTAGAGGAAAGTCACCAGGTCACGATGGCCTCAGCGTGGAGCATCTTCGTCACGCAGGGCCACATCTGCACAGAGTGCTCGCCATGTTCTATTCGCTGTGTCTTCGCCACTCATACTTGCCTTTGGAGCTAATGAGTACTATTGTGGTGCCCATAATTAAGAGTAAGGTAGGGGATATATCGGATAGAAATAACTATAGGCCTATATCCTTGGCGACTATTCTGGCTAAGGTGCTTGACGGCTTGCTTAATGTTCAGTTGGACAAATATCTGACACTTCACGACAATCAGTTCGGTTTCAAACCCGGGCTATCCACTGAGTCTGCCATACTGAGCCTTAAGCATGTCGTTAGGTACTATACCACTCGAAAAACTAATGTTTACGCCTGTTTCCTCGACTTATCTAAGGCTTTTGACTTAGTAAGTTACGACCTGTTATGGAAAAAGCTAGGGGAGTTTAATGTGCCGGTCGAAGTAATTCAACTCTTTAAATATTGGTATAATAATCAAATAAACAGTGTTAGATGGGCCGATAAGCTCTCTGAGCCTTACAGGTTACAGTGTGGGGTCAGACAGGGTGGGTTGACGTCACCGAAATTATTTAATGTTTATGTAAACGCGTTGGTCGTCGCGCTCAGCAGTCAGCATGTCGGCTGCCACATAGATGGCGTGTGTGTCAACAACCTGAGCTACGCAGACGACATGGTACTGCTGAGCGCGTCGGTCTGCGGGTTAAGGCGACTGCTTCGTACCTGTGAAGATTATGCATCAAGTCACGGTCTGTTGTATAACTCAAAAAAAAGTGAAGTAATGGTTTTCAGGTCTGGGAATAGTTTACCAGAAAATGTGCCTCCAGTTAGGTTAAATGGAGTCGAACTTAATCGTGTTAAGCAATTTAAGTATCTTGGCCATGTGCTAACGGACAATTTGATGGACGACGCTGACATCGAGAGGGAGCGTAGGGCGTTGGCAGTCAGAGCGAATATGTTGGCTCGTAGATTTGCGCGATGTACGAGAGAGGTCAAAGTTACTCTCTTCCGGGCTTACTGTACCTCGCTGTACACGTGCAGTCTATGGGCCCACCACACACGCAGATCTCTCAGCGCCCTACGCGTCCAGTATAATGATGCGTTCAGAGTGATGCTGGGGTTGTCGCGCCGCTGCAGTGCATCGGGCATGTTCGCGGAGGCGCGCACCGCGTGCTTCTTCACGACTCTGCGCAGGCGGTGCGCGTCCTTGCTCTGCAGAGTGCGTGCCAGCCCCAACATCATTTTGAATATGATCTCCAGCAGGTTTGACTGTCCCTACTTAAATCACTGCATGCTGATTCATGTAAATAATAATGTTAAGTAGATACGAGTATGAAATGGAATAATTTTAATAATTATAATTTTATTTATTTTTAATTTTATTGATTTTAATAACATGATTTAAATTTATCTATCTGTAGCTGAAATTTTAATATTTTAATATTTTATGAGAATTTTTTACTATTTGATTTTTTTTTTTTTTTTTTTTTTTTTTTTGACTCCAATTATAATATTTAATTCTATTTTATACTTGACATTTTTGATGAATTTGTGAGTTTTAATTAATATTAAGTATAATTAATCTTAAGAAATAGTATATGTAAAATTGTATTGGACTTATGTTGTCTGAAATGAATGAAATGAATGAATATATATATTACACTTTCAATAGGTGCAAAAGAGAAGGTGCTATTATCGTTGGTCCTTGTCATAGTCTCACATATTTTTATTACCCTCCACGCCGTTACTTTAACAGTGGAGGGTTACAATACAGGATTTCTTCTGTGTTTGCTCCGAGAAAACCTGATATTTTTCTTAGAAAGTTGTGTCGGCTAAGGAAAGCAATGGTAAATTGTTTTGTTTTGTGCTGTAGAAGTAATTTTATCGCCATCTATGTCTTTCCCTTACGAGCGTACGCGAGTGCGGTCTCTAGTTAAATTCTTGTTTTGGGTGATCAGCAGTGCAGGCCAGTTAAGGGAACTTACGAAATAAATATAGCTGTAGGCATAGGCATTTCCAAAAGAACTGTTTACTTTTACTGATAGCAAGTTTAATAGCGAAATTATTTTTTGAGTGTGTAATAATCACATCAGAGACTTTGGATATCTAGAACCAACACCTATATACTCAAATTGAAAGATTTAGATATAACCAAAAAGTATCCCTTCTCCTGAAAGAACGAAGTAAATCCACATGTTTGCTTTGCTTATTAATTATTATAGAGTTCATGAATCAATTATTTTTTATTTCTAGGAATGGATGTTGCTCAAGAGGCAAGCAAGCCTACTATACTCTCAAGGGTAATCACACATTCTCCCACAAGGAAGGGTGATTCTCCCGTAAGGAAGGGTGATCCTCCCGTAAGGAAGGCTGATTCTCCCGTTAGGAAGGCAGATTTACCCATGTGGAAGAAAGTACCAGCCCGTGAAAAACCAGTGACAATGTGCGTCAGATTTTTTTTAATACATATGTACAGTCAAGGAATTTGATTCGCGTACCGTCTTAAGTCTAAATTACTGATGACAATTAATAGTACTAAGGGCTATGTTTCTTCGCTTGCTTAAAGAAATATAAGCCTTATGATATTCCGACATTTCAAGCAATAAATCAACGAAACGGTACGCGAATCAAATTCCTTGACTGTACATACTAATTTATTTTTATTGTATACTTGCAGCTATAACTAAAATACAATTAACCTTTTGAGTGTCTAGTCGGGCCCCTGACGCCACCAAAATCAATAGCCAACTTATGAAATACTCATAGAACCCTTTATAATGTTTGGCAATATTAATTACTTAATATTTTTTTTAGCTGTGGCGTCAGGGTTAGGGCTTATTCGCCGCCTGGCGGTCAAAAGGTTAATATTGTTAACTTTACAGCTGGCATGACCAAGTTACAATTTAATTAACTGTATGTAAAAAAAAACAGTCGACCTGGTCATTCTGTGGAGCAGTGATCTGCTCTAGTGTTTGATAAGTTATTGTAACGTTTTAGGCAACCTAAAAGTGGCATAGAGTCCCCAGTGATAGTGACTACAACCCAGACGACCCTGAGCACACCAGAGGCAGCTACTGAACTGCACCAACTGCGGTTTAAAGTTTCCTCAACCCCAGATGAGCAGTGGAGGATCTTGGATGCTCGAGACAGGTGTGTTCTTTCAGCAAAAAGTAGGCTCATCTCGTTGTCATTGGGCAATCATTATTTTCAACACATTACTTGTCAAATGACAATGAAATAAGAAGACTTGCAAGCCCACCAATCTTCTCTCTTGGTTTCCTGGTATTAGTTTAGTTTCGTTAGGTTTGGTTATCAACAGTGGAATGTCCATAGTCCACTTGATTCCCGGCAGATTGCTTAATTTTCAAAAATTTCATCAGTTATCTACAACTCGCTGAAAAAAAGGAAGGCTTATTTTATTGAAACTTTATTGTGCAATACGACGGACGGCCTTATTATTGTGTAACAAGGCGGACTTAGTTTATCTCACAGTCAACCTTCAGGCCTAGTATAGTAGGCCTAGTAGAGGCTTTGTATAGTTCAAATTAAGCCTGTGTTTTAAAGATCAATATTTTTGGACTACAGAATCTTGCGAGCGTGGGGCGGCGCGGGAGGTCGAATAAAAGTTGGCGGCGCCACTATAGGTACGTGCCCCGACATGTGCCCAGAAAAAGAACGGCTGCACAGGCAAGCGGAACATCAGGTAACATTTTTCTAATAATATACCTTACAAATACTTACCTAAGGCACAATTCACAACAGAATCCACATTCTTTTAGAAAAAAAAAATTACAATATGTTTGCGTCTATAAAACTTTCGTTTGTATCAGTCATGCAAAGGCCTGGTGCACTAATCATATTTAAAGAATTGGTTTTACATTACATTCGGCTTATTAACATATTGTATTAATCCTATACTTTAAGCAGTATTCTGTAACAAGGACAAAATATTTGAATGGAAATCACAGGTGATGTCCCTCGAAACTACCCCCGACTGCGACTATAAACTGGAGACGTGGCGAGCCGTCAAGCAGTACAGCCGCAGCTCCGCCGACCAGGAGATCCCCATGTGCTACGAGCTGCGGCCGGCGGTCGTGCTCGAGCGCACCTGTGCTTATCTGCTGTGCGAGATCGCCGACACTACGAGACAAGTGAGTGCAATCATGAAACTACCCCTGACTGCGACTATAAACTGGAGACGTGGCGAGCTGTCAAGCTGTACAGACGCAGCTCTGTCGACCAGGAGATCCCCATGTGCTACGAGCTGCGGCCGGCGGTCGTGCTCGAGCGCACCTGTGCTTATCTGCTGTGCGAGATCGCCGACATTACGAGACAAGTGAGTAAGTGAGTGACATCATGAAACTACCACAGACTGCGACTATAAACTGGAGACGTGGCGAGCCGTCAAGCAGTACAGCCGCAGCTCCGCCGACCAGGAGATCCCCATGTGCTACGAGCTGCGGCCGGCGTCGTGCTCGAGCGCACCTGTGCTTATCTGCTGTGCGAGATCGCCGACACTACGAGACAAGTGAGTGCCATCATGAAACTACCCCAGACTGCGACTATAAACTGGAGACGTGGCGAGCCGTCAAGCAGTACAGCCGCAGCTCTTCCGACCAGAAGATTCCCATGTGCTACGTGCTTAGTACCTACTAATACATTTTTAGGAAATCCTGAAAGTCTTGATTAAATGGCATGTGAATTAATGATAATATTATCTTTGCAACCTGGTGCTTGTATCCTTGGACGTCTGGGTCTGGTTTTCATGTAATTTCTCTGATTCACTATATTATTATTTTGATTGTTACAGGTTACTCTCGCTGATTGGTTTCATTTCATGTGGGACCGGTTTCGTGGAATACGAAAAGATATAACGCAGCAAGCACTTTGTTGTGCAGGTAACTAAATAAATATATCTTAAACTAAGTGTTTTTTAGGAATAATTACTATTTGAGAAAAATATTTAAGGCGTTCCATACCTACAGAGCCCTTTATGCTTGATTTTGAGTTAAGCATGGATCCTAAATCTATGTTGAATATGCTATACTCGTTCAGAAAAATCCAGAGCTGTAAGGGATTAACGTCTTATCTATTGTGTTCGGACTGCCACCGCACGTGCCATGATGAAAAAAATGGTTTGATTACACGTAAGCGTTGAATGAATTTCTACTATATAGACCACGCAATAAGATTCAATATGAACTAATACAAAAAAGCCCTAAGTTCTTTACGGTTGCATCCAGCGCAGGCGACTCAAACGCTCGGGGACCAGCGTAACTTGAAATCGAGATCCCAAATAGATATGCGTAATGCGGAGAGCGCCCTTGCACAGGTACTACGAGCGCCCGGCTAGTCAGCTCTTAGGAGGCCAATGGAATGTTTCTTACCTCGCAGGTAAAAACAGGGTCGGATTCTGATTGAAACATTTGAATTGATATACGCTTTACTTTTCTTTATTAAGAAAATAATAAACATGATTTAAATAAAACATTGGGTAAATATAATTACAATAATAATAAGTCAACTATTAAAACATTTCGTGGCAACGCGGCTCCAGTTTTAGTTTTATTCTTAGATTAAGCATTTGTCTAATTTTAAATAACGTTAATGTTTCATTAGGCTTTAATGCAGCACAATATTTTTATTATTAGACTTTCGTTATGAATGATGATTCGTGACAAATTAGACAAATGCTTAATCTAAGAATAAAACTAAAACTGGAGCAGCGTTGCCACGAAATATTTTAATAGTTGACTTATTATTATTGTAATTATATTTACCCAATGTTTTATTTAAATCATGTTTATTATTTTCTTAATAAAGAACAGTAAAGCGTATATCAATTCAAATGTTTCAATCAGAATCCGACCCTGTTTTTACCTGCGAGGTAAGAAACATTCCATTGGCCTCCTAAGAGCTGACTAGCCGGGCGCTCGTAGTACCTGTGCAAGGGCGCTCTCCGCATTACGCATATCTATTTGGGATCTCGATTTCAAGTTACGCTGGTCCCCGAGCGTTTGAGTCGCCTGCGCTGGATGCAACCGTAAAGAACTTAGGGCTTTTTTGTATTAGTTCATATTGAATCTTATTGCGTGGTTTATATAGTAGAAATTCATTCAACGCTTACGTGTAACCAAACCATTTTTTTCATCATGGCACGTGCGGTGGCAGTCCGAACACAATAGATAAGACGTTAATCCCTTACAGCTCTGGATTTTTCTGAACGAGTATACCTAATATGAGCATAAGCATTTAGGAATAGAACGCCATATTTTTTTCTTCAGCATTTAGTTTAATATTTGTTGTGATCGAAAGTGTTTTAGCAAGTAATATTTTCCCACCAGAATCCATCCGGCTGGTGGAGATGTGCGCGCGCTTCCACGCGCACTGCGCGGCGCGGCTGGCCGACCTGGAGCACACGCAGTTCGACCAGAAGCTCAACACCGACAACCTCACCAAGTGCCTGCAGACGCTCAAGCACATGTACGCCGACGTGGGCCCCGGGCAGAAGCCGAGGGAGGCGGAGTTCCGCGGGTACATAGCGCTGCTCAACTTGGGTGATGCCAATTTTTGGTGGGAGGTTAGTTATAAAACTATGTTCTCAAACTAGTTTATGTACCGTTTGCTGTAGAGATATACCCCTAGACTGAAAAAGTTAAATTATTTTGGTCAGTAAAGGTACCATTTGGACGCCGGAGCTTACGTCGTACGTTGTGCTGATTCAGTATTGAGCAATAAAAGCGTAAGCGACAACCTTAATATTACCATATTATTATTACCTTTACTTACCAAAGTGACACATATTAATTATTGCTTCCATTTAGAATGTTTTCAGTCTAGCTCTGTAGGTAGAATTAATAAGATTTAGTATTCGTTAAATTGCGAGTATTAATGGTACGGCCGACGTCAACAATATGTTTACACTTTTGCACCTTACTCCTTTGTAATAAGATCCAAAAACGTAAACATATTTTTGAAGTAGACTGTACAATTCTAATAAAGAAATAAATGTATTCACTGTGAACGATACATTTTGTCAATGGTTTTTAAAAGTTTGCTATTTCTATTACAGATAAAACATCTGCCGGTAGACATACAGAAATCGGATGCCATCATGTTTGCCATAAAAGTGTTTAATGCATTGGATAATAACAACTACGTCCGGTTCTTCCGCCTCGTCAGAGAAGAAGCGACATATCTCCAGGCCTGTATCCTTCTGAGGTACTTCAACGATGTTCGCGCAAGAGCTTTAGCAAGAATCGTCAAAGGTTTCGCTCCTAGAGGTGGCTCGCGCTACCCAGCTGAAGAGTTAATGAATGCCCTCGCCTTCGAATCAGTCGATAGAATGAAAGCTTTTGTTAACCATTACGGTATACGTTTTGCCAAAAACGACGAAGAGTTGACAGTTATACTCGATAGAAATCAATTTATAGAAGACAGTGATCCATTGCCTGTTGCGCGTGCCCCACATCTCATTGAATCTAAGAGGCAATGTAAAGTGGGCGCAGTTATTGCGGGCGGACAAGTACCTGTCGTAGATTTTGGACGAAATCTTCCCTATTCAAGCTTTAACAAAGATGGTACTCTTAAAGAGGAGGCATTAACTGCTCAAGATCAAGGATATAACACCAGCAACGACAGTAATAAAGATGTTCAATCTCTAAGAGCAGAAATTCAGCGCTTAGCGCAAGGTGGGAGAAGTTACGCTATCGCGGATAGAAGTTCAGAAACTAAGACAAATGTTTTCGCCAAGCCAGAAGTTAAAACGCTAAGTCCTGGAAAACCTCTAACTTTCGGCAACCCTCAAACCAACAATACTGGTGCAAGTGGCAAAGCATTATTCTCGTTTAAACCGGCTATACCAGTAGCTCCAACTGAGATTATTAATAACTCGCCAGAGAAAAGTCCCGGTTTTAAATTTTCGAAACCACATGAAGATAATAACAACTTATTCAGTATGCCTGCAGAGCCCAGTGGAAACAAGAGCATTTTTGGGAAACCCACAAATGACACTAATAATCCTTTTAAAAGTGCCCAAAGTGTATTTAAAGATTCAAAACCCATTGAAAATGTGTTCCAAAAGCCAGATGCTAAGCCTTCTGTATTTGGTCAGCTAGGTTCTGAAAATAAACAAGATAACAAAAAGCTGTTTGACGGTACTGTAAGCGGCAACATATTTTCGAAGAAAGATGAACCAAGTGCTGTATTTGGTAGCCAAAATGTGTTAGGAAGTAAAAATATCTTTGCAAATGCCAAGGACAATTTGTTTGCCAAGCCTGATACTAGTGGCCAAATAGTGAAAGGAAGTATATTTGGAAGTAAACCAACAACCCAAACACCGTCTAGTGTGTTTGGAGCAAAAAATACAGATAAATTATTCACAGAAACAAATGTGAATGACACGAAATCGTTGTTTACTCCTAACGGAGAATCTCATGCGGTTTCACCCGGAACATTATTTAAAAGCGCAGTTAAAACTGATCAAAATGCAGACGACAAATCATACTCCATATTTCAAAGTAAAAATAAGTTCAATTCGACAGCTCAAAACCTATTTAGTTCTGCTAGTGAACACAAGAACGGCGAAATATTTGATTTCAATGAAGACACACAAAAACAGCTAGAAGAGCAAAATCTCCATGAACAAAGAATGAAAGAAGAAGAAATGAGAAGATTAGAACAAATTCGAAAGGAAGAGGAACTAAGGCAAGAATTGAAAAGACAAGAAGAGATAAGGCGCCAAGAAGAACTTAAAAGACAGCAGGACGAGCTGAGACGCAAAGAAGAAGAACGTAAAGAAAAGGAGCGCAAAGAAGAGGAGAAAAGAAAACAAGAGGAACTAAAGAGACGTCTAGAGGAAGAAGAGAGAAAAAGGGCAGAAGAAGCCAGGCTAGCTGAATTAAAACGGAAGGCAGAAGAAGATCGCTTATTTAAGTTAAGAGTTGATAAAGAATCCACTGAAACAACAGAACAACTTGCTGATGAGATCAACAGTGAAACTGTTTTAGAACTGATGAAAGACGAATTAAGAAAACTTAATGAGTTAATGCAATTTGCGGGAGCTGTGACAGACGAGATAGTAACTGAGTTATGTTCAGAGATTTGTCATGGCGAAATGCTAGCAGAAAAAATATGGACGAATAAACTGATGAAGAAATGGTTTCATATTTGGCGGAAGAATTACGTAAGAAACATAAAACGAAGGAATTTACTAGAAGATACCCCAGTTTGGCTCACAAATAGAACACCAATTCAAGAAGCATCTTGTCTTAAACGTATGGTTGAAAATGCTACTCTAAAGAATATGAATGCCATTCACAAAGGTTACAGATTTAGTGGAATATTAGCACAGTTTCCAGCACCTGATACTCTCAATCTGATGGAAATAATCAGGTCTCCTCTTCTAAAGCGAATGAAAGAGATACATTATTCGTACGATAAAGGATTCTTTTGGAAAGTTACTTTAGTGTCTCCTAGTTCCCAATTTATTTGCAGAAAAATCCATGTTCAAGATTGGATATTACACTCTTTTAGCGACAAAAAAGAACATGAATCGAGTAGCCTAATTTACGTGGGCAAAGAAACCTGGAATAAGTTATTGGATTTTGCAATATCTGTAAGTTTGACCGAAAACGGTAAAAACAGCTGTAATGAAGCTATAGAGGGGAGCAATGGTCTTCTCTTTTATATCACTGAAAAACATGTTGACAAAATTGCAACTATTGAGGAGACTTTAAGAAGTAGATATATGTATCAAGTTATTCCAATCGCATTGATAATGCCTGAAGAGCCGAATCAGGAATTGGAACACTTTCTAATACAATGTATCAAAAATAAAACCATCTCAGCTTACAAAATATTTGTTGTGGATTCAAATAATTTATTTGATTCTCTAAAAACGGTCACAAAAAGAGCATTAAAGTGGTTGGCTCGAAACTATCCCCAAGCGCCGCCGCTTGAAATAGATTATGTTAAATCTATATGTGAGAGATATCTCGGAAATGAAATATGGTTCCAGTTAAGAAGAATAAAAGATACCCGCTTAGATGCAGTGATGAAGGACTTGCCTAAACTAGTCCAATGTTATAATATAAGTGTGGAAAAATTGACTCAAGTTATTACCGACGACAATCTTTTTAACTACCCATTATTTCCGTTAGAACTGAAACAGTACTTGAACACGGAAACATTGTACCCAAAACCTTACGAATTCATTACAAGCAACGCTGCTAACTCCGAAAATGTTGCTTCAATCAAAAATATGATGAAACACTTGAAGTTACCCACTCCAACTGGAGATTATCAACCAACTTGTGTTGACAATATGCAAGAGCAGATTTATACATACTGCACCCAAATTGGATGGTTTCAACACCCAGAAAAGAGTACACGTGAAGTTTCCTTATTCCAACTATCAGATATTCTGAGAATGCCCCATGAGAATTTTAAAGTGTACTTTGAACAATTTGATTTGGCAAGTTTTCTAAATCTAATAGTATATGAAAGAATTTACAGTCTCAAAGACTTTGAAAATCGATTTGCTATATATGAGAAATCAAAGTTAGTAGAGTTCCGCAATGCCCAGTGGTTATTTGATGTAGATATTATAGGTAGATTAAAACACAAAGCGATAGAATATGAAGATGACATAGACGAATTTATAAATGTGAAGCGTCGTAAACTTGCTTTGGATTCCGTTGAGTATCTCATGATTGAAGACAAAGACAGTACTATTGTAGAAGAAAGTATCAGAGAAGTTGAAGACAATATCATGAAATATACGGATTGCAAACACGAAGTTGACAAACTAGAAGAACAAATTGAAGAAGAAAGGAAAAGGTCTATGGACCTGGAGAAGTTACTAAGAAATGCTTTGTTGGATGCATAGCATCAATGATGTCCTAGTTATTTGTCGTAAGTTATTATGAAAAGTTAATAAATGAATTTGATTTTGTACATATAGTTTTTTATTTAATAGTAATAGTAAAATAAATTGATGATCTCAGGCATTGTCACTAATTCCTGCAGTTCAAAACATGTTCCCAAGAAACAGTCAACATCAGATATGTCAAGAGCAGCCAAGGTGGTCACAAATATCTAAACAATGCCTCTATTGTTAAATTGATAAAGTGCATGTCCAGATATTTTTGAGTACCCTGGCCGCTGCAATATATTTGATGGTAACTGTAAAAAAGGCAAAGGCAGTTTAGGGTTTGGTAAAATCTATGCAATAGCGTAAGAATTATCCATATAATTTAGAAATTTTAGAAGAACAATCAAACCATGTCTTGAAATACTTTAAAAGTATTATTTAGGGTAAGAGTGGGTAGAAACATACTTTCGAATATTGCGGCTATTCTGCTCTCAATAAGTCACCAAACTTCTTTCACTTACCATAAAAAGCTATGTATGTTAAGCTATACTAATATGAGCCCTCACTGAAGTCCATCATTATGCTTAGGATTTGTTTGATAACTGAGTTTTGAATTGCTCCCCTTACTCTCCATAAACTAGTAGTCCGCCTCGAACTGAGAACTCACGATTTACTTGCAAACAAGTTGACCAATATAACAAGACCCTTCAAGGATTTTTTTTTCCTTCTAGGTCCTTAACCAGTTGATCGATCTTGCTCATATATGAACTTACAAATTTTATGTATCACTCTGCTACAGCCCCAAGAAATTTCATAAATAAGGATGGATAGGGTAATCTGATTTAGCTGAAAGTCCCAAAACCTGAATGTTGTTCTTAGAGCTCACAGATTTTAGGGTGAGGAAGAAATAGCAATCAATCAAATGAAGTCATTTATTCAGATGTTGAGTTTTTCAAATATTTAATGTAATGTCATTAATTTATAAAAAACCCAGTAGATGCCTGATAATGTCATCTTTTATCATCCTCTTCAGGGGGTTGTACAATTTTTAAACATGCATCAACAAACTCTGTAAAGATGGGTTTTTGCATGTATTCTTGAAACAGTGCATCAGGGTGAGGTGAAATGTCTAAAACTTTTAATATATCCCTCACATGTGGATTCGCCAAGCATTGCTTTAAATCTGCAGATTCCTCTGAAATTTACATAATACACAATTAGACTTCATATTATTAATATGCAATAGGAAACTTTGCATTTATTTAACACATTGATTATCAGTGATCGGCACGACCCGTGCCACACCGCAGGATTCCTAAGAGATTTTTTATTTTATTTTATTATAGACATGAGAACAGTCTATTACATTTCAATTAAATATTTTTTTTGGGACAGGATTGTGGAATAAAATTTTAATAATCACGTCCGTATAAAAAAATATAACCAAATTTCAGCACTGTGGCACGGGTTGTGACGATCACTGTTGATTATTTGTATTTAATTTTTTGGAGTTAATTTATAAAATATTAAATATGAGTTGGACAAAGTACCTAATAATTTCAATTTTTCTTGGGGCAAAGTATCTTCCGTAAGGAATTCATATTCTTTGTTAACTACTTCAGTTTCTGTAGTTTTGGGTTCAGGCGGTGCTTCACAAGGCGATTCCTTATGTTTTTGACAACATGGCACTGAGCAGCTATAATAAAAAGAAAAGAAAATAACACATCAGAGTTAATATTAAATACTTTTGCTGCCAGGAACACGCTAGGCGGGTTCATTTTGTATAGAATTTAGGAAGCTTGGCACTCAACGTGTTTACTTGTTCCTAAATATTAGCCCGAATGCGGAAACAGAAATCCAATTGCCGAAAACCAGTTTTTTGGTATTCTATTTAACATGCAAAGCAAGTATTTAACATCATACGTGAAACTTATTTAAATAAACACAGAAGGAACAGATCAGGAATAAGATAGTAGGTACAAATAATGTAATGTGTGTTTAGGTATTAAATATTCCAGGAACTTACTAAGGTTGTCTGCACTTTGGACATTTATATTTAGACTGTTCTCCACATTGAATACAACTCATTTTGGAACGAATCTTTGAATTGAAGGAGTACTTATGAAAAAACGATACAGTCAGATTCCAGTAATAGAACTTCTGAACCGAGTAAGTAAAAGTAAACCGCGAAAGTAAAAGGCGAAAGATATAGTCGTTTTGAAGGGAAACCAGAGTATGTCAATGAAATAGGAAATGAATAGGAATAATATATATGTAAACCACTGTAAACCAAAAGTAAACATCTGTCGGTCTCAATAAATGTCAATGTCAAAAGCACGTGTTACTAAGTTTGTTTGAGTTGTATGTTAAACTGATTATTTCTTATGCAACACTTGCATTGTTAGGGTTCCGTAGTCTACTAGGAACGATCATAGTTTCGCCATGTCCGTCTGTCTGTCCGGTGGGGGGTACTTAATTTTATTTTCGCACCTTCGCACTTACGAACCCTGTCCTTAAACGGCTATTAGACATTGCAACCTGCAGGGCCCAATCTGTTGTGTACCCTGCCTCTCCCCAGCCCTCCTTCAGCTCCCTACGGTCCCTACCTTTAATTACACCTTGCAACCTGATAGATTAGGCCCTGCAGGTTGCAATGTCTAATAGCCGTTTAAGTCATAATACCACGAGGTGGTTATTATATTGTTGTTTATGTTATTGTATAAAATTGTTCGAGTGGTAATATGGCTTTTAGACCCAAGTCATACATAGTACTATTTTTCACTTCAATTGCGAGAAAATAATGAAATAAAATAAAATAAAGATTATTTATGCACACTAACTCCAAATCGGCTTGTCAGACAGACTTTTCGGCAACGGTTATTAGATAGGCGATAGCACTGGCGTCATTTTGTCGGGGGATTTTAAAGGCCGTGCCAGGATAAGCTAAGTGATTCTGCCCCCCTTGAGTTTGGGCTTGTAATTTTTATAGATTGTGTTGCTCTACATTACTCATTAGTCAGTCATTACCTATTGTGCCAAATTTGAGCACCCTTTGGGTTGTTGTTTTTGAGGGTTGTGTAATTATAGTCATTAAATCATCTTTATTAAATGTACAATTTATGCCAAGCTCATTAACGTAGAGGAAAAAAAAAAGATATTAAAGAAAGATTAAATTTCGTTTTTCTTTTTTAAACAAAAACTATAACGTTTTGGGTGCTCAAATTTGGCACAATAATGAGTAATGTACAGTTGTACACAATCTATAAAAATTACAAGCCCAAACTCAAGGGGGGCAGAATCACTTAGCTTATCCTGGCACGGCCTTTAGTGGACGTCTAAGTAGGTAGAGTGTGTCCGGAAAGAGCAGTGTCGTAGAATGTATGAGCTCCCATAATATAAACTACGGCACTTGCTCCTTTATTGCTCTTTCCAGACAAATTATATGGGCTGAAGTATGGGACATACACTCTCACTACCCACAATTCCCACAAACGAAAGGTAAAAATAACAATTCTCGAATATATTCTTGTACTTTATTTAGGTAGGTACCTACTGAAAAATAATAGGTACCTATTATTAGAATTTGTTGAGTTATCATAATTTAATTAAAATGTACTAATGTAAACATAAATTACATAAAACATTAATTATTTCACTTATTGTAAGATTTGTAAGTTTTCAATTGCATGCTAATCACATTCTAAATATTGGTACAATTATATTCGATATAATTTCGAACAATTGAGGTAAATTTTAAATTCGTGGTTAAGTTAGTCATTTTTTAAGCTTCCGACATCTTAAAAAAAATCATTCTAAGATACTTGATACGATAATAGCCATAGAGCATACGTGCCTTTATTTGAAGTACCTAAAGTAGAATTTTTAATTGAGTACCTAGAATAGGTAATCTGACAGCTCCCTGCCATAAATTGTAAAACTGTACAGTCCGTGAGCTCTCAGAAGAACCTTCGGGTTTTAGAAAGAGACGTCGGGTATCAATCAACAGTGACACGTGAAAAAGTAGAACAGCAATATTACCTACCTTCGTGTGTCATCGCCGATTCCCGAAGGTTCTTCTTAAAGCTCACGAACTGTATTGTGTTAACACCATAGTTACTGTACTTAATTGAAAATACCTACTATACTACTTTAGGCTCAAAACACACCTAGCGGAATGGAGGCAGTAATGTATGGAGGCCATAGATAAATTTAAGCTACCATCGACAAAGCTCGATACATTACTGCCAAAATTCCGCTAGGTGTGTTTTGAGCCGTAAACAGATTTACAGTAGAAACTCGATAACACGAATTTCTAGGGAAACGCCGAAAAGATCGTGTTAATGAATTCCGGTTATCCTTAGAGGGTATCAACATAGAGTGGTTTTTGCTAGTTTTTCTACTAAAAGATGATTAGAGTTACAGTGGCAGTGAAAAATTCGTATTAAAGAGGTAACACGACATTATCTACAGTCTTATTGTTTTGTTCAAGTTCCAGAGGTTTACAGATTTAACAAGTTAATACCTACCCAATACGATATTTTTTAAATTTTAATATAAATTATACTTTATAACCGTGAAAGGAAACCATTGGCTGTTTAGTCCTAAGTAATAAGAATAAGATTAAATATTTAGTACCTGTTGTGGAGGTTTCGGGCTTAGAATGAAAGGTTATTAGTATACTTATCTATAGGTGTTTGAGTTAAAGAGGATATCGTCTTATCGAGATTCCACTGATTTCTGTATGTGCCACTTTCCTATCAATGTATTTACAACTTACGACCTTAAATTGTTTGATAATGAAATGAACACATTACTTAATTAATTTAAGTTACTTTTAATCCACATCTTTTATGCCACAATGTTCATTCAAGTTCTCACGATACATAGTAAAAATAACAAGATAACTCTTCTCGGCGCTGTTCGCTAAAAATGACATTTTAAACTGCAGCTAAATGGTTGTAAATATGTCTTAGACTGAACGGTGCCGCTGCTGAATCTATGCTATCATTGCTTACGAACATCTATCACCGGTTTCTGGCCTATAAGATAACCGCGAAGCACTTCGTTCATCGAATCGTCTATTTGCATCACTCTTTCGTATATGCAAGAGCGATAGAGACGGGACCATCGTTTTGTCGATTTTCGAACTTCGCGGTAGGCACCGTTTCGATCTACGTATGGGTGGTGTATTTTCCACGCATAGACGCTGAGTCACACCTTTAACGCAAAAATGGGTCGGCATGTAACATGTAAGTGACGTATATTAGGCCTGATTTACACTTGTAAGTTTTGCTTACGTAAGTAGGGACGCAGCTATAGGTTAGAATGAGATACGAATATCTCCATCTCATTCGCGCCAATAGCTTCGTCCCTACTTACGTAAGTAAAACTTACAAATGTAAATCCAGCCTTATACATGCTATATACCTAATTCCACATGTACACCAGAATACGAATAATGACTAAAAAATCTTGTGAGTTTCGAGCATACAGTAGTCTACTTAAACTAACAATTGCATTAACTATCTACTTACTTAAAAAATATGTTTTGGTAAGATTCAAATGGCAGAAATGCTGAGTGTATTGAGATAACATGTTCTAGGACCCTGCTCCTTTTATTTGATTGCACCGTAATTATATTATATAGTATCAAATGATATATAATCCTTTGATAAGGGTCGCCACACACCTAGCGGTTTTCCTCGCGGAATTACCGGAAGTAGCGGAAATTTGTCTATGGTAGCAGATTTTTTGTATGGAAGCCATAGACAAATTACCGGAAGTAGCGGAAATTCATAGACAAATTAAGCATTTTGTCTATGAATTTCCTCTACTTCCGGTAATTTGTCTATGGCTTCCATACAAAAAATCTGCTACCATAGACAAATTTCCGCTACCATAGACAAATTTCCGCTACTTCCGGTAATTCCGCGAGGAAAACCGCTAGGTGTGTGGCGACCCTTATAAGATAAAATGTGGTAAAAAAAATGTTATACAAAATTACCCATGAGTAGTGACCTACTAATGAAAGTTAACCGAGTGTCTTTTGTAACACTAGGTAGCATTTTAGCAGAGCTCGAATTTGTAAAAATTGTGCGCATCGAGAAAAAGTTGTGAATTTTTGACCATGGATAGAATGACCCACGATAAATATTTTTTAGTATTGGAGGTCCGTAAAATTTTTGGACCTTCACGTCAAAATCAGGGGTCCTGTGAAATACGTTATTACTCTATGGTTAAGGCTGCTAGGGGTTGTGTGGTATCATTTCCGTGTAAAACAGACATGCGGAATTCATTTCATCATCATCATTGCCTTGCCATGTTCCCATATCAATTGGGGTCGGCTCTCCTAATAATCTTGCGCCATTCAAGCCTATTCTGCGCCATGTCAGGGTAAGCACCCATCGTTTCCATATCCTTCTTTAATGTACTGGTCCAGGTCGCAGGAGGGCGTCCTGATCCTCTCTTTCCCTCGGCGATATTTAAGACCTTTTTGGTCATGTGGTCGTCGCTCCTCCGCATTACATGGCCAAACCAGCGCATCCGATTTTCGCGCATCTTTTCTTGTATTGGAGCTACCTTGAAGGTTCCACGAATATGGTCGTTTCTAACTTTGTCCATCAAGGTCACACCGCCGGCCCATCTTAGCATTCTCATTTCGGTACAGTGAACCCTTTGCTCCTCTTCCTTGCGCATCGGCCAGCATTCTGAGCCATACAATAAAGCGGAATTCATTTGTGATATTAAAAATGTAAAATTTCTTATTAAAAAAAAAGTTGTGTGGCGAGGAAAAACACAATTTTTTATTTTTTTTTAGAACGTCATATAACTAATATATATCATTTTTTTTTCTAATAATAAAAAATATTATAAAGGAGCATATTTAATGTACTTTCTAAATATATAAAATTTTTAGTATACAAAAACTACGCGAAAAAAAATGTTTGCTTCGTGGTGTATATGTTTTCTCCATAGTAAGTATCGATAATCAATGTGAACGTGAACATCCGTAGCGTATTGACCTTAAAATGCATGTATTGCTTGTTATTAGTAAATTTTATTCATAATAACTTCACAAAATGCAGAAATAAAAAAATACAACAAATAAAAACATATTTTTCCTCCTTAACTTTAACATAAACCGTCACAATTCAAACGACGCGACGTCTGTTTTCCGTTACTCAACTTAAGTAAAAAAAAAACAGAAGTTTTTTGTATTAAAGGTGTATAAAATGTATATGTTTCTATAATCTATATTAAATATGCTTCTTTAAAATATTTTTTATTATTTGAAATAAAGGATATATATTAGTTATATGACGTTCTAAAAAAATAAAAATAAAATTGTGTTTTTCCTCGCGGCACAACTTTTGTTTTAATACGAAATTTTACATTTTTAATATCAGAAATAAATTCTGCATGTCTGTTTTACACGATACCAAACAACCCCTAGCAGTCTTAACCAGAGAGTAATAACATATTGCACGGGACCCCTGATTTAGACGTGAAGGTCCAAAAAGTTTACAGACCGCCAATACTAAAAAATATTCATCTTTGCTCACTCTATTCACAACTTTTTCTCGATGCGCACAATTTTTTTCGCATTTGTACTGAGACAAAACCCTACTATTTATACTAGTGGTCTAGTAGTGCTTTATTAATTTTATTATTATTATGGTGCCAGCAGATATGTTTTCCTGTCTCTTCTCTACCCTGGTAGTGAATGGTTTAACAGAGGTACCTATACCTATTATTTACCTAACTGTCGTTAAAAAATGGTCCATCCAGTAGTGGACAACAACTCGTAAGTGGATGAGTAGTTTTTTTTTGGCAGTGTTTTAGGAAATCTTGATCAGAGTCGCTTTGCGGGAAGCAGAGTCATGTGTTTTCAATAAAATGCCTGCTTCTTCATCTTGCTTCTACTCAGCGCTCGCCTTGTCTGTGACGTCATCGTACGGCGTCTGGTATGGGACGGTCGTAGACGACATATGTTACAGCTATCTTGTGGCGAGTGTAAGTCCGGACGTTGTCAATAAGCCGATGGTCCTAAAACTCGTCGTGTCGTGCGGCGGCGTGGTCGCTGACGTAGTAGGGTTGCTGCAGCGCCGGCGCGCCCTCGTCGGCGGCGGCGAGCGCGTGGTAGCGCGCGCGCAGGTGGTGCGCGGACATCTTGGGTTGCCGGGAACGTGTGAAGATGCCTTTACAGTTGCCGCCGACCCGAGTGTACGCTGTCAAAGGAGAAACATGTTTTTAACGTTTCAGTCATATAATTGATTTTGGTTTATGACTCAAATCACCCAGGAATAAAATGGCTATGATCTAGAATGCTATGTCAAACTAATATTCTCAGAAACGTAAGAAATAATTGAATCAGTATAAATGTCTCACTCTGTGCAGTCTTGAAGTCAGCGAAGTTCCAAATAAACTCTCCCACGAAGAAGCCTGCGTGCCGCAGCTGGTCAAACGCCTTGAAGTGCTCCGACATCAGGCCCACTTGGTACTCTTCTGACCAGATGTATTCTGGTAACTGAAATTAGTATCAAAACATCAAGAGTTTGGATGTAAAGACATACTCTATATATAGGACTAAAGAGTCCTATATATAGAGTATAGACGCAAATGGAACATTGGCATGGGATCAAATTTGTTAATTCGCCAATAATTTTAGGTCACTTTGCGAACCCTTCCGGAGATATTGATGGACCCTTAAAATCATTGCAAAGCGCATTAAAGGATCTAATGTTTTAAACTTGTGATCCACTGCTGCACGGCTGCATTGGCTGCTATCGTGAAGTGTTTTCTCTAGAAATTGAGCTGGAAAAAGGATAATCATGTTCATTTCATTACATTTAATGCTATATATTTACCTATTCTATACGTCAGTTCAGAGCCATTCTAAAAAACATATAATATTTGGCGCTCTCTTAGCTGTTCCATCCTCAGAAGAGGCTAATAAAAGGATATCTTTATACGTTTTAGATTTTTTTAAACGGTATAATATTGCCCCATAAGTAGTCATATATATTATTGAAGTAAAATATGATGGGGCTGGCATAATCGAGTTTTATTGAAGACTCTAAATAATAAATTAAAAAAAAATATTTGGCACTCACGAAGTGTAGTCCAGCGAGGGTGTCAGCGCCGTACTCGGACATGAGCACGGGCTTGTTGTGCTTGCGGTGCCAAGCGGTGGCCTCTTCCACGACGTTGCCCACGATGGTCTGGAACGTGCCCGGGTCGTGGTACCATGCGTTGTATCGGTTGAAGCTTATCACGTCGAGGTATTGCGCCTACAAGTGAAAAGCATAACATTAGCATCAAACAGCTGATACGTTTATTGTTTAATTTTACCAGCAGCTGTCAAAATCCACCAATAAAAAAAGTGATGAAACATGATTGGTGGATCATGAATTTATGACAGTTGGACTTCTCGCTACGGTGAGATGCCATATGGTGAAAAAAATCGATTCAGGAAACCCTCATTGACTAGATAGAAATCAAAGTTATTATAAATTCTTGCTTGAGCAGTTTAATTTATGGTCGCGCTCCGCAGTTGTGCGTGGTCGAGCGTTATTACCTACTCTTTCTTTACCACAGTGTACGGTGTAAGTACTTACTTCAAACGGGCTTTGAAATTGATAATTTGTTATGTAACCATAAATACTAACGTATTATGTATATTAAAAATACAGAAGGCTAAGGCTTGCAACTCCGGAATAGTTTGTATGGGCGTACGGGCTAACTCCGGAATTCCGGAATTGCAATCTCTAATTAGAAGGCACATTGAATTGAACATACTTACAGATTTATCATATAAATAACTCTGTGCAATAGCGATGGTGACTGGTCGTGAAAGATCCATGGATTTAACGTGTCTCACAACCTCTCTGAAAAATAAGAAAACATCCATAATTACAGTGACAGAAAACGCTATAGGTACATATTAGCATTCCAAAAAAGGTCATCATCATTTCATTAGCATCATTGGAGATTAAGGCATTAGGCCATCAGATGGCCATGTGAGTCACGTTCGAGCACATCTGAGGAGCCCAAGATACCAGCAGCAGTCGCCGTAGCCGTATCGGCTAGGATGAGATGAACTGAACTGAAGGCCATCAGATTGATTTTGTTAAGTTAACTGAAAATACTTGGCCTGAGAATGATAGTTATATATATTCACTAACTATAAATATTGAGTTTCGACCAAGAAGATTTACTATTATAACTTAACCTCCATATTATTCATAACACTGATACTTCGATAGTCTTGCTTACGCTAGTCTATTATTAACGAAGTGCTCCGTCGGATATTTAATCTCTCTTCGACAAAAGGCGATAATGGCGTTTTTTGCGTGCTGATTGCAATTCTCGGTATTATACAACTTCAATTTGGGGTTGGAATGAGGGTATCCTGAATCGATTTTTTCACCGGGTGGCAGCACTTTGGCCAGAAGTCTAGCTGCATAAATCATGTCCACAAATCATGCTTAATCTTTTTTTGATTGGTGGATTTTGCCAGCTGCTGTCAAATAGACATCTCGTCACTGTGCCGCACCTTGGAATTCCAGAAATCCTTATTGAGTTTGATATCTTAATGATAAACGGTATTGGAGCGATTACAATCACAAATATCTGAACAACGCCTCTATTGTCAAGGCGACAAAGTACATGCTCAGATGTTTTTGAGTACCTTGATCGCTCCGATATATTTGCTGGCGACTGTACCTACCCGAAGTAGTAATCGGCGCCCTTCATCTGCGACCTTGGCTCGTTGGAGATGGACCACATGATGACGCTGGGGTGGTTCTTGTCGCGGTGGATCAGTTCCTTTAGCGACTGTTTGTGCTTGGCGAGCAGCGAGTCCGTGAAGTAACTGTAATTATTAAACAATATACTTATTTTTAATTACCCACTTTTCTAATAGGTATCCTATAGTCGGGATGCTAAATTTAAATTACAGTCGACCAATTTCAAATTGTGTAGGTATTTGTACAGTGTACCTATATACAGGTTAACTGATAATTTCTCAGTTTCGTTACACTTTTTTTATGAACGTAACGAATTTTTTTGTATGTTAATTTTGGGACAGTTGGGCCATTGTTTTTATTCTATCAGACTCGATAGAGCTCATGATTCTGCATGCGATAGACTCAAAATATATATCAAATAAAAAAAAAAGTAAAGGTACATTTTTTCTGCAAATTACCCATCAATTAACGTTTTAAGGTAGGTAAATCGCTCCAGAACCCATTTTTATTCCGAAATAATTGTAAGTATAAAGATTCAGGAATATGTATAAGTATAAAGAAGTATGCCCATCCAATCTTACTTGGTGTCCACACTGGGGCACTCATCGATGATCATAATGCCCTGCTCGTCGGCGAGTTGGTAGATCTCCTCGGCGTACGGGTAGTGCGAGGTGCGGAAAGCGTTGGCGCCCACCCATCGGATGAGGTTGAAGTTCTTTACCCACAGTACTGGGTCCCAACCTTTCCCGCGTAGCTGAAAATAGTTATTAATTAGATGTAATGTCATATAATGTATGTCTGCAGGCCTACCGCGCATAATGAAAAATCGAAATGTCTTTACCTCCTTCTCTGTCCCTCTTGCATATTCGAATAAAGATGGTGATGCAAATAGACGATTAAACGAACGATGTGGTTAGCGTTTATAGGCCTCACATGAGTTCTAGTTTAAATTTGTTGCTTACTAAAGTCGTTAAAGAACAAGATTCGTCCATGTATAAAAAAAACACAATAAGATAAAACCTACCTATGTAGGTAATTTATGAGATAAGATACTTACATCAGAATCTTCGTGCATTCCGAAGCCTCGCAGATATAAAGGCTTGTCATTAATAAAAACACTAGTGTTGGTCCACGTCACGGTCCGTATGCCAATTTTCTGGTTGTAAGTGTCGACTATTTCGCCTCGAGGCCCTATCAATGAGGCCTGTAAATAAGGATCAATTTTTATACGGTTGATAAGCATACATAAATATATGACAAATTATAATTACTTAAACGCATAAACACTAACTCCCTTATTCATTAACATTTCTCAGGCCTCAATTAGGTAGTTAATTTATGTTTCGCCTGTTTCCAAGAAACAAATGTCATAGTGACAGATGAGGACGAAACATAAATTAACTAATTGAGGCCTGAGTGACGTTTATGAATAAAAAGGCAAATATAGAAGAAGAATACAAAACCACAAGGGCTATGTTCATCGTCATAGTCTATAAAACATCCAGGCGGACCATAGATTGATCAAATCCCAAATAACGGGATAAAGGAAAAGAAGAAGAAGAGAGGCGTTGCCGTAGTTCAGGAGCGACGTACCTCGTCAGGCATGATTACAATTACTATGATGTAAATATTTTCAAATAATTTGATTGGAAATAATACCTTCATAGTGTACAAGTATCCAGGATTGGGGTTCATCAAGTAAGGCCACCAGAAGTTGGCGTTGCCGACCTCGAGGAGGCCGGCGCAGTCCTGTGCTGCTACAACTTGCGTGTCGTTCTTGTCGAACAGTTGGATGAGGCATAGTATGTTATTTGTGTCGCCTTTAAACGTTACGTTATACACCACAAATCCTGAATCAGAGAGACTGACCATTAAAATACGCAAACCAGGAAAGCTGATGAGAATAGGTAAATAATGATATCGTCAGGTGACAACCAAAACTCGCTAATTGCAAAAAAAAAACGAAAATCAACCTTGTTTTGTGACTGGTACGGTTCCTTATGGCTATTAACTTGTGGAAGTACTTAGTGAGTTTTGGTTGTCACCAGACGATATGATCAAAGACACTGTAAGTACCAGTAAGTCCCTGAATGTCGGTATTGACGATGACGTCATCGATGTAGGCTTGCGGCGTGCTGTACAAGAACACGGAGCGGTGTATGCCCGCGTAGTTGAAGAAGTCGAACGTGTATGTCTGCTTTAGCCGCAGCGTTTGGTTCCTGGAGAGGAAAAACAATCACATATATACGATGTGAGCCAATCCGCAAGAACCACCTTTAAATGTCTTTAAAGGTAGGTATTTACTAAGTTAGTAAACAACGTGTTCTCATTTTGTTAAGTACAGATCAACTGAAAGTGTCAAACAAGTTAAACTTACACATTTGCGCTAAACAACAGAAATGTCAAACTATCACTTGTTAGTTGTTTAACAATGGAAAGAAAGTGGGTTAATTCTTTAACCCACTGTGTGTGCACCCAAGTGTGTGTGCTAGACAAACATCAGTTAACTACCTATTTATCTACATTTGAATAGTGGCTTGATACCAAAAAAACATAACACCAGAAAAAGATGACAAACATACTTGATAACAACTGATATACTCGTATCTACTGTAGAATTGTGATTCACGTCTTGTGATGTAGTAATGGCGCCCCACAAAACGTTATCCTCAAGGAGGCAGCAGTTTGTGATCTCCAACTCAAAAGTTCGGAGACAAATTGCTATAGGTAACCGATATTTCAGAATTGCATTACCAATTTATGAATGAATTTATTGATTAATTGGTCATGTAATTCTGAACCCGATAGTACGTAGTAATCCCTGATTTCTGTTCCAAAATGTAAGTAGTCATGTCATTTATAATGAACTGGGTACTACTGGTACAAGACTAGAGAATTATAACTTACGTCTGTACTTCAGTAATGGCGCCTTGCGGGACGGTGTCGTTGAGCAGCGTGTTGTCCACCGCTACGGTGAGCAGATTGCTACCGTTGTACCGAACGAAGTCAGTGATCTCCACTTCAAACGGTAAGTGCCCGATCTCGTGGTATGCTACCGAGATGCCGTTTATCCACTGAAAAGAAAATCGGAACGTTATGTAGGAAATGAAAAATGTTTATTTTCAGGCAACTAAAGCGCCCTTAGGTACTGACTTACTTACTGGAGTGGTACGGTACAACGACCTGAAGTGTACTTAGTCTCTGACACCAAAGAGTCCAAAGACCAGGCGTCTCTATTAAACGCCGTTGCTGTCTAGTTGACGGCATTTAGCGCAGTGAGGTCTTTCCGCACTTCGTCTTTCAGTCTCCTAGCGTCCTAAATAGGTGACTATCGGCATCGCCTCAAGGTCCATATACTAAATTTGTGATATTACTAGGAAATTATATAGATATCCTACTTGGCAATATGGTTACATAGGGTGCAAGGAGGTCCTGGCTAGCTACCAATGGGACACAATTGGCATAAAACATGCGATAAATTCGTTTTCTAACAGCATTATCGTTGAATCGTTTTGCTTATAACGACATTTTATTTTAAAATGTTTGTGTCGTGTGTATGTATGTATTTAGGCTACCTTACCAACATAGATGAGTGCTTAGAATGTGCTTGTTATGAAGCAATCCCTGAGTATTTAATTTGTTGGCTCTTCTTAATATGATAACAAAAGGCATTCCTTATTGCAACGCATCTTCGCTCATTTCTGGTGAAAACGCAGCCTGTTGGCATTTTCTATAGATAAATAGGACTTACCATATGAGATGACTTTTATTTTCATTTCATACATCCAGGCGCTAATAGTTCATAGTACCTGACAGGAAGTTTCTTAAAATAAAAGATTTGATTCGTTCCCTTTAAGCGCCGTTATAAAAGTTTCCCAAACATTTTCATGTGGGGAAACATTTCGCAATTTTAAAATTTTTAATGGCGAGTACCCAATCGGGTATTTATTGTATTAGTATAGGTACCTATCTAATATTATATGTTTATCCGACATAATCTAGACAATAGGTATTATAGTAGATACAATACGAGGAAAAGTGAAATATTTACAGTTAAACCTAGTATCCGTGTGTTAGTGTATTAGATAAACCTAAGCAAATTTGGTTTAACATAGATAGTAGGTGCGTTTTTTTAAACAAGGCCTTCGAGGGTAAATCGACCTTAGTCGTTTTATTTGCATTGTTTTAGATGTGCAAAATCGATAAGCCAATCTGTAAAGTTTATCGAAGAATGTTGTTCCAAAGGGAACTTTTAGTAGTAAATTTAACAATTTTAAGTAGCTTAACTCAGACTTACTTATCTAATTTGTATGAACTGACTAATTAAGGCTACATATACACGGTGAATTTTCTTTTTGGGCCAGTGAGGGCATATACTTACCAGATCCTGCACTGGTAGGTACGTGAAAATGATCTAAAGAAACCTTCCCATCAAAAACATTACACATACAAACATGCTAGTCTCGTAACGCACTTCTACTCGTACTACTGCAAAAAGTATTGAGATCTTATATAAAATCAACCGGTGTCCATATAAATCAATCCCCACTAGACTTTACTAACATGTCGTTGTGACCCTTTGAATATGAGATGTCTATATTTCTATAATAAATAGAATGACCAGAAATTTTTTATGGATATTACTATGTAGAAAAAGTGAAATCTAGATTGGTTCAGAGGTAACTGACGGACAAACGGAGAGAGAGAGACACATTTTCGTATTTATAATATTAGTTATCGATCCATGAAAGTGTTCATAAATCATGGTAACAGCACGTGAATTTTATAATATTCGTTACTTTCATTAGGTACAACGACTTTCAAAGTTAAGATTCTGTTTATTAATAAAAATACAGTGTATCACCACTATCTTATTTTGACAAAACACAAGTGCAATTTCCTTTACAGTCATGAATGAAATAATTACATAAAGCACAGTTCTTGCATATCAAGATGATTGAACTTAAGTTCTATTATTGAAATCATAAAGTTCAGTCACGACCACGACAGACTACGCGACTCCTGACAGTGACGACACTTTACACGCACACCGTCGTGCCCGCCGGCGGGGACGGCCTCCGCGGTCCCCCGTACAAGCCTTCCCAGATGTTTAGGCTCGATATCCTATATATCGGGCACCCCCTAGCTAGGAGACGTAACCACCGACTTTGACCATTTTACAGTACTAACGCAATTTCATTATTAGCTAGGTACACACCGATTGGTCCGTGCGCTCCCGGAGCGCGTCAATCCCACTCACACGGTCGCTCGCTTTGCCGCGGTAAACCACGCCGTTACTCAGATCAGATCCACCGTTGCAAAGTATTGCTGTTTTCATTTAATGCAACAGCTTAGGGCTAGGTACCTAAATTTTTTCGGAATCTCAATTAGCACGGGCACGGGGGCGTAATTGGAGCCACATGGAGGTATCGCATATCACATCACAACACACGTATCGTGTAACTTATGTAATAGTAAGCAGTATTAGGCACGCTTAAAAGTGATCCGAAAGCAAACTATCAAGTTCAATCTATCTATTTAGTTCTTTCATTTGATAGGCTTCTATTTGCCCTTAGCGCCGTTTGAAAGGAATATTTATCGTCAACCGAGGTGAATAGAGACCATTTTGGAAATACAGTCCGACTTCATGTGTATACAGGGCAGGAGGTACAGTAAGTAGCAGAAGTATCTAAGCGGGTAGGGTGTTCAAAATGACCTTAGCATGCTCTTATTCTCTTAACAATAAAGGCGTGGCCAGGTCATTTTGAACACCCTACCCGCTTAGTTACTTTTGCTGCTGACTGTACCCTAAAAAAATGTTTCTTCAGACAGACAGAGGGATATGGTGAAATTATAAGGGTTCCTAGTTGACTACGGAACCCTATAAATGTTGGAAACTGGAAGGTATCGATCGATACGCTCGTATACTTGTAGTCTTGTAGACTGTAGGTAGATTGTAAACATTTGTAGTCCAAAAGCCGTGTGAGTGATGTAGGAAGTTGATTGAGTAACTTCGTCGTTAAGCGAGGTCAGTGCTTCTTGCCCTCTAGGGCAATTTGCCGTAAACGACGCCCGAGTCACCCGACTACGGCCAGTTCATACGCAATGTGTGACTGTGTAACTGGGTCGACCCGTGTACCTGTTAAGAGGCGGTTGGGATAAACAAAACTGCTAACCTTTTTTTTCAAATACATATGTTTACGGTAATAGGGCTAGCAATGTGTCCATCTGGCACACGTCTCGGAACATCGTAGGTAGTATCGTCGATTACTAAAAGTCTATAACATTTCAATTCAACCCTCTTGTAATCTGCCCTTTCCCGGATTTTTACACGATATACGAGAAGTAAAGTAGTAGTAGTAGTAGTAGTAGTAAACCACTTTATTGCACTAAAACATTCTACACAATTATAAAACATAACTACATGTCATTTGTACAAAGGCGAGCTTATCCCTATAAGGGATCTCTTCCAGCTTACCTTAGAGTAACTGAGACATGCTGAGATCTGGCAAACATATTTAAATTTAACACGTACAAGACGGCAACAGTTTTCGTCAATTAAGTTTTAAACCTAATCTTAGACTAACATAATAAAGCTCTGATTATGCTTTCTTTGTGCATTCTTACCAGCTTATTCATGACAATCATAATTGTAAAACTGACAAATTAGGCCAAACGATTACCTATTTACTTAAATGAGGTTTGAAACGCTTTAATGCATAAGCGGGTAAATGTTTGTGTAAAAAATATATGATCGGTACTAGTTAGAAACACTTGGTTCACTTGGTTGGTAATACTTATTGTTAAAAATATTTCAAAAAACATACATACAAACAAACATACGGGTCGAACTGAGAACCTCCTTTTTTTAAGTCTGTTAATAAAATACATATGTGTAGGTACAGCTCTATATTCCTCCTATTTCTAGGTCTCAGTGCACCTTAAATCTCTGAGATCTTTGATTGAATATCACAAAACCGGTCTCGCTTGACAATTGCTCAATTACACAAGGAATCGCCTAGCGACTGACACGATACGACAGTTGAATGGAATCATTTCGGATCGGAGCTGGATTGGCGCCCTTTGCTTTCCTGCCATTGCTATCTAGAGGTTTATGGGCGTTTTCACAAAACGTTGTTGGTTTTCGTGTTTTTGAAATTTTAAGAATTTTTTGGATATTCCTCCTTAGAATCGAGAGTACTATTCATTCTGCTAGGAAATGAAAAGTGTCCCAAAATTTTCATACAATTTTTATTTTCCATTACGCTACTTTCATATAAGTGCCCATAGAAAAGTAGCGTAAGAGGAACAGGACACTTTTAATTTCATAGTGGAGTTGATAGTACTCACGATTCTGAGTAGGAATATGCAAAAAATTCTTAAAATTTCAAAAATATGAAAAGTAACAACTTTTTGTGAAAACGCCCTTATGCCGGCTATCACACAGAATGCACTCCACTCCTAATGTCTCACTTATTTATGTAGGTAAGTACTGTAAGTAGGTATTTATTTTAAATTTATTATTGGTATTCGGATTATTTTATGGACATTTATAATTTTATTCTAGAGACATCCTAGGATAGTATTTTTTATATACATACCTAATTTAAATTTTTTTTAGAGCGCTGGTAGCCTTGCGGTAAGACGTCTGACTTTCAATCCGGAGGTCTCGGGATCAAACCCCGGCTCATACCGCTGAGTTTTTCGGAACTTATGTACGGAATATCATTTGATATTTACCAGTCGCTTTTTGGTGAAGGAAAACATCGTAAGGAAACCGGTTCTAATCCCAAAAAGGCCTAGTTTCCCCTCTGGGTTGGAAGGTCAGATGGCAGTCGCTTTCGTAAAAACTAGTGTCTACGTCAATTCATGGGATTAGGTTGTCAAGCGGACCCCAAACCGGGATAAACGCTAGGATGATGATGATAACTTAATTTAAGTTTTTAAGTTTAGACGAATCTTATTGGGAAATTATTTTTATTAATTTCGAGATATTATCTAAGTAAAACATATGACTACTTTTTTATTATTTGCATCAATAAATTGCTCTGAACTAGATATTAGCCTAAAATAATATTTTTAGGTTTTGAGGTCTCCTAGGTATAAGTCTAATATCAAAATCGTTTCTCGATCGCATTATTCTACAAATTACCATAACATGTGTCTTCGCAAATAAAGCAGGAGTGTTGTTATGCAGATTTTTAGTCGACATATATGTTTTTCTTCTCAAGGATATACAATCTCGAGGTGATGTAACCATAACATACTTTATATGATAATGAGTTTAATGAAGGTTCTGCCGTGCTGATATAATTCTCATGTTTTGGTATTCCGATTGTTTCCCGCATGAATTAGATTCGAAGGTACAGATCCAAGGACTAGATTGGAAATAAAAACACGACTCTTATATTTATGGTTACGGATCTGCCTTCACTTCACTCGTAGCAAATAACATTACCTAAGCCCATCCTATACCTAGGTATCTGATTAGAGTTTTACCCTAAAATTATTAAAGCAGATATTATGTACGTAATTGTTGCAAAATTGTGAAGTTTCAAACACAAAGTGGCGTCACTTGACAATTGCTTGACACATCATCACAATTTTAAAACTGAAATTTTCGACTTTATTGCATGTTGAGAGACTTGAGAGCTCAAAAGGCATTTGTAGGAAAAGGGTAACTATTAAATATTTAAGTCCATAACTGTGCGTACCATTTGTGCCGCGTAGTGCACGCTGCTAAAACGCAGCCAGACCCGCTGCTCGGCGCGCGCCCAGCCCGCTGCGCTGGGACTGGGACGTGGAACCGCCGTTCGTACCACACCAGACCCACGTGGTCACGCATACTTAGTACTTGTGCCGCGTAGTGCACGCTGCTAAAACGCAGCCAGACCCGCTGCTCGGCGCGCGCCCAGCCCGCTGGGACGTGGAACCGCCGGTCGTACCACATCAGAGCCACGTGGTCGCGTCATACTTACTACTTGTGCCGCGTAGTGCACGCTGCTAAAACGCAGCCAGACCCGCTGCTCGGCGCGCGCCCAGCCCGCTGGGACGTGGAACCGCCGGTCGTACCACATCAGAGCCACGTGGTCGCGTCATACTTACTACTTGTGCCGCGTAGTGCACGCTGCTAAAACGCAGCCAGACCCGCTGCTCGGCGCGCGCCCAGCCCGCTGGGACGTGGAACCGCCGGTCGTACCACACTAGACCCACGTGGTCTCGAATGGATGCATCCGTGCCTATGTCGTTGTATGATGACGGCACTGGCATATGAATCACTGGACCTGTCTGTAACAATATTCAGAATTAGGTAGGTACATACATAAAGTACCTACAATTTTTTTACACTGATGAATTAACTAGATAAAATTTTCACCTGTACGCCTAGCACATGACTGATGCGACAGTATCTCGCGCGCGAGATAGACTACCCGTCTCTTTTTAATTGACACAGTCAGAAAAGGACGGATAGACTATCTCGCGCGCAAGAAACTGACGTGTCAATCATGTGCTAGGCGTACTGCTTTGCACTCAAATAAGTTGTTAAGCCATAAAATTAAATTAAATAAATGATTAATTATTATTAATTTAATGCAGAAGAACGCATATTGAGATATTACTCTTTTTTTACTGAATAGCGATATCAGATAAGTCGAATATTCATAAAAGGAAACCAAGATTATTTATGTTTTATTTTAATCATTGTACAAGCACGCATATGCACTTAGTTAGATATATGACTTGACCCATGAACGTGCTATTAAACTTTTTTCACCTTTAATTATTCTCCTTTGCGATACCTACTCGTAATGTCATGCTCCATAGCGCCGATTCTTGATTTCATAATAAAAGTATAGAAAAGGAGACTTCATAAGGAAGTGGAATATTTACGGAGATGCAAACATAAATAATAAACAGCAAAAAGAGCGAGTGAATTACCTTTAAACAAAAGGAAATTTAAAAAACACCAACTTCTGTTGCTGACAATGGCATTACGAGTTCATGCATTATAGGTACTATTTTCATTTCATAAATGAATCCAAACCCAGTAGCTTACCCTTTCGAGATCTTGTGCGAACCACCTATGCCGATATCCATACTCAGGATCTACAGGCGACTTACGAAAGTGCCATATTCCATCCAGGTTCCTCAAGTCTCTGGTCTCCGTAGCCTGTGGGTACAGGGAGCCACCCTGGGCAGGTGCTCGGGGCTTTTGCAAGTGGTCGATCTCGTTTGCGCTTGACGAACTCGGTACCACGGCGTTTGCTGATGCCAGTAATGCCACGAACACTAACTGCAGTCTTGGTTGCGTTATAAACATCTGTAACAATGGGTATATAAACTATATAATGTCAAAGATTTAAAGAATAAATTTGCATGGAACGCAGTGAATACCTCTACAGTTCTTTAAATTAAAATATAGTTTAGTGCATTCAGCCTGCTTGCAAGCGTGCAAATATTTTCAAACAGGCAAAGTATTAGGTATTTCTATTTAGAGTCCTACTTCTGGGCAGAGAAACCTTCTATCTACTTATATATTTTCCATTGATACGGGAAAATTCGGTTTGGGTCATTCCCTTTAGAATGCATCCAAGTCGTTGTACGATCACAATCACAGCCTTCCTGACATCTCTTCTCTCGTAAGATAGTTCCTGCCACTACCACCAAAAGAACAATAAGATAAGAAAGAAGCTGTAACGTCGCGGATTAACGTTTGTTTTGTTGGTTACAATGACGTAGTTTCATTTCATTGTCTAACGTTCTCCGATTGCAAGAAAACTATGTAAAGTTTTTATTTTTAATTCGTAAGAATATAGCCTAAGTATAGTTATGCGGGGGGTATTCTTATTATTTAACGTTCTTATATTTTAACGTCTTAAATCTATACATATAATAAAGCTGAAGAGGGTCGAAAGTCTGTACATGGAAGATATTCGAAAAAAAATTGGCTGGGGATACTTAGAATCGATAACAGAACACGTTCCAACAGTTTTTAGAATTTTTGTCTGTTTATCTGTTTGTCTGTTTATCTGTTTGTCTGTTTATTTGACCGCGCATCACGTGAAAACGGCTGAACGGATTTTGATGAAATTTTGTATAGAGATAGCTTGAGTCACGAGAAAGGACATAGGATAGTTTTTATCCCGAAAATCAACCCCGGAGGAGGTAAAAAGGGGGTTGAAAATTTGTATGGAGAATTTTTAACCGCTGGACCAATTTAGATGAAAATTAGTATGGATATAATTTTAGTCCCGGGAAACGACATAGGATAGTTTTCATTCCAAAAATCAACCCTAGAGGGGATGAAAAGGGGGTTGGAAGTTTGTATGGCGAATTATTAACCGCTGAACCGAAGATTAAGATGAAACTTGGTACACAGATAGTTTGAGTCCCGGAAATAATATACTATAGTTTACAGGTATCCCGAAAATCAACCCTTTAGGGGATAAAAACGGGGTTGAAAGTTTGTATGGGGAATCACTAACCGTTGAACGCTGGAGATAGTTTGAGCTCTGGGGAAGGATATAGAATAGTTGCTATCCAGAATTCATTACTTAACGGGGGATTACTAATTCCACGCAGACGAAGTCGCGGGTAAAAGCTAGTACATATAATATAGCTGAAGAGGGTCGAAAGTCTGTAGCTAGTAGGTACATCAGGTACATGAAAGATATTCGAAAAAAGTTGGCAGGGGATACTTAGAATTGATAACAAAACACGTTCCAACAGTTTTTAGAATTTTTGTCTGTTTATCTGTTTGTCTGTTTATTTGACCGCGCATCACGTGAGAACGGCTGAAGGGATTTTGATGAAATTTCGTCTAAAGATAGTTTGAGTCCCGGGAAAGGACATAGGATAGTTTTCATCCCAAAAATCAACCCTGGAAGGGGTGAAAAGGGGGTTGAAAATTTGTATGGAGAATTTTTAACAGCTGAACCGATTTAGATGAAAATTAGTATGGAGATAACTTGAGTCCAGGGAAACGACATAGGATAGTTTTCATTCCGAAAATCAACCCTAGAGGGGGTAAAAAGCGGGTTGGAAGTTTGTATGGCGAATTATTAACCGCTGAACCGACGATTAAGATGAAACTTAATTGGTACATAGATAGTTTGAGCCCCGGGAAATAATGTACGATAGTTTATATCCCGAAAATCATTTTTAGGGGGTAAAAAGGGGTTGAAAGTTTGTATGGGGAATCCATATTATCCATAACCGTTGAACGCTGGAGATAGTTTGAGCCCTGGGGAAGGATATGGAATAGTTGATATCCAGAATTCATTCCTTAACGGGGGATTACTAATTCCACGCAGACGAAGTCGCGGGCAAAAGCTAGTAAATAAATATTATGGGTCAATCTTACACAAATCAACCTAGTCCCACGGTAAGCTCAATGAGGCTTGTGATGTGGGTACGAGGCGATGATATATATATTACATAGATATATATATATATATATATATATATATATATATAAATACTTAAATACATAGGAAACATCCATAACTCAGGAACAAATATTCGTGATAAGCATACAAATAAATGCCCTGATTCGGATCCGGGACCTCCTGCTTCATAGGCAGGGTCACTACCGACTAGGCTAGGAGGTCTTAATACCCATACCCATACAAGTTGTACAACTGTATGTGCCTACATGTGCATAATTTTGAAAATTTTATCCGCATAGTTTCTTTCCTTGTAGTTTTTATCAATTAATTATAACGTTACTGACTTGGTAAACCACTTAACGAGTAGGTGTTTTAGACGAGTAAATTATTTACTTAGCCGACGAGAAAATATTTATATTCCTTAACACGAATGTGTTAATATATGTACTTGTACGCTCTTCTGCGAGTCAACAACTGCGAATGATTCTTGTATTGTGATGCGGTTAATGTTATTAACCTTGAAAATGATGGTTTAATCATTAAAGAGATTAATGTAATATAAGAACATAACATGCGAGACGAACTGGCGCGGCGCGGTGGTAACAAATATGCCAACAAGTGAAGTGAGAGCGTTTTCACATTATCCTACACGATATCGGATGTCGGACCGATAAATAATGTCGGACGACATCCTACATCCTACATCCGACACCCTGCATCCGATAAATAATGTCGGACGACACGGAGGTCCTATAGACGTTACAATTTATCAGGCCTCTACAGACGACAGCGATATGACGAGGCAACAAAGTGAGATGGAACTATAATAAAGGTACGAGTAGAATGAGACAAAAGTTCTCAAACAATTTGCCTCTCATAATGTCATAATATGTGGTGGGTGGTAAATTTATGCTCAGTCTTATCAAATTATTAAAAGTACTTTTAGTTCAACATTACTTCAATACTTTTTACTAGTACAGTCAGCTGCAGAGAAAAGGACCCCCCTGCATACAAAGTTTGTATGGCAGTGGGGGCCTTTTTCATTGCTACTGACCGTACCTATGTAAAGCCAGTTTGGCGTGAAAACTCTTTGTAAGTATACAGGATGGATTTTCTTTTTGGGTCAGTAAGGGCAGTTACCAGATACCGTGCTGCTACGTGAAAATGGTCTTAGAAGACCTTTCCTCGATTTCAAATTAATGATTCGCGTTTACAAATTTTGAAAAAATCATATACAGGTTGCGAGAAAAAAACAAGTTTTTGACAAACTTTTTTTGATGCCGTTCAATCCCATTCCTATCCACGATCAAAAGCTTGTATGTAATTGTAAAAAAAAATTATAAGAGTGAGACCTGGGTCGCGTTTTATAAAGTTACAATTTACGATTTCGCTGTTTGCCTCTCTTTCTAGCACACATATTGGATAGAAAGAGAGGCAAACGCGATCCTGGTACCTTAAATAAAAACTATATTGAATAAAATGACGGTCAAAAGCAAAATGAAAGGACGTAAGTGCCGGCGAGTAAAATTACTTACGCAAAATATTCCGTAATTATCGACCTTTTGAACGGCCTCCATAGCCCAGTTGGTAGTGACCCTGCCTACGAAGCAGGAGGTCCCGTCCCGGGTTCGAATCCTGGTAAGGGCATTTATTTGTGTGCTAATCTCAAATATTTGTTCCTGAGTTATGGATGTTTTCTATGTATATAAGTATGTATTTATCTATCTAAGTATGTATATCGTCGGCTAGCACCCATAGTACAAGCTTTGCTTAGTTTGGGGTTAGGTTGATTTGTGTAAGATTGTCCCCAAATATTTATTTATTATTATTTATTTTATTTGAACGAATGTATTGTACCGGCCGGCAACTACGGAACCCTACACTGAGCATGGCCCGACATGCTCTTGGCCGGTTTTTTGATATTTTGAATGCTTTGTCTGTAATGTCCTCATACAGTATTATGGACCTTAAACGTAACAGAACTGATTGGCGCAATAAATAAATATAAATCAAATTACTGTAGAAAAAGTTTTCTTTAATATGTCGCTTTTTAGTATACTCTACCGTAAGTTGACCTCTAGGAAACTATATAGAAATGGGATCGATAATCAAAAAAAATAGAATGTAAAAATAAAAGTTTTAATTTTCATACAAAATTTATGAGAAAAGTTTTCCTCGATTTGTGACTTTTCTAGCCAGATTTTTTTTTGGTCCTAATAAGTTTTTGATCCTGAATAGGAATAGGGTCGACTAGCATTAAAAAATAAAGTTTGTCAAATATCCTATAATAACATATTTCTCGCATAATGTATGTTTTGAAAAAAATACCGTAAACGCAAATCTTCATTAATTTGAAATCGAGGGAAGGTCTTCTAAGACCATTTTGCACGGGTCTGGTAGCTGCCCTTACTGACCCAAAAAGAAAATCCATCCTGTATATGCGAAGACAATTATATACTATATTCATGTATGTTATTATTCTTGAACTACCTACACCTACGTTGTTTATTTCTACCGAATTATGTTTACTTCCTTGGCCGTTTGTGTATTAAATAAATTAAAAAAAAACGTTAAAGAATTTGGAGTTCAATTGTTTCGAGCATTCGAAATTTAAAATCCGCGCTAGCGTCGTCACGCACACTACAGCAAAACTGTACCTACACATACACGCACACAAACAAAGTTTATCGTCCGACAGCCATCGGGGCTCCGACATGTTATATCTCTGAGGATAACTCAACTTTTTGCAATTAATCTAGATAACAAATCAGATGCCAGTTAGGTATACACATCACATATGCGAGTTTCATATATTTGCTTATTATGCAATAGTTATTTGTGCAACAAGAGAGGAAAGTTGGTTTTTCTTGAGAGTGTTGATTTTGAGTCCCGAGTAAGCGAAAGATTCTATAATTGAATCACGAGCGAAGCGAGTGATTCTAAGTTTGAATCTTGAGCGTAGCGAGGGATCTCAAGAACACGAGATGTAAAAAACTTGCCTCTCGAGTGACACATACAACTTTTCACCTCAGTAGTGAGAACATATTAAAGTTAAAAAAACACATTTATTTACATACCTAAATGAAAGGCATCATCATTATGATGAAAACCTTCTAGAACTAGAAACCAAATTTCACTCCCTGGAGTGAGGAAAGTTGCGACTTTCCTCACTCCAGGGAGTGAAATTTTGTGAAATGTAAATAAATGTGTTTTTTTAACTTGGATTGTGTTTGGAATGTGTTTTTTTAACTTGTGAGGAAAGTATAGGCTTGTTCGAACCGCTGAGGTGAAAAATATATTTCATCTTGAGATTCTTGAAAGAAAGGAAAGATATACACGTAGGTATTATATTAAAGATTATAATATTAAAGAGCGTCGGAAAACTACCTAGATTCCAACCTGCTTTCTTACTTTAAAATATGTGAATGGCATGTTATAATTAAATATAATTAAAATTTATTTATATTTTACGCAAAGGATTATTTAATATACATCAGAAATCATTTAATATTATTAATACTTATTGTAGAACGCTTTTTAGTTCTAGTAATTGTAACAAGTGATACTAACGATGAATATGTTTGTGCCAATTGCTCCTAGGTTTGTCACTCCACACTCTCCACAGTTAATCGTACAATAAAGGAAAAAACAGACATATGCGCTATATTATGTAAAAGTGTAAATACAATGCAGTAATGTAACGATTACAACACCCGTGGCTTTCTAGTGCATGCTCATAAACAATGCAAGCTGATCAGAATTCTGCGGATGCCACGCACCACCATAATACTAGTGGCAAGCTAGACAGAGACTAGTCAAAAATAATAAGTCTCTACAAGAAAATAACTGCATATTTAAATATACTAACTTTTCCCGTGACTTCGAACGGTTACATAAAATGCAAAGACTAAGAACACTTAAAATCCTATTCCCGGATTATCACACTTTCTTTACAAGTAATTCATTTTATCTATCTGTTTAGAGGAAGAAGTAACAAACATACTTATAGAAAGAGTTGCGAAATGTCAAGTATAAATATACCGCATACTCGTATTAGTAGAGTAGGGATGATAAAAAAAGACAAAAGATATTTATTCTTCATTTTAGGCATGTCGGCGGCCGATCGTAAAATCAGACATATCGCGAAATTCCTAGGCATATCGTGATACATGGAAATGTTTGACCCGTTGCACGCCATGCGGGGCTCCTATTTCTGGGCAGTTTGCCCTTCGGGCATCTAAATCAACCTATCGAACCTAACCTACCTACATTGGTTTAATGTGACTATCGTTAATGATTTCATTACACAGAAACATTACGATCTACCTGAGTTTACGATCGGCCGCCGACATACACAATAATGCATAGTTATTACTTACTTAGGTACATCCTCAACCCTCACTAGAATAATTTGATCAAAAGGACTTTTTGTAAGTATAAATCAGCGCCATATAAAAAAAAATATGACCGAAACCTATTGTCAAGCTCTATAGAGCGCAATAACAACGGCTGAACTAAATAATCGTATGAATGGCCCCCTGCTAATCTGATGCTGTCACTGTCAACTCTTTATTACGTAGGAGGACTATAGGCTGGGTTAAGGTAACCTAACCTCATTATTTACTCGTCCCTGATAAAGTTGATATTAATATACACGTGTATTTAAAATTAACAACTGTCTACCTTTTTAAATGTCCACAACTATTTTAACGACTACATGATGGTTATTACCATTAGTGAATTATGTAAGTTATGCAAATATGTCATTTTATGGAAATGAAGAACTGCCTATTCTGATACGTAACATAAATAAACTATAGTCTATAAGTAAATACCAATACAAAGTAACTGTAAATATTCTAGAGTGGGCCAGGGGGCCAATTCTTGACTTTCGAGCGCCCGAATTCAAAAAGTTTTCGAAAATAATCGCACACAAAAGCTTACCGCCAATTTTTTCGCATGAAATTAATAGTTTAAATACTCATGATTTAAAATTCCTATCGCTGTTATTTTTAAAACATAATTTCATCGTTTTATTCTGAGTTGTAAATGTCACTTTCGAGTACTCGAATCTCAAAACTCACCCCCCCAAATGTTATATATAAGCCGAGTGAGATAATAGTATTTTATACAATAGTGACATAATCAAGAGCTTTACAGTCGAGTACCACGTTTAGGCCACGAAGCTTGCTGAAGCGGGCTCCAACTAACTCGATCCACCTATAGCTTACTTTCCAGCCTCTACAACAATGTACTATATCATTCGTCCATTTCATTACAATCACATTTAATTCCAAACACTACTTTGCGGTCACATAGTAATTTCATTTCATTATTTTATTACTGATAGCCATCCTGAATAATCGGATATACTTCAAACAAGTATTCTAATACGTACCGTAGGTACCTAGATGCCATGTGATTATGCTGGGAAAGTGACACACTAGAATTTAATTACCCATTCATGGTGCTCATTCCTCATTGTCATTGTCATTCAGTATTAGCATGCGGAGATCTAATCTGCAACTGTCACACACCTGTTGACATCAGCTCTCATGATCCAGCGGGCTTTTCGAAAACTAATTTTATGTGTTGAATTTGCCTTTATTACAGATCAGCCGTACTAAACGTTCCGGTATCAAAATTTAAGTTATGTAAAACATATCGAATAACCACGTCACCGGCTTGTATGTTGCGTGAAGTTCCAGAGACCTAATAGGCAGTACGTTACAGTTTCAATGTAAGTATATTATTCTAGTATTCTGGCCTATACGAGAAAATTGGCCACAGTTCCACACATTGTTAAAGTATGTTCTCGATTAAAGCTTTACAATTTTAAATTACTTATATCGGTAAAACATACACATAATTTGATAAGAAGAGCATAAAAAGGACAGCACCACACGTGTTGTCCCTGTTCCGTGCATTCTACGTTCGTAAATCAGGTAAATAGGTATCTAGGGGGTTGTATATCTGTTTATTGACTCGTCTATCTCTCAGCAAATTACTGTGATATCCGGTTACATAACAAATGAGCTGTGAGAAACTGACGAGAAATCAATCGGGACTGAACTACAATGTGCACCAAGCGTCGCCTTGTATGACCCCTATACTTCATGTCCCTATATAATGATCCCCGGCTACGATTAGTTATTTAGGAATTGTGCAATCAAGTTGTACTGGACGAAAGTAAAGATAATATTTTATGAATTAGGCGCTAGGACTCGCAGGGCTATGTTTGTGGTTGTATGTAGAGCACGAGATTACGGGCTTAGGTAAATTTCCTATGTTTATTACGCTATTTTGATTGCGGAACAAACGGAACGTGTTTGAACTGTTTGACCGTTGGTACGAGTAAGTAGGGCTAATGTCTGACTAATCAAATAACCCTTACCCAGCAATCTTATGCTACTGCACTTGAGTACGATATTGGTTCTGTATTTTCAAGTTATCTACGAAAATGTAAACTAAATACCTAACTACGTTATTGATAGGTACTTCACACCATTAATCTAAGGTAAAATCCACGGACTGATTTGACAGCTCCTGGCATACAAAGCGATTGTCAAATGTATGAAAAGAGCTGTCAAATCAGTCCGCGGATTTATGAATTCTACCTTATGCTTCACTCTGACGGTTTATGTGTCAAAATCTCAGAAGAAAGGGTGAAGAAAGGTCAAAATCACAGAGGTGGTAGATTTATGGTTAAGAATTACTTGTTTTTTTCGGTTTTCTTCTGAAATCCAGTCCTTATCATTGACCAACCTATATTTAGCCTTTAATTGATATCCGAAGTATCCGAACGGGGCAAGATACAAATTATTACTAAGAATTATGTGTATAAAAATATTAATGGAAAACAATGACTTGTAAGATATCGTCATTTCAGGAACGCTTACAAAGTAATCAAACGAGCGAGAGCAGCGAAGCGAAGTTCTTACAAAGAATAAACAAAATATACAACACATGCAAAATACTTACTTGCAAATAAAAACATATTTTTATAAAAATACTGTATCCGTTTAATACGATTTCTCATGTAATACGTCAGGACCTGATACCCTGCAACTTGAGGTCCTACAGAACAGTCTCACATATACTTAGGCTTTCACGCTAAAGACGCGTTTTTAACAGGGTCTCTTCAAAAGGTCTTAGGCGAGCTTAACTGTAGTATGTGCTACCTCCCTAGATAATAGCATATAATAGCAAATCAATGTTGTTACACATACAGATACGAATTACTCACATGTAAGTTATTTATCGTCATTAAACAACTTAAACATTTACGGGTCAAAAACCCAAATTAAATCATTAAGATACTGTTATTTGGCTAATATTAAATGCAAAAAAATCACGCAAAAAATGTTCCCGACACGCGAGGTAAGACAAAGTACTGACAAACCCAATAACTTCGTCAAGAGAGAGCTAAGCGATAGAAAAACACCGAAATTGCCATTAAGAGGCCATCGCCTCCAAATGACGTAACCTTAAACTGTTGCCAATTTTGTACCTACGGTTATTATGCAAAGAATCGTGGTCATCCGCAAAATTGAGGTAGAAATCTATTAAATGATTTATAATGGACTGTCGCAATTTAATTATAATTAGCTTAAAACGTTAAATGAAAAAGCTCACTTCGACTTAATTTAGGGGAAGAGTCATACTACCTACTTATTCGAAATGCATTAAAGTAGGAACGAGAAAATTCAACGCATGAAAATCAAGTCACGTTTAATCAAAAACTATACATACTTACTTGCATAGAATACATATGTGCCGTTTACAAAAAAAAGGTACATCATTGTCGGTTGTCAATAAGGCGTTAGAGCCATAATAATTCATTTAGAAATAAATAAATAAATAGTTGAATTGACGCGTGACCAGGAGTTTGATTTTTGAATCTCACCGGTGACTTTTTTTGTATGCAGCCGATGACTATTTAGTACGAAATAAGTCACCCGATGGGATTCAAAAATCGAACTCCAGAAGGCTGGGTCATATCATATCTAGCACAACGGATCAGCAATGCAATTCAAAGGGGCAATGCTGCCAATAGACGGCGATTTGGGGCAAATTTTTTACTTATAGATTATTTTATTTTTTAGTAGTAGTAGTAGTAGTAAAACACTTTATTGCACAAAACAAGTACATGACCATTAAAAACTAAGGTAAATGTGTACAAAGGCGAGCTTATCCCTTTAAGGGATCTCTTCCAGCTAACCTTTAAGCAACTGAGAGAGATTGGTCAGACATGGTAGACAAAGATTTGTACATTACTTGTACATGACGGCAAAAACTATGAAGAAGTAGCTAAATCGAGGTAATAGCATAAATGGACACATAAAAGCATCTAGATTATACAAATACATACCTAATATATACATATACATATATATATACATATATACCTACATACATACCCATACACATTTTATACATACACATATAGGGCAGATGCCCCGGTTGTGGCCACTGTGCCGGTTTTGGCCAGTTTCAACTTTGAATTGGGTTAACTAAGGTATAGACAACTTTATAAGTCTATGGCTTATACTAAATACAAGAGAAAATTATGGCAATACAGATGACACTGTCATCTGTCATGTGTCAGTTGTCATTCAGTTGTCAGGAGCTATGTTGTGTCAGGTTACGTGGTACATGCTATTTGTTAACCAACACAATAAGGTTGGAAGCTCCGTAATCTGCCATTATTTTGGAAACCCTTTTGTATTTCTATGAGCTCATTGTTTAATGTACATGTCAAAAGGTTGTCTAAGGATATGTTAGGTTACTTTCTTGGCGCGCCTTTCAGAAATTGAGGTATGCCTAATGGCCAAAACTGGCACCTTGATTTCCTGATTTCACCAATTGTGGCCATGTCTATGACCATAACTGGCTCACATACTAACCCAGTTTTGGCCACCTAGTTGGTCCTAAATTTTAATATTACATATTACAATTTTCTTTTCTCCAATATTTACGCAAATGTTGGCATTACTATAGAAAAATTATTCAAGTGCGTTGGGTTAAGACCAAATGGATTATAGACGCCCTCATAGAAAATCGTTACGTCTTTTTGGCATACATAAAAGTATATTTTTAACCGACTTAAAAAAGTAGGTTCTCAGTTTGACCCGTATGTTTGTTTGTATGTATGTTTGTTCACGATTATCTCGCGTTTGACTGTACCGAATTTGATGCTGTTTTCAGAAAAGTATTTGTTACACTCTGGAGAGGGTTTATTATAGACAAAGGGGTCATCCATTTATTACGTAAGACAATTTTTGCCAGTTTTGACCACCTTCCTCTTGTAAGTAGAAGTAAGGCATGGTCAATCCCCTCCCCGCCTAAATTGTCTTGCGTAAGAAATGATTGGCACCCAAAAGGATATCCGTGACGTCGTCCGCGTGGATCCGTTATGAAGCGATATAGTTCAACTCGACCGATTTTTAACCGCATTAATAACTATAATAGAAAAGCAAAGTAATATTCATCTTCTTCTTCTTCTGCTTCTTCTTCTTATCATCATCATCTTCTTAGTAATCTTCAGCATACTTAGTCTTCTTCTGTATCTTCTTCATCGCAGTTTTCTGCATATTCTTTATCTTGATCTTTATCATTATCTAATTCGTTGTATTCTTCTTCTTTACCTTCATCAACATTTTCACATTTTTCACACATGCCTTACTTCTACTTACTATAGGAGGATTTTTTCTTACGTACGGGCGGAAGGGGGTCAAAAAGTGGCAAAAATTTACTTACGTAATAAATGGATGACCCCTTTATCTATACTAAAACCTTCTCCAGAGTGTAACTAATACTTTTTTGAAAACCGCATCAAATTCGGTACAGCCAAACGCGAGATAATCGTCAACAAATATACGGGTCAAATTGAGAATAACCTCCTTTTTTTGAAGTCGGTTAATAAAAAACACATTTGTTCCAATTCTAACGATGAATACTTAAGTTAGTAAGGAAATATGTGTATTTTTATTATTATTATTTTTTTCCATTTTGTAGAAGGTGCTGCGGTCTTTTGAAACATTGTCGGTTTACCTGTTTTTGAGTTATGTTCAAAAAATTACTTTATACAGAACCCTCCATTACGCGTGGGCCGACACGCACGTGGCCGGTTTTTTTTGTTCAGTTGTTATACTGAAATGTAAACTTACCGTCTGATATTAATATTTTATGATATATCATTGGAAACATTCATATTTTTAAATGTGGCCAAAACTGGCACAATAGGTGTGGCCACAACTGGGTCAAAACTGGCCAAAAGTGGCTCCTGGGCCCCTTTCTGACATATCATTAAATAAAAAATTTGATGCAATGACAGAATCTTAACAGCGGAGATTCATATAAATATAGTAATCAATTCTCAATGATTATGCACATAAAGAGTGTCATAATTCCTTATTGACACAAAATGACGGCCATCTGAACAGTCAAACTCTCCTTAAAGTGGCCAAAACCGGGGCATCTGCCCTATATACATATTTTTAAATATATCATCATCATCATCATTTCAGCCGAAAGACGTCCACTGCTGGACATAGGCCTCCCCCACTGAACGCCACAATGACCGGTCCTGTGCCACCCGCATCCAGCGGACTCCAGCGACCTTCACCAGGTCATCAGTCCACCTTGTAGGGGGCCTACCAACTCTTCGCCTTCCGGTGTATGGTCGCCATTCGAGAATCTTAGTGCCCCAACGGCCATCGGTTCTCCGTGCAATGTGCCCTGCCCATTGCCACTTAAGTTTAGCGATCCGACGGGCTATGTCGGTTACTTTGGTTCTGCTACGGATAGTATCGTTTCTGATACGGTCACGCAAAGAAACTCCTAACATAGCCCTCTCCATTGCTCTTTGGGTGACTTTAAGCTTTTTAATGAGGCCCATTGTAAGCGACCACGTTTCAGAGCCATAGGTCATCACTGGCAACACACACTGGTCAAAGACTTTCGTCTTGAGACACTGCGGAATATTGGACGAAAAGATATGTTTCAGCTTCCCAAACGCTGCCCAACCGAGACGGATTCGACGATTGACCTCTTTCTCGAAATTGGACCTACCTAGCTGGACTGTCTGTCCGAGGTATACATAATCGTCTACAACTTCGAGCGTAAAGTCTCCGACTGTAATAGGGGTTGGTACTACATGGGCGTTAGACATGACTTTCGTCTTATCCATGTTCATCCTTAGACCAACCCTCTCAGAGCCTTTACTGAGGTCGTCGAGCATCGTACTTAAGTCCTCCATGGTCTCAGCCAGGACTACGATATCGTCGGCAAATCGAAGATGAGTGATGCACTCGCCGTTGATGTTGATGCCGAGCCTTCCCCAGTCCAAACCCTTGAAAATGTCCTCCAGGGCAGCGGTAAACAGTTTTGGAGAAATTACATCTCCTTGCCTGACTCCCCGCTGCAGCGGTATGGATCTCGAGTTCTGGTCCTGGAGTCGGACTGACATAGAGGCGTTCTCGTACAAACACTTCATTACCTCGATATAACGGTAGTCCACTTGGCACCTCTGGAGAGCCTGTAGTACAGCCCAAGTCTCGATCGAATCGAAGGCTTTCTCGTAGTCCACAAACGCTAAACAGAGGGGCAGGTTATACTCCTCAGTCTTCTGTATAACCTGACGCAGCGTATGAATGTGGTCTACGGTACTGAACCCTCTTCGGAAACCGGCTTGTTCGGGAGGCTGGAAGTCGTCTAACCTGTACGAGAGTCGATTTGTAATGACTCTAGAAAACAGCTTATAGACATGGCTCAGAAGTGTGATGGGTCGGTAGTTCTTCAGCAAGGTGCTATCACCTTTTTTGAAGAACAACACCACCACCCCTCTGTTCCATGCCTTTGGCGTTGTGGCGTTCATGCCTTTTAAATATATATATAAAATAATTTTTTAATTGTTAGCTTTAAATTTTTATTATAATTTTAAATATAGAAGATTTTTGTCAATAAATTTAATATTTACTGAAATAAACTCTATTAACAGCCTACCTACCGTTTCCTAGAAAAGGTCACATATACAATTATTTTAGTAAGTGTTATTACAATATCTCGGTAATTACAATATTACAGAACACACTGGAACAGTACAGTTTGCTGATCCGCTTACATTTTAATAGAATACGAGATTGTCGAGTTAAGCATCTGTGGAACACATTACCATGCATCCAGTCTATTAAAATTCTCTACCCTCGCCTGTTATTCCCATTGCTTATCGATCATCGCCTCTGACCGACTAGTACAATGGAGATCAAAACACAGTAAACACTTGTGACATTATAAATATGCATAAAATCGGGCGAAACACCCAGAAGTTGTCGGCAAAATAGTATCTGCTTGTATTCCTGATAGAACTGGATCCGCACGAATGAGGACATCCAGCATGCAACTTAAAATTAACCAACCATTAACCATCATATGCATACATAATCGGGAATTCGGGATTGAATTGGTTTTCTAAGGCCGTCAAGCGATGGGATGAACATTCCTTATATCCTAGCTGAATAGACGCATTGTGCCCTAAGGAATGCATTATCACGATCTTATTGAGTGCGCTCCTCGCCAACAAAACTGTTAGTTTGGGCTCACGATAGGCCCTGGAATGCTCTTTTGAATTCCTTCGATTAAAGATTTAATTAAACATTAAGCTTTTGTCATATTTTTTGTAAGGAATGTTAACGCATTAGTTTAATATGAACCCTTATATGGAACGCTCCTGGCGAAAACTAATAGTAATAATCAATGGCTGCACTACATATGTGTTTAGTTTTTATTGTTAATTTATGTTTTTGGCATTATACATATTAATATGCATTTAGATTATCTGAAGCCAAAAAGTTAGACAACTTTGACGGAATTTGCAAAACAGACGAACAATCAATTTTTTCTGTTATTATTACAGTTTCTATAAGAGTAAATAAAATAACCATATAAAATCATTTCAGTGTTTAGAATTCTGTGAGTAAGCATACTAAATATATACAGGATGCGCTCGAGATTGGTTAGCGGACTTATCGCGATCGTGTGACCGCTGCTTTCAGACGGATTGTACCGCCGCGGCGGCACGGTTGGATTTATTTTATCCATCTTTTACAATGAAAACGGGACACTTTGCATAGCAAAAAAGACCAATTTAATTCATAGATTTACCGAGCTCAGTTCGGGTTGTACAGGTTGGTTCCATTTAGGGAGGTTAAATACGGCGACGTGACGTGAGATGTCCGGCTGCCTCTTGGATGCTGCAACTACGTGTTATTGCTGTAACTATTGCACCTTCACATGATCTTACTTTCTTGACAATAAAGTCGTGCCAAGATCATAATATGATCATAATATGAGACGTAGCTAACTGTACACAGTTTCACAGTTGTCTCGGGCTGACTGTACACAGTTTGCAATACCTAATACGTATTATGTCAGATGTGTGGTGTGTGGTGAGCCGTGCCCGCACTGCACGATAGGAATGCACTATGTATGTAGTCGCACATATTCCATGAAATGCAATCTGAGCTTTCCTTGTTTGATGATCTTTACCGCTGGAATTCAGTTAATTTAGCATTCGTAGCACGTAATCCTTGTCATGTAATCACAACAATAAAAGCTGTGATTTCAATCAAGAATTTATTTCATTTAATCAAGCAAGTAATATATATTTATTAGAGCAAAGTATTCAATACCATACTCGTATTATTACTTACATAGGTATATTTATGTCACTTGCAACAAAACAATGGATGTGCTAATTACTTAATTATTATAACGATGCAAAAAGGTACTACACTACTTACACATTAACACACAAATAAAATAAGCAGAGTGTCATGTCATTAGCCCTACGAACTTAACACTACATCGTTTAAGCACCATTTAACTGTGCTAAGGAGTCACTAAAGACCACTGCAATTAGTCAAAATGCATTGTTAGCTGTCCAGGGTTATTATTTTCAATTGACTGAGCGCATCGCCTCAGTAAAACCAGTATAAGTAGGTCGCGGTTGACCCCCGTCCAAGCCTCTGCATACAAACTTTATGCAAAGGGGATCGACTGACCGCTTAGGTACTTACAGCACTTCTATTGTGACCACAAACTTGTTTTTTTTTAATTGGTTTGCTATGGATCGCAGTCTTTCATTTTAAGACCAGTTAGACGAGTAAAAGCGTCCATACGGATACTGGAAAATGTATGATAATTTGGGTTGATTGGATTTGGGTGATCCTAGCAATAGATTATTTTTCGATAATCTGAAGAATGTTTGGGGGTTAAACTATAAATAAACAGAAATGCCCACTTTGTTGTTGAATTCAAGTCATGCTGTAGTCGAGTTCACAGCAGTAACAATAGGTTCGTAAATTAGGTGTCAGTGTCGACACTGACCACTCAGGCGTATTAATCCAATCGCTGCAGCTACCACCAACGAGTCGAAGGCTCAGGTAAAGGCGCCTCTACATGACGGGCCATCATAGGGACGCAGCTATGCGTTAGAGGGAGCTAACGATATTGCGATCTCGTTCCGTCGTATAGCTGCGTCCCTAATATGATGGCCTATCATGTTGAACCAGCCTAAAACAGTGTGGAAGGGCGTTCTGCGAATTCTGCGATAGCCCGTAAGTTTTTACGGGGTCACTAGGGTTTCGCCACCAGGGAATTAAGAGGATGATAAGAGCTAAATTCCCTCCCTATCGTTTTCAGCGCGAGTGAAAGAGAAACACTGCGTTACGATTAGTATGGGAGCTCATTGCAAATTTTGCAAATTGATGGATTAAAAAAAAACTATGCATTAATTGAGAAATTTAAGGCAACGAAGTTTTTAGTATTAGTGTGGTGAAATGTTGTCCTTAATTACAGACATATAAGCCAAGAAACTAAAGACGTGCAATTGTTTTAAGCTAATTTTAGATGTAACTTTGGAATTATTTTCTATCGAGCCGATTTCGTCCAATTGTGTATTGGAAAACCATGTTCTTTTAAATATAATGAATATTAACATATATTTTTTTTACTTTTCCAAAACAAGTAGTTATAGCTATATGACTGTTTAAGTAAAGTCAATTTGAAGGCCATCGGGTCTTCTCAGCCTCTTAACTAAGAGTACCAAGGAAATTTTTTACCGATGCCGGGACCTTCCGGTATATATGCTAATAAAACGGCGAAATTTTAAAGCAGTACCTTATATTTTACAAAAACATGTTCTTACTGTGGTTTGGTGAGCACATCATTTTAATCACACTTCGTATTGATGACTTAAGTCGTGAAACAATACAATACAATACAATACAATACAAATACTCTACTTCAAACTTTTGGTTACTGAAAAATCCGTGAATAATATTAACCGACTACATGACTAGTTACACCAAACATGTAAACGTGTTAATTCAAATCTACCCTGGAATTCTGAAAAAAAAATCAATATTAACAGAAAAGTGAGAAAACAAGACAGCGATTAGTAAAATTTTATAAATAATAGGGTTTCGTTCCGGACGAGAATTCCCAGAAATTTCAAACGTTCACTATCCGGGAAAACATTGCAAAATTCCCGGGTAGATTTATTTAATTCATTTTGTTATTGGGAGTGCCACTCTTTTTTTGTCAAAATCTATGGCGCTGGACTCGAACTCACATCACGTATCTAAATACTGCGGTTACCCCGTGAACTCGACTCTTGCAATGAATAGGAATACAATTACGGTATGTCCAGGTGACAACTAATAGTGACCTACTTCACGAAACGTCTCATTAAGGCAATGAGCTTAATTACTTACGACTAATGATTCCGTTACCTTTGCATTAGTAAAAATAATATTATGGTTTAAAAATATAACAACGTAAAGGGAATGCTGTTTTATGCGAATATAATTGTAAAACTAGTATAATGACTCTTTTAATGCGGTGATGAAGTAATTTGTAGGGTTCCCCCTCTGGAAGGATATTAGCTAAATGTAAACCCTGTATTAACATGTTTTCAGCTGATTGTTAGCAGGCATTTCTATTTCCGCTATAACAAGAAGTCGGTCGTATGTCCGTCTGTCTGTCTTTCCGGGGCCTAGCCCAGTGTTGTTTAGAACTAGAAAGCAGTAATGTGGTATAAGTATATGTATATTGTGTATTAATCACGCCGATAAAACACTTCATGTAAAACAAAAATAAAATAATACACGTGAAGCGGGGGTGAATTAGTTTTTCACTACAACCATATTGTATGTACCTATAACATAACTTTCTTATAAAATTCCGTCACGAAATTGGATAAACAAAACCAAGGGTACAACTGTTTATTTTGGACCTGACGCTTGATTTCTATATTTAACCCCGTCATAGTCACGCATGTTTGCGTATAATTTTAAACTATGGCCTTACCCGCGGCTTGGCATGAGGAAATAAGAGCGACCTACTTTCTACACAAGGATACATTCACATGCAAGGAATCAAGACACTGTATGTAAATTTACTTAAATTATCAGCGTCATTTTAATAGCTACTCATTCGCATTTGAGTTGCTAAATTCTCAAGGCTCGCAAGACACTGACAGTATAATAATAATGTTATTATTTATCTTCTCATCATTCTAATCCATCATAAACAGAAAAGGACTGCTATAGTAAAAATGATTTTATAACTGATATACTGATATACCATATCCATCCTTATTTGCCTTATCGTGTAAACAATACTTTTCAAATAAATTATTACTCATTTCTCTGGGATTATTATCACTTAAAATGTTGTTATATACTTAAAGAAACATACAAAGTATTGAATTCAACCAAGTAACGACTGAAATAGTACATTACACAACTAGGGTGGTAAAACAAAGAAAGGCCGAGATCGCAGAAGTTTGCGGCCCGAGCTGCAAGCGAGGGACGTAAATATGTGATCGAGGGTTTTCTTTATTACCTCCCGTGTTGTGTACATCGTTTTATGTCTACGCTTGGCCAGAAAGCGTCTTTTTGTTTACACGATAAGACAAATAAGGATGGATAGGCTTCACTTCTACCTATACTTTAGATAGATTCTTATCATGGGGTTAAATTGAAAGGTATATCCATGTATGTATGTAGAGGTGCTTTATTAGTAAGGCACCTGTCTACATCACACACAATCCGTGACTGCTAATAAAACTACTCGTGTACTTTTCAGGTTCGTTGACTATGTGATGTCATAAAGCTCTAAGTGTGATGTGTAAAGATATCGTGTTGAATTTATTGTTGCAAACAGTTTGGAATTTGTTAAATTAATCAATAACCTGAGAGTATGTACATACCTATCTCCGTATAATTTACGTAGTAATTAGATTAAATATTATAAGTAGGTACCTAAGTTACGCAACCGTTATCGGGTAAGTATAAAATCTCCTAGGTATATTGCGGGAAAACACGCCGCCCCGCTGAACTATTTGACCTGTAATGATGCTGATCGTGATCACAAGAAAAATTACAACTAAATTAATATTTTGCGGGACGGTACAAAAATGTACCAACTTATTAATAGAAATCATATTATTTTACTGTCCGTATTTCAGTCAGGATTCACTTGGCTCTCTTTGGTTAAAGGATGATTCACGCTGTTATGTTCTGTGTACTACACGATACTTCCGACACTTCATTTTGTATATCATGTCACCTCACATCATCACATTACGTGACCTACGAGGATCACGTAAGGAAATGATAGAGCCAAAATTGTGGACCAATGTTTTTCGGGGCCTGCGGTGATAGCTAATGACGCAAGGTACTCGTAGATCGTACTATTTTAATTTGGCACACGATAGTTACGATAGACCAAACATTTTGTGTAATGCTTACCTTACACAGAATGTTTAGTGGTAGTTATAAGTTTGATTAATTAAATCAAATAATAATAATTAATAAATAAATATTATGGGACAATCTTACACAAATCAACCTAGTCCCACGGTAAGCTTAATAAGGCTTGTGTTGTGGGAACAAATATCTGTGATTAGCACACAAATAAATGCCCTGACCAGGATTCGAACCCGGGACCTCCTGCTTCATCACTGTCGTCACCAGTCACTACCAACTAGGCTAGGAGGCCGTTAAAATAATTTTTGTAGTAGAAACGTAAAGTGTAATACAAAGTTAAAATCTATTACAAAATATTTGTTTCTAAGTTACTATTATCATTTAGGCTTAGGTATTCCAGTTTCTTATTGTTCTTATGCACGGAAAATACGCCAAATTAGATTAAAAAACTATAATACCTACTATTACCTACAACTTTACTAACCTAAACAGTAACACTGTAATAAATGTACCTACCTACCTAATAATTATGTTTCTTTGTATCCCTCACATTTCATTAAATTTTGGAAATGACTTCGGCTCCGCATAAGCCTCCCAAGAGTCCGGAACACCATTGCATTGGTCCGTGGTCGGGAAAGACATACAATTAAGTAAATGTTACCTACTTTATTTGTTTCTCCTTGGTAGAGTACCTAGATTCAGGTCATTGTTGATAAAACCTTGATTGTGTGCCTTTATATTATCTTAATATTATTTTTCTCTATTGCATGAAGGATCGAGGAACTACCTAAGCCATATCTACCTACAATGTAACATTCGCATTTACCATATTTATTGGTTAACTAATGTCATAAGTTTGAGGAACATATTCCATAAATAACAATTCGCAAACAGGACACAATAACCAATTTGTTATATAGTCGTGGTCAATTATTATTAATTAATACTTATGTACCTATTACAGTGAGCAGATCCTTTGTAATAAGTGAACTTATCTTTGATGTCGACTGTATTTGTAAGATGAGGTAGGTGTAGCCTAGTGTACAGAACTATAGAAGTAATTAGACATTCATAATGAATGGAAAAACGTTACTTAATGTAATACATACCACAGGTAAGTAGTATATCAATAGTTAATTGTTTTGAGCATGAATTCAACGTATGAAATTGCAATGTTTACCTACTGATGACTTATAGCAGAGCTTGAAATTGAAAAAATTGTGCGCATCGAGAAAAAATTGTTAATTTTTTATAGAATGCCTCACCATGAATATATTTAGTATTAGAAGTCCGTAAAATTGTTCGGAGTTCGTAAAAGAGAGGTGCCTATGGGTACTGCGAATGTCATCTCGCTATAGGTATGTGTGTGGTAGGGCACAGCACACCAGCAGCACAGCAAATGTAATTTCGCTCAAATAGGGAGCAGAGCCCGACTGGGGAAGTACCTCCACCTTCCAGAAAACCACAGCCAAATTTAATAGCACTAGACCCTACTCATAGTGTTGTGTTCCTGCTGGTGAGGTAAGGTTGCCAAAGAGCTCAAAAAGAGCAACAACAAAGGTCCTGACGATTGTTGTTCGAAGTTGAAAATATAGATTTCATTACATTACCTACCGGTGTTAAAATTATAACACGTATTTTGTGTGTTTAATTAATCGAATAATATGCGTGTAATAGGTGTAGGAAGTCATCCTCCCTAAAATCAATTAGGTAATTTCGTAATGTCCACCGGCTTGTTTACCGAAAGCTGATAAGACGGTATAACTGTTTATTTACTTACGTACGTTCAAACTTTAGTGGCAAACATCGTACAAGATAAGATAATTTAATAATAAAACCTTAAATCAAACTCATATTATAAGTAACCAAAAGTACTTACATTTGACGTAGAAACAAACTTTCTTCGAAATGTGAAAGAACTACGGTTTAATCACTCGCGAAAATGCAATAGTTTTGTAATTAATACTATAGATAGCAATTATCTAAATAAGACATACAATTATTTTCTAAATAACAAAGTGTTATAGAATTTGAACTGTATTTGTTACATTTTTAATTTCATAAACAATCAAAGTTAGCCGGTGTTATTTTCTGGCGCGCTTTTTGAAATTCGAATTCGAACATACGAACGTGTTTCCCGCCTAGCGTGAGTTGGCGGACTGGCCAGTTGGAGGTAAAATCAGCGGTCGTTCGCAGATATCGGAACGCACTGGCTTTATCCAACGAAATGGAACAAACACCTTTAGCAATATTAGTACCTAATAGCGATACGACTAAGAGCGGCCACATGGTTGTAAGTAATTCACTTTCTAGCCAGTAGGCGTGACTACGACGTCTTGCTCCAGCCGGAGTCCAGTCTTCGATAAACCACAAATATTAACAGCGGGGTTGCGACAGCAATCCAGGGTTCTTAATTATTAATCCATAGCTCAAGTGGTGTTAGTTAGGTTAATGGGTAAGTTAAACAAATGTTGATTTTTCTTCAACGAATCTTGATCTTCTCTTGTATAGGTAAATTAGGTAGTAGTGTAGTACTTAATGCACCTCACTTTACTAATAGGTAGTGACGATAGGATTAAAATGAAAAAATATTAATTTCACTGGTATTCTGTATCATCATCATAATTTTAAGAGCCTTGATCTTGTCGGTGGAGTAATCGCCATTCTGTCCTGTTCTCCGCTAATGTTTTTAGCTCTTGATATTATTAGCTCTTGGTATTCTGTATACAGGTTGGATTTTTTTATGGTCAGTCAGGTCAGCTACCAGATTTCATGCTGCTACGCGAAAATGGTGTTAGAAGACCTTGCCTCAATTTCAAATAAGATTGGCGTTTACAGATTTAAAAAAAACATACAGAATGCGCGAAAAAGGTTTCAAAAACTCTTGGTATTCTGTATACAGGTTGGATTTTTTTATGGTCAGTCAGGTCAGCTACCAGATTTCATGCTGCTACGCGAAAATGGTGTTAGAAGACCTTGCCTCAATTTCAAATAAGATTGGCGTTTACAGATTTAAAAAAAACATACAGAATGCGCGAAAAAGGTTTCAAAAACTTTTTTTATACCAGTCGATCCTATTCTTATTAGGGTAGGATCAAAAGCTTGTATAGAACCAAAAAAAACATCCGGTTAGAAAAAACACAAATCGAGGAAAATATGTTTGTATGAAAATGAAAACTTAAATACGCATGCTATTTTTTATGCCAATCGACTCCATTCCTATTCAGTATAATTAGTTTCGAAGGGGTCAACTAAGGTGCGTTGGGGTAAGATAGAAAGGTATTTAAGTAGATAAAAAGTAGTCTGTAGTGCTCCGGAATATGGACGATTTTTTGTCTTATCCCTAAAAAAATACCTTTCTATCTTACCCCAACGCACCCTAACTAAAATGCCACAAATTAAAGAAAACTTTATCCATACATTTACATACTATGGAGAAAGAGTGATTTTTTATTAACATTGTTCTATCTCTCTACTGATCGGCATTATAAAATAACTCTTTTTTTCGTATATTATATATAACTGTAACTGTGTGTGTGTGTGTGTGTGTGCCACGAAAGTCAAAATAATGTGTCAGTCTTTATCGAAAGTACTTTAAGTTCCCCACCTGCCATGCCCCCCTGATAGGGGTCAACCCCTAAAATTTCGTAGGTCTCAGCAGATCCTCATTTCTAGTGTTAAGATAAAGTTTTAAACAAAGTTTCATTGATGTACATAATTTGCCGCCAAACTGACATTTGTTAATTTGCCTGTAGTATAAATGTAGTACATAATAACTAGGGATACACGCACCGATGTGTCTGCCGGATTTGTCCGACGAATATGCCCGGCGGACAAATCCATGCGTATATGGCGCGACACACGGATTTGTCTGCTGACACATCTGAATAGCGCCATACACGAACGGATCTGTCCGCCGGGCACATCTGTGCGTGTATCCCTAGCTATTATTGACATGTGATAAAATATTGGTTCTTTGACCCTTAAATATAATAAATTTAACAAATACCGGTCCATTAAATAATTAACTGGTGCTCCAAAGCATAGATCCTGGCGATCTGACGAGATTGCGTTGAGTTCAAATCTTGATGAAGCGCAATATCAGATCCGTCTTAAGAATCACTTGTCCAGATTGTGCATTGAACGCTTACCGTGTTTGGCTCTGGCTCTCCAGTGTTAGTTAGAACCTCGAAATCTTTGGGAGCTTAGTGCAATCAGTCCAAGTCAAATTGGTCCGTTCCACTGGCCTGCGGTCGGCACGCGGTAAGAATGAACAAGTCAGATTGTTAATACGTCGGTGACCCGTGTCATTCGGCGTTTTGTCGGGACAATTGGGAATTGGGATGGGCGACCTCGCCGCTCCAGCCTAATGACCTTGCGGCTTGCGACTTCACTTCACTACTGATTAGCAACTCGTCACTGCATTAGTAAAATCATGATCTTAAACCGAATCATGCCTGTTGCTTGCTTGGGGTGCTTCGCAACGCTGACGAATGTCACAATTCTGGCGTATTGTACTGGTGGCGTTGCAGTTCCATAGGATAATAGGAACCGCTACCATTGGACAGACTGTATACTTGTTTGCCATCAATGTTACAAGAAATTGATGCACTGAATCAACCAAAATACACATATACTCGTATAAGTAGGTACAATACGTATTGGATACTGGTTTGAATGAGGCCATGCGCTTGATACAATTTGGAAATAGGTAAATACTTACCTTTATACTGTCACTTAACTCTTCGATAAATATAAACGCAAAATTCTACACTTAGTGTTAATTAACTTACTCGATAAAACAGCACTACTCGTGAAGTGGTATTTCTTAATAATCTTGTTATTAAACATTAATCAGTGTTGACTCAGCAATGGAAATATTAACTTCGTTTGTGCCGATAATGATACTCCCTATCAGTTATAATTAAGATCACTGCCCTCTAACTCAATTAATCGGCTTTGATGATTTGTGTAAATAAAATAAAATTATCATTTATCACGCACAGTTAACAAACAATAGAAAGTATATAAGTAAAACCAGCTGCGTTTACGCCTAAGTTTCGCATGTAGGTACCTGAATGTATCTAAACCTTCATGGTATGTGCCTAGTACCTACTATTTAAATATCGACTACCGTAGCATCAAAGGGCGTAAGGGACAAAATGTGACAATAAGTTAGGTACTAACTTTAGGTTAGCGTCAATAAAGTAAGTTTTATTTGAAAGTATTTAGTCTAGTATGCTATGCTACATCAAACATCAAGAGCTGGCATCCGCAGCACAGGCCAGGCCGGGTTTGTGCGGGGACCACCAACTCCCTGCTCGAATTTTCTCTAAAGCTATAAAATAATTATCACTATTAGTTAATTTACTTTAAGTAAACCTTATTTATATAATATTTCCTTGTTTTATGTTTATCGTGTTTTTTTTTTAATTTCTTCCAAACCATGACCGTAAATACCAGGGTCGTACCAAGCTCGGAAAAAAGTGACGCACGCTGCGCAGGGTTTTGCCCACTACAAGTACCTACTACAACAACGTACCTACAGCCGTTTATACACGTATGATATTCGTGTGCAACGCGTATGATAGGCACCCGTTTGTAAAGCGTATGATACCCGTTTGTAACGCACGTGTTTAAAATGACGTGTATATGCTGGTAGCAGAATATTCGCAGAGCAAGCATACGCGGCTCTTTGCAAACGCGTAACAAATAGGGTTGCAACTGGGTTACACCGGTGACAGACACCGTTTAGACACTGTCTGTACCGTGTCATGCAGAGATTGTGCCGATACCTAAAAAAAAATCCAACAGAATGCGACGCCGACGTCCGGTAGCATCATATTAGCACGGTTGTACGTTGTTTTATAGACTACATTTTCGCAGAATATTAGTTCATAGAAAATGTTTCTCATATTTTCATTTCATAGAATGATCATTTTTCAGAGCTCTTACATTGTAGAATCTGGTTTTGTATATTTTTTATTGTTCAGATAATTAGTTTTTCGAATTTCAGTTCATAACGTTTTAATTCAAATATTATTAATCCGTGTAGTATTTAGTTTGTATAACACTTGTTTCAAAGCCTGCATATTCATAGAATGTTGTTTCTCATTTTATCAAACTTAATATTTTCGTTTCATAGAAGACCTAACCTAACCTATCCCTGGGAGCAGTAACGTTTTTAGGGTCATCAAAAAAAAAATAACCCTAACCTACCTATCTCTGGGAGAAGTTTCGTTTTTAAGGTCATCAAAAAAAATAACCCTAACCTACCTATCTCTGGGAGAAGTTTCGCTTTTAGGGTCATCAAAAAAAATAACCCTAACCTACCTATCTCTGGGAGAAGTTTCGTTTTTAGGGTCGTCAAAAAAAAAATAACCCTAACCTACCTATCTCTGGGAGAAGTTTCGTTTGTAGGGTCATCAAAAAAATAACCCTAACCTACCTATCTCTGGGAGAAGTTTCGTTTTTAGGGTCATAAAAAAAATAACCCTAACCTACCTATCTCTAGGAGAAGTGTCGTTTTTAGGGTCATCAAAAAAAAATAAGCCTAACCTACCAATCTCTGGGAGAAGTTTAGTTTTTAGGGTCATCAAAAAAATAACCCTAACCTACCTATCACTGAGAGCAGTTACGTTTTTAGGGTCATCAAAAAAAAATAACCCTAACTTACCTATCTCTGGGAGAAGTTTCGTTTTTAGGGTCATCAAAAAAATACCCCTTACCTACCTATCTCTGGGAGAAGTTTCGTTTTTAGGGTCATCAAAAAAAATAACCCTAACCTACCTATCTCTGGGAGAAGTTTCATTTTTAGGGTCATCAAAAAAAATAACCCTAACCTACCTATCTCTGGGAGAAGTTTTGTTTTTAGGGTCATCAAAAAAATAACCCTAACCTACCTATCCCTGGGAGCAGTTACGTTTTTAGGGTCATCAAAAAAAAACCCTAACCTACCTATCTCTGGAAGAAGTTTCGTTTTTAGGGTCATCAAAAAAAAATAACCCTAACCTACCTATCCCTGGGAGCAGTTACGTTTTTAGGGTCATCAAAAAAAAATAACCCTAACTTACCTATCTCTGGGAGAAGTTTCGCTTTTAGGGTCATCAAAAAAAATAACCCTAACCTACCTATCTCTGGGAGAAGTTTCGTTTTTAGGGTCGTCAAAAAAAAAATAACCCTAACCTACCTATCTCTGGGAGAAGTTTCGTTTGTAGGGTCATCAAAAAAATAACCCTAACCTACCTATCTCTGGGAGAAGTTTCGTTTTTAGGGTCATAAAAAAAATAACCCTAACCTACCTATCTCTAGGAGAAGTGTCGTTTTTAGGGTCATCAAAAAAAAATAAGCCTAACCTACCAATCTCTGGGAGAAGTTTAGTTTTTAGGGTCATCAAAAAAATAACCCTAACCTACCTATCACTGAGAGCAGTTACGTTTTTAGGGTCATCAAAAAAAAATAACCCTAACTTACCTATCTCTGGGAGAAGTTTCGTTTTTAGGGTCATCAAAAAAATACCCCTTACCTACCTATCTCTGGGAGAAGTTTCGTTTTTAGGGTCATCAAAAAAAATAACCCTAACCTACCTATCTCTGGGAGAAGTTTCATTTTTAGGGTCATCAAAAAAAATAACCCTAACCTACCTATCTCTGGGAGAAGTTTTGTTTTTAGGGTCATCAAAAAAATAACCCTAACCTACCTATCCCTGGGAGCAGTTACGTTTTTAGGGTCATCAAAAAAAAACCCTAACCTACCTATCTCTGGAAGAAGTTTCGTTTTTAGGGTCATCAAAAAAAAATAACCCTAACCTACCTATCCCTGGGAGCAGTTACGTTTTTAGGGTCATCAAAAAGGGTATGCGAAAAGTGTTATGTGAATCGAAAATATGACAATAGTTTGTATTCCACCAGATACGACCCCTAAAATAATAATATCGGAAAAGAAAAGAGTGGAACTAAATATTATATAAAATAATAACTATGAAACAACAATCTGTGAAATCTGTGTCTACGAAACAAAAATACATGAAATATGATTCTAGTGTTTGATCACTCTGTAAATTAAAAAAGTTCGATAGCAATATACATGGAAATGAATGTCTGTGAAATATGTTTTTACCAATTGAATAGTCTATGAAACAATAATATTGGAACAGAAAGTACATGAACCAAATAATCTATGAAATAATTTCTGGGAAACGAAATTCTATGAAATTTCTGTCTATGAAAGAGGGTGACACCTATTAGCACGTTACGGTTGCCGGTTGTCTGCACCACGTCTGCACTGGGGTTGTCTAGTGTTTGCCCGAAAATTATATAAAATAATACTCATATGCCCGGATTTCATTTGCCCGAATGGTTTGTTTATCACAAAAACGATGTGACATACTCTTTGTTTACCCGATTATTAGATTTCAGAACGTACGAGTGCCATACATTTAGTTGTCCATATTATTAATTGTAATAATACTATTTAATAGAATATTTAAACGCCATACTAAATAATGGTTTTCCGAATCCATGCATACAAACTACATACTACTTTCTGGTAGCCATTTTACCTGGTACCATTTTATTTTGTAGGAGGTCACAGTTCTAACCTAACCTAACCTACTTTCTGATAGCCGTTTTATTTTATACGAGGTCACAGTTCTAAACTAACCTAACCTATACTTTCTGGTAGCCGTTCGGTTTTTGGGGGATCAACTGTTCTAACCTTACCTACTTTCTGATAGCCGTTTGCTTTTTGGGGGATCACAGTTATAACCTAACCTAACCTATACTTTCTGCCTTCTGGTAGCCGTTCGCTTTTTGGGGGATCAACTGTTCTAACCTAACCTACTTTCTGGTAGCCGTTTGCTTTTTGGGGGATCACAGTTCTAACCTAACCTAACCTACTTTGTGCGAAACAATTTGGATGGCAAATGATATTATGGCTGGTGATAATTATGGCTTACAATGATCATGACAAAGGATATTATTGAAATTGATTTTATGGGAAACAAAGTTTCTGGCACGTGACTAATATAGAAAACAATGAGTATTGCATATGTAATTATGGGAAACAATATAATGGCTGTTGACTATTATGGCAAATGAAATTCTGGCAACTGAGTGTATGCCCTGCACCGGAACGGTCTAGTGGGCACAGCCTTATACATACATACAGTCAATATTTTTTTTACATGTGTCGGTACGAGCACTCGAGCAGTCGAGCACGGTCTGGTTTGGACGGAAAAGTGGGCACAGTGTCGTGTGTCAATGTCAACATTGCGATTCTGATTCGATCGATACCTCTTTAGTGTTGTATCAACACCGGTTTGAATTGTTTTTTTTATTTTAAATGTCATTGTTGCACAAAGATATTTAAAATAAAACAGTCTATCCCTGCTGGCTGAATTGGTCAGTCATGGTGATCCAAGGCTGGCCCTTGGATCGCCATGACTGACCAATTCAGTGCTTTTTCCGGCCCTATATATTAAGGATGACTACATATACAGGCTGGTCCAAACCTTGACGTCAACAATTTTTTTATCATTCCTCACGTCGTGGGCTATTAGAATATACCTACCCTACCCCATGTATGTTAGCCGCATTTTCGTAGTTTTCGAGTTATGATTTTTTTACTTTTGTTAAGAAATACCGGGGTGAAGCATACTTAGCATTATAATCCTTTACAAACAACGCAGTTGTACAAAAAAACAACATACTCAGTTGGCTGCGAGTTGGAAAAAAAAGACAAAAGTCAAAGTTTTACGGTCAAGCATGTCAAGCTTAGATTTTGCGCCTAAATAAAAAAAAATACAAGTGTTTATTTACAAGGGCTTTCAGTTATTTTAGAAACTGCTAAATCCTGAGTTTTTAAAAAGGTAAAAAATGTGACGCTTAATAATCATAATTCTAAAATCATAAGTCTAAAAAGGCTGATAGCCCACGACGTCAGGAATCGAAAAAAAAAAATTGACGTCAGGGTTGGACCACTCTACTCTGTATATAATTGAACATCAGTTGCCCAATGTCCAGCTATTATTAACCCCTGGTAAGTCTGGGGAGTTTGAATTGCTTATTTAATAAGAAATGCACATAAAAAATTATTGAAACCTTGACACGATGTGCATCAGTTCACTGGCCAAGGCAGGGAATTAGAGATAAATTCAGATTAGACTTGACGTCCATTATGCTTCCAAAAACAATTAATTTTATCTTAACAACAAAAAATGGTCGTACACTTGATAAATGTCGCAAAAAACTTAAGTACTTACGATACGTGTATGTAAACTACTGCAATCTTATTAATCACTGGAGCCGATATAACATTCTCATTAATTATTTTTGGGTCGACGAACTTACAGCTGTGAACTGTGAATAACCATAGGATTGATTTATTTCGTGACTAGAGTAGTCACGAAATAAATTTTTACTTATATAAATTAATTTTCCGTTTAATTCTCGATTATGAGAGATTAACTCAGGTTTTCCGCTTTGAGTCGGGTTGATGTAGTTAAGTAGGTAGTACCTACCTAACTACAGGTACTCAAATAACTTTTTAGAACTACAGTAGTAGGTAGGTCCGTTCATCATCATCATCATTTTAGCCATTTGTCGCCTACTGCTGAGCATAGGCCTCTCTTCGCGTACGCCATTTGTCCCGGTCCTGGGCTAAACTCATCCAGAAGTGACCCGCAATCTTCCGAATGTCATCTACCCAACGAACCAAGGTATGTAGGTCCGTTACCGGCAGTTAAGTTCCAGTAGGTATATCTGAAGATATAACAAAATCGCATAGGGTAGATCAAGGCGAATACGATCGTAGGCGGCCGCAGCGTGCAGGAAGATCAACCCTAACGCGGGATGCTGATTAAGTAGTTGTCCGTGGTTACTCGTGATCTTATGAATGTGACAAAAATGCTTAACTTGATCCGTTTCGCCCTGCGGTCCGATTCGCCTCGGTCTAATCTAACCTATTTGCTTTTTTTTCCATTTTGTCCAATTGGTAAGAGGTAAGACCTGAGACCAACCTTAAAACATTCTAACAAGGTAAAAACATATACCTACCTAATAGTAGGTATTATTTACATACTGATATCTCGACGGTCATACAATGAATCTGCAACATTGATGTGCGTTACGAACCCTTTTTTTTTAATAGGTACAAAATGCCCGGTGGTTAACCCCCGTCTCACCTGACGGCAAGTGACGACTGAGGGCCTAAGGAGACGGTCACTGGTTCAGTAAGCAGAATAAGTAAATAATACCTACATCATTCGAAATTCACTCTTACATTGATAGGTAACTCCTAAAACCTAGATCGCATTGTCAAGGAATAGGTACGGTGGTGATATTGAGATTGCGAGGAAATTAAGCGGAATCTAAAATTTTACTACTTCATCTGAAAGCGGCCACCACTCTGTCAACATTTTGGTCCACCTGTCATCACTCTGCCTAGCAACATGTCCCGCCCAGTTTCATTTTAGTTATCCCACGTCTTGCACCTTGGTGCGACGCCGGATCTCTACTCAACATTCCTTACACGGTCCTGAAGCTTGATGGCGCGCGCTCCATGGCTCTCTGTTCCACTTGGATTTTATTTTATTGAATAAACAAACAAATATTGAATTAACAAAAATAAGTTAAATGTGAATTGTGATCCAGGGTGCCATTCTGAGAGTCCGGTAATGACTTGAAAACGCGCGAAGATACGAGGTTTACACAGTAACCTCACCGCATTGCAGAGTTCTAGGAACCGCGCGCGCACGAAACTTACAACCGCATTGAACAGTATTGATACTTTAGTAGCTCTTGCGTTATCAGAAATTTTGTTGGGTAAAAACTTTGGGTTTTGTTAAGTAAGTAAATTTGATAACCGTTTAATATATCCTAATATTATTATAACTTGTTTTGTACTACCTAAAGACGAAGGTATTTAAATGTATACGCACATATTATATAATATACGCGGTATTAAATGCGTTTAGGTACATATGCCCAGACTGACTGACAAATTTATTAACAACAAGCCGAAACGACAGAAACTAGAAAGTTGAATTTATCAGAATTGATTACGTTTATAATGTGTAGGTATAACTAATAAGAAATGATTTTGAAAAAAAATACTTTAAGGAGTATTGAATGTGCCGAAAATTTTAAGTCAGAGGCTTCAAACTGCGTTAGGTACTACGAATTAAAAATAATAAAAGTGATTTCAGCGTTTTTCAAAATTCAACCTCTAATGGTTCAAAGTTTGTAAGGAAATAGAAGGTGACTGTGTATTAAATTGTATTCGTACCTACTGTTGGCGTACTTAAATTGTATTCGTTTTTATTATTAAGTGTGACATGTTTTATTAATAAATTCTTATTTATGGAAATTATATACATTTTATTTTACTGAGAGACCTATAAGATAATTTTTAGTCTAGGTACTCATTAAAGTACAAAAATAAACAACCAAAAGCATGATAGACCATACACAATGTAGGGTTCTATAGTTACCGGCCCTTCACAATAAGTCGTTTTTTAGGGTTCCGTAGTCAACTATAGTTACCCTTATAGTTTCGCCATGTCCGTCCGTCCGTCCGTCCGCGGTCTAGCTCAGTGACCGTTAGCACTAGAAAGCTTAAATTTGGTTGAAATATGCAGTGGCGTAGCTAGGTGACCAAGGGCCCTGGGGCAAAAAAACAAACTGGGACCCTTAAACAATTTATACACACACATGCAGCTCTTTACATTCAATAAGACGTTTGCTAATCAGGTTTTGGGGGCCCCGGGGCAGCGCCCCGCCTAGGCCTTTGTTAGCTACGCCAGTGGAAATATGTGCATTAACCAAGCCGACAAAATGGTAGAATATAAACTGTAAAAATATATTTTGTTAGGGTACCTCCCGTACGGGCGATTTTTTTTCCATTCCAACCCATTTGTGTGGGGTATCGTTGGATAGGGTCTTCTACAACAGTTTTTGGATAAAACTAGTATTTTCTTAAATAATAGCTCCGAAAGTTTAAAACAGGGTATCCCCCCCTCCCCTATCTTACTTATGAACCGTAGATCCAAAAATTTTGAAAAAAATCATGAATGTGAGGCCTAATAAGTACCTTCAATGAAAACTAACCGGTTGAGCCGTTTTTGAGTTATCACTCAAAAACCCATAGTGAAAGCACATGACTGGCATGACGTAAGCGCCGCCAAGTTTCCCGTAAGAAACGACCTTTTGAATTAATGAATTGTAACAGGCCGGCAACTACGGAACCCTACACTAAGCATGGCCCGATATGCTCTTGGCCGGTTTTAATGAATAGTGCAAATTCAATTGAAAATTAATCTAGGGATGATGAAACCTGTTGAATTATGCAATAACATTTAGTTGATAGGATGCAAAATGATCAAAATATCCAAATAAAGTGCACATTAAATTACATTGAGCATGGCCCGACATGCTCTTGGCCGGTTTTATAAGATATTTTGAGACACTTACGTCCTTTGACTATGAAACGACAACATTTTGTGATAACTCAAAAACGACCGTTTTTTTAAAATATAGTTTTCATTGAACCTGCTAGGCCTTACTTCTATGAATTTTCTCATATTTTGTACACGGTACAAAAATTACAAGGGCGGGTCAGACCCTTATTCAGACATTATTTCCAAAAGTTCGAACTTTATAAAAAAATGTTTCAAGTTCCCTATTCTTTTTAATGACCAATCCAACGACACCCCGCACAATTTATAGTGTTGAAGCGAAAAAACACACTGAACACCCTCGGGGTGGAAATTTCCAAAATACTGAAAGTCCGTTGTATAAATAATCTTCCTACAATGTTTTAAGTCTTTAGCGTAAAAAAAGTTTTCCATATAAGATAATAATAATAAATAAACATTGCACCCCTAATTTACCCCCTCAGATGGCAAATTTTCCAAAACGCTATAACTTCTGTTTTGTATCATAATAGTAATTTTCTTACAAAGTTTGAAGTCTACAGCGTAAAAAAAGTTTCCCATATAAGATAATAATAATAAATAAACATTGCACCCCTAATTTACCCCCTCCGATGGTAAATTTTCCAAAACGCTATAACTTCTTTTTTGTATCATAATAGTAATTTTCTTACAAAGTTTCAAGTCTACAGTGTAAAAAAAGAATTGCACCCTTTCAAGGCTGGAACTTTCCAAAATGTTAAAAGTACTTTGTTTTATTCTAAGAAGTAATCTGTCTAAAAATCCCCATATAGTTTCTAGTTCTAGTAGTTCGTCGGCTTCTATATATACGAGTATAGATTAACGTACCCTAAGATCAAGATCATTTGCAGCGCTCTATATTTACAAGTCGAAATAAGGTCAGTGACATTATTTTATAACAATTACGAAATATCTCAATAAAAATTAATTTAAAATGAATTCTAACGGTCCCAAAATGTCAACGACTGGGCAATATTTTTTTACTCCCAATTTACAGGTGCCTTCGCGCTCTCGAAGTTACGAAATCATTATTGCGCGGAGCGACACACGTCCTGTGTCTGTGAGCTCGGAGAGCGGACTGACTGCGCCGGCGTTCCTCCGCATAATTTATTGCAAGTTTTAGGTTAATTTGAAGTGCTCTATTTACGAATATTTACTATGAAATGGTATATATATTTTATATTATTTGGATTCATTATGAGCTGAAGTTTAGGTTTGTATTCTTGTTTTTCACAAATAATCATGTATTTAGCCACACACTGCGGTTATTCTTCGTGTATTCTTTCCGAAACTTGTCGGATTTAAATGTTATTTTTCCGATCAAATTTGTATGCAACCAGTATAATATTTTATACTTATTCCATATAAGAATATCAATCTAATATTATAAAAAAAAAACTATAGCAATACGACTTCAATAAGATCTTGAAATCGATATCAGTCCGAACCTCTCCGAGCGAAAATTGGTAAAACACTTGTTCGGAATAGGTCGATTATTCAAAATACAATAATAATATAGAAAAAATATTACACTTATTCACTTTCTATTGAAACGATCTTTCAATTAATACATTAAAATTTGTAGATTTAGGCCTCTTTACTGGCTAAATCATGTCAAAAAGTTGAGCGAAATTCAAGAAAAACATTACCGGACTCTTAAAGATAAAATAGATTTATATCATAATTACAGGTAATCATCTCATTTCATTAAATATCTAAGTAGGTAAACTTAATTCTCTTTATAGGTAATACATTGCTGGAGTCTATCGGTCAATTCGGTCACTTTATTTGGATGGAATAAAACACGTGCGAGTACCTACATAACGGTAAAACGCCATAAAGCGTTTATTGTCAGTTCGATACCAGAATATTTTTATGGGACAGTTATTGGAGGGGTTTCATGGAAGCATTAAGCTCAGTTCACACTCCACGGCCAAGATACAGTTCCTTTACGTTTGTGGTACGTGCAGGCAGAGATTATAGAGATATAGACGACCACAGCCTAAGAACTTTTTGAAGCTCATGTTAATTGCGCCATCTATGTCATAGCCACCTAAAGATACCGAAAATGTAAGAGAAATGTCACCTGCACTGCTACTCCACCTAGTAGCTACTAGTGTACCTACTACAAGTACGCTATTTGTTACTAGGTGGAGTTGCAGTGCAGGTGAAATTTTTCTTACATTTTCGGTATAATTAGGTGGCTTTGACATAGATGGTGCAATTAATATGAGCATCAAAAAGTTCTTAGGCTGTGGTCGTCTATATCTCTATAGTCTCCGGTATAATAAATCAAATCATTATTGTTGTTCCTCATTTATAAGCATAAATATAATTTCGCACTACTTAACGTAAGCATCGGTGGTTCAGTGGTAGAATGCTCGCCTGCCACGCGGGCGGCCCGGGTTCGATTCCCGGCCGATGCATCATCTTTTTGCTGCGTTTAGGTTTCTTCAGTGTTAATTATTTTAGTAATTTTTTTTAAATAATACCTACATAGAAAGGCTAAGATCGCGGGTACTTGTGGGCCGAACCGAAGGTAGTGGAAGTACCTATACATACATGTATAGTTTGGCCAGGGTTTGTTTTACTTCAAGCATAGATAGAGAGAATCATACCATTTCTTTCTTACGCTAATACCCTCGCTATTAAATAAGGGATGAGTATATCTTATTACTCTCCCGCTGTTACTGGTTACTGCACTTATTGGCCAGCCCAGCCAGACAATATTACATAATATTTTTGTAATTTATGCTTACATAGAAAAAAAATACCATACAAAATAAATAAAATAATTTGGCTAACAGTCTAATCGGTCTAATAAATGCCATGCCACATCATATCTCTTAATTTAGTCGGATGAAGTCTATCTCATTTCATTTCAAAAATAAATAATAATTGCCGAAACCCGGGATTGAACCGGGGACCTTTAGATCTTCAGTCTAACGCTCTCCCAACTGAGCTATTTCGGCTTATGTGTGATCGGCTGAAATAGTAGTATAGGTTATAAATACACTTTTTTTTGTTATAATAGAGCAGCACAGCCTAAGAACTTTTTGAAGAGATACCCAAAATGTAAGAGGAAATGTCACCTCCATCCAGTACTGAATTTTTTAAATTTGTATACCACGGCGGCGGCAAACAAGCATACGGCCCGCCTGATGGTAAGCAGTTACCGTAGCCTATGGACGCCTGCAACTCCAGAGGATTCACATGCGCGTTGTCTACCCTTTGTACTACTAGTACGCTAGTAGTGGTGTACTACTAGTTAGGGAATGCAAACCGGTTATTTTTTGTATGAAAATAACCGGTTTTTCGGTAACCGGTTATTTTCATACAGAAAATAACCGGTTTGCATTCCCTACTACTAGTACGCTATTTGTTACTAGGTGGAGTAGTAGTGCAGGTGACATTTCCTCTTACATTTTCGGTATCTTTAGGTGGCTTTGACATAGATGGCGCAATTGACTTGAGCTTCAAAAAGTTCTTAGGCTGTGGCGGTATATATCTCTGGTAATAGGTATAAATACTGTGTCATGGTGTCTTCATAGTTATGAAATAAACAGAATCCATTCATAACTAATTAGTAATTACGTCTTGGGATGAATAAGACAAGTGGTCTCAAAAGATTACTACGTATATATACTATACCTACCTTAATTACCTTATACCATAGACTTAAGGCTTATACTATAGCATGCTATGGCTATATTCACTCAATCCTTCAGTATGGAATAATAATTTGGGACAGAGCCACGGACTTATATGATGTAGGTATTTCTTGTGCAGAAACAAATATAAGGGCTGTTTCTGGATGTATGCTGCCTAATACCGGAGACTATAGAGATATAGACGGCCACAACCTAAGAACTTTTTGAAGCTAAAGTCAATTGCGCCCCTGTCCGAAAGCCTATGTACAGTCAGCTTCAGAGATATGTGACCCCCCTCCAGCAATAGACAAATGTGGTCGCTAGTTCGAACCCCAGCATAAGAATCACACTTTTTGCTTTTTTTTAACTTTTTTTTATAATACTAGTTTAATATTTTTTTACATTACCACAAATATTTATTTTATACGTTTTGTTATTCCTTATTACCTACTCAGTTATTAACTCGGTAACATACCCTTTTAAACAATTTTTAACTAGAACAATAATTTCGTTAACTTCACAAGCGTCCGTGCAGCGTGATGGATAGTGTAACAGACTAGAAAACACTAGGTTCGCGGTTCGAATCTACGTAGAGGATACTTTTTGTATTTTTATACTTCTTCTTTTTTATTAACAATTTATTAACTTCCTATTTAATATAGTAAGTTTAATTAAAATAGAAGTTAAAATCTTTTTTTAAGGACTAATAATGAAAATTCCATAGTCACTGGTAACTTTTTATTAACTAAGTAGGTATTTAAATACTATTATATTAAATATTGTTTACTAACTGAATAATGGGGGTAATATATATATATATATGACAGTAGATATATTATGCGTATTCTGTAAACTGATTACTATATATTTTACAGCTAAATAATTATTTACTTATTAAATTATAATGATAATGTGTAGTCAATTATACATCAGTGAAACTTCAAGTTAACAAGTAAAATACCTTTAGATTAACTCTTACTGTTTAAAATTGTGGTATTGGTGGTCTGCATGCTGTTAAACTTTATAAGGCATTACACTTTGGTTGTTTACTTTAGATTATACCTACATTTTACTTCATTGAGTAGAACCGTAAAAACAAGTTGGGTCATAACTTTTTTTATAAGCAATACCAAACTACTCGGTTAAAAGTGAAGTGTATAGTTTCCCTTTTCTTTGATTATAAATTAATATTCTTATTGCATTTAACACAATTTTTCAGTTTTACTTTAGACAGAGATGGCGGGACACAGCGGTGGGAGTTGTGGAAATTGCGGGAAGAGGCTTTTAAGTATAAAATGGGCTATTCAAAAAACAATTTAAAAAATGAGTATAGGTTAGACCGCCCCTCGCCCTACCAGTCTGTATGCCATTATCAATATGTAATACGTAATCTAAACCAGCTATTTAACGTTGCAAAGAGAAACAACATGTTATCAAAGATAGCAATAATTCATCTCTTAGCACGTTACCAATGCAATGCAACCTTACCACAATCTTAGTAAGCATAGGGTATTTCTCCACTAATTGGGTCGAATTCAAACAGCTCCCATTAAATGGCTAACAATATGTATGGTTTTTAAAGTAGAAATTAACCAGTTACCACTTGGAAAAGCCTACTTGTCTAAGCACTATCTTGTTATTTGCAAAAAAAAACAATATAATTTGTTAGACACTACTTATACAATAGCGTCATTATACCTACTCATTATTTTAAAACTTGCATGGAGTAAATATTTGCCCAATAATGGAGAAATACCAACAACACCATTTTTTCACAATTTTTACTAATAACGTAGAGGATAACCTTTTTTTATCTTCCACCTATTTTAGCCGGCTTTTCATGCTTGAAACCATGTTTGAACATACATTGATGTTCCTCATCAACTCCCACTTTCTATAAACTTCTTCGTCTAAGTTTTGTCTTGATTTGACTTGTGTAGGGTCCCAAAGCACCATAAATTCTCAATAGAATTGAGGTCAGGGCTTTTAGAAGGTCAATCTAATACAGTGATGTCTGTTTGTAAGGCTAACCACTCTTTCACTATACGGGAACGATGCACTGCACTATTGTCTTGCACCAATGATTTATGTCTTGCACTAAATAAATTTGTCCTTCGGGATAGGCGCCGCGAACGGAAGGCAACATGACGTCACGTAACACTTCGAGGTATCCCTCGCTGTTCATTCGGCCTCCAATTTCAACGAGCTGCTCGGGCCCCATAGATGACATCCAGTCCCAATACGCTAAAAAAAAAAATCTCATGAGCATACCATAACTTGAAAAACGTAAAACTGAAATCACAGCTTTTTTTAAAGTGCAGGTAATGAAAATTGTATACTTAATATAATTTACTCACCTAATGATATCCTTCCGCTTGTTCTAAGGTCTAGCATATTTTTGGGGTCAAATCGCTCTCCACTTCTGCGCCACAATATTTTTCTTCGATCTTCGTCTGACTTAAAATATTTCTCGTCAGTAAATACGATATAACGATTCTCACCCATCTGCGAATCGTATTTCTCTGCAAGTAAAAATACGTATTAAATTTGCTCGTTTATGATAAAACTTAAAAAATTCAAATAGCTTTAAAAATAAACATGGCTCTAAGACTATACCTATTACTTCACATAAAAAAAGCTGCCGATTAAAAGACTTTTCCGTTAAGTATATTTTTCTATCTTATCCCATATATAGGTAAACACACGACAGTAAATCCTCACAACAAAATCTGGTGGCTTAACTTATTGATAACATTTTACTATTTTTACTAAAAAATAAATGTCTCAATGGAGTCACAGGTTACAAACTTACCGTTATATTCAGTACTCGTGGTATTTGTTTAATACTTTTGTTCTCTTCCCAAAGAACCACAATTTTATCGAACCATATTGTCATTGAAACACAAAAAAACGGACGGGGGCAGTTATTCAATTGCTTGAAATGCAAAAGGATTTAAGAAGTCGAGAGATCGTAATTGCGTTGCGACACAGGTATGATTCGCACACGCAAATTATGACTTACCCTCAAACAAATTTTCTCCACAAAATAACTAGACGCATTTACTCCAGTAAATTAAACCTTAAAATGTAATTGGTAAAAGTCGTTGTTAGTCGTCTGTGGAAATAAAATGAGGGTAGGAAAATATTGATAAACCAAAGACATTACTAATATGATCCAAGACAAGCTTGCAAAACAGGGACGGGTATAGATATAATAGTTCGAACAGAATATCTATGTTAAGGGACCTTGATGTCGATGGCGCTTACGCCATTATCAGCGATGCTCCAATGAAAATGCAACGCTGCGCAACCCGATGCGGCATAAGCGCCATTGACAATAAAGTCCATTTTTATAGATTTTGTTATAGTTCTCTATTGCCGGTCAGCCTGCTAAGAACTGGTTCATATTTTTGTTGTGTAGTCCAAGTGTTACGATAGCCCAGCGGAAAAAAGCCGGACTAATGTATGAGTGAAGCGAATATGAGTGTGAGCCCGAGGCCCCAGGATCGATCCCAGCTTAGCTAACAAGCACATTTGAGATATTTCATTTTTGAAAGAATTAAATGACAGTGTGGTAAATGCCGATTCTCGTGTCGAACGAGAGTTCCAGTTTTACACCTAGGGGGGTCACATATCTCTGACGCTGACTGTACCTATATGTAAAGAGTAAACATATTTTTGACGTCGACTGTACCACAAGCAAACTTATCACTCTGTTATCACTGAAGCAAAAAAAAACGTTTTGTTTATGTGTAGGGTGCGTTGGGGTAAGACCGAAAGGGTTTTCGACGAGATAAGCAGTGTTTTCTTGAAAGCTCCATTGTACAAACTACATGAGGACCAGGAGTTCGATTTTTGAATCTCACCGGTGACTTTTTTTGTATGCAGCCGATGACTATTTAGTACGAAATAAGTCACCCGATGAGATTCAAAAATCGAACTCCAGGTACATGAAACTATGAATTTAGTAAAGAGAACATATTTTTCTTTATATATAATTTAAAAAAAGATTCTTTGTCGTACTTTAACCCGCTTATTCATAAACGTACTTCAAACCTCATTTAACTAAATCATCTTTTGTCCTAATCCGTCACATTGACAGTTGTGTTTGTTAGAAACAGACAAAATACATTTTAACTAAATGAGGTTTGAAACACGTTTATGAATAAGCGGGTAAGTATTTAACTTTGAATAAAGTTACACTTGTGACTAAAAAAATCGTGGGGCAAGATGAAAAGGTTATGGGTTAAGATCAAAATAGTTTTTAAAATCGTTTATACGCATCGCAGGTATATTTGATGCATACTCTTCCACACTATGGCAACGTAGCTATTTAAAACTTTACTTCAAATTTGAAAAAAGCCATAAATTACCTAGAAAATTCAATTTTCCAAAAAGTGATATTTCAATCTTACCCCATTTTGCGGTGAAGTGGACTAGGGTTCTCAAACTACTGCAATGTTCAAAACATAACCACAAAAATATAAATGAGTTTTCAATAGAGTCCTGTTTAGTTTAATTAATGTACTGCAGAAGTAGTATAAACAGCCTCGACAGTACTACGCGTAGTACTGTCGAGGTTGTTTATACTACGTTTACTCGTAGTACCTAGGTATATTGAAAGCAACAAGTTATCCCTCTACAGTTTGAGAACCACTTACTATCACTATGAGATTGGAAAGCGGGTTTAGATAAAAAAAGAAGTATTGCCGTCTTATCCCACGAAAAGTCACCGGGTCAAGATAAAAACTCAGCAAATAATAAAGATAATTTTTAATTCTCATTGACAGGTGACTAAAATAACAACAACGAGCAAACGTATCAACTCAGAATATTTATAGCTGCACTGAAAAAAAAGTTACAGGACATGGGGTAAGATAAAAAAACAGGTTTTGATGTCGAAAAATACACCTTGTCGAAAATTGCCAATAACTCATTTCCACTCTCACTTAGCGGACGGAACCGACTGAAGGGCGGGGGACAACAAAATTGAGTTCCCAATAAAGGGGTCAGGAACAAAAAATGTGCCAGAAGCTGGGAGCTACAGACGGTTTTTTATCTTCCCCCATTTTTCATCGTATCCCAACGCACAAAATATAATATAATACGCATAAACGCACAAAGTATAATTGACAAATGCTTTTATAGCATACAAGAATTCCTAAAATATAAGTAGTTATTAAGTAGATTCGACTTAAATTAACATATGTGTGCCTGTAAGGTAGATTTTAATTTTAATGATACAACCATTGTATATTTTCATGATACCATGATACTGTACATACCTAAAATTGTGCATAATAAACAATTTTCATTTTCATACATACATACATACATACATACATACATACAATCACGCCTATATCCCAAAAGGGGTAGGCAGAGATCGCGGATTTCTATTTGCTACGATCAATGCAGCAAAACGGCTCTCCGTGAGCCACTTCTCGCCCCTGTGAAGAACGAAACCCGTTTTTCATTTTCACCATATTTGAACACAGCATGCTGCCATCTGCCTCCATTTTTTGTTACTACTTAACTACTTACTTACTTCTTGACGCTTGGCGGTCACCGTAGTCTGTAAGGGACTGCAACGGCGGATCGGGTGACGGTAGTGTCATGGTAAAAGATACTGCTACTCGCCGCTAGATGGCGTGCGTATCAAAATATGTTGTTATGGTTGTTAGATTGCACCGTGTGATATAAAGTAGATGGCGTTGTATTTCATTGCCTAAAAATAAAAGCTTTACATTCATTGTCGTTTGTGTGCGTGTGGTAATACTAGTATTAGGGCATGAAATACCGGTTGCTTATATGGGCTACTACCGGTATTCCGGGATTGCCCTTACAAATAATACCGGTATTGCACGCCCTAACTAGTAACACAGACTATAGAGACATAGACGACCTCTGCTAGTATAGTATAGTATAGTGTAGTATTCAACTATGTTTTTTTCTTATGATTACTAAATCATATTTTGCCCTTAAAAATCATTCTAGCCAGAAGGTAAGTTAGTGTACATCCCCATCCCCACGTCACTAGTGATTCACAACAGCTGAGTTCATTATGACACCTAGCCGGATCAAATATTAACAAGACTCTAATTTAAAGTATACCAAGATGTAGGTGCAGTCACCATTAAATATATTTGATCAGTAAATAATATCTAACAGTAACTTAAAGTGCACGAAAGAGAAGGGTAAAATTTTTTATAAGTAGTTCGTACTACTTACTTAGGTACTGGTTTTACTTGGACGCATACAATCGCACATGTTCGTCATCGGAATGAGCAGTGTACATAAGCTTAAATCCGATTGTATGCAATGGTCGGGCATTACTGACAAATCGGATCCCCGAAATTAGATGGTATGCCGTGGGTGTGGATTACAGAATAATTGGACCCGGTGCCGAAACAAAGAGTTCGTTTGTTGTTTTAATAAAGGGTGGTAAGTTGTGTAAGGCGCGATTAAATAAAACCCTTAATTCACATCGCTTGCGACTGTTGCTTGAAACGGAACCAGTTTTAATAAGAACTCCGAATAAGGCAATATGCATTGTGCATATAGAGCTATATGCACAATGCACATTAGCGGAATTCAGCTGCAAAGACCAAAATTGCCCAGAAGAAGTATATCAGGCCGGAATTATCTGTAGTTTCATATAAAAACTCAGCTACCATAGACAAATTTCCGACTTATATAGGTATGATAGCTGAATTCCCCTCAAATGTGGGGCTCTAAGGTTTTAAGAAATGTTTGTGTTGAGTTGAAACCACAAAAAGTCGAACCTAAACGAAATTTCCATGATTTGGGCAGATACTTTAGTGGAGCCGCTCCGCAAACATATTACGATTGGTACCTATACCTAACTCATTCTCCTAGCGTTTGTCCCGGTCTTGCCACGGCTCAACTGCACCTGGGGTCCGCTCGGCAACCTAATCCCAGGAATTGACGTAGTGAGTTGAGGTCAAGGCTGATGCCTTGATATCCACTGATTTGGATTTATGATTGTTTATTTATATTGACTTTTAGTTTGAATACATATAGAATATTTTAATATAAAACGACCAGTAATTTAGAGGTTTCTAACCAACCTATACAGTACGTTATCTACGTAGTTAGGTAACTTATAGAAGACCCGAAGAGAACACTTTTTTCCAGATGAATCTATTGAGTGTAGGATAATAACGTTGAATTCGCTCCGAATCATCCTGCAGAAAAAGACCAACGTAGCGTCATTGTCTCCACAGGTTTAAAGGACTGAGATGGACCCTACCACGTGCTCACTGTGCATGTGCAACAACAGCAGCCGGCTTACCCGTTCACCCCGGACGATGATCGGAGGTGAAAAATCACGGGATTTCCGCGCGACATAATTATATTTGCATACTTTATTGAATCCGATTCCATTTGCATTTATTGCGCCTTTTTTTGTACAATTTTATTGATATTTATATTTTATTTGAAATAGTAAGGACGGCAATTTTATACTGTACCTACCTACCTGTAAGATCATTTCTTGGCATTGTTAGGCTAAACCTACACTAGCGTAAGTAGTGTGGGGTTAGCCTTAATGTCGTACATACAATACATTAGGTACAGAAGAAGTAATAAGGTATGAGGTCAACTTATAAGATTGCTTATAATATGGTATAGGTCCTGTACTATTATTTATACAGTCGACGTCAAAGATATGTTTACACTTGTTCACCATACTCCTTTGTAATAAGGTGCAAAAGTGTAAGCATATATTTGACGTCAACCGTCGACTGTATATAGATACTTGCTTACCTATGTGCTTATCCCCGAGAGATGACATCAAACTTTCGGGCATAAGTACTTACTTACATACAGACACCCGTCCAACTTCTTAGGTGACCGTACTAATTAAATAAAAAGAAACTCAGACAAAACAATCTATCTAAAAACATTATATAGGTACTGTATGGTCTAGGTAGGGAGGGATAGGTAGGCAACAATGAGTTACGACACCACTGTCTGTGTTATTTCCTTATCGCAATAGATACGAAAGTGCAGTCCGACATGTGTGACTCAGCTGTGACACACGCAGCGACAATTGATTGATTGTTACAATTATAATCGACATAAAAGGGCATAAAATGATCACATTGATCACACAGCAAATATTAAGTACAACTGCGGAAAAATAAAATACAAAAAGATGCGCCCAACGTGGGGCTCGAACCCACGACCCTGAGATTAAGAGTCTCATGCTCTACCGACTGAGCTAGCCGGGCTGTTAGTATCCTGCTTGAAATAAGGGATTGAGTTTTGATAATGTTATCTTCGAATCTTGATGCCAATAATTTTGTAATAATATAAATGTTTACTCATAAAGTTAACTGTGAGTTAACTACAGTTACCTATATTACATCCCGCCGTTGCGTCCGCTACGATGAAATACCATCCTGAATGAATTTGTTTCTTAAATAGATGCCGTAGGTACCAGTACGTAACGGTACATACTTTTATCGTGTAAACACTGTAAACTATCTTTACTACTAGTTTGTTTTCTGGTATTTTGTAGATCCTGGTAATGGCTAGTAATTACTTAGATAGCAAGTTTAAGTACCATGTGCTTTTAACTTTATTAAAGTAGAAATGTTTACGGTTTACGATTATGTGCTTAAATATTACGAAAGTACCTACTACATACTTGTTAATTTATTAACGAGGCTGTTTGAAATTACTTAAGTCTATAGGTATCTATATACAGGGCGTCCCAAAACTATGGGACATGAAGGGGAAGTACCTTAAATATCGTAGATAGGGTATTTTGCTGAAAGCAGACTTTATGTTTTTTTTTAAAGTTAGTAATTCTACATTCAAAGATTTTCTAAAAATTACTTGCTTCGTCTGGGAATCGAACTGACTTAAATGTGAAAAAAAAATCACCCCTATTTTTATGATGCCAATGGAAAGAATAGCAAAAAAATAATAACTCTTCTTTAATAACACAGTATTTTAAAAGAAAGGAACAACGTGAAATTAATCATTTTAATTAAATTAAAAACTGCCGAAGTCAATTAAGTAGGTAATTTGGAAATATTTAAAAAAATCTTTGAATGCAGGATTACTCAGTTTAAAAAAAAAACATAAAGTCTATCTACGATATTTAAGGTACTTCCCCTTCATGTCCCATAAGTCCCATAACTTTGGGACGCCCGGTATACATACCTTCCCACCATTCACCATCAATAAAAAGCAACATTTGAAATATATTCAGTTGAAGTAGATCATAACGGTTATACCTAAATATGTAGGTAACAATAAAATTTTATAGGTTTAGGGTCCTCCAATAACAATTAACTGTATCGGCATTGCCGGCTGTCAATTGAATTGACGACGACGCTGCGATATTTATTTTATTTAATTTTGACTAGATAGTAGACAAGCAATCATTCCTACTTTCTATAAGAAAACTAAGTATAAATAAATGAGTTGCATGTTCCTATTTTAATAGTATGAGTGTTTGTAGTTTGAAAACCGGCCTAGTAGTTAGGGAGGCGAGGTAGCTAAATGGCGTAATTCAACGGCGCCGTCGAGACCTATCAAAATCGAAAGATAAAATAATTTCGAAAAGAAAAGCTCGTATGGCAAAAACCATTTTAGCGGTGGGTTTGGCGTGTACAGTTTTTCAAAAATGTTAAAAAAAACAGTTACTTGGGCATTCTCGAGCGCGTCAGATATTCATACTACGTATGCCCCGAGTGCCTCTGATAACAACGGTATACTAATCTGCCGGTTTGCGTGGTGGGGGTAGGCATATAAAGTAGTCAAAAATGCAAAAAAAAAAAATTTACTCGAGCGCGTCAGATTTTCGGAAGGGGTGTTAAGTAGGCCCCAAGGAAGCTCCCTTTAAAAAAACTGACGATTTCGGCGTGACGATAAGTTACGATGAATTTTTGAAAATGCAAAAAAAAAAAGTTTTTTTGAAATACTCGAGCGCGTCAGATTTTCATAGGGGAGGTTTATCTCGGTATCCTGAAAGCATATTTTTTTAATCTGACAAAAATGTTGGTGGGTTCTCTTAATCTGACCGAAAAAGGTTTAACTTTCAAGTCAAAAAGTTTTAACTTTGGAAAAAAATGTAAAGACACCTTTTTTGTGTAAAATAAAATTACCTTTTTTGTTTATTTAAACTTTTTTTTGTAAAATGTATCGTTCGCGACTTATATGCCGTAACGCGTTCTTAGGAAGACGAAATGGCTCCTCCACACTTCCGGTCATGCGGAAACCGGCAGATTTTGTATTTTTAGTAAGTTTTAGATTATATTCTTCAAAACAAAATAAAAAAAAATCGCGCTCGAGAATGCCGGATTAACGTTTTTTTTTACAAGTTCGCGACCCTATAATATAACTCGGCGGCGTCAAGGACTTATCGTCAGATTAGTTAAATTTAGTCTTTAAACACTAAAATCAACCCCCAATATCTTAAACTGACGCGCTGGAGTATTTCAGACTATCCATTTTTTTTTACTAATCTGATCGTCTATCCTAGGCGCGCGTCACTACATATAGAGCTAAATACTTTACAAGGTTGTTCTATTAGGTCTAAGGTATCTCTCATATCTTAAACTGCCACGCTCGAGTATTGCAGAAAATTCCCCTATTCGCCTCCCTAACTATAGTGCGAGTAGGACTCGCGCAAGAAGGGCTCCGTACCATTAGCTATATTAACCGCAAAAAAATGATCTCTGTTGTATGAGGGCCTTGAATATTTATTATTTTTTAGTATTTGTTGTCATAGGGGCAACAGAAATAGATCAGCTGTGAACATTTCAACTGTCTAACTATCACGGTTCATGACATACAGTCTGGTGACGGACATAAACGGCAAAAAAATCATGTTTGTTGTATGGGAGCCCCCTTATTTAATTTATTCTGTTTTTTAGTATTTGTTATTATAGCGGCAACCGAAATACACTTTGTGAAAATTTCAAATCTCTAAATATCACGGTTCATGAGATACAGCCTGGTGACAGACGGACAGCGGAGTCTAGTAGTAGTAATAGGGTCCCGTTTCACTTTGGGCACGGAACCTTAAAATTACTAAAAAGTATTAAAAACCTCCTTGGGTTCAATTAACGGCTGACATAGAATAGTTACATGAAAATTATAACGCATACTTATATCTCTTATATCTCTCTTAATAATATATTAAAAATATTTATAACGGGTTACTCACGTAATTTTTGTCGATTTTTGCTCGACATGTTTCGATCAATTTACGATGATCATTCTCACGAGCGGCCTTCCGCGACGGCTCGTGAGAATGATCATCGTAAATTGATCGAAACATGTCGAGCAAAAATCGACAAAAATTACGTGAGTAACCCGTTATAAATATTTTTAATATGTTAGAGTCTCACGAAACTCTCTTAATAATGTTTATATAGTTACCCGCTTATTCATAAACATATTTTAAACCTCATTTAACTAAATCACCTTTTGTCCTTATCTGTCACTTTGACAGTTGTGTTTGTTAGAAACAGACAAAACATAATTTAACTAAATGAGGTTTGAAGCACGTTTATGAATAAGCGGGTTATTATTTAATTTACTTATACTCATAAATCTTATAATACCCTATTGTTACATAAGCATAGAAACCATTCGTGATTCTTAATCAACATAGAGTAGGCGCCATGCGACATCAGAAAGGCATCATTGGTATCAATCTGAACACAGAAGATAGTAACAGTCAACGAGCTCATACACTGTAACGTCTTTCTTCGTCTAGACATTACCTTCGAAATCAGTATGCCGAAGGTATCGTTCGCAGGAAGTTGAGCTCTAGCAGTATTATTCGCATTTGATGCGCAGGCGCCGGTGAGTCGAATTCTCAGGCAAACTGCTATATCGTGACCTAAAGATCCGTAATAGCGGGTATTCGTAAAGCTTATAGGTGTCTACTGGTTCTTTTGAGTGTAAAGCTTGAGCGATTGAAATGGCCTAACCGGACAGTTATCCCGGGTCCTCGATCACGCTACTCGAGCTCGAGACCCATATGCATCAGTTGCTAATAGGGGATAATACTGCAATGTTCTGCCGCCAGAGTGCAGCACTAGCACATCGGTAAACCATAGAGTTCTTAATACATACTTAATTAGGCCTTAAACAGTTTTTTTACAAGTTTTCATAGATAGTTCATAACGAATAAATGTCATTTGTGCACCAAGGCGGTTTGTTTATAGAGGGCCTACTTATCGTGAAACGACAGAATTGAAATTTTGACATCTGCTCTGCCTCTCTATACCTAGCTCGAATATGTAAAAGTGACAGAGAACCAGGTAACGAAATTTTTATTTTCGTGTTTCGCGGCAGGCCCGCTGTTTGTGCTAATGCCGCCCCCTACGCAGAGTTTGGCGTAATATTCCCTATTAAGTCCTAACATTGCTTTTTAAAGGTAAATATCAAGTGAAAGAAATGCCCAGCCGGACTTTTAACCAAAGGTCTTCTTGATGCATCTTTTCCCCGAAACCGAAATTAGCCAGGTTAGTCACCTTCAATACCTTCATGTCTTCGCCCTATTCTGTCTAATTTGGTTTAGCTAATCTGAAGATTTCGTTACCTACGGTAGGAAAATGTTTTATTTACTAAAAACATCAAGTCTATACCTTCAATTCATACAAGCAATATCATTTAGATTTAAAAATGTAGGTACGTACCTACTTATTAACTGACATTGACATACTGCATTATGCATTTTTAATTAAATTGATGAATTATGAATTCATGTTTTTCTCTCTGACATTGTTTACACTGTTCATTCAGTTTAGTAACGGTCTATATTTTATTATAAAAAAACGTTAAATTTAATTAAAATTAAAAAAAGTTGACATAAAAATAACAATTTTTAACTATCTGTGTGCTGGTAAAACGTTGATTTAAGTAAGTTAATAAAATAATAAAAAAAAATAAACGTATTTCAAACTTCATATAAGTAAATCATCTTTTGTCCTTATCTGTCACTTTGACAGTTGTGTTTGTTATAAAGAGACATAACATAACATAATTGAACTAAATGAGGTTTGAAACACGTTTATTATGAATAAATGGGTAGATGTAGGTATATGTGCCAGTGGCGGCGCGTCCATAGAACACGATTCCCGTCGGCTTGCCTAAGTTTCAGGGGCCTGAGCAGTTTTCCTACTGCTCATGAAGAAATTTTAAGCCTAATTCAGCACCGTCTTGACTAAGAAAAATTTTGACCCACCGCCACTGATATAAGTTTAACGGTTTAACGAACTCCTGCTGTGAACGTAAATAAAATAATTCTGCTAAATTTAAATATACTTATTTCGTTTGAGAGCATCGTCCTCTAAAAGCTTCAAGATAACTTGATTTACCAAGATAGACGGATAATTAAGAGTTAATTAAGTAAATTTAAAGGAATTTGTATATTTTGACAAGAAAGTATAAAATTAAATAACTTCATTATAGCATTTAAAAACTTTCGCATTTTGTACTCACACCAACTAACAACTAGACATCGGAAATCAAGGAATAGTAGATTGTGTATAAAATGTCATAATCGACATTAAGTACTTAGATAAGGGATAAGTTTAAGATCTTCGTCTCATCGATTGAAAAGATCCTTGGATTTCCTGGTCATGCAATTATATATTTTGTAGTTCGCAGTGCCTTGGTTTTTTCTGTAATTGTAACTGATTTGGAGAAATAAAATTAAAAAATCATATAAGGCGCACTAAGCGATTTAAGATGAATTTTCTTTCGCGATCGCTCCAGCTGTGGAATGAAGTGGACCTTGCCCAAGGGACTAAATTATGGAGTTCTTTAAATTTTTTTTTTTTTGTAAAATATTTTTTTTATGGTTACAATGTTTTGCTGTTTTTGAAAAGTGATGCTTGGAATCTCCTAGTAAGTAATACATATACTTGTGGCAGAAGACCCCGCTATTAACTATGCAGGTTTGTGTATTTATTGTAACCGGACATGTCTAAGAACACATTCAGCACCGAGAACCCGACAGTCGTGTTGTCTGTTCGTAGCTACTACGCGCTACATACGAGGAATACCTGGCTACGTGCCACGAGCGTAGCGCGTAGCGCTACGCGGTTGCGAAAGTGTTAAAGCATAGCTAGCGTATAATATATATGTATGTATATGAACTTAAAGTAAGTAAAGTTAATATATTTACATACATGCAATTTTGAATATTTGTATTGAGAAAATTTAATTAGACTTTAAAGTGTATGCACAGTTAATTACAGCAAAGGTTGGAAAAATATGTGTGTGTGTGTGTGTGTGTGTGTGTGTGTGTGTGTGTGTGTGCGTGTGTGTGTGTGTGTGCGTGTGCGCGTGCGCGTGCGTGTGCGTGTGCGCGTGTGTGTGTGTGTGTGTGTGTGTGTTTGTGTGTGTGTGTGTGTTGTGTGTGTTGTGTGTGTGTGTGTGTGTGTGTGTGTGTGTGTGTGTGTGTGTGTGTATGTGTGTGTGTGAATTCAAGTTCTATAAAACTGGAGTGTACCAATTTTTAAGGAGAGTCAACGCGCATGCGACATTTCTGGAGTCTCTCCATAGCATAGACTACAGCATCTGCTTACCATCAGACGACCAGTCATATTCGCCACGTGCGTGTTATTACAGAAATAGGTAATGAACGGTCCTTATGACTGGTTCGGTTGATAATGTCATTGTCGTCCAACTGTCTGTAATACTCGTATACCTACTGTCGTGTCTTGGTCGCCGTATAGGCCTGGTTACACCTAACGAGTACAGTGGCGAGACAGTAAAATACCATTCGGCCGAGAGAGTAAAATGGCCCGGCCCAGTACTCGGCGATGTGTTTAGACCTTGCGAGTACTCGGTCGAGAGTACTGACTCGCCACTGTCCGTGTGTGTCTGTTTCCATTAACAACGATATGGCCCCTTACAATCAGTCAGGCTGTATTGTATTGTATTCATGTGGGCTCTACGTAATGTAAAAACCGGCTAAGTGCGAGTCGGATTTCCGTATCATTATCTATAAAAAACGCCAAATAATCATATCTGTTGTATGGGAGCCCCCTTAAATGTATTTTTTATCCTGTTTTTTAGCTTCTTTATTCTTTATTTGTTGTTATAGCGGTAACAGAACTACATCATATGTGAAATTTTCAGCTGTCTTAACTATCGCGGTTCATAAGATACAGCCTGGTGACAGACGGACGGACGGACAGCGGAGTCTTAGTAATAGGATCCCGTTTTTACCCTTTGGATACGGAACCCTAAAAAGTAAACGTGGAAGGCGGTTAATATGTATAAACCACCATTAATAGTCTAACTACTATATACATATATAAATATTGGGGTGGGTAATTTGTTGTGGGCACCCCATGTCCTATCAGTTTCTTTTTGAATGCAAATACCATCATTGGCATACGAGTGAAAGCCCATTTCAGCAAATGGGTTGTCAAATGCACTCGCGGCTTGGGGTCGGATCCGTCCCACACGTCTTTTATCGTTATCGGAAGATAAAAATGACACCGTATAAAGACCTTAAGGGTTATGTTGTGACGTTTTATATTGATTATCAATATTATCATTTAGTACCGCGACCTCAATACAGTCAGCTCATTTGTTATTGCTCTGACTTAAACTTCGACACCTTTGGAGAAAAAGGTTGCAATCTCAGTAGATACTCATAATTTACTTGAATATTGATCCTTTCCCGGATGGCAAATAAATATTGGTTCTAATTTAAACTTTGATACAATTATACCTAACTGCCAAAATGACGCGTTAGGTTGGTGATTGGCTGTTAAAGGGTTAAAAATTACTCATAAAACAGCGTTTAAGTCTCTAAATATGAGAGCACGGCAGTAAGATAGCAAAATGAAGACATTTTCAATCGACATCAAGATTTCGAAGGAGGAGGTTCTCAATTCGTCGGGATCTTTATTTATGCTATTTTTTTTTTTATATTTTCACCAATGATTCGAAGGCAATTGGATTGATTTGGAAAATTTGTTAAGATTGTAGCAGAGATACAAATAATTTGAGAGTTCGAGTATGAGCTAGCGAGTGCTGTAGGCATCACCAGCTTGTCTTACGGTAGAAGACTTACGTTGCGAGTTGCGAGAATACCCGTAACTAAAATAAATAACATACTTGTTAAAAAAAAACATGAAGCCTAGGTTAATAGACAATCTATTAAATTAGATAAATACAACCTACCAACATTAAAATCCATGTCATCGTCATTAAGATCCATGTTTTATTCCATAATACACGAGTCTCGCGGATGTGCGTGACGACGATGACACACGAGAAGATTCAACACTCCAGTCATAGTTACGAGCAATCAATTAATGGAGACCAGCCGTCACCTGGCCGCTCATGTATTCCTAGTTCAGTGACTTTGCGTTTTGTGTAGGTATTGGGGAAACCCAACCACCCTGTGACTCACTGCGCTTAGTCGACACCAAAACCGCATATGTGGTAACTCTGAACCGAAAACTTTTTAACACTACGTCGGTTACCGTAGGCCATGGGGTGGCGTCTCCAGGGCCGACTCAGTTCGTTTCCAAGCCAAATGAAACATGTAATTAGGGCAGATACTTGTAAATCTTATAGATATTTAATACAGCAAAAAAAGATAATACGCTTAGAGGTTATTACAATTGTTTTTGGAGATATATAAGTATATATTATACTAACTTTTGCCTGCGACTCCGTCTGCGTGGAATTAGTAATTAAGGAATGAATTCTAGATATCAACTATTCAATATCCTTCCCCAGAGCTCAAACTAAATATCTCCAGCGTTCAACCGTTATTGATTCCCCATACAAACTTTAAACCCCCTTTTCACCCCCTCCAGGGTTGATTCTCAGGATAAAAACTATCCTATGTCCTTTCCCGGTACTCAAACTATCTCTACACAAAATTTCATCAAAATCCGTTCAGCCGTTTTCACGTGATGGGCGGTCAAATAAACAGACAAACAGATAAACAGACAAACAGACAAAAATTCTAAAAACTGTTGGAACGTGTTCTGTTATCGATTCTAAGTATCCCCACCCCACTTTTTTTCGAATATCTTCCATGTACAGACTTTCGACCCTTTTCAGCTTTATTATATGTATAGATAGATAGATAGATAAAATGAGATCTAGCGAACAGTGATGATGTCCTTCCAGAATCATATTACTTGTATATCTATGAGCACAATTGGGTCAACACTAATTGAAGATGTCGTTGAACTGACTCAATACACTATTTGTTACAAGTAAAAAAAAGTTTATATCGTTTTATGATTTTTAGGAAGCATTAATGGTAGCCTGACGGTATAGGTATAGTATAAGTTTTCCGACTCTAAATCCGGACATTTCGGGTTGAAACCCCGGTTCGTGTCAATTGATGAGTTTTTCCGAGTTTATGGGGATTTTCAGAAAAAAAAAACATCAATTTTCCATTCAATAATTAGTAGTCAGTTTTGTGATAATGCGTCACAAAAATGGGATACTTTTATTTTATTATTTAAATAGATAGTTCTCGTGACCCAAAATTTGTTTTAAAAGAGTAATTGGTACACTTTTTTCTGAAAATGCCCTTACGTAGGAAATATCATTTGTTATTTTATTAGTCGCTCCTCGGTAAGGAAACATATCGTGAGAAATATAATAAACTGTTTACATCCGCGGAGAAATCAAATAAATATATAAGAAAATTCTTCTACCCACTCTATCCGTTATGGTTCACCGTTGAAACTATTTTTCCACCCCTCTCGTAAGAGAGAGGAAGGTTGTGCCCAACAGTGGAACGTATATGGGCTAACGTACGTTTATAACGCTTTATTATATGTACTACATATTTACAACCGCATAATTTTAGTCCATTCCCCAAAAATTCGTAGCTTCTGCGTGCTTTTAAAAAAGTATCTCAAATTATTAAGTAAGATACATACTTCCAGTAGTAAGTGCATTATTAAATTGTTAAGGTAAAATACATATAAATAGTGACCAATAATATCCTGTAATATAACTAGGAAAGTAGGTACCTATTATGATGGCGCAAACCACTGTTTACGTAAATGGTGGTTTAATTAAAGTGAACTGAATAATATTCAAAGTTGTTTATTATATAAAAATGTCTCATTGTGGTTATCCAGAGAGCCGAGGAAAGTAGGTACCGTAAAATGAGATGAGCTGGGTCAAACTGAAAATACTTATTCGCGTCTCTGGATAAGATAGGCATTTCTTCTGTCCGGTATATAAGTAATAGTGGGAAAGCAGATAATGAAGACAATCCAGTGAGTGCTGCGAGGTCCAGATGGGACAGAGCAGCTGCCAAGTTTTTACTCTTTTAGAACCATCCAGGGATCACGTGTAGGGTTGTCTCAGGTTTTGTGCTACGGACGCAGGAACATTTATATATATATAGAGAAGGACTTGCATTTGCAGCTGACTGTGCACAAACTTTATCACATTGCATTAATTCTGTCACTTTATATAATGAAGAGGTAGTTAACTTGCAATACAATTGCTACATTACAATACCGTTGGCGATGACAATATGTAGACATATCGAAACGTTCACCCTGTGTTTATGAGAATAACATGACGCCTTTATAACCTCCGTAACAGGCGAATGGAATACGTACTTGCTCTAATTAATTGACTACGTATGATCATTGTCAGTTATTATCATTATGACCGCTACCTGAAATATGACTGCGAGTCAATTAGCTGAGATTTAAATTTACTAACTGGACAGGCCTTCATATCTGTCGTCGATTAATCATAACTCTTATAAAAAAAAACTACGTAGAGCATTTTATTAATTATTATGACCTACCCTACTTGAAGTAGGTAGCAGTGGCGGTGCTGATTTTGGCTTAAATTTCTTCATGAGCTGTAGGGAAACTGCTCAGGCGCCTGAAACTTAGGCAAGTCGACGGAAATCGTGTTCTATGGACGCGGTGCCACTGGTAGGTAGACAGAAGAAAGTGAACTGAAGACTGAGATTAAGTTTCCTGAATATTCCCACATTTCTTGCTGGTTATTGCTACTAAAGCTGCCAAGCTTACATAATCCTGATTAATGTACTTATAGGGGTATTCAGAATCTTTAAATTTAATACAAATTTGATTTCTATATCAGTGCATCGCGCTCGCTCATGCTTATAAATCTCATGATATTGAATTAAAATCGGTGTAATTTGATAATTTAAGAGCTGTCGTATAATAACATGTCTATTACGAGTACGTATTTCATGATATCGTTTTCAGTTCTACAATTACTGTTAATACAATTCTATAACTTTATATAAATAAGTGATATTATGTTTCACGTTACTAAATATACCTTTACCAGTATTGCGTTAGCTCAGTTTTATGACCAAAATATTAATGGCCTCTTGATCATGCATCGATAATGCGATGCTGTCCTTTAGGGCTAATTTATGTTCCGTTGTCAATTGCCAGCCTATAGTGCTTTCCAGTTTGATCAATATTCAATTTAAATGAATGACGTCTTGCAAAACTAGGTCGATTTATGTTATAAGAACCGTACACCATAACACGGTTAACGGTTAATTCAAGTATTACGACTTATAACGAATAAAATGTAGCATTCTGTGTTTGGTCCTTCCCCGTGGCTGACTCATTTACACAAGCGTTATACGCCAGACTGACCGCAAAACAATTAATTGGTGGTTAGAGTACTCTAAAACGTCACGGACGCATCGAATTCGTGGAGTTGGATTAAACTTTCTAGAGGCAACTCATTATATCTTCTGACACTTGTGTTACATAAAATAGGTGACTCATACGCTTATACTGGTTCGGGTTGATAACTTTTTTTTTTTCATTTAATACTACAGGTTAACTATCAGCAATCGAACTCAGTTTAGACATTACTGATATTAGGCGTAAGTATAAACAAAACGGCATTCAAGGTAAAGACCTAGGTTTACTATTTAAACGTTAGTCCTGTGGGACGACGATAAAGTAATCGGAACAGTACCTAGGAAAGCCTGGTCATTAACTAGTCAGTTGTTTAGAGTAATTAAGAGACAAAATATTATGTATTCTTGGGGAGCACAAAACGGCTAAAATAATACACGGTATAGGTATACAATTACGCACAATATTTTAACTAAGCAGGACTTCCTTACATGTACAATGGTAGGCATGCATAAGTATACATTTGTAATTAACAAACGACCTTCAACTTCAAACTTTCCGATGTCATATCATATGTGTTATTAGTATACCAAGTGACAACTCTAGCCTATCTTTACATAAATAATTAAGATCTGGTGTGGATCTCTGGGGAAATCTGAAAATAAAATGGTGCGCCTAACTAGAAAATGTAAATACAAAAAGAATTTTCTTGATGATATCAATATATATGTGCAGAATGGCACATAATATATGTATATGTAAAAATTATAAGTTTGATAGGTATGTCGTAACGCAGGATGTTGGTCGGCGGGTCAATGCATTGCGGCGGAGCATAATATGTTCGTACATTATTATTTATTAATTACTTACGTTAATTGTTACGTTCCTTTCTATTCTTCTATGATTTAAACTTTTATGGCGTAAACAATAAATATAATAGTAAAATAGCAATCATTAAAGGTCTCCCGGGCACTTGATTATTAAATTTGGTAAGTGAAACATGCCAATGCCGCCCGTAATTATAGTAAAATATAACACGTTGACATATCTAAACAAGGGTGTTATTACACAGTAAACCTTCTGTACGTAGCTAAGCTACAATTATTTATTCTGCGGTAGAACTATGACGAAAACCCTAGCTTAAGAGTCTTTATGACCAGAGTTTCCGGCCTGGAACCGTCACTATGGAGCAATCCACGATTCAGACACGTTTAAGTACAGAGTAAAGTAAGTAATATTAATACATGAGCAAAGCTAAAACATAATTTGTTATAACGGCACTAATTCATTTATAAACAGACCCTAAATACATCAAAATATTGATGTGACCCGATTATATTCTTTCTTAACATTGTGTCATTTTAAGGCTGACCCGCATAAAAGTAACATTGTTCGGCAGTTCGTGTTCTGGTGGTAGGTCAAAATTATAATCACAATAAATATTTGGATCATAATAAATATCTACACAGTTTGACAACAAAATCTTTTACGAAATTGAAGCTATAAAGTCGCAATTTATTGCTGCGAGGAGACCAGCATATGTCTTCGGATGCAATGCCCGCAGTCAATTGACAGCCTTATGGTGGCCAATATTTTTATTGACCAATTACACCTATCAGCTAGTTGCCGAATTTCGTCAACTGTATGCATTATGCTGCCTTTTAAATAATTAATTTATGATGTTTACCTCCGTTTGGAATATGTTAGCTGTATTTCCTACCTGGTAGCGATGGAAACAGATGTAGATTTGTTGATACAAAAGGCTTCGCCGTTAAGTATGACTCACGCTACACAGTATGATACATCATCCGGTTATGATGCAGTGTAATATACTTAGTGAAAGTATATTTGGGGTAAGTAATTCTTTATGTGAAGAATATTGACCTAATTACAGTAGGTGTATAGTAAGATTTAAAAAAATATGGTTCGTTGTAAAGTCGGTTTACAGACGATAATTTTGCGAGATAACGTCATACTTTGACTATTCAACCAACAGGACCGGCCATGTCTGTCATTTTCTATACAAAAAAAGTGTGCCGATTTTTGCGGGGGAGGGGAACGTCAAATGTATGCGAAACGTCAAAATAGCCACGTCAGACACGTCGTAGCGTCGTCAGTTCATACAATGAGTATGACCACTGGTCATACATTTTTGGCAGAGGGGAACGCCTGTCAATGGCCACTCCGGTTGGTTTAAAGCTCTAAGACGTAATAAGAAAACATTACTGTGGATTAACGTTACCATGGAGATCTGTCCACAACGTGACACTTTTTCGTGCATGCTGCTCTCGTGCTGTTCTCGTAGTGTTCATCGATTTAAAGACATTATCAAGTCAATAATAAGTATAAAGACGGGGGTGACTGTGCTGACTGACGATTGGTTTGCTGCTGGTGTTTTAAAAATTTGTAAAAAAAACTTCAGTAATGTAAAGTGTCGCAGTGAGTCATAAAAATGCAATGCAGTACCTACAAACAATTGTATTAAATAGGAATACTAGTAGGACGAAACATTTGCCCATCGGCGTATTCAATTATGCAATTATTGTCATCCTCTGATCTGATCACGTGTCCATGAAATTCCATGTTCACTGAACACAGCTTCGAATGTATTTTACCCAGTTTTGGTAATCACTGCTTAAGTAGTGTGAGTAGCGTTTACATAATATACATATTAGACTAGCGACCCGCCCCGGCTTCGCACGGATGCAATTATACATATAAACCTTCCTCTTGAATCACTCTATCTATTAAAAAAAACCGCATCAAAATCCGTTGCGTAGTTTTAAAAATTTAAGCATACATAGGGACAGATAGCAGGAAGCGACTTTGTTTTATACTATGTAGTGATATATACATATAAGTTATTGTATAATCAAATAAAATCCCACGGAAATTTAATTAGTCTTCCAAGTGAGTAGAAGGAAAGCGCCGGAACCAGCCCCGCCCTAGCCCGCCCTAGTCCGCCCTAGCCTGCCGCCCGCCCAAACCCGTGTGCCCGTATGTTCAAACCTAAAAAAAAAAAAAAAAAAAAAAAAAAAAAAAAACAAAAAAAAAAAAAAAAAAAAAAAACCAATACCGGGTCACTTAAAACGTTTGCGCTATGTCTCCACACTGTCAAAACACTCCTTGTACGACTTCTGTGGCTCTCTACATGCACAAAGCACGCTTAATTACACCCCAATAAAACCCTTCGCTCGCATCTCTATTGTCTTATTGTGTTGTGCCTTCGACTCCCGACTCCCATTGTTCTCGGAGCACGGGTTCAGGACCATAATAAAACCCTTACCTTGCGACTTACGTTTGCCTTTCTCTTTTCGTGATAGTACTATAGGTATTTTAATCAGGTACAGATATAGCTCTGGAATAATCTAGACTATTCATAGGTATACGTATTAGGTCATACAGGGTTTCCATACGTACACTTTTTTACTATGTGGACAGTTTTCGTTTCATACAACCCTTACCTTGCGACCTTGCGTGTGCTATAGGTATTTTAATCACGTACAGATATAGCTCTGGAATTATCTAGACTATTCATAGGTATAGGTATTAGGTCATACAGGGTTTCCATACGTACACTTTTTTACTATGTGGACAGTTTTCGTTTCATACAACCCTTACCTTGCGACCTTGCGTGTGCTATAGGTATTTTAATCACGTACAGATATAGCTCTGGAATTATCTAGACTATTCATAGGTATAGGTATTAGGTCATACAGGGTTTCCATACCTACACTTTTTTACTATGTGTACAGTCTTCGTTCATACAACCCTTACCTTGCGACCTTGCGTGTGCTATAGGTATTTTAATCACGTACAGATATAGCTCTGGAATAATCTAGACTATTCATAGGTATAGGTATTAGGTCATACAGGGTTTCCATACCTACACTTTCTTTACTATGCGTACAGTCTCCATTTCGATCAATAGCGATACTACGTAATGTTTGTCAAATGGTATTTTAACTTACTTCTCCTTATTCCCTTTAATATATTTTAGGTATTCATTTTGATGTCATACTTTAATTAATATTTATCAAACTTCCTGAACCTTTGTCAGTTTTAATTAAATATCTGACTTAATTAATATTTTTCAAACGTATTAGTCCTTTATCACTTTTAAATATGTTTGATATCATCATTTAATTAATACAGTTTTATTTTTGATATATATTTATCCTATCTTATTTCATACCTCTTGTAGTGAGTAAGTTACATACTTGCGATCTTATTTTATAGTTTGAATTAAGCATATCTACCCAAACTTAGTACCTTTGATTTATTATACAGCTTGTTTTTACATACACATTTTAATTTGTTTTTTAATATGATAATACCTAAACTAATAGTATGTTATTTGTATTTATTTTTAAGCTTTAAATTCTCTTGTTAACTGACTTGATATAATTCCAAATATTGTGATCTAATGTGACAATATTTGTGTACTTGAAATCATTGTTATAACAGCGTGATTGCTTTATTGGCCAACCGTAGGTATATTGTATTTTATGCTCTCAAGGGATTCATTGTTTCCTATTATTTTTAATATTTTGGGTTTTGGTTAAAATTACGTCTGTATTGAAGATAGAAGATGAACTTGTACAGACATGATTCAAACGGCAATTTCTGTCTACTTGCTTTCATTATTATAAGGGGTTGATTGCGTTATTTATAAAGGTCCATTATGTTTCATGTTCTCAAGGGATTTATTGTTTCCTTTTATTTTTTATATGTTGAGTTTTATCCTTCTAAAGTCATAAAACGCCCCCTGAAATTTATTGTTACAGTTCTTGTGATCTAAGAAATTTATTAGACAAAGGTTTTTTCATTTTTCTATTTAAGTGTTTGTTATAAAGACTGCTCTTAAACAATAGCTTTTATAATTTTTCTTTGAAGAAGGCGATCAAATACTTTGTATTAGTTTCCAAGAAACATATAAATCATTAGATTTTGAAGTTACACGTGATTTTTATAAAAAGAGAATACACAAACAAAAATGTCGTTTAAATTCTTTTGATAATTCAATCTTTTGTTCCATTACTTCGGTTGCAAACAAAAAATCGGACAGCAGGTAACACACTCCGAAATCCTGTTCAGACTTGCCTTGGTCGTCTTTCCCCACCAGCGCCGTAAGGTTTTTTTTAACCCAAATTTATATAAAAAGGCCGAGGCTGTGGCTTCTTTTATATAGTGTCTTCGGATCTCCAGTTCAGTTAAGAGCTCTAAGTTTCTACATATCGAAGTTTTTACTAATACTTGTGATAATGGATGTAAGTATTCAAATACTGTTACTCTTTAATTATTTAATTGTGTTGATAACATTTTTTAACTATTGTGTAATTGTGTATGTGAGTGTTTAAATAAATTATTGTTTGATATTGTTTCAGTTATCTGAAAATACTTTCAAGAATTATTACTACCCGGAAAATAAAGACGAATCAAGCGATGAAGAAGGTACGGTTGGTTTGAAGATTAAACAAGCCATCGCAAAGAAACGTGCAGCAAATAATATTGATAGCTTCTTTGAACAACCTAAAAAACAGTGTAAAGTCTTGAAGCGGTCTTCTAATGTGAGTAAAAGTTATCCGGATGGCGTCTCCAACTTATCGACTGGACATGATGACGGGGCGTATGCATCTCATTTAATTAAAATCGAGATATATGACGTGCAAAAAATTAAAAACATCCCACCCACGGAACACTGGAAACATGCAGACATGAGATTAAAATATTTCACTCTAGAAGATGATTGTGAACTACAGAGTGCTAAAAATATAATACTTTTGTAACTTTTAACATGGCATCCCAACTTAATCCTGGGGCGGTGTAATAATGAGCTGGATCCAAACCATAGGTCTTAAGACAAACATTTCTAAAATTTTCAAATATATCAGTTAGTAACAAAACATCTGTTTTCAAATATAAATCTGAATAGTCCCCCATATTTTGACAATGAAAGTGATTCCACACATCCAAAGCATGTTCATAATCTTGATCTGAAATGTGGTTATTAGTCAGAGAACTATAAAATTCATCCTTAGGAGGAAGAGCGGTCAGGTTTAAACAATCAAATGATGTCATGTATTCATATGGATAAACGCCCTTACGTATCAAGCGCTTATGGTCTTCTTCACTTGGAAAATTTAATTTTAGTTCGTGGAATTGGTTTGTTGTTAAGTTTTTAGCTAATTTTTCAAGACTACTAGACATGAATTTAAGAGAATCGACAAATCTTAATTGCACTGTACGGTTATTCACTTTTAACATTTTTGAAAAGGAAATATATTTTTCTTTGTTCTGTGGGATTATTTCTATATCACCATCCTCAAAATTAAGTCCATGTACTATAAAATGACTGTCATAATTACTTAGGTTATGAAAAAACACCGGTACAAAGTTTTGGGGCCTGTACTTTTCATTGCAGAGTGAATGTGCAACACCTTCATAAACTCCGGTATGCCAATTATAGGAAACACAGGAATCTTCATTTAAACACGTATTACAAATAAAGCAGGTGTTGCTTTGTGCAATGTGTTCTTTGTTAGACTTGTTAGGGGTAAAGGGGGCTTCGAAAATGTATTATTTTTACAGATACTCTCTAGATCATTTTTAATATATTTCATAAATGTTTCACCACACTTCTCCCCTTTATATGTTCTGTAAATTGATAACTTGTTATCATATACACATTTAATATAGTACCCAAAACTATATACTTGATGTTTTTGAATGTTAGTGGTTGAAGAACGCATGTCTATACGTCTTTTTTTACGTTTGATTTTATCAGCTACTGAATCATCATCATCTTCATAATCTTTATCACTGTCGGATGATGGGGGGTGACTGTTATCATTAGTGCACTGTTCTTTAAATTGTTCTGGGTGAATAGGATTTAAAAATGCCTCAAAATCCGCGTACACAACAAAAGGAACCCGTAATTTACGCTCGTAATTATTGAAATTGAGTTGATTAGAAGAAGTCATTTCATCAAACCAATCTTTCTTTTTGTCCTCTTCAGTGGGTAAATTGGTACATATATGAAAACAATCATTCTTTTGATGCTTTACTAAATTCTGATTAGAAGAAAAGTTTGTTAGACAACCATCACATAAATGAACAGCATGTTGTGACTTAGTTATTTGAGCTGATACTAATCTAGATAAATTGTTGATTAGACAATAATGTCCTCTATTCCCCTTTGTTACATATAACAAATTAAAGTGTATTGTTTTTTTACATTTAGTAAAGTGTAACGGACCTATAATATCATGTCTTTTATTTTGTGAATTATACTCCAAACCAAACACGTTAATACTTAAGTCATTTAACTTTTCAAATTTATGGATATCAGTTAGCTTGACCGGAAAAGGAATATCACCAAACTTCAATTTCTCCTTGTATTTCACATAAGAAGTCACCCTATTAGTGTGATTATTTTTAGGTGGGTATAAACCAGATAGCAATGCCCAACGGAAACATTCATGATCATTGTTTTTAATGTTTATTACTGCTTTTTTGTTTGCTATATCACGTGGTAGTTCAATATATGAAGAACCACGTAGTGGTTTATATTTATTAACATTAACATCTAAGTGATTTATGTTTACTAAACTCCATCCACTATCTTTTCTTTCGAAGTTTGTTAATCTCTCTGTTATTTCATTTACTAGAGATACGAAAAAAATATTTTTATCACTGCTCTCATTAAAAAGTTGATTGGGTAATTGAAAATCAAATGTATTTCTTAAATCTTTGGTATGTTGATAAAAATTTGCATTTAGAATAAAATTTACTTTTAGAGCACAATGATTTGCAACTGAACGATTTAATAAGGTGAAAATTGTATCTTTATTTTTTTCTAAAAAGGATTCAGGTGTTTCAAAGAATTGACTATCATTTGTATTCCTTGATATTCTGTAAGTAGCAACCCTGTTTCGGAATGCATTTTCAATAAGTTGCACGTTAATTAGTTCTCTATCTGAACTAAGAACATTGTTTTTGTGGTTATTGCTTTTTAAATGGTTTGCTAAATATCTTTTTACTACAGATACATGGCACACAGAACATTCAATTTTGTTATTATTTTTTGTGCTTACATCAATACAGGAAGCTGATGTCGTTGAAGTTGATCCTGAATCACGGCTGGTTGAAGGAGGACTCTTCTTTGCTGATACCTCAGACACTAGATCCGCTGTGGCCAGTTTCATTCCTTCTCCAACTTGTTGAGATCTAAAGAAATAAAATTTAATATTACAATACAATATAAATATATATAAGTTATAATTACTAAACATGAAGGACCATAGAATACTAACTTGAATATTTCTTACAATGCAAACAGTACGCTTGCATTGACAGGACTCCGTCTATTACATCAGTATTTGATATTGACATGACATCCTGATGCCTCCTTTCTTTATGACCATCACATGGTGTATAATACGGTTTAATGTCTTGGTCTTCGAGAAGTGCATCAGGTAATAGGCCATCAATATACCACAGTCTAATATATTTATGAAACTTTCGCACAATTAGATCTTTGTTAAGACTTGCTATCTCGCTACGCTCTAATCTAGGCTCATTAGAAAACGACATGATGCAAAATTAAAAACACAACACCACAGACACAAAACACTGAAACTTCAAATAGCTATGAATAATTTTAATACTAGGGATCCCCTTATATATCCCTATCCCCTCCGTACCTGTAAGTCAGGCAAAGAAACATGTTTCTACAAGATTGAACTTAAAACATTCATCTCAAACTAGGTGCCATACAGAAAAAACTTATGATTAATAAAATATAATGATTCACTTACGTTTCATAATTTTGTTGACTTAGAGATTGACACAAATTAAATATTTCTAGGTCTTCATAATATTCTTTCTCAACTTCTTCACACAGTTGATTAATTTCAACATCACAATAATTATCACTTCCAATTTCCATGTCCAGTCATTTCCAATAACAAGCACACACTTTGTAATATGAAATGAACATTAATAAAAGAAGATTCTCGTAAGCCAATATTAAATATTTTTCGTTTCGTCTTACTTGAACACGCGATTCGCAGCTCACTTCATTTCTAAAATTTACCTCCAGCATCGGCCTTTTTATATAAATTTGGGTTAAAAAAAACCTTACGGCGCTGGTGGGGAAAGACGACCAAGGCAAGTCTGAACAGGATTTCGGAGTGTGTTACCTGCTGTCCGATTTTTTGTTTGCAACCGAAGTAATGGAACAAAAGATTGAATTATCAAAAGAATTTAAACGACATTTTTGTTTGTGTATTCTCTTTTTATAAAAATCACGTGTAACTTCAAAATCTAATGATTTATATGTTTCTTGGAAACTAATACAAAGTATTTGATCGCCTTCTTCAAAGAAAAATTATAAAAGCTATTGTTTAAGAGCAGTCTTTATAACAAACACTTAAATAGAAAAATGAAAAAACCTTTGTCTAATAAATTTCTTAGATCACAAGAACTGTAACAATAAATTTCAGGGGGCGTTTTATGACTTTAGAAGGATAAAACTCAACATATAAAAAATAAAAGGAAACAATAAATCCCTTGAGAACATGAAACATAATGGACCTTTATAAATAACGCAATCAACCCCTTATAATAATGAAAGCAAGTAGACAGAAATTGCCGTTTGAATCATGTCTGTACAAGTTCATCTTCTATCTTCAATACAGACGTAATTTTAACCAAAACCCAAAATATTAAAAATAATAGGAAACAATGAATCCCTTGAGAGCATAAAATACAATATACCTACGGTTGGCCAATAAAGCAATCACGCTGTTATAACAATGATTTCAAGTACACAAATATTGTCACATTAGATCACAATATTTGGAATTATATCAAGTCAGTTAACAAGAGAATTTAAAGCTTAAAAATAAATACAAATAACATACTATTAGTTTAGGTATTATCATATTAAAAAACAAATTAAAATGTGTATGTAAAAACAAGCTGTATAATAAATCAGAGGTACTAAGTTTGGGTAGATATGCTTAATTCAAACTATAAAATAAGATCGCAAGTATGTAACTTACTCACTACAAGAGGTATGAAATAAGATAGGATAAATATATATCAAAAATAAAACTGTATTAATTAAATGATGATATCAAACATATTTAAAAGTGATAAAGGACTAATACGTTTGAAAAATATTAATTAAGTCAGATATTTAATTAAAACTGACAAAGGTTCAGGAAGTTTGATAAATATTAATTAAAGTATGACATCAAAATGAATACCTAAAATATATTAAAGGGAATAAGGAGAAGTAAGTTAAAATACCATTTGACAAACATTACGTAGTATCGCTATTGATCGAAATGGAGACTGTACGCATAGTAAAGAAAGTGTAGGTATGGAAACCCTGTATGACCTAATACCTATACCTATGAATAGTCTAGATTATTCCAGAGCTATATCTGTACGTGATTAAAATACCTATAGCACACGCAAGGTCGCAAGGTAAGGGTTGTATGAACGAAGACTGTACACATAGTAAAAAAGTGTAGGTATGGAAACCCTGTATGACCTAATACCTATACCTATGAATAGTCTAGATAATTCCAGAGCTATATCTGTACGTGATTAAAATACCTATAGCACACGCAAGGTCGCAAGGTAAGGGTTGTATGAAACGAAAACTGTCCACATAGTAAAAAAGTGTACGTATGGAAACCCTGTATGACCTAATACGTATACCTATGAATAGTCTAGATTATTCCAGAGCTATATCTGTACCTGATTAAAATACCTATAGTACTATCACGAAAAGAGAAAGGCAAACGTAAGTCGCAAGGTAAGGGTTTTATTATGGTCCTGAACCCGTGCTCCGAGAACAATGGGAGTCGGGAGTCGAAGGCACAACACAATAAGACAATAGAGATGCGAGCGAAGGGTTTTATTGGGGTGTAATTAAGCGTGCTTTGTGCATGTAGAGAGCCCCACAGAAGTCGTACAAGGAGTGTTTTGACAGTGTGGAGACATAGCGCAAACGTTTTAAGTGACCCGGTATTGGTTTTTTTTTTTTTTTTTTTTTTTTTTTTTTTTTTTTTTTTTTTTTTTTTTTTAGGTTTGAACATACGGGCACACGGGTTTGGGCGGGCGGCAGGCTAGGGCGGACTAGGGCGGGCTAGGGCGGGGCTGGTTCCGGCGCTTTCCTTCTACTCAAGTGTGATGTTAATCTGTACTAGTAAGAAAAGACATTGAAACACAGGACCAGTGTCCTCCACAATCAGTATTGTGGAAATTCACATGTTTTTGTTCACATGAAATTCACATCTCTCTAGGCTAGTATTAGTAGTCATCGGACTTCAGGTTCAGGAAGTGAAACAAAATACATATATAAAAGGTAAAAAAAGTAAGTAAATTATTACATCCGACGTATTTTTTGTTCTGGATACCGCATTACAATAAGAATTGCGAATGCTTTATCTCTGTGCCTATATAGCGGTATTTAGCCGAGTCGGTACACAATGCAAATTTTGTCCTAAATAGAATATGACAAATCTCGTTTTGTGACGATTCGTGACGATTCGTTGGCCCCGTCTCCCATCGCTCTTGCATATTCGAAAGAGGGTTTTTTTTTTTTTAATTAGCTATTATTATAGTTGTAGGTCCTCGCTTTCAATACGGGCGGCCTATAACTATTATTACTTTGTTTCATTTGTTTTATGAATTTATTATTATGCAGTTTATTTAAGATATATAAAGTATTATAAACATTTATATAGATATATTTATTAGTCAGTTTATTTAGGTGTATAAAATATTATATCTGTTTATGTGTTATTAAATCTTTTTAGTGTATTTATTATTTTACTGATAAATTTTTCGAACGATGTTTTTGTTACTTCTTTTTCTATTAATTTAGATACATCATATGGGTCTATTTGATGTAGTTCACAAAGAAACTCGTGGTCGGAGCGGGAGTATGCATATTTGGGACAGTGTTTGAGGAGATGGTCGATAGTTTGTGGTGTTAGTCGAAAGAGGGTGATGCACATAGAAGATTCGATGAACGAAATGGTTCCCGCTTATAAGCCTGGTTTTGTTCTTCCTTTGATGTTACCGTTTGTATTAACTATAAAAAACAATAAATACTTAAATGTTTTGCCTCACTACATCTAAATTTTTTGTAACGCCCTTCAGCAAAATGCGCGAATATTACGTACTGCTAAGAGTGCTAACATTTTTTTCCTTTTACATTGAATGAAATTCTATAACTATCTGTAGACTATAAAGATGGAGACTACCACAAATAATATTAAAAGCATTACTTGTAATCAATAATCATAATGGCTTTTTTGTAGTTGGTACAAAAAAACGACACGCATCTTCAGTGCCTGCCCCACATCTGTTACAGTCCTAGTTACTATGAATCGACGATTGATATCACTCCTCTTTTTATTAACTTTGAAAGTGAACGTTGTGTTGTGTAAATTGTCATGTCATGTCGTATTTAGCATATTGTTTAAACAACCATTTGTTATAACATCGTAGCGGCGTTTACTTCGTAAGTATCGATCTGTTCGCCTCTCTTTATAATGCGAGAGACCCAAACATACTATATTATTACTTACAGACGTATTTTATATTTACTTAATTAGTTTCTCTGTTTACAAACTAAAACTCACTAGTATTTAGTATCTACATACTCTTGGGGTTTGTAGGTAAAGGAGCCAATTTTATTGTCACCAACTGTAAAAATCCCTATTACGAAATTCAGGGTGTAAATTTTATCGTAAAGCAGACTATAATCTCCATCGAAGCTCTGTTAAAAGATTACGTAACGAATAAATAAACCGATTAATCAGTCAATTTGCCTGCCAGCTGTAAAAGTGCTGACCCCCTGACTCACTCGCTAACGGTAGTGCGACATGTAGGTCAAGTACTTGGAAATTAAAGACGCACTCATCGGCCACAAAACTGACAACCGGCTTTGGAGACGGTAAATAAATAGTAGACAGTGCAAGTAAACATAGCGATAGGATGAGGAGTGAGGAGCGAGCGGCGCGATCAGGTGGTGTGACGTATGAGACAATTAACGCGCAAAGCAACGTGCAGATGGCGCTGCAATTGATAAAAATATCCTATGGCTATGACAGACCCAGGACCCAGATACCGTAGACAAAAAAGTTTCTAAACTTGTGTATTAGTTCCAAAACAAACGATATTTGGAAGTTTTGCAACCAAGTATAATTTATTAAGAAAAATCAGGGTGTCCAAGCAAGGTCCTTCCCCGATTCCCGATCAATGTTAACTTTATTAGTTATCATTGATTTTATGAAAAAATGCTGAAATTATTCGGTTTTATCGATTAGTCATTTGCCTAGGGAATATACAAATAGCACATTTTTTTTTCTTAAAAATGAATGCTGTGATGTAAAAAAAAATATAAACATGAAAACGTTTTTTTTATTGTACACCTTAATCAGCATAAAAAAGCAAGTATAGATACATTATAGATAAAAAGTAGAGGATTAATAAAAATAGTATTGCTAAAGATCGATCTTTCCAGTGAACACAATATTTTCATGAATTATCCTATCTGACACAGTCTTTATGCGATCACAATATACAATTTGGTTTCAAATTAGATCACTCTAACAAGAGACTTACACATTGCACATGCATAATACTAACATAGAACATATAGCAGAAGCTATATTTGGTGCTTCGATAGAATTCAAGAAATGCAATGCTAAATACGGAGCAGTTTATCCTTTGTTGGATAAACAGGTAGAGCCGGTATACCCATGATGGACAGTCGAGAGAGCTATAATTGTCACATATATGGATTCTAGAATAACAAATTCAACAATTTGTGCGGTAGCTTCGAGAACGCGGCTCTACACTTCTAGGTTCTGTGTTGCCGACATCTACATGTATATGAGCTACAGCTTTATGCTGTATAACTTTTTTTACTTCAATACTTACTGTATGTTTCTTTTTGTTTCTACCTTCTTTATTATTTAAGAAAGTATAATGAGTTCTACTTGACTATGCTAATTTATGTAAACTATAATGTACACTCAAGAGCAATGTAAACGAATCAACAAATGTGACCCACTTTCGTTATATATATATCGACCGATTGTGTTGCCATGTGCAAAATAATGTTGTCTAGTTTATACACTCGTATGTAACAGAGCCATGCAACTGGGCAATTCAAAAGGAGCATATTTTGTATATGCAAAGACCGATGTCGATGCCGGAAATCTGATATACAAGTCGCTTTTCGGTGAAGGAAAACATCGTAAGGAAACCGGACCTAATCCCAACAAGGCTTAGTTTTCCCTCTGGATTGGTATGTCAGATGGCAGTCGCTTAAAAACTAGTGCCTCAGTAAATTTATGGGATTAGCTTGCCAAGCTCAATTGAGCCGTGGCAAGACCGGGACAAAGGTTAGGAGAAGTGAACTACTACGAGTACCTTGGAATTGATAAACCTCATTTAGACGGTGGCCAACAAGGCTGCCGACGGTCCAAGGCCATCCTGACTGCAAGAACTGTCTACACGGTCCGTCCCGAGCAAGGTCGCTCTGTCGGAGGGGCTTGTTGTATGCCGTCTGGCACGCGATTTACTAAATATGATCATACTTTGAATTTTGCGATCATTAGGAAGCACCGGAAATTACAGAAAGTAAGCTGCTTTTCATTCCCAAATAACAACAATAATGCATTGCCAATTTGCATAAAACAGCGATAGATAGCGCAACGTATGTATGTTCGATTCAGACAATCGACTGCCTAATAGAGCTAGACACAGAGCCGCACATACTTAATTAACAATACTTTATTCTCGACTGTATTTAGTGGCTAGTATAACTTGATCCCTAATTACATAACCACAATCGGACATTACACAATCGATTGGTCTAGACGATGCACTCGGTCAACCTTTGTGCTTAGCACGACCACAGTGTATTTAGTTCGTTATAGTAGGAAAACGGATAAGCATTGTGTACTTCACGTCGAATATGGTGTTGTACGTGCTCCCGTGCTTGCCCGCGGCGCCTGCGCGGTGCTGGATGGGCCGTGACTTTGACCCACGACTGCTTGCGTGTACCTACGTTTTATGCATTTCATTGTTTATATATATATGTTTTAAAAGCACCAAAAAGATTTAAAATATTTATATGATTTGTTGGACAAAAACATGTTTGCTTACAGAACTTTCCCGTACCACACGGCAAAGGATGTTCCAGACATTTAGGAGGCATATGCTGAACCGAAGCTAATGCGTAGAGGCCCTTTATTTTAATACCACGACGGTGGCTGATGATAAGCAGCTACCGTAGCCTATGAACGCGTATTCGACAATTTAATAAAATGTAATATAAGGAGTACAATTTGCGGATGCTGTCCTGCCCTGGTGTCAAGGGGCGTACGCAGAGTTAGCAGGCACCATATTGAGAGTTAAGGGAATCTAAAATCTACTAGGCATGAAGGTAAATGTACTGGTATAAATAATTTGTATAAAACTTCACAAAAATATTTGAATTTTAAATAAGTATGAACCTACGTATCCTTATAATAGACACCCAATTTCACTATGACGCTAAAATTGTACTTTTGTTATTACCTAACCATGCATTTTTATGTTGTTTGCCGTGGTAAAGAAGGTACCTACGTTTCCTGTGATAAAGGATCTAACATACCTGAAATTTGCAGTGACTTCGCGAACCCAGTTTGAATCACCTTGTAGTAAAGTATCCTAATGTGGTATTATAATAATGTATTAATATAGGTATTTATATTACATAAACATGCATAAAACCGAATATAATAAATGTTATTTGAATAAGTCAATCAAGTAAAGGACAGGATAAATGGACAATAAAGTTAAAGTTGTCGGTTACACTTTTCCGTCGTGTGTCATGTAACCGTGCGTGAATAATACCAGGTTCCCTGATGACATGCTGTGACGCTCGTACGAACAGTGGAAATTAATAGAACAAGGCAACGTACAGAAGCCAGTAACGTAACCATTTCCGATCTTCTACGTGCGAAAATAAAATCTACGGTGCAGTCTCTTCATCATGTACAATTGTGCGCTCCATACCCTACCCCTTTCTCTAGCATTCTCCTTGACAGCATCATACGACACGACGTATGCGGTGCTTCCATCTAGTGAAAATCTCGATCGCAGAAACCCTCATTTCTCCTTCATTTGATCCATATAGGTCCTTCTTAGCTGTCTTCGCTGTCTTTTCCCTTACACTTTTCCTTCTATGACGGTCTCCATGAATTCATCGAGTCGTGATAGTAGAGATAGAGTAGCATCTCTTTCCTTAAACCCTATTTAACAACAAGGTTCAATGCGAAGAATGCTCGTCTTCAATACCCGTCGTTAGTTCCGTAGTCAATAGGCTTCAAAGTTTCACATTTTTTAGATTTTTGAAAGTACGAAATTTAAAAAACCAATGATACCATTCGATTTCTAACATCTTATTGTGAAATAAATTGTATAGCAACCATATAAATAAACACAACATTTCACTGTAAAAATAGCAATTTCATAATTTTTCCATACTTTAAACAGGGCAAATATGAAGCCGTGACGTCAAGGCTTTATATCATTTTGTTAGGAGCATTTTGAGAAACAAATGCAAATCTCAGACTTTAAGTCTTTTTCCTGTCTTTTATGTTGATTTAAGGCAATTAGCCCCATATAGACATTTGATCCTCACAACAAAACGAATCGATTGATACCATGCATGAAAAACATTCATCTAGCCTATTAACGACCCTTATAGTTACTTTTTTCTTACTTACTTTTTACACGTGGCCTAGCTGTGTATTTGATTTTAGTTTAAGATAGACTAGGTAGGTACTCTTATACATTTACAGATAGTATTTTTTCTCAGACATGTTATTAGATTGTTCTCATAAGTTAAGTCTTAAGACATAAATAATGTGATAGTCTACATCAGAAGGTACCATTTGGCGACCGGCGCTTATGATTTTATTGCTCAAGTACTAAATCTATAACGTACAAAGTATGCGTTTTACGCCAAATGGTACCTTTTACAAAATGTTGTTCATGTAGATGTATGTAAATGCATAACTTCTGCCTTTATCATATTATTATGAGCGAATTATAATCAAGACAGCGTGAGTGAGTCATGGTAAATAACTCGATAAAAATGTGGCAAAATGATGTGGTCACCTAAAACGGTGAAATATACCTTTGTTTCATTAAAATATTTTGAGAATGTTTGAATAAATATTTTTTGAAGCGGGCTTGTGATTTCGTTTCACGGCTGAATTATTTCATCGCTCTGTCATCAAGTACAAAGAAGCGCGTATGAGTTTTTTCCGGGTTTCCAGAAATTATGACATATATTTTGATAAACATCATAAACATTTTTGATTAGGCGATTCATTTTTATTTATGGTACGGTGTTGGTGGATTATTGATTTCACTTCCTTTCGTCAGGGCAGGAAATGAAGACGTTATCTGTTAATCAGTAACGTACTTGTATGTAATAAATAATATGGATTTTTTATCGATTTCATTTGACTAGTTATGTAAGATATGTGTAATGTGATAAATGATTCTGTCTTTTGTGTATGGATATGCCAAAGAGATGTTTTTTAAATGATTGCAGCTCCCTTGCGCGTTAATCTTCATTAGATATCGGTTCAGGGTTGACAAACGGCTTCAACACCTACTGACAATAATAAATTAATCATCTCCGCTACCTTAAGATTATCTAAAAGAGATCGCTTTTTATCGATAAGACCGCCTGTTGTTTACCTTCAGTTTTGTTATTTTAGTGTCTCTTTTTTTCATTGAGGTTGTCGATAAAGAGTAAGTACTTTATTTATTTAAGATTGGAAAAAGGGGTGCTAAAACAATATTTCACCGCCGAAATATTTCGCTTTGGGTAAAGATCATGAGATTAGGTTTAGGCGAGTGGTAGTTAGCGCTGCCCGTCTAGACGTACGGCTCTGAGGGATTTCGGCTTCTTTATGTTGCCAGAGGAATGAGGAAAGCAGACAACACTCGATTTACTATTTACTACTTTCGGTGAAATCGAGGTTGAAAGTTTGATTGTAGGTATAAAGTTAAGGGATAAAACACTGTTTTCAGATGCTTTTAAAGAAAGGAGAGGGTGTTATTTTTTTATTGCATGCCGAACCGACAGAAAAGAACCGACTTCACTTAGGATCCGCTATTCCAAGAGGAAGTGGCGGAGTTGCTGTAAAATTTGAAGAGTTCCCTTGATTTCTCCAGGATTACATCATGAGATCTGGACCTGGTGACAATGAACACACATAAAAAAAACAAAGATCCCGACGAATTGCTAAGCTCCTCCTTCGAAATCATGAAGTCGGTTGAAAAAATAAAGTCGGTAACAAAAGCTTTTATAAAAAAAAACTTAATGATATTCAATTGATATAACACAAATTAGTTATTATTTAAGTAGGTATCTGACATTAATTACACACTCTTTTTAATTTCGTAATAGTGCTTATTGTCGGGAAACTAGCAGTAATTTATCAAAGAAATCGGCTCTCAATGTAAAGAGGGGCTGCCTTTTGTTTCTTTCCGGAGACTTAATTGTATGCATTTGAGCGTTCAATACACTCATTAATGAGCTCCCTACTAATTCATCTCGAACAATGCCCCCTGCAAGTTCTGGACGGGGCTATAGGTAAGTACATATGTAGGCCAGCACTTTACTGTGGATGTAAATATTAAAATACTGGATTGGACATGTAGTTGCGTTTCTGTAGACTACTCTAAATTACTCTTAGCTCTTTTCCAATGCTGGACTATTTTACCTGTCACAAAATATATTTTAGATTCTTATAGTATAGGTGTATACACATTGCATGCGTTTGATATTCTTAATGAAAAGGGATATGAACTAGAAATTTAAGTAAGTAATCGAGGGATTGCAACTAGTTGCGGACTAACCAAGTGTACCAAAATAACCTATATAATCGGACCAAAATTGTATAATGCCATCCTTATGTAGATACAAAGCCTAGAAAATAATTACTCGATTTTAAAAGAATAAAAAAATGGATAATCGAAAATGCTTTCTTTGACATTAAAGAATTAATATGTGACCTAAAATCAACTAAATAAATTTTAATTGTGTGGTTATTGTAATTAGCATTGTATTAAATTGACATGTCAACTTTTGTATTAACATAATATGTATATTTTTTTATCCTTGTTATCACAAATTAGGTACAATCGGGTTTATAATTGCATGGCCAATTTATCAATGAATTCATTCATAATATGCCCATGCATTTTTGAACCCGATTTCGAACCCGCGATAGGTAGGTACTTTTTAGGATTTTTTTATATATATTAGTATTAATTTTGTCATTTGACGTGTATTGTTTATGTGCATTTAGGAAATAAATGACTATGAATATTAAGTACATAATTAAATTACTCACATTGTTTTTATTTTTATTAACTTTCACCCTAACGTAATCAAAAGATATGGTTTCTTGTACAATATCCTTGTATACGCACTTCATTGTGCGTGGACAATAATAACCCACAAAGCGCCAAGCAGCACGCACACCAGCGCACCGGCTACACACAGACGCACGCACACGCACCCATATGGCGCATGCACTAAAAGTCCACTGTTCCTTTCCTACGTTCCGTTCACCCGAAGTTTAGTAGTTAGAGCGCGGTCGCCGAACGCGCGTCGATGTCGGGCGGGCGACGCTCATCTGTTTATTTTCATTCACGAAACTCCAACTTAAAACATTTTTTTTTCTTAACAAAAACTCAACTTCCAAAGTGCCAGTGTCATTTCCTACAGTATATCTTTCGTAGTTCGGAACCGAATTAGCCGATAAGAACGTTTCAGTTGAAGTTAGGACACTGTGAATTCTGAAAAGTTGTTTGTAGAGCAGTGCTTTCAGTTTCGTGTCGTCCCGCTCTGTCGCAGGAAGCTCTGAAGGGACTTGTTTTGTTTTCATGATTTTCTTTGGTGCAAATTTGTAGCGGATTGAGAATTAAGATAGTGTAAGTATGCAGCCAGTTCTTGTTGGTGTAATTTACGCTTGTCTGCTGCTTATTGTTAGAATGTCATTAATGTAAAAAGGTTTGTTGAAGTTGGTTCCCTACCCCTTACACTTAATGTTAACTTATTTAAATATTTAATAGTTCCATAAAGTTTTATTTTAGTCGACATTTATGAAATGTAGAGTCAGTACCTACAGCTACAAAAATGGTAGGTACCCTATTGACTTCGTCATAGCTGCACTTAAATGATAATTGATAACAGTTGTTAATAACTTTTTTAGTGTTGTTTTATTTTTTGAATATGACAATTAATTTTCCAGCTTAATGGTCGCGGTATAATATTATAATAAGAATGAATACTGAATCTTTTTTTTATCCACGCGTAATATTTGTAAATAAAACCTTGTTTTGCTTGTTGACCTATGTAAGATTCTTCTATCCTATAAATTACTTTGCAGTGTTACATGTAATTATACTGGTAGATAATAATATCGTACACTGCACTGCACAAGGGACCAGCCCCCATACGACACAGCATGCAGACCGATCCCCTAACCACTCAAATCTCTACAATTCTTATCTACATAAGTAATAGGTATATTTCAAACTGGGTGGGTTTACGCGGGTGCCGTTATATAGCTAAACTATCGCTATGCATTACTACGGTGCTGACTGCTCTTTCATAACATATAAAGATCCTGGATAAGAGTTTAAACTTCTTAATATTTTTGAGTTCAATTTTGAAACTGCGTCTGTGCTAGCTGGGATATCAGAGGATATGATCATCAGTGTATAAGTAAACTAGTTAGACGTTTTAGTTCTATACATAGAGACCTATGCATTGTCTTTTAATTGGCTAATTGACAAACGGTTAACAATACTCTCAATAACCAGAGAGTCTCAGTCGTTAGTGCATTAATAGGTACGTATGGTAGAGTCAGAAGCAGGCCGAAGTGTTCAAAATGATCTCGACATGCTCTTAAATCTAGTCAAACAATTCTGCTGTCTGTTTAGTAACTAAAACACATATGGTCGTTGTTGCTCAAAAGTGAGTGTTGCAATTCTTTAACTTATCATAATATCTTTAACGAAATTATAGCAGCCATATCAGCATAATCGAATTGTATCTTATTTACTATGTAATGTTGGTTATATTCTTATATTATTACAATTTTCCTTTTTTGTCCATAACATAACTCTCATAAGTGAATTATGATTTATTTGCGGACGCCGCGCCGCCGGTCATATGGTGGCTCTAATTAAACAGGCCCGTGCTCATTACACCAAGTTCTATTTAGACCACTTGTAATGCTCAACTCAAAGCGGCGAATTTGGTCTTTCGATTTCATCAGAAACAGGTAACTTATAAAGACTGCTAATCTTTATAAATTTGCTTACTCCATCAATTAGTGGGGCCTCAGTTTCATTTACTAAGGTACATACTTTTAATATTGACTTGATTCGAGCCCATAATGCAAAATATTTAACTCTCTTAAATTTATTTAACCGTATAGCTAAATACATACATCATTCCTATATATACATTTAGAGTCGCTCTGAAAATTAGAGAGCGATATCCAGATTCATTGCCCATTGGGCTGCGTTTCCTTAAATTGATTATAATTACAATTGAGAACAATGATTTTTATATGTAGCCGTTTGCTTAGTTTACTATATGTATATTATTTGTTAAATGTAAATATTAAATCTTTTCGAGTCTCTTTTAATTGGCATTGTCGGTCTCTAAAATTATTATGTCTCTGACCTTTCGAATCGATGTTCGTTTGTTTATGTTACAAAGAGAGCTATTTGGAGAGTCTGACATCTGCTTCCCACAATGAAATGGACAGTAACCTAGATAAGCTTCTCTTATCACTTGGAAGGTTTCGTTTCCATGACACTGAAAGTTACTAAGGTTATCGATTACCTACATAAGTACGCGCACATTAATGTCATTTCAGTTATATAGTTATATATCATTCTGATAAGTCTAACATGTCAATCATGATGATATCATTTTAACAAAATACTTCCGTATGTATATTCGTATTAGTATATATATTATACAGGTTGAGTCTACAATCTTTGGCCATAAGTATACGAGTTGAAGTTATTAGGTAGGCCATGAACAATATTTACCAGGACCAACTCCGAAATCGCCAAGAAATTCATAGCTGTTTCATACATTTCATGCGATCAGATGTCGCCATTTTGTATGGGATGACAATTTTTATTTTATTTCGAGGGGAGTTCCATTCCACCCAAATCGTGATTTAGGATGGTCTACCTTATCCCTTATCACTTTGTTCTATGTGGCTAAGTATTAAACCTTGCATAATAATGCATGCAACAGATTGCCATGTTCGACTTTGTTTAGTGATGGCTCGAGATACTAAAATAAGCTACAGTATGAAATCCGTATGGCAATTTTTGTTTGGTTAATATATATTGCATAGGTATGCAAGTTATGCAACCGACGAACTTTTAAATGTCTACATTCGGAACGTATTCGGCTCTAAGAGAGTTGAAGTCAACATTGTCACGAGCCATATAGCCATGTAACATTAATTATATGTAGCAAAATGTCTCAATAAATGAAACCGAATCACTTGTTCTTAAAGCTCGATAGCATTTTTCTTCGGTATAAAAATACAATAAGTATTAAACATGTATATGCAGCATTGATACCTCACTATTACTGTAGGATGAAAATAGACGAGCATGATAATTTATTATGAAGTAAGATTTATGCGTACCTACTTTATGCGTTATCATTGTCCATAAGTTAGTATTTATAGTATTGTACTGCTATCTACGCTGTATTCATCTGTATATTAATATTTTGCCGTCGCAGAGCTTTTTGCTTGTTAATTTATGTCCTGTTTTCATGATTAACTTACGATATGTCACGATCTATGTACAAACTTGTAAGTTATCGATCCTTTTTTAGATGAGCTCTTTAAGGACTTAAGGACGGTAACTTTATCAGTCTCTTGAGCAAGTTAAGTATAAGTCGGTACCTATTTTTTTAACCGTGTAAATACGGGGTGTAGTTTACTAAAGTGGGGAACCGCGATATAAAGCAAGGTACTTTTTATTGCACATATCATATACAAAACCAACAGACTTGGTTAAATTAAAGAAAATTCGAAGTATTATAGCTTAGATTAGAGCCAATAATGAATGTTGAACATCTCACCATAATAATACACATATCCCTTTCAACTTTAATGTACCCGAGGAGGCCCTGAAGACATTACAATACTGATAATAGTGATAATAAATAATCACGAAAGACTCTTTGCACCCTTCTTACTTAGATGTTTAAAACTAGTAACGAAAAGGAATTCAACAGAGAATCTAAATAACTCCCGATAAAGAAGTTGGTATTCCAGCCACATTCCAGATACTCTTTATTTTTAGTGTGAAACTTCACAAATACTTTCTCCGGGAATTGAACTCTAGTTTATTGGTCTAGCGCGGCTGCGGTATGGGAAATCTCCGAACTATTTAGTGTGACTAATCACATATTAAAAGAGGTTAACTGCGCGTATAATTTTCCCCGTCCCGTTGTATGGAATACAGTTTGTTTACGTTTTAATAAGTTCAAGTTCTTTACTTTATCCTTATATGTAGGTACAATATATACTCTACTTCTCCAGTGTTTCAAGGAATATTAATTGCATTTACAAGAGTAAACATTCAGGGCCATTTTATAACCAACGTACTAACGAAGTCGTGCCTATCTCGTTGTGTTTATGAAGTAAAAAAGCAGCATAAAATAAATAATGACTCATATATTTTCTCAACTTATCAGATAAAATGAATCAATGTCTTTGGTTTGTTGCAGAAATCACTGATATCTTGTGCATACAAGAATACACAACGCGTACAAACAGCGCCGCGCCACCCACGTAGCCCGATAACGCCTGCATCCCGTACAGAGAAATTAATCTAGCACACGGTATGCTTCCTGCATGCAGATAACGTGCTTCGGCGCATCGCGGTCGCTCGCGAACATGCTCGCAAGCACGCACAGCTGACAGCCGCTCCCGCCATGTCGCCCGCCGCGCAAGGCCGATGTCCCACTCATCAAAATTCCGGACGCACACCCGAAGCCCTTGATCCCGTCTCACCAAATATGGAGCCTGTTACATCAAAGCCTTCGAACAATGCGATGGACTCTAGCGTAGAAAGTAAAAACGAAAATCATTCCATTGATAATTTAGAAAACGAACTGATTGATTTAGATAGATGTATAACGCCTAAATGCGAATGCCAAAATAACTTAAGGCGAAAGTTATGTACAGAAGGAACGAATTTATACGACATGCTTAAAAATGAAGACAGTCAGTCAGACAGAGAGTCGATATCCGTTAAAAGGGTAAGCGGCTTATATGGTAATGCAGTGTGGGCCGCTAATTTGAAATGGAAATGTTCACTAGAGTGGACAAAAGTCTGGAACACAATGAGGGTACGAGTGCGCGCTATCTCCGTGATGGCGATGCTTCTTGCACTGGCGACCGCGGGTGCCGCCGCGCCGGCGCGCGAGAGACCAGCTAGGAGTGCTTCTAACGACAAATTTGTGGTAAGTCGAATCTTAATTAACCAATATTTATATTAAAATATAACGTTGACGTAAAGCTCCTCTAACGTACGTCATAACGCGTACAATAGTGCACGCATGACCCAAAGTAACATGAGTTGCCGGAATGCCCTTCAATTTCGAACCGTTTTGGTGGAGACATACTATAATTTGATATAAAAAATATTTAAAAGAACAGTGAAACATATATTTATAATCGAATCTTAAGGCAAAGTTTTTCAGAGAATTATCAAAGCTTTAATTATGAAGATTTAAAATAAAATACCAACGACACTCTCCAACCATTTAAAAATGGAACCCGTAGATTCAATGTCTTAGTTTTACATACTTATTTCAAGTTTACGTATGACACAACATTGCCTCCGTAGCTAAGCTACTAACAACTCATATAGAACGTTTCTACCGTAACTGTAAATCCTACACGTTTGATTTTTGAAGACAGCATCATCTGCTAACTGATTAAGGACCGCTTTAATGCGTATATCCACTAAGTGCAAGTAATATGGGGACAAAAAACCGGCGTGTCGTATTAGATTACTGGCACTGACAGACGGACGGGCCGTTGCGTGAGATTAATGTGCCAAGTGACGAGTGGGACGGCGTCCTGCTCCTTTATATTCCCATTAAACGTAGGGAAGTGTTCAAGTCAGAATTGTCAGGCCAGTATTATGTGAACCACAAAGACCAATTTGATAGATAGGATATAAAACTTATACTGGTTTGATGAAGCGAACTCTGATCGGTGAGACCTCGTCCCTGGTTTAACTTGATCTTACGTGCAACCATTTGAGTAGAACCTCGTCCTTAATGTCAATTATCCAACTTAGGCATTTAACTCGGCTTTATTCCCGGACTTCTGGGGATATTTAATCAGGGGAGAAAATCACTGGTCAGTTTCAGCAGTTATATTAAATATATACATATTTTTTAAAGTTTAATTTACTCCTGTTACTTAGGAACATGATACCTACTACACTGTATTATATAACCTACCTAGTTAAACAAGTAAAAAAAAATTACTTAAGTTTTCAGAACTTAAACATGGCAACAACTACAAGAAAACGACTATTATATTATTTCCTATCAAACCTTACGGGGCCCACCCACTATCAGTCCGCCTGACGATATGGCCTGTCAGTTGTTCAGAGCTGATAAATTTTTGTCCTAACTAACAGTCGGTGGGGCCCCTTAAACTGGCTTGGCTATAAGGCACTCACTAAACCTTTGTGAACAACTCAAGGGTCCACCCGGGAAGACATCCACTTTCATTTATTTCGTAGACCGCTTCAAATTGTGAAAAATCCGACAAATTGTCAGAGTTAAGAATGGTAGCAATTTGTTATTAGAGGGGCGTGAAGTTTGCTGCTTGTAAAGCTGCTCGGAATTGGATTACTTACAACTTTGAGGGAGGTTGCGGTAAAGTAAAGTAACGATGTTTTATCGATTAATGTCATCGGGAATTTTACTACAGAAAACTTACAGCTATAGAGTAACAAGATAGGTAGTGATGTAGAAACAGTGAGCCAATTAAAAGTTTCCACAGATAGAAAAAGCATTAAAATATGTAGTGGGCAAAATTAGGTACTAAATGCATTTAGAAACAAACTTACTTAAACATAATTAAGTTGCTTAGTAGCAAGAATGAATTTAAACAGTATATTCAGTATATGTATATTCAATGTAGTAATATATGCAATAAAATTTAAGCAAAGAAAAATATCGGCACGAGGTAGGTGTACAAAAGACGTAATAAAACCCTAACATTTGGTTCTGTAATAAATGTATACTTTAAATCGAAAAAGCGATAATATGGTTTTTTTGACTCTGTTTAATGCAAAAAAAAGATAAATTTTGAAACCCTTACTACCGTTTAAAAAATCTCTCAACTTTGGCTCAGACCAGTAACTATTACTAGTCCCGGAGTTGATACACTATAAGTAAATAGGAAATTTACTGATTCTTTGAACCGATGAATCCAAAATGATGATCTTCTTTTGTGTTGACATTCTACTTTATCGGCATTTTTGCTGCATTGGAAATGTTATTTTAAACACAAAGTACAAACTCCAAAGGCAAAGGTTTTGTAATGATCAGAGATGAGTCAAATCTGAGTTGAACTCGTTTTAATTACAAGTTAAACACGGCGCGGCCGCAGCAGTTAGCGGCTTCCTGTGCTGTTCTTCTCTTCTCTTATCAACCACTAGCCTTTACCAAACCAGTGTAACGGTGGACCTCGATCACATTCAATTCTCGCGAATCTCGAGCTCATGCTGTTAGCTGGATATTTACTCGGTAATGGAAGGGAATAATGTACTGCGCTCGCGCAACTAGGCCGCTTGATTTAATTTACAAAGCACTTCATCTCGCCTGCGACCTCGTATCTAACATAACTTAAACTCCAAATCCGTTCGAAATATGTGTTATTCAGAGATCAGATTATTTTGGTTCAAAAGACTCGATATAAGAGGATTGGTGATGACAGGAGCACTGCACTGAGCTTATGTAAGTGATAACTGGCCCACGGCGAGACTACAATCTATGCGATTGGTTTCTTGACCCTTTGAACAATAGATATGTCGAAATAGACAAATTATATCATAAATTTACTTCACTTGTATATCCATGCAACAAGTTCCGAGCAAATATACGTTAAATCTTCTTACATTTGAGAAAAAAGTTAAACATAATCATTGTGGAAAGTACCTAATCTTGAAATAAAATTTACACTATCGTTTAACCAATTACACATGTCATTTTTATGAATCAAATAAATCAATGTTCGTGCTCCCTTTATCTTAGGTAATGGAATAACCAGTCCTTTAATAGGCGCTTTATAGCATCTTAAAATATCTTAAATACAGCTTTTACTACGCAGGTACTAACAGTAATTAATTACCTCAATAAAACGGAATTGCGATATTCAGATACCAACTCAGTAGAATCGTGAGGCGAATTCGTGATGGCATTTATGTGGACATATGGTTTCTGCAGTTGAAATCAAACTAACCTGCTCCTAAACTTGTGTGGAACATGTGTATTGTACAGGTAGCATTGTGGGAGCAATCTTGATAAGGTTTTCAACTTATTTACGATGTTGTTCATAAGGAGCGTCTTCGAATATGGGTGAAAAACGAAACGTACTGAACATATTTTTTTAACGTAAATGTTGAGCACCTCAGAGATTTACAACCACATAAACTGTCTTAATACGACAAGGATTTTATTTGGATCAAATGCAGATTACAGAGGTGCTCGTGTTTTATGCGTCGAATGTATTATCAATTATCATATGAAGGGATGTTTACAAAAACAACATAACTGACTACACTGGTTGACACCAGAAACAATTAACAATGTTCTGAAAAAAGTGTCAACCACTCTATGCAGTTATGTTGTTTTTGTAAACATCCCTTCCAGAGATAATCATATTGATGAACTAACGAACAAGCCAATTCCAAGATGTTGCTGTTGCTGCTGCGTTAGTTAGTTCCCTTAAAATAATCGCGAAACTGGAATCCAATATCAAAAAAACAATTTTTTTAGACAAAAATATGCAATCACGAAAGTAGACACTCAGAACCTTCACAACCGTTTCTAACCAAAAAATAGTAGAGTACCCTAGTAGGTTTTATTCGGACAAAAAGCTTTTCTGCCAGCTCTGTTGGCACAGGGTATTCACTACGGCACGGAACAAAGCGTCTGGATCGTTAGCTAGGGAGCTACACTTGTTTTACGCGCTGTGCAAACTGCAGGAGATATGCATTGTGTTGGATGCACTTGTAGCTGAGCTAGTTTAGAGCTCGGTGATTAAGTTTATTAGTATCGACAGAGGTATAAATTAGTTAAAATAAAACCCGTCATAAAAATATGAGTCTGACTCTTAATTTTATTTTACTTGTAAACTTTTTGTACCTAAATATTGTAAATTGTAATCATTAAATGCCGCAAAAAAAATTAGTTTCATTATTTCATTAAAAAATCTGACAAACCTCTGAATTTGTTCTACTTTATTCGGCTGATTGTAATTTTTTTGTTACTAACAACTTAATTTTTGTGTCAGATATTTTTGCGCACCTAGTTTGCATTTCTGCAGGTGGACACTGCACTGCATCTGCACTTGACTAATTGATGAAGCACATGTCTTGTTGAGAATTAATTTCGATTTGATGTACGAGTGGCGGCAGAGGTCCCTGTCATTGACCCATTTTCGCGATTAGCCTATCGACGACTAGCCCATTAATGGCCAACATCCTGCCGCGCTGAATCTGTTCATCATATACTATTGAAATTGAAATTTGATTTTGACATCAAATTTATGAAAGGATTCATAATCTCCGTTGTTTTTCAATTATGTAGTCAGGTTTTCGATTTTTTTTTACACAAAATAATTCAGCTCTTCAGGGATTGAGCTAAAAACATGGAATCTTAAGCAGTAAAGTGAAGTGAAACACAAAAACAGTTTCAACTTTACTTTTACTCTTTAGTAAAAATATTAAATACTTACCTACTTATGTTATACTGTCTTGATCAATATGTTTTGAGTAAATTAAGTATTGGTTATGTATTAATTTTTCATTTAGAAATTGAATATTCTAGAGAGCTTTGTTTCAAACGCAGCAGCGGAAGTCGATCGGTAAACTGTGGTTTTAGGCTCCACCTGGTCGCCGTATTTACATACAAATACAGGTAGATTATAAATGATATCGCTATTATGGTAATTCTAATTGATGTGATACAATGCGAAACTCTTGTTTTTTCACGAATGTAATTAGTTTGCATTCAGATATATTTTCATTATTTTATTGATATGATAGTCATGTAAAAATTGAAAATGGTCATCAGTATTTTCAGTACCTATTGGGTATTTAAAAAGCTAGGCCTGTACGTGCAAGTGCCTTTAATAAAAACAAACATAATTTGCTATATAATAGTACATTATACAACTAGGGTGGTAAAACAAAGGAAGGCCGAGATCGCAGTAGTTTGCGGTCCGAGCTGCAAGCGAGGGACGTAAATATGCGATCGAGTAGGGCTTTCTTTATTACCTCCCGTGTTGTGTACATCATTTTATGTCTACATTTGGCCAAAAAGCCACTTTATGGCCAGGTGTGGCATAAATACAATTTATAACATATAGACTCTTGTCCTATACTTTACCTGGAGGTTCTATTTTAGAAAGAAAGAAAGAAAGAATTCATTTATTCATGACAACACATACAATGGAAACAAACGGAAAGAGACATACACTTGTCACGAAATGGTTGCACCTCAGCGTTAATGCTGGCAAGGCCAGCGCTGGTCTTCCGTTGCAACCATTTTGACGACACGGCATAATGACGCCGCGATCACACACGCTTATATACGGAAAAGAAAATACGGGTAAACTAATAATTAAAAAATAGAAATAAACATAATATAAATAATATTCTATGTAAACATACATTACTTAAGTTTTCAAACCTTGTTTTAACATTTTTACCACAATTACATGTTCCTGGAAAGCATGACCTAGAAAATATGACTTCAACAATTTGTTTGCTGTCTAGATTCCAGACGGTGATAACATGCATATTGGTTTCATGAATTTTGCTTACGTAGGGCATTATTGTAGTTAGTCTGACTGTATAACTTCATTTGGTACTGTTTGCAACTTTAGGTTAAATTATGAAGTTTGCATGTTAATTCAACTTACAAAGGTTTCCTTGGTAGCTGCTTGTATTTGTGCATTTCTTAATAGTATTTGGTGTTGGGTGATCATTAATATTTATGATAATCTGGATCCAGCTGACCTAGGTACGGTCAAGGACTTTAATTGTTGAGTCATTTAGGGTTCACTTTACATTGGACATTTCATAGAGTAAGTATTAAACAAAAGACGATAGCTTTAACCGTTCAACAATTAAAGTCCGTAAAGTACATGTTTACACAGAAAATACAGGCATTCTTTATTTAATATATTCAGTAATATACGTTTTATTTATTTCACTTTTATTTAAAAAAACACCCAAGATTTCAAATTATTTTTTAATCTCTTTTTGTTTATTGAATGACCAAATGACCATAGTCAAAATAAGGGGTATTACAAGTCAATCCAATATTTTTTTATTGTTTTTGTTATGATTATGATTGCATACGTAACTACACTATTACACTGTAACTTAACTGTACTATAGATGCATTAACCAAACACGCTAAAGACGGAATGCTTGCACCGGAAATAACGACTTGCGGGATAAATATAGAACTGCAGACAAGGATGACCATACCTAATGCCCCCTGTGACAAATTAGCTGGAATGAGACAAACATACTTCTGCAATTTAGCCTCGAATTTGCTTTGCGAGCTTTAACCAACGGTTTAAAGGATGGGTTTAATATTTTTAATTAACATCGTGTGTTACTTGAAACTCGTGCATCACTGTTCCTTTTATGAACTGTCATGTCAGGTCCGTGTTTAGGATTTTTTGTAGTTCAAATAGAGTAAATTTATCCAATATCAATTAGGTAAATTTCTTCGACAAATTTAGTAGTTGGCCGACTTTTAGATAAAATGTACTCCTACTGATACAATATCTGGAAAACATAAAATGTACTCTTCTTTGTCTAAAAATTTCACTCAATTTTTCCGTCCCTAGAAAAAAACATGTGGCTTTTGAGTTACCAAATTGTTTATGTTCAAAGTAAAGAAGGATTCTAATTAGGAATCCAATCTCAGTTGCGATTCAGTTAATAATGAATGCTCGTAGTTTACACGATGCAATTGCAAACGGAACCAAGAATTTAGTATTCCTCACACGTTTCGTTGAAATCGTGAGGTCCGGACAATATTCGGCGTACTGTTCCCGTGAGTCAGATCTTGATCCGTTCCTTCCTTTCCACTGAGCCACTGCATTTCAATCCTTAAAGCATAGTAATAAAGGACTCCCAGACTACGTGAACAAACAAAATTGGATGCGCACCGCATGTCATTACCGCTTCCCATTGTCATTCTAAATATGTCTGCTGTTATATTTTTAGAGTCTACTTTTGGGATATTTATGACGTCCGATGTGACGATGACCTATATTTCTGAGCGAAAGGATTGTATTTTATCGAGCATCTGCCAAGTTCAATGATCACAACTGTCGATGGAGTTGACAGTCACGTACCTACTTTCGCACACTTGTATGCGGAACGTAGGTAAGTGGCATAAGATCAAACGAAACGGTATAAAAACTCAGTGTTACATACTTTGCAATACTTTTCAAGTCTACCATATACATCTACCTACTATAAAAATCCGAATATTTCCGCAAGTAAGCACATCAATGTAGATGCAAATTATTACTAATTGTTGTAATTTGGTGTTGTTAAGATTCTGAGCAATTTTAGATTATTGCTTAGAATCTAGAGCAGAATAAAATTGTATTATTGTTAAGAATCGTGAGTTCTAGTAGGGCATAAAAAGTGTTCCATTTTATGCCTAGGCATTAATATATTTGACTTTCGTTACGCTTCTTCCGTGCGAGTGTAAATGAATAAGAAGCGTAAAATATCGGACACATGTCCTAGTAGAATTCATTGTACCTAACTAAGAGGAATTACCCAAAAGCTTCTTAGAATCCGAACAGAACTTGAATTCACAACGAATCCAGAAAGCTCCGAGATACCTTATAAAAAGTTAATTTGGAAAGTAACAAGTCACAGGTGATAGATTACTCAATTAGATAGAAGCTCGCAATAACAACGACGATGACAAATGTTTTAATTCTTTGCATCTGTGAGTTATCTACTCGTGAAGTCAATGCACCAGACGGCTATATTTAATTTATAACTACCTTAATTAGTAACTAATACCTACCTTACCTTACCTTAATTAGTAGTAGTTAGTTAGTATTAGTAGTAATAATATCGTCTTGTAAAAACATTGCAAGACTATTTAACATAATAATTACATTTTGTAAATTTATTTTAGGATATTGCATGTTCTTGTATTAACTAGAATTTTAGGATTTTCTACACAGAACTTGGAACCCATAAAGTTATCAATCGTTTTATAGAAGAAAAACTTTGCTCTCATTTCACCTTTATGTTTTTGATGGGATCTATTTTAAACGATATTTTTTTCGACATGTGAACTTTAGCCAAGTGCAGGTCGGGCAGTCATAAATAAAATCTCCGAGTTTTTGTCATAAAATGTAACGCGTTGGTACGATACTAAATAAGAAACCTGTAACGTCTAACCTTATAGTACGTCATGATCATGACAGCTTTGCATCACTTGTGTAATTAACGACACTTCGCGGAAATTATAGGTCTTTGTGCTCGTTCCCTGTAAATGTTAATGGCATTGTCCTTAAATTATATTCATATGGGCACACCTCGTTAGGCTTCTCATTGCAACTCTGGTTACTCGCCACGCAACCTTAAAAGTGCAAACCGCTCTGCAATATGGTCAAGTTAACTTGCAGTAGTTATTCCCAATGATTACAAAACTTTTGTCAGTTCACCATCCAGTTTCAGTGTGATCTCCGATCAGACATGATTATTATTGAGTTCTAAGTATTATTTACTTTGGTTTATGAAGTATCTGAACAATGTCTGGGTTAAGAATAGCAACACAGACCTGATATGTCACATTGCACGCGGACGGTCGTAATAAAAATGCCGTTTTTATGTCACTGCGTGTTACAATCAACATTGTCTCGCGTTTTTGTTTAAAACTAGTTTTATTTGTAATTATAAAATGTAGTGGTTCTCAGTACTTATACGCCGTTCATGTTAGTAAATAAATACAAGCAATCGATTTTTTTGATAAATTCAACGCAAACCTTATTGACGTTACGGTAGGACTAGGTCGACTTAATAAGTTTAGAATAATTCTCTAATTTAATCATCGTATTTTTAGTCTCTCTGATAAAGTTGTAAAAGTAGTTAATTAAATTCTTAGAACATATTCAATATATGAAAATGTGATAAGATAAAGTAATAGGTACCTACCTTCTAGTCTGATGAACATATAATTTCAGAAAATATATCAATCTACTGAGTGAAAGGAATTCATTCAATTTAAGGCTAAGGCCGTACCTATTATCCTGGCGCAAAAATGCCAAGAGCGTATCACGAGAACGCCTAAGCTCGCCAAGCATTCCAATCGATTCCATAGTCACTTCCTCTTCAGTAAAGTCACGTAGAGACTCATTATTTTTGACTTATGGTTATTTTTTACCTCGTCATTAAGCATTAGTAGTTGACGTTCGTCCTGAAATAAGTTACAAATTCAACTCAATAATGCAGTTAATATAATAGATTTAGACGGCGCTGCAGTCGGCGCGTGCCATATATCTATTCTAAGTTTAGTCAAGGGAGGGGTGGGGGAGGGGTATGCGCTTGCGACGAACTATAAATGTAACGGGCCACTTTCACTACGGCACGGGAGTTCGGCGGGCATGACCCGGCAAGTGAACCGAGGGATCAGCTGATGTGATGGCAATGAGAAGTTTAATAACACCTGGCTATACGGAGATTTAGGAGTTAATTTGTTTTCGATAGTTTAGGAATTGTGTTCAGAGTATCTAGAGAAGAAAGATAGAGAAGGCGGTGAAGTGAACATACATTTTGTTTTTGCTTGGCCTAGGTATATTAAGTTAACTAAAATGAATTATAAGAACCTTGTATCTTCTAACTTATTAACATATAGGTTCTGCGGTAGTTACTTACTGCAGGTCTATATTCGAATCACGTACGTAAGCCATGTCGTACATTGTACACGGTTAGACATGAAACAGTAGTCTCGGAGAAAGGTGCCTACATGATTGATGTATTCGAAATGTGTCGAATAGCCTACTCTTGAGAACCAAGATTTGCCAATAGCCATATGCTTTGTGCTTTTCACTACTTTGTGCGTATTTTCCTATTTTGATCCCTTTTCAAGCAGATTCATGAATATAATATTTGTGACTGTCTAAAATGCTCGTACATTCCTAGATAGTGAATAATAATATTGACTCTACCTATAGGTAGAGTCAATATTAGTAGGTAGAGTCTACTAGTCATAACTTACAGTGCCAATATTAATATTTATTCCTGAGTTAACACGTATTTAAGTATCAATCATTTTCCTATAATGACATTAGGTAATTATAACACAGTCAAAATATAATACATTACCTATACTAGTTCGTGATGATGAATAAGGAAAATAACAAATATTAACGACAAAGCCCGCTTAAATTTACCATGAATAGTATTCGTCTGAACATTGGCCTTAACTTATCATCATAGGTAAATTTAGATTTATATTTATTATTAAGTAGTTTTAAATTTTGTTTAGTTTAATATTAAGTTTTTAGTGTTAGTTTATTACTTTAGATTTTTAAACCTTTTTAATTATTAAAGAAACAACAATGTGGTACTTGATCAATTGAATGCAAAAATATAAACTGCCACAGGGTTATATTCTCAGTATATCCGTTATTTAAACTAGTGTTATTGTCAGCCATTTCTATCTTTCGTATTCTTTTTCAACTGATTTTAAGACTTCGAAAAGCAGGTTCTCAATTTCTCGGGATCTTGTTTTTTTTTGCAACTTTTTTTTATGTATGTTCACCGATTAATCGAAGACGACTTGACCAATTTGGAAAACTTGACAGTTGATCCCACTGTCATCAAGTTACAATCTGAATACGGGATGGAGAAACCAAGCGAACTCAGAGTTCGCGAACTCCTCAAATGTTGTACAAGACACCTACAGGATGTCCTAACCAGGCCTGCCGAGGAATTTGGCAATGATGAGACGTTGGAGCACCTGTGGGCCGCAAAGGCAATGGAGCACAGTGACATTTATTTTAATGTCTTATGCTCCGTAGACACACGGTTGCTGCGCCTAACTCCACATGACGACCTAATATACACACACTTCAGACAAGACTTCCCGGACCTCAACGTGGCCTACAACTTATCATCATGCATTTTTATCAGCATGAGGATTCATAAACACATGATAATCTTAGGATAAATATAAACAGTATATTCACCGCGATACTTATACTTACTGGCGGCAAAAAGGCTCCATCATCACTGGCAAAATTTCAAAATACAAAAGGTCCTTTCCCGCCTCACCTAATCAGAAAAATATTTGATTTTAAACCTTTTGACGCGTGCGCTATTAAGGCTACAATCTATTTACAATATTAAGCATCAAAATGTGTGAAATTTCTGATTTTTGACTCTTTACTGGAATACTGAACAATTAAAAACGACAATATTACGATAACATACTTAGTAACGGCAACGGCATGTGTTAAACCGAGACACTAAGTTTTAACCAATATAATTTATTAAATGACGGTTCAAATATGAGATATATGTATAATATAAAGAAGGCATTTTTTTGTTACTGAACCATACTCAACTCAGCCCTTCATAACAAAGACACGAACTCATGCGGGCTGTATAGTGTAGTGTAGTGAGTATCGGTAGGGAGCTCGATAGTGAGCATTTCGAAAGGTCGGCGCGCACCCCCGCGTATAAATAGCGGGCGCCACAGGGGTTGTAAAACGCAGGAAGACGCCCTCCCAATATTTCAACATATTACTACTAGCCTTTAACAAGTGACGCGTTACTGGATTAAATACTCTGCTTGGTATGAAATACAGCTGAAATTTGTGTCTCATAAAAGATACGAGTTTGAAATAATTACTTGCAGATATAAAACTAACTTTGGAGCGAAGCAAAGACTGTAAAACTGCTAAGACTCTTTACTTTAAGACTGCCTGTATAAATTTCATGATAGAGTTATAGAGGTTATATGTAAGTGTAGATATCTTCTACTTATTACATGCATAAAATATGTTAACAATGAATGCGCCTATTAATCGTAAACATGTTATTGATTAAACAACGTAGCGTGTCTAACATTGTAAGTGTTGTAACAATCAATGATTTTAATGTAATATGTACATACAATTTTTATTATATATCTCGTGAATCATATGCTAATGATACATTAAACATCTTTTCTTTTCGTTTCTCTTTAAATTTTCTTCTCTTAATGATGTAGGTAAAATTGTCCTTCCTGACCTATCTGCATTTGCTGACTAAGCTACTAGGCTATATATGCAATAAATGCAATAACGCCCACAAACCCAACTACCCACATTTACAGGTAACACCGGCTGTTAGGCAAGGTTTTCTAACAGCATTATACTTACACTATCATTCATTCAGAATGGACGAAACCCCGGCACGTGCCGCGTACCAGAAATATTCGCGCGATATGGAAATTGGGTTCCCTACATTGCGCAATCGTTTTTATTGGTGGGTTAATATGAAATGTTTTTTAGTTATTAGTTTTTAATGAAAAGATACTCAAGTACTTACCTATCTAGCAGTAGAGAAGTGGTAAGGAAATAATTTAATTAATTTCATATAAATTATAAGTACTTACAACAAATATGCCATCGTCAATACATGATATTAATTAGTCAATCACTATTACTTACTTATATGTATTATTTGTGTTATAATAACTATTGGATGATATTGTTGTAAAGCGATGGGAATAATAATGAAACAAGAAAATTGAAAACTAAATAATGTTTCATCGGAAGAGACGTATTAAAACATAATCCATTATTGCACAGCTGGGTAATATGCAAATATCTATTTCCATTGGAGGTCGACACAATATAGCAGGCGGGAAGCGCAATCGATGCGGGGTCGATGACACGGGAACTGACCTTTGCTTTCGACACAGCTGATCGAACACTCGTGCCATACGATACGACACTGCGCTAAACTCCAAAAGGATCAGGACCATATTTTTTATATATGGCCAAAGAGAACTAAATTCCCATTGGCTGTAAGGTTTTGGGACGCTACCAATCCTTCTTAGATGCTTTTGGTACCTCTCAGATCGATTTGATTTTTGGACTTTTCTATGGCCATTACTCACCGCCGCCGCTCAATAGCCATATAAAAGTCAAAAATACAAATTTTAGTAAAACGCCATGACTTTCTAGTGAACTGCTTATACACCTAATTGTTTAGCTGAATTTTGGCTATACAGAAAGGTGTTGCCATATACCGTATACCTACTGTGATTTGTGTGTGTGTGTGCGTGTGTGTAAAAATTCAGCGTAACCTTCGTTAGTGACGTTATGACCTCATTTTAGCGTCTCTTAAAAGATAGTAATAGCTACAGCTACGTGTTAACCATAATTAGTTTTTACCTACTATAAATTGTATAAAGAAAATCGATGTAGATAGAGCATTCCTATGATCCCGGGTTGATAGTTGACAATTAATTACTCATTAGACAAGTAAAGTAGGTTGCATTTGGGTGATCTATTAAGATATATCTGTGGACAGTACTCAGTTTTATGTGAGTAAGTTCATTAGACGCATAAAAACGCTGCCATCGTAAATAAAAACTTTGATGGCGAGCACATCATTTTTAAATATCGTTGACTTCGTTTACTAACATCGTATCAATGCACATCGTATTTACTCTTGTTTGAATCATTCTGTCACTGTTTTGTGGTTCCGTTATTGCGGCGATCTGTTTTTTTTTATTTCTCTTTATTATATATCTTTAAGTTTCTTTATAAACGTATCAGAGGCATCAGAGCGTTTCTCAAAAATATTGCGACTTTAAAAAAAAAATCTGTAATTTTTTTCTATCCTGAATCACGAATTTTTTCGACTTTAATAGGATAAATAAATGTCTCATTTTTTCCCTATTTACCACATACATTGTATGGGCGGTACCACGAAGGAAAATCTAAAAAATGTATGGAATTTCTTGGGACTCTTTTATTTCGTTTGGGATGGAAAGAACTGATTCTGTGTAAAAATATCGTAAGATTTGCAGAAAATAATAAAGCGGCAATTTTTTTAAGAAATGCTCATCGATGGCTGATGCTGATGGCGCTAATTGTTTTGTCTACGTGTAGGTACCCTGAAATCGGACAGGTGTGGTAAATTAAAAGTTAATTACTACTGTAGGTCCGTTTGCACTATTACAGTTAGCGGAAATAGTAAGTTCCCAATCTGGACAGGGCATAGGGCTTACTATGGAGAATACCTACTAGTCGTCCCCATGCTAGGTCCTATGCCCTGTCCAGATTGCCGAACTAGTAGGATGTTACAATGGGACGAATTTATTCGGCAATCACAAGAATTTCTTTCTTTTAGTAGTGTAATAGTTAACTAGTGAAAGTACATAACAACATTATTTCACCCTAAATATTTTCATTTGCAAGCATTTTGAGGGCCTAATCTACCACATGAGGTGTTTGTGACAGACACATTATCTTGTATTCATTGCACAATTGGGGACATCATTTATAATATCGTTTTTTATCAAACGAAAGACAAGTGTAAAGCCAAATGCGCTTAAGCGATTGAAATGTTTTGTACTGTTGACAGCAGCGACGGCTGTGAAATAAGTTTAATTATTATTATGTTTTTAAATGCTGTATCTTCATAGCCGTTTCCGTGAAGTTGTGTCCTTTTAGTACAGTTTGAGCACAGTGGAGTCGCCGACGAGTTGAAAGAAATGCCACGTTTGGCACTCGGCCACCAAACAAGGGAAAAAGCTAATTACTTCTCGTGTTGACAATAACAAACTCTACTTCCATTAAGATCGAGTTTTTGATATTGTTCTTTAATTAATGTAATATAAATACATAAGTATGTACATACATTTGTTTTTATATTATTTGTAGACTCTTTATGTCTATTCTATTTCGTATATAGTTTAGTTATGTTATGAATGTCATGATTTCCATATGTATGGCTCATACTGCCATGGCCGATCTTTTGATAAGAGATGAAAATTCCTAGTAGGTAACTAATTAGGTTCGGTTCTTAATACGATAAAAAGGTACAGGTGTCCCTTATGTGTATTTTTTGTTTATTCACAACATTAATGCGCACAATTTTTATTAACTTAAAACGAAAATTTGTGGCTACGTCTGGCAACTCTGGCATGCCATTAAATAATGCGAGTTACAACCACAAAGTAGGATTCGCAATAACATCTTAGATATGTATTTTACGTTTTCTTACCTTGGAAAAATAATAAGACGGTATTTTTTAAGTTGTTAAGAACGTTAGGTATTACCTATTCCTTAAAATAAAGAAAAAGTGTCGTCTGCACCCCGGTTGTAAAAATAACTAAAACAATAAAGAAGAATATAAATCATTAGTTATGATTATTGTTGTCGTAACAGTCATTGGTTTATACGGGAATGACTCCCCATGCTAAATCAAAAGGTACTTCCATAAAATAAATGTCCAAAGATGGTTCACTTTAAACAACAAGGCCCTGTTATAAAAACGTTTAATACACGGAAAAAATGAGCTTCAGCAAAGTACCAATTTGGCTTGGTTAAGATATTTTTAGATGCATACAACCAAGACATATTTAAAACACGGAATAAAGCTTTGTTAATGACAAACACGCAATTATTGCTAAACGTTCTTGGTTATTTTGCAAGCACTAATTTAAATCACAATAAGTTTCCTAGTAAATGTAACCCTTACCTGATTCCCTTATTTATTTTTAACTAATTAAATGCATACCGTGAAAACGCCGATTTTAGCGCAGAAAGTTTGTATAGGTAAGTCTAATTTATAAATGCGAAATTTCGTGACCCGTTTACACAACTATGCTTAATCAGGTATCACTTTAAAGATATGTAGTTAATAAAATATGTAGCCTTCTTCCGTATATGCTAATTCAAAGGTAATTTGTGACTTAGGTAAGTCTGATATCCGTCCATTGTTTTCAGCGGGGTAATTTAAACTTTCTGCGCTAAAATCGGCGTTTTCACGGTATGCATTATAAATACTGTATAGAATGGTTATTCTGTACATGCATTCTGTGCGACAGCGGAGTAAACTAGAGCTTTCATTGCGACCGGTGAACGACTTGTTTATTGACTCGACATTACAAGCACAATCTGTGATTCAATCAATCAATATCTACTCACTCGTGACGTCCGGTATTGTCGTGATTTGCTACACATACTGTGTTTTCAAGATATCGCGATGTAATTTTGATTAAAGTATTTTTAATTGACACTGATGTGAGTAACAACGCAGGTGTCAATACTGTATTATGTTCAGTCGACATCAAAAATATGTTTACACATTTGGACCTTATTCAAAGGAGTAAGGTGCAAAAGTGTAAACATATTTTTGACGTCGACCGTTCAATTTCGATATACTTACTCGCGTTCAGTTGCCACTAACAGCAATCCGGGTCTACCGCGAACTTCGAAAATCGAAATTTCGTTATCTCCGTCTCTATACCTCTTGCATATTTGAAAGAGAGTGATAAAAATAGCCGATCGAACGAACGAAGTGAAAAATAGCGAACAGACGAATAAATATATCAGTGGTATTGTATAAGTCCTTTAATCTTAAACATCTCTCTAGAATAAAATGCAGTAGATAATAATTTGTTTCTAACTGTCTTGTTAGATATTTTACGTCACTCTGGGCGATAAGTGAGATTTGCCGCCCACGGGCGCAGTGGCAAATCTCACTTCACACCCAGGGAGGACGTAAAATTGTGTACGCACCACGGGCGGTAATAAAGAGGCCCTCAGATCGCTTGTTTATGGCCCTTACCTTCGGTTCGGGCCACAAATGCCCGCGATCTGAGCCATTCTTTATTTTACCGCCCTAGGTACGTAATGTACTAAAATTTCATACTTAGCGGTTTATTAAGTTATATGAATAAGGGGATGTTGCGGCTGAATCGAGAATGCAAAACGCATCAAATACAAAATACAAATATTATGGAACAAATCAGTCAGTAGTAGTCAGTGCCACAGTAAGCTCAATAAGGCTTGTGTTGTGGGCACTAGATGACGATATATATAATAAATATGTAGATCCTACACCAGGACTTGTATTGGATGAAATTAATTCTAGTTAGTAGTTCAAATATGATTGTTCAAAGTAAGCCAAGAGCCAGGAAGAGCCAACTTTGTATAATGGCTAGTAAACGTTAACTGCCGTTTTATTGGCCGGCACGTGGTGGTAATCGCTCCGGCGCCGACCTGCGATACCATCTCGTGTTGATGATGTTGACTTTGGATCATTGATAGATTCAGTACTCCAGAAATTAAGCCGAAAATTATCGTGTTTTTTTTACAATCGCGACGAGATCAATGAAAACGAGAACTGTTGTTGTAAATAATAAAAACATGTAGGGAGTTCTCTATAATTTAACAAGCTATGATCTACCTATAACATATGTAGTATACCCGCAGCAGTGTGAAAGCCGCCTAAGGAGTAAGATGACTGCTGTTTTTAATAAAATACCAAACGGCGTCTAAAGGCTTGTATTTCAAGTTAAACTTTACAAATAACTTAAAATAAATAACAAATTCTATGTAAATTTTAAGAATCAAAATGCTGAATGTGTTGTCGTGAACTAACTGCACTTGGTGAATGGTGAATGAGAATACTATGTATCTATATGTAAGGCAGTACGTGGTAATCGCACTGGCGCCAACACGAGATTACTATCGTAAGTTGCCTGTAAATGCGGTTCCATTCATATCTAAAATTAAAAAAAGGTAACGCGTCTACGGATACAGTATAGCAGCACGGCGATCAAAATTATCTTCACTTGCTCTTACTACTATACCAAAAACGGGATGTGTAATGTGTAGGTACCTGTAGTATTTTATTCCACTGTTAATTTCAAAATATTTTCCAGGCTATATATTGTATCTATCGATGAAGTATTTACAATATTATTTTCACCTCAGCAGCTCGAACAAGCCTCCTTCATTGCGTAAAATCTTTCGTCACTCCCTGGAGTTCTTGTTCGAGCTGCTGAGGTGAAAATAAATGTGGTTAAATTTGCTTGATGTTGTTTTTTTAAACTTTTGATACGTTTTCACTACTGAGGTGAAAAGTTGTATGTGTCACACGAGAGCAAAGTTATTTTACATCTCGTTTTTATGAAGCCCTCGCTATGCTCAAGATTCTAACTAAGAATCACTCGCTTCTCTCGTGATTCAATTATAGAATCTTTCGGTTACTCGGGACTAGAGTTGTGCCGTTCCCGAGAATTCTCGAGAACGTTTCCAGTTTTGTATGGGAAACGTTCTCGCTCGAGAATATTTCCCATAGTAAACGGAGAACGTTCTCGAGAACGGCACAACTCTACTCGGGACTCAAAATCAACACTCGCAAGAAAAACCAACTTTCTTCTCTTGTTGCACAAATTACTATTGCTTTGCCGTCTAATAAACCGTCTGCCGTTGACATGAAGACATTGACCTACTAATTACCTGTTATACATATAAAACATTAGGCATGATTACTTCATGTTTATTGAACTTAAAAATAAAAGCTTTGCGTGTTATTACTTATTGTGCTGGAAATAATACCACTGTATTAAGTTAAGTGGTTGTTTATTAATAGCACCCCAGCGTGGTGCAGACGAATGAAAAAATTAACCACTCTCCGTCTACAATGGAGTGGTTTATAGTTTAGTTCGTAAAAAAGGGAATTATTGCCCAAGTTTTTAGTTTTTAAGTCTGTCATCGTTTTAAGTTGGTAATCTGGGTAATGGAAGTGGAGTAGTACTAGTCAAATCAGCTAGGTACCGTTTATAAAACGTCAAAAGTCGTCCTATTAAGTCAGTATGAAGACGTAGCAATGATGTTACGATAAATCTACTTCTTTTTATGAAATTTTTTTAATATTAGAATAATTGAAAGCGCAAAGACATGTTTGATTAAGATTATTCGCTGTATTTTTGTTTTGATTTTATGACCGTTGAGAAACAATTCATTTTGCCTATAGGAAACAACGCTGTTAACTTGTATTTATGACAGCAATTGTAAATAACAATACAAGGTGTAACAAAAATACTGGTGATTCTTTTAAGGGCATAATTGGTATCGTATTCTTATTGTGAAAAACTAAGAAAAAATAATTTTCTCGCGAAAAAAGTTTTTGCTTTTGTATGGAGGGTTGGCCAGCTGGGACGACTCGGCCCATACAAAAAAAAAATTTTTGCGTCCAAAAAATTTTTCTCCTACTTTTTCCTACTCGCAATACGATACCAATTATGCCCTTAAACGGATCACTAATATTTTTGTTACACCCTGTATGTATACAAACCTTAGGAAAGTATCTCGTTCTCGTAAAAATACGAATATAACCGAGTTAGAGCCACAGTTATAGGCCCTCTGGTTTATTTAGTTATTTGAGATTTTTAGGTACAGTCAGAAGCACAAGTAGGGATTAGCGGGTGAATTGTTGAAAATCAGAAGGTATTTTTTAACAGTCATGCCTCGCTATGATCGCTTAACTAAATATTCAATAATGTTATAAGTCTACAAAATGTACATTATTCAAAGATGTGATTGAATATCAGAGCAGGGGGCCGATTTTTGACAGCCGGACGCTCGAATTCAAAAAATTCAGGCTCGAAAATAATCGCACACAAAAGTTTGTTGCCAATATTTTCGCATGGAATTAATAGTTTAAATAATCATGATTTTAAATTTCTATCGCTGTTATTTTTAAAACATAATTTCATCGTTTTATTCAGAGTTTCAAATGTCACTTTCGAGTGCTCGATTCTCAAAAATCACCCCCCAGTCCTTTGTTCAATTTCGTCGTTTATATTAAGAAATAAAAGCAAACTGTATTTTTAACATGAAATTGCAAATTTACTATTGAGACTCGAAACGAAGTCACATTGAATAATATATTAGATCCACCTCTGCACTGAAAAATATTTCAAGAAGCATTATAAGATAAAATAACGAAGTACATATTAGATACTTGTGTTCAATATTTTGGAATTAAATTTAAATCAATACATCATTGCTGATTACATGTTACTCTGCGTCCGTAGGAAACACCTTAGACAACACTACACGTGATGCCTGGGTGGTGCTAAAAGAGTAATGGCAGCTGCACTGTCCCAACTATTTTTTTCTACCTACTTGTGTTATGATGTCTTACCCATTAATAAAATCTTACCTCCTGAATAATTTTGAATAAGTATATATTCTATATTCCTCTTACCAGGTTGCCTACTGCGAAGGGTGATTTTGTATTAGGTACAATGATATTACAGGTTTTGATCCAGATCTTTTAATAATAGTCAGACAGAAACTTCATTATTACCAGCTAATTTTCCTACACAACATAGTAACACATGTAACAAGAACCAGCACATAATGATGACGACGTGCGTGATAATATCATCTCGCCCTCGATATGATGAAAGGTTATTAAAATAGGTCAATAAAAATGAAATGATGGCGCTCCCTGCTAGAAGTTTACCGGCGTACAATGATCGGGAACATGTGTATTTTACTGTTCAACCAGAACTGTTAATAACCTTACCCGGTGCACTCCCCTAGACAAAACCAGCGTATACTTGATCTACGATTATACATAGCGCTATGGTTTGTTAAGATCAAGTAACATTAGAAACAAGAGCGCAGTCGAGACAAAATGTTTTGTCGATTAGGTAGTCGCTTGTACTCACCATATTGCAATAATCTAAAACCTAAGTTACAAGGTATTTTGATCTTTATTTCTCATAGAATTAAATGTTAATTTACTTAATCGGTTTGCTTGGTATAAAAGCGACAATTGCTCTATATCGACATGGCTCGAACATGAATCACGGGTTTGTGGGAATAAATTCGTTAATTGTCGGCGACATGTTCTTAGTTGTACCGTTTTAATTCGCACGAATTGAAAACGGAGACCAGATAATTTGAACCTAGGGAACAATAAATTGATATCTTGTGACTCACTAAATCACGACGTCGAAACCTCTTATCTTATGATAATAAATTAGGCGGGACACTTGGTATTGAACTCTCGAGAAATTCTGAATTGGTTAGTATTTTATGTAGGTACGTAGTATTGAAAGGATGAAGGTAAAACTTATCGATACACACAGAAAGAAGTCGGAACAAATATTAAAAATCCCTATTTAATATTTGTTCCGACTTCTTTCTGTTCGTTTGTGTGTTTTGTGTGTTTACTTCTTTTTTACTTTGATAACATGCAAGACAAATCTCGGGAATGTAGTTCGAAATTGTTTAATAGGTACAAATTATTATAAAATAATAGAATTAATGGAAATTCAAACAAGAAACCTTTAAACTTCTGTAGCATCAAAAATAATTATCGGTTTTTGATGTACAGCGGTCAAAGGAGGTCATTTTATTAATATTTTCCTAGACACACGATGCCAGCACTTTTTTTAACAAGACGATGGTAAACAAGCATACGGCCCATCTGATAGTAAACCACTACCGTAGCCTATAGACGCCTGCAACTCCAGAGGAGTCACATGCGCATTGCCGACCCTTTACAAAAATGAGGATTCACTGCTGCCCTTTAATTAAAACATTCTGTAGTCCATCACATTCATTGAAAAGCTTCTCCTATTGTGCTATAACAGGGTTAAGAAAATTATATTACCTATATCTAATTTTCATCAGCTTTAAAATTGAATTACAGGCTAATAGTAGATTGGGCGACGTTGACCTTACTAGATAAATAAAACATTGTTGTTACATCAATAAAGCTTGTAATTTAGCCACGCGGTAGTTGTCAGCCGAGTTGGGAAAGCAATAAGGCTTCACAGCTGTTGTGAATAATTATTACACGTATTACAGAGCAAACTGCATAACATTTTATATTTATCAAAATAAATGGAAACCTGTCTTATACTTAGGTACCATTTAGGTACCTACATTTAAAAATTAGGTGAAGTTCTATGACGTAAAAAAAATCGTAATCGTCTGATGTAATGACATATGAAAATAGGTTCTATAATGAAAAGATATTAAATAATAAATACAATTTAAAAGATATACCTACAATGTAAATTCAAGTTTAACTTTAGCCTTCCTAGTTAAGCTAAGCTCTTAAAACTCTAATATACAAACTTAGGGTCTCCAGAAAGTCGAATCAAAATTCTACTTACTAGAAAACTATAAACTGATTTTATCGACAATGTTTGCACCTCATACGACTTGGCTTATGTTTTACATTTATGTTATATGTTGTAATATCTGTTCGTCATATCTAAAGATTTAATCAATTGATTACTTATCTGAAATAAGCAAGTTATTACTTCTGTGTCAGTTATAATTTACTTTCACTCTCAGTCAAAAACTATTTTTAACCGACTTCAAAAAAAGTTCTCAATTCGACAGAATTTTTTTTATCCTTATTTTTTTAATTATTATTTTGTATGTATGTTACTCGATATCTCCGTGAATCGTGAACCGATTTTCAAAATTATTTTTTAATCGAACAGGTATAACCCCGAGATGGTCCCATAGTCACCAAGTCGGGGTCTGATGATGGGATCCTGGAGAAATCGAGGGAACTCTTCAACTATTATAGGCACGCCTATAGTGATTTCACCATTTTTTACAGCAACTCGGCCACTTCCTCTTGGAATAGCGGATCCTAAGTGAAGTCGGTTCTTTTTTGTTTAAAATTATTAAACAGCACGCATTTGTAAAACCTATGGCTGGATACGATCTGGGGGCCGATTTTTGACAGCCGGACGATCGAATTCAAAACATTCAAGCTCGAAAATAATCGCACACTAAAGTTTGTAGCCAATTTTTTCGCATGGAATTAATAGTTTAAATAACAATTATTTCACCCTGGGGGGTGATTTTTGAGATTCGAGCACTCGAAAGTGACATTTAAAACTCTGAATAAAACGATGAAATTATGTTTTAAAAATAAAAGCGATAGAAATTTAAAATAATGATTATTTAAACTATTAATCCATGCGAAAAAATTGGCGACAAACTTTTGTGTGCGATTATTTTCGAGCTTGAATTTTTTGAATTCGAGCGTCCGGCTGTCAAAAATCGGTATCGATTGGCACGCACCGCAGACGTGTAAAATATTACCTTTTTGTATATTCGGCTCCTTTAATTAATTAGCGGTTATGATTGAACCAGCTTTTAACATCAATTTTTCCTATTCGTACTGGTAGTCCACCTCAAACTATGAACTCGTAATTTGTAAAAAAGTTTAGGTATGTACACTTACTTTTTAGCAAGCGAGTTGATCAGTGTAACTATGTTCTTTTGAGTATCGCTTTTGTGCCTTATAGGTCTCTTAGTCCTTGATTATTTATTTACCTTATATTATATAAGTATTTTGACTAAAAAGTTTTTGAACAACTGTACTAAAGTTACTGCGAATAAAAAATAAGTGGACGGGAACATAACCATCACATATAACCTACATATGAATAAAAGTATGTTGTTGTATTAGTATTTAGTAATAAAATTGACACATAATATGCATAAGTTACAACACTAACCATAGACCAGCCCTAATTAGACTGCTACTAGACACATAATTTAAAGTAATACGACAAAGTAACCATAGACCAGCCCTAATTAGACTACTACTAGACATATGATTGAAAGTAATACGACAAAGTGAGCATTTCCATGAATAAAGGCGTTAGTCATGTTTAAACGTATTAAACAAAACAAGCAGCTGCGCCATGCACCTGAGCATTGTCGTCTGGTTCGTTCCATTCCTCTTTATACACGTCGCCACTGAGACGTTTATTCGACCACTATGCAGATTATCAATTTATCACCAACATTTTTACACCATTTCAAAATTTATTTTTGTATTAAACAGACACATTACGGTTAAGCACATAAGAAGGACATGGTGTAAAACTCTCAGCCAAAGCCAATGGATAAAAGTCTTGGTAGCTCAATAGGTAAAGCGGCGAGCACTACGAGTCTCGCTCTCGCCCAGTAATTTTTCTTTTATTTCTAACCATTCTGAAAACCCTACATCTCCAAGTAAGATTCATTCCTATTACAGAGTGCTTTTATGTTTCAAAGACTGGTTCTGCCTGCACACTGCATTGTCTGCTCCGTTTTCAGTCCTTCACAACTCGACAAGTCGACACGTTACTCCGCTGAGACATTTATTCAACCATTATGCAAATTATCGCCGAAATACTGACAGCATTCGAATGTCTATTTCACGATTCAGAACACAAGACTACAGTATTTTGTGGGATTGCACCTGAATTGCATTATCATCGGGGGTATTTCCATTCGTCTACATGTCGCCGCCGACGTTTGTTTGAACGCAGATTTGTATATTATCTCGGAAATCTTGACAAAACTTTTATAGTACTGTATTATTCTAGATAGGGTATTTTGTTTACACTTCAAGAAAACATTACTTGATTATAGATTAAGAAGTTTTTCGAGAAGTTAGTCGTAGTAGGTACCTACCGATACTAATAATTTAGGTCTATCACTTTCATACACGTGCAGAGTAAAAACAGCATCAGTCAGACAGAGACATCATAAACTTCATAATTTTAATTTCCAAATGGCTTTAGCAAGATTGGTATAATATAGTATATTCCTCCAAAACTGTCTACTTATCTAATAGAGTCTGTCGGGAAATAAAAGTGTCGTAGTATGTATGAGTTCCCATTTTAAATCACGACACTTCTGTTTTCGGATAAACTCTAATTGTTAATATATTTTTTTTATAAATGCTAAGATACATATCCTAAAGTTATGTATAAACCTTCTGACGCCCGACTTCATTTACGAGATTACGAGCATAAATTGTGCAGTAGCCCGCTTCTCAGCAGCTTCAGCCAGTTGCTCTTGCCTGCGTGTTCTTCACGGACGAGTTTAGCTGTCGAGCAAACTAAAGTAAACTTTGGCCTCGATATTCGCAGCAACCCCACATAATCGGAGATCTCTTAGTTCATCTAATCTTTCGACTGACTCTTCTTGGTAAGATGTTGGAATAAAGCTCATGAATAAATAAGGTATGCCATTGCTCACACGTACCTGAATAAAGGGGCGTGCACTCACTTTTCTTTTCCAGTCATATATTGGTGTTATATATGATGCTTAAAAATAAATCTGCTAGAGAAAAATGCCGAAAAAATTATACTTTTATTGCACAATAATTTCACTATTTATTGTAATTTTTATATATTTTATTTTTTCTATATTTTTTTATAATAATTCACTTTCTAAAGCGATGCATAAAAATAATAACATAAATTATACAATTGGAAAGATTTATTGGTTATACCCACTTATAACCGATTTTGATAAAACATGTCGGAAAACCGTTGTTAGAAAACGGTTTCAAATAATTGACAACGCATTCAAATCAAACATACACGTACAGTACACACAGCGGTCAATTGCTTGTGTTGCGTCAGGGGTTAAAATGACAAATTAGAAGCTATTTGTATTAAATACAATTACATCTTACTTTATACAATATTTAATTATGATTTCAGAAGTTCAATATCGGTGTAGGTAAGGTAACTATTGAATCCTACATCTATCATAATTAGTGTCAGGCGGCTCGCAGTAATTATAGATACCGAAAACGAAGCACGTGTCGAATGCTTGCCCGTAGCAAACATTGAAACTGCAGAATATCTGTCAAATCGACCTTAAGTCAAAGGAGTAAGGGTTAAATGGGTCGTTAGGTCCTCGATTAATTGTTAACTGGAAGGATACACGCCAGACGTCGGACTGGGGTGCTATTATAATGGCTTGCCGTATCGATGGTTCTTTTATTCAACCAATATATGTAAGATCTCCTATACTTATAACCGTTCAGAGGTATGAACTTCACTTTACTCTGGTTAGGTACAGAGAATTCTCGTGCAGTCCATTGGAATACAAGTATGAGGGTGACGTGGCCGGACATCCATTGTTCAGGCCACACATGAGGATTAATATTAGTTATGGAACTAATGATATTATTAGACCCGCTGCTGAGTTCCAGGATTTACAAAAAATATATCATTGCAATTTATGGCTAATGAACATAATAGCTTCTTGTCTGTTGGGTAAATCGTTGAAACCGTTGAGTTAATTTTTTCGCAAATAAAACTTTTGATATTTGATATAAATATGCTTCAACGAGATAAGAGGCCCTTTTTCAATGTGTCACTAGCGCTGTAAGGAAGAGTGACTGAGATAATACCTAACGAACTAGGTCTTAAATATAGTTAACGAAAAGAGGTGGCTTTTAAAAGTCATAAAATCATGAGACAATTGTTTGTTACGATAGGTTTAATTCATTAAGGACGTCATCGAATGGAAACGTAGAAGAAAGAAGAAAGAGGGGGAAGCCAAAAAAGACACGCATAGCTCAAGTGAAAGAGAAGTTGTACTTCTAGGTATAATGATTGCGTTAATGATTTGTTAGGGGCGAGGACACATCCTTAACTGATCATTATTACAATATCTACAGTTGAAACACGTGTTACCTTTATCAAATGACTTTCTGAATGCTTTATCGGAAAATGAATGTCCAAATAACGAAAGCTTTTCCAAATATGTAGCTTGAGCTTTTAATATTATTGTTCAATTTATAAAATTTACGTCATCGTTGTCAACATTGCCATTTAATAGTGGCACCAAAAATATGCTGCACAAAAATTGCAACAGTCACGCAATCCAATTTGTAGGCTCTTTCATTTCAGTCGATGCGAGTGCAACAATCCAACAATGACATAAAAAAATTAAAAGAATTATGCCCACAATAAATAATTTTAAAGTGACCGTTTGGCGGCATTTTAGTGAAGGATTTGCGACTGGCTCTGACGTGGAAATTAAATTTATTGTTGTGACTTGTTCTCCGCGTTTTGAGGTTGTGAAATGAGTTAATACGTAATTGCCATTTCCGACACTGCATGCCGGGAATATTTCTTTATCCGACGGACTGTGACTGAAGGTAACTTTCTAAGTCGCGGCGGGACGTTTACTCCACCATAATTTTGCTAGTTGGGTAGTATAGTATAGGTATAATACAAACATGTATAGGTACCTAAACTATTTCTGCACATTATATTACATAGGTAGGTACTATACCAAGTATCATTACATTACATTACATTTCAGTTGTATAATTTTCTGAGGCAATGTCACCAAGTGGATAAGTAAGGCTTAGAAAATTAGCTCATTATCCAGTGTCCCAAACTTTGTTACTTCGTGACTTCAACCAGTTCCGTAAAACTAATATGAATGCCGTTTTCTCCATGCTGCCTTCATAGCAAGATAATAGTCATTCAAGTATAATTCCACTTCCATAAATACCGGAGAGTTTTGTGTCTAATTTGATATTAATTAATCAGAACGCATTCGTCACAAAACAAAACGCATAAACTCTTTACCGTCCGATTTATTTAACATTAATTTTAGGGAGTAACCTCTTCATTATTCAGTTCCGGGGGGTGATTTTTGCGATTCGAGTACTCGAAAGTGACATTTACAACTCAGAATAGAACGATGAATTTATGTTTTAAAAATAACAGCGATAGAAATTAAAAATCATGAGTATTTAACCTGTTAATTTCATGCAAAAAAAATAGCTGGAAGCTTTTGTGTGCGATTATTTTCGAGCTTAAACTTTTTGAACTCGGGCGCTCGAAAGTCAAAAATTGGCCCCTGGCCTGATATTTTCATCGCAGATTATGCGACTTGGCTCCAGGAACCGCTATAACCGTGACCTTGAGATTCATAAGAACATTTATCGATAACCTAAATTAAGTAAAGTCGGCAGCAGAAGCAGAACTAAACAAGCAAGCAGATTTGAAAACGATCTTGAAGAGCACGTGAATATTGATTTGAGCACCTTATTTAATTGCCATCTTAGCTACTTGTTCTACTGAATATGCGTACACGGAAAAAAAAGCTTCCGGGATATTCTCAATCTAAGACATTATTATATTATGTTGAAAATATTTCCTCGTGATAAGCATTTATTTCCTTTAACGAAATAAATTAAAGTTTTAAATAACGAAGCGAATATATTCTTACATATTTTCTAGTTTTCTTTTACCTAAGATAATACTTGTTTGATTAAAGTACAATCTCTCTTATTTACTCAATACACTCTTGAAACAATATATTTTTGTATTTCTATTTTTCAAAAAACGTGGTTTTATTGAGCGAAGGATCATATTTTTGGTAAAGGAAATAAATACTTGTCACGAGGAAATATTTTCAAGAAAATTATAATGTCTTGGATTGAGAATATCCCGGAAGCTTTTTTTTTCCGTGTATCTATGGTAACTCGCCTTAGAGTTTGACTCTTGGTAAGCATTTGTAACACACCGCTCAATTTACCGAAAACGCTTCGCACGATGGTAAATTACAATGTTCCGAGGATATGCTCACTTTATTACCGAAACATTTTACATGCAACACTTTTATTACACTTCTTATACCTACTCGCTTACCAAATGTTTGCAATATTGTAGAAGCAATGATATTAAAATTTATGCTACGAAAAAGTAGCGTGGTTTGATGTTGCTGAACTCATATTGGATGCTGTTATTTAGATTATGGGTGCTTGCTTATTACAGTTTTATTGCATTGAAATTCACTTAGATAATCATTTTACGTCAACATTGAATATTACACACACACTGTTGTCTTTTTAAAAGCTCTATTTAGGGGGTAATGTAGGGGAGATTCGAATTGCATACATAAAATTATGATACCAAGTTAATAGTTAAATTACTTTAAATAAAAACAAAGTCCAAAAAGTTTATAAAATCTGAATTATTTTGTTGGGTTTTTAATAGGCCTGCATGATTGGTTACCTAATGGATGTCATCCATTCAAACGGAATACATCGCAACCTCGCACAGCAGCCGAATAGGTACATTATCAGCATTATCACCCAAAATTCGCACCCCATCTCAAATTCCTAATTGCACGTAAATAAGGCTCCGCTGTAAAGTTTCATTGAAATCTCCATAATTAATGCAGCGACACGCGTCATAACTTGGCTGCGAATTAATTACTTAAGTCTTATTTGCGAGAATCTTCTGTCGCCTCCGGGGACCGGAAGTAACGCCCTAATTTTTGAGTATATTTGTAATATCTGTATAATACATTGAATTATGATTATAAAACAACTTCTGTAAACTTTTTTTTTTTCAAATTAAAAAGTATTTTTTTCTGCTAATTGATAAGTAATATTGCGCGTGCATATATTATAACTTTAATATTACGGACGTATTGCATAGCCCATGGTCTGAAAAACCCAGATAAAAAAAACATATGTATCGGTGAAATTAATGTTCATCAAGAAAGATGTACTATTTCATCGGAAATAAATGTAAAGATTTTCATAAGAAAGCAGGGATCACACGGGACGCCACGGCGGCGGCGCCGGCGCGCCGACTGACTCACGCGGCCTGGTTTGCGTGGCGTTGCGGCGGCCGCGCGGGAATTAATCCTAAAACATTATAATTATAGGTACCTTAGTTTATCTAGCGACTCTCTTCCGCTATCATAATAGACAAAACTCTCATACAAGTCATAATCTAGGTATACGTACCAGTGGCGGCGCGTTCCTTACTTACCGGAGTCAATTTGGCTTTCCATTTCTGCATGAGTTGTAGGGAAGTTTGTGTGGGAACCGAGCACCGACCTACTGATACGTACCTAAATTGTCATTCGTAAATTCGCGTAATTAAGGATTGGGTATCGAGGCCTCAATACAATATTATGTATTTAACTTCTTCTTATTGCTTTTTGAATGCAAACAGGTGTAAAATGGGTTCAGAAGATTTTTAACATTTGAAGGCTGTCACCGATTTGATTTCCTCTACTTAACTAAAGAAAGTTGATACCATTTCCCATTGGGCCGAATGGGTCTATCCGGTATACCGGTATTGATCAAAAGCTAACATTGTCGCAAAAAATATATTATCATCACTGTAGCTTCTCAAAAAATGTGAATCTACACAAAAAAATGTTGCCGATTACGTTATTGCTTGTTCGGTTTTACTTATTTACATATTAAAAACGACAAAAAGTTGCTCATGCTCGATAATCTGGTAATAAAGATTGCCATGAAGCAAGACTTTTATTGTAAACAGCCTTTTCAGTACCAGTGAAGTCACGGAATTTGTCACATCAGTGAATTCAGCCCACTTCGATAACTTTCACAATGTAGTAATTCTGTCATGAACTCATGACTTCATGCGAAGGTTCTGATTTTATAACATGTTAATGATATATCGTATAAGGTGTAGATGGCAAGTACCTATTAGTTTGTTATATTACGTAATTAATTGCAGTGAAGAGATCATAATCAATAGGCCAAAGTCAAATTAGCAAGGTACTGAATAGATAGAACACATTTTTAAATTACTTTTTAATATTAAGAGTCGCCAGGACGCTCGTGTTCCCATACAAACCTAGTTCAGCTCTCATTTTAAAACGACATGCTTTAGAACCACAAAATTTGGCATGGGCATTCTAGTAGTACAGATCTAGGTCGGACATTCATTTTCGTTGCTAAAAAAAGCCAGTTACAGATTTACATACAAAACTTATTTTTGATATATTTTCTTTTTATTAAAATTTTAAGCAACGAAAATGAATGTCCGACCTAGATCTGTACTTCTAGAATGCTCATGCCTAATTTCGTGGTTCTAAAGCATGGTGTTTTAAAATGAGAGCTGAACTACGTTTGTATGGGGACACGAGTTCACGCGAGCGTCCTGGCGACTCTTTAGTATTTATTATAATCACAAAATAGATTTTCTTGGTGCTTTTTTTTTCATCTCTTTCTTAGATTAGTAAATCTCTTTCTTAGGTTTTTATAATTTGTTTATCTAAACCTAACCTAGGGTGGTGCCGGCAGAAGGGCAAGGCCCAGGCTGCCGGTGGTTAGGGCCGCAGAGAGAGGAACCGTTATTAAGTTCGACTAAAGATATAACTAAACTTGTCAAAAGAAAGATAGGCACAAAAAGCCATTTATCGAGCATACTTTACTCAAAAGACCACCAACTCATATGCAGTTGCAATGCAAACGCCCTATCCTCTAGGTACGTGACATTATTCTTGTGCAGAGTTGGACTGTGAGACCATTTGTCTTTCCACCGTATTGTTTTTCCTCGCCAGTCTCTCCCCGTTTTAATCCATCTAAGACGTTGAATAACATTATTGTTTCTGTGTGGGCCGCAGTTTTGACAACACCACGGGCGGGCTCGAGGGAATACATCCTCACGTGCTCTCATTTACACTCACTTTTAACGACTTTATCTCCTTCTCTAAAAGGTGATTTTACAACACCTCAATTTTTAAATATTTGCACGGGACGTCTGTTCAAAATTTGCACGGTTAGTTTATTTTAACACTGAATGCTAACAGCCACTTGAAATCTGAGGAATGAATCAAGCGCAATTCCCATTTTGATTGCTCGTCGTTTTCACCTTGTTTATTAATACGAGGTGCTCTATAATTGAAACGTTGGATGTAAAACGGGTTTTCATTTTGTTTCACTTTGGTGTTATAGGTGTTCGTGCTGCATCGCTTGTTGTGAACAATTAACATAAAACACAGTAGACTGTTTTCTATAAAACACCTTTGTGTGACCCAAATTGATGTTAAGCGTGTAACATTTTGTTTTTTGTTACAAAAAATAACTATTGACGAATGCGTCAACCCCAACGCGTCTCACGAACTCGATAGGTCTTCCCACTTTCGTCGCTTTAGGCACAAAACACACCTAGCGGAATCACAGCGGAATTAAGCCAATTCATAGACAAAATGCTTAAATTTGTCTATGGTAGCTGGTTTTTTTGTATGGAAGCCATAGACAAAGTTCTGCTACCATAGACAAATTTAAGCATTTTGTCTATGAATTGGCTTGATTCCGCGAGGAATTCCGCTAGGTGTGTTTAGACCCTTACTTGTGTTGAAAGATGATATCCAAGATTTGTCTCGTCTTGCGAGGGGGTTAAATTGGAAAGACATCATTTTCCCGCAATAAGAAATTAAACTAACTGTTTGCGGGCGTGTATTAAATGAGGAGATTAGATATAGTGTCGTATTGTACAAACTTTACACTGGATTAATGCCATTTTCATAACAAGAATTATTTAAATAGTTAAATTAAAACGTTTGAACCGCACAATGATATTCTATTAAATTGCTTTAAAGTTATATCGTATTTCTGTTGAGTTCAAATAAAAACGTTCATTGTAAAGTAGTAGCATTTCTGTGATATCAAAACATGATGTTTTTCTTAAAGTGTATAAAACGTCGCTGTGTTTGATGATCGATTGGATCGATCCTCCCATTTAAATACGCAAGTTCATAGTCGCCCCTGTATTCCTGTCATCGGATCCCGACGATTCCGATTCAAAAGTAATTAAATCTTCAGTGAGTGCACTCACTGCAGTGCTTTATGATGTCTTTGACCAGAAAGTCAGTGAACTTCATGTTAACCCAAATTGGCTTGTCTGTCCGTGGCTCCACAATGATTAATCATCTCGTTGACCAGGGCTAAAAAGTTTAATATGTCAATTTGTTCAGCCATTGTAAAATCAAAGTCTTTCAATTGCCTATTGAAAAGTGTGATGTAATGATTTTCATAGGGTTCTAAATTGTGAATAAAATCAATAACTGCTAAAGAGCGGCACTTTGTTTTGCTCGTTTAGTTTTTATTAGATTACGAGTGTAAGCATATACTGGTATTGGAGTGACGTGCAGTTTACAAATAGTTTATCTTTAACTAAAATTTAAAAAAAAATGATCACACTTTATCTATCAATTGACACCAGGTTGACACGGTTGGCGGTAAATAGGTTCGGTACACAATCGCCCTAATGATTTTTTTTAACACGGACCTACACATATCTACGCTGTACACACGTTTACGTTCCCGCGCTGAAAGCCGAACGTGGACGTGTTTTTTCGCCAATAGCGACGACAAAATTAAAACTGTCATTCACGAGAGTTCCTGTAGCGTGCGTGGTGATGGTGAGTGCACGTCGCGATGACCTTGCTCGTCTATTTTAGTTTGGCGACCTCACAACATATGATTGCCGGGTCGTTGACTCATTATTTTGTAAGCAAATTCGGGGTGTGTGAGGCGTGGGGTTTAGTTAAGAGCATTTTCGCCTGTCACATATGACAGGCTATATTTTCATGGTTTTATGCTGCCTACCGTCGCTAAAGTTAAGGAGAATAATTAAAATCAAGCAAGTGATATTTACTACAGTTGACTTATATAATAGTTTTCGACGTTTTCATCAATTAAGATGTTACACTTAAGGACTCTTTTCGGAAACCCGAAGTATGCACATATTTACTGCGTTTCTTGTTCATCGTTCCATACTTGAACATATATACAGTACAATATTCAACTTACTGTTGTGGAATAATTTGTATAAAGTGTATTAAAAAAATACAAATATTAACAATAACTAATACAATACTCCTCCCTCCTCCTTAAGTCGGTCCCTCACTGCTGAGGATCGTGGCTTCGACGGAAACGTTGTAATAAGCCCCCCCCCCCCCATTTGTTGCGGTCTTCTGCTTGGTGATGGGCCTCTGCCATTGGCTAATACAATACTAGACAACTCTTTATTGAAAACCTCAAAACAGTAACGACATACCAGCTATACAGAGAGCTGAGAGATGAAGCTATATGAAAAAAGAGGTTAAACAACAGACGGTGGTATAGCTAAACATAGTGATCTCTTTCAAATAACGTGCAATTTTTTTGGTTCATGTTAACTTACCAGTGGGCTCGTCTATATTAATAAGCATATCTATAACGAAATACGGTTAAGCTTCAAATTTATATTAGGTGACCCTCTGAGCGCAGCTGAGAACTTTACCCAACAGATTATGGCTGACTTGGCTGAGCATACCATCTATCAACATAACGGGCTTGCACTAAACCTGGGCTTCAATCAATACTTAACTAGATGACTAGTTGAGAATCGACATTTATTAGCAACAAAACGGTCATGAAAACTATTCAAACGTACCTGTAACATTTCCACAATATACCGCGTGGAACAGAACGAAGAGCTTTTACAAAAACGGGGAATTTTTCACCCTAAGAGCTTTATTTTTAACTAATGAACTATGTTAATTTTCTTTACCGTTTACGAGATAAAGCTTGTTAAACTTTAGTGCAAAAATCCGTCTGCTTCAACCCTAGCAAGTTGATCGGGCAGTGACGTCATGAAAATTCTTGATAACGGCAGGGTTGAAAATAAAAAGTTTAATTTTTAATGGCTTTTTGTTTTACTTAACCTACCTTTAAAATTATAATAAATTGATTGAAAATTAATTAGATAACACTATACTTTCAGCAAATATCATAGTAAAGTGCCACCCTGTATACAATCGTTAACCACTGCAGCATTGCAAATCTACTCACCTTTTACCTCGTCCCTTGCAAGTTTTGTTTACATATTCATGACTCAGCAGTAATACTCAGCGGCGCATCAGGCGTACGGCGTATGGTGCGTTTCAAATTTTTGGTTTCGTGGTAATAGTTAGGGAGGCGAATAGGGGAATTTTCTGCAATACTCGAGCGTGGCAGTTTAAGATATGAGAGATACCTTAGACCTAATAGAACAACCTTTTAAAGTATTTAGCTCTATATGTAGTGACGCGTGCCTAGGATAGACGATCAGATTAGTAAAAAAAAATGGATAGTCTGAAATACTCGAGCGCATCAGATTAAGATATTGGGGGTTGATTTTAGTGTTTAAAGACTAAATTTAACTAATCTGACGATAAGTCCTTGACGCCGCCGAGTTATAGGGTCGCGAACTTGTAAAAAAAAACGTTAATCCGGCATTCTCGAGCGCGATATTTTATTTTTTTATTTTGAAGAATATAATCTAAAACTTACTAAAAATACAAAATCTGCCGGTTTCCGCATGACCGGAAGTGTGGAGGAGCCAATTCGTCTTCCTAAGAACGCGTTACGGCATATAAGTCGCGAAGGATACATTTTACAAAAAAAAAGTTTAAATAAACAAAAAAGGTAATTTTATTTTACACAAAAAAGGTCTCTTTACATTTTTGTCCAAAGTTTAAACTTTTTGACTTGAAGCATCATAAAAACTCAAACTCCCGGTCAGTTTAAGAGAACCCACCAACATTTTTGTCAGATTAAAAAAATATGCTTTCAGGATACCGAGATAAACCTCCCCTATGAAAATCTGACGCGCTCGAGTATTTCAAAAGAACTTTTTTTTTGCATTTTCAAAAATTCATCGTAACTTATCGTCACGCCGAAATCGTCAGTTTTTTTAAAGGGAGCTTCCTTGGGGCCTACTTAACACCCCTTCCGAAAATCTGACGCGCTCGAGTAATTTTTTTTTTTTGCATTTTTGACTACTTTATATGCCTACCCCCACCACGCAAACCGGCAGATTAGTATACCGTTGTTATCAGAGGCACTCGGGGCATACGTAGTATGAATATCTGACGCGCTCGAGAATGCCCAAGTAACTGTTTTTTTAACATTTTTGAAAAACCGTACACGCCAAACCCACCGCTAAAATGGTTTTTGCCATAAGAGCTTTTCTTTTCGAAATTATTTTATCTTTCGATTTTGATAGGTCTCGACGGCGCCGTTGAATTACGCCATTTAGCTACCTCGCCTCCCTAACTATAATGAGCTTCTACCGTAGATTCACCGATATATACATATTGTGAGTTACCTTTCGCAATGTGTAGCAGAATTTAATAAACAATACTACTACTGGTTCTACTGGTTCGATCCCAGCCTTGGGCACCGGAGGCTTTGGTCACTTTTTCCTTTGTATATGACATCTTTATACATTTATAATTTATACGTATAGTAGTGTGACAACTTAAAATAAACAAATCAAAATATTCATGAAAATAATTTGATTTGTTCTTTCAGTTCTAACAATACTATCGTCTATACATATACAAGTCTTACTTTTAGTATTATTAATCTACCTATTATACTTTCCATTCTGGGCAGAAAAAACCCAGCGTTTTCATTACCTAGCGCTAGATGTGATTCTTTAAAACTATTCAAGCAGCTCGCCGCCGGGAAAAAGTGAATAAAATCCATTACCTGTACGTAAAAGGAATGTCGGAGTGAGTCCATTCCCGCTGTCCTTATACGGTGTGTTCCCTATACAGCCAGAACTGGAATCTATTGTTGACCCTTCTTAGCGGATTGTCTCAGGGGAAACTGGTGTAAGTTTGATTTCCAGATACCCCTTGTTGTTAAGAATCGTAAAACACAGGATATATTGGTTACCTTCAATCCATTCCTAGCTTGCGCTCAGTAAGTCGTCCACCCGACTGACGAATCTCTATTCTCTTAGGCTGCTATCATAGATAAAGAAGTGCTTTGGCTGCTATTGTATTTGAAAAACATTATCTGGGGGCCGATTTTTGACTTTCGAGCGCTCGAATTCAAATAATTTTAAGCTGGAATATAATCGCACACAAAAGTTTGTCACCATTATTTACGCCTGAAATGAATAAGATAAATAATCATGATTTTAAATTACTATCGCTGTTGTTTTTAAAACATCATTTCTTCGTTTTATTCGGAGTTTAAATTGTCAGATTCGAGCGTCCGCGTCTCAAAAATCGCCCCCCTGGACTCCGAGTTCGGTCCTCGTATAGTTTATCTCCAATCTTGTAACTAAACTTAAAAGTGGATCGCACTTGTATATCTACCCATTTGTAGAGGCGGTGTGCCTGGTATGCGTTTGTAAGAACATCCTTATTGTTGCTATGCTGGAAGCGCGACAAGAATTGAGGCGGCTGTTCTTAAAATACTTGAGGAAGCGTACCTAACATTGTCACGACTAGGGATTAACAAATAGGAGAACATACACAGTAACAGTGACTTATTGGACTTAGCGCCATAAGGTGTCTTAAGATATATAGAACGTTATTTAAAAAAATGATTTACTACAAATAATATTATTCAAATCATAAGAAAATACCTAACGAAAGCTTTAAATAGGTATGAATAACGCCAGCAGGAGTGCATAACAATAACGCAATTTAATTACAAAAACATAACAGTATTTTAATTTCCTAATAGAAGGAGCCAGCTAATATTTACAGATAAAACTATTCTGGCAGTGGCGAAGGCGGTGTGGTGGTAGTACCAGACAATCACTACATCCAACTTGATAAATTAATCATGAGAAGATTTGTTTCGGACTTCGGACCGCAACAGGATAGCCAATTAAATTAATAAAACATACAGGTACGAGGGTTCATGGTAAGAAAGTTCAATAAACAGCGTTATTCACAAAGCATATCGAGCTAAATTACTTAACCACTTTCAGTCTGATCTCTGATTGCAAACCACTTATTATCTCTTAACTTTGTCTGATCTCAGTGACCATAGGATACTTATTTTCATCATAATCATAGACTATTTTTTTCATGGTTTTGGATCACTCAAAGTAGACTTCAGGAGGTACCTACTTAAATATTGGTGTGGTTTTACAAACTGCTATGTAACCAGAATGAAAATTGAAGTTAGTAAAAACTCTATTTCCTAAACTACCTCATACAGATCTCAAAATACAGATACTTATTAGAGTTGTTGGTATAATCATCCGTGAATTACCAGGCGTTTGAAATACCTAACTTTCGAGGTTTGGTCTCCAGACACCGACCACCTCAAAGTTGCCAACGGGCTCACTCACTACTCAAGGAAAATCCAAATTAGACTTAAAATCTAAATTAGTGAAAACTTTCATTTAATAATTGGCTGTTTAATTAAGTAATATAACTATTAATTAAGTAATATAACTCAGAGGGAAAAAAATTAAGGTGATAAATACATTACAAATACTAATTTCGGTAAGGAACAGAGCAGGGGGTGATTTTTGAGATTCGAGAACTCGAAAGCGACATTTAAAACTCTGAATAAAACGATGAAATTATGTTTTAAAAATAAAAGCGATAGAAATTAAAAATAATGATTATTTAAACTAATAATTCCATGCGAAAAAATTGGCTACAAACTTTTGTGTGCGATTATTTTCGAGCTTGAATTTTTTGAATTCGATCGTCCGGTTGTCCAAAATCGGCCCCCAGTATTGAGGCGGACAAGCATAATCATTTCACTAGTTGTAATAAAACATTTAATCTACGTAATTTGCTTCAATAATTGCGACCATTCCGCGCTAAACGAGCGCTTATAGTGCCCTAGATACATATTTATGTAGTTATTGCTTTCAAACCTTTAACACGTTTAAATGACACTATCAAGATCAGATTAGTATCGACTAAATGTTAATTGTAACACTTACCAAGAAAGGCTATTGAGAGTTAGAAAGTCGATAACTCGGTCCGATCCGCCCTATTAGATCTCTTTGCGATATTCAGTCTCCGGAGTGCTCGAGAATAGCCTCTTAGAGTGGAGTTGGGACTTGTTTCAGCGAGGCAATTTAGCTGGACGGCGTTTGCTGAAAATTTTATAAGAATGGAGACCTTTGCTCGAAGTTCTGAGACTTTTCTCGGACTAACTTGGATAAATGCAACTGTTGTTTAGATTTACTTATATTATAGAGTAAGGTTAGCGTTTTTAAATTGTCGGATCGGGTCCATGAAGAAATATAAATTATGAGATATGTGCATTTCCATACTATTCTTTTAAATTAAATAATCTTTATGGATATGGAACTAAAATAAAACAATTACACAAAAAGGCAATTTGAATGCCATAGGGCGCTCTCTACCAGCTGCCTTTCTCTTAAGGCCGGCCAAAATCCGATATCAGATCAAACGCGAAATTAAAACGCTCTAAAAGCTGTGGAAGGTACCTAGTTGCGCTTTTTATTTTACATTAGGTACTTACCTATGCAGGATTCTTTTAAGGACTTCCTACCTGTGAACGCCAAGTGCTATTTATTATTACGCAAATATGTAGGTACATCATCTCTTATGTCGGTTTGTCCCAAGTGCACAAAGGTCGCTAGTCATCACTACCATAACAGTCCTCAAGCAGCTGGACTGTTGATTCATAATTTCTCACAGTAACATAACATATTTTAGTTGGGAAAATATTTGATATATTTAAAGTTTGAAGCGCTTTTATACAACTGATGCAAATATTTTAAGTTTACTTTTTTAACAATACAAGAACTTAAATAACAGAGATATTAAAAAAAATAAAAACACTGGGCAAGTGCGAGTCGGACTCCGTACCATTATCTATAAAAACGGCAAAAAAATCATGTCTGTTGTATGGGAGCCCCTTTACTATTTATTTTATTCTGGTTTTTAGTATTTGTTGTTACAGCGGCAACAGAAATACACCATCTGTGATTCACGGTTCATGAGATACAGCCTGGTGACAGACGGACAGACGGACAGACTGACAGACGCACAAACGGACAGATAGACAGACAGACGGACAGCGAAGACTTAGTAATATGGTCCCGTTTTTACCCTTTGGGTACGGAACCCTAAAAACTACTTAAAAATAATTAACTTAATAAATCTACATAATCAAACTAAATAACGATATACTTATTCCTAGTATGATTATGACACACATTTCTTTTTAAGACGAGATAAACGAAAATCTCAACGCCATGTTAAGATTGTGATCAAAAGCGTTTAAGTACTCTACCCTTTGTGTTCTCTACGCAGTAATAAAGGTATTTAGTCATTTATCTGCGTATCTCGGCGTCCTTTGTCCCATAAAACCTGACGAGAAGGAGACGTGGGATGACGTCCCGACCGGCCGTTTGTTATCCTAAAATATTATGAGGATTTTCCCACGCGCGCGTAAATCAAGTTACGAATGCACGCGACGCCAGCTGACACTATCTGCCGTGAATCGCGTTATTAGTTTAGTGTGTGCCTAGTCGGAAATTTTGAGTGTATAAAAAGTTAGATCCATACCGTACACGTACGTACGTATGTATAGATACCTTGCACATCATGGCGGGGAATTGACTGTTAAAAAAGCTCTTGCCTTCATCTTTCATCGCCATGGCTTTAAGCATGCATAGAAATATACCTATATATGTATGAAAATATTCGTAATAGACACATGTCTAACGTACGTAGGTACTTATATCACACTCGGCTCGGCAAATCGGTACACAATTAATGGTTTTCCTAATTTTGGCGCAATTCTGTCCCGGGCTTTTTGCGATAGCCATGCATTTTGCGAAGCGCTGGTAGGAACGTTAGATTTCCAATCCGGAGGTTTCGGGTTAAAGCCCCGGCTCGTACAGTCAGCAGCAAAAGTAGCTAAGCGGGTAGGGTGTTCAAAATGAGCTGGACAAGACTTTATTGTTAAGAGAATAGGAACGTGTGTATTAGGTCATCCTGAACACCCTACCAGCTTAGCTACTTCTTGCTGCTGACTGTATCTTACATTACGTACCGTAGTTTTTCGGAGCTTATGTATATGTACGAAATATCATCTGATATTTACCCAGTCGCTTTTCGGTAACGGAAAACATCGCAAGGAAAACGGGTCAAATCCTAACAAGGCCTTGTTTCCCCTGGGTTGAATGGTCAGATGGCAGTCGCTTTCGTAAAAACTAGTGTTTCCTGGGATTAGGTTGCCGAGCGGACCTCGTTTGAGCCTTTGTAAGACCGGGATAAACGCTAGGAGAATGATGATGATAATGCCCCAGGCTAACCATGGGTTCAAAAACGAAATACACAAGTAGCGGCGTTACACAGCATAACCGCCCAGGGATTTTGAGATTCGAGCGCTCGAAACTGACATTTAAAACTCTGTATAAAACAACGAAATGGTGTTTTAAATATAACAGAGATAGGGCGTTATTCAAACTATTAATTTAGTGTGAAAATAATAGCGAAAAACTTTTGTGTGCGATTATTACCGAGCTTAATTTTTTTTTTATTGTGCGCTCGTACCATTCGTATGCAGATTTGTTGCTCCTGGAAAGAGCTATGTTGTAACAATGTTGCGACAAGGGTCGCTTCACGCTCAATATGCTCAACACACGACTTAACTGGGCGATAGTAATCTGATGCGATGCTGTTGCCCCGCATTATTCCCGCCCGGCGCCGACACGCACTGGGAATCTTTGAATTTAATATTTACTCGTATACAAATATCATTAAATTATAGCTATTTTTACCTACTGAATGTTTCTTTTGTAAATGTAATTTTACTCGTATAAAATACCTTACCCAACGAACAAACTGTTAAAAGTGGCGATCTGTTCAGGGATGTAAAAGTGCAGCAAGTAAAATTCTGTTTTATTGATCAAATACCACGTAGGTATGTATCTATAAAAGTAAAAATAACACTTATATTTATTCAAACGGTCGGGATCAGAATTAGGAACATACCTAAATATAACAATAAAAATATTAAGAAGAGTGAAGTTGATTAAGTTATTCGGATAAGCAAATGAACTGTTAAATAGTTTAGTTAAGAGGAGAAAGAGTAGTTACCATTTTAATTTGTGTCTAGACAACACTTAAGTCGATTTCGTAGGAGTGCAGACGGATGATTGTGTTCGGTGAGCGGTTAAATAATTTGCTTGGATGTGTGTCTATCCAGAAAATTGGATATTATGGGAAAAAAATTGTGTTCAACTTAGCAATTATGTTTATTATAAAGTTGGTAGATTGATATCTTTACCTATAACTATACATTTTTATTGTTAATTGCTGTACCTAGTTTTAATGTTTTCTCGTAAATAAATAGAAGTTTACCTTTACTCTATTGGTGAGATTTTGATTCCAGTTAAACGGAACATAATGTAAAGTAAGTCAGAACATTATTTCATGAAACAGATTTTTTATTACATAACAAAAATGGTTTTATTTTATTGGATACCTCCAAAAAAGATTCAGATTTAATGTTTTCCTGCACGTCCTCCATGGACGTCATTTTCGCCGAATCACCGTTGCCCAAGAGAGCTAACCAGCGTCACATTACACGAACAGGAAAACTGCATTAGCTTAGTTTGGTCGGTAACGCTCATTGCCTGGCCCACAACCCTATTGTTTCCGCTAATGCAATTTCATGTGTCACTTGCGGATTTGAAATTCAAATATCATTCTTTGTCCCCCAATTTTGAACGAGATTAATGTTTAATGTAGTCCTGATTGTGTTGTGCATCGGCGATAGCGGATATGTTTAAATATGCATTGACTTAATTATGATACACGTGCGACGTCTATTGCATGATGGACGCTTCATTGCATCAGGCAAAGATCACACGAAAGTGACCAATCGAAACACAACTGGACATTTGGCAACTAATCACTTCTAATTTTTCAAGGGAGATCAGACAAGAGTTTTTGTTTTTAATTATGAATGGCCGCCTATATCTAGTTGCTGAATTACTACCTGATAGAAAGCTATCAGTGTGTGATGCCGCCCGGTAGGGACTTTGTTGATAAACTATGTCACCAGCTAGCCTAATATGGTGCGGTTTTTATCGCCTGTCAGTCACCATAGCTGTCACGTTCTAACAAGTATGTAAGTGCGAAAGTGATGCATGACGCGATAGGTGATAAAATGGCAACCAAAGATTGCCTTCTGATCTTCACATTGGCATGTGGATTTTTATCAATATAATTACCGCATCGGTAAAGATGTTGACTGATTACGTGATTACTAATACAAATTTTAAAACGGTCAATCGCACGGAGCGCGTCGAAGCTCGGTGTATTCAGCGCCTTATTGCAGCGTCGAAAATTACATTAAAATTGCAGTGGGATCGTTTTATTTGTTGTCTCATTGTGTTCGGGAATGAGATTCTCAGAACAACTAATTATATGAAGCCAGAGCGCCAACATGGAGGCGAACGGCACCAGGAAATGAACCGTTGATTTGCAAATTATACCAAAATCGGGTGAGCCCGCCATAAACGAATCATATCTTGATCTCGACTGACCTACATTCTGAGTCAGATCGCTTTATTGTTTAACTAAAGGGAGACCTAAAGATAAATTAAGACATGTTTTCGCTCATAAAAACTTTATTCGCATCGATCAAACTTTAATGACGTTTAATTTAAGAATATTCAGCTGCATTAACAGACTGCATTTAGGAAATACATTTTATTGAACCGGGCGTCATTTATTTCCATATTCAGTGCGGGAGTGGCGGCCAGTGACGGCAGATGTCATCGCTGCGCCTGCACCCTCCCTTGATTACCCCTGGACACATATTCTTCGCATCACTTACCTACCAAAATTATCGTGTAAAACCAGTGCACGAGTTATCGCCCAACACGAATTTTAAAGTCACACTTATACTGGTTAATTCAAGTAAAGTATTTTGTAGGCGATGTGAGTGACAGCCTGGACTACTGCATGCGGTAATGACATTGAGTGCTTGCACGGAAATGACTACGCAATTATTTGGAAGCGCTTAATCAAAATTGATGGAGTGTTATGAGCTTAAAATTATATTAATTAAATGCAAACCGAGGAATTGATTGCGTATATTTTTTACATATGATAAAAAAGTGTAATCCTTCATCGTAGTCTGACCTTTGTTCTGATTTAAGTCTGCGAGATATACATAACTTCCTTAATGTTAAATCAACAAAATCGGACTCTCATACCTATTAAAGTTGAGTTTTAACCGATTACGGTCAATCAGGTAAATAAATAAACAAGTAAAACTCATCACATCAATAAGTATTTGGTAAATGCCTAACCTACATAGCGTAACACAAAAGCAACAGATTTAAAACTACATACTTACTAGATCTAGGTCTAGGTACTTATTTATTATGTTGCTATACGTATTTTATGCGATTACCCACAATAAAACGGAAGTAGTCCACGGTACTTAAAGAGATTTGCCAATTAATTACAGGATGAAATAGGTGTCGTCACGAACCTGCTCCGATTACAGGCCGTGCCGTGCTCGGTCGCCCCAATTTGCCCCGGGACTCATTTTGTCACCGATTTAGGACTCCGGTGGCCAAAGACACCTATTAAAGCCTATATTGATTAGGACACGCGAAACGGACATTAATGGCAGGATACTGATGGCTTTAAGACGTGTTGGTGGGGTAAGGAATAATGTGGTTCAGTACCGATCTTTCATGTGTTACGTAACTAAGAAGTAGAATTAAGGAGATAAAAAATCCGATAACGGTTAGGCTTTGATACCAATTTTAGTATAATTAGGTACTTATGTGAATATTGTGAATACAATAGGTAGGTGTATCAGATAGGTATCACTATTAAAACTGTTGAACAACTCTTACATGGTAAACCGTTCAACGCTGTATGCTGTAGGTTTTGTCAAAAAAATAAACATACCTACCTATGTACAATGTACCTTACTTGTCATTTTCATAAATACTTGTCAAAAAAAATCGTCGTGAAATTGTAAAATATATTTTTTATTATTATTAAAGGTGTACCTAAAACCTACATTAATATGCGATGAACCAGTGCCGTGTGTTAAATATAACAATTCAGTTTCGTTTCATACGTACTTAACATAATATACAAGGGTCACTCCACACACACATAAATCAAGAGCTTTACAACCGTACAGTAAATATTCGTAGCCATGTCTAGACGGATTGACGGCAAGGTTATCCAGTGAGATATCTCCTAATGCATCTACCTACTAAATTCACGGTAACTCTTTTATGTAAATCCGTTAAAATAAAAAAGTGATCATTACAAAAAGAAAAACATATAACATTAAGCAATCAGTTACCTGCCTTAGTCGGGGTCAAAAGGTTGGGCAAACAGCGAAACACACGAGAATATTGTGTCTAATTTTAGATTTTAGACAAAAAATATCCGTTTTCAATTACATATAATGATTAATAGTCGTTACGATTGAATGGTGGAGATTAATTGATAATTTATGACCAATTAATTAAACATTCATTACAGTTTATTGTCGTTGTATTTGTTTTGTACGTAACACAAAATATATGTTATCCTTTCATTTATACATTGGTCAGAAATATAAAAAATTTACACTGTATTCGTCAGTAAATTATAATATACATAGTTTATAATAAATATACACATCTAGTTCATAATTTTACGCTAAAAATTTATAAAATTCACTTATTTAGCTAAGTTTTAACCGGTTTCATTTTCGTATCGTTAAGTAGTCTAAGGAAACCTTTACCTACCTAGTTGGAAATATAAATTAATTAAGATAACTAACTAACCTTAACATGGACCAGCAGTTCAACACGAGTAGGTGTCCCAATATTCCCAATAAATGGAAAAGCCAGGACGAACGACTAGCAATAAATTTTCACAAAATGGCTATCAATTAACATAGTTCCATTTCTGGTAACTGTTGGAAAATTAGCGATATTTTATGGATGTAGCGCCCGGGAGATTTATTAAAGGCCTGGTGACCTGGCTACCTGACCTGCCGCCGCCTCTCCTAATCTGATCTAATGGGGAGGAATAACGACATCCATCATCGTAAGTGCCCTGTAAACGTAAATCGTTCCGTCGAATTTCACATGCCTCTCATTAACTGCCTTCTTAATTTATGTAACTTATTTGTTTAGCAATCAAGCCTCAATTCAATTAAAATAAATTGCGAACCCGAGACACTAATGCGCGAACATTATTATGCTCATAAAACTCGATACCTTTAACTGAAAATGTTACATTACCTCTACTTATATAGGGCTACAGATGTTCGTCTGTTTACCTGGAGAATCCCTTTCATTTAAATAACTGAACGCCTCCATCCCATAAAAGGTGGTTGGAATTGCCTTAATTTACCTTAAATTGTCCATCTTGGGTAGTTAGGTACACCGGCCCTCTAGCGTATGCAAATAAACAGATCCCACAAAAGTATTTAGGACAGAGATAAGTTAAGGCAGTGAATAATAGACCCCAGATTGCTTAAACAAAGTCTTCATTATTAGTCGAGAAGCCGAGCATCCTCTGCAAACAAAACTCACGCCGCGGGCGCGGCCCTGACTCTACATTCTATTGCTGCCGAGGACGCCGGCGAATCGATTTTTGTATAAAACCAGAGTAGCGTGATCTCAAGACTCCTTACCATTGCATACCATCGAAATGTTGTTGTACAGGTAGTTAGGCTGCTTAGGCTCGTTTAAGCGATTGCAACAACACCTCCGGTTCGGCTTTGCTCAACAATACGTCTCTTTTAGTATTCAAATTAAATTTTGAGTCCCATACCTGTTGGATCAGGTGTATTTTTCTTGTGTAGGTAAACTTTTCTATTTGTACAAAACAAAAACATATTAGCAAAATATGTTTTGTCTTGTCTTGATGTGTCTTTGTCGTTATCGCCGTGAAAAATCATTGCTACCTATGCATACAAACAATACCTACTAAAGATTGTTACATATTTGTTTGTAAGTATAGGTACATTCTCCCACGAGATTGCTATATATCCTATATCTACCTGTTAAACTACATGTTAGGTAAGAATATTTTTTTTTTGGAAAAAATATTGGTTTAAGGGGCGGGGCTCCGAAGGCGGGGGCGTTCATTCCAAATTTACGTAACACACAACTACATCCCAACTGCGACGTTTCGTTAAATTACCATTACCTGCTAAGATAAGAGTAGATAAGAGTGAAAATCTAAACAAAAAGGCACAAAGACGTTCATTTATTCCGTTGTGATCATAACGTCGTGTAAACACGCCGTGAGACACCGTGGCATAAAATGAAGAAAAGGATATGTTTAATGAGGCAGTTTATTCAGGTTAATCAGTGATTTCAATTCAAAGTTTTTATTTTGCAAGCGACCTGCAAGCGACCGACAAGAAAAACTCCACGGTGTCACCACCGTGGAGTTTTTAATAAATATCTACCGTTTTTAAGCACCTACTTTTGTTTTGAGGAGTTATTTGTGTATTTAAAATTGCTTACCTGATATACCACTACGGGCTAGTAAGCTATCTATTCTATGTAGGTACATACCATACGTACATAGGTATAGTAACTATGGTATATCTATTCTGCAGACTACCCACCTTCGAAGTCCGTATTTAATTTGTTCGACAACAACAATTCCAGCTAAATGCGAGATAGACTTGCTGTAGCACATTACATTTTATTGTCTACTTATCTTTATATGATTGGTTATTTATTGAGAATCACCGGAGTGAAGCCTCCTTTATGTAAAGGGTCGGCAACGCGTATGTTACACCTCTGGAGTTATAGCTGCTTACCATCAAGCGGGCCGTGTGTATGTCTGCCACCATCGTAAAATAAATATAAAACAGGAGACGAAAAACAGCTTAGCATACTTTAGAGTATTAATGTTGCTGAGGAAGTAGAAAAAATCCTCACTAAACTTATTGTAAGTTTTATTAAAAACAAATATAAAACTAAATTAATGTTATTATTTGTTTAATTTCAGACAGACTACCTCCAGAAGTACGGGTACCTGCAGAAGGGGAAGCCTGAAGTTCAGAACCTGGTCAGCGGCGCCGCTGCGGAGTATTACGAGGACGACTTCAGGATTGCAATAAAAACCTTGCAGGTATGTGACTAGATACTTACTCACTATGAGGATAGCACAGCAGTGCGGATACTTATAAACGGGGCGATCTGAGGTGCAGCACCTGGACAGCCACTTAGTAACTACTTCACGATTTCGATCCCAGCAGATCGAATACCCAGCAGGTCTGTGAGGAAGCTACGAGGGTGAGCAGTGCGGATAGCTATAGACGGGGCGATCTGAGGTGCAGGGCCTGGACAGCCACTGAGTAACTACTTTACGATCGCTATCAAAACCCTGCAGGTGCGTGAAGAGCTATGAGGGTAGCGCAGCAGTGCAGATAGCTGTGGACGGGGTGGTTTGAGGTGCAGAATCTGTTGAGTGGTGCCGCTGCTGAGTACTACGAGGACGACTCACGGATCGCGATAAAACTCCTGCAGGTACCTGAGTAGCTACGAGGGTAGATAGAGGGTAATACACACGGGGCGGTCCGAAATCGAAGACCTTGTAAATGATAAATAAAGCAATGGTAAAAAATATAAATACCAAATAAATATAGGCACGTTCCATAAGTTAGAAAGTACCTATGTACATGGATTTGTTACATTAATAATACCGGAGATAATACAGTAACCTTTTCTTTTGATTTTCAGGAATTTGGCGGCATACCAGTCACAGGTGAAGTCGACAAAGCCACAGAAGAACTCCTGAGCAAGAGACGATGTGGACGGCCCGACAGAGAAATAGGTTACGAAGAAAACTCCTCCAGAAAGAAGCGGTTTGCGTTTCAAGGGGCGACGTGGAAACACACCAATCTTACATGGAGGTAAGAACTAGAATTTTATCGAATACATATGTAGTGAAAAAACTACGCCTACTTACGCTATAGTGTTAAACTGCTGCTTTACTTTAAAAATATATAAGTAATCATTTTTCTATTCTATAATAATATGCAATTATAAATATAAGTATAGCTTTTTAATAAAAATGGTTTTTAACGCCATCTATTGGTGAGTAGCTGCGACATGTGTTAAACGCCATCTAGCGGTATGAGTTTGAACCAAACGATCTGTTACTATTCAGCAACAGATGGCGGTGCATGGTGCAGTTAAACAAATCAAAATAATCAAATATAGATGGCACCACTCATTTACAGTAGGTATTTTTAAACAAATTACATAGTTTGAATATTTCTTCTGTTGTTTGTAAAAAAAAAAACAGTCGAATTGAAAACCTCCTCCTTTTTTTGAAGTCGGTTAAAAACTTGTTTCTAAATTCAAGTTCGATTTAGATTTGATCTTTCTTATTGAATAGCTTTGAATAAAACTTACACAATGGGTAAGAAGTGATATGATTATTGGCAAAATAAAACGGGATAATACAAGAAAGGTTGCTGTGTGTAATAAAACGTGACGACTGACAATAAAGCTAACGTTATTTTGATATGTATGAATATAGGTACATTCCTACTAAACCTTATGTCGTCTTTGTCGTATAGAACTGTTACTTTTTAACTTTTGCAGAAGATCAAAATTTGGAGGCGGTTTAACTTTACAAATAAGAAACAGTTTCCCTTACCAGACCTTACGAAGGCTTATATTATCGTGCTAAAGGATCGCTGTTTTCCTGAAATCTAGTACCTATCGTTCAACTTAGTAGTGATAGCACATATTGAAATATTCAGTAACTATAGGATAGTTGATTCTATAACATATTTACCTGTAGGTTGGTAGGAATGATAGGATCGCTGCATAATTTTACAAACAACTTCTTTATTTTATGTATAATATACAAACAAAAGATATTGTATCACAAATAAAAGCGCTCAATACCCACATAAATGCCGACACGTTAAGTTTTATTCGTTACACGCCGTCAGCGCTATTTGCCTGGCCATCGGATTGATGACAAATAATAGTTAAATCACGGGGCTCGTAAAAGTTACGACGCGGGCGCCTTAATTAAAAGAATATGTCCCTCTGTCGCCGCCGGCCGCCGCGCCGGGGCGCTGTCCTCGAACACGCACCAACGTTAACCGATACTGCTCTGACCCAACTTCTTACTTAACGAAATGTTAACAACTCCAAGAACCTTACTTAGGTTGCACGTTGTCGGGTTATACAGGGCGGATTTCTGGATAGTGTTCTAGGTAGGTACTCTTTAATTGATCAACATTATCATGTTTCAATGAGAAGGAATAAATAAATTCTCTTTTGTAATATTTAATAAAAACAGACTTAATGGATTTTTTTATTATTCAAATAAAATTAATCTAAAACTAGGAAACCAACTAGGTTTATCTTCAAATTCTGTATTATGCCTTGTTTTCTTGCTACACAACCCCCAAAATCATGGATTTTTTTAAATTAACACGTCAAACAATTCTTCAGAGCACAACTTAGACGCATTTTTTGTATGGTAACTTTTCGAGGTAAAGAATTATTTATGGTAAGGAGGCGTAAGTACCTACCTGTACCCTTGACTATTCAACCAATCGGACCGGCCGTATCTGTCATATTCTATACAAAAAAAAGTCTGCCGATTTTTGCGGGGGAGGGGAACGTCAAATGTATGCGAAATGTCAAAATAGGTACGTCAGATAAACGTCAGTCCATACAATAAGTATGACCACTGGTCATATATTTTCGGCAGAGGGGAACGCTTGTCAATGGCTGCTCCGGTTGGTTTAAAGCTCTAAGACCTGTACCATCTTATGGTTAGATAGGTACCTTACGTACCGTATAAATAATCACAACTTTAAACCTCTGCAATAATTAGTAGCGACCTACCTAATAATTTTGCCTATAAGTAGTTTGCCTACGATTCAGGTTGTCGAGGTCAAAAACATGTTTACACTTTAGCACCGTCACTTTATTACAAAGAAGTCAGGTGCAAAGTTATAAAACATATTTGACGTGGGCTGTACAACTGTACATCAAAACAGCGCTTCTGCCTTTCTCTATCTGCATTTATTTTTTATTTAGTGAGCCTGCACTCTGCAGCACCGACATTTCTTCCCGTTCTGGCGACCATTTGACTCAATCGGACCAGTAAAAAGCTGATCTCCGATAATCTATATCGGTTACGTAAATTGAGCTCACGTTTATATTGGTCCAAGTTCTTTGTAAGCATGGATAACAGTAGCCGCGTGGCCCGTCGAGTTTGTTCAACTCGGCGTCGAGAGCTAACGTCTATTTGAAGTGGAAACCACCGCGTGCTCGCGGGTAATTTGAAAAGTTCACAATCACCTGCAGCTAGCGACTTCAGCACAATTTCCTGCCGAATTAATGATCTGTCAATATTGTAGCTCCATTACAGCTCGTTGCGCACGCGGCCGTAAAACGGGGAGCGCCATCTAGTGGCGGGTTTACGAGAGCGTGGCGCCGGGCCCTGCCCAGTTTTAAAGCTAAAAGCACGATACAAAACAAACTGTTTACTTTCTCGAACTATCATAATAAAACTGATCTGAATTTATTATAAGAAGAGAATATTGGAACAAGGACTGATGCTAAAACTTGTAAACACAACAAATAAACTCGTAATACTCGTAGTAACTTGAGGCGGATATACTTACATAAAAATATACGCTTCTCTGTGCACTAAGTATTCAAAAGTATTATGTGCAGTCGCCATCAGATATATCGGAGCTGTGGAGGTGCTCACAAATATCGGAACATGCACTTTATTGCCTTGACAATAGAGGCGATGTTCCGATATTTGTGACCACCACCACAGCTCCGATATATCTGATGGCGACTGGTACCTACATAAGTAGCGCAAACCAAAACTTTACGTGTAAAGATTGACAAGCCTTTTGCAAGGTCTTTTTAATAATTCCTACAAGTTAGTGATTTACATTTTTTTACATAAAATCGACATGCATACCTACTCATGTAACTTATGTTACTTACTACTTATTATATGCTATGTAAATTTGATTTGTTTTGATATTCTGACCTAATGTCGAAATGATACTGTAACCTGCAAATGTCGCATTAAACACTAAAGTGCTCGGCCCCAATAACTTTAGCCCATCGTAAAATTAACGACGAGCGAACTCACCATTACGTTACTGCGCGAGACTTCATAAACATAAACACAGAGATATCCGTAATTCGTAATAAATACCATATTCGTGTATGAATGATGATGATCGAATCGAAATGACAAATAGGTAATACATGGTAATACAATGAAACCCGCTTAACGATTTGACCGCCAAAGACGTCAAATCACGCGCACGGAAAGTCGTGCCCTCAGCGCCAGCACGTGATATCACGTCCAAAATGTAACCGGTTCGCTTTGCGCGCTGGCGCTGGGGGCACGATTTTTCCGTCCGATGCTTGGCGGTCAAAGGGTTAATACGATTTCGTGCATAATACGCCATTTTATATCAGTCCCTGCAACTTGAGGTTCTGCAGGACAGTCCCGGATAATACGCTTTCCCGATTAAAACGCGATTTATCGCGCATCAGCCTCATTTAACTGTCACAACTGCCAGCTTAATATGAAAATCATATTAAAACTGAAAGAACAAATCAAATTATTTTTTTAATGAATATAAAACCGGAGGCGTTGGTCACTTTTTCCTTTGTATATGACATCTATACAAGTTGAAAATCATATTATTCATATTAGATACATATGGGATGCACCGGGCGGCACTACTATCGTTCTTAATAACGAAGAACATACTCGTCGTAGTATACTTAGATGAGAACTTATAACGTGTTTAAAGGAAACGTCGTACTCGTTCGCCGTCGGTGTTCTCTACCACTTTCCTTCGTACTCTGTCGCGAAACAATACTCTAGTAATCTACTAGTAATAGTAATAATTAAGGCCTAACCTAAAGTCTTATGTACCTGGGAACCTCTAGAGCAAAATATATTTTAAGAGCTTGAAATATTTTATTTAAGTAACTAAGTAGGTACAAAATCTATTAAATTTATTTCAGTTGTAGGCATACCTACTGCATTCCTAACTTAATGCGTTTATACTTTGGAGTATAGCTTAATATATAAAGCCTAAGCGCTTTCAGAGTTTCCTTGCATATAAATAGGATTATCTTTCCATTTGTGCGGCAGCCGGCTCCCTTATCAAAATGTAGAATAAGCCGGCTCCTGCACTGAGAGAAATTTGCTTTGTGAGTCTAACAAATTCGACTTGTTGCGTGTTTATCAGTTTGAAACTAAAGTATTTTAGTAAACGGAATCGATCACCAATATTGATAATACAAGTCGAATTTGTACGAACAACAAGGTTAAACTTGTTAAAAGATTAGGATTGAATCAGCCAAATATATGTTTAAAACAATATGTGCCATGTTGGTTTTATATAATCGAGTTGTTAATTTAAATAACACTTCAACTAAAATGACAAGTTACTTGTAGAATGAACTAATTAAACGTAACAAAATCGAACTTGTAGTTTTAACCAAAGAGCTTGTAGGCGCTATTTTAAAATGAGAGTTTGGTTGAACGAACGTGAATCCTGGTTGTTTTTTCTCTCAGTGTGCCGTGGACGTCCGATAGCAATACCGATGGTTATTACATGGAAATAAACAGCATTGTTTCCCTGCTGCCGGTGACAAGCAAGTGACAGTACTCCCGCGGTGCTGTCGGCACCATGCCCGCGCTAAACAGGAAATAATATCGAATTCAATCGGCCTATTCGAGAACAACTTAACTCTCTATACAGACAGCTGACTTAGGTCCCCTTTAAATATAAATGAGGATAACTTACTGGCTTGAATTGAGCTGTTTAACTATAATTGGCTCTGTGTAATAGATACAGATACAAACTACAATACAGGAAAGGGTAGAATTCGAGTAGTGTCTTTTTACTAGTGCCGTTTAGTAAGTATCTGGTTGAAATCGGAGTCATTAGTTTTCAATCGGTGATAAACCAACCACGAATATACAAGTGTGACACCCTGGATATTTAGGTAATTGAGATAGTGACTATCATTATACAAAGGTACATTCAGTATACTTTAGTGAACTTAGAAACTTAAGTACCTAAGTCAAAACGCTATCAAAACCTTCCAAATCTAAAGGTTAGGTTAGTTGGAAGAGATCCTTTGTAGGGATAAGTTCGCCTTTATACAAATTACATGTATGTTTCATAATTGTGTACAATGTTTTAGTGCAATAAAGTGTTTTACTACTTACTTACTTACTTAGGTACTACTACTACTACATGGTATGTATGTATTAGGTAGGTATATACACAGATGCTTAAATATTTGAAACTGTAAAACCCGGATGGAAATGGAACCCTAGAAATCATAAAAATAATGTCTGTATATCCTAGAAATGTATACCCAATTTACCCGTCAGCCAGCCTCCGTCCGAGTCCTGTCACTTGTGATTTTCTTACTGAGGTGCTCGGATATTTCCCAGTTCAATATGGATCGGATCGGACACGTGCCACGCCAAATAAATAATATGATTTAGATTTTATAATGTATTTGACAAATGTAGGTAATATGTTGTAGAATGTTTTTTATTCTGAATCTTAAGGTTAACGGTGTTGTCAGTAACGAATTTAGATAACTAATACTTAAAACAATTCAAACAACTGGGTATATAACGGTAATAAATACCTGGAGTTCGATTTTTGAATCTCACCGGTGACTTTTTTTGTATGCAGCCGATGACTATTTAGTACGAAATAAGTCACCCGATGAGATTCAAAAATCGAACCCCCGTTCTTGAATTAACTATAAATGTGCCTATTTGTAATACAAATAATTAAAGTACCTATTAATTGTTCCGGAAAAGTGAATATATAAAATATAGGTTCCTATATTAGTTATATTACGTATACCCTCTCACAGATTCGCGTAATCCAATAACTAGTTTTATACCATGTGGTTACCGGGCACAATTAATAGGAACTGGAAAAATCTTCGTGCTCGAAAAGGATTCACAACTTGGATCTCGAACCCTATATCGCGAATATCCTCCAAAAAGTAGATGAGCGCTGCAGTGAAACAGTTTTCTCGCCCCTATCACACACAAGTATGGCCGGTCCACTCATAAAACAGATGACGAGCTTGTATTAATTGTCCCCCCAACCCCCTCCCAACCCCGACCGCAAGAACTGGGTCACCGTTTTCAATATTGAAGGCATTTCACAATTTCTATTGGTCTTTATTGCGACTGTACGACGTAATAAAGCATATTATATGCGTGCTCGTATCCTATTCCTTTATATCCAACTCTGTTTGCTTAGAATTTTAAATAAATTTGAAACGTTTGTTCGTACAGAACGACTAGCGGTAGAGATATACATACATACTTACCTAGTTATCTACGACATTCTTATCTAAGAATGAAACCGTTTAGTGTTTTTTTCATGAACGAGGTGCATAAGTATTGAAAACCATGTAGGCAATGTAAACATCATTAATTTTTTATAAAATTTTGGTCTCATTCATTCGAGTAAATGCTTCTATTGCCTTGTAAGAAGTCGGTTTTCTCAAGAGTGGCCAATGACTACCTATATGAAGGGGGAGGGCAATTACTATAGCAGTGTTACTTAGCGGCGAAATGTTGTTATTCCTTTAAATGATTCTCACGACTCGGAAATAAATAGTTGTAAACGATTCGTCAATAGGAGCAGGGTACAACAGACAGCGGGCACATTATCGGATAAACAGCCGAAAATTCCAGTGACGGCCGAGCTTTCACGAAAAACAAACAAAAAGCAATTTTCTGGCGTATCACGTTACAATTGGTGTTTGCCGTGAGTTTATTTCTTTCAAGCATTCATCATTCTGATATTCTTTTAGAATAATCGGATTCCAATAAAATAAAAAGTTCGTGTACCCCTGGTGGGACTCGAACCCACAATCCCCGGCTTAGGAGGCCGATGCCTTATCCATTAGGCCACAGGGGCTTGAGATAAGCAACTGAAATAACTGATTAAGTGCTTACAGTAGTCAAAGAGTAACAATATTGAATGCAGAGGGTACAGTCACCGGCAATAGTATATATCTTCCTACACGAAGGCCGCAAAAATATGTGACACGCACTTATTTGTAGGGCTATAAGAGCGTGTCACATATTTTTGAGGCCTTCGTGTAGGAAGATACTATTGCAGGTGACTGTACATTCATCACAATAATCGGCCTCTGCAACTTTATGAATTGCCTAGGTGTTATTTATATTATAGTAAAGAAATCTCGAATGGGTAAATTGTCATAATCATAAGACTCGACTCGATAGAAACAGAAAAATAGAAAAAAAATCGTGCTAAGACTAACCCATCTCAGTTGATTTAAGCACAAAATATATGAACAGGATTATAAATTAAAGGATAATATAAACGACTTACAATTTCTTACTCAGAAAACTTATTTTTGATAACCTAACAGTGATGACAGAACAAATATTAAACTTAGTATATTTTCTGTGGTAGGTGTAGGTACTAGGTATGTACAGTCACCATCAGATATATCGGAGCGGCCAAGGTGGTCACAAATATCTGAACAACGCCTCTATTGTCAAGGCGATAAAGTGCATGTTCAGATATTTTTGAGTACCCTGGCCGCTCCGATATATTTGATGGCGACTGTACTTATGTAATTCTAATCAAGAATACGAAATGAATAACTATAATCAGCAGAATATGATCACGCCACATACCTACCTAATAAAACAAGCATCCACTAGGTTTGTTTGCCACCACCGTATTATAAAAGAGCACCAAGATAAACGATATTTTAAATAAAATAAAAAAAATTGTTTAACAATAATTAAACTTTGGCGTTAACCTTAAGCCTGCAAGAGTTATTTCACAAATAAAATAAATAAATAAACACATTTTAAAGTACCGTAAAACGGGGTGACTTTAGGAAATTTTGGGGCTACTTTGATAGATTTCAAATGTTCATATAAGCGGCATTATTTACAATTTTCTTAATCTATATTGGTAAATGGCTAGAATATTGTACATTCTTACATTTCACTAGATGTCTAGAGATTGAAAATCCATACTTTGGCGATTAAGTCGATTTTTCAAAGTCGCCCCTGTATTTTAAAGTCACCCCGTTTCACGGTACTTAAATAAAACTTACAATACTTAACAATAATATGTACTTAATACCTGACCAGTTTTTTGTTGTAAACCTACCCACTTATAAACATCATCTATGACAGCGAATGCTGATGCTGCTAATAAAAAATATTTTTCCAGTTTTTATTCTATCATTTTGTTGGCGTGATTAACGTACATACTTATACCAAATTACAGCTTTCTAGTGCTAACAGTCACTGAGCTAGACCGCGGACGGACGGACGGACAGACGGACATGGCGAAAGTATAAGGGTTCCTAGTTGACTACGGAACCCTAAAAAAGTGAGCATGTGGTCGTACCGTCGGTACTTACTTACCTACCTACGTAGATAACGTATAAAGGCAATTCCATTAAATGCTCAAAAGCAAAATGCCCTAAGTCAACGGGCTTCTGTTACGTAATTTCGGCGTCTTATACATAGCCCGGATAGCTCAGTCGGTAGAGCATTGGACTTTTAATCCAAGGGTCCAGGGTTCAAGTCCCTGTTCGGGCGGTATTTTTTTGCATACTATTTTTTTTTACTATTAAATATATTTAAAAATGAATTTGTCATGTTATTTTTAGCGATAATTAATTAATTTCATTACCACGCTGCGCGCTGCTAGACGTAGAATTCTATTTTTTCGGTACTCCAACCCTATTGTGTTGGGTGTCGTTGGATAGGTCTCTCAAAATTAATATTAAGGGTCTCCAAAAAGTATTTTTTGATTAAGGTAATACTTTCGGTAGTAATTAAAATGATCTACCTCTACTTCAAGCGTCAAATAAAATGTCCCTCCCCACCTCTAGATTCTGAACCAAGGATCCAAAAAAAAAAATTGGATGGAAGTGGGGCTTAATAAGTATACCTAATATCAAAGAAAACTTCCTATTTATTGAATATTGGTAATCGCTGTTTTTCACTTATCGTAAAAACCCCAACCTTATGATACATAATCTATTCAACAGTGGCGGCGCGTCCATTAGAACACGATTCTTGTCGGCTTGCCTAAGTTTCAAGCGCCTGAGCAGTTTTCCTACACCACATGAAGAAATTTTAAGTCAAATTCAGCACCGGCTTGCCTAATAAAATTTTTGACCCACCGCCACTGCTATTCAACTAAGTTTATCTAGTTTATAGTATCCGCAGAATTAAGTGGCGACCGAGATCATAGCGCTGTCTCCTTTTCTCTCTTGCCGTGGCGGTGCAAGTGTGAAAGAGAAATTTTATGACCTCAGTCGCCACTTAATTCTGCGGATAGTATAGTACCTGATAGTACCGAAAGTGTTAAAGGTGTTATCTAAAAATACATTCGAATTATAAATGTAGGTAATAGGCAAGCAAGATTGCGCTTGTATCGGAAATAGCTGTCGACTACTTCAGATATAAATAGAATGGAAAATGCAGGCAATCGATACCAGAGAAATTGGGTTATAAAAGCATCTTTGTGGTTGTTAACCTAAGTAGTTAAAGGTAGTACTTATGTCAGACCAGCTAACCTTTTATCGTCTTTTGCAATGGCAAAATGTGGAGAGTCACCCAATGAGGGTTTTCGGAAGCCCAGAGGCCAGTTTTATAAAGCTACAAGTTACAATTTACAAGCGGAACTCTCTTTCTAACCCTATGTGTTAGAAAGAGGCTTCCGCTTGTAAATTGTAACTTGTAGCTTTATAAAACTGGCCTCAGGTGGCGGCACTGTGACGGGAGGTATTTTTGACAGCATCTGTCAAATGTAGATTATGACAGCTGGACCACTGGCTACGGTGCTGCTACCTGGTGAAAAAATCGATTCACTGTGACAAAAATACCTAGTAGCCAACTAGCCACGACACGACTCTACTACCAAGGCGTAAGGTTTTGGATTCGTGTTTTTGTCACATTAAATGTTTCTATACTTTCGGACGTGACCGTAGTACATGGGTCAAACAAGTAGTGACCTTGCATTGCCACAGTTTAGCATGTCGAATAGCGATCCAGTATAAACGCCTATAATATATTAAGTCCTAAATGACGGATTAAACACATAAACAATACGTTGGAGTTAGGGCATGCAATACTGGTATTTTTGTATGGACAATACCGGAATTCCGGTATTAGCCCATACAAGCAATACCGGCATTGCATGCCCTAATTGGAGTTGCATCGGAATAATTCTCAAGCTTTTGATATTTCTGAGTCAGACGTTTAGGCGCTTGTATTGTGTAAAAGTTGGATCGTGTCTAAAGAAACGTGTTTTAAAGTTAGAATACAACCCAATCTTATAAAGGATACATTATCAGTTGCTAATGTTGCTATGTGATTTAAAGCGGTATTAGACATTGCAACCTGCAGGGCCCAATCTGTCTGCCCAAGGTAATTAAAGGTAAGGCCCGTAGGGAGCTGAAGGAGGGGAAGGGAGAGGCAGGGTACACAACAGATTGGGCCCTGCAGGTTGCAATGTCTAATAGCCGTTTTATTTGTCAGTCTTTGATCCCTTGAGAAGCTGTTAAATACACCTCAGTCAAGACATGCTGTTTACATATGGTTGTCGAGTGTCGAATGCGGCACATGACTTTTAATCGTGCGCTAATCAAATTTAAAAAGCTGCAGGCGTTGTTTGCATGACGCCTGTAATGCAGAATGCAGTCACTAACGACTTATCTTTTATATGTCATGGGCTGATACTGCTGAAAACAGGCGTAAGCTGTCCATGTGTTTTTCAGGTACACGGAAAAAATTAGTGTTAGCAAAGTACCAATTTGGCTCGGTTGAGATATTTTTAGTTGCATACAAAAAAGACATATTATTTAAAACACGGAATAAAGCTTTGTTAATGACAAACAAGATATTAATGCTAATAGTTCTCGGTTATTTGAACCAAGCACTAGTTTGAATCCAAATAAGTGTCCGAGTAAATATAACCCTTACTCTTATTTATTTATAAGGTAGTTTTAAATACATACGTTAGCCAAGTTGACTTCTTTGATTTTAGCAACGGAATTTGCAGGCTCCATGCGAAGCGAGTCACTCGGTTGTAAATAGCAAAAACTTATTTATTTCTAGCATTTTAATTTTCTCAGTGATATATACCGTTTTTAATGCATTATGCATTCATACACTTTTGTCTGCACCTGGCAATCAAGGGGTGCAATGAACCTAGAGATTTTACAAAAGTCATACGCGGAGGGTAGTAGCAGCAGCTGTTGCGATATGCAGCCAAAACCGTTTTGGCTCGTCGAGGCTCGCTCGTAAATTTCAAACTCGGGAACAATCCGGACCTCCGGCAAGTATCCGGTGCGTCTGAAATTCCAATTAAGGAGACTAAGCTCTATCCGTAGACGAGCTCAGGTCGGCTGCACGCGGCGATCACTCACTTGCACTTTTAATTAATTTATTTATCGGGTTCGCGAATCGACGGCGCAACTCGCGCCAGCGCCCCGCCCCGCTGCCGGCTATATAACCCGTGGAAGACCGGCGACGTCCGTCAGTTTCTTCAGGGACGCCCGGGCGCCGCTCGCCCGCCCGGCGAGACGTCCTTCCGGACGAGGGTTACTTTTTAAATTTGCAAAATTGATAATGTAATGGGTTTTTTTAGAGGGTTGTGAGTAGGGTCGGTTGGTTGGTGCGGAGCGGCGGCGGTGACCTTGAGGTGAGTATGCAAGGCGCGGCGCCAGTCGATAGGCCGCGCGCCGCCCACGCGCTGCACTACAGCTGTTCTACTTGATAACGTGTTATTTCCTGGCTTATCCGCTTATTTCCTGCCCCAGCTCCGATGTCACTACTTGATTTCGCAGAATTTTATGTTCGCTGTGACTTAACTTTCCGCTGAAATTTATTTGTGCTGCATGTTTCGCGTTATTAAAACTTGTTACCTACAGTTTAATTTATTATAAACTGAAATAGATGTCATATACTTCAGAAAAGTGACCAAGTCCTCCGGTGTCAGGGTAGTCTAGTTAGTCAGGACGTCAGCCGCGAAAGCTGAAGACGCCAGTTCGAATCTGGCCTCGGACAACGGAGGACTTGGTCACTTTTTCTGAAGTACATATATGACATTTCTTTCGGTTTATAATTCATTATATATTGTAGTATTACTATTTAAAAACTGCAAATAATTCATTTGCTCCAAAAATTTACAGTTTAATTTGATTGAAGAATTACAAAGTATCCCATTTTATCTTGCAAGTTTTATTGAGTTAATTCTTACAATATTTATTTACTTACTTTTGTTTTTCAGTCTGCAAAAGGTATTAAATTTTTTCCCAAGTTATATCCAAAGCCACTACAAATGCCAGAAATCATTGAACTATTTCAAAAAATGTTTGAACTTAACGCTGAAAAAAGCCGCCTAACTACATAACAAGTGTCAGTGGTACTCGTACCTGGCGGCACCGATCACGCCGGGTACGATAAATCGGAAGCCGGTAGATAACCGCCGCTGGTTCCTGGCCAAGTACAGACGGCAGTAATTACTGTCTCAGGAGCTGCCTCTTAATTTGCTTAATTTACCCGAGCTCGCTCCTGCGCGCTAAATCGCACGGGATAATGGGATATTTGAATGATGCGCTTTGTTTTACGACGCTTTCGGTATGTTCCGAACGATTTCTTGTTTTTATAGATCGCTCGTTAACGCGAAAATTGTCGCTTAATTTCAGCGACAGACTTGGAAAGTAATTTCTCAACGATGTTTAACCGATAACAGAACTGATATAATTGACAAAGCAAAGTTCCAATTTTCATTAACGATAAAACTGTGTATTTAGGAACTTGACGCCTTAAAAAGCTGGACAAATATTGAAAGTTTGTTTTATATTTTAACTTTAGTTTTAATTCAGAGTTTATAATGTAACATCTGTTACAAAGTAATGAACAAAAATATGTCCAAGATTAGTTTTGTGTGGCTGTAATAAAAGCTCACGAGTTGCCCGCGCCCTGTGTTTAGAGCATGAATTTTATATGCGTGTAACCGAGGACAATATACCCGAATGTTTGGGCGCTATCCATACGTAATGCCAGGTGCCAACTGCGGTTACTTTATGGATGGTATTCATATAAATGTCGTGTACCGACCATTTATTGCCTCCCTTTATTACAACGCGCAGTGCAGATTATCAAATGGAAATAAAATCCTCCGCGCTTAATTTCAAGCCAGTATCTATGTCAGAGACGGCGTCGCTGGCTTAATTTTGAGTCCGTACGCTTAAGGAAGCTTATGAGTACATTTATCATACAAGTTACCGCCCAAAGTGATAGTCGCCTTGAATCATTCCAACTATCTCTCGTATATCAGGCCGTTGACGTTAATTGTAGCTGAGCAAGAACTTAAGGGAGCTTTAAAATGTAAAGGCTTCATCAGTAGGCCCCCGAGCACGTCTTATTCGCTGCTAATATTAGGATTTATGGCGGCGACCCGCCCGCCGCGCCTCACAGTAAACAAGGATGATGTGACACCATTTAGCGGAAATGTTTTTTGTACAAGTAATTTTGGCTTAGCGCCGTCACGAGACTTTAACAAATAATTTAATAGGCGCATTTGCTTATTGTCATTGTAATACAGAGTGATACGGAAAGAAAACAGCCGCCGTAATTAAGGAAGACTCTTATCTTGTTTTGCCTTTATTTAATTTGTAATTTGTTTCAGTGGAAATCTTGAAATATCTACGTCCGTACTTAGATACGGAATATTATATAATAAACCAAGTGTGCACTTTATTAAAATATCTAGGGCACGTGGCTATCTATGTAAAGTTTTGTTCTAGCTATTATATAAATAAATAAATGAAAGAGCGAAGCGATATAGGTCAATAGATATGAAAAATAAATATATTCCACGGGCCGTATTATTTTATTAATTACACAAAGGCATATCAGTAGTGCAGTGCAAATATTTTAATTGCGAAACAGTTAAAAAAATTAAATGCTATTTCGTACAGCGTAACATTTATTTATTTTATTCCACACGCCTACGTGTTAAAAATTATCAAATCAGTTAACAGTGATCACTTTAAAATGTCTATTGAATTATTATATAACAACAATAGCTATCATGACTACACATTACAATTGTAGGTAGAAATATGTATATTTGGCTATAAAGGTTCTGCTATATTCTTTTCTTAAGTATATCTTAATTTATCAAATACGTCAGGGGGATTTAGTTCAATCAAAATTTACTATATAATTAATTGCACATACAACATACTATTGTTGAAAGCTATTTACGTCCGCAGGTACATAATACATTTTCTTGAGCTATTTTACTAACCGACTGGTATCTCGTTATTTAGGAAGACAATATTGATGAAAGAATAATGGCGACAGCAGCTTGCGGCGACACCATGCTCTATTATGCAAAATTCACTTTAGTATTCAATAACAATCAGAAATCCGTTTTTGATAACAACTTAAAGGGTACGCGTAAATTTTAAAACTTAATTAAAAGGACTTCAAGACGATGACTTCATAAAAAAGATATACAGGATGGCCAAAGAAGAACTAAATTCCCTTTGGCTGTAAGGTTTTGGGACGTTACCAATCCAGCCTAGATGGTTTTGGAACCTCTCTAGTCGATTTGATTTTTGGATTTTTGTATGGCCATTGAGCGGCGGTGGTAAGTAATGGCCATACAAAAGTCCAAAAATTTAATAGATGTGAGAGGTTCCAAAACCATCTAGGTAGGATTGGTAGCGTCCCAAAACCTTACCGCCAACGGGGACTTAGTTCTTTTTTGGTCACTCTGTATATACTACTAAAGACTACATATACCTATAGAAAACTACAAACATTTAATAAACATGATCATTCTTCATCAGTCGGGTAAAACCTTAAGTCTTTTCACGTGCAATGTGAGTACGTTTGACGATTGGATAAGCCGGGAGCCATTTCAAAACTCTTGTTACGGGCAATTCGGTTCGTCTATAAATCAGTGTTTGGAGCAAAAAGAGCAACGCAAGTCTGCAGGAACCCAAACAGTATTCCTATGCGTTTTCCGAAGCTAAAGAGCCACTATATGCCTGACTTTTAGGACCTTCTAGTTGACAAGAATCCTGAGTTCAAGTTATACTAGGGATAGATCGCACTGGTCGCAGTAGAAATGAAATGTTCCTTGAATTAGCCAGGACAGGCGACAGGTAACCAGGAAAACGTTCGCGTTAAGGAACGTTACAACGTCAAATGATTCGGGCACCGCACCGAATTGATTTTAACCGCACTGGGGGGTGATTTTTGAGATTCGAGCACTCGAAAGTGACATTTAAAACTCTGAATAAAACGATGAAATTATGTTTTAAAAATAATAGCGATGGAAATTTTAAATCATGATTATTCAAACTATTAATTCCATGCAAAAACAATGGCGACAAACTTTTGTGTGCGGTTATTTTCGAGCTTTATTTTTTTGAATTCGAGCGTTCGCCTGCCAAAAATCGCCCCCCTGTTTTACAATTTTAGAGGAATGATTTTGACAACCGTTCAATCAAAATAAGTAAATAACCTCTTGACAAAATAACGCTTAGAAATGTGGAGAACATAAGGATCTTCATTTTGGACTTCGGCTAATTTAAATTCACATTTTCCTTTCAGAAAAAAGTGTACTTTTGAGTTATTTCTGCTCAAAATCACGAGAAATATCGATTTAAGTAATAAAAAAGTGTCCCTAATTTTTTTTAGCTTTGGACGTGTAAAAACTTACATGTACATTCTGTATGAACTGTTAAAAAACTGACAAAATTAATTTCTATGGATAATTGAGGAATCTTAAAAAAAATGGTACACTTTAGTCCGAAAACCACTATAAATACTATTTATTTCAGTCTTTTTTGCAAGGTGATATAAATAATGGATTTTGTTTTCAACATTTTTTCGTGTCGCTTTTAGAATAAGTAGCTAATGTCATTGTGTAAAAAGTACCAGGGGGGCGATTTTTGGCAGCCGAACGCTCGAATTCAAAAAATCCAAGCTCGAAAATAATCGCACAGAAAAGTTTGTCGCCAACTTATTCACAAGGAATTAATAGTTTAAATAATCATGATTTTAAATTTCTATCGCTATTATTTTTAAAACATAATTTCAGCGTTTTATTCAGAGTTTTAAATGTCACTTTCGAATACTCGGATTTCAAAAATCACCCCCCAGTTAGAGAACCAAGATTTTATGATTTGCTCAATATTCTGGCAATACAAAGATAAGAACATTTAGAACCTCCCGAGATGTCGTAGATCGTTGTCCAGTGAGTGCAGGGGAGTGAGCGCTACGCGACTCGTAGCGCCGCGATTTCGTATGGAGCACCCGTCCCGTCCGTGCCGATGGCGCTAACAACATTACATGTCTGTATCGTGGAAATAAGTCCCTTTGAATTACTAACTTAGAAAAATCGTGAACAAAATAGCAGTCTTGTTTCATTTAATCCCTATATTTGATAATTTACAGAGGACGTGTTTCCTATGTTATTCCGATTTACTTAAATAATTAAAGTTGTAATGCATCCTCAGCGTTGTAAATGAAAATCTCCTAAATACTTCAGGTAGAAATGCATATCGGTTTAATTAGAAGTGTATTTTGTCATGCTTTGTATCCCATTAGTATTCCTTAGTTCTATTAGTACATTATTAAGAAAAGTGCATTCTAATTGCCATTTTCACTCAATTTGTCCAGTCGTATGAAAAAGCGTAAATCATTGATGGCTGAGTTTGGTTAATTTACCTCTAGTCTACATTATTTCAATAAGAGCAGACGGATTCCTTGTTAATTACCGGCTGCAGCTGAATCAGCGACTGCAAAATGCAACTTCACAACAAATTGGACGTAAATGTTTACTCGTACCTGCAAAAATTTACGTACCACTTTTAATTGTTCCGTAATTTACGAAAAAGCAAATAACGGCTTATTTAAAGCGTATCCTGTTAACAATTTACAGTTACACCAGTTGTTTATTTATTCTGTTTTTCTACAATCTGTTAGAAGGGGGTTAAAAGTTCCAATTGGTTATTGATATTCAGTTTGACAAGTTGTCACAGATTATATAGGAACGCGAATCTTTTGATTCCAGTTTCTCTTTGTAATCGTGGAATCAATAGGGCTTTCAAAGCGCAAACTGGCGCAAATTTACGTTTCGTTTTAAACGACGTGAATGTTTTTTGAACACAGGCAGGTACCATAGAGTTCAGAATCGCATGGCCAATTTTTCAATTAATTCATTCATAAATTGACCATGCAACTCTAAACCCGAGGGTACATATAGAACCTGATTTATATAAGAAGGTATCATTATCATCCTAAGCTAAGCAAAGAGCTTTTGGTATCTCCGGATAAATAGTGGGAAAATTATATTAAGCGATAATTTTTACAGTTTTAAAATTCTAAAAGTGATTATGAGCTAGTTCCACAGATCGGAGTACCCTATTACGGGGCCCACCCACTATCAGTCCGCCTGACTATATTGGCCTGTCAGTTGTTCGGAGCTGTCAATTTTTTGTACTAACTGACATGCCGATATCGTCAGGCGCAATTGGTGGCCTACCGCGAAGTTCGTAAATCGACAAAACGTTGGCCCCGTCTCTATCGCTCTTGCATATACGAAAGAGAGTGATGCAAATAGAGGATTCGAAAGTGCGAAGTGCTTCGCGGTTATAGGCCTGATAGTCGGTGGGCCCCTTTGGGTGCTTCAGAATTCTCTTCTTCGAGTTATAAACGTAACGGCGCTACCACAAAAATTCGTACAATCGTTCAACTGATATTTTCGGTCGTTATTAGATAATAGCGTTAAGAAAGCGCCTGAAAGAAGCACTCTAACCAATAATTTATTTAACCATAAGTAACCAAGCGCAAAACCATTTACAGTTTTATTTCATAAAAACAAGCAAATCGATACATCAAATAGTTACGTTTGAAGGAAATCGCTTGCGTCATGCTCTTGTGGTTTCAGGCGCTCGTGGCAGGATTATTTTTCGATTTAGCGTTTTCTATTAAACGAAAATGTATATTATTGTAATGTCTAACTAGAAACATGCTTTACAAGTGAATTTGGAACAAGTGTAAGTGACATTTATGTAAGTTTCAAAAACTGACGTAAAAGCGAGCGGCAGTTGTGAAATCAAAACTGTCACAAATCATTTACAAATTCATAAGTATATAAATATATAACACTAATTAATGTATAAATTAAAATCAACTTTAATAGTTAGGTACTTATTACAACTTTTCTAACCATCACCTTTGATAAAGTAAAATGACCTTTATTTTAATCAAAGCCCATCACACTTTATTTAGACGTTATTTGGACATAATTAATATATCGCAGTTGAGACTTTTTCACGGTGCTATAATCAGTATGTTATATACTATACAGGCCGAAGTAGAAGACAGCGTGTGGGCTCGGCCGGGTCGCGGTGGGCGTACGTTCCTTGTGTATTTCACCGCAACCGCGAGCCGTCCCGGCGCCGACTTATTATGCAAGGTCATTGTAATCTCAACACTCCACAAAATCACAGTCTCAATCTAGTATTCCGCTTTCTGAATTAGAATTTGTTCTTGTTATTTTCGGGAATACACACGGTTCTTTACGTCTGGGCCTACCATAATTTCATATAATTTGTGAGATGCTGAATATCACCAGGGTAAGACACTTTTAGTAGGTAGTAATTTTGGGATTCTACTAAAAGACTCTTCTATAGGCTAAGTCAAATTATAAAATGTGTCTCATAATCAACAGCGCTGATAAAATGTGTCTCAAAAAGCGCTGGTAGCCTTGCGGTAAGACGTCCGACTTTCAATCCGGAGGTCTCGGGTTCAAACCCCGGCTCGTACCACTGAGTTTTTCGGAACTTATGTACGGAATATCATTTGATATTTACCAGTCGCTTTTCGGTGAAGGAAAACATCGTAAGGAAACCGGACCTAATCCCAAAAAGGCCTAGTTTCCCCTCTGGGTTGGAAGGTCTGATGGCAGTCGCTTTCGTAAAAACTAGTGTCTATGCCAATTCATGGGATTAGGTTGTCAAGCGGACCCCAAGCCGGGATAAACGCTAGGAAGAAGAAGAATCAACAGCAAAAGAAGTTAAGCGCGCGGGCTTGCAAAATTCGCTAGCTTTTATCTTCTTCAATTGCTTAACTACTTCTACTGCTGATTGTACCTATTTCTTAATTAGAAAACCTGGAGTTCGATTTTTGAATCTCACCGGTGCCTTTTTTGTATGCAGCCGATGACTATTTAGTACGAAATAAGTCACCCGGTGAGATTCAAAAATCGAACTCCTGTAGTCGATGCATAACTATATATTCAAATTGTATGTAGATATCTTGATAAGAACAACGACTGGAACTGCAATTGTGAAGTAAGCTTATCGTGAAATCGCGATCATTGACAGTGGAACGCAAACGTTCCGAGCTAGGTCGTGTTTGTGCAGACGACTGACTAGCGACCGTCCGGCGACAAAGCCAGTACGAGTGCGAGCGCAACTGATTGCTCCGGACATCGTCAACTGGACTGGATTCCGATTTGCTTCAATCAAAACAGTACGGTCGGCGTCTCACTTAACTTTAAGTAAGGTGGATGGATTTTTAACAGACTTCCAAAAAGGGGTAGTTGAAATAGCTTTATGACAAGGTGGAATCAAGGTAGGATTTCCGTAGTTCTTAGCAACTCTATTGAAATTTAAAGCAGGTGTTTCGTACTAGAACATGTTTATTCGATTTAATCTAAACGACGTCATGCATAAATAGAATCGTAGATTTTATTGTGCCGCGTTGATTTCAAGTACCGCACGTTTTCTGGTTGCGCCGTGTTAGTCCAGCGATATTATCGACTCTCGAAGCATGTGCTTGGATCGGGGACATTTTGAGCGCCATTTTTATTTCATCATAATTCCGTTTTCAATTTCTAGCGAGGGCGTCGGCGGCGGCGAGATTGGCGCGTAAAACTCGCGTAAACATTCGAGCGGTTGCGGAACGGTTACTGACTGTAACCGGTTTACGCCGGTTCAGAGTGTAAAGAGATAAGGTTCTTTATGTGTGTAATCATTTTGTGTTACGACGGCCGTGGGCCGTGAGTGTTATTAAGGCGGGCCTGTCCCAGCCGCCCTCCGTGCGTCGTGGTTTTAAAGCCACATCTGATAAAGTCAGAAATCATGAGCCCTATTCTCCGGAAGCAAAAAAAGTAAAATTTTGTATTTTTTTCTTACGTGTATGTATATAATGGATTAGTAAATCAAGAACAACATAAAAAAGAAAATTTCGGTGCTACCAACACTGCGCTCTGCTATATTCTCATTCGACCCCCAGTTTTATCAAGCTTTATCTGCTTTTTACTACGCAGTTACTTTTATCAAACCGTTTTCCTTTTTTCCATTTCCATCACACATTATATCGCCTGACGCCCGTGAATTGGCGCAGTGTGATTACAAATTTAAGCAGTCGCAGCTAATATGAATGACAACGGGCGAACCTACTCGACATTCATTTCCCTGGGCGCACCTCTCTTATAATAACTTACACGGTAACTTTGCCTTAAGGTTCGAACAAGCCGCGAGGGGCGACGCAAACGGCATATGAGACCTGCGGTATCCGACCTACATATGTCGACGGCGGCTTCGTCTCAAATCAATTTTTATTCTAATAAAAAACAAGAAACTTTTTCACATAAAAAATTTCGTTGCGGTGCGGTCGGGTCTATTGAATGGGATAAAATTACAGGCAGACTACAATTTTCGGCGTTTGAATACATATCTGATGAAGGCACAGGCTTTGGCGCCCTATAATCCAGCTTCGACCCTTGAAAGCGAGTGAACGAGCGGGTGGCCGATGTTAGAGTGGCCCTTCAATCAGCCCCTCCTTGCGGGCGCCGCGCCCGGGGCGCGGGGGGCGCGCCCGCGGGGCGGAGGCAAGGTACGAGGACCTTTGAGCTACAAGCTCTTTGACACGAGCCACTGGCGCACTCTTCAAGTAATGATTCATTCTGCTGATGACTGACGCGGCTAATGCGGCAGTTTTAAAAAAATTCCCCCTTCATGATATTTGGTTAAGGATTAAGAATCCGCTTGTCGTAAATTAGATTCCGCCGTCTCGTTTTCCGCTTTCCTTGTGGCAAGTCGAGCAGCATTGTTTACACGTCCGTACCTGATAGGCGGAGGTAATCGCTCTGAGGCAGCAGAGCTTGCATCTGTTTTCGATTAACGTAATAAACCGGCTTAGTGCGAGCTTAATGCCAAACAAGTGGATCGACGGCGGGTGCTCAATAAACTGTATTGTGCTGTGTATTGTCGCGACACGCACCGCCGCGCGACGGATAAGTCGCCCATTATGTCCGGGATTTATGATTTTGTAAGATTAAAGCTTTACTTCCACGAAATGGGGCAGTCGCCTTCGGTACCCGAATCTATTAATAGCCTTAATTAGGTATTTGTTATTGTTTTTATTATTTCCGATGAGGATGTCTTCTATTAATTGTGTTAAAAAACTGAATCTACAGACTTTGTATTAACCTACTTACTTAAAGAATCTTAAAATATAAAGTCAAATAAGTTTATCAAAAGCAAGTAAATACATGTTTCTTGTGCAATTGTACGGCAGTTAAAGCAGTTTTCGAGTTAAAAGATCTCAAAGTTGAGTCTTTCATGCTGCGAGCGGCTGTCTTTAGACGGGTGAGCTAGCATAGCGCTTTCGCCGAACCGTAATTTTGAATTTAAATAATGCATCTTTAACATTTTTATTCAGCAAAATTATTGAAGAGAACAAAATATAATTCATTATTATTACAATATGAATACAATATAAATAAATAAATAAATATTAGGACAATCTTACACAAATCAACCTAGTACCACAGTAAGCTCAATAAGGCTTCTGTTGTAGGTACTAGGCGACGATAATATATATAATAGATAGATACCTAGATAAATACTTAAATACGTAGAAAACATCCATACTTAACTCAGGAACAAATATCTGTGATAAGCACACAAATAAATGCCCTGACTAGGATTCGAACCCGGGACCTCCTGCTTCATAGGCAGGGTCACTACCAACTAGGCTAGGAGGCCGTTAAATATAAATAATACTAAATTTGCATAAAGCTTTTCCTACGTTCAGTTTTAAATTATTTTGTTAATAAAAACTGTACACAATAAAACTACAGAAACAATAAACCTATATATAAAACTAAAATAAACTTATAAATAAAAGATGCTCCCCAAGTCGCCTTCGTGGGTTATGGTACCCAGAAGGCTGGCAGCGTTACCTCTTTGGATGGCCAGGCTTATCTTTTGGCCGAAATAGCTGCCAGCGTTCTGGTTACCTGAGGCATCGATAAGGCGCTTGGAGATTTTAAATTGGAATGAAATATACAAAACCATAACTGAACATTAATTCAGATTACGATTAAATCATGACACTACCTTTACGACTCGTAATAATAGTTCTAAACATTTAAACAAATTAGTAGATGAACACCAAGTGAATTATCCCGCTGTGAGTCATATTTGCCAAATTACGTGAAGCGGACAAATAACAAGCAAAGTCATTAAATTAAGCCCTATTTTGTGGCTTTACTTCTGTCAACTTTTGTCTTTTTAATTAATATAATCCACAAAAAATCCAATTAAAAGTTGTGTTCCTCTTATCATAGCTTAGTCTCCGTAAGCGCTGCGGGATCGTTTGTCTCGTACTTTTAAATGTGAATGCCAAACATTCCTTTGTACAACAATTTGCACGTCCATTTTTGTATTAAATAAAACATTATTATACGAATATACAGTTTGCATATTAAATACATGTCAAAAAATGGATCTAACCAAACGGTAGTGTTACAGCCAGGGGGGTGATTTTTGAAATTCGAGCACTCGAAATTGACATTTACAACTCTGGATTAGTCTGGATAAAACGATGGAGATATATTTTAAAAATAACAGCGATGGGAATTTAAAATCATGAATATTTAAACTATTATTTTCATGCGAAAAAAATGGCGACAAACTTTTGTATGCGATTATTTTCGAGCTAACATTTTCTGAATCTTCGGGCGCTTGACAGTCAAAAATCGGCCCCCAAGTCTGCAGAGCATAGAGGTGACACACCAGTTTTGGGTATATTTACATGAACCATTTGGGCCACTTTTGACCTCCCCAAGAACTTGATACCTACATATTTGACCTTCACATTTCCAATTTTGTGAGTCTTAAGTAAAAGACTATCTTCTAATTTCTAGATTCACTAAAATTAGATTTTGATATCCGAAAACCACTATTCTGACTTAATGACTCACGTAAGTGATCCATCAGATCAATCAATTAAGTACCTAGATTTTTAAAATAAAAAAAGCCTCCCAAGTCATACTCTTAAGTAACAAATGAGTCAAATGACACAAGAAATCATTGTAAGCAATTGGATAACTTTATTTATTACATAAACAGGAAGAAATCGGTTTCTACTTAGATTTCATTTTATTAGCGATACCGTTTTAACCGTTCCTAATCGTGTAGAAGTCACATTAGGTTTTGTTTGTCACTTTGTGAGAGATAATTTATTGAAAGATTCTTTGAAAGTGACTATCAATTTGTTGAAAATTCAATCAATCAAGAACCGATATTTTGTTTTCCCAGATAGCAGTAGCGGCGAGAAAATATAATGTATTCAGTTCATATGAGGCGGAGGTCGTTATCATGTCAAAGAACTATCGCATTACGGCACTCAAAGACTGCGGCTTGTTTGATGTCTCTCGTGGACGATAGATTTGCGTCAATAGTAATTCTATATTTTATATACACGCTGAATATTATGGAAATAATCGCATTTCTTATAAATACACAGACCTATTATTTTATTATACACCTTAAAACCATCAAATCTGAATTGCCGATATATATTAAGGAATAAAAAGGCAGGGCATTTTTCTTCAAAGCCTAGTATTTACGTGTTAACCTCAAAAAATTGCGCCCAATGTTGAACACTACGACTAGCAAAAAACACGTAAGGTATTTGTATATAGGTATAATTTACTTAAAGTTTAAAAAACAAATCTACTAGCTTTTCATTATCGTATTAGATAAGCATAAGTAGTCATTTAAAACATCCGATAACATTGTTTCTATAAAATTAAATGAGCATAATAATAACTGCAACTCAAAGCAATATTTGATTTTTATATCACTCATATTTTTCTTGAACAGCATTTCTATCAAATATGGTGGCACAAAAGAAAATTTCCTTAATATATCTCGAATGGCAACGGAGTTTATGTAAATTGTAATACATGCCCCGAATATTTCGCGCGATGCAACGCGACTCCTTGCGCATTCACGCCCTGTGAATCTGCGGTCAGTCTACTTTAAGAAAATTTTAAATAGAACCATGATATTCCTTTCAGGGGCTTCCACGAAGCGGCAAACATTTCTTAACAAAAAGAACTTTTCCCGCAAAAACGTGGAAGCGAATCAAAAGTCTGTTAAATTAATACTTTAGTCATTTATTCAGTTGTTCAACGCTATTACTACACTGACATTGTAGAGGTCACATTAGCTAGGGATACACGCACAGATGAGCCCGCCGGATTCGTCCGACGGATATGCCCGGCGGACAGATCCGTTCGTGTATGGCGCTATTCAGATGTGTCCGTGGACAAATCATTGTCCAATTCGCGCCATACACGCACGGATTTGTACGCCGGGCACATACATCGGACAAATCCGGCGGGCACATATGTGACGTTTCGTCGAATTTGCAGTCACTCGAGCCGAGCGTCATAAGGACCTAGACCATTTTCAAGACTACATCGTAAAAAAAAAATGTATATACTTTCATCGGTCAACTTATATACCTATAGGCTTTCAATGAATTTTAACGAACATAAAGTCATATGTACTTGCTCGTGAGCATCAGATGTTGACTTCTGACGTGTCACTGATGATGCAGTATGATAATCTGACAAAATGGATGATGGGATTGAGATTAATCCGTCAGATAAGACAATTCCTAAAGATAAATATCAGGTATGTATTAGCACAATCAAAGCATCAACTTGGAACAAAATGACCAAATTCACATAAATTCTTAAATGCCCACGAAATCCCCACCAACCAACCCACCAAAAGAGCCGGCTAAAAGTGGTTTAGGGAGATTTTCACGGGTTTTAAGATATTACCATATCTTAATCTGACTCGCCGGAATAACTGCAAAAATCCCCTCTTGGGACACACCAAAAATAATGAACAAAAATATATATCTAGCAGCGAAATATAAACTGAATTATCTGTGAATAACAAAACCAACCACAATTAAAGCAAAAGTAAAAGACAGTTTTAATGAAGTTGTTCATAATTCAGCCGTAGATAAGTCCATAATTAACATCAGCGGTTAAAGTATTAATTTCACCATTAATTTTGAGTAATTGCACGGGCCGTTATAATTTTAGCAGATATTACTCCCTTAATTGTATTTATGCTGTTTTTGTTTTTCGAGCCACATGTATCTGCGTCTTGCTTAATTGGTTTAGAGCGGTATTATGATGCATGGATATGAAAATAAATAGGTACGGCGTTTCATAATTGCTTTGATTTATGGCTCTGAATTTCGTTAACCTAACGGCAAAAAAATGTTTGAGGCACAGGAAATAACGTAAGCTTTTATAGCTGTAATAATTTGTAGGCAGATTTAATCATATTAAACTTTATCCTTTCAGGTACGTACCAGCCTTATTATCAGCCTTGGAACCACTAAGGTAAGGTTTATTTAGAATCTCAATTGAGCGACTTTTACACAAGGCTACCTTCGCAAAACAACCGAAATCGCTTCCCGAGTTTAAACGGATTGATCATAAAGGCAATGCAATAATACTGATTCAGTAGAAACCGTTTGAGTGTGTAGTTATCGGCATTCTTCGGGCGGAAGCAGCGCATCCGGTCCCAGGCGGCCGCGGCCCGCAGGACATCGCTCGAAAATACTCTTTTTACTCAGCTCAACATCTACCGACCCCATGCTTTCAATTTATTTTACATTATAGGTCCCAATAAGAACCAGCAGGATAGTACTAAGCAGAATAATGTGTTATTGTAAAGGTTACAAAGAAGGTACCTCTAATACTATATCTTAACGCACATAATGTTAATCCTTAGAAGAACCGGTCTCGAAGTAAGCAAGTAACAAGTTGCGCTAATCTCCCCGCGGCGTCACTCAGTAGTTGTGGAGTGGCGAGAGCACTAAAAGGCAGCATTGCGATAATCCCACTTCCGATATCGAAGAGCCTCGCTCGGAGCCTCCGAATATAATATAAATAAGAATCACGTATGTAATAAGGCGGGGTGGAGGCGCATTCCTCACACGTTCGCGGGGCTTCCCCGGCTTAGCCCAACTTGGGCCATTACCCGACGGCCCGGCCGCCGGAGATTTACTCTCGAATGCTTTCGCTGTTTTGACCGTCTCATATAAAATTTAAACAGAAACAATAGGAAAACTCATTCATCTTCCACTTACAGTGTCAAACGTAAACGGTCTATGAAAAATTCATCGTATAGTTATTCATTTCTCTAATCATATTCAAACGATAAATTTTGAGTGACTGAATCAAATGAAATGCTTGACTAACTTTGCCCGTTCAATTTCCATTGAGATGAAATTATTTCAAGTAATTGACCATGTGGCGGCTGTGGACGCGGCTCTACCTCGCTCGAATATTTGATCGCGGCTCGAACAAACTTAACTCTGCATTATCGTTGGCCGAGGAGTGCATTAGTTTTGTCGTGGATCACCTTAGTTATAATAGCATTATATATGTGTATGTTACTCACATGTTTATAATAGTTAACTTGAGGTTAAAGTGTGAACTAATTATATTAAAGTAGGCTATTACTTTTTGAAAGGAACCCTATAAGAAAGTTAACCACGTGGGTTGGATTTTTAGCTATGTACGTGTACGACAGACAGTAAATTTTTAAAACTAATCAAAACTATTTTTGCTAAAAATTTGCTAAAAATAAGTTACTACAATAGGGAAGATGCAGCTATAGTATTTACCATTACTTTGTGATCAAAATGTTGAAAAAACAAAAAATAATAGGTATTGTAATTTTCACTTTAGTTTATATTAATTTCAAACAATAATTACGATTTGAAGTCATGTGAAACGGAACGTGTTTTAATCCACCGATCAGCGTCTGGTGACGTCACACCTGTATGACAACTAATGGGGTTGGCAACTGTCACTAGATTATTCTATTGGATTTGGCTTAAAGGGCTAGCATCCGGGTCAAAAAAAACAAAATTTGACACTTTTGACACTGTTGGCAGGTTTGACAGGGACGAACCAAGGACGAACAAACAAATATGGCGAGTGACACACACAGACATACATGAGTGACGTCACAGGAACTGTCGATCCGTTTAAGCGCGAAAATTAAAATTGTCAGTTTCTAACAGCATTTTTTGACTATATATTGTAGTATTTACATTTTTTAACACACTCGTGGTCTATTCTACGTGTGAAAGGATAAATGAAAACGTTGCATCTTGCCTATTAACTAAATATCAACTCCTTAAGTCTAATGTACGAAACAGTGTCACACTTAACCGAAATTTATCATAGTTCGATTTTATAGCAGACTGAATATAAATGATTGCCATTTTAGTAGCACGTGCTCCCGACTACGTTTATGTAAATCTGCGGTGGAACAATCTCAATTGGCGGTATTATGCAATGATATTGGAATATTGTGCGGTCGCTCACTGCAGGACTTTGAGTTAATAGACAATAATTTGGTCGTAGATTGCATCTTGTAGATAAACATGGTTGCGGCCCACCAGTGGCTGGCTGGCAATGGATTAGGAACAAGCGGAAATTGTAATTATATCCTGCGGCTTCTGGTAGACTAATTAATTCAAAGTCCAGCCAATTGTAATGTATAGGCAAGTAACGTGTCTTGAACATGGAAATTATGTAGTCCGCATCGATAAAATAACTTTTAGTAGTAGGAATCTGTACACCGCACCGCTGCCATAATATTCTATAGCTGACCAGACACTGTCAGTAATAATGACATTATTTCTCTACCTATCCTTCTCATTCTTCAATTCTTCATATACATAAAAAAGGACGGTTAAAGAAATAATGTCATTTTTACTGACAGTATCTGGTCGCTACGCTATGTGCGCTGGTAATCTACGCTAATAATGAACGCCGGCTTCAACTAAATTTAATAACGCTGAAGGGAAACATGAATTTATTTAAAATGCTTACATTCATAAGCAGTAATAATTCGGTAGTTGCCGGCAAAGTTTGAGTGCAATAATTTGGAGTTTATTTGCGATGCGGCCATTAGCGTGTTAATTATTTAGTAAGTCGGCTCCGGGCAACCTGACGGCGCGGTGCCTTCAGTTTCGTTATGTATTACCAAAATTTACTTAAGTATCTTTCACATTAGTAAAACAACATGACAAACATACTATGTATATCAAACACAAATAGGTACCACATAATGCTTAGTAGCACCTCCTAGGGATGTAAATATGTACAGTATACTCCGGCAAAGTAAATGTATTTTTTACGTCTAAAAATGTTTTTTTTTTACCAAAATACGCACTTTAAGAACTGGAGAACTATTCAAAATTACGAGAAATATGTATATCTGTGGCCTAAAGAAAATAATAGAATGGATCCCAAAGAAAATAATAGAATCGTGAAACATAAACTTTAAATAATCTTCTTCTTCCTAGCGTTTATCCCGGCTTGGGGTCCGCTTGACAACCTAATCCCATAATAATAAATATTAAAAAACTTACCTACGCGGTTTTATTTAATATTTTTTCATATGCTCTGAAATGATATAAAAAAAAATATTGCTGTAGATTTGAGTGCAACTCAACATGATTAAATGAAATAAAGCAGCCGCTCTCGCCCTTGTTTAATCATGGTTATTCATGCATGTATGGTGCCACTGTCTCAGTTTCACACAATCCTAAACTACACCACTTTAACTACGTGTACAGCCAAGTCAAAGACATTTCGTGCATCGAGTTCATTATGTGTCGACGTTTCACACCCAACTCTGCCGACTGCATGATAATAATATAATTTATTCACATGTAAACTTCGTCCTCTCGCAACTTAGATTGGACTTAAACGACTATGTTGTGAGTAGGTACCGCGTATTATGTTTAATGAAGTTAAACATGTCCCAAACAGGGAACTTGACGGTAGAGTAGACGGGACTGAATTACGTGTCGTTGCAAAATAGTGGAGGCTTTTCAGCTGAAATGCGGGAGTAATCTTAACCTCATTGGAACGTAGAGCTAGTTCCTCTACTTGTAATGTTACAATTTAACCAATACATCTTTCATGTGCTGTGATACTCATGAGAATAGCCATGAAATAATTACGTACACCGCTGAGACAAAACTATGATTCCAAAATAAATTGATTTCGCAAGCACACAGTCGTTGCTCACATTCCTAGAGTGTACTCACTCATTCATTCACCGGTCAAAGCTCAGTTGCGAATATGGTAGTATCGCGCGTAAATATGGGAAAACTGGCTTATCGTGAAAAGTTTTGCATGAACATTGCGATAACGGATATCCGCAATAGAAAAAACTTAGGAACTTCATTAGACCAGAATTTACATGTGGAAATTTAGCGTTAAAACCTAAGCGAAAGCTGCTCTTTTCTCCATTATTCATAATATACATTACAAGCACGCGCTTCACTTTGTATCGGCATAGATAATATCTCGGTTTAAAAGTTTAGTGTGCACATTAATAGGTTAGTTTGTAGCCGCATCGGGCTAACTAGGTTGGAAGTTAGTCGGGCAGCTAAAAGGCCATTACTAGACGGGTCGTATGAATTATTTGTAGTGGCGGCGGCACGCGACTACTGGGTAAGTAAATTACGGGAGCAGTGTAAAGCGATCCGCGACGGCCTCTGTCCAACATTACCATTTGGAGTATAAATTCAAATTAGGGATCCTATACACGCGACAAAGCCGGAAAGCAATTACTAGAACGCATTGTCGTATAACGTTAACAGGGAAAATTTCGTCTGTTGTGGTAAATGCGCTATGTCTAGAATTACAAAATAATGTATAGCTTTTGACGTACCAAGAGCGCTATAACGTACTCTGATGAAGACTCCTTAAGTATTAACTACATATCTCCACACTTTACATTTTGTATTTTAGAAAAAGTAGATTTCCCTCAACAAAGCTAACTTCCCCGGTTGATCTACCACAAATGGCAACATTGTACAAATTGTATCAATATTTTATTAGTAACCAAATAATTTCATCTAACTCTTATTGTAGCAGGAGAATATGAAAGCTATTCATTATTGACTGGATAAAATTACCTTTTGTGTCATAAATTATATATCGAGGTATTCAATATTTATCGATCGCAAATTACATTTCATTTTGGCTGGCATTAAAATGAGGTCATATCCATGTATCGCTTTTACAAACGTGTTGAAGAATGAAAAGTTGAATTTGGCTTCATATATTTAAATAATTTTACAAATAAATTCAGTGTAAAAACAAGTCAGTAATGCTGTTTTATGTCATCAGTTTTTTAATACAATATAAAGGTTTAATTTCATAATACGGGTGTACCTATAAATGGAGTAAGTAGTAATTTTTGTGTCAAGTCAAGTCATTGATGACCGAACAGGCGCGCATTAATTAAAGATTTAGAACATGGCGCGGCGCGGCTGCGCAAGCAGTGTATGCTATGTTATATGTAGGTAACTGAGGCATAACGATCGAATTTTTGTATTGTATACTACACAGTTTGAGCTTAAAAACACGATACTGTGAGGTATACCGTAATATACGGTAACTAACAAGTGAAATCCTAGGACTGCCTGTCCACTTTGGTGACGTGGCACTATTTTTGAAGTGAAAACCTCTTTAGCCGCGTTGGGCATTTTTTGGTAGAGGGAAATCTTATGAGTTCGCGTCACCGACCCCGTCACACGAAAACAAAAACGCATCACAAGATTTTTCTTGGGTTGAAAGGCTCGTTCGATAGTTAAACTTATAACCGTTCAAGTAAAGTTTAATTTTGTAAGTAATATTTTTCTCTTATGTTATGCACGTAAAATGAAGTCAAAATCAATCGGCGTCCTAATTTTTTGCAAGCTTTCTATTGGTAGGTACCACACACGTACTATATAGTATAGTATAATTGTTGCCAGATTGATGTTGATAATTTTAATGCAAACATTATGAAATTTCAAATTTTAATACTAAAAGTTCTAAGTTTTCACTTCTATCGGCAGTCCCTATAACTGCCAATTATTTTTTCTATGCTTAGGCGATTATCACACTGGCGACGGATCCGCATGCGGCACCAGTGTGATAATCGCCTTAATCTTGAACGTAATTAACATATACAATACATATGTACCTAAATATATATTAGTGTTATAAAGTAAAGTATATTTTAATTACATTAGAAGATATGGGTAGGTAGTATAAATTAAATACGAGAAGTTTGTTTCATCCTTCGAGTTAAACCTTTCATATATGCGAGGGATAGATAATACTTATTACTTTGCATGCTAACATGCATACATTGTTTGTCAACAAATAGAACAATATGGCTGCCCCCTGTCGGTTTAAATTTTACTATTGAAATGGAACCAAATAATCTCGACTAACATGTTGGCTGCCACAACAATGAATTGATTAAGTACTTAAGTAAAGCGAGGTTTTAGGAAAAGATGATCCAGGCTTATACATATTAGGTGTTTACACGTTGTATATATATGTTACGTCTACATAGTTAAAGTAGTGTTTTTTTTAATAAAAAGTAGCCAATAACAATAACGGCCAAGTTTCTGGAGTGGCTGGAGGGGAAGTTTGTTATACTAGTAGGCTGGTAACACGCGAAAGCTTTCCCGCCGTGACTCGGCGAAACGATCCCGTGACTTCGGCCTGCTTAACCTCATATTCCATATTTTTTTTTTCCTAATTCAGGTGTTATAGAATCTAGAAAGTGAGAATTATGTTGATTTCCTTGCAATTGTCAGCTTGTTCGAATTAAAATACTGTAAAAATGTTTGTTTGTACTTTGAATTTGAAGGCAAAATATCCTGTGCTGTTTTTATTGTATATTCGACTTATTCTGGAATTTCAGAATTTTTGAAATTCGAACACGTAGTTATTACACTAGTTACATTCTTTCATTCAATCTGGCACATTTGAGTAAAAGGGTATTAAATTAAATTACGTATTGTCGTTGAAGGAATATGATCACAGATAGTTAAAAGAAACTCGTAGCTTTAATTTAGGCCCAGATTTTACCCAACTGACGAAGAAATTACCTAGGTTAGGTGTACTGTCTGAAGGTTACCTAGCTTAGTGATCCGCGCCAAATGGTTTAGAATTTTATATATTTTTAGTACTGTTTGATTTTGATAAAGTAGCTTGGTTATTAAGGTCTGTGCGCCCAATTCGGTCAAATCCATGACCGTCCCAAGACCGTACCAAGCACGAAGAAAAATCGTACGTTTGCGTTGCTCACTACTATGTATCAAGCTAGTCTATGCCCGTATACTAAGCGAATGATACCCGTTCGTAGCCCGTTCATACTTTGTACATACGCCCCCCCCCCCCCCTACATATGCCGTACATACCCTATACAGACCCCGTCCATACCCCGATCATACCCCGAATAATGAATGAATTAGCCTGTATCATGGCTGTACGAAAAACTAAACTTCTACCTACTGATAGCATAATCTCCGCGGAGCATACGCGGTTCGACCCCGTTTCAAACCCGTTTCAAATGTTTATTATTATAATATTTATTCAGTAAGTAGTTTTTTTATTTTCATTTAACTTTACTTGTAATAATAACATTATGCAGCTTTGAGTGAAATTTAGCTTTTGGCCCTTTCTCCGCGCTACCTGCGTCTCCTAAACTATTTCACTCCCGCGCCGCGGCCGAGCCACCGTATTTCTATTTTGCAAAGGTTCTCGTCACGTAAATATTTGTCTTGGGACTCGTAAAATCTGCTTTGCCAATGTTATGAACTAAATGAAAGCTCCACAAGAACTCGGATTGTTTAAGATTTACTAGAAGTACTTGGCCTACCTGACATTAAATTAAATACCAAACATATAAATAATATGTTTCTATTGTATTTTTAAATAAAAAATACTTATAGAATATTAGTATGTTACATTATACATAGATGATTTTATAAAGGTATATTCCTATTCCTAATTTCATTTCCCAGAACAGTTTATCGCAGAATATTTTATTTGCAATTTCAACGTTTACTTAATGAATTGTTTCGCATGGCTTTATTTGCGCGAAATGTCATTTGGCATATGTTAGGTTAGTAGTACGCCAGATAACTCGGCAACCTAATCGCAGGAATTGACGTAGGCACTAATTTTTACGAAAGCGACTGCCATCTGATCTTCCAACCAAGGGGGGAAACTAGGCCCTGTTAGGATTAGATCCGGTTTCCTTACGATGTTTTCCTTCACCAAAAAGTGACTGGTAAATATCAGATGATGTTTCTTACATAAGTTCCGAAAAACTCAGTGGTACGAGCCGGGGTGGTATGCGAAACCATATTATCTCATAAGATTATTCGCTCAAGTGAAAGTATGTGATAAATTATTTGGGGTATGATAATTTGTGCAATAATTATAGTCGATACATAAGTTTATGACCCCATCTTGTTTTAGTTAACTAGACCCTAACTCATATTCTTATTATTTATAACTATTTTATAAGGTTCGACGTTAACGTTTTTTTTCTTCAGTCAGTTTTGCTCAAGTCTACCCTACGCCAACCACCAATCGCTCCTTTGATTAGCAACATAAAAAAAACTTGGACGGTACCACAAAGTGAGGCCACATTTACCGCTGTTCAACGTAAGAGTAGGCTAGGCGAACGCGAAAACTTCCGGAGCGGACGCGTCGCAAGACTCGGAAGCTGTGCCTGAGCCCCATCTTGCAGCGTTACGTAGGGGAGAGTCCGATAAATGCTTAGCTCTAAGGTGTCTTTCACACTGCTGCGGTTTCCACATGCGGCGCCGGTGCGGGCGAGGGGCGAGATAGCGCTTTGCGTGCGTATAGCGCTGTCACGCTTACACATCGGCGCCGCATGCGGTTGCGGCGCCAGTGTGATAATCGCCTAAAGCGCCAATATTGTAGGAGATAAGTTGAAGAATTGCATTTTTGTACAAATATGAAGTTAAATGTATTCGAAGGAATTATTTATGGAATCAGTATGTACTTAGATTTACGGTGTGTTTATTAATAAAATGTGTTATATTAATTAATTTAAATAACCTGCTATCCTAATATGGTCGGGTATTTATCGCCTGTCACTATAGCTGTCACGTTCTAACAAGTATGTAAGTGCGAAAGTGACACATGACGCGATAGGCGATAAAATGACAACCATGGATGGCCTTCTGGTCGTGTTGCATTTAGTGAAAAGAAAATACGATATATTTTAATCGACGTGACCTGGAATCCAGCTAGTCCAAAAGAATAATTCAGTTTAATTGATAAACATTAAACAAAAAACCGGCTTAGTGCAAATTGACTCGCGCCTCGTTCCGTATATCACACAGTTCAATTACGTTACACGTCCGCCTTTGGGTTGCCGACTTACATAGGTGTACAAAAATTAAGCTCAAACGGTCTAGTAGATTCCGAAAAAACGACCCAAATATCTATTCAAATGTGTCCGCAGACAAATCCGTGTCCAATTCGCGCCATACATGGGCGGATCTGTCCGCCGGGCATATCTTCCGGACAAATAGGCGAACACATCTGTGCGTTTATCCCTAGCTTATGACTGAGAGACAGACAAAGTCGCATCATAAAGGTTCCTTTTTTACCATTTTGATACGGAACCCCATAGACACTATTATAAATATTATAATTTATTTTAGTGTTTATTTAGTTGAGCGTTCGCAACCACCCTACTTTCCTCTTATTACTTAGCTTTCGACACCGACACACATTCAAATTAAACTTGGTCCCCCGACTTAAACGGGACAACAATGTGGCGAGAGCAGTGCTTGAGATTATTTGAATCTTGTTGCGTTTCCCTGTGCCTACATTTAAGCAGCTACCAATTCTATGCTAACAATAAGTTTTTTTAATCCGATCTAAATTTCAGTGTATTTTAAGAAACACTAAAAAACATATAAATTATTGATTTTAGATCAAATGATCCATAATATGTTAGTACTTAAACTCTAGATTTAATAACTATGTTAGTTTGAGCATACAAACAATTACATACAAGAAAAAGAAAACAAGAAACAAAAACGTCACCTACTTCCTATTTGGTCCTTTTGATGGCGACTTCAACCCAGTATTTTGTTAGAGGGTAGTCCAGGCTTTCCGACAAGACAAGTACCCTGAGGAGGCTATTGCCACTCAGGATATTGTCGGAAAGCCTAGACTGCCCTAATGCTGGTAGTTGTATTTCGAGAAAGAGCGTAAACAAAACATTTCATGAATAATATAGCAATAGGCAATGATTGAAAATAATCTCTTTCCAGATCGCGTTTATTCAACACTTTTATTTAGGTTCCATTAGATAATTTAGGGCTACCATCAAATTTACCTTGTTAATCGTCAAACAGTTAAAATGTTAAAAGCCAACAGGATAAAAAACACAAAAAAAGATTGAATTGAAACATGTGTGGGCAAAATGGCCCGGATACGGCAACAGATAACTGAGAGCTGGCGCGGCTCTTTATCTTTAACGAAATACCAGTTAACTGGATATTGGATATTGAAATGGTTTACATACATATACAATGTTCTAAGCCAATTAGTTGGTCATTTTTGCAGTGGCACGGCGGCCTAAGCCGGAATAAGCCGGTTATGTCCGCTTCGAATCTAATTAAAGGACACCGTCCAAAATGCTGACTGTTGTTATTTGACGCTTTTTCCGACTCACAATCGTTTCCAACGCTCGTTCTCGTTTAGTGTATTTCACAATCATATTTTGCTATTATTCTGCAGAAACAACATAAAAGGGAATGGGAATAAATATGATCAAGTAATGCAGCAACCGCAGTCGCTCAAAATGAATACAATTGTTTTGTTTTCCCCTGGTAAATTTATTCGTTGTTTAGAATAATGAGACGAGCGTATTTGCTTAGGGAGATCCATTCTATAACAATTTAAGACGGAGCCGGCTAATGTGTTGTAATTTTTCATGTATATTAAAAGTATCTCGACGAGTTGCTCGAAAAATGGGTGATGTTAAGTTAATTCATTTCATTTTCTTTATTTTTATTAATCTATCGACGTATTTTAAAACAAGGCCTGAAATTATTCAGAAGTTATAATTTCCATCCAAACGATGATATTTACTTGCGGAGGTCGATGCCGCGTTTGACACAGCGGTATATTTTGCGACCTTAAGTAAAAGTTCCGTGAACTGTAATTTAGTAGAAAGCATTGAAATTTCCGTGTATAATCTGAATAACATGCCGATATGAACAACGGGGGAATACGTGGAACGTTAGGGTGTATTTTATCCAATATTAAACGTTTAGGGCGCTGTGCGCGGAATATCTTACGAATTACGCTCGGGCTTTTACAATATTTTTTAAAATAATAGACAAAAAACTATTTACAATGTAATTGCCAAACGAAATTCAAGTAATTTTAGGTATTATAATTGAAGTATACATACTTCTAGTTGCCAGAGGTAAATAAAATAAATTTTTCAGATAAAATAATTCTATACAATTTAATGAATGAACGGTGGTAGTGACGTCTTAAGTACCTAAACTTATTTAACAGCCTCCTAGCCTATTCGGTAGTGACCCTGCCTATGAAGCAGGAGGTCCCGAGTTCGAATCCCGGTCAAAGCATTCATTTCTGTGTTTATCACGGATATTTATTTCTGAGTTATGGATGTTTTCTATTTATTTAAGTATTTATATGTATATATTTGATATATATATCGTCGCCTAGTACAGCACAAGTCTTATTGAGCTTACTGTGGAACTAGGTTGATTGGTGTAAAATTGTCACGTGTTATTTATTTAATATCAAGTCCGAACATAGAGAATTTGGTTTACACAATTAATCAATCTGAGCCAACTTTGATAAATCGAATAGTAACCTGTCTCCATTCCTGTTATACTAGCCAGTTCAGAAGCAATTTAGAATAATCGACAAAGTGGAGAACGATTAAAACCAACAGATCACGTATTCTAGTACGCGGAATGTATAACAAGTACCTAGGTATTCAAGTATCCATGTTGTTTTGAAATCCTCTGCAATTAGGTTTGTTGCACCAAAGCAAAGACAGTTCAATTAATACAACTCCACTGAGGGCTTCTTGCCATCTGCATTAGTTTGTATTCATGTACTTCTAGTATCTGGGAACAGAAAGCTTTTATACTCAAAGTTATGTATATCGTATCCATGAAAACTAAGCCACGACGATATCAATATATGATAGATATCTCTTTACATTTATATGTATGTTCGCCATTGAATAGAAAACCTCAATTTCTTTAGGGCCTTCGTAATGTAATTTTTGCCTCTCCATTTTCTTTGCCCAAAAGTTGGAGCTTTATTGAAATATTGGATATCAAGTACGATGGAGCTGTTTTTATTTCAAAGTTTGCCGAAAATTTCGGCTTGAGCCTTCCAACTATGTACAAGAGACACGTAGAGTTTATTTTGATTCTTATCCCAAATTAAATTGGTTTTGAATAGATAAAAGGGTCACTTTATACTTTTTACACTCACGAAGTATTGAAATACTTCCATTGAAACTATTGATAAAAAAAAATTGTCACTGACATGGGTACCAAAATGTAGTTTTATTTAAATAATCTCCCTACTCCAAGTTTGAGTAAGTGCTTTCTTTCGCTCTGCTATCTAATGAATCGCATTTTCTATTGCGATAATTTGGGTATCAAGAGACAGGATTTGAAAGCTGTTAGGATTTAGAGCTGCAAATTCTGCAATGATAATGATTTATGCCTCATCGTCTAGAAGTCACTAAATAAAAGCATTAAGCTTCTTTTGCCGCTGGTTTTAGTGCATAGATCCTATATTTCCAATAAGTTGCCTGTACACGTACAGAGATATTCGTCAAAAAACTTTTAGGTCCTTACGACTTGCGAGTACTGTTAAGTTGTAACAGGAACAGGCTCGTAGCTTGCGGCTGGCGACCGCGTGAAATCCGACGCGGCTAGAGGTATCGATATCGCTTCCCATACATACCAACAATCTCGCTAAACTTGATTAGAATCTCAATTAATTTCTCTTTTATAATAAATGTAATAATATAAAAAAACTTTTGAGGCCGCTTCCACTCTTTTTAAAAAGAACACAATATAATATTGGCTACATAAAAGACAGTTTTATTGTATGGTATTTTTTAAACTATGTCGTTGTATTTTTTATGACAAGCTAACCTAAGAGCTATAATAGCTAAAGTGTTTACATATTTTCCGTGGCATACTAAGTTTACTAATTGATCTATTACTCTGACATATATACTTATGCTCGAGACAAATGTCCTCAAAATAAAATCAAATTAAGAACAAAACAAACTTTGAATGTCTCTGCAGATAACATCATCTTTTGAAAGGTCTGTAAGAATGATCATCACAATTTCTGCATTATCAGCTTTGCTAAGCGCAGCCATCGCTTAAATAAACCTCCATGTGCGCTATTTTAAAGAACTCCCGCCGCACGGAATATCTCTTGTAAATAAAGTCTTATATAAAATGAGAAAAAGATAAAGGAGCGAGAGTGGCGAACGAGACAAATTTCATGGCATGCCTTACAGAGCAAACCACTCAACTAGTGAAAAATTTTCTTGCTTTTATTTCTAGACGGGCTGACACCCGATCGCTTACGGCGGCGTGACACTTCGCCGACTTGATTTATGCCACCAATATGGCGGCGCCTGTCACTCGCCCAGATATTGAACCGCGGTCCGCGGCACATCGCCGATACTTGACCAATTTTACTGCGAACACGTCATTATAGAAACCCGCGGCCGCGTATACCCGGGTACCACAATGGTCTGTAACATAGCGTGACATCACGAAATATGTGATATGTCCTTTTTAACTTCGAGGGAATTTGAGTTATGACATGTGTTTTTCAACGGTTATTAAAAAATAATAAATGTTCATCATAGCAAGATATGCCCAGGTGAATTTTATAAATACAGCGAGACTTTTGTAATCGTTTAAATTAGCACAATTATTAAATGGATCCGATAGGTAATTATTCTATATATCCCGCTCAATAAAATTAAATTGCAAATAAGTAGTTTATAGATACCACAAAATTGAGAGCATGGCCTTAATATTCACGTATCATATCTATTAATTAATGCAAGCTTAAACGAAATTTCACCGTCTGAAACCGGCCGAGATCTACGGTATCGTATGACATCATATCTAGTACCTAAACACAAATTCTTTTACGGCCCGCGAAAATTGCGAGTCGGCGTTGATAAGCACGACAATATCAAGTGCGCGGCTCCGAGCGACACCTCGGGCTCTTCCCTTCTATTGCCACCGCTAAGTAGATCGAATAATGTGACGGCTCCGCAGAAGTGCACTCGGAACCCTTGGAGAGCTTTGAGGACCCTCTCGCGATCCTTCATACTAAAATCGCTTGATTTGACATGATTTTTAAATGCCGATAAAAAAAAACAAATGCCGATAACAAAGTCTGCTACAATTGTCTTTCTTCTTAAAAACGAAACATCATGTCGATATCGGGTTTCTTTGCGGCGTTAGTTCAGAATATTTTTAAGATCAATAAACATTATTACGTAATAATTAGTATACATGTGATTATAAAATTGCAAGTTAAAACACGTCCGCTGACAAGATCTTGTTTCGTTAGAAAATTGTGCCTTTATATAATTTTTTTATGAATTGCTTGAGTATTGAACTTCAGTAACTCAATTAAAAAAACGTAAATCAATAGAGACCAAGATACAAATACACTAAACCAAATTGCTGACGTCTGTTTTAATCTATAATTATAACATGTTTCTAATATAAGTTATGATAAGTAAAATTTTGGGATGCAAAGTTTAAAATGGGTCAAGAAGTGCGCTGCGGGTGCTTTGCCATGCAGAAACTTAGAGTGGTGTCAGCCCCGACGTGGTGCTAGCAGTTGCATCTTTGCGTAATTTTAAAAATGTGTTTCTTGACATTTGCTCTGTCTTCCACTAGACAACGTTGAAAATGTGTAATAAGATGTTTGAGACGTAGGTAAGTACAGATAATTTCTGAATTTATTTTTGTTTATATTGAGGTGTATAAAATTATATGTTTATTTTCAAAAGCTCGTAATCTAATATATCAGTGCGGTGATAAAACACGACCTAATAATGTGTAATCTTATATTGAGTAAAGATAGTAGGTAAGCAATGTACGTTAAGCTAAGCGAGCAGAGGGGAGCTCGGGCTGTCACGCTGGTTCGACATGCGCATCGCTCACACGCTCTGACGAACCGACTGAACTGAGAAATTGAAACGCGTCATCGCACAAAAAACTCTTATCGGGGTCTTCGTCTCCTGTAAATTGCTTCCAACATAATTATAGATAAGCTCATACGGCCCTTCCAAATGTAATATACTTTGTAGCTAAATAACATTTACCTAGCGACAGAGTAAATAAAAGTGGCACGCTGTCGAATTTAATTGACGCCGTCTCTAGGAGGCCTGGTGCGGTGAACTCCTGTGCTCTGAATGCTAAAATCATTTTCACCGTTCGTCTTGATGTTCCTCTCCATTTCACAGACATGACCCGCCTTGCCTAAGTATTTACAGCTCGTGATAAATTGGGACCCGAATCGATTTACGAGAAAGTCGCATTTAGAGAAAATGAAAAATTTGCAAAATCTGAAGAAATTTCATCCATTTTCATCAATCAATTCAATGGAATTCAACACTGGAAATGACAACGGTATTGATATAGTCGTGTACGATAAACTTACTTCTTTGTAGGACGTTAATGCAGAAATACGTCGGTAGGTTTCATTTTTCATTGTTCAGCAAATAAGCCTAGTGGGTGGACAAAGGCGGCGCGTCGTGACGACAAGCACGTAAGGGCGGGCTTCCGCCGCGCCAGCACACTCAGGCCGGCTCGAGGTGGCTCGAGTCCCGAGCTCGAGCTCGAGTGCCTGTCGACTGTCGAGCGACGTCGCCGCCGAGCGCAAGCTGACGAAGCCCACGAATAGCTGACATTACAAGCAAGCGACCGACCCGACCTCTGCAAAAAATATTATGTAGCGCTTAATATGGCAACAGCGCCAACTGCCTTTCTATTAAGTCAAACAAGAATACGGGGCTTGATAGAAATTGGGCGGCTGAAATATGATTTTATTTAGTTTGAAAGTGATAGCTTTTATAAACACAAAACAATTATAAGCAGGAGATAAAACAACAAGTTGTATCAATGTATTAGTAGAAATGACACTATAAATAGTACAAGCGCCGCTGTTACATAAACTTAACTATGGACTACGAAATGAATGTATACTAATAACCATTCAACTGCCACATTACAATTCATCAACAAACGCAAATAGAACCGTAGTAACGTTGTATAAGTATTTAGGTAAGTATAGGGGCACAACGTTGTAGACGCAAAGAAAAGCTTTTAAATGAATTCTACATGACTACAATCTATTTTGTTTCCACTGTGTAAGCAGAGAAAACAAACGTAGAAGCTTTTACTAAAAGAAAGAACATAGAAATTCACGAATTGAAATTCTTCGCATTGCGATGGAAATTTAATATTCAATTTAAAGTGAATTACTCGGGTAGCGCGACAATCTAGTTGAACAAAAAGTTCTATGCCACGTTTGTAATTAGAGACAGGGCGGATTCGTGCCGCACTCTACTAATACTCCCAACATTTATCAAAAGTATTCGTCGCAGATTTAGAAAGCTTTACTAAGGATTTATGGCACCAATGCAATTAGTTAAAATAGCTAAAACGTATCCCAAGATACCTACAGATATCCAAGCGGCGCTCGCTGGCCGCGGGACGAATAACTCAATTAAGTTTTACATTCAAGAGTTGCACGGACACGGATAAATACGGTTATCACAATTATCTTATGTTCGGGGAACTAACGAGCTGCCTCGTGACTACCTTGCCAGGCTAAACGTTTTAATCATCCAAAAAGGATTATAGGTGTAGGTGCCATCAACATGGCTTATTTTATCCTCGAAGAACAAGATAAAATCATTGACGCAAATACACGCATTTAAAGCTAGACTGTGTTTAATTTGTTTTCAGCTTTATGTAAGTGGGTACCTATAGGTACGTAATGTAATTTGACTTCAATAGTTCGACTAATATATGTACATAAATGTTAGCGATAACAATGACTGAAACATAAAAGTAAACGAACCGGGATAGGCATGTTTTACGACATTCTCACTGACAACATCAATCAGCAAATAAGGGACTAAAGTTAATTTGCCACAATTGTCTTTTAAATAAATAAAATAGGTGATAGAAGGTTAACGGCGGGGTGGCGGAGTTCACGCGGCGCGTCGCGGGGTTCCGTCGTACACGCCTAATGGACGCCGCTACCCGCCGGGCCCCCGGCTATTACAGACGCTGCTCTTATCGAACGAAACCTAAGACTTACTTAATAACGAAAGATTTAACCTTCCTCTTCTTCCATCCCCAAAATGGCAAATCTCCGTTTACTTTTCTCGTGTTTAGTTGGAAAGCTTGAAAAGACATGTGCAAAACTTAGCCCAACTAAAACATGCTGGCATTTACATTCCACGAAGTAAATTACCTACTGCCGATTTACCGCAACCTGACGGAGAAACTTCCCAGATCGACGTGTCGACTAACAACTGTTCACGCGAAGCCGCGCGGTCGATTAAGATCACTACGCCTTGGACATAAAGTATCATTTCGCGTAAAATAACTGGTTATTTAATTCTTTGACAACGATGTTTCACAGCCACTTAAAAGTTTTGAGTGAATAACAAATCTCCTCCCAAAAGTCTATTCCGCAAAGTTAGGCTGTTAAATTGTTTCCCGGAAGACAGAATAGAAGGATTTAAAAAGTTAAAGGGACAAAAAGCGCATAAAGGTAATCGAGTGGCGAGTCTGAATGCTGCCACTGTTTAGAATTGCCTGACTTTAGTCTCCTCTCATTTTGGCGTCTTGGGACCTGCCTAGACTCCCTGCAACCAAACTATACTTATTCCAAAGTGCTTTATTTCGTAGATGTCATTCTCAATATCTGCTGAGTCACCTAGCAGCTAGTCTATCTACTCTCTATTTTGTTAGTAAATTTATATCATTTGCAACGACTTTGAAACATTGAATGATTCCTTGAAACATTTTTAACCGTAATCTATAATTGCATCTGAAGAATCAAGTATTAGTATATCCAGTGAGAGCGTGTCGAAGTGATTGATGCTCCCCTCCCCGCAATGCCGCGGAGGAACATTAATATCGTATTCTGTTCATGTGCAGAATATCGGAAGCTGTTTTACATATGTAAACTGAAGACATACCCTAGCTTTATTACATTTAAATAACGTTGCTACCGCTATTGTAAAACGTTCAAAGATTAAAAAAGATTAAAAAACTCGGATTAAAGTCGCCGTTGACTCCCCAGTGAACGAGGGCGAAGATGAGAGAGGATGTTTAAGACCGCGATAAAACTCATCAGCACGCTGCCGCAACGAGATGAAGTTGGTCACAAGAAACGGGTAAATTTATTTAATTACTAGCGCAGTTGACAAATCCATTTACCACGAGACGCGACGTTATCTTTTGTTGTCTGAGTCTGAGACCAATCAATTAGGGAGTCGCCAGCGGGGGTTGATTACTGCGCCGCTGATGTGGGCTTAACGACGGGCACCAGGCACACCCGACCGCGACCATCACTCCCAACCCAACTTCTCACTTACTGTTCTGACACTGCCTTCTTCGCCTTGTTTGATTCTCCAGACTTGACAATCTTCGCATTTTTTGTCATATAATCTCTGTCTGAAAAAAAAACAATGATATACCGGCTTACATCCTTCCTAATACGACTCCTTAATAACGATGCTGCAATTGAAATAAAATATTAAAGTAAAATAGGCAACTATTGCTATTTTTGTCCCAAAAGCAATGTTCAATGCATCAATAGCTGGAGCTGGCTGACAAGCAGCTACGACATTGTGTCTTCTAAAACTACCACGTCACATTAGTACTCGTTCTTGGTCTTCAGTATTATAGGAACCGCGTCTGCGGCTGCAACACAATAACGTCATCTGAGCATTTAACAAAATAAAATAAACTGACCTACTTGTCAAACTTCATAATCTTTCACAAGAAGGCGCTAAAAGATCCCGTATCTCAGTAACAGCCGCTTTGAATAACGATCTAAAGTGTAGCCCCATCGCAGCGGTCTTTGATGTCCTTTAATTATAAAAGTTTTTCTCGTAAAAGGCGAACCTTTAAAAAGACCGCCACTCTGTGACCTCCGCATACACAACAACTTGCCCTACCTGTGGCTTCATTCTTTAATAAACGATTTATATAGTATTATAATAAAACATGTACATGATTATAGATTAATAGTAAATTTTTGCTAATTTAAGCAAACTTTAAAATAAAAAAATGTTACATTCCCAAAATAATGTCGACTACTCTGAAAATATGTATAATAAAAAATCAATAACTACTAAACAATACAGATATGTCATACAATAGTCATAAATACAAGTTTTTGAATTTCCACCCTTCCTAGACCTTTCCCATGACCTCTGAAGTTCAACAAGTTCAAAAGTGGCGCAGTCGGTGGGATCCCCTGAACAAAGATAAGAAAAAAGCCCTTAAATAAAACCTACTTTTGTCTTTAAAGTAACGTCTAAATTCCATTTATTTTTTCCGTGCTTATTTATTTGGCTGCTGAGAATACTGAAATTAGCGAATAAGTACAAAACAGATTTTTTTAGATAGCTAATTTATATGCTGTTCATGTTCGACATCACGTTGCGGGGGTTTCGTAAAAAACATTTGTCAGGCCATCACATTGGCACAGTAATTATATTTGCAGAATATATTTTCACATACTTTACAATCTGTTTGTATCTTTTTATTTTTGAGACGGTTCATATATTATACTCCGGGAGACTCATACTCGTTAGACACGGGTACTTGCAGACGACGTTCATGTACAGCCAACGTTGCATATAAATGTAAATATGTACACTTTAAAACCTTATCTTTAAGAAATAAAGTTCTGAAGTGTACAAATTGTTGTTAATGATTCTGACTGTATGTGAGCACGCGGGTTTAGGTTGTAGTTATTTAGATGGTACTTAGTAAAATGTACATAATGCTAAATACATTAGCATGTGATGTGTGACTGTTTATACCAGAATATAATTCCCAATATAACTAGTAGTTTTGTGAACCGTAGACATCGGAGCATTTCTCCCCTTTTGCCCCCCTTTCCCCCTTCCTCGAAACTTTTTTTTTTACAACAACCTCTAAGGAAGTGTGGGCTTGACCTTTTACCCGAAAATGATTGAAATCCGTCCATAAATAACGCGACAGCAAACTTCCCCTCTTTTCCCCCTCATTTTTCCCCCAATCAAAAAAATGGCTCGACAATTTTAGGCAAATAAATCAAGGAACGTACATGCCAAGTTTCACCTAAATCGTATGAAAAATGCGACCTCTAGACCGACACTGACCAACCAACCAACCAACCAACCAATACACACACATCAATCTGCCAAATCGTCGTACCAGTGAAAACGGAGACGTTCGTCGCCTCGCTACGCTCGGCTCCTCAATAAGAATGTAATTGCCTTATCTTCCATATTTTAGGATATTGTGTCTGAATCTAAAGGGCAACAGAATTGTATAGGTACGTATAACGAGCCTCCGCGTATCTATCTGTATAGGCAGACAGGAACACCACTAATATTTTTTTATACATTGGGTTAAGTAAAAGTTTCAGTGCATAAGAACTGGAAAAAATTAAAAATTATAAGAAATCTGTCTCGCTATAGAACTCTTAGTGCGCGAAACAGTAGAGTCGTCAACTCCCATGAATGTATTCAAATAACAAGGCAGTGGTGACAGTGGGGAAAGAATAAAGTGGCCACCAGCGAAGTAGGGCGCAGTGGGCCGGCGTAGGTATCGATCAGCAGCTAAAACAGGCCCGCCGCCGACGTCTGTCTAGCCGCGCGCCTAGCCCTGAGCCTCTATATACAGCCTACCACCTGCAACCCGCTGTGTTCCTGGTACAATGACCTAGTAAAACGATTCCGGGACAAGTTGATTGAAACTGTAAATAGGACCGACTTTATGGAATTAGATTGGAAAGGAGACTTTTAAGTACTCGGAATACGATTGAATGGGGTTGGATTGATACGACACAAATAAAAACTCACTGGAAATGTATTCGACGTTGCTTTTTTAAATACAGCTATGCGATATTTCGCGGATATAGCCAGTTACATGTGTGCGAAGTGGCATGATGTTAATATATTTCCAATAAATAAATAAATAAATAAATAAATAAATAAATAAATATTTCCAATAACGCCGAACTATCAAATTTATATGCAACATTGGCCGGGCGTCCAAAGATCTCAATTCCCACCGGCTTGCTTAACTTTTAGGCAGTAATCACTTTTCCCACTGTAGTAGTTAATCAGAAGAAAAGTATAATTAGCATCATCGTGCCCACAAATCATATTCATTATGCAATTGTAAAATTAAAAAGTGTGAAATATTAGCCTTTGCCATGTTATAGACAATGTAATGTCTCGAGTTGTCATAAACAAAGTCTGATATCGTTCCTGAATAAACAACCGTAATGTGCTCGTATACGAAATATTTCGCGTGAATTTAATATGTCACCCTTAATTACCCTGCTCGAATAAACAATAAACGAGTCGAAAATAAGGCTCACTCAAACCGTTTCCAATTACTAATCGATTTGTGTATTTGTTGACTTTCGAACCAAATCCGCCTTTCATGTATTCCGATGTGATAAATCATCCAAGAACATTGGAAACCCGACTCGGTCAAACTGCTCTCGTTTTATTCAATTGTACTCTTTTAAAATGTCAAGCTCGAGTGAATTTTCAAAGTAGAAGCATGGGTTATTAGCGTTGATATAAATTAGTTATTTTATGGGTGTAGAGCTCACAAAGAAGCGCTTTTACAGGACAGGCTTTTTATTGCAGTCGTAACTGTAACCGCGTCAAAGAACAACCGCCCCGAGCTAATTTCCCTTTAATGAAGCGTCAATGGCATTACCATTTGCATTGCCAACTTTCCTTACGGTTTTACCACTGTCGTGAATGTCCCTTTGCACTTAGCCCGTCCATTACGAGTTGCAGCGTACTGACGGAACGCGACCGTAAAACCTTTATAACATCCTTCGAGCACTTGTAAAGCGTTTGAGAGTCTTTGCTGTTTTACGTGTCGACACATTACTGAAAACTACCTTCAGATTTCGATATTGAAATTGATCAAGAAATAACAACATTTAGTACCTATGAATTAACTGATAAATACATTGAGTAACATAGGTTTTCTCTACATAATAAATAAATGGATAAATACATTATCCCGATGCTTATTATTCAAGACTGATTAAGTAGTTCACGGGATGCGGGAATAAGAAACAACCGTTGTCTTACGAGTGCTACCTATCTATATTTGTGTACGATCGCCATCAGATATATCGGAGCGGCCAAGGTGGTCACATATATCTGAACAACGCCTCTATTGTCAGTCAAAGTACATGTTCAGATATTTTTGAATACCCTGGTCGCTCTGATATATTTGATGGCGACTGTACAATAGTGGGTCCAAACGATAATATACGTGTGATAAAGAGATTATTCTAGAGGTGTAAAATATATAAAAAATATTCAAATTAAAATAACTAGTTGTAGATGTAGAACTACTCTGAACATGCTAAGTATTCATTCAAATCCAAGTAACTGCAATAATAGGAAAACAGACTAATGTCCATACGGGCGGCGCGCCAAGAATCAGCAACTCGGTTCGTAGCGCTCTGTACGGAACACATCAGGATTACGGCGTTTTAAGAGAGCATCCAGCCAATGAAAATACACGAGTTTTGTGAATGAAGCAGAGTTATTAGAGAGGTCGTGATTTGCGAGCTGGCTTAGAGATAAGTTTAATCAGAGTGCCGTTAAGTTTTACTGCCTCGCCGGGTGCATACAGTTTATGGCGGGTCGGGGCGACATTGTCAACAGATCTTGCGACGCTCTTTACGGCTGCTGAAACGTTACTTTAACGGTTTTATAGTTTCGTCGTTTCGTCGCGCCGGCGGTCACGCCGTCCTTAATAGCCGACGCTAAGTGCCCGCTCGGGGCTGCCCGAAGATATCTTCTATGTTTTTCTTATGTGCTCTCAGATTTCCATCTTAACGACACAAAAAATTTGCTCTCCATGTCATTTCCTTTTATGTCGCCCACCGGCGTGACTAAATTTGGTCGATTCGATTTACGATAACGCCAAATAACAATTACCTATCATCATTTACCTAATTGGATGCTGATTGCTGTATTCATAGGAAAAATGGCTTTAAAATCAGACTACTGACGCCGTGACATAGCAACGTTGAATCAAATGTATATTTTATAGGCTCTATTCAAGCTTTATTACGTTAAGGTAGACTTTCACACGCCGCATACTAATCAGCACATGGCGGCATAATTTGACCACGAGCGCGTGTAAGTAACGTGCCACATATCTAAGTCTTCATCAATTAATTCTGAGTGACGCCAACGCAATCAGCGCGAAGCCACGCATGTGTGCCGGCGCCGGCGTCTCGGCCAGGTCGCGCTGCAGCGACGTCAACTGCAACCCTTACGCTATTAATTTGCACCCGACTAATTAATAAATAACGTTAGCATAATTAACAAACCTTGGTCCGTTGTGACTTTTGAGAAATTAACGGTGTTCACATTTAGTTAATTAAGCATTTATTTTATGCAGACATTCCGTATATTAAGTACATAGGTAACAATAAACATTAAAACAATTGAAAGTTACAATGTTGTACGTATTTAATAACTACCTACACATATTGGAATAAGTAGGTACTTATGAGCTCGTCGGACCTGGTTTGGGAGTTGGGTACTTTAAAAAAATTACGTAAACAATTCAACAGATAGTAAATATAAAGGAGGCACCGACTGCTCTCATAAAGCGGCTAGCTGTCAAATGTGATCAGCTATGGGTTAGGTAAGTAGTTTTATCATTGCAAAGTTATGTATTAGTTACTCGAGTGTATGGCATCACAGAACAAGCTGGTGTGAAGCGTCGGCTTGTATCGACGGTGCACCGTTTGATTATACTGAAACTGAGTCACAGTGCACAACGAAAGCGTTCGCGTATATGACACGTTATATTTTCAAATGAGATGATATTTACAATATATTTACAAGCCTGACTGAGCAAGACTTAACTGTGTTGTGAATCTTGTAGAGGTGGGAACTAATTTGACTTAATTAACCGACTTCAAAAAAGGAGGAGGTTCTCAATTCGACTGAATTTTCTTTTTGTAATAGGAATCATGTTCCGGACGCCTTGATAACATATAAGTATCTGTTTTGTGTGGAGTAGTATTAATGATACTTAACGAAATCTACGAGTAGTGACGTTACTACGGGCGGTGCTACGGCTACGACACGTAGCACACGTTCGTGTCTCCTCTGCTCGAGTAATACAGGTACAACAAAGTGTAGACAAGAAGTAACTACGCTTGAACTTTTAGCTTTAATAATTAAAAATAGGTTTCTAATACTCAGAGTAAACTATAAAGTTATTATAAAAAGGTGTACCATTCAATCAATTTATAGATCTCCGCTAAAAAATCGAGTTTACGCCAAATGTGTTCGACAAATCAGAAACGTCATTTGAAAGGAATCCCGCCAAGTTGCCGGCAAATATATCCAAGTTCCCGCTTAAATTACAGCCTCACATTCGTATGAACATGCTTATTTACTGCTACTTGTTAACTTGCGTAATATCAGAGGCATGCGTGAAGCTGGCGATATCAACTTTGTTCATTAGGAGCTATACATAGTTCCTGATGTACGCTATTCTACTGCAAATCAAGCATACTCAAGTTTTTATGCAATATTTTTCAATATAAACGTCGATATTTAGATAAAATAAGGTAAAGCCTGAATATATATTAGACCAACCAATATCTATAATGTTAGTGCTACGAAAGGTTAATCTTATAATTGTAAGTGTATGTTGGAAATGTAACTGAGACAGTTTCTATCTAATCGTAAAGTAGGTACTAATATTTAAAAAAAAACTTATCGTCTCATTCACATCCTCACAAATTTTAACAAGCGACAGTGTGAATGATAATGACGATCTCTATAAATATTATAAATATAAAACTTTATATACTAAATACCGTTTCATAAATATTTTAAAAACTCATTTGCCAGAACCTGTTTTCAACTAGATATAATAATTTATATTTCAAAAATATTTTAGTGGAGAAGTTTTTCAACAGTTTTATAGTTAGATACTCAACTGCCAAATCCTGTCTTCAACTAGAGATAATAAATAATGTTACAAAAATATTTTAAATGTAGTGGAAAAGTCTTTTCAACAATTTTATTGACACTCCACTGCCAAAATCTGTTTACAAGTAGAGATAGTCTAGGGCCTAGACTCTAGGCGATAATTGCGTTTTACAAAAGTCTGTAACAGCACAGTGATAATACCGTCACGTAGGGGTAGTTATGAGGTTTGATAGCACGCAACAAGTAAGGCGGCGCGGCGCCGGCCTGGCGGCGGGCGAGGAATTTCAATCTGGTCGTGATGAGATGAGCCGAGGCGCAAATTACAATCGCCCGACAATCCAACCCCTAACCATGTGTGGGGATGAATCATCGCCATACAATTCCTGTATTCGACGCACTCACTTAGAGTGATTCAAGCACACTTTACACGTCAAGCACCCATGTTTCGTTCGGAGGTATTTTTACAATGAGTTCAGTACAGGCCTAGCTAGCTAGGCCTGAAAATGTATTTAATTCGTTCATAATTGTGTGAAACAATTGTGAGCTGAAGTCTCTACTCTCATTTTTCTCCTTATTTTTTATACTACGATTAAAGAGACATGGATGGCGTCCTCAATACAAACATAGATATATGCCTCTGACAGTTATCCTTTCACCCCCTTCCTCGGCTTTGAATATAACGGAATAAGCAATTGCTCTTTAGAAAAGAATTGTGATTGATCAATAAAAGTTTTCATTGGCTAAAATTAAGTTGTATACTTCAAACATCATGCGCGTTTAAACTTAAATAAACGGCTTTCTGTCGTTGATTGTATAATGTCATAAAGTTATGTTATTAATAATATATAGGTACCGATGCCATATGGACACACCACAAAAATATGGAGCGATTTTTCAAGCTATTGCCATTTCTGTGTTTATTATGCTCGCTGTTTTGAAACGATTCCCGCGCCAGTACAAAGTTACATTTTCAACTTGTTTACAAGCGATGGGGGTGTGAATATTGTTTAGTTGGAGCGTAAATAGTGGAGAGTAGGTGGCGCAACAAGTAGGGCGCGCGGTCGATACCGAACCGATGGACGCCTCTAATATCCAGCGGCGATTAACGCCGTGCGTGCGCGAAAAATACACGTCCTGTAGCTATATGACGTGTTTAGTTGTGTGTCAAAGATGAGCGACCTGCAGCGTGAAGTTACTGCATAAGACAAAGCTGTAGTATGTAGTTAAAGGACAGGCAAATGTTTACACCGCCTCGCCTGAAAATATTTGCTTTTTTTCATTTTTTTTTTTAATATTTTCATAACATAAACATAAAATCATTATTTTATCAACAGAAGGGTGAAGTTGACCGTCAGCCTGTTGAAGAAGTTGAAGAACGCATTTTTATCGCATTCTAACTATTCTAAGTGTCATTCGCAATTCTAAGTGTCATTCCGAATATAAAATGTAGATTAAGTTGGCATAATTAATTAAAACATTAATTGTTTTAGGTATAAATTCTTATTACATGTAAAATGTCATAGATAGATATGAATACCAAGAAAAAGCAAGCCGATTGATTCAAAGAATTTTAAAGAATTAAGTAAGTATTTAATGTTTTAATTAAGCGGCTTCCTCGCTCAACGCATAAGTATTGCAGTTCAGCGAGGAAATGCTGCCAGCGTCCTCATTTTAGAGATAGATTTTTAGTTTCTAGTATTTTTAAGTAAGTAATTTTAGGTAGTATTTACGTTACAATTACGTCACAATAATATTGCTCAAATAAAATAAACACATTTAAAAGTATTTAATGATTACTAAAAATTGCATAAAGTCATCTCAGGCCTATAATATGGTATAATTATTTTTATTGAGAGTAAATGGAATTCACCCGTGGTGGCAACTCCACAATCGATTGCTTCACGCGTTGGATACATATGTAATGAGAATTTCCGTAGGGCCGAGCTTGGCATAACGAGTTCAAGCGGAACAGGACCGGCCGCCGAAGACAGGTTGACCGGCGGCTATCAGCGAAAAACAAGTAACAACGAGCGTGATTTTATTCTCGATCAAGTGTTTATAACAAACATTTGTTAAAGTTAGTTGAGTCAATCAACTTTTTATATCGCCTGGTTGCTATGGTTACGTCCCTTGGACAACCAAAGATGTTCTATGAAATAGTATGAAGATGTCCCTCGGACAACGGGGACAGACTAAACAACATTAAAAAGTTGATTTGCCCAGTTAGTTTTTCCTTCAAAAACATGTTTTATTAGGTACTCAACGATCGCTCTTAAGTAGATATTGTAACTGTAAAATTCTGCGCTTACTTTTCTGACGTGTCTATTTTGACGTTACGTATACTTTTTTGTATAGAAAATGGCAGGCATAGCCACTCCGGTTAGTTGAATCCTCTAAAATGGTATATGCCCCGCGCGGCCTGTCCACGTGACAACCGCTGGACGAAACTGTTCGAGGTCGTAGGGGCGCACCATAATAGACGTCCACTTCCGCTTTATTAAATTTCTTCGCAAATACACTTTTATTGTCAGCCAACGATCTTTGTAGAGGACACCGTTGTCTTCGCTAGACGTATGTAGAGCATGCAAATAGCGGAACGAATGGGGACCGCCCTTACTACGTTTTATGATTTTTATGGACGTTCCAAGTTCCAATGTACTGGCATAAAATGCGAAATAATGAATGCTCGGTACTTGGAGATATTCCATTTATCAATATTAAAATTCAAGTATGCGTTTGGAATATTTTAGTTTCTTATTCGACTAGAAAATGGACTGATAAAGAATACCTAACTTTACCATTAGTTAAAAGAAAGCTACCGCTTGTGAAATGCAAATTAGTCATGAATTTTAATAACGTTTAAATTAAACTGGCAATTGCACTCATATAAATCTCGCGTTTGGTACAATAGTATGAAGTAGCTAGCGAAATCAAATCACTATAAAATCGTTCCGTTCGTGGATATTTCTGTACATTTTTAACGTACAAGTGGATTTCCTTTACTGTTCGAATCTAGGTTTTTATATCCGTTTACCGCGTGACATACCTAATTTCCAGGCACTTACGTAACTCGCCAAAGAGCAAACAGTGCTCGGAATTTGTGGAGCGATGCCTCGTCGCGCCTTCGACTTATGGCTTCCTAATGAACTTGCCGCGCACGTGTGTAATATACAGAGTGTGCCCTACCATTTACCATACTTACACTAATAACCTTGTTTGTTCAATAGTTATTTAACTTTTACGTGTTTTCTTTTAATTTTAAAACGTACTTTACAACATAAAACACCAAAAGAATAGCACCCTGTCAAATGCGGCAGTTGTTTTTGTTTTTGTACCTAAAATATTGGTTTGACTTGTCTAGCAGGCGTATTCGTTTTCATATGTTTAAGGGTTATGTGTTGCTAGATTCATCTTTTACTTTGAGTTTAGGCAGATGTTTTTTTTTCGTTAACTTGACTTGTTTAGATACCTATTACATATTTTATAGCCTTGTAAATGAATGTTCACCCTGTATTGTCGCCAAGCCACTTGAGCGTAGGTTAGGCGATGCATAAAGTGCGCCATATTGGGGTGAGTACAGATTTTAAGCTAAAGGTCTTACCATCCATAATCACCTCGCTCGATTTTCTTTGGAAGCGTTTATAAAGTAGGGTTGCCGCATCTTATCTTTATTTGTAAAAAGTTATGCTATGAGACGCATGACGTTGGTTTTTTGCAAGATTATTTTTGGTGGTACAAAATGAATATTACTATCAGTATTTCATGTATTTTCTCTCATTTGATCAAAAGTTAAATTAAATACAGAGGAAGCAAGTTCACCAGTTAGACATAATAATGTAAATAACTAAAGGAACATGCGCTTTTTAGCATATAATTAATTTTAAACACGGATTTTCCATTTAACTTAAAACAAACTGTAAATTGGACAGTTTATTTAAAAACATTTAGTAAATAACGACTTCTCGGTATGATGCTAAAAACATTGATCCCATCGCTCGAATTTCGCGAGATCTTGAAACATAAACAATAACCGTATTTCAAATCGGTGGTTGATAATAATAAAGTTGCGGGCAACCCTGGCGACTATGGAGGTTCGTCTTGAACAAATTGCCTGATGCCCCGCCATATTAAGTTAGCGTCCTCCCCCTCCCTTCACTTTACTCCACAACTTGCTAAAATCACTATTCCGTTGTCATAACATAAGTAATTGACTTAAGTTGGCAATGATGATTTTATAAAGTGGGACAATTACTCATTAATGTAACGGAATCTCAGTACTAATTAGTAATTTATGTGACTGCTAATGAAGGATATTAAAATACGAGTATGTTTTCTAATTTAATAGTCTCTACACTACACTTACCCACATTAAATTATAAAAGCATTTTGTGTACTTAGATTCGGTTTCAGGTATAAGGAAGGCGGTGTCACTTAAATGCCAATATTGCAGCGGTGTGTGCGCAGGCAAGGGTGGCGTGGGGCGGAGAGGGGTGGGGCAGAACAATGGCCACCATGACATTTAGCATGGCAGCCATTGTCACGCGCCGTTAGAGTCGCAAGCCACTCGCCGCACCGCCCTTCGCTTCTCGTTCCTCAAGTGATCTTCGGGGATCCGTCTTTGCCGTATTTCCTCTTCAAAATAGCACAGACAACACCCTCTTTAAATGTTTTATACGTATTACGAATTCGTCATTATACTAAAAGCTTGCTACATAAAGCAAATTAGTTCAAAACCCCCGATTAATATTACACCCAAATTTATGCTAAATCGAAGTCAAAGTCTCCAAGGCATATTAAACGTGCTTACGAAATTGTAAGGCCAATGTGTTGCGGCGTGTAACAAGAAAACTGCGTTAGCGAAACATAAATTGTTTAAATATTTTAGAGGCATTTCTCGCACAAAAGCAAAGCGGCAAATTTTATTGGAAGAATAAATTGGGACTAAAAAGCAGGGCGCGCTTGCTCGAGTTTTTCTGGAGGGCGGGAAAAACAAATTGTTGCTAGATGGTAAGTAATGCCAGGGACGTGCCGCAACGAGTCGAATTACTTCATTTTAGAGTCGAATTGCTTGCCGCCTGCAGGTGGAGGCCTCACCGCAGGCCAGGAATAAAATTAAATGTTAACGCTTTAAAATCTGCAGGAAATAGGCGACGATTATCCGGTTAAGAATTAAAACAGTTTTATTTGGGCGTATTTAATTTATAATTTACGCTTGCCAAACCGCAGGAAGCAACGTATACTATTGACAAACTTCTAGATAAGATGTCATTGGCTCACTCATATTATATTAAAATGAATCCGTTGAACTAGCGATGTAAACGGTTGTGCAAACAACAAGTAAAAAATCTAAATAAAAATCCAAAAAAGAATAATATATGTTTAAAATGATGTACCTAAGTTATTTTTTGCAACAAACCATTAAGTAGAATAAGTACCTAAATCCTAATATATATCTAGAACTAAACTTCCCAAAGCCAAACTTCTCTCTTTTTCTTAATAAAACTTAAAGCAAATACGTACTTTTGGCATCTGACATCCAGCTGACTCGGTATTATGCTACGAGTAGCCAGGTTAGCTGCCGCGGCCAAACACCTGCGTTGCGCTCACGTAACCAACTCAAATATCTTACTTGGCTAAGTCTAACATTATTTTTCTCGCGTAAAAAGTAAATACGTAATTTGTTTTCTTTTACTAAATTTGGCAGTCAAATTTTGCCGTAATATATTCCGGTCCATGATCGCAAAATCTATTAAACCATACCACCTACGGAGTACGAAAGTCTTTCGTTTCAATTTTAAACTCAGCGGAACTTACATAAATATTCTTATTACTTTCACTATGTGCAATCATTTTGATTAGGTAATCCAATTAGATAAAGCTAGCACTTCAAAATCTCCGCACTGCTCAGTGTGCGTATCTAAACATTTTCCTTTGAGATCACATGTACAATTAAGTGTAGATATTTTCGCTGGGCGTGCTCGTTTACATATAATAATAACTGCTGTTAAGACGCCTGATGCCGCTGACAACCATTCACGGAGATAATCGCCGGTATTGTTTGCCGAACGTAATCCTTAAAGGAGCCTGTCTGCTATTCGTGGTGTAAACAAACTTTATTAAATTCATTACGTGCCTGCTAATTTTATTCTATTCTGCTGAAATCCGGTTGATAAAATTTTATACTTGCTATACATAAATGGAGAAAATGTGAAACGAATAATAAGTATTTAACTTTTATATAATGTGTAAATATTGTGTCTATTTTTCTAAAAATAAACGCAACTGAAAATAATGAAGTTTCTACATTGTGTTGTATCGTTCATAGATTTAAAAACATAAACATTTTTAAATAAATATCGTGGATGCAATCATAAAATTGAATAACAGTAATTGAGTCATTGCAATTTAATGGGTGTGACGTCATAAGTAAAACTGTTTAGTTAACAGCCGTCCTTTAGACAGTAAATAAAGCTATTAACGAATTTTTATTACGGCCACCCCCCGCCTTGCCGGCTAAGGGAGGGTGGCTATTACATAGGTATTTTTATTTTATGCGGTGATACTCTCAACCTCAATAGGGAAATGGGATTGATACTAGTTTTAAAGGCTTTTTGAACATCAACTGCGGTTTTTACGGACACGGCCTACGACCCGTATTGAGCTTTTATATTTTCTATAAAAATTTTACAGGCGCGGTATGAAAATGTCCACTGCTTGTAATCCTCTGAGATGTGGGTAATCCTGCTGATAATGTCTTTACATAAAATTCAAAGGAAATGGGCTCACTTTACCGCTTCAATTATAATACATGTCGCCGGAGCGATATTCGCATTTTTAACCGCGATCTAATCGCAATCTGATTACAATTTGATATTACTCATACTCACAGAGCATCAGGTAGGGACGTTATCACTTTTTTAATTAATAAAAAAAGAAATGAGAAAGTTTAACTTAGATTAACAATAATAAAATTATTAAAATTGTTTAGAACTGCCTACTTTTAAGTTTCAAGTTACAACAAATCCTAAAGGAGCATCGAAATAGCTGATACTAAAATATCAATGTTTGTAGGTACTCAAATATTCTTATTGCAGTTGATGAACAATACGCCATGAATTCCACCCCGTTGCGCGCAATAACCGCACACGGAGCAAAAGGAAACGTTTATCGGTTTTAGACTCCCTACTTGTGAATAAATTGGGTGTGAAATAAAACTAAGTAGCTGAAAGTTGAACACGGCCGACAGCGACGTACTCGTAACAGTTGGTTGGTGAAGTTGGTGCCGTAGCCCGCGGCTGCGCGCAACTTCTCCGTGTCCCACTCATAGATTTAAACAAAAAAGTTTGGGAGTGTTTCCACGAACTGATGTTTATGCCTTGTAAATTTCAATACAAGATTTATTTTGTTTGTTGTTCTGCTCGGAGTTCGATAAAACTTAGGATCGAAGTGCGCAAGATTAAACAATGCCTATTTACTAAAATAATTTAAGTTTAAGGCTTGTTTTAAGAGTCCGGTAATGTTTTTTTTCGATTTCGCTCAACTTTTTGATGCGATTTTGCAGTAACTAACATAACTTCTATAATTTTGTACACATATTATGAAAGATCGTTTCTTTTTGGATGGAATAAATACAACGATTTTTTAATTTTATGCTTTATTTTTAAATAATTCACCCTAATCTAACACCTGTTTCGCGATTTTTGCTTGGAGAGGTGAAAAGAGTAAGGTTTTTATTGATTTAAATTAAGTTATATAAGTATGTAAAATATATAAATACATTGGAAAATGAGTCGCCTGAGGAATAAGTGTAACAGTTTTTTTCATTTTCGTATATATTTTTTGAGAGAGAGTGTGTTTTGCTAGAGCAATTTTGCTAAAAATTGCCGAAGTTTAGCTGATATTTTTGGAAAGATACTAAAGTATTTTGCAAACATAAAAATACAAAAATAAACTTCATTTTATGCTTTATTCAGATAGTATAAAACATATTAGGGTGCATAACAAATAATAATTAAAAATCGTACGACAAAATTACATGAATCAACGTCCTCACTAAACATGCTCTGTAAGAATCGAGTTTTAAGGTATTAAATATTAATATAAATAGACCTAAAGTACTTTTTTGCAATAACAAGACTTCAAGCTATCGTACCAAATGCAATTCACGTGTATAATGTTATTATTAGCGATTTTCGTTTTCAAATCGTTACCGGACTCTTAACTTTACTTATTGATATTTTAACCGAACTATTTTGGTCATTAGTATTAACGTAATAAATATTGCGTTTAATAATTATTATTTTACCTATAACTTTTTGAATAGCCAAATGTACCATGTCATCATTTAAAAAACTAAATTAAAAATAATCTCAAAGAAGTCTACCTACGGCCGGCACAAACATTGGGGATACGTTATGTAACTAGTTTGTTTTCTTGTATGTGGCTATTAGGTTTCTAATGAAAGGTCTGAAAGAAATCATTCAATATAAACAAAATCTTATAATTATTTCTCTTTTGCCCTAAGTTACGTCATCCATCCTCAAAACCTTCTCAAAACCCTTACAGCATTCTCCGGCACACACCCGCCTCAACGCCTGATGCACAAACTCCTTTGGCAACTGTCACTAGTCACTCCAAAAGTCAATTTGCTCAACATGGCGGTATATTCGTAAACTTTTTTCTCGGGAGCAAGCGGGCTTGGAGATAAAACAAAACAACTGTCATCAACGCTCCACTATTGTATTGATTTTACAACAGCACGCAGAAACACTCATATTTTGCGAAGGCACGATATTTATTTAGAATATACAAGTGTTTATTTACTAAATTATTTTTCGATACCTACATAACAGATCGCCAATAACGCCATATTTTATGATCATATTTTATTTAATATTAATATTCTGAAATCACAATGTCATTAGCTATTACTAAAATATGGCGAATTGAGCCTCAAGATTATCCTTTAGCCTTTTCCATGATTAGCCTTTTCAACGTAATTCTAATTCAACGTAACTTGTAAAACAGCAGAGATTGATGCAGGTTTTTATTATTTTTAATCACGTTTCATTTACGCTTTATAAATAAAATGTACAATATAAACCGCATTAGAAGGCAAAGAAAGGTTGGGTTGATAAACGATGCCAGCGTTCAATGAATCTCCATCAGAGCTCGCGCTGCAATTTCACGCCGCGGAAAAAATAACTCGTTGCTTTCACCGCCTTGTACTGATGCAATTTATATATAACGACTGCAAAACTACAGATATTTGTTCCATGTTTGTCTAGTTTCTATTTACTGCCCTGTTAGAATTTAAGCAGTTAACTTGTTCGTACAAACATATTTGCCAGTCTTATAAGCTTTTACGATACGGTTTAAGTTTTAAAAAAATATTTACTGTTTTTACACATTAATATAGTAGCTAATTTTAAAAAAATTGAGCTTTTTTAATGTGTAGACGTAGGTACTAACTCATAATGTTAAAATACCAACATTAAAATCGTTGCATAAATGTTTAACATTAAAATTATACTTTAGAAAGCTAAGCTAACCGTTAATTATTAAAATACCGGCGCACGGCCAAGAGGGACCACTTCACCTCATACTCAAAGTTTTTGTTCGCTTTCAAATGGTATAATTTTCTTGTATATCTTATTTTAAACCTTTACATATCCCACGAGTGTTTTCTAAAGCACGACCTGAGATTTATAATTATATTTTGGTAACAATTTTCAAGCTGCTATTTTATTTTGAACATAGTTTGGCTTATAGCAATCGTATCTAAGATTTTCAGGGTACAAAAGAGAAATATGTAAAAAATAATTATTTTATTGTAAAACAATCAAGTTCTAAATTTATTCGAAAATCATTATCCATTCTTCATCAGTCGGTTAAAAAAAGCTTGCTGATTTGGACCGTTAGGACACTAGCCTATTGTAACTTTGAACCCGTCGATAAAAGGCCGGCAACGGATGCCTGCACGATCTTATCGCCCGGAACACAGTGTTTGTCATTTTATGTTATTTATTTCCAAATTAAATAGCCGTCACATAAATATGGGTAAATTGTTAACAACTATTTTTGATCCTGATGAAATCGCGGGTTCAAAGCCATACTAGTTCGAAATATACCTATATATTTTTACATAAACATATTCTGAGATTTATGTGAGGTCAATATCAGACTATAGCCTAATTTCCTATGTGCATGATAGCACCCAATAATAAGACGTATTAATATTACTTTAAGACTAAATATATGCTTAGACAACATCTTGATTAAATTTGTGTTATTTTTAATAATACAGTAGTAGGTACAAGTTCTTTGTAAAGTAAGTTAGAAGAATGTTTCATTACACCACTCGCCGCACGCACCGCGGAATGATAATGAATTTTGTCAACAGCAGTGCATGTGCCACGAAACCACCTCAAAGCCACGCTTTCATGATTAACTGCACAAAGAGCCCTAATTCAATGCGTCGCGACTTTTATTGATACAAAATAGCAACAAACGAGGAGTAGAACACACAGCGAGCGCCACGTGAGCGTTCGCACGCATGTTTGCCGCCGCTGTTGACCGTCCGAAGCACAGACGCAAACAGACCCGCCCTATGCCATCTGCCCCAAACGATATTGCTCACGCACGTCATTCCCGACCCACGATCCTACAACGGCTGTATGTACGTACGTACGTATCTCTGTCCAATTGCTGAGAACAATCGTTTGCGATCTGACGGAATACGCTGTTAACAAGCTCTGTGGCATACACGACGATTGGGATGAATGGGTTTACTTGACGGCCGTATCATACCGTTTCCGGGAATTGTGGGAACATGACTTGCAGTTAGTATACTTAGTTATATATAACCCGTTTTTCTATATGAACGACGAAGGCACAAACTGATCTATTTACGTGGCGTGGCCATCTTAATGTATGTGACAAATTAACAATAACGTGACGCATGTTCATACTTCTGATTAAGAAAGGCTTTTGCTCTCACTGTATATCATCTACAAGAAGGTAAAGCGACATTTGGACAGCGACAAAGACCGTAGCCGCATATGTTCGCGATAGTAAGTAAACGATCATACCATGAACATTCGTATACGTTGTCATGTTTGAATTTCAGACGTTGGTTGCGTTGCCCGTCAATGAATGAGGCATAAGGAACTCCCACAGCTCGTTACTGCAAAATGTTATGAGTTTTTACAAATGTTAACGATAAATCCAAAACTTTGTCAGATTCCTTTCCAAATTTTGCTTGAATCTGTCGTGACGCTGGCATAAAACTTGGAACGCTCCTCCGTATAGTTGAAAATCAAATAAAGCGAGCCAGCTGTCGTCGCTGCAGTTGCGAAGTGCTCCAGTACACGCTCGTCTTCGTCACGAGTAATATCCACAAGCTCACGCCACGCCGGCGGCCCAACGACATGACAAAACCTCGTCATGCGACTGAAAAAACAACTTTTACAATAAAAAATATACTCATGAAACATGTGGTCATTTCCAATTTGTTACGTGTACGTATACCTCACACAGTTTCCTTATTTATTTATGTCTCGTCGAATCTGTCAGTTTTGTAACGAAACTTATACGAGTATACATTCAGCATCAAAAGTGCTAAGCGGGTGAGGTGTACAAAATGGCCTCCACACGATCTTATTCTGTTGACAATAAAGTTGTGTCAAGCTCATTTTGAACACCACACCCGCTTAGCAGCTTCTGCTGCTGACTGTACCTATTTGATATTGATCAATTATTTTGTGACAGTCACATGTAATTAACTAACCACATCTCAATAGTACAATTTAAGTGAAATAACCATATTTTACACTAACGAGCGCCATTTTGTTTTATATCTAACTCGGAAACATGCTATAAAATTCAGCAATTTTGTAAGATAACAAGCAGTACATAGTCACGCGAGGGTTTATATTTGACGCAAGCATGTTGATCTTCGTAATAAAGGTTGTATTGCTACACAAATATTAGGTCCGGCGAGCGACGACCCCCAGCTCATTTCATCCCTGCTAAACCTCACTATCGCCGTACCATATGGACTCAATTGTCTAGCGGACTCGGCGATGGATCACTGTCCTCGACAACTTTCCCAACAACCTATGCGAAAAAATCTTAACAGGAAAAGCAGGCTCGGTGCACTGAGCACTTTATATGTGATCCTTTGCAATCATTTTAATTAGATCGAATGTGAAATGAAAGGGTTGTACATAATAAAGAATACCATTCTGCAATAATTATTAGGAATTGATCCTGTTCTGTGAAAATTACCTACAACAAAACTATATTTAAGTAAAATATTGTAATTGTAAATTGTGATAATTTCAACAGCCGTTGACGTTTTTTAAAGCTGCGCGGCGCGCACAGATGACTCTGCAATGGTAACAATCGTTTAAAAATATACCATTCATATATGTACCACGAACAAAAACATTTTGTAGACTTTGGTTTTATTCCAACATTTGTAACCAATTGTAATCTGCGGGTTTTTATTTTAACTTCATGCATAATAGACACACTCTAAACACGGTACTCGACTGAAAGCTCTCAATTATGTCACTATTGTATACAATATCTTTTTAACCGACTTTCTACGTGTGCTCAATATAGGCAAGCCGGTAAGAATTGAGTTTGATGAAAGATCTGCTACCTCTATGCAATTTAGTGATTTCAATCTCTCGCGAGTTTGTGCCAGTCCCCCCGGCGACGGCAACGGCGCAGGGCGCGCTTCAGGAACAGTGTTACAATATTGTATGAAAATCTTTTGTACGGTCGACGTCAAAGATATGTTTACACTTTTGCACTTTATTACAAAGGAGTAAGGTGCAAAAGTGTAAACATATCTTTGACGTCGACTGTACCATCGTTAGCGATGCTGCAATATGCGGCCATAAACTGCCACGCGTTGCCATTCAATAAGAGTACGAAATTAGGCAGAATTTTTGTTTTTTTTCCTCACAAGTGTGATAAAAAACACTGTGTGTATCAAGGGCGGTAAACAAGAAATTACGAACTCGTGTGAATTAGGCCCTCGCCTTCGGCTTCGGGCTTTAATTCACACTTGTTTGTAATTTCTTGTTTACCGCCCTTGATGTGTACCCTTAATGTACTAATATATAACCGAGACATTCACATCCACAAACGCGGTAATTGCATTACAGTTTTTTTTTGTTGATACTCATACGGAATGCTCAAAGGTTTTCCCAGTAGAAACAATAAAGGGATATATGGATACTGGAATAACAACGAACGCACAATTCGGACTCTAATCCCGAGCGGGTTGGGGCGGGCACGCGCCGCAGCAGCCAAGCCTGCGCTGGATAATTCGCAATTTGCGTTCATATTTAGAAACTCGAGCAATCATACTGGTATGTATGTGGGCATTACTCGACCCATATTGTTATTGCTTGAAGCCTCTTAGAGACTAAACCTTTTCATAGAGTTTTCGCGTGTATTCCTTTATGGCTAGTTTTAGATTCCCATTTTGAAACCATTTACGATTGCTTTCATATTAGGTAATTATATTTATTATTTTAACTTGATCTTGGGGTGTGAGGGATCCAAACTTGGGGTGTGAGGGATCCAAACTTCATCTCACGGATTCCAAGCCAACCTCCCCTGCACGTGGTCACCCTGCTAAATAACGAACGAGGCTCTGGCGACCCACCAACCCGCACTGGACCAGCGTGGTGGGCTTATGGTCCAATTCCCCCTCATGAAATGTTCAATTCCCCGTTACGGCCCCAAGTGCCCGGCATCAGGGGTGCTAAGAATCCCCGGGCGGAGACAAATCCCCAAATTACTAAAACGACCCAGGCAAGGAAAGCGGACACCGATACGCTGAATGTGTTGACCTATAACGTTCGTACTTTAATGAAGGAAGAGCGTTTAACAGAACTAGAACACGCCTTAAAAGAAATTAAATGGGACGTTGTAGGGCTATCAGAGGTGCGCAGAGAGGGCGAACAAACCGTAGAACGCGACGACAATGTGTTTTACCACTTCGGAAAAGCCGGCGGACAGTATGGGGTAGGCTTCCTCGTTAAAAAGAGGTGGAAAGACAACATTGTTGAATTCTTAGGTTATTCCGAAAGAGTAGCAGTGTTGAAGTTACGCATAAATCAAAAGAAAACTCTGACTATAATTCAAACATACGCACCAACATCTTCACATAGCGATGACGAGTTAGAAGAGTACTACGACCTCCTGAACAAAGCTTGCGACGAGAACCGAGGAACGTGGACCATGGTACTCGGGGATTTCAACGCTAAAGTCGGAATAAGGACTGAATTGGATAATACCGAAATACTTGGGCCACATGGGCTCGGCAGTCGGAACAACCGTGGCACTCGTCTTATCCAATTCGCCTTTGGACAGAGCATGAAGATCAGTAACACATTCTTTCCCAAAAAACCACAACGCCGCTGGACATGGATGTCACCAGGTGGATGTGTCAGAAATGAAATCGATTACATTCTGACATCGAATAAGAGTCTGATAAAAGATGTTTCTGTCATCAACAAATTGAAATTTAGTTCCGACCATAGACCACTTAGAGTAAAAATCCAATTTGATTCAAAAATTTACCGAAAACAATTGTTCAAAAATAAAATTAAACGTCTGAATAAAGACGCACTCATTTCAAATCACGACGAATTTAATTTAGAGTTAAAAAATAGTTTCGATTTACTTAGTAGAGACAGTCCAGGTGAAGATGCACAGCTTCAGTACAACAACATTATAAATAGTATAAAAATTGCCAGCAGTAAAATTAAACAAACCAAGAAAAGGAACAATAAACTCACAAAAGCTACATTACAATTGATAGAAGTCCGCGAGCATAGCAAAAACAATAGAGATCAATATGCTATTATTGACAAACTAGTAAAAAGAAACATCAGACGGGACATGCGCAATTTCAACACGAAACTTGTGGAAGTGGCCTTAACAACACACACCTCTCTTCGCACGGCTAAACAAGGTATAAACAGGGCGAGACCTTGGATTACCAGTCTTCGAGATGATAATGGAAGAAAATGCAGCAGTAGGGATCAAATAACACATATTTGCACAAAATTTTACCAAACATTATATTCCTCAGATTCAATACATCAGTCACCAAACAACAGCTATACTTGCCCAGACACCATCTCTCCAATATCAAATTCCGAAGTTCACGCCGCTCTTAAGTCCATGAAATATCAAAAGAGTCCCGGTGACGATGGTGTAACTACCGAAGCCCTTAAGGCAGGAAAGGCGACCCTACTGCCCCACTTAACTAACTTATTTAACTCTATTCTTTACAGCGGCAAAATTCCCTCTAACTTCTGTCATTCTAATATAGTTCTTTTACACAAAAAGGGTGATAAATCGGAAATTGGTAATTACAGGCCAATTAGCTTAATATCCCATATTTACAAGCTATTTATTAAAATCATAGAGAATAGGATTGCCCCATTGCTGGACAAACACCAGCCACCTGAACAAGCAGGTTTCAGACCTAGTTTCTCCACAACAGACCACCTCCATACCCTTAACCAAATACTGGAAAAATCCAATGAGTTCAACAAGCCTCTGTACCTTGCCTTTGTCGATTATAGCAAAGCGTTCGACAGTATCACACACTCCGCTATATTTTCTGCCATGAACAAACAAGGTATAGAGCCTACTTATGTTGATCTCATTGGAACCATTTACCAGAATAGCACCGCTAACATTAAACTTCACGCAGCCGGTCCCGTATTCAAGATACAGAAAGGCGTTAAACAGGGAGACCCGCTATCTCCAAAATTGTTCACCAGTTGCCTCGAAGAAATCTTCAAAAAGCTGGCGGTCTCGTGGGAAACAATGGGTATTTACGTCGGCGGCAAAAGGTTAACAAACCTACGCTTCGCTGACGACATTGTCCTTTTTTCCCACACGGCACTCCATCTACAACAAATGCTGCAAGATCTCAGCACGGCGAGCCTTCAGGTTGGATTAACAATGAACAGAGCAAAAACCCAGTTGATGACCAATGGAGCTAAACGTAGGGTTACGGTAGACGGGCAGGATATACAGTACGTCAACGAGTACGTTTACTTGGGCCAGACAGCATCCTTTGAAAACAGGCAGTCTATCGAAATCGATAGACGTATCGAGAATGCCTGGAAGAGCTTCTGGTCCATGAAGGCGCTAATGAAGGGCAACCTTCCTCTATGCCTAAAGCGCAAACTTGTTGATATGTGCATCCTGCCTATCCTAACCTACGGTGCTCAAACCTGGTCATTAACGGAAGCTCAAAAATCCAGACTGAAGGTTTGCCAGCGGGCGATGGAGCGTAGTATATTAGGTGTTCGCAGGACTGATAGAATCAGAAACACGGAACTGCGCTCCAGAACTCGCATTGTAGATGTTGGTGTCAAGACCGCCAAGCTAAAATGGGACTGGGCAGGACACGTTTGCCGTATGCATCCGGAAAGATGGGCCAAACTTGCTACCGAGTGGCTCCCACAGGACGGCTACCGGGGCAGAGGCAAACCAAAAAAGAGATGGCGGGATGACTTGGACGCGTTCTGTAAAGAGTGGTCGAAAATTTCATCCAACAGGGTCGAATGGGGAAAGAGAGGGGAGGCCTTTGCCCAGCAGTGGGACACCAAATAGGCTAACGAAAAAAAAAAAAAAAAAAAAAAAAAAAAAAAAAAAAAAAAAATTTAACTTATAATTAGTCGTATTTTTAGTGTCAATGCCGATAATATTGACTTGAATTTTAATTTTATTTACAAACTATGACAATTTACGAGACAACAGAGAAACGCCAAAAGTAAATGATAGATAATTATTTTTAGCATTCAATAACATGGAGCTAAAAATATTGCACCGATTTCACACGACCCCAGCTAAGCCGGTCCTTGGAGAGGATCTGGTTACTGTCTCTGGTTGCAATGCGATGAAATAGATATCTTTGCCACCATTAAATAACTTTATCCGCAGATATGTAACCTACACAGCTAGATGAAGTTGTATTAAACACAGCAATGTAGTTGATAGATTATTAGTATTCGACTTTGTACATGACAATATCAGTAGGTGCATAAAATACTTATAATAGAATATCATTTATTGCAAACCATGGTAAAATACAGTTGTTACAGTAGTCAGTGAAATCAATTACTAAAGATATTACTTAACTAAGTAACCACATATGTGGTTGCTGAATATTGTATTCGATGTAGATACCTATTAGAATATTTACTTTAATTAAGACATCAATTTCAGTTAATATAATCATTATTTATTACTTAAATTAATTGTTTCGACTGAAATTATATGTAACTATTGCTTTAACAAATATACACTTCTACGAATTTACTACACACGCTGTTGGTTATGACAACAGAATTGGGACCCGTGTTATTTTCATATGATGGTAAATTCTATCGCTAATTACATAGTTACTTGCTGTTTCCAGAATATTTGCTCGATTAATAATTAGATATGTACCATGTTATATATGACATCTCAATCGCGAATAATTCACCATTAATTCAGCCGATTGAAATGTAAATACGCGCGGCCGGTTGCGGAGTTAATATTTTGATTGGATTAATCTATTAACACGATATACTGCACAATAGGCAGTCGCGATGACTGGACACTACATTAGTGGTATTACGTTTAATAATAAACGCATTCTCACTTCGATTGAATCATCAATAATTGCTAGCTGACGGTTTTGTTTTGTTTGTTTCAACGGATGCACTTGCATTTAGTGCATGTAGTTAGAACTTTTAACTTAGGCCTGGTTCCCACTTGTCGGATGTCGGATCCGGATTTTAATCGGTCGTTCCAGTGGCAGAACATTTTATATGAAGCTGTTCACACTTGTCCGATACGATTTTGTATGAGGCGCCGACACCCGATTGAAAATCGGAGCCTACATCCGACAAATGGGAACGGGGTCTTACTAGAAAACCTTGTACCATTGGAATTTATTTAAAATGCCAATATAAGACTAATTAAATTAAAGTAAATCCTAGGCTGTAAATCAAGGAATTTCGATCGCTACATAAATAAACAAAGACAAATATCATATTAAATTCGTCGTTACAATTTAATACATTTCACTCATATCATATCATTACACACAAGAAAAAAATCTGGAATTTTACGCCAGTAGCTAACTAGATAAATATCTTTATAAGAAATATTAATAAAATAAAATAAACTAAATATCTTTAATTTGATTTACTGACACGATATTTAAAAACCACACTATTCTTGAACGCGAACATTCAAGTTTCAGTTAACGGTGGAGCATTGAGTACGAAGGATATCTGGCTGGACATACCATTTGCCAGGCAGAGTTAATTTCGTTTTTATAACACCACAAACCCGAATGATCTGTTTACTAGCGGGTCAGTAATAAAAAAGGGGCCAGGGTAGCTATAGCAGGTGAGTAGCCTCGCCGCCTGCATCGCCCCCTATCGGGTTACAAGTGACACGATCTGGGGGCGGCAACTGATAACTGCAGATATTAACTTCATAAAACTGAAGGCACTTATTTACAACGTAACTGAATATATGATTTAATTAAAATATACACACGATAGCATTAAATTATAGTTGAATCAATTAACATTGATGGTCTGCAAGACTATTTACAGATATCTATGTCGATTACATCTTTCATCATATCTGCGCTTTCATCATCCATCATTTCGGACATGTTTTCCGAGCCGTATTTACCGAGTATCGCATCGAGTGATCGCTTTCATTATTCTGATTACGAAAAGCTCCTGCCCAATGGCGGTGTTTCCAGTTAAACAGATACTAGTTTTGGGATGTCCATCGACAGTGGTATCCACCTCGTATTCAAATTTCATCGAAATCTGGCGGCTCTTAATCCACTGGGAGTGGACCGGGTCCGCGCCGGGCCGCATTCTGCCGCGATGTCGGTGACATATCCATTATACTGATGCTTTCCCGCCCTTTTTCCTGTCACATTTGACAGGTTTGAAAGCGATTTCTTTCCACCAATGTTTTTCACGTGATATTTGCACTTTCTGCATAATATGACATAATATAAGTCTCGTGCGAAATCAATTTTGGAACTGGGTACATAAATCCCGTGTCTGTCTCTTGACGTTCAATTTTGTCCGTACAATCAGAGCGAATCTTTTAGCTAGAATAATATAATAAAATACAGAAAGAGCGGTCCACTTGTCGCGAGAAGGCACATAACTATTTCTCTGAGACCGGGTGGCCATTGTAATCTCACACAAGTACCGCTAGCACGCCAGATGCCTCTCAGCGTAACATGACATGTGATAATGACTAGTGGCCATCTGTATTTTTATCAACTTTAGAATTGGTTTTGTCGTTAGACTCTTAACTGAAAACAATTTTCAATCAGCATTTTAGCCTTTCAAGTAAATATATTGTATATATTGACATTTATCACTTTTATCAGTTATACGTACCTAGCGCAAGGCAGTAAAATATATAGAATAAAGTGGGATGTACAAGATGTTAAAAAATGTTAGTGATCCGTTTAAGGGCATAATTAGTATCGTATTTTGATTGGCAAAATTCTAGAAAAAAACGTTTAGAAGTGAAAAAATATATTTTATTCGATAGCAATTTTGCCTTAAACGTATCACCAGCATTCTGAATACTTAATTTAGAATGCTGTCGGTAGTTTAAAGAATAATGTAACCAAATAACATATGGATATTGTTGTGGCCGTGATTAATTAGTCAATCAACGCCATCTATTGGCGTTTACATGTCACCAGGCAAGCCATTAGTCAGCACGCCAGCGGTGCGGACGTCCTCCTTGTCCTACAAGTTATTTATAGTGGCAATCTTCCTAAAGCTACCGTGAAAAAATTGCCACCTGTGTAACGGCACCTCACGATTTATAACTTGACTTTTATTGAGTCAGGATTTACATTGACATAATACATATTATCTTTACTATGTGCCTATATGATATAGTCTGTGTGATATGTGATAGTGGACTACTATAAATCAATACTGGAAATAAGCGGTGACAACTACTATTAACTAATATTGATTAGTGATATCTATCACCACCAAACTATCTAGTTTGGTGGATACTTGGAGATAGTTTTATTTTGTAGATGATTTAGTCGCAGCCATGATATTTTGAAGCTGACTGTCCACATAAGCTTTAGTACAGGCTACAGTATGAGGTTCTTCAAAAAGGATTGTATAGGTTCTTAAAGGATAGGCAACGCGCATGTGAATCCTCTGTGATTGCAGGTGTCCATAGGCTACGGTAACTGCTTATTATCTGGCGGGCCGTATGCTTGTTTGCCACCGTCTTGGTATAAAAAAGTACCTTAACAGCGATAATAACGATTCATAAAGTTAGCTCGACATAAATTAGAGTCGAAAATTTTATAGAGTTTGTCCGGATAGAAAAGTGTCAGGGTTTATATAGGAGCTCATACAGTCTACGACACTATTTTTTCCGGACAGACTCTACCACAAGTCGACCTAGGCATACTTCGCCTTCATATTCTTAATTCACATCAATCATTTCTCCAATATTTTTACTAATAAAATGTATTTTTTTGTTACAGGTACGTACGTGCCCATTACTAGTATGCGCGCAATAAAGTAAAGTAACTATTACTAAAAATTATAATAATATCACTTGAAAACACTAAACACACCAAATAGCACTAAAACCTTCAGTGCATTAGCCATCATGGCGCGGAATTGGAATTCCCGTGGAAATTAATTTCCAAATGCGGATATAGTATTGCGTTTTGCGGAGACGGGCGGCGCCGATGAACTGTCCGTAATAAATGTCATTAGAGCACGTGACGTCACGCTGGGAACATGGCCGCTCTCTCCGCATCCAATTATGTCTCAAAACTGCCGGACATAAATTTCAATAACACAATTTGTCACAATTTGCGGTACTGGCGGAAGTTGAGGGCTCTTTGTTTTTTGACTGCGGTGGTTAGCCTGTACACTCATTCGGGTGAACCGGTGTTTTTTTTTCGCATTTTCGTAAGTTAATTCTCGGCCGAATGCAGTAGTTATCGACATTAAATTCTCAAAACAACGGCTCAGATCGAGGAAAGCAAGCATTCCTGAGGCCAAAACGAGGAAAAAAAATAGGTTTAAAATAATTTCTCCGTGTTCTTTTTTTCGCTTTTCTCTGTGTTTTTTTTTTATAAAATGTGAATGTTATTGGTAAAATCATGGCTTAAAATTAATTGGTAAGAACGTTTTTGGCATTTTACGCTACTCGCGGTATGATCTGGAATTTCCTGTTTTCAAAATCTTTCGGGTTCCCCGTGAGCACATTGTATGTAGTTTAACCTAGCAAATAAAGCTTAAATTTTCATTCTTAATTAAGATCAGGGTTGATAGGAAAGTAAAATAAGGTAAACAAATATGGCTGACCGACAACTGCAGTTCTAGACAAAAAGCATTTGACATATGACAAATATTATTCAATAAATTTGTGTTTCTTTGAAATATAGGTAATTAACGGATATTTATACTAAAACTGAATGTAAATAACAAGTTCATCTGTATAAATTGACAAAGAAACCATGGTTAAATATTTTTTAAAGTGCGTCATTGCGAAGCAATGAAGGTAATGGGTTCGTAAACATTATTTTACTTATCTATTAACTTATATTATAATATATAACTTATGTTATATTTCGAAATTTTGAAATGTAAATTGTTTTCATAGAATACATTGACCTTTTCACAAATAGATACTTACGTAAGCACAAAATCATCTTCTAAGTATGTTACGTATATTCTCAAGAGTGTCTACAACCCTCAATGAATATGCAAATCGGCCCATATGTGGTCTAAACTGTCTTCGAAGTGGATTTATTTGATTATATTGGTAGGTACTGCCAATTTTAGATCCAAATTTACCCCGAACTGAATCGGATTCTTTAATTCAGTTAATATTAGGTATTTCCTATGTATGCATTTATCCATTTAAGTATGTAAGTGTAAGTATGTATATCATCACATAGCACTCATTGTACAGTGCAGGTTTTGCTTAGTTAGAGGTTACGTTCGTTCATCTGAGTGTATCAGATTGTCTCCAAATATGTTATCTATTCGAACGAGCGGAGCGTAAGCGAAGATCGTTCTTACAAACAACAACTGTCACCTGGCTACTGGGACGTCTCGGCATTTGGATGGCTTTTTGATTTAGATAGTTTGTCCGACGATAACTTTAGTAACGATTTTCCGATCTTTATGAAATTTGTTGGGGTTGTAGCAGAGACCAACAAAATTTGCGAGTTCGTATATGAGCTGGATTGAGACGGGGGTTCTGAAATTAGAAGGCCTAAAAAGGTTTTGTAAAGGGGTCCTGTTACATTGGTCATCTTATTTGCTACTTTTACGAGCAAGTATGGTTGAGCTTGGTATAAAACGAAACGTATTGATTAACACTCTCGTCAAATCCTTATTAACTGCTTACTGTTTCTTAACAATTAGCAACATAAAATTGATTTCAAAAATATTTTCAATTATATTTTGATTTTGGTGTAAATATTTTGACAACTGACTTTTTTTTAAATTTATTAGAGCTTTGGCTGCTAGGGCCATCAGCATACTGACTATGGTATTATTATTCTACCATCCATAATACTGACATTAACACATTAGTTAGAGTATAGTTAGAGAGAGAGAGAGTTACCATAGACGCATAATGATGGTGACCGAAACCTATATAGGTGGTCCACAGATGAGAACGACATGTCAAAGCAACAGAGTGAGAGGCATGTGAGAGGTGGATTTAAATTTAGATGAGACAAAAACTGTCAAATCTGAAGCGATTTCGTCGCGGTAAAATTTTGCGCATCAATTAACCGCACAATTTAATATGGACGTTTAGTTTCACCGTGATGGTTAGTTGAGAAAAAATACCCGATACCTATTTTTGGTATTTGTAGTAATTCTACTATTGCACATTTATGGCGAAACACAAGATTCGCGAGTTCACAGTTCGGGGCGAACTACTAGTTTAACATCAAGCTTAACTTGGCTGAGAGCGATTATAATAATTAAATATTTACAGAACTTACTTTGTAGTATAAATATTAAAACCGTTTCACGGGTTCTAAGTAAAAGACAGAGATAAGGCATTTAAAATGGTTTTAACCTGTGTTCTTGACCTGTCTCTAATTCTAAAGTGGTCGTAGTGCCGTTTATGTCGATCGTCTGTGAATCTTAAATACTTATAAGTACCTCAATGGTGGTGTTTATTACAACATTGCAGTCACATTAGCTCCCAATAACTATATGTGTATAAAAATTGATATTCGGCACGTTCTCATTTCATATTTAGAGGCCAGCCGACTGAGCCGAAGAGATAATACGGTGGCCATTTAACAAAAAGAGGAATTGCACCCTTCGGGATTCGGCTGCCCTTCGCACCCATAGCCTATAAAAATCTGACCTCCGCTATTAGTTTCCCTGTAATCTTTACAAGCCTGACTTCCACTTAAGGTGAAGTATCGGAATACGCTTTCCGGCTTTATAAACTTGCTTGTAAGAGGATGTCGAATCCTTGATTTTATTTTTCGATTTTTAACTTATTTAAGTTGTAATTGTATCCATATGTTTCATTATTATTCCATATAATATAATTATAGCATCTGTTTTTGAAATGTTTTAATTTATGCACGGTGCACGTATATTTTACTATATCCAGTATTAAAATAAAGTTTGTTACAGCAGTAACTACGCCGATAACAGTTCAAAAAGATTAATGTTATACATATACCAACTTGTTGCCTCAGAATGTTTTAAACAATACAATTTAAGAACACATATTATTTACAATTTAATACACACGATGTTATGTTGAAGATATGCCAAAAACAATTAGCTCTCACTGGACTTTAGACTCACCAAGTGAAGGAAAAAGAAGGAGCCGTCTCGTATCAAAAGGTCAAGGAACTGGTGCAGGATAGGCGTAGATGGAAAATAGAATCACTCTTAAATTGATGATGATGATAGACTTAGAACATATTGATTGAATACTCGTAAACAAATTGTGTATGAAAGGAGATTAACTTTTTTAGGTATTGATTATGGTTTTCATATGATTATTTATCATGCGTTGGCTTACATTACTAATTCGGAATCACGCCTAGTTCGTAGAAACAGTGGGCTGGGGATCTCAGCGTTACAGGCTGGTAAATCACGAGCAGGAATTAATCGCCAATGAAAATTGCCGTCGAGCCGTGAAATTACAATTTAAGCGACGCCTATTTATATTGCGTTTACGTACGTACGAGTATACATGCTTGCCGCCTAATGAAAAGCTTATCGCGTGCCTATAATAAACTTAGTAAGTAGTTAAGTATTCGAAAATACTTTTTAAAGGGAAATACATATAATTTATAGTTGGTACCGTTGCAAACCTTACGTTAATAATAAATAGAAACGTACTAAACAAATATCGATCGTAAAGTATAGCAACCATACTTAGCTTTTAAAATTCTAGAATCATTTATTTATTCTCGATCTGTATCAAAAAAATCTCTAGTACCTACCTACCTAGCTGAAACTTCTTAAATTATTCAATTTTTGTTTTTTAAACGGAATATAGTAAAATATTTCAAATTTATAGTTTATTACTTTCAATACCTACTACTCCTCAATCTATACCCACCGATTATCAAATTAACGCCAAACATTCACTTATAAAACTTTTGTGTACTAATAAATGTTTTACTATTGTGAACTCTATTGTGTTGTATCGACGTCACTGAGAATCGAATGTATCGATTTAACATTTCACGAAGGTACCTACTTATGAGCGCAGGCTATGTATGGAATTTACCCTATTAGATGTTTCGTTTGAAAATACTTACCTATATAAAAAAAAAACTCTTGTTCTAACGTGAAACTGTTCTAGATCTTCTATTGAAAATACACAATAATGGCATTTCGACATCAGATCCCTAATATATAAGTATTTAAAATATGCGAAATGGCTAACTAACCCTTCTTTATTGATTAGTGTTGTAAAACACTGGAGACATTTTTATGTATCCTTTACGTTTTCTTTAAGGTGATTGACCCCTTGAACGGATCATATGTTCCTGAAGCCACAATTCGGCGCACGCAACTTACAAATGCGAAGCCGTATCAAAGTAGCGCCTTCTGTCGATAGTCTGACTCATCCAAACCGCCCTATTATAGGATTATTATTCACTACAACACGACACTGGCCGTTCCGAGCGATAGCGATAGTAATGTAATTAGTTAGACATGTAACAGATATTTTGATAGCGCCGATCATGGCTCTAAACATGATTCTGAAATGATATTTGGTAATATTTATTGAAGCTTTTAATGGGTGTAACGCAATATTATAGCTTGTTATCGTGCCGGCTGCCCAGAAATCAACGCGACCACGTCACGTATTCTGTGGCGCTCGCGCCGCGCGCCGTGCCGGAGCACCGCAGCCCGCGCGCGAGCAAGCACCACTCCACGCTCGGCCTCCGTCGGCCGCGGTCGCCCTGGCTCTAACCAAAACAATAATTCAAATCCAAACATTCCATTAATTGTATCTGCGTCCCGCGGCGATAAAAACGCGCCAGTTTTATTGCGTTTGTTTTATTCTCGTTTTTATTTCAAGCTCCTAATGCAATTGCATTCGAGCAGCGCGAACTGTAATACTTTCAAACCATTTTGAAGTTTAATGTTTTGTGCGTAAAGATGCAGTCCTGCTTTTCTAAAACGGTAAGTTTTAGTTGTTTTTTTTTATTCAGTACCTACATAGCAGTGGCGGCGCGTCCATAGAACCCGATTCTCGACGAGTTGCCTACGTTTCAGGCGCCGCCGGAGCAATTCTCCTACAGTTCATAAAGAAATTTTAAGCCAAATTCAGCACCGGCTTGTCTAAGAACATTTTTGACCCACCGCCACTGCTACATAGTTAATACAAAGGATTTTCATTTTAGTATGTTTTTTTATTACTATTGCTGGAGTCTGGAAATAATCTAACACGCCGCTTCTGCACGCCGCTGTTGAATATAACAGACGATTGTAAAGATTTAGATTGAAAATAAACCTCTTGAGCGACATTGATGGGCCACTGGCATTGTAAACCAATCAAGGATAGCTCTATTAGACCATTTAAAGTCGTTACGAAGGGGACGTCTAATAAAAATACTTACCCGCCATGTTCCTAATCGGTGAAGTTGTAGTCTTCTTGACAAAAAGAATGTTAATGATTTATGCTCAGAATATGTAGGGGTTCTTGTACTGGGTGGGTTAATAGAATTACCTAGATCATTATAAATCTTGATGGGTGTTTTGTAAGTTATTTTATTTTATTATTTGGGGGGATTTTTTTTTCTATTTGTACGAATATCCTAAAAATCTAAAAATTTTCTGAAGTATGTACTCTTTTGGATCCAGTTTCAGATTCCATTAATCTGGATAGAACTTTATACATATGTAAACGTGCCTATGTATATGTATACGAAAATGTTATTTTTATTTCGACAGTTGTTTGTTAAACCGAATATTGTGGTTAATAATGTAATTATTATGATACCTAACTATCCAACTACAACAACTGGGGCGCAATTTGCAGTAAATAGAAAAGCTAGGCACTATTTCGGGCATGTCGTAGTATCGATCAGCAGCTTCCCTCGAAGAGATAGCGGGTGATAAGATAGTTTATCTCCGCCCCCGCCCGCTGTCACCGTCATGGCAAAAAACGGCTTAATGAAGACGTCGGATACAAGCCCTGACGGACTTTGCATAAACGCTGGGCCTTTGGACGTTTTTAAATAAACCGCCTGGGATGTTTTAGTACTCCCGCCGATTAATTGCAACATTTTTAGTGTTAAGTAAATTATTTAAACAGTTTAAAGTTTGAGCCTAAGATAAGTGAAATAAAGTCCCATATAATAGCTGAAAACTTTAATAATTACTGTAAAGGACGAATTTTGACTTTAGAAGAATAGAACCCGTAATACCAATGCCTAACCGAACCTGTAGTCCGCTTCGTCAACTTTATTTTCTATTCGGCGTAGGATCTCAACCATAATCTCAAGTGGAATAATTGAAACCGATCGATCAAAAACGCATAAAGAAGTAGAACATGCACATGTGTATCCATTCATAACCCTCACCGATAAATATTTAGTATACAAGTGTGTATTGCCACGGGCTCCGTATTTGACGTACTTCTAAATGCACGAGCGTTGACTAACAGCCACAATAGGTACTAGGCACGAGGCATCTGTTTAATAGACCATTATTTTCATAGTCCTCGATATACTTACTCATTGCGAGACCAAGGAACGGGCTGTTTTGTTTTATAAACAACGCCTTTGTGGTCGGTCGTACCTAATCGTAACCTACTCCATATGAGTACCTACACTTCTAGGCAAGAGGCGAATGTCGATTGGGTCATTCGCATTTAGTTTGTAATTTATTTTACAGTTCTTTATACCTACCTATAACGTATGATATTCCCCGTACAGGAAAAACTATACCTAAGCATAGTTACCCAATAGGTAACAGGTACCTCACAGTAGATATTAATATTATAAACAAAAATACTTAGGATTTAGTATCTTTGGTAGTTGTTGTGTTAAGGTAGTTATAAAATTGTCACAGACCATAATTAAGAGCTATGCTACGCTGCTAATTACATATTCCTCCGTTTATGATTTTTCACTATACAATAATCACTTTGTGTTACAAATAAATACATAAACCAAATTCTTAGTGTGCGAGTATGAGTAAGGTACTCAGAATGTAACGAGAAGTTTCATTAGGCCATTCATCAATATCCCAAACCGTCCAGTACGTACAGCTAATGCAAGGAACACAACGTCCACATCAATTAAGAACAGTGGAACAGCCAACTCTCTAACTACCATAGTGTTTTCTCGAGTCCCGTATCCATTAGAGAAGTTACCTACAGTAACATCGCGCCACACGCGTCACCTGATATTAGTCATCAAACCAACACTCAGCTAGGGAGGAAAATCAAAACAAAGAAATGGAGAACACGTCATTCTTACTTTACACGTTTTATGGGTTTTGTTTACACTTCGGCAGATGTAGTTCAAGCGTGTTGGATTTATTAGTTACCGTGTACATGTGAACTTCATGCAAACCTTATACCCTATACATACATACATTTTGTATCGAATAGTAATTTAAAAAGAAAAGATTTCTACTCCAGGGTCCAGGGGGACGGCGTTGAACGTTTTAACGACTCCTACGGCGAATAAGTCACGTGCGGAGTCTTCTTCTGTTTTAAAGTATGAAGTGTATAATCGTATAACCGGCGAGATTACATAACTCATATGAGTTGATAATTTTGCTTACGTATTTTATATTTATTTATATGACAGAGAATACTTATATTTCATAAATGAGACTATATTCTTTATCTGGGACCACAACGAAGACTGGACATATATTATACTTACACTGAGACAAAAGTATATCAAATTCTTTTACCCTATCCTATAAGTTATAATGTAATATGTCCTAGCATAAAATGTCGAATATTTTACTAATATTCAATTACACTAAATTTACTTATATCTGTTATAAAGTGATACTAATTAATTATTTATCAAAAAGGCAGTAGAGTTTGTCCGGAAAGAAAGGTGTCGTGATTTATATGGGAACTCATATACAGAGTGTTTCCTGTAACATGAGCAATAAATTAAATCGTAGATTCTACTCCTCAAACAATAAAACTTTTGTTCAACAACTTTTAAAAAATGTGTATTTTTTAGATTGTCTCTTTTTCATACAAACTAAATAGTATTTTCAATGTACGTTAAAATCCGTCCAGTTGACATTGCTTGTCAGTCTTGTCACCCTACAGACATAATCAATTTCGGAATACATTGCGTGTTCGAATAAACTTTAAAGTGAAATAAAAATCAAACCATAAGTTATTTTTAAAAGTTGCTGAACAAACGTTGTCTTATTTGAGGAGTAGCATCTACGTTTTAATTTATTGCTCCTATTACAGGAAACACCCGTATTCTACGACACTTTTCTTTCCGGACCGATTATATAATTAATATATTTTATAGCGTTTATTTTCCTGTACGAGCAATTTTAGCGCTTTTCTGATATTTATTAATTTACGTATATCGTTGAGGGAAGCATACATGACACATAACATCTAAGTAAAAAGTAGTAAAAACTTTTCACATCATATCTCTTTCCAAAAGTAGTAACGCGGTGTGCGTTTCTGGTCGGAGTGTAGTGGGGAACGCGATCCCGGCACAAATTGATTGAGAGCGACATTTGATATAAAATTGTGTTGTGATTGATGCGACCCCACCTCGAACGTTCTGCTAAGTGCTCTGTCGTGGTGTTGCCTCACTTCATGTACACCTACGTCATGTTGTCATGTAGATACTTTTATATATGAGCATGAAAAGCGATATTGTAATCAATTAATCATGTAATGTTGTGAAATAGTTTGATCTAATATAACGTATTTAGGAATATAACATTAGTACTCTATTTCCGGATAAAAATACATTGTTAGAAACATAACTGAGACCCTACTAACATGGAATATAAGTCAAATAAGCTCAGCAAAAAAGGGTACGTTTTAAAGCACTTATGTCTTTCGCTGACCTATTTTGACATATACCCCTTTTCACTAGAGTCACAGAAAAGCCTTCAGAGTCATAGCCACGTTTTGTTCTACGACGATACTCTACTCGTACTACGATAAGAAATCAATCGTGACACCCATCAAATTAACACATTTTAGGACCTAAAAAATATTTACATTATCACGTGTTTTAATTTGTATTTCGCACTCTTTCAAGAGAAACGAAAATTCACCATCCGGATTAATTTGCAATGGCGTTGTCGCCTGGCGTGGACAGTGGGCAGTGACCATCCATCACACTCGAGATTCATAACACCCGCTTGCAAATGTAGTTTAATAATAGTACGTTGGAGCCTCGCAAGGACGTGCTTAGTTAGTGCTAGTAAGTCGCATTCGGAATTTGGGCTGCACAGGCAATTAGTTTACATTCGTGCGGCTAGTCAATGACAGGTTATGTTATATATACCTACACTTGCATTGAGTACCAGTGCGTTTAGGTAATATTAATATACCTTTACTATATTTGTACTTTGTAGTCACAATTCTGCATTAATTCCGCACTTATTATTTACATGATTTCTGACTTTACTTCCTCAATCCAGTCCCAAGCAGCTCAATGCTTTTCTCGACGCAAGTTTTACACTCTAAGATGAAAGCAAGATATAATTTAGCTATTAAAAATCTGTGCATGTTATCATGAGCATTACCCTCCATGCGTCGTTTAGCCACGCCCCTCAGTGAACGATGGCTCGATCCGAACGCGATATGTCGCGCGGGGTAATATTGTGTCGCGCGACTGATAGCTTGGGCTTTCAACAAAAAATAAGGTCGCCCGTTACACGAGCGGCTTCAAGTGACACATACCCCTAGATAAATGTTTTTACGCATTAGATAAGGGCAGCGGGAGTGAAAGAGGTTAAAGTATGTACCGATTGAATATATGCAAACTACTTACGGTATTCCTGGAAAATAGCAAATGCGAATAAACATTCAAATTATTGTATTTCTTTATGTTTTACATAGGTACCTAGTTACTTATACTTTATTTATTTACACTACATGTATGTATTGTTAACCTTTCATACTATATACCGGAGTTTAGCTTGATTGTTGTCTATCTAAAGTCGCTTTGTATTTTGTAACTTAGTTGAGAATATATAATACCCATTAGTTTTGTTTTGCTTAGGTTTGTTTATAGAGCTACAGATCGTCTATTTATGCCTAATAAACGGACCAAATGCATTGTATGTCTATAAATATATACAATAAGCTACTGAATACTCTTAAAAATACATTTTGTAGTCTCGCCCCTTATATTTCAGTTACCTACGTGCTGCACTTTAAATATGTTAAACACAACATAACATGTTGATTATTATATGTAAGACTTTCGGTGTCAGGTTTTAATGTATAAATAAATTTTAAGATTTGATTGAACTCTGTAAAACTATAATTTAACCCCATCGAGGTTCATTCAGTCTTATCATTTCGTCAATATGCAATAAAATTACTTCTGGCTATGAATATATAAGGTATACAAAGTCTGTATTTTTTGTTTTGTGATCTGTGTTTAAATATTTTCTAAAAACCTTGGCTTCCTGGTAGTAATTATTATCTGAAGAGGTGACGTGAATGCTAGGCGGGTTTTATTATGCAGAACCCGGGACGGGCAGCGGCAGCGGTCGCCTCAAACTTAGATTGAAGGCGGCGACGCGCGTGCTTAAACTCTCCCCGCCTTGGACTAAGATTTACAACTTCACGCTGCATCTAGGAGCCCGGTTCAATGCTAAGCTTTCGAAATTTTCATCTACTTTGAATATTACAGAAGACTGTTTCAATTACAAAAACTGCTGTTTTTTGTACAATAGGATAATGTAGGGGGAACGTAAAACTAAGCCGGAACCCAGATCAAATGACACTTTAATCGACATTTTAGTATGTACAGCCGCCATCAAACATACCGGAGCGGCCAGGGAACTCGAAAATATCTGAACATGCACTTTATCCCCTTGACAATAGAGACGTTGTTCAGATATTTATGACCACCGATATTTTTGATGGCGACTAGTACATAATATTAATAAAATAATATTTGATCGTATCAAAGGTCTATGAAACGTACCGGCTTAATTTAAGTTAAATTTTTGTTATCACTGTTATCAGATATTGATAGCGGAATACCGCTTCTTAATAGTGACAGGAAATGCAATAGACCCGTCCTGAAGTGATTTAGACAGGCGCAGGCGGGTTGTTTCAAAAAATAATGGTTATAGTAGGTAAACTATTCATAAAACAACAGAAGATTAGGTTCGTAAAGAAACAACTAAAAAAAATGGTTTTTATTTAAGTATCCTTAACAAACTTCCGTTTACACAATGACAACGGCAATCATACAATGTTGAATATAAAATACAATTTTGTTATCAATTACTGGCTAGCTAACCCGAAACTGATAGTGAAACAAAAGATTTTTACTAATAACCGGGAAGCCTTATCTGCTGGCGCGGAAGCGCGGGCGGGCGGCTTCCGAAACAACGCACGCGCACGATACGGTGTCACGTTACAGTGTACGCTTACTGCACGATATCCGACTAAAAGCTTAAACTTGAAATTTAAGGATTAAGTGCCCAGCTGTGTGTTGAGTCCTTTATACCGGAAGTTCGTTTACATTCACGCGTTACTTTTTAAGGATTCTTGTGTAGCGGTCTTGTCTAGAGCTAGTGTACAATGTTAACCAATTAAATTATTCTAAGTGTAGTAGATATTTAGTAGAAAGTAGGTATATAATTTATTTTGAATAATGTTGGTACTTACATACAGTAGGTAATAAATAATGAGTTTTCATCTCTGAAATTATTAATTACATTCCCCATACATGACAAATTACTTTCACGTAATAACTTTCTTAAAACATTAATATTATCTTAATGGCAGTACAAAACAGACGTTAATTCAGCAAACAAAACAACCGCGCTATAATAAACCGTTAACAACAAATGGAGAAACCTCACAATTGCTCTAATTACCGCCTCCGTTACCAAATCACGAGAAAATTTACGCCCTCAGCCCTTAAACTCTACATCACAATAAGGAAATGGAAGAAGCCTGTGAAAAAGCAAATTAAATTAATTGAGATGTAAACGAGGGCGAACGCAGTTCGTTATTCGTACTGTAAATAATAGATGGCAGTGCCGTTCATTCTGACCCCTTCCTCGCTTATGGATATGTATTATGAAATCTCGATTACTTTCTTCTTTTTATCCGAGTTAGAAAATTAATAATGCAGCGTTCGCCGTCCCCGTGCCGCTCAGCTTTTTTAGAACTTGCATCCGAAAATTATTATAAATAAGTCGTTCATTGTAAACTTTGTCGTTCCTCGCTAAACTACTGAAAAAGGGGATCATGCCATGAAGGTGAAAGCAATAAGTCTGTTTATTGTAGCTACATCGCGCACCACTCCTGATGCCGAAATAACTGGAATAAGACGTTCGATCGGTTTACAGCGGTCTATTTTCATCGCTCCATCAAACAAGCTCCCGATAACGCTCTTATGGATTTATGCAATGATTTGGGCCTCATTCGAATACCGGTATGAGATTTACAACCAGGAATGAAATCGCTTTTGCCGCCACTTTCACTGAGATTGTTTATTTTATTTGCGTTTATCTTGGGATTATGTCGTTTTGATATAGTATTGTTAATGTGGCATTATATTGCTTCTATTAAAGAATATAGTATTTTATTACTGTTGGTGTTACGCATATGTGGTTATCGTTTTAAAACTTATATTTGGCTCTACATACGCGCCCACTGCCATTAAATAAACTTTTCCAATAATGTTTTTAAGATATGTAATAATTCTACATTTACGAGTATATACAATAGATTGTAGATTATTGTTTTGAAATTTCCAGCCTAATAAATATTCAAATTGCAGTTCGTATCAATGTATCTATGTAGCTTTATATTAGTAGAGGATCAATCATCAAAGATCCCCATCAGTTTAGGTACATCATAGATACAAAACAGAAGCGTGAAGAGAGAAGTTGAGAAAGCAGAAAAGTCCCGCCAACGGCTACTCACTCAACCTGGGTGTGATGTGTGTACTCGGCCCATCACAACCTCCTTGAGTGAGCGACCGGGGGTGGGAAACCGACGAACGTGACCACTACTTCGAAGATGATGAAGATTGAGTTTCATATCATGTGTTATTTTAAGGCTGGATGTATACCGTGTTGTTGACAGCATAGTTAAATATGGATCGAATCACTTTTAAATAAGCTAGTGTGTAAATTAGCCCCTCAGAAAAACATGCCACCCAAAGTCACCTATACGATTAACACATGAATGGCATGAAATGATACAATTCGTTTCATTAATTTGTACGATAAAACGTAATTAATTACTCCAAAACAGATACTGAGCCTTAAATAGAAAATAATGGCGCCTCTAATTGATTTACTACTGTTTAACGAAATTTAGCGTCATACCTATTTATTATTCCACCTATTTCAGGACAATAAAACAAACAAATGTTGAAATATGTATAAATAAAACAGCATGTTATTGTTTAGCAAAGGCAATCCTTATAAATTATGTTAATTCTGTTAAACAGAAACCTGTAAGTTACTTGCGTACCTACAAGATATACACCGTGTTTTTTTTATTCCTTTAATTGCAAGGGTGTATTCCTAGGCTGAAATTAAGTATATTTCTCAAAGATGACACTGGCACAACACATAATTAACTCGAGTTCCGAGATAATCGATAGTTAATGTTACATAAATTGTTTTTGTACTCTGAGACACCGCAATAAATGATTCACTTGTGTGTTACGTCAATAAAATAAGCTTCCTTTGTATCTCGGAGTATTGTAATGTTCGAAATTACATTGACATGTCATAATTTTCAACTATTTGGTTGAGTTAATAATATATAACACCCTAATATCCTAGTTAACTTATTATGCCAATTAGTTTTCTTAATCGTACCTAACCATATGCTGAAATTAAAGGAAATAAAAAACGTGGTCTATAGGTATGTACGTATGTCAGTAATTATTACCTATTGCTGTACCTATTTTTACTTGCGTATTAATATAATGTAATCGTACATATCCGTACCTTAACATTACGATATTTATAGAGTAACTCATCGCTTAGCCATATTGATAGGGAAAAATCCGTCTGCGTGAACAGGTCGGCAGTTTCGCCGAAATAGCCTCGGACGTACACAAAACAGAAGCATGTATCGGGTGATTTATTCGTTATTCGTTACTGGTAACACTGGCCACAGCGTGGTTTACGACGGCCACGCAAACCAATGCTCGGTAGGCCGTTAGGCTGTCTGATAATTCATTTTAAAATAAGGAATGCTTATAATTTTCGACTATGCAAGTGTTGACTGAAATGGGAAGTTTCAGATCAGAGTTACATTATTCTGATTGTAATTGGTGCCGTTTTTAACATTTGAATTTTGTTTTAATGTAACTGTTATCATTTTGCCTGTCCATTCATGCACAAGCAGAAAGTGTGAGTAGCAGATTGCTCTGCTTACTGAACATACACTTGCGTATATGTTCAGTTTTTTTATATACACGGTGGGCTCAAATAACCCGAAAGATCTTAACCACAGACCAAAAGAAGGAAAAAGCATTATGTGAGTTTAGGTCAATTTCGCCAAAAAAAAAAACATTTCTTTTTATTTATTATTTTTTTGCACCTGAAAAATAGGTGAATAATAAAATGATCGCCTAAAACATTGATGTCTATTTTCGTAAAAAAACTGTTTCTTAAAAGTGTTCCTTGTCACTTTGATATCTGTCAATATTGTCAATAAGGATGTGTAAACTATGCCCAATAGTGGCAACAACGCCATCAAAAGCGGCGGCGTTTTGTGCGGAGTTATAATAAAAAATATTTTTTTTAACATTGGTATTAACTCTGAAAGTAGGTGTGGTGTATTCCAGAAAATTATGAGACATTTTAGTATTTATATGATCAGGAATACACTGTTTAAATCTTTCTAGTTATTAGGGCCCACCGTGTATATCGCGTCCAACCGTAGTCAACTCCCTGCCGCCTTCGCGTATCCATACTTTAAACTTATCTAACCTACTAGCAATTAGCTTCTGTATTATTCAGACATATCACTAGAAGCTAGTTATGCAATGCGTCAACGAACCTTGCACAATAGTTAACCCACCATTATCTCCTTGTTACACCTGGCCGAATTGATATGCATTTACTACGCACTCGATTAGGCATGCAATGTTTCACTGCAGACAGTGATTGTCTGCGATTGCTGCTGTTTATAATAACGTGGATAGTGTTATTGCATCGCTGGGAGTTGCATCTCAAGGGTCAGATATGTGCGGCAATTGGAACGCGCTATTTTATATTGAGATGGTATAAAATATTTTTTTTATCTTTATAATATGTGTTTTATAATTATAAAAAAAAACATGATTGAGAAATTACAGGATATTCATACATATCAGAACTGATATTAACTTGCGAATTTATTCTTAGTTATAAGTAATTACACGTATTTGATTAAGAACATTTACGAAACCAGCTTGAACACTTACATCAATGAAGGCACAATGATCAGTTACCTGATATGAAAAATTGTTAATTTAATCATGGTGGGCATGTCTTCTTACCTATTTATGCCTACTTCAACTATGTATCTATATGAGGTACCTGCTTATCGTTTAATGCCTTATGTTTCGAAAAACCAGGTCGCATTGCCACTTTTCATTGTCTCGACGAATAACCAAGACCACCACTAGGCTAAACCAAGTTGGATTTGCTTTTGTTATTACTTTTACTATATAATATATGTAGTTAATGTCTAGAATAGTATTTTAAACTAAACTAAATCCTTAAGACGTTACACGCATCTTGCCTAACGGCAGGCTTAGGCGCTGGCAACTCTCACATTCGTAGCCGCTGCCAAAGCCTACGAGCAAAGCCCATGTCGCTGCTACGCCGTAGACCCTGCCACTAATTTAATTATTTATGGGAGTGTGGTATCATTACTCAATTAATCAAATTATAATTATGTTCTGTGTGCTTTACTATTCATAAGCAAAATGTTACGAAGTAGGGTTCTAAATTCCGTAACGCTGCATTTCCACCCTTAAAGCATTTAACCAACCGGAGCGGCCATTCACATGCGTGCCCCTCTGCCGAAAATCAATGTCCAGTGGTCATAGTCATTATATGGGCTGAAGTTTATCTGACGTGGCTATTTTGACATTTCACATACATTTGACGTTCCCCTCCTCCTCCGCAAACACCCGCAAAAATCGGCAGTTTTTAATTTTTTATGTATAGAAAATGACAGACATGGCCGGTCCGGTTGATTAAATAGTACAATCCATGAGCTTTAAGAGAACCTTCGGGAAACGGCGGTGTCACACGAAGGTAATATTGCTGTTCTGCTTTTTCATGTGCCACAGTTGATTGATACCCGACGTCTCTTTCTAAAACCCGAAGGTTCTCTTTAGAACTCACGGACTGTATAAGTTACCACCAGAGATGAGCGAGGATGCGTTGCGAGTAATGTGTTTGTTAAGCAATTGTAGAGCGGCGCTGTGCGAGGTTTTTTTTTTGCGGTGGAGGGGGAGAAACTCATGTATACGACCAGGCCCGTACCTGGCCCGACTCGACTGGGAATTTCTCCCAGCCGCCTACGGACTAAACCCCCCCCCCCCCCCCCCACGTGTGTAGAATGTAAAGGTGTATATGGGTGTGCAGGTTAAGTGTGATTGGGGTGTGATGTGTTTTAAATTGTGGGACAACAGGCCCCCGCGCGCTGTGCGAGGTTAAACAAATGAAATAATTCTATTGGTTTTTAAAAACACAATACTCGCAGCGCATCCTCGCTCATCTATGGTGGAAACGCAGCCTAAGAGAATGACATTGTTGCATGTGCTTGTGTGAGTTACTTTATTTAATATCATCCAATGAGAGATACCAATGCTTTACCTACTGACGATTTTGGTACATGTCAAGGAAACAAAGTTACTAGCTATGGTGTTAGCGCCCGTAGCGTGACTATTAAGCAATGATTGTTCTCATCATCATCATCATCATTTCAGCCTTTTTATCGCCCACTGCTGAGCATAGGCCTCTCTTCGTGTACGCCACTTGTCCCGGTTCTGAGCCAACCTCATCCAAAAGTGACCCGCAACCTTCCGAACGTCGTCTACCCATCTAGCTAACGGACGCCAGGGGCTTCTTTCATCTGAAAGCGGCCACCACTCTGTCAACATTTTTGTCCACCTGTCATCACTCTGCCTAGCAACATGTCCCGCCCAGCTCCATTTTAGTTTGGTAATGACGTATCCCACGTCTTGCACCTCGGTGCGACGCCGGATCTCGACATTCCTTACTCGGTCCTGAAGCTTGATGTTGAGCATGGCGCGCTCCATGGCTCTCTGTGCCACTTGGATTTTATGCACAGTCTCCTTAGTGAGCGCCCATGTCTCGGCTCCGTAAGTCATGGTGGGCAGGACACATTGGTTGAAAAGGCGAGTTTTCAGACATTGTGGAACGCTGGCGGGTTTGAGGATGTCCGCTAGTTTGTTGAATGCCGCCCAACCTAGCTGAATTCTCCTGGAGATCTCCTTCTGTTGACGTTTTTTGTCGAAAGACAGAATATGTCCAAGATACACGTATTGGTCGACCACCTCTAGTCTTTCGTTTCCAACCTTTATAGGTGGATTCGAATTACCAGGGATGTTCGTCATAACTTTCGTCTTGGACATATTCATCTTAAGACCTATCTTCAATGAAGCATCGCACAGGTCTTGGATCATGCTTTGAAGACCTTCCAGGGTCTCGGCAAACAAAACAATGTCATCAGCAAATCTCAAGTTCTGCAATGATGAATGTAAAATGATATTGAATACTTATTTTGCTACAACTGAATAAAGTATTGTAATTGTATGTAAGTACCTCGGCCTTGCACGCGAGGCGACTATTTGGCAGCGCCATCGTGCATCGTTCCCTTCATTGTGTCAGCAATAATACTTATTGTACCAATTACACTGACCTACCTGAACTCTGTATTGCACAATTGGACGGATTTGAATCCTGTGCTTTATACATAGTGGAATAATCCAGAATAATCCAAATCCAGGAAAAACTTGCGCTTCGTCATGTCTTCAGCATTTTCCTGTATTGTAGCTAACATTTTCCTGAACTTCGCAATGCATGTAGCTTTTACAGATTCTTGGTTTTTGTTAGATTGTAGGTACTAAAGATTTCTATTAAGTTGAGCGCTCTGCTGTGTTTCTCATTCAACCAGCATTTCCAAGGGGTAGACGCACCGAGTGCAGCCCGCGGTCTTTCCTTTTCGTCGTCGAGCCGAGGCAGCCGCTTCGAGGTACTCCTATGGCAGCCCCGTGTGCCTCGCTTCGCCGACATACTGCACCCTGCCGTTTAATTTGCCCGTCACTCCGTCTAGTTTTGCAGTTGACAATCAAACTTTGTTACGTAACTCCGGTGTCCGGTTACTTGTTTAGTTACGATTGAGGTGTATCACTGTACAAGAGAGTGCCACGAGTGAAAGGTGCCTTCTAATTATTAAACTTTGCCGACGTTCGTTATACTCTTCGTCGTATTTATTCCCAACTTATCCTTTGGAAATCCAATTATTCGCTTGTTACTAATGATTTCTATTAGCACTACGCATTTTTGTTTATTAAATTTTGTTTTTATTTAAAACAATTTTAACCAAACATTTCAATAAAGGTACGAGGAGAAACGAGAAATACACTTAGGAAGGTATGGAACTTAAAGAATAGTCACTTGAGAGCAATTTAAGAGCCCGAACTACTTCCTCGAGCGCATTGAAGGTGTTTGGTTTAGCTCGAACATCTGCATAGGGGAGAGTTGTTTACCGTCTCCGTCGCTCTCAAGACAATTTATTTGAAAGGTGTCGCGGCGCAATCCACTCTGCGACCACTGCCGATACAAATAGTTCGTTGTACACGCAAATCACACCAGGAAAACCCGACCTGTTTGCCTAACAGGACTTTTAGCGACTACCTACCCATGTTTTTATATACATTGGGTGCCAGCTCTTATAATCTACCTATACCTATACATTACACAAATCAAAATATTGCGGTTCGGCAGTTAATCTAGTGTAGTGTAATGCATTTCGTTTTAACGCAGAACTAGTTTGATTGTGTTTACTGAACCGTTCAGCGAGTGCCACAATAACGGAAGTATAATTGGCAGAGTACTTTATACAGAGCCAACAGAAGTAAGTTGTACCTACATACATTTCTAAGGGTCGGTGCAATTTCAAATTTCCTCATAAAACGAACTTTATAATTCAAACAGAAGAACGAGTTCATTTTAATATATTTCCTATTAGGGTAATGTGCATTGAAGCATCTAAAATCGATAAAAGATTAATATAACTTTCTAAATAGGTACAAATAAAGTTGGGAACCAATCAATTGTCCCATTGGATTCCGGCTTTCATAGAATCCGGCAAGTTATGGGCGCTGTCGAATTATATCGACAAAGGAGGCCGAATCAAAACGCTCTCTCGGGAGATATGATACGTCGAATAATTCGGTTACTCGCGCCGAAATTCCTAATTACAAGAGATGGGGAAATGACGGAAAATTACTTTAAATCGCGGGTTATCTAAGCTCTTAGTCTTATTATTTCGTAGACGAAGCGCGACGACTTTGAAATTTACTTAATTATGTTATAAAGATACTGATCTGAATGAAGTGGGCTCGCCGAGAGGCGAGGGCCCGCGACAGACGTTAGCGATCTCGTCGCGGCTTCAACTTACATTTTGTATAAGGGCCGCAGTTATCTCCCGCGGCTCGTTTTATTGGGTGCAACGGTCGGTTTCTATTATACTTTTTGGTGATTAGTAAGATGGAGTGTCGGAGTTGTTATTGCAGAATGTTATTGGAGTCATACTTATATGGTGCAGTCTCAATCTCGTTAGCGGTAGGTGGCGCGGGACGGTCGCCGGTCGTCGCTGGCTGAAATAGAAAACTGCTGGTGATTAATTGCCAATTACTCCAACTGGCGAGCAATTCCCGCGCCCACTTGTCGCCGCGCTCGCATATTATTTTTCAATCGAGTAAATAAATCGATCATACCTCTATGTGCTCAGAGAATATCCGGGATCGTCTTTAGCAGAGCGGTACATTCTGACCATATCGGTTTTTAGGTCACTTTATTCTTCTGCAAACCTCCTTATCGTTCCTCCAAAAGTCACAAACGCTACTCAGATATCTAAAACTAAGTCATGCCATGAATTTTACTTCAGACTAGGAGTTTAAACGCCTATTTAATTGTAGAATATTCAGGCTTAGTAAAAAATATGCTTTAGATGTCATATTTGCTTAAAGCCGGTTAGATATCTTAATATTACTTAACAATAACAAAGCATGAACTTCGTTACATCCCCAATGCAAAATTGTAATTTGCCTTGATATAATTCAATATTTAGCGAGGTGTAATTGAATATTTTTCCAATTTGTCGCACGTAATGGGGCAAGATTGAGTTGACAGCCCCCACGGTGCGGCCAGCGCGTCGCCGGCGAGCCCCCAGGGTTACCATCTCCGAATTACTCGCTTATGGTTCTAAATCTTGGTTTCTATGAATTTATTACATCCTAGATACCCGTTTGTGGCGGCACTAGTCCTATTATACTTTAAACCATAAATGTGAAAGTTTAGACTTACATATAAATCCCTAATCTGCCTTACTGAAGGTGGTTTGCAGTGGTATTTAAATAAGTTCGATATTTTATGACCATATCAGTCAAAAGCAATATTTTTTAACAACCTAACATGTATTAAGACTCTAATTAAACTACAGTTATGAGTCATAAGTAGGTAATATATTCAGTGTAACATATCTCGCCGTCATTTTAAAGTGAGTTTCGTCACGAAAGCTCAAGGCGAGCTGAAAGCCCGAAGGCAGAGGCGAGGCGACACAATGACCACGATATGGGCCACATTTCACACGCACACATTACACATAATACAAGTCATCGATGCCTGTCATGTCCCCGATATAGCTGGATTACCGGCCGACTTCACTACCATATATCCCATGCCTGTCACGCGCTATGTTTGGAGTCACCGACAAAAGGGCTCATCTTTCATCGGACGATTTCCTTCGAAAAAGGTTTATGATATCCGCGGAATAATACTCAATCATTATATGTCATCGCAATTTAAATCCTCCTATTACGAGGAAAAATTACTCGGCTCATTTTGACAGGGTGGGGCATTATGAAGCCAGTACCTACGAAAGAATCTACGATTCTACGCTAAAGAAGAGGCCGCTCCTTATCAATAAGACCGGCTGTTGTTTGTTTCTACTTGTATATCGATGTCTGCAAAAGATTATATTTGTATAATGTAGTTTAAACCTTAAGGCTTGACTTAACTCTGCGTAGAGCTGAAAAATATTAATATATCATCAAAATGTTAATTTAATGCTTCATCAAATTTTATCTAAGGATATAAGGTTCTTACTTAAGTGTACCAATAAACTTATAACATCAGCAACTATAAATGGAGCATGTCATTTAACTACTGATATATAGCAATGGTAGATGCAGTACTGGTAGCCCGTTACTTATGAACCTATGTGCGATAGTACAACTTGACGTAGCGGTGACGCCGCTGTCGGCATCACGTCGACTCATTCCAACGGCGATCCGCAGTGGCATACTAATATTCTCTGCGAGCGATTCCGTGTAATTCCAGTCGGTATTCCGGCCCCGATTGTGCAACCAGCATCTTGAATATGTTATGTTACAGTAGGCAATATCAAGTATAGGTTCCTGCCTATAAGGTAAATGCCATGTAAATACCTATTTTTATAAATAAATAGGTTTTGTAATAAGGCTGACACAAATAATTTGCTCCCAAGGCAGACATGCATATCATGTTATCCTTAAATGTAAATTTAAAACTGGCACGAGCTATTTTACGTAGTGAAGTTGTAATCCTGTGCAATTCGGCTCGTAACTCCCGCAGCCGTAGGCTAAACAAACTCTGCTTATCGCGCGGCATAAATTGGCAACACGTCGTTAAGGCGACCCGCACACTGCGAGCCGCATCGGGTTTATCAGCCACCTCTCGTAAACCAGAGCTCTCTGTTATTGCGACTCCACTACGACATTTTTCCAGACTTTTTTCATATCGCAAAATTGTAGCTGATAGTACAAACCGCCACACGGTACGCAGCCGTCGAACCGCGTAAACGATTTGGCTAGTGGCGGTAAATATGTCTATTTGGCAAAGCGCGCCCGCTCAGTGCTCGTATCAACTGAAAAAGCGTGCCGCCTTGAGCGCCGCTGTAATTAGAGGCCAATCGTAAAACGAAAGGGTTGCGCCCGAAACGTCCCATCTGATAATGAGCGCGACTGGCTCGGCTCCAGCCGCCGGTCATATTAGGCGGTTCTGCCGCCGCTATCGTCACGACTTTTACACTTTTACGAGTTGTTTAGTTTACCGAGCCGGCTGTGTACGAGCGCGCGCGCTGCCAAATGCTAGTTCGCGGCTCACCGCGCTTGCGGCACCCACCACTCGCTCGCTAAATATCACCACCGCTACGTGTTAATGAGATCTACTACGTTTCAGGCTCGTTTGGCATTGCGCGGGCTCCGCGCCGCCCGCCCGTCTGATCTGCGGCAATGCCTCCAACTCATTACTTAAATATTGCACCGTTAGTCCCTTTTATTTGTTACCCAGTAATCCTGCCATTGAAGCTATACAATTTCAAGTGACTATGGCAAAAAATAGCCATTTAAGTAGCCTGGGCGGTGAACGTTTCTCTAACAGTAGTCAAATAACTGCTGGTATCCGATAACAAAAGCAGCAGAAGCGGCATTCCCGACGATATCAATTTTGTTTCAGTGGTTCTTAATTAACATGTTCTTTTCTTTCCTTTCCAGGTGAGTGAGGAAGCGAATACAAAACAGGTAGGCTTTGTGCGCCGCGCCAGCCTCGAGACAAAAAAGTATTGTAATATTCTTTTTTCGCTTTCAATTGAAACGTGGAAGAAAAATATTTGCATTTTTGTTAACGCACTGATCGATATTTGCTTGAAACTAGAACCTGAAAATTATTCGGAAACTTCACAAACTCCACTGAAACAAAAGCACTTCAGGAAGGTAAATTAAATAATATTAACATATACGCAATATTTACAAAGAAAGAAAACATGTACACTTTACTTATAAATATTTAGTAGGTACATACCTACGAGAGTGCATACAACCGCACAATAATTTATAATACCACGAACATCAAAATTTTATACAATAAGTACATCCTTTTACTCCAGACGTATAACTTTAACCGTTGTCAATGAATAACGGGTTAGTACTAGCGGATAACTACATTACTCTTCGATACCGGTACTGGATGATAAATACGCACTGACTATTTGAAAACTTGTATCTGCAGAGCATAACGCTCGAAAAATATTATGATAAGTTGATTCCTTTATGGCGGGTTCAACCAGGACGCGATGCATTCTGCATGGTTCGGTTTACTGGTACCTGCACTGCTTACATCTTAATGTTCGATAGTTTATTTTTATTAACAGGAGGGCAGAGCACCTACAGTGTGTCTATACTCTATTGTATTAAATATATTTAGCAGCATTCTGAATAGGCAAACTGACGAAATAAATTCTATTCAGTGCCTAATATTAGTCTATTTCATTCGGCACCGAATAATTAGAAGCGGTCCTGGATTATATTCATGGGTTTTTTTTTAATAGCTGATGAATTTATCCTGGTACTGGTGACATTCTTCTCAAACAGAATACATATTTTAGTTGTTCATGTGCTGTAAAACATAAAAATATATAATTTTTAGTAAGAAGTAGTAAAGATGTTTCCAGTTCTGCATATAATTGATGAGTATCGGCATGGACTAAGCTGTTGAAAAATTGGGCACACAGGTATTCTTGACTGACAGTATGGCTTGCATTACCGGATTTTCCGCATTGTCCTTACAAAAACTACCGACATTGTAAGCTCTGATTGTTAGGTACCTTATTGGAAAGTGGGCAACTTAAAAAGAAATTCCGTGATTGCTTTGAATTAGGGCCGGTTGCACCAAACTGTCTGTGAACGTAAACGTAATCGTAAAAAAAATCTTGTATGAAAGTTTGACAGTTTTCTATGGGATGACAGCGCCGTCGCCATATTTAACGTTGATGAGTTTGTTAGTTGTACGTGGTGCAACCCACCCTTAATCTCAATCTAACCAGATTTCGTTCTCGTTGTAACCACCTACATCAACACACCTCGTGCATATTAGACAAATATGACTTGTTATTCAGCACAATAGGTATGCTGTAACGTTATGTAACAAAGGGGGTACTGACGACCTTCGCGTCGACCCTTGCTGTGCTGTTGAACCGCTGTACGTTCACCTCGCGGTCAACGCCATCTCAGTTTGTTATTATGCAACTCTGTGTCGTCGGTGCAGTACCGAACGGGTAACGCAGATTATTTCCAACCCGTAAAAAATAACGATCCTTTAAAAAATGGTAAAATTTCCATATAGGTACATAGATACGTCAATTTGTATCCTTATAATTTATTTATCAAAGTGCCAGGTCCGCCAGGGACTCCTTCTTGGATACGGTCGAGACTCGAGAAATATTAAAAGGAACGCACGTAGTCATGTTATAAATAATATGATTACGAGGTCAGTTGGGAGTTTAGTAAATACATACAGGTACAAATATCTTATCTGGGCGAAAACCAATAAAAATGTATAACCAGTTCAACTACGCGTAGGTATGTAAATACATCACAAGTACGACTTGTACGACTCTTTTACAAAGTTATTATTCAGTGTGTGTAACAAACACGTTCATACTTATTTCTATATAATTCATAAATCACTAGCAAATAAACTGAATAGGGCTGTCTTCCTGAATTACAATTAAAGTTATCGTTCCGACCCTCGAAAGCAAAAAATATGCAAAAATTCGCTCTTTCCGTATCTGTTGGCTTACTAACATAATTTAAAGACACCAGTCGCCAGGGTAGAGCGGTGGAGAGGGGTAAAGACAAAGAGTGCTAGCGCGGGCAAGCACCTCGGGCTTCGCCCTCTGGGGCCTTGCACCCTTGTACTAGAAGCGAAGTACCCTTTCGTATCACTCTATTTGCCGACGCGACTTGAGATAATATTCCTTTACGTAACGCTCGAGCTTGGAGAGTCCGGGAAGCTCTTAAAAATAGCGTCATTGCCAATAAAATACAACACATTTGTGTTTTGCGAACTTGTATGTGAATAACTTTAACCTTAGTTTGAAACTTTGATGGGCATTATGATTTATTTGGAAACTATAGAAATTATGAACAACAGTCAACTAGCCTAAGCTTATGTGCCTCATACCTCTATGTATATTATGTAGTTGTTCAATTAGAATATAAATTGTTTCAATTTCTACATACGCCCTATTCTAATGTCCGCTGGACAACCGGGCGTCACACTTATTTGTCATATAAGTAGTTGATACGTGATGCACTTTAGTCCGTTTACACTTTAATAAGACTATTAGGTACACGTACCTCTCATTGGCAAGCCGCTGGCAGACTGCCTCAACAGGGGGCAGCGCTACCTACATCTTTAGTTTCCCCATCACGCTTCCAATGTTATAAGGAAACTATTTTCATATCATTTCCCCTTCAATATCACTGCGACACTTTGTCATTAGACGAGTTTCCGCTCTCAAATTACAGTTTTCTTTTGAAATGCTTTTGATATTCAAACTCGGTTACATTGTGTGTATTTTAACATTTACTGAAGATTACGATATTCACCATGATTCACCTGCTGATGTATTTTATAACATCAAAGCGATTAATAACAAGCGGACCTCAAGTTTTTCAATTGAGTTGTGCATGGCTAAAATGCCAGGACAGACGCTAGAAAGCGATTAATGGCAAGCAATTATAAACCTACCTTAAATAATATATAAAAATAAATACTGTAAGCTTAGGTTAATTAGCAACAACTTTGTTGTTCTCGTTTTCAATTATATAATTTAATTTCAGTTCATTAATCTTGTGGGTTTATAATATTAAAACCAACCCGTCGGGCTGCAGGCCGACGTGTGACGCCGAGCGAGCCAAAGGCACCAGCCGCTTCCAATCCGGAAGTTATAAATTTGCTTAAACTTGTTTGAGTTCCGAATTTGCACGATGTTTGTCCGGACGTGCGGGTCCATTTAGTCCCTAAACCAACCGGCAACTTCCTACCGCCAATAACTAACAAAGATTCTGTGATAACGTTATCACGGGTTACGCTGGAGCTATTGTTATCTTCGCTTGCCGAGCAATTACCTAAAACCAACCAGTATAATAAAACCACATATCCATAAAATCTATGAGTAATTAGAGATCAATTGTCACGGGTTTGTTTGGAGCTACACGTTCGTTAAATGGGAGTGAATCAGTGCGGTGCGGCCGCCACGATGATGGGTGCCTTAATCCCTTTACCACTCGCACAACTTTCAGCAGCAAGTGACCCTCTTGTTTGTGTCTGATCAGTAACTATGCTGCGAGTATACATATTTTAAGTATCTTAATTAGTAGTTAATAAGCGAATGAAGGGACGCCGGTGGCCCCAGCTCGCACTACTGAGTTTTTCGAAACATCTGATATTTACCAGTCGCTTTTCGGTGTAGGAAAACATCGTAAGGAGGACCTAATCCCAACAAGGCCTAGTTTCCCCTCTGGGTTGGAAGGTCAGATGGCAGTCGCTTTCGTGAAAACTAGTGTCCATGTCAAAACCTGGGATTAGGTTGCCGAGCGGACCCCAAGATCTATTTACCGTGGCACGACCGGGACAAACGCTAGGAGGATGAAGAATTAGTAGTTAATGGATAATAAACTTTTTAAGTAATTGATAATTAACATTTTGTCAACTTTTTTATTTGTAACAAATGGTACCTAACAGGACATTCCTTCATACAGAGGAAAGTAGGTATTAACAAAATAATACAAGTAAATCAAATGAAGGGATTACATAAAGAGATTGGTAAAATGACTTCTCCGAAAAAATCAAATCTAATATTGCAAAGGAAAAGATGATAGTTCCCTATGGAGGAAAACCCGAACATAAAATTATAACTGAAGAAAAGTTTTATAGTAACGCTTTAGTGAGTTGATCTAGGATTAACGTTCAAAAGGTAGTTGATGAGCTGCCGGCAAGTTCAAAGCCTCAATAGAACTCGTGTGATCCAGATTAATACCTTGGATTGCGTTTACCTTCTTTCGCTACGATGTAATAAAATTCAGCTTAAGTGCAAAAGAACTCGAAGGCAGACGCTTTTATAGAAATTCGCGTTAAAAATGCTTCTATTCATGCTAAATATTTTTTAAGAAATGATAAAAGCGCGCCCATGGCTTTTAGGTAGGAAGAAGGACAGTGTGGATTAATAAAGCATTTCCTTTGTTGGAAGAAGATAAAGTGAAGAAATAGTTTCTAATCTAATAGAACATTAAAGGATCAAGTTGACACTCGACGCGGCAGTTCATTCCGAATGTACTGAAAGTTAAGTCCGACTAGTTGCAGCGGCCGGCGGCGGAGCGCAGCGTCCGAAAACAATCCCAACTGCGTTAATCACTTATTTACGTCCGGGGGCATTCCCGCCCGGGTATTTCTAATGAACGCCGGGAATCCTGCGGAATCGTAATGAACCGTGCCGAATTTGGGTTCTGTCCACTTGCACTGTTCGTATTACCTTAATCTTCAAGCATCGTTTCTCATTGATGGATGTGAAAATACAGCCATTACCTTCCTGTGGTAAAATTATGTACTTACAAAGGTGCGATAAGTAGGAAATTTTGTCGGATAATAATAAATCGTTACAATCTAATGCCCAATACCGATAAATAAATGACGATAGGAATAACGGCAGGGTAAGTCTAACGTAGATGAAGTTACGAGTATATTCTCCCTAAACCTGCTGGTCCTGAACTGCAAGCGTATTCAAAGCGACAGACGTATTCCGTTGTTCCTGCAAGAGTGACCACAATGTGAATGAGCTCTGAGGATATTCGAGCTCAGGAGTATACGCGGCGTAGTTCACCCTGTTGAGCGTGGCTCCTCCTTTAAGCTTATGAGCAGTCTGTCGGTACCCATCTCTGCCTTGGCTTCGCGGGGTATGCTGGTTGGTTGCACCGCGGAAGGCACTGCTGCAGGAAGTAATCCCGCTTAGTTCCGCCGGATATATCTGTTGGGAAACCTGGCACTAATCCACCAGTTATTTCCGCTATCGAATGACGCGTCGTCGTTTAGAATACGTGATGTTTGTCCTTGTTTACTTTATTACTTTGCGGTATAAAGTTTACATAAAGGCACTTAACAATCTTACTTACCTATTGTTAGGAATCTTATATCGGCAACGGCTTAGAGAAACGTCGGTATAAAAAAACTATAAACTGTTAATTAAACCTGAATCTTAACGAGACCTTTTACATTTCAAACCTTCAACATGACCCTATTTATTTGATCATTTTAAAATAGATACATTAGATACATTTTACGTTTTGTATAGGTACATTCAAACTCAGTTAAACCTTGGTTTTACCTTGCAAACTATTTAAAGTAACGTTTAAATAAGATCGGAGCCCCTTCGAGTGAAAGGTCCATTGGCTGGCATTGCACTTTAATTCAAGACAAACGCTTTTAGCGTTCGACTGGGGGCTGTAAAAATAACTTGACTTGAGTTGGAAGAGTGCGGGTCAAATAGAACCGCTGTCGCAGGAGAAGGGTTATTGGATGGACAAACTGAGAGAATTTACGTAACCGCCATTGAATGCTGTTGCCAGGTTACTCCTGCATATTTTATATACATGGATAGTTTACACCAGGAGGGGTAAGGGAAATATAGTTTATTTTGTACTAAAAAAGGGAGACTACAAAAAATTTCATATACGTGGTCCCCGTACATGGGGGTTCCACTTACCCCACCTAACCTTAGCTCATTCTAAAACCACCCAATTATTTTATCATACTAACGAAAATCTGATAATATGGTACATTCTATTTATAAAATTGTATACATGCTATTTACTAGGTATAAAATGTTATCGATAGGTAAGGCGATTCAGGTGAAATTGGAAAATTAATTTGTTTTTTGTTATCTGAACCGTCGGCATACCTACTCAAGGATGTAATTTACTCCGAGTGCTATTGGCTGGCCTACCAAAATTAAGATTGTATTGTATTTCATACTACAATATAATACTGATTCAGGCCTGACACTCCATTTATACAAGTGATTTGGGTCTTGATCCGGAACCACTTTTTCTCTCTCAGTAACTGAATAAAATTAATGTATCATTATATTTTCTCAGAACCGAATCATTTTCATTTTTTCTTTTCTTCCTGTAAAACTCATTTTAAATTAAATGAATCATGGCCACCCTATGCTTTTGACATACGCTGTATGGAAAACGACAAGACGTCACATTGACTTCTGTTCGAAACGCAGGGTAGTTTTTAGACGTCTTGGGAATAGTTTTTTGTTTTTTGCTCGTTTAAAGTAGTTCAATGTGTAATATTAATAGCTAATTGTGCGGTGATGTTAAAAAAATGTGTGCAGCTAATGGAGAATTAGTCTCGAAACGCGTGTAACCACTCTGTAGTAAAACGGACGGTTATCCTGACACGTTATACTTCTGTGTGAAACGCATTTAGATTTTTTTGGGTACCCTAAATAATGTAAGTTGATGATTTCCTCCTACCCACCCACTACTACACTTTACATTCAGTATATAACGAAAAATATTGAATTTTATTAAAATTTCTAAGCATTATACGTGGCAAAACTGACATTTTGGAACATTTCGATAAAAAGCTAATCTTAAAAGTTATTTTGTAAATTAGGTGGCGAAATCATTTATTTAGTGCGGCTATCTGCCTTAATTTTAATCCGGTCCCATCTGGAAGAAAACTTGAAACTTTGCATGCACATAGCATATAACATTAGGAAAAAGAGTTGAATTGGAAACAGGTCATGCGATTGTTTCACGATTCACCAATCACCCTTTAACTATTTAATTAAACTGTAAATTCATGTGTATTTTTAGTTACCTAGATAATTTATTTGAGTGAAAAACTTATATTTGCAGTTGGTGGTCCGCTTAGCAAATAAATCTCTGCAAGTTGAGATTATGCTGAGCAATACGATACGTATAAAATTGTGTTATTTCTTGATAACAACAGATTTTTTATGGTCTTGTTTGTATAGGGAAAAAGGCAAAGATAAGTTAGCATATCACTATTCGTTTTCGTAAAATCACAAAAGCGATATTCGTATTGATAAAAGTAGTTAGTATTTTGTTGCAGCACTAATTTCTGCTTAACATCTGAAAAATAATTATTAATTTCGGTGATTAAAAAATAATTACCACCGTAATTAGGTTCATCTTTTAGTTCTGTATCCTGCCTCGTTCTCTTGTTCCACGACCCTGAAATCATACTGTATAAACCAAACTATATTTATAGTAAGTATTTTATAAGTTGCAAAAATTGGGAATAGGAGCGCTCCCTAATCTACGTAACGGAAAACCTGTGCGAATATTCATAAAGCCTAACATCGCTTCCGGCAGTTATCGCGCGCAACGAACGCCTCACCTCGCTGCCATTCCCGATGCTTACCTTACGCGATATGTCAAATAAACCAGTGTAAGTGTGACCTTAAGATCCTTAAAAAGCATTCGTATACAAACAAGACGTTGGACTGAGGCTTTACATACAAGAAGCTGTGTTAATAACAGACCTCTTTACACCCCGAACGCCTTACTATCTTAAAGATGAACAAAATTGCAAACCTTCCAACATTTTTAAAGGATATTTTTAGCTACATGTTGCGGCGCTACCAAAGTACTGTCTGATAACTTCTTTTGTTACTACGATTTGTAATCGAGTATCGTTGGGTGCACTAAACTAATTTTACTACTTACAACTGATTTGATATAGTTATTTGTTATACAAGGGGTGAAAGTTGTATTTTACGTGCGAGTGTTATTTGAAACACGAGCTAGCGAAAGGATTCTATTATTGACCACGAGCGAAGCGAGTGGTTCAAAAATAGAATCCTGAGCGTAGCGAGTGCTTTAATACACGAGACGTAAAATAACTTTCACCCGTGTATAACACAAAACTTTTCACCTCACTACAGCGAGGAAAATAAGAAAAAGGGTGCATTTTGCTCGGTTTCCCGTAATTCCTCAGGTGTTTAATACTTCTTCATCACTCGAATCACTATTTTTTAACAAAACAACCTAGAAAAACATGCGAATATTTAACGTTGATATGATGGATGAATTGAAATGAAAAGTTTTGACGTAAAAGGTTTTATTAAATGTCAGATGCGTTTTGTTCGTACGTAGACTTATTCGGCTGTCAGAACAATTTATCCGTTTTTACAAAAAGAATGAAGATTAATGTTGAATGCTGATATTTATGAATTAAAATAAAGTTGTAAGACTGTATTAAGTGTTTTTACTCGATGCAATTCATTAATTGCGATGTTAAAAATTCTGCACTTTTAACGTTTTACGTTTTGTTAGCTGTCAAATGTCACTTAAGCCACTTGTCACTTATGTCAAAACTCTTTCACCACATGTGGATAAAAAGCGATTTTCACAATAGATATTAAACAAACAAAAAGGGCTTTCCGAGCTAGTGAGGTGAAAAATTTATTAGTTTATTAGTAGGTAAATTGTACAGAATTATGAACAAGTGTGTTAACTCTTAGCTATACTTCGTTTTTTTTTTAGATTAGAAAAATCGTTCGATTGTCGTAGTGCGATTTTTGGGAAATCGATTTTCAAATTTTTGCATCTTATTGTCTTCAGCGTATCACTAATAATGGAAAAAAGTAGTATCATTTAAATTTTTCCTTGATATGGCTGAAAAAATAAAGATACATTGGCGAAATCGACCGTTATTTCTCTAATCTAAAAAAAGGTATAGTGTTGTCACGATTTTTAAAATATTGCAATACATCTGTTCTAGGTTGTAAATAAATTCCTTCCAACTTTATTTTTGTAATTATTGAATGAAGTTCATTAACTTACTATCTCTATCTATCATATAATATTTTTACACAGCAAATAACTAATTTCCCCCCCCCCCCCCCTACTAAATTCTCGTAAGAACTATATATTTACCACAAAGAATCCTATTGACATTTTTATAGCGTCTCGCGTCTGTTTTCTGTCGGAACTTAACCTAGCTATAGAAATATCGACAAAGTGGGGTGATAAATAGCAATAGAAACGAATTTAAACGGTTTGGCAGATGCAAGTCGTTTGACCAAATGTGGTCGATATTTTATGATGCAAGCGTTTATGGAATGAGGGCGATAGGAGGAAAGAAATTAGTTGGAAATGCTCCAACATATATAAGTAGTTTTATGATTGAACTATGAGTTAAGTAGTTTCATATATTAAGTATGAGAAGGTAGATCTAATTGCTAATATGATTTTTACTAGTCAGATGATCATATGTTCAACTAATTATAAGAATTCTTATTTAACAGAATTTACATTTTTGAACTTCCAACCTATTTATATCATACAGATAAATACTTAAACAGGCACCTACGTACAATAGCCATAATTCAATAATATTCTCTGAATCTTTGAAAAAATAAGACAAATATTATTGCAAATTGAGTATGAATTTATGTTGGTTTACTCCGTTAAAGTCATTCATATATACCTATCAGTATCATTATCATTATTATACATATAGGTATTATCAGTAACTATAAAAGTGTTTTCATTAATTAAAAATTTGATCTTAAATAGCCAAATGAAAGTGGTAATGTACTTGTAACGGTATGTGAGCAAGCCGCGGCAGCAATTTCTAGTTTCCAATTACATGTCTTTTAGTTTAGCCAACTAATATAAAAGTTCCCCGCGTGTATCTAAGTACTTCTTCAATGCACCCTGCAGGGCTTGTAATTTGAAACTTTCATGGCTATAAAGACTTCATACCTAGAGCGGTTTAATATTTTTGTTAGAGTACCCTAATGTGCTTCTATAATAGTATACGCGCATATTTTGAGTACCGTAAAACTACACAACTATAGTCCAGTACTGCAACTATCCTCCAGTCCAGTCCTCCAAAACACTCGCGTATTTACTCTAGGTCCTTCACTGCTTATGCAGTTAAATTGTGGAATGAGTTGCCAGTTGATGTAAGAAAGTCGCAGTCTGTCGCCTCACTCAAGGAGAAGCTGAAAAAGTTGTGGCTAGTAGACTCTTAATTTTTTTGCGAATTGAATACTTTAATATATATATGTATATATTTATCTATTTATTTATGTACGTGGTATGTTTATATTAGTATAGTAATATATATTATAATATGTATATACTTAGTTTAAGAGTATTTGTGTGGTACATGTATGTACCGATATATGTATTTATTAGTGTTTAGGTACCTAAAGCTTTTTGTGTTTCCAAACTTTTTATTGTTCTTTTGTGCATAGTTTGTCTTTCACCATTTAGTATTTAATCCTTTCTCATTCTCTCAGGGGTTGGCTGGAAGAGATCCCTTTTAGGGATAAGCTCGCCTTTGTGCATACCTTTTGAATTTTTTTATTTTATTGTTGTAATATTGTTAAACTTGTTTATGTGCAATAAAGTGATATATACATGTACATACTATGGTCCACAGTTTCAATACGTAATCTAAATATCAATCCCAGTCTTCTCTTCCTTCCTAGTTTTATTTTTTTAAATTATTCATTTATGAACCTTTTTTTAAAATTAAACGCATCATTCAAATAAAAGTAACACCTAATCGTAGATATTCGCGTCAGTTTTGGACCATAGTTGAGAGCTTTTGGACTATAGTTGTGTAGTTTTACGGTATGTTTATCAAACATATTTTTGATTTTGTTAAACCCCCGACAATGTACTTCAAAAATGTACTTAAATGTGCTTGAATGTACAGCAAAAATGTTACTGACAAATATAAATATTTAGCTTACGCTAAGTAGTTAATCTTGCCCGGGCTATTATATATATTCTTTATAGGTATCTATTAATAAATTAAAGTCAAGTTTAAAAGTTAGTATTTATAACCTAAGACGATAGCTTTTGTTCGAATGAAATTTTGTTCGTTCGTTAAAATGTGTGATTTTAATTGAATACTCCTTGTTTTGGATAGAAAATCATTTTATTCCGCCGACGTGTCAGCGTTGTTATCCGAGCCTCGTGTCGCGCGTGTGCGTAGCATTTATTAAACGACTAACAACATTTTCGTGCCGGATTTTTCAGCCATATCGGGTTATCAGGGTAAAAATCTCGATATCCGGCCAACCCGTTTCCCACACAACACAGGTATGAATAGCCTAGTGCTAACGCTGATCGCCGATGCAATCATGCCACTGAAAAATCGTTTCAATTTGGTAGCTGAGCTCGCGAGGAAAATGCTCGCACGTAGCGAGAATGCCTTTATCGTCATAACAACGTTACTCTCGACTTAATTCTGCCTCGAGCGCTCGAACGCCGCTGCTGCGGCTACCGGCCAGATTTGCTCATTTCTCTGCCCAACGCGATTATGCGAATTCTGCCCTGGACAAAGATTTTATCGATTATTACGTAGATATTTTATCCACCCATACCAAAAGGAATCTCAAAGTTAGCTCAATGAAAGTTAAGAACTACTTTGTGAAGGTACAGGGTTTTTCACGTTCTTTAGGTTCCAAGAAAGTTATGATACGAGCCGGAATTCAAACCCTACAAAAAGCTCCTCGCCTTTAAAGTCGCATGCATAAACCAGCATTAAACCACTCCTAATACTAATAAACCTCTCAATTATCTATGTCCTTAATCGGCTAGGACTGCAAGTGCAATCATCACAAACTCTATAAACGTGCCTAAGTGAACAGCGTTTGATCCGTATGTATGTACACAAGGCGATAGAGGCGTTGTCTGGAAATCCTCTCAAATCCCCCAGGAGCATCAATGCTTCCTCACAATGGAGCACGTGAGATCCGCCGGCCGACAGCCGACATTCAAAGGAGCTATTATCGGAGGAGCAGCGATAAAGGTCAATTAGGATTCGACGTAGGTACGTCTTGGACTCGCGGCTCGTCGACTGTCTTAATGCTTAAGTTTGTTAGTCATATCGTCTTGTTATTGAAGTATATTTTAACGTTTAAAACCCATACAAATTAACAATTATGGTTACTTACAGTTAATTAAATTTCATAGTGAAATATGGAATTTCACATTTCATACAACTCTCCACGAGCGTAATCGATTAAAAACCATCAATAAAGGAGAATGGGCATTTTTGTATGGGGAGTGTACCATGGATGTATACCGTTGAGACGTATCTCGTTTTAAAGGTCTTAATCAGAGAATTATTATTTTGCATGACACCAACATTGGATATCGTGCAGGGACCGAGATATTAAACAAAAAAGAACGAACATATAAAGGGCATTTTTTCAAAATATACGTTATGTGATCAATTACAGTTAATTAACGTATAAAACCGCTATATTTTGGTCCCTGCACGCGTTAGAGCGCAAGTATCATTTACAAAAACTAGCTGATAAAAATACCTTTCAGCTGCTATATATGATTTCTGTATACACCTTAGCTTCGCTATGCTACAGGTGTTTGTACATATTAGCAAATGTTCCATCTACTAATTCCAGCCCTGTACGTCTTTTGCCGATGGTGGTGGCAAACAAACGTGAAGCATTTCTCATATTCTTTCGTATAAAATACGCTACAATTGATTACAGAACGGATATGTTATAAATTAACCGTTTATAAGTGCAACCTTTTTTTTTAAATAGCTCGGTCCCTGCACGCCATCCAATGTTGGCGTCATACAATTAAATAATTCACTAGTTAAGACCTTTCGAATGAGATATGTCTCAATCGTATACACTCATGGTACAAAATGCCCATTCTTCTTTCTTTGTAGGTGTAATAAATAAATCTCGCACACGTTATAAGTAGGAGTGTCGGCTACATAGTATGTATGGTGCCCGTTACTACAACGGAAAATCTTAGGTAACAGTGACTTCGTAAATAAAGAACTACCCCGTCATTTATGCTAGGCACACAACATCTATCAGAAACTAACTTCAACCTCTTGAACCTCTCTATCACACGGAAACTTTCTTGACTGACGCGTCTCACGCGTCGTAATAGACTTGCGGTCTTCAAATGCACGGGAAGTTTTAAATCCTTTTACCAAACCGAAGCAGACTGTCGTTGGAATGCCGGCCGAGCATCAACGGGTATTGCCCGTTTAACTGCGTCCCCCTACATTTTATTCGACGGAACTATTGTATGAAAGTATTAGACATTCGTCTTATGGGTTCTGAGGCGAGGGCATGAGAGTAAAGGCGTCTGAGGCGTGATGCGGGCGCGGGCTCAAAGCAGTGCATTATTGCAGGAGACGTGATAAAGGTCAATCGGTTTGAGTGATATTATTATACGGGTCAGTAAGTTATTATATTGTCAATGCAATGTTTACGGTACCTAAGACTACACTGAGAGAAAAAACAACCAGAATTCACGTTCGTTCAACCAAACTCTCATTTTAAAATAGCGCCTACAAGCTCTTTGGTTAAAACTACAAGTTCGATTTTGTTAAGTTTAATTAGTCCATTCTACAAGTTACTTGTTATTTTAGTTTAAGTGTTATTTAAATCAACAACTCGATTATATAAAACCAACATGGCACATATTGTTTTAAACATATATTTGGCTGATTCAATCCTAATCTTCTAACAAGTTTAACCTTGTTGTTCTTACAAATTCGACTTGTATTAACAATATTGGTGATCGATTCCGTTTACTAAAATACTTTAGTTTCAAACTGATAAACACGCAACAAGTCGAATTTGTTGGACTCACAAAGCAAATTTCTCTCAGTGTAGTATCTAAAGAAGTTCTTGAAAGTTCAAGAACAATTCACATCCAAATAAACTAAACTAAGTAGAAGAACCATGAAAATAATGAAAAAGGCATTAAGTAGATTTCTATGATGAAGTACATAGGTAGGTACATGTTTTATATTTTTTACTAACACTACTTGGAAAACTATAAATAACCTATCAATGTAAAGTTTCTAGTACTCGATAAGGTAATGCCTAATAGTTGACACCCTACTGCTGCTGTCACCGTTATTTTTAAGACTAAGTTTAAAGATGACAAGTACTGGGACAATGTCTGGCTCTAGGACTAGGACGTTTACCTTACCTAGTCTAATGATTAACAGCTTTTTAATAAATTGTTTTGTTCGAAAATACCTACCTAAACACTATATTCTAGAAAATGCTTATTCATTATGTTGATACATGTAAAATCTAAGATGTAATGTAGCGTACGAACGTTATTTTAATGGTTCGCTGACAGATTATTTCAGAAAATTAAATTTTAGCTCGTTGGACACAGACCATAAAGCTCGTGCTTACAAATCTCTTTGTTACGACATCGTAACGAGATTATGTCCGTTTCGTTGTGAAGACATCCCGTGATGTCGTGACATCGCATGTTTTATTATTTCGCGCTATAAACGCAATGCCCATCCGCCCCGTTGCTAAATTATGCAGAAACGTTTTAATGTATCGGACTCGCATTGCGATGGTTTACGACCGACTATGATGAAACTTATTTATTGGAAATAAAGATTTCATTAACTCATGCGGACGTCACTGTGCCGTACCTACGTGCTACTATAAGCACTTTTACCAATGATAACTATAAAGCAGACTTCGAGATCACACAGGTTATTAATTGAGGCAGATTTCTACTTTGCTTTTTTCTCGTTATATTGAGAGCTAGTAGGTAGTCGCTTCAGCGACTTGACCCAGCGCCATTACAATGGGCGTACAGCGAGTCACGTGCTCACGTGGCGGGCGGGCGCGGCACAGCGCTCACGTTGACCAACAACCCCCAACTCACGTTGTATGCTTTCATCTACCAACAAACTCGTTCAAACCGTCTTGACAAAGTGCCTGGAAGTTCACCCAAAAACTCCATAAACTTCTGTAGAGACCGCCGGCACGTGAATCAAGAATACTTACAGTTACTTAAAAGGAAGTCACAACATTGCTGACCTTATTTTCTTGAAATAAACAGTTGAAACTTTTCAGGCTTCATGAGTACTTCTAAAGGCACTTATATTAAATTAATGGGTACCTATTTCGTATTTAAATAACGTTCTTAAGTGCACTTACGTTTATTATCATTTTTATGACAGGCCGTCGGTGGATATGAATATCATTATCAAGCATGCGATGCGGACAGCATGCGTGGACATGATTATCAGACAATCAGTGTAATGGGGTGTAAGGTAGGCATACATCGAGGCTGCGCTTGAAGGACGCTGTCGACCAAGTGGGCGGTCGGCTGTCAATGCCCTATTGTGCGGACATCTACTGTCATATTTACACCCTACCCCATACACTGCAATAAATTTAAACGAAAAGCATTATCGTTCGCAACGTTGTAATACTTACTACAAAAAGCCTGTTTATCGACTCCCGGCAGTCATTATTTCACGTTGACAAAACAACATTGAAATGTGGTTGCAAATTTCATCCAAGGCTTGCAATTAACAGTGCGCTGATATAGTGCCGCGGACGGCGAACCATGTTAATATGGCAATAATAAATTTGGAGCGGTTTCATCCGCCAACGGGATGTCCTGGGGCCCAGCCTATTAAAAACGCTGAATTATATTCCCTTTATCGTTTTATCAAGTGTTAATTGTACTGCGTGCCCTTGTGGCATAATGAAAGAGCCTTACAAAATATCAATAATAGATAATTACATGTTAATAATGAGCTTTAACCTTTTTTGTTCCCAAGTTCCCAGATACATGTTCTTGCAATTAGTACTTATGCATGTGCGATATATCATTGAACAGATTGAATGCAATACCAGCATCACCGACAATAACTATCTGTTCGCGGCTAGTTGGGTTTATATTTAGTTGGCGGATACCATATCATTTATCGATATCGTCCAATTTTCACTGACACCAAATATGCCATAATATAAAGAATGGTAGAAACTGTCCAATTATATTTCTCGATAAAGTTAATTCATAATTTAATATATATTAAGTTATAGCGAAATAAAATAGGATAATTTGTACCTATGTGTAAAATAATGGCAGGTACCATACCTAAACCTAATTAGGCTTGTATGTCATCCTGTATACCTAAAAATTTTTTTTCTACTTCGTTACTTTCATTCAGTTACCAGAATACCATGTCCACCTATGAAAAATAGTAACCATAGGGACCCTTATCTTTGCATATCAAGATCGAAGGAGCTCTTGATTCATAAAATTTTCCACTGAAGAAAATATGTTGTGTATACAACTTTAAATAACATGGCCCGATTTAATTTGACTTTTTCTTTCTATACACAAAATTGCAATACCCTAGGAATATGAATACTCTTATAAGCTAGGGGTATACTCTTATAAGCTAGCCGGCGGGCACATCTGTGCGTATATCCCTAGCTATTGACATGGAGAATACTTTCAAGTACTCTTAGCTAAATAGTGTATCCATCTGCACTAGATTCGTAATTAAAATTGCGTGCAGACCTAATGAGCTCGCTGTGTACATGACAACGCATAAATCCCGTGTAATAAACGCAGCCAGCGTTAAATAGCGCCGAGTCACTCAAATTGTCCACAATGCGATTATTCCATTACTCGGAGGCCGGCGACCGCAGCTCCGTGCGGGCACGTGCCGTGCTTTACCGAAGTTGTGGCTAACATCTACGCTGCGTAGCGCAATGCTGACCTTTGATTAGTGAGCTGGCTTTATGTAAACCGATCAGCTTTGTAAACATTGTTATTCAACGTACGGTGCTGAGCTTAGGGAAGATTTTTTGTACTGACCTGGTTTATGGTTACGTATCCTGAATATCACTGTTATAATCAAAATTATGTGTAATCTCCGCCGTTAATTGTAATGGTATACCTACCTATACATATACATAGGTAGTATAGTTTGTATGTTAGAGCGAAAGTTTGGCACTTAATTTGAAGTGAGATTTCTAAGTGACTTGCCGTAAGTTTACAGGTATCTCTTTTACCAAGGTAGGTTCACTTATTCTACCTATATTTTAATTTATACCAACTTGTACCTTTAGTTACTTGTTGTTGAAATACAAAAATTAACTTCATTTCTAAAAACTTCATATTGCGGTATACATTAATTTAAAACGTGACTTGTATAAGTATCCAATGAAATCCGAGGTGCTTGCCTACTTTTGAAATGGGATTATAAAGATATAAAACAGCGCCTGGAACTGAAAATGTTCCCGCAACTACAAGTTTCCAAGCTCGCCTTCGCCGTCGCTTTCAATAAATGTATTTTACAAATCTTTACTTGACGGTAACGGAGTAAAACAATGGAACTGTGTAAGCTGACATGTAACGACAATCTTTTGAACTAATAAATTTATAAAACGTCGGGATGTAATTTAAATTCAGTATACGCGATATAATCCGTTCAAAGTTGTTTTATTTCATAATAAATTTATATTTATTAGAAAATTAGTCACTTTGCGTAGTAGGTAGCTATAGGTAAGTTCTTAATTAATGCGACGGGCTGTCTATTTGCAAAATGCTTAAATAAAATTTCCTTACCCAGATTCAAAACAGCTTTATTGTGGCCCTACACTTACTTCCAACTAGGCTAAAGTGGTATTTAGACCATAACTAAACAAGTGTGTCTCCCTTGTCCCCAGCCTGTCGTCGACGCGTCGCCCAGCCGCGCTGAGCGCGTACGGCACGCGCAGTGTCCTGGCGCGCGCCCTCGACGTGTGGGAGCAGGCCTCGCGGCTCACCTTCACGGAGATCAACTCGGACGAGGCTGACATCGTCGTGTCTTTTGCTAGGTAAGTGTTCTCTTATTTTATTTACAGAGATTACCAAGCAACTGTGAAGTTTAAGGGAGAGTCTTAGTTGAATACCGACAAAGTGTTGAATTAAATAGATATAAAATAAATCACTGTAATGAATACAAGAATAAGCAACAACCTAACCGTGCGTAAAAAGGAGCAACGATCACGACCAGTTCCGTTCTCCAATGGCTTTGATAGTGCCTTTAAAATTGTAGAGTGCAAGAGCAACATTTAGATAAAATCATAAAAGTTCAGTAACAATGGTCCCCACTTACTTAATATGTTAACTACTTCATACAATGATAACGAACCTAATTAAACCAGATTTTTGAAATCTAGCAAAAATAAGCTTAAATAGCGAATGCATCTAGTTAATAAACCTACAGTTGTCCATTTTTAAAAATTCGTTGTTCAAATATTACACCCGTCCGATGCGATATTATTTATTTATTTATTTATTTAATCTTTATTGCACAAAAGAAAATCTTATAGTACAAAAGGCGAACTTAATGCCAAGAGGCATTCTCTACCAGTCAACCTTAAGGCAAAGCAGAGAAGTTGTGATTATAATAAGTATTATGAGTTATCCAACTGGGACCATACTCAAACGTAAACAATAACACTTCGGTTCAATCAATGTTCGTAATACGTCATTTAATGCGGTAGAGTGACCATGATTAAATTACAGATCAGAGCGAGCAGAAAGTGGTCGGCCGCTCCGACTGCCTGATGCGATAGTGCACTGCATATCTAATAAACCGCAGTAGATTTGTATTGAATAATACCATTACAGTGCTATAGCTTCGATTATTTATACGACTAGGAAATAATAAAGAAAATTACGGGACAATCTATCAACTTTCATTTCAGCCTTGGCCTCACCTGTATTCAATAATGCAGTATAGCCAGTTAGAAATCCGTGAAGCAAGTTGTGTCTTTCCATTCGCAAAAAGATAATTATCGACAAAAAAGCACTTTTTATTACTTATTAAATGTATTTTTTTTAATAGAACTTTTAACTGACTAGGTTCGACGAGTTAAAATAGCTTAAAGATTTAAAGCAATATTCTAAACATTAAAAAAATATATATTAAAAAATGTGCTTTTTTGTCGATAATAGAAGTAATTCATCACTATTATTGACCAAGTCAATTCTTATTAATGTTACGTAAATCGTAGTAAAAAAAACCAATGCATAGCAACCAATCTACATCACATAGGTAATCGATTCGAATCCTAAACGGATAGTAACAACTTGCAGATCGTTACCGGTATCGTGCTGAAAGGATTAGGCTAAAGATGTATCAATGGACCCCGTAATTGGATACACCTCGTGTCCGAAGCTTAAGAGGCAGATTATGCCGGCCCCCGGCACCAGATGGAGCTCCTGTTAAAATTTGGACGGTGACGCATCATTTTCAATTCAGTGCGTGGGATGTTTCGCTCGGCACTCCATTCAGTTTCATTGAAATGTACGTGACTCGCTAAATTCGCGTTAGGTCTTATCTGTTTGGTTAAATGATATAAAAACGTGCACGTGTAAAATAAATAATTATTAAAATAGGATTACAAATTAAAAACAGTTAAAATTAGGTACGCACCTTGTGTAAACATCGTATTTTTTTAGTATTGTTAAGTGGGACAAATAATACGCTCAAATAAGGTGGTATTTTTTTAAGATATCGGAATCTCACTAAGGACCAGGGCTCGGAAACCGGTTTTTTTTTCGTTCTTTCGTTACTGTTTCATATTTAATCGAGCAATCCTATAAAATGAAGTGAAAACCCTAAATACAACATCGGGTTTTACATAAAAACCATAAAATAATTAAATATATTGGGTTATTTCGGGGTATTTTGCTTTAACTGGTTACGAGCCCTGCTAAGGAGTTCTACCTACAATACGACCATCCATCCTACCATCTACTACCATCGCTTCACTTTGTGTGAATATTTATATAAGAAGTGACCCGTTTTCGTTGTCCTTGAGTATAGTTCAAAAGTGTCAAGTTAGGTAACTTTGAACTATAACTCACATTACTTCTTTATATTTAAGTAAGTGAAATCCTGAGTTTCAAGTAGATACTTAATTATCTTATCTGCTTTGCACAAATATTATCGAACTAAGTAATATTGTATTGTAATACAGTTAGTTACGATAGTAAAATGGCGCGATTGGAGCTGGTCCGCGTGTTCGCTAAGCCCTGACAAATGACGAAGCGTCCCCGACAGCGGTCGCATATCGAATGAGCGGCGGACAAAGTTTCGCTTATTAAATCGCCGTAGACGACGATATGAGAAAGTCGAGCGACAAAAAGCGCCGCGCGGACATATTGCGGCCGTCATATTGCGGGCAGTTTCAAAACTTGCAGCGCTAACTTCACTGTGGTCTTGCATATTTTTCCTTTTTCTGCGGTATCGAAAACGTGCACGCGCTGAGTAAGGTATATTACTATTAGTAAGCGTTAAATTGATTAATTAGAATTCCTTCACCTAAAAACTATTCGTACATGCCTATTAAATTCAATGGGGTAATTGTACACAATTTTTAATTTATGTACAATATCGCTGTTTTAGCGCAATGTTCAACGCACCTAGGTAATATTGCTGAAAAGTAACATTAAGAACAGCTGGAACAAAATGGGTACAAAGAGCACAAGACAGACTCAAGTGGCAAAAATTTAAGGAGGCCTACATCTACAAGATTGAAAAAGGCTAAGAAGAAGAAGAACATTCAAAAAAAAATTAAATCGGATTCATCATCATCCCGCTAGCGTTTGTTCCGGCCTTTTCCACGGCTCATATTAAGCCTGGGGTCCCCTTGGCAGCTCAATTCCATGAATTGGCGTAGGCTCGAGTTTTTACGAATGCGAAATAATAAAATCACGTTGAAAACGCAAAAATAAATAAATAACTATAAAAATAATTATGAAGCGCTAACTTTTTTCCCTTTAAACTCTTTTTTCCTTTGTAAATGTTAATTGGCGTTTTCTATTGCCTCGGAAACCGTAGTAACGCCGCTACGCACGGGGCGCAGGTGCTACGCCACGTAGCTCCCGTAGCAACATTCACTCTGTCACAATATCCGTACCAATCACTACCCAATAAAAATGTAAAGCGATTTGGATTATTGCACTAATATTATTTGTCGTTGATTTGATTTTAATTTGGCATTGAACAATATATGATTTGTGACGCTTGGCTATTCCTGTTCATGTCGAACTATCAAAAGGAAATTCCTTAAAGTCAAATACTCTTAATATACGGCAAACGTACTATAAGTGCGGTTGTTAAAATTACAATTCCATAAAACACCGCATACACAGCTCGAAGTAGTTTATATTTATTTAATCGTTTTATAGACTACACAGTAGTGTGCTACATATTTATTTTCAGTGCAGAAGGTATTCTGAAAATTAGAAATGTAGGGGTATATTAAAATATTAGACATTTATCCATCGATCCCAGTGTTACAAACGTGCAAGCGATTCTCAAAAATTAAGGTTCTACGACATTGTTAAGAGGGTTTTGATACGTTCGCATAAACCGCGGACACGTGGATTATCGTCTCCATAGATTATTGATGTCGGCGCGTAAATGCGACGCTTTACCTGTCGCGGATTTTACGAAGCCGTCAACTTATACTACACACTATAAAACTCTTCCGCGTACGATATTCACGAGTTTCCGATAGCTACTCAGATATGTACCCTGCTTGGTACTTAGTTTGCGCTCTCACATTTATTTGGTGGGTAGCATTTGGCACAAATACATAGCATATTCATATAATTTGATATAACATAATTTGTTATAAATTTAGTCGAGATTGGAGCCGTAAAAGTGGATGGTTTTTAAGAATACAGTAATTGTAAGGGAGCCCACCAACTATCAGTCCGCCAGACGATATTGGCCTTTCAGTTAGAACAAAAATTTGACAGCTCCGAACAACTGACAGACCAATATGGTCAGGCCGACTAATAGTGGGTGGGCCCCATAACATATGTTGTTATATTGCACCACCATTCGGGATGCACAAGTAACAGTAACATTTTAATAGCACGATAATATATTTGAAACGAACTGAATTTAATCGAACTAAATTGATAGATGTAAAACAATTATTTAACAAGGTGTTATATCAGTTTCGGCCGCATTACATCCGTACAGCGGTCCATCATCGCTGCATCCGCGGATCGCGCCGACGCAGCGCGCGACCATTATAATGCGTCTGCGAGATTTATTACTCTCATAAACTGTAATATTACCCAAGTAATAAAGGATACGTACAACTTAACTGCGTTCTCCAACTCGCTGGTGATATAAGTGCAATTACTGCTATAGCGAGTAGTCGAGTACTCAGCGACTATGGCACTAAATCAAATCATGACAGTACGAGTATATGAATGTATGTATTTAGGACTGAGTTAAATTGAGACAATTTTCATGGTATATGTGTATTTAAACTTCATGCACACAAACATCTAAGATATAAAGAGCAACATTTCATCATGAAAGATATAAAGAGATTCTACTAGGTATTTAAATGTCCACGCCTACCTATTGTTGTATCCGTGAAAATAACTAACTTGCTTCATATATACCGTAGTTTTGGTCTGCGAGTCGAACGTCAACAGACGCTACATGTTCAAAACGCCTGAGTGCAACATTATTCACACCCTATCGTACCCTGATAGCATAACTTCCGCACAAAACTCGATGTATAACCGGTTTGCTCGGATAATATGGCGTGAATTATACACAGACTGCTCTTTTCGTTGTTTTGCGTCGCTAAAAATGATTAGATGGGTAGTGGAGTGCCGCGCCGGGCCCCCGGGACGCAAGTTTGATTGCTCCAGCGCCATCGGCTAACTGTTGTTTGCAGGGAAATGAATATATTACCACTCTGCCATTGTTTTCCGTCGTTGAAACTTAATGTTGTCACTTTAATAAAACCCAGTCACGTCACATTTTCACTAAGTTACTTAAATTTATGAGGACGATGAGGTATAAAAACAAATAATAATCACACCTTTGACTACGTAACGGAGTACTTATAAATGTTATCACTTTCACTCACTATGTTAATACTCGCATCTCTTTTGTACTTCCGCATTTTTTAAAGCGTGAGCTTTGACCGTATTTGAAGTCTGTACCTACCTAATGTGCCCATACTTGTTGTTGTGTGTAACACGCGTGTTTTGTTTATTTTTGCAGAGGCCAGCATGGCGACGCATACGCATTCGACGGGCGCGGCTCGATCCTTGCGCACGCGTTCTTTCCGGGCACTGGGCACGGTGGCGACGCGCACTTCGACGACGACGAGCTGTGGCTGCTGCAGCCTAAAAACGAGGACGAGGAAGGTAAATATTTACGCAAAAGAACCAAATCTAACCATAATCCGTATATTTACAGCCTGACAAAGGCCTTTCCCAGTAAAACTTTAGGTGCTTTCGCGCCCTTACCTTAAGAACAGGTATCTACCTGAACTACAGATTACGTAGGTATATAATAGTCTCAACGATCTATACTACATGGCAACTATTGCCTACTATATCAACAGTAAAAAAATCGCTAACTCATTTAACAATTGTTTAAGAGAAAACAACACGCCCTTAAACCGAATAAAAGATAAAAAAACAGGCACAGCAAGCTACTACGAAAGTTTTACTTAATTAGAATTGCGCCGGAATAATAGTAGTTCCATGAAAAGTTAACGCATTGTAACGTTCGAAAATGAGAATGTCGCGGTCAGCTATGTTTGACATGCAAATGGCGGGGCGGGGCGCCGAGCGCTAGTTCGCACCTTCACGTTTACACAATACTAAAGCCTAGCTTAAATACGACAATATGAATAGACTCCAGAGGTACATACTTAGGTCGCGTTTCATCCAAACATTATGCAAAGTGGCTGTGGTTCTACATGGGCCAAGTCAAAGTCGCTTCCACCGTGAAAATGGCATAAATAATGCCTATATAGGAACCTACGTACTTTTTTCTCCTTTATGTTGTCATTGACTGATTATAAATTATAATACATTTTACTCCGAGCTCAGTATTGAACAAGTTTCAGCCACGGGGAATACCTTGAAACAGCATAAATCGATACTCTATTACTAGTTTTCTCATCTATTTCACCGTTACACGCCATACTGATTCGAACCAGACCTCAGCGAAGTGTGTAGGTATGTACAATCAACGGCAAAAATATGTTTACACGTTTGTACTTATCTCCTTTGTAATGAGGTTCAAAATGTATACATAATGTTGGCGTTGACTGTTCCTATGTTGAAGGTTGAAGGTAGAGCGCTTTCCTAGGTACAGTCGACGTCAAACATATGTTTACACTTTTGCACCTTACTCTTTGTAAGTAATACGGTGTAAAAGTGTAAACATATCTTTGACGTCGACTGTACCTACACTGTCACAAATTACCAGCGATTGAATATAGTGACTTACTATGTGTATTATTGTTAGTGATAGTGACTCTACTGAATTAGAAAAAAATATTACGTATTTTGGGACGACGTATTCGACAGGTATTTTTTAAGCTAACCTAATTAACCTACCTCCTACCTGTGTATTAAATAGGTAGGTAAAGGTACAGAAAGGGCAGCGACAAGTTCATTTTCAAAGTAACGTAGGGTCTGTAACACTTGGCGTATGCCTACGCCCGTATTTTGAATTACTTTAGAATAGACTGTTAATTGACTGGACACTGCAAACACGGTTGGAGGCAGCGCGACCGCAGCCGCCCGAAATGCGTTCTGCGATTACCATGTGCGCGCACGCGATAATTTACCCGAACAACGGCCAAGCGCCGGATTGTGTCCGCCCGTCCATGTGGAAATATCCACCTTTGGCTCTTTGCTGAACTTGACATTTTAGCCAGACAGGTAAAGGTAATCCACGCCGATTCGAAATTTCAATAGTGTAATGCAATGCATTTTTTGCATTCGATTGAACCCTTAATCTTTTATGATTTTTCGTTCAATGTCTACGGAAGAAATGATTGATGATTTACTATTATTTGCGTAGGTAATAGAATACCTACAGACGCATATTTATACTTAGCAGCAATTAGGAGTAGGCTACCAATGAGTTTTTGATAAATTTCCGCATCAGCATCAATTATCAGAAACACCTACTTATCTACGCAATAAATCATAAGAATAAATTATTAAAATAAGTTGGTAAATGCTAAAACAATAATTTCAGGGACCTCGTTGTTTGCGGTGGCCGCCCACGAGTTCGGGCATTCGCTAGGCCTCAGCCACAGCGCCGTGAAGGGCGCGCTCATGTTCCCATGGTACCAGGGCATCCAACCCAACTTCGTGCTCCCGGCCGACGACCGGAATGGCATTCAACAGATGTATGGTGAGTGTCTTATTAAATAATGGTAAAGCAATGTATTTAAAACAGACTTACGCAATGTGTTGACAGAGTTCCACACGAATAAGTTATGTCATAGGTATTTAAAAAAATTCAAGAACACTCAACAATACTCGACACCAATGACTAGGAATCACTCGTTGTGTTATTTCTACACTTACCTAGAGTACATAGTCTACTTACAGTCATACGAGCTATGCTGTGTTATGCGCGTTGAATACTTTAAACGAGTGAATCACTCTATTGCAGGACTGGCTATACTGCGACAATAAACTTTAAACATGCCTGACTACCTAGGTACCATTAAAGTTTATAACGTCAAAGCTATTTCAGTCTGTTTTACTAACCTACTTGCTTATTTGTTTTTCTTAGGTCCAAAGGAAAAGAGGATATGGGGAAAAGTACCTAACTGGTCTCCACCTAGAAGAACTCCACCAACGACTACAACAACTACCACTACCACAACTAGAAGGCCACATCATCATCATCCCCACCACAATTGGCCTCACTACCATCCCCAAAATCCTACATACCCCACTTATTATCCCGAGAAACCCCAACGACCTTACATACCCGAGCGGCCCCATCGGAACTCTAGCGAGGAGTATCCGCAGCGCCCGCACCCGCAGCCGCGTCCGACACCCCCTCCTACCCGCCCGACGAGCTACCATCCTCGCTACCCTACCACACGACCCGAGTACCCGACCAATCCAAGACAGAACCCGACCCGACCCTATCCGAACAAGCCGGCGTACCACCCCGAGAAACCTACGGCCAAGCCGACGCCCTCCGACAAGCCCGACACATGCGACACCAGCTATGACGCCGTGGCACTTATACGAGGAGAACTCTTCATTTTCAAGAATAGGGTAAGAATTTTCATTTTTTCTATTTATTCTTAGTTCCTTGTACATATATAAAATCCCATAACATATATAAATTTACTCATCGCTCAACTCATAATCACTACTTTTGTTTTTAGTATCATTGGAGGATAGGAGCTCATGGCCGGTACAAAGAATATCCCATCGAGATTTCAAGAATGTGGACAGCATTGCCAAAAGACCTTACCCATATTGATGCAGTATACGAGAGACCAGACAAGAAAATTGCCTTCTTTATCGGTAAGTGGAAGTGGAAGGTGTACGCAAAAAAAAACGATGTAAAGTTTAGCCGTTTAAAAATGGCTAAAATGTAATGATGTGGTATACTTTTAGAATTTCATAAAAAACCCTTTCATGCCACACGCGGTAGTGTCTGAAAAAAAAATACTATACAAGAAAACACTCTGCACTCCTACGCAGGTATTTTTTTATGAACTGTGGGTCACAAAAATTGTTGGCCTCTAGCCTTTAGTATGCGTGTGCCAAACGGCTAAACTGTACATCGATTTGCGGTTTTTCTTTGAAATTGGACTCGTACAGTCCACTGTAGTCAAAAACCTTGGAAACCTTTCAAAAGTAATAATCTGTTTAATTTAAATCTTACTGTAACTTAATTCCAATGGAAATCATTTACCAAGGGGTAGTTCGCTACCTACCGATGTATGTTTTTTTTTATTAATTGAAACTCATGGTTTCAGGTAAAGAACTGTACTTGTTTGATGAAGTGAGTTTGGTTCGCGGCTATCCTAAACCTTTAACGGATCTCGGTTTGCCCGAGAGTTTGGAAAAACTGGACGCTGCGATGGTTTGGGGCCACAACGGCAAAACGTACTTCTACAGCGGCACCATGTATTGGAAGTAAGTGTGACAAAATAAAAAGTCTACTTATTCGTTAAATGACTAACACATAAGGTGCAATACTAAAGCGGATGTAACTGTTTTAGGTACGACGAAAATGACGGACGCGTGGAGCCAGACTACCCGCGGGACATGTCCATGTGGAAGGGCGTCGGCTATAACATAGACAGCGTCTTTCAGTGGAGAGATGGTAAAGAACTACATATCGTACACATTCGAACTATTTTAATTAATATTCAAATTACAAAATGACTTGCCGTAGTGATTTGAACCCACTAAATTTCCATTCTGGATTAACGATCACTAATCCAACTTTTATGTCAATAGGGAAGACCTACTTCTTCAAAGGCAAGGGCTTCTGGAAGTTCAACGACCTGCAGATGCGAGTAGAACACGAGCGGCAGTACGCATCGGCGTCCTTCTGGATGGGCTGCCCCGAGGAGCGCGTGGGGCGCCGCGCGCCGTTCCGCGCCCTGCCGGCGCCGGAGTCCACGCTGCGCTCGCCCGCGCCCGCGCCCGCCCCCGGCTCGGCTCATCGCTCCTCGCTCCTGCACTCACTGGCACCTCTACTCTCTACCCTTCTTCTACTCTATGCCAAATATATACCCTCTGCATACTGAGTGACGGTGACGTCGGTGTCGATTAGATAAATAGTCTTGATCAGGGCATAAGTACCCTATACTGATTTTTGCATTTAACGGGAATTCCCGGTTCTGTCGTTAAAATCGGTACCGTGTGTACATGCACTAGTGAGGGAGTAATTGGGTTTTATTATATCGACAACAACATATCGAAACGATGTCGGAACTGAGTTTTAGAATTAAGAATTATTAATGCGCAAAATTATGCACTGCCCGTTTTAGTATTATGACTATGACTATTTACTGTAATTACTAAACCTATTAGTATAACTCTAGTACCTATTGATGCAATTTATTATTTCTTAAAAATGTTGTATGTACATTTTGATCTCAGTAACGATTGAGTTCGGTTTGATGACATGTAAGGTATATAACACCATTCGTTTAGCTTCTGTACAGTTTGTATTGTCCTTGATGTGAACATAGATTACTTTATGTAATTATCAATCTACATATATTATTATACCTACCTAATAATAAGTTTTCATCTTTATCGTACCACATACTCACTATCTGTCTACCTAACTACTCAAATGATATCTACAGAACTGCCTTAATTAGATGTAATGCAATTTTAGGTGTATAATGTATAAAGTATTTATTGTACTCACTATTACTTCACTCTCTTAACTAATATTTGTGATTAATACATTATTGATTAAATATCTTATGCTGGTTAAAAGAGGTACACATATTCTGTAATCTGTAAAATACATTATCTAGAGTTATGTACCAATATTCGTTAACATAAGCGATAACATAGAGATAAAGTTTAAATACTGAAGTGGTGGTGTGTGGAAGTTTATGGCCTTACGGAACTGTGAAAATAAAAAGATAAATGATATTGTGGAATGATAGAAATGTTATGGATCAGGGGGCTTATGTAAGTCGTCATAGTTATCAATTGTGACATAGTCACCATATGTCCATGTGTACAAAATTATTTAATAACACAGAAGAGACATATTGTAGCCATGTCACTACTTGTTATTCAGATTTCTTGAATATAAGCCCCAACTGAGTTGAGTTGCCAATACGGGAATGGAATCTGGAACTTTGTGGAATGATTATGGTGCTTATTATAGTTAGTATTTGTACAGAATAAATTCTCTTCAGATAATAGTGTGTCATTGTGGTGTCATATTAAACTTAATGTTAATATACTGTTGCTATTTGTAATAAAGCAACAGAATAGGATATTTTTCCACAATGTTTGCATTTAAATTAATAATATAATCTTGTGCAATCAGCAGTTGCTAAATATAATAAATATATACTATTTCCCTACATAGAAATATCTACTTTAAATCTATTTGTGGACTCTTGAGTTTAAGCAGAAGAATGCGTTTTATACCTATCTTTGGTCACAAGTAATTTAATAATAACTGTGATATTTACTTAAAAAATGCCACAATTGATTGGCGATAAAAATAAATCAAACTTTTATAATCTTCTTTAAAATAACCTATATTATTATAGTTCATAATTTTATATCTTTATGTAAGTAATTTTAGGTATTATAAATAATACAATACTGTATTAAGAATAAAGAACTTTTTATGGATGTACTTTGGTAAAATTATTTAATTCTCCCATTTCCTATCAGTCACAATATAAATAGGTAGTTTTGTAGCGCCTACCTAAGTAACAACAAAAAAGCGACTCTTTAAGAATTTATGGTTAGAATATAGTATTAGAAAACCTTACCACAATCATACAACAAATAAGCTGCTTTTTTTTACAATATGTGACAGTATTCATTATTTATGGTTAACTGATCAGGTGATCAGGTCTTATAATAGTCCTGTAGCCCAACATCTTTGACTGTGTCATTAGCCGAGTCCACACCTAACAAGCCGCCTCATGATGAAATTGACTACATTTCATAGTAGGCAAGTTTGCCTTGTGAGGAAAGCCCGAGCCCTAGGTGTGGATCCGCCTATTGTGTGACACATAAGCATAATAAACAACTTTTGGTGCTAGTCATTTAAAGCTTACACAACTTCTGTCTGAAGACCTACTAAAAATTTCAATGACTATCTAATTTGGTTTTCATCAAACACCCTTGTCTAACAAAAAAAATGGCCACTCAACATTATAGTTGAACATTACTAGGGTTTCAAGTAACGACTTTTCCAAAGAAACTGCAACAGCCAATTCACAGGATTCTGTCCACATGGATGTGCAAGCTTGAAGTATGTATAGTTTGGCATAATATTACCTGACCTATCCAAATGAAAAATCAGAGATTGTAACGTACTAATTTATTTATAAACATGCCAAATACCTTACTATACAAGCAGTCTTTAGAGTTATTTCGCTTTTTCCTTGATTTGTGCATCTTCATCCTGAAAGCCCAATTTCGACCAGTCTTCTTTAGCCATCAAGCCGTTGTCCATTCTGCAAGCAAGGTAGTCCTTCGCCTCTTCTCGACAGAGAGTGTTTTTGCTGTTGTTGCTATACAAGCATCTCATGTACTTCATCATAGTTTTTTTGCATGCTCCTTCGTGATCCAGAGGAAAACTTCCCTTATCCGGAGGCGTTGGTATAAACTGTTTTTGGCCAAAAGTCATAGCAGTCGACATATTGTTCTAATAAAGCACTACAGAAGGTTCGATATTAATAAAATAAGTAATTTTACGCGAAAATTTTCATTTAACTCAATCCAATACAGCTGATTAAAGTGATTAATGACAATGACACTGACAGTGACTGACAGATTCAACTTTTTTACAACTTGTCATGCTACTTGAGCTATTCCTTTTAACGCTGCTGAGGTGTTAAATTGATTGAGGTAACGTTCAGGGTGCGTTCAGGTACCAACTAATAAATAAAAATCTATCACGGGGACCATCCGAAACAGGGATAATGCGAATAAAATAACAAGATAATAGTCAAATTCGAGAATCATAAGACTGCATTTTACACAATATCAATTTCATTCATTAAAAACCAATTAAAAACACTACAGTGATATATTTTTTAATAACATGAAATGAGTTACTGAATGCACGTCTATACGGATGACACAGTAGTTGTCAGCTCAGCTGTGACAGTGACAGTACAAATGAAAACATAATGCACGTGCAACATAGATATACCACCCATAGATCTGACACGGAACTAATAATACCAAGATAGAACGGGATGGTCTTATTACACTTTCAATAGATACGGCAGAGAGGTGCTATTATCGTTGGTCCTTGTCATAGTTTCTATTACCCTCCACGCGTTACTTCTAGCAGTGGAGGGTAACAAACAGATATATTTCGCGATTTCTTCAAGAATTTCTGTGATTGCTACGAGAAAAGCTGTTAGTTTTCCTAGAAAGTTGTGTCGGCTAAGGAAAAGATTGGTAAATTGTTCTGTTTTATGCTGTAGAAGTGATTATGGGCATCTATATATCTATCCCATACGGGGGTACACGTGTGCGGTCTCTAGTTAATGCTTGCTTTGAGACGTGCAAAAATAAATTAAATTAAATATAGCATTCTGGCATCATATGATTATTTAAAATGTCTCGTTTAATTGTTAAAAATTTACCAAACAAGGTATGTATCACATTTAATTTATATAAGGTCCGAACATTATGCATTTAAAACAATTACGTTATTTCTTTCATAGGTAACAGTTGGTTCATTAAAAGAGCTTTTTGGGCAAAAAGGCGAGGTAACTGATGTACAACTAAAGTACACTAAGGATGGCAAGTTCCGGAACTTCGGTTTCGTGGGATACCGATCCGAAGAGCAGGCGTCCGCCGCGAGAGAACACTTCAACGGGACATGTGTACGTTCCATGAAGATACAAGTTGAAGTCTGTGCTAACCTAGGTGATGAAAAGAAACCCAGAGCATGGAGCAAGTACGCACCGGACAGCACAGCATATAAAAAGTCGCACAAAAATGAGGTTGCTAATGAAAAGATAGAAAAGAAGCAACTTAATAGGAAAGAGAAAAATAAAATAAAAATACTAGAGCTGCTTAAAAAGGTACTGATATTTTAAAATCATTAATTTAGTCCTAGCGGTACGCCTTAAACATACTGCAAATGGTGTTAAAAGCATGAAAATTGGAACGATTGATCTTTAGGCCAAATTATTCGATTTGGCCCGTAGCAGTAAAAAAAAAAAAACAGAGTGCAGTTATGACGTCATCTTTTTTTTGTATGGAAAAAAAATAAATTTTGTTCTGAAACCTATCGTGTGTGGTATCAAATGAAAGGGCTTTTTGAGCCAATTCTAAAAATATATCATATCATTATATTTATGTCACTTGTTTCAAATGAAAATAAAAATAATTTTCAAAACATACCAAGTTTGGGCTCCTACAAATACGATACGGTTGAATATTTTTTTGTAAAATATACCTTAAATGATACCTGATATCCTCATTTCAAACCCCAAGAAAGCAATTTTGAAAATAATTTCACTAAGTATTTTTTTTTAATTTTTCATTATTACGAATGTGGGATCTAATAATTCTCGGAGTAATGAAACTCTGTTTACACGTTCTTTTGATATAACGTGAAAGGTGAGCTCGAGGAACCCGGGTTGCACATATCAGGATTTTTCTTACTTAAAGCGAATTAAGTTTATCCCATTTTTTGCGAACTTGAGGGTGGGTAAAGTTATATCGAGTTTTACCCAACATTGCTCAAGTCGATTTGCGCTTAAATAATGCGATTATAGTATTGAAACAAGAATTACAGCAAGTCTCTAGGGTAATCCTATCATTCCCTTTTAATAGTTCAGCGATAAGTACGTAAACTTTTGTACAAATTAGGTGGGCAATGATAGGTACGCGTTTTTTATCTTTACGGTACAAGGTGCATACAAGCATTCCAAAGTACAAGGGTTGTCTCATTTGACTTAATTTTTTTAATTTAGTCATGCATTTATTTTTCAGGCATTAGTATGTATATTAAACAAAACATAATTAAATGAGTTATATTTCATTATTTATAATAGAAACAAATCATAACGAACCTATCTTAGTAATGTTTACATATAAATCGGCAGACCAAAGAAAATTATGTATATATTGAATACTATGGTTTCACATTAACAATTACATAAAAAAAATTAAGAAACAGTTCCAAAACGTCATATATATTTCAAAAACAATAATCACCTTTTTTCGTGCCGAGTGGTTAATACAAAAAGCTGATAGCACTAAGATTTTTTTTTTGTCTTGGGCAAAGTTGGCCATCACTAGTTGTTACATTACAACGTAACATTGCCCGCATCAAGACTTCTTCATTCATTATCCTTTTGAAATCGAATTACGATATAAACAATCTAGAGTAATGGCAACTGTCACAATACTCTAAAATGAAAATGCTGAAGCAAAAAGCTATAGGGAAACAATTGCATAAGAAAAGCCTTTTAACTGTACATAGTTCCCGTACATTGTTAAGGACCATTCATCTTTTGTTTCTTTTCCTCATTGTATGGAATCTAAAAGAGCACCCTCTACAATAAGGTTTCACTGGCTTTCCCCATTGCCTTATTATATACAGGTATAAGTATAAGTATGGGTTTTACTCACCATGCTTTCCCATTTTGTGAGATTCACATCAACACTTGCCCGCACCAGAATACTATAAAATTACGTAAATTAATGAATTTGTTCAAAATGTTGGGCAAAGTTTCGCCTGGGGGCAAAGTTGGAGGATATTACGGGACTCGTACTCGTATTGAGTAATACGACACACTTTGTAAACATTAAAAATCAGAAAAAAATACTAAATGTAATTATTTTCAAAATTGCATTCTTGGGGTTAGATATGAGGATATTAGGTATCATTTGAGATATATTTTACAAAAAAATATTCCTTGGTGTCGTATTTGGAGGAGCCCAAACTTGGTATGTTTTGAAAATGTTTTTTATGTTTATTTCAAACATGTGACTGAAATGTAATGATGTGACATATTTTTGGAATTAGCTCAGAAAGCCCTTTCATTTGATACCACACACGATAGGTTTCAAAACAATTTTTTTTTTCCATACAAAAAAAAGATGACGTCATAACTGCACTCTGTTTTTTTACTGCTACGGGCCGAATCGATTCATTTGGCCTAAAGATCAATCGGTCCGATTTTTATGCTTTTAACACCATTTGCAGCATTATACTGAATTTCGGCGGGTACCTACCGCTAGGACTAACTGCATGTTTCTCTTGTCTAATCTACTACTTTATTAATTTATTGACTGTGTCAATTAACTGTAAAAATTTATGTTGCTATGTTAATTATTTTAACAAGAAACATCATATACCAACCAAGCTGTATTAACCAAGTTTGTTTCGTTATAATGTTTTGTAGCATAAAGATGACCCATTATTCACGGAGTTCATGGAAGCTCACATCAACGAGAAAACTAGTTGGATCAAGGAGGCCTTGGACGAGGCGGCAAAAGATGAGGATGACAGTGGCGTGGAAGATGAGAGTGCCAACACTGCTGAAGAGAAGGTTGAGGCTCCCGAGCCCCAGGAACAAAACAATGACGACAAAGTAGCTAATAAGCAGATCAGTGATTTAGAGGTATAACTAGAGTTTATTATGTCTATGGATCAATTGATTTATTCAAGAAATCAGTTGAATGTTATTGATTTATATTGGAATTGTGACATTATCAGCCAGGAGAATTCCAATTCTCATGGGTGATAATGTCACTCAAACATGGAATTTTATTCATTGATTCTCAGTTGACTTCCTACCAAAAATTAAGTATATGTTGAAAGTGGCAATGTACAACTATGCTGTACAAGTTAAAAAAAAACATTTTTTTTAAAATAATAATTAACTTATAGAGAGAGGGTTTTGATGTTGGCCAGCTAATATTCTAAACTTTTGTCTTTTAGTATATGAAACTGTTAATGAAAAAAGTTGATGGTTATACTGAAAAAGCTCCTGAGAAGGTTGAAGAAGATAAACCAAAGAAAGTGAGAAATAGACCTCTCTTCCATCTAAAAGTAAGTAACAATATGAGTCAATATTCGTATTTTCCAAAATTGGCAGACTTTAGGCAGCTTTCAAACTGCTGCGGTTTCCGCTTGCGGCGACGGTGCGCGAGCGAGATAGCGCTCTGCATGTGTATAGCGCTGTCACGCTTGGACACCGTCGCCGCATGCGGTTGCGGCGCCAGTGTGATAATCGCCTTAGAAATAAGCAAATATTTCAAATTCCATTTTACTTGGCATTGCTTCTTGTTTCAAGAGTCCTCGCATCTTTGTTTCCTAATGAACTTTACAATACCTAAATTAGCTTCTCCCACTTATCACACACATATTTTACTTGAATTTGAGACCCTAAGAACCTTTTAAAAAAATCTTTCTAATATAATCAATGAAAATAATGCATGATTTTTTTTTCTGACAGATTACAGGTTTACCTTTTACATGTAAGAAGAAAGACATCAAAGAGTTCTTCAGACCTCTGGTACCCTATTCCATTAGGCTGCCAGGGCTTAAACAGAAGAAACTGTCAGGCTTCTGCTTTGCTGGGTTTAGGACAGAGAAAGAGTTCAATAAGGCACTTGCTAAAGACAAATTGTTTTTAGGTATGTATACTGGTGGAATTAAGCCCTATTTACAATTTAAAGCTCTAATATCAATGCAATAACATACTTGTCTTAAACAACACAGAAAATTAGCATTTTTTTCCACTATTTATTATCCTTGCCAATACACAACGGCTTAAATGTTATGCAACAATGCAGCAAAACGGCTCTCTATGAGCCGCTTCTCGCTCCCTTAACTTACTTACTTTAATAGCAGTTTGTGTAACTGTTACGTAATAGGGGTCCTTAAAACACGAGTGTTTTAAGGCCTAATTACGTACAGTTGCATACACTGCTTTATCTACACACATATTATAAACCCTAAATGATGAATGAATGACTGCCATTGCACGGATTGCACCGCCATCGCCATGGCCAACTCGCTTGTGTAGGTCGGGGGGGGGGGGGGGCGCGTGCCGGCGGTTGGATGGGCGCGTGCCGGCTGTCGGGGAGCAGGCCGGATTTTCATAATGATATCGAATTTTTGATTATTATTTGATGATAATAACATTGTTACATATAAGACATTTGTTCTAACTTCTAACAAAACAGCCTATTTTTATGGTGTTCATAACATGCGGTTTTTGAACGCATCATGGAGGGTTTATGATATGGGTTTTAAATACAATTAAAACCTAGTTCTGTATTCATTCAGGTAATAATCGTGTTCATGTCAGTAAGTATGAAGACAAGGCCAAGAAAGCGGCAGAAGAAGAGGAGCAGCATATAAAACGAAAAAAACAAGAGGTAACCATTGTCAATAAATTCAATTTTATAATTATCTCTTTGACCCCCAAAGAAAGATCGATCGCTAGTTCGAATCTTGCTTGACATAATTTTTTTTTTCGTTTTTCTAACAATTATAAAGAATTTAGCTAGCAGACTTTACGCTAAGTAAAAGAATTAATTTAGTCAATAACCGATCATATATTGAACTGTTCAACTCATTAAGATACTTAGATAGTTGTCTATTTATGCTTAAAATGAATGCAACTAGGAAAAAAATATATTATAACAACTAGGATAAAAAGTTGTAATTTTTTATACATTCTGTATTATTTTTGTTTAGAATCAAGGTAATGAAGAGTCTATTGGTGAAAGTGGCAGTATATTTGTACGAAATCTTCCATATATTGTGTCCGAAGAAGAAGTTACCAGCCTGTTTGAAAAATATGGTAAGTAAGATCTAATTAAGGATTAAGTTACCATTTTAATCTGTTCTAACCAGAGACTATACATATAATAGAGAGACATATTCTAAGAACTTTTTGAGGCTCCTAGTCTGAAGCGCCATCTGAACAAGAACCTAAAGATACCCAAAAAGTAAGAGGAAATGTCACCTGCTCTGCTACTCCATCTAGTAACGAGTAGCGTTGTCCAAGGAACTTATACTTACTTTACTCTTTGGGGCATACAAAGCATTATGTCATTGTACCATTATTGTATTGTAAACTTTGATAGGGTAGTGCTTGGCTTTGCTTAGAGATGGTGCTTCAGAGTTACTGCATAATTTGGAGCCGTACATCACCATATTGTAAAACTTGGAGCCTCAAGAGGTCTTAGACTTGTCTCCTCTATTTATACATTCTCTTTGGTTCAACTAAACCACCAAGGCGTCAGACGCTTCAGAGCGTCAGACGCAAATGTATACTTTTTTTTTTGCTTTCCTCCAATCTTTGGTCTCGGTTTAACAATTGTATAATACCATATTTCTACTATATCCAGGTCCCCTAGCAGAGACCAACCTACCCATAGACGCCGTGACGCGACAGCCCAAAGGCTTCGCCACCGTCACATTCATGATGCCCGAGCATGCAGTGGCGGCGTACACGGCGCTAGACGGCACGGCCTTCTGTGGCCGCATGCTGCATCTACTGCCCGCTAAGACGGAGAAGACTGAAGACAGTGATGACGGTTAGTTAAAGTTAATAAGTAGCAGCAATAGATGGCGCTAGCAAACCAATTTCATTCAAAATGTTCGACCATGCTGTGCCGGCATACAAGGCGCTAGACGGCACAGCCTTCTGTGGCCGCATGCTACTGCCCGCTAAGACGGAGAAGACTGAAGACAACGATGACGGTTAGTTAAAGATAATAATTAGCAGCAACAGACGGCGCCTGCAAACCAATTCCATTCAAGATGTTTGATCATGGCACCGGTAGGGCGTGGTGTTGTGTGGTGCACGTTCTGTGGTCGCGTACAAGGTACTAGACGGCACGCCTTACTGTGGCCGTATGCTGCACTTATAGTGCTCTCCCTTATGGGAATATAGTTCAGAGCTGGATACGGTTACCTTCTTTTAGTATGTTGTTGGGTACGACACCAGGACCCTAAAACTGCCGAGAGACGGGGACGTCGATGAATGTCTCTCGAGTAATGACGACATAAAAATGGCTGCCGCTTCGTTGCGAAAAGTGTAAATTTCATCCAAACTGTGCATTGCACCTATACGTGTGTAGTATCAAACGAAAGAAGATTGAATGTGCTATATTGTTGTAATACATTATATACTACTGTATATTACAGTTTGACAGCTATAAACGAAAATCCAAAATCAGGCTAAAAAATAATTCGGATATTTGCATTTTACAACAAAATTATAAGTCCACCTTTAAAGCCGAGTACTACAATAACAAAACAGGCTATTTAAGCTATACATTGCTATAAAAATTATTAAAATCTGGTAATAATTGTGGCAGCTATGTTAAAAAACATGTCGGCAGTGCCGAGCTATTTCCTTAGAGTGAAAAAATAACAATTTTCACAATTTACAGAATATCCGCAGAAGCTTTGAGTATATTGTTGTTCAAATAATTTGGAGCCCCTATAAGTCGGAAAAATATCTCTATAGTGACTGAGGTCCAAATAATGACGTCATGAACGTGACCGGTACCGAAATTTGTAAAACGGAAATTAAAGCTATACCATGACACATACACACATGTGTGTAGCATCGATCGAAAGCTTATTAAATTTACTACAATACATTCATACATTATTTGTGAAAATAATGTATAGTTTAGGAGTTGTTGACAAAATAAAATATTCTTTTAGGAAAATAAAATGTATATGTTAATTCTGTGGCCAAATAAAATACAATACACTAATGTTTTGTATAGCATTAAAAACACCAACTATTCAGCTTTATAACACAGTTTGAATTTATAAAATTTGATAAGAACTATAAAAGTTGTGCTTACAACTCTAAAGCACACTAACTATTTTACCTACAATGCACTCATACTATGAGAAGCTTGGGCCTAATTATTGACTAGTTTTTTCTAAATTTTGTAAGGATTTAGGGTTCCTTGTCATTAAAGTAAATAAAAAAATCGGCCAAGTGCGAGTTGACTCGCGCTCCGAGGGTTCCATATACATCACACAATTTTAACAATTTGTATTTTTAAGACCAACTTACGCTTGACCGCAGACTTTTTAGTGTTTTTTTCTTTAATGTACAGGCAAAAAACTATATTAGGTTTTTTTTTCTAAATTGTAGGTTCGTCGGTTTCGGGGCGACGGAGGGCAATGGAAAATTTTCGCCTTATTTCTTAAATTACTTCAAAACTATTAAAATTTAAATTATAAAAGTTATATATTTGTAGTTTTCGCATCAAATCCTTTCATTTGATATATAACAAGGTATAGTTTGTAAGTAATTTAAGAAATAAGGCAAAAATTTTCCATTGCTCTCTGTCCCCCGGAAACCGACGAACCTACATTTTAGAAAAAAATACGTAATATAGTTCTTTACCTGTACATTACAGAAAAAAACACTAATAGGTCTGCGGTCAAGCGTAAGTTGGTCTTAAAAATACAAATTGTTAAAATTGTGTGATGTATATGGAACCCTCGGAGCGCGAGTCAACTCGCACTTGGCCGATTTTTTTATTTACTTTAATGACAAGGAACCCTAAATCCTTACAAAATTTTGAAAAAACTAGTCAATAAGTAGGCCCAAGCTTCTCATAGTATGAGTGCATTGTAGGTAAAATAGTTAGTGTGCTTTAGAGTTGTGAGCGCAACTTTTATAGTTCTAATCAAATTTTATAAATTCAAACTGTGTTTTAAAGCTGAATAGTTGGTGTTTTTAATGCTATACAAAACATTAGTGTATTGTATTTTATTTGGCCACAGAATTAACATATACATTTTATTTTCCTAAGAGAATATTTTATTTTGTCAACAACTCCTAAACTATACATTATTTTCACAAATAATGTATATATGTATTGTAGTAAATTCAATAAGCTTTCGATCGATGCTACACACATGTGTGTATGTGTCATGGTATAGCTTTAATTTATGTTTTACAAATTTCGGTAGCGGTCACGTTCATGACGTCATTATTTGGACCTCAGTCACTATAGAGATATTTTTCCGACATTTAGGGGCTCCAAATTATTTGACCAACAATATACTCGAAGCTTCTGCGGATATTCTGTAAATTGTGAAAATTGTTATTTTTTCACTCTAAAGAAATAGCTCGGCACTGCCGACATGTTTTTTAACATAGCTGCCACAATTATTACCAGATTTTAATAATTTTTATAGCAATGTATAGCTTAAATAGCCTGTTTTGTTATTGTAGTACTCGGCTTTAAAGTTGGACTTATAATTTTGTTGTAAAATGCGAATATCCGAATTATTTTTTAGCCTGATTTTGGATTTTCGTTTATAGCTGTCAAACTGTAATATACAGTAGTATATAATGTATTACAACAATATAGCACATTTAATCTTCTTTCGTTTGATACTACACACGTATAGGTGCAATGCACAGTTTGGATGAAATTTACACTTTTCGCAACAAAGCGGCAGCCATTTTGATGACGTCATTACACGGGAGACATTCCTCGACATCCCCGTCTCGCGGCAGTTTTGGGGTCCTAGTGTCGTGCCCAACAACATACTAAAAGTTGGTAACCGTATCCAGATCTGAACTATCACTTAGGCCCTCTCCCATAACGGAGGGGACTATTACTGCCTGTTAAGACGGAAAAGACATTTGATCTTACATCTTACAATTTATGTCTGATCTTACCAATAAATTCGGACTTATGACGTCCGTAAAGATCGTTGCCCCTCTATTCATTCCGTTGTACCTAATACGTAGCGAATACACTAATAATATGACATCTTCTTAGAATGAATTATGGGTAATATGCAGGAAAAATGTACCTTTACTTTTTTTTTTAATTTGATATATATTTTGAGTCTATCCTATGCAGAATCATGAGCTCTATCGAGTCTGATAGATTAAAAAAAATGTCCCAACTGTTCCAAAATTTTCATACTAGTGTAACGAAACTGAGAAATTATCAGTTTCGTTACATTTTTCTATGAACGTAACGAAATTTTTTTGTATGAAAATTTTGGAACAGTTGGGACATTTTTTTAAATCTATCAGTCTCGATAGACATTTTTTCTGCAAATTACCCTATCAAATAATAATTATATTTTTAGAGGGACTATCATTCAAAGAGAAAAAGGCAAAAAAAATGCGGAAAGAAGCGAAGTCCTCCCACAACTGGAACTCTCTGTTCTTGGGCGCCAACGCCGTTGCCGACGTCGTGGCCTCCAACTACAACACCACGAAGGAACAACTCCTTAGCGACGATAGTAAAAGTAAGTAGTCAAGTTGAGGAACCCTGAAGTTTTCCTGTTTTAGACCGTTCATGAATTGAATAGATTGTAGTGTATATAACTAATGTCGGTTGGGGCACCGGCGCCAAAAAAATGCCATAGCCTTATTAGCGTTATTCTTGGGCTTATACCATGTTTTAACTTGCCCAGATAGCTGATAATGATAACCTATAACGAAGTACAAATCATTTTAATTGATATTGATTAGGAGCACTATGTAATGGTATTTTTATTGAAACACTATCGTTATTTTAGCTACAAGTGCCGCTGTCAGGCTGGCGCTTGGCGAGACGCAATTGGTCTCCGAGACTAGGCATTTCTTGGAGAACAACGGAGTATATTTAGACGCATTCAATACAGTAAGTACACTTTTAAATGAGAAATGCGCAAAGTAATTTGTAGATATATGGCGTTGCAATCGTAACAAAAGAACATCTTGCTTTTGATATTTCAAATAGTACATACATACAACACATACATACAATCACGCCTATATCCCAAAAGGGGTAGGCAGAGATCACGGACTTCCATTTACTACGATCAACGTAGCAGAACGGCTCTCCGTGAGCCGCTTCTCGCCCCCGTGAAGAACGAGACGTGATGGGTCAGGGGCGAATCCAGGGGGGGCAACAGGGGCAATTGCAATTTGATAGAGCAAACGTCGCTTTTTGACATCGCATGATAAAAAGAAGCTGCACTTACTCCTGTCATTATCACTCTAATTACCGCATCTACCATACGCTCGCGGGGCTATCACAATGCCCGTTACCAACTCTTAGATTGTTTGTTTGTTTAATGATTGAATTAAAAACTTTAAATATCTCCACACAATAGCTTTATTAAAACATTTAGGCTGGCAGCTGTACCCGTGAAATAACCACATTTTGTTTTTGAATTTTTTGTAGGTATCTAAAAAGAGATCGAAAACATGCATACTCGTCAAGAATTTACCAGCAAACACCGATAATGAAGAACTCAAAGCATTGTTTGCAAAACACGGCCTCATCGCCAGATTCCTCATGCCCAAACACGGTATATCCGCTCTCGTCGATTTTGTCGAACCGTTCGAAGCCAAAAAGGCCTTTACGAAATTAGCTTACTCTCAATTCAAAACCGCCCCATTGTATTTGGAGTGGGCACCCGAGAATGTGTTTGTTAAAACGGCGGAAAAAACGGAATCGCAACATAAGCATGTTGTCGAAGAAGAATCGAAAACAAATGAAAAGAAAAAACGTGAAAAGACGAAAACCGATCTCAGCGAAGTAACTAATACAGAAGAGTTAGACACTAAACATGAAAAAGTAGAGGAAGAAGTGGCTGACATGGGAGATCCCGAAAACGATAGCGTGCTATTTGTTAAGAACCTCAATTTCAAAACAACTGACGATAGCTTAAAACAGGTACCACTTAACCTTTTGAACGCCAAGCATCGGACGGAAAAATCGTGCCCTCAGCGCAGCGCCAATGCGCGCGAGCGCGCAAGGCAAACCGTTTCTATTTTGGACGTGATATCACGTCCTGACGCTGAGGGTACGACTTTCCGTGCACGTGTTTTGACGGCTTTGGCGGTCAAAGGGTTTAATCATTTGACCGCCATTCGTTATACCCAAAATGTAACATACACTCCAACAATATTTGAAACCATGAAGGTTTCCTTTATAGTGTATGTAGTAAAGTGTAGTAACACTCATAAGTTTTATGTTATGTTCAAGACAACCCACGACGTCTTTAAAGGTTTTTAACTATATTTTTTTTATATTTACAGCATTTCCAAAGCTGTGGGAAATTACACAGTGTCACGATAGCAAAAAAGAAGGATCCAAAAAACCCTGGGCAATTCTTGTCCATGGGTTATGGGTTCGTGCAGTTTTACAAGAAAGCCCATGCAAATGAAGCTTTGAAGGTGCTGCAGAGTTCCACGTTAGACGGGAAAACACTGGAATTAAAGAGATCCGAGCGAGGAAACACGTTAGTATGATTTTTGTTATGTTACCTACTGAACAGCAAACGACCAGTCAGGCCTATAACCGCGAAGCACTTCGTTCATCGAATCGTATATTTGCATCACTCTCTTTCGTATATGCAAGAGCAATAGAGACGGGGCCATCGTTTCGTCGATGTTCGAACTTCGAGGTAGGCCCTCTGATCTAATGAAATACGACGACCAGACTGAAGATGTAGCTCACTGGGCGCACTGGTAGTAATCACCAATGGCCATTACGTCTTGACGGCCTTGCAGACGATTTATTGTGTAACATCAAGAAGACGCCGTTTATGGTGACTAATTGCGACGCGAGAGTGAGAGCGGCGCAAGCCTAACGAGGGAGAGGTGTAGTAATGAGCTCATACTTTTACTTATAGTCCGCCTCGAACTCAGAACTCACGAGTTGTCCAATATGAAGAATTATTTCGCCTTCTAAGTCCACAACCCCTTGATAGATTCAGCTCATGAACAAACTTTCAAATTTTATGTATCTCTGCTATAACCCCAACAAAGGGTCTGGCCGGACCGCCATACCAAAATCGCCCCTGGCTGAATTTGAGATATTGTTATGCACGATTATTCGTTTTATTATTACATATACTTTTGGTGAATATTATGCCTTAAATGATTCACGTTTGCGAAATAATTAAAAAAAAGAAATTTCGTTTTTATTTTTTTTCTTTAAAACCACGTATTCGATTGACTTGTTCTTCGGATATTTTATAGCTATATTAGGGATACATCAAAGAAAATAAAAATAACTTCCTGACTTTATTTTAAGTACATAATTTTTCGAGTTTATTTTTAAAAAAAAAATTTATACTACATATGAGTTAGCGACACCTACCATATTTTCATATAATATGCGCATTTTTATACTCTATTACATATATTTTTTATCAAAAATATTGGTTTGGATCAACAACTTGAAAAAAAAATTTTTTTCATAAACAGAGTGGACAAAATTAACCTTTATTAGTACCGTCAAGTCTGGCAACTTTGCCACTTTTCACAGGTGTTGAAAAGTCATAGTAAATTTTTAACCAGAATTCATATGAAACCACTGAAGTATGAATGACGCGACACATAATATATTTATCAACGAGTGCATACATAAGATGGTTTATAAATTAAATGACGGATAATAAGGTTTTACGAGTAAAAAGAAAACTGGCAAAGTTACCTATACCGTGTGGCAACTTTGCCAACTGCATTTTTACGTTGTATAGTAATTTAGTTGTATTTACAATATTAGTAAAGAATATTCAGTATTTAGGATACAATATTTGGGAATTTGATCCTTAATGATATATTATTCCATAAAGAAATACAGCAAAAGTGGCAAAGTCGATCACCCATTTAAGAAAATTTCATAGAAAGTCAGTGAATGTCAGGTGAAGTGGTCAGGGTTGACACAAATGAAAAAATATTAATTATTTAAGTACTTATTTATTTTGTTACATACGAGTAATCAGGTTACATAAGTACTCAGGAAAAACATAAAAGACACCTTAATTAAAATATTATCAAAAACGAAACATAGAAAACTCTTTAAGAGGCCTATCACAGGTCCACTCGTAAATAATTGTGATTACCTAGGTACCTATTTAAACTTTACGATAGACATTTATAAAAGGGCTTCGTCACGAACTGCCTCGTCGCCTCTTAACAAAAGTATTATCGAAACAAAACACTTAGGTATATGTAGTAATTATTACCAATAAAATAAGTATGTCACAGTTAACTTTGAGTTTTCTTTTTTACTTAAACAAAATATACACTCTGTATATGTTATGGACCAAGTGATAAATAGGTCATTATACATAATGCCCGATGCAATATGAGTAGGCAATTTGACAATAACTATTCAAATAATTAAATTGCCCGGGCATTATAAATAATGCCCATCACCTATTCGGCAGAGTAATAAACCTTCGATAATAATGAGTAAAATAGCTGTGACATACGGACGGACAGACAGACAGACGGACATGACGAATCTATAAGGGTTCCGTTTTTTGCCATTTGGCTACGGAACCCTAAAAAGTATCTATCTTATGAAAAATGTAATTTAAATTTTTTGCTTGTGTACCAACCCTAGGCCGCTACAAAACATGGCAAAGCTGCCCCCCCATATTAGTCGGCGTGGTCTGGTGACTTTGCCAAAACAATTATCGGACTCAATTCAAACACTACGGCATTTATAAGGTAATCAATTCATTCCTTACCATTTAAATAACATAATATCTAAAATTTACGTACCTGGATGCGTTGTTTATACTCTAAACTTTTTAAAGTTCTTGAGCACTAACTTTTATGATTATGTGAGTGACGAATTTGGAACTGAAATGGTAAGAAAATGGTTGCCGTGGTGTTGTCTCATTCATAATAATTTTGCCAATTGATAACCATATTTTCTACTAAAAGTAGGCACAACACTAAAAAATATACGTTGTCGGTGGTATGAAAGGATTACCTTATGCACTCTGCTGGTGGCAAAGTCAGTAACCCTTGGCAAAGCTGCCAGACTTGACGGTATTTAATTGTCTAACACCGGGAGTGGCCCTTTTTTCCTCAATTGAACCGGGTTATTATTTTAAAAAAAAAACATGAATTAAGAATGATTTTTTTTTCCTGCGCTGCTGGCGAATTGAAGCAGTCATATACAGGATGGATTTTCTTTTTGGGTCAGTGATGGCAGCTGCCAGATTCCGGGCTGCTACGTGAAAATGGTCTTAGAAGACCTTCCCTCGATTTCAGAATAATTTCAGATGAATGAAGGATCGCATTTACAGATTTTGGAATAAACATACAGGGTGCGAGAAAAAGGTCATTTTTGAGAAACTTTTTTTTGATGCCATTCGAGTCCATTCCTATCCAGGATCAAAAGCTTGTAGGGCACCAAAAAAATTCCGGCCAGAACAGTCACAAATCGAGGAAAGCTTTTTCCATACATTTTGTATGAAAATGAAAACTTTTATTTTTCACATGCAATTATTTTATGCCAATAGATTCCATTCCCGTTCAGTATCAATAGTTTCCATGGGATCAATTTACGGTAATGTACCAAACAGCCACAAATTGAAGATTCTTTTTCCATACATTTACTATGGAAAAAAATGTGAAAATTTATTTACATTTTTCAATCACGCCAATCAGTCCCGTTTAGACGTGTGCGCCGCGCCGGCGTGGCGTAGCCGCGCCGTGAGACCCACGCCGCCGCCGCCGCCGCGGATTTCAAAATCCACGCCGTTAGTCAAAATTTCAGGATTCGGAAAAAAATTGCCAACTCCAATGTCCGATCAAGGAACATTTTAACGTCGTGTATTGATGAATTCAACCATAAAAACATTTACAGATTGAAATAGTTAGGGTTTGGCTAATTATTTCTCTTACGGGAGAGACGAGCAAGCAGGCTTCCACCCAGGTCACTCCTGCACAGACCACACCAATACCCTACGCATCCTCATTGAACAGTGTGTCCTATGGCATTTGTAGACTTTGAAAAAAAAACCTTCGGCACCGTGAAGTAGAGCGCGCTGTGGTCCAGCCTATCACAGGGCAACCCAAGTGCGTCTCCTTGTACGAAGGGAGTATAGGCAGGGTGCAGGGTGATCCATGAAAAGTTAAAGGGAACGCCTATAAAGTCCATCTTAAAGCTAATCTCGAGAGCCTTCAAGAGGAAGATGTGATGGACCTGCGAATCAACTGACGTAAAACTGTTGACATACGAGTAAAGTTAGATTGCACGGAACCTTTGTTGCTCAAAAACGATCGATTGGAATCGGAATTCTAAATTTGTGTATCTCGGAAGTACAACAACATGTCGAGGAGGTGCAGACGAAGATATTGAAAGATTAAGAAGATTAAGAAGGCAAAAGTTGAATTAGCTCAACTCAAGCTTATTTGAGATGGCAACGTGCTTACTCGGCGCAATAAAATCTCCCTCTTCGAATCCATTGTCAAGTCCGTGCTGCTCTTCGGCTGCGAAACCTGGAGTGACAAAGGGGCTGACACACAAGCTACAAGTGTTTGTCAATAAGTCCCTTCGGTCGATCCTCAGCATTTTCTGGTCGAAGACTATAAGAAATGAGGATTTGTGGAGTATGGGTCGTCAGTCTCCTATCGCGCAGGAAGTAGCGCTACAGAAGTAGATCGGACATACCCTTCGAAGAGATGCATTGAACAATGCCAGTATCGCTTTAGAGCGGCGGCCTCAAGATAGAACGCGAGCCAGCGGACGCCCGGTACACACTTGGCGGAGGAGCGTAGAGACTAACCTAACTAAAATACTGTCACCAACACCAAAACCAGAATTGTAGCACCAATAAAATTAGCCAGAGTACAAGAGTGTTTTTGGTGTCAGGATTGATCCTTAATGCTGAAGTGGATGTTTGGACTTACTGCGAGTCAAAAAAGGATCCTTATTTATCACAATTATGAAAAACATGAACATAAATGCGATTTCCGTGAAGAAAACAAGCCTGTGGTGTACTAAAGCTTGTCCCAGAATAAAATGTCGTTTATTAATTTTCCCTAAAATATGGTAAATTAAAAGAAACTACCTTATTTTATGGACGTAATGTTATTATAAAAGCATTTAATACACAAAATTATGAATTTATTTTTTACAAAGTTTTATTCATCCAGAAATTTCTTAGTTTACGTTTCACCCCTGCCATCAAGACTTGTACATCTGAATTTGTGATTAATTTTGAAGCTTCGTTCCACTTTCGCTTGAAGTTATCTACTGAAGTTGCATTACTTTTATGTTTTAAGAGTTTTTGTTTCACGTAAGCCCAATATTTTTCGATGGGCCGCAACTCAGGGCAATTGGGAGGATTGAGGGTTTTATCCACATATTCAATGTTATTGGTCTGATACCACTCTATAGCTTTCTTTGTGTAGTGGCACGTGGCCAAATCAGGCCAAAACAGAACAGGCTTCTTGTGCTGTTTTATAAACGGTAACAGCCGTTTTTTAGACACTCGTTCAGGTATATGTCGCCATTAACAGTACCCTTAGCAAAATATGGGGTACTGCGTTTGCCACATGAACAAATGGCCTGCCATACGAGAACTTTCTTGGCAAATTTATCAGTTTTGATAACCTTGTACATATCATCGATAGTTTTTCTGTCGGTCCCAGAATAAAAATGATGCCCAGGTAGTGACTTAAAGTCCAATTTGCAGTATGTTTCGTCATCCATAACAATACAGTAATTTTTTTTGGTTAGTTTTGAATATAATTTTCGTGATCTGGTTTTTGATTCCGTTTGCTGCTTGGCATTTCTATTAGGCACTTTAGTTTGTTTAAAACTCTTTATGTGACTATTTTTCTTCACTCGTTGTATTGTCGATTTAGATGTTTTAAATTTTTTTGCCAAATCTCTTACAGAGAGGGTTGGTTTTCTTTGCAAAGCAGCTATGACTTTCTTCTCAATTTTTTTATCTACAAACCCCCTCTTACGACCACTTCCAGGCTGTCGCCGGATTCCACCAGTTTCCCTGAATCGTTTAAGCACCCTTTGAACGGTTCTTATAGATGTATTTAGCTCCAAAGCTACTTTTTTTGTTGAATTGTCTCCATATTGCACGTATTTGTACAATATATTTTCATGCAGCTTTTCTTGGGCAGACGACATCTTTGGAAATGTCTTTGATTTTAAGTTTTTTTTTATGTGATATTTATTAATGAAGGTCAGTATCTTACAAACGACAGTATTTTTAACATTTTTGATTGAAACTTTTTGCGTAATCGCTGCCTGTATAAACGACATTTTATTCTGGGACAAGCTTTAGAAAACTACCCTTAAATATTTTTTTATATGAACCATCACGGAGCCAAATCGACCTTGACGCCGGCGTGGCGCGCCAAAAATTACCGGCGCGCCGCCGCCGCGGATTTTTATGGCGGCGCACACGTCTGGTCCCGTTACGTTTAAGAACATAATACTGTTTGAGGACATTACAGTCAAATCATTCAAAATATCAAAAAACGGGGATTTTATATCAGTAAATGTATGGAAAAATAATCTTCAATTTGTGGCTGTTTGGTACATTACCGTAAGTTGACCCCATGGAAACTATTGATACTGAACGGGAATGGAATCGATTGGCATAAAAAAATTGCATGTGAAAAATAAAAGTTTTCATTTTCATACAAAATATATGGGAAAAGTTTTCCTCGATTTGTGGCTGTTCTAGCCGGATTTTTTTTGTCCCGTACAAGCTTTTTATCCTGGATAGGAATGGACTCGAATGGCATAAAAAAAAAATGGTACTAAAGTTATCATCGTCGAAAAAATTCTCAAAGGCCATCGAAATGCCGAGACGTACCAGTAGCTAGAAGTTGTTTGTAAGAACTCACTTCGCTTACGCTCCCGGTTGTTCGACTAAATCGTACCTATTTGGAGTGTTATAGCGAATAAATAAGGATGTAGACGAGGCGTCGTATTTTACATTCGAGTAATTCCCGCGTACAATTTGTTCTGCCATTACGAAGTCTCGTTCTACAAATTATATTAGCGTAAATAATTGATTGCCTTTCATTCAATAACATCTTTATTTTTCTGTTACAGAACTGAAGTCAAGACCAACAAAAAGGACACAAAACATACAGCACAAAACGGTACCAAGATACTTGTGCGAAATGTTCCATTCCAAGCCAACAGAAATGAGTTACAGGAAATATTCCGGTAATTCATTTTAAGATAACAGTTACCTACGAATACGAGTACCTAGTAACTAAACAGAGTATAATCATACTGTTATCTGAACTCGATTGCTATCAAATGTTTGTGGGAAATTACTGATATGCATACTTAACTGAAGTATTGTTTCAGGGCTTTTGGTGAAATAAAAACATTGAGGTTGCCGAAGAAATTGTCGCCGGGATCGGAGCAACATCGAGGGTTCGCTTTCGTAGACTACCATTCAAAGGCTGATGCTAAGGTAGTATATACTTACTAACCATTAGATGTAAATAAAACATTTATTTACATAACTAAATATACAGAGGTACTACAGTACAAATAGGTACTAAACTAAATTAATAACTAGCTCATATCTAAACTAGGCCCTTGCGGCATTGTACCAAGGATGCTGGCGGCATTTCTTCGTTGTATCGCAATGCTGATACGCTGTGCGAGGAAACCGCCAGCTCTTCGGTCACCAGTTACATCAACCAGACGCTTTGCGATTTCTGATTAGATTAAGTTTACTTGGCTATACCCTAGTCAGGGCCCACAAAATGTCGGTACTCAATTTATAACAACTGTAAAGGAGATCGCGCATTGCTACTTTAAACAGCAGAACGGTCGCGCTACTATCGCGATACAGTCATATCCTTGTCATATACCCGCATATTACAAGCGACTGTATCTTTACTGTACCTACTGCATCGCGACTGTATCGCTACAAAAGGTACCAATGCGGGATCTCCATAAGATTACATTGGGTGGAAATCGGAATTTAAATATTCATTGTCCTATCTATAACAAGGTGATGGATATCATAATTATAGCGTTACTCTAGTCATACATACCATCCAAAATCGAAATTATTTTTTGCAACTTGCTTATCACGTTTGACGAAAATCGAACCTTGTGTGATTTAATGCATTTGCTTCAGGCTGCTTTTGAAGCCCTGTGCCACTCAACCCATCTTTACGGAAGGAGGTTAGTACTAGAGTGGGCAGATCAGACGGACGAAAATGAAGATGTCAACGCGTTAAGAAAGAGAACCGCACAAGCGTTCAACGCCAAGGCCGTGGGCGGCAAGAAGACAAGGAAAGGAGCCGTCGACGTAGAAACATTTGTTGATGGTGAATAATGTATATTTAATACAATCTAAAAAATATTATCTAGCTTTTTTATGTTGACCCCTCCTGACACACTTTCCTTGTATGAATCAGACGATATATCCTTATCAGTAGGTTCGCCAAATACAGCTAATCTGAGTTTAAAGTGTAATTTATATAAACGTGATGTTGTTACATTTTCAATGGAGATATTTTCCCTGTTCTATTATTATTTTGATACTGATCGTTAAAAATAGTCCTATATGTGGCTGTGTTGAAGCAAGTATATTACGAGTTCACGACAATCCCGACCATGTCGTAAAACGCAAATTCAATAAGCAACGGCGTCGTGCGATTATGTAGATTATTAATTGCTTGTTTAGCTTGTTGTACAGTCGCCATCAAATATATCGGAGCGGCCAAGGTGGTCACAGATATCTGAACAACGTCTCTATTGTCAAGGGGATAAAGTGCATGTTCAGATATTTTCGAGTACCCCGGCCGTGCCGATATATTTGATGGCGACTGTACAATAACATACCTACCTTCTTAACTTTTTGCCCTGCAATGGCGTAATCGAGGATGTTTGTTCAAAAATACGAAATAGTCGTATTTGTATTATTATTCATCGTTAACCCTTTAACGGGTAACGGGCAAAATTGAGCTCTATTACTTTGAAATAAAGTTCATATAGTGGTGGTATTTTGGCCCTTTCTTGCTATTATTATTTACTCAACCATAGCCTCCAGCCGCCCAAAGGACTACAGATAAAAAGTCCTCCCATTCCATTCATTTTTTAAATCTTAATTTTGGTAAATCAAAATTACCTACATTTGTATTGGCAATTCGTCAGGAGGCTAATATGAAGTTATTAGTTCTATATAGTTGTCAGTGTTTTAAATACATCCTTGGCCAGAAGTGTTGAGCATAGGTGTTTTTTGTTTACAATTTTGATGTTAAGCATTATTTCCCTATCCTAACAATGTACGGTAACGGTAAATGTTATATTTTATTTATAAATATAGAAAACTTCACTTAATAACACTTTCAAGGTACTTAAAAAATATGAAAACAGAAGGTACCAAAAATGTAAATTTAAGTCGGTGCGACATATTGCAAATATTCTATGCAGTTACTACTAACTTCAACAAAACATGCCTATTAGTTTAAATTAATTGACAAAATAACTTAAACAAAGATGGAAACGATGGACTAAACTTTCCAGTTTTGTATGAAAATCGCATTGGTGCTCAACACTTCTGGCCAAGGCTGTATGCACAGAAAATTAAATAAAAATGCTATTGTTCTTAAAATTACATTGTATTGTTTTACATGACCAAGTACATCAGTACAGTTATGGCATAGTAATTACAAAAACAAATAATTTGACTACTTTGAAAAAAAAACAACAAAAAGTTTCTTACTGTTACAATAAAATATATACAAATTATATTTGAAAATTATTATAGCACAGACCAAATTGCGTTTGCGATGTATATTAAATAAAATACCATCATTTTATGTATGATTGGTGAAAAAACAGTATCATTGCACAATAATGTTGATAATGCAGGGTATCTAAGTAGATGACAAGATAATATTTACAATTTTAAAGGGACATAGAAGTAACTTAACGATAGTTTAATATTAGCACCGCTGGGCCCGAGACGATGCCATAAATATTCCACATTCCTTACCCACGGGAGCCCATCACTTAAGATAATAAAACTAGATACTTTATTTTACATAGGATAGGTATTTAAGTCTTAAATATAATTAGAGTGATTTCTCTAAATATTATAAAGAGTCAGTCCAAATAATTATCAGTAACTCATTTTTCTGCAAAACCAAACATGGCAGTGTGTGACTCTTAACCACATATTTTTATACATGCATAGATTTAAACCACCAACAAGGATGGAATGACGCTTTCTTTACTTTAGATAAAAATGTATTGCTTTAAAGTAAAAATTTCCAAAGCAACCATGTAATAACTATAATACAATCTTAACAAATCTTACATTTGTTTCCTATGAAATATTAAAAAGTCGAGATTTTACATTGTTATGGTTTACTTGTTTGTTAAAAATTTCAGGAATGTTGAACCAAACAAATTGTTCTGGCTAACTAATTATTTTTATCATTCAGTTTCTTTCATATCAGTTGTAATAAATAAACCAAATCAACAAATAAAATATTTAGGACATTTCATTCCAATTGGAATAATAGTACCTTATCAAAAAAACATTGACAACCTAGTAATTTATGTTCAATCAATCTTTACAGTAGAATAAATTTTCCTAACAAAAATACTTGTGCCAATGTAGCCCACCGTCCCACAAATAATTCCAAGAGCTAAACTGAAGAGAGCCATGTAACCAAAGTAGAAAGTGGTTTGAAATAGACCATACATTTTCGTTTTGAACAAGAAGTAGTAGAAGGAATACAGGTATACATAGAGAGCTGTACTTCCAGCAGACAGGAAGCTAGTCCATTGCCAGCGGTAGTCCTCAGCATTTAACAAGAAGTATGTGCATACAATGGTCACACACACCGTCACTATCATGAGAATCACAAACACGAGCAACATAAACCCATACACATAGTAAATTTTGTAAGCCCAGAAAGAGGTAAATATGAAGTACATTTCAATAAATATTGAACCAAAAGGTAAAATACCACCCATTATGATTATTATGAACGGCTCCATGAACCACTTCTTTTCTGGGATGGGCCTTGGCACAGCATTAATACGGCAAGGATAGTCTGGTTGGCCAGCTAGATTACGGCCCAGGACAGTGCCTACTAAAGTCAGCGGCAGAATAACAAAAGTGCAAATAGACATCACAGCCACCATACTACCAAATGGAATAGCTCTAGAGGCATGATAATACATAGCAATGAAATTAATAAAGAATGCTGTACCACAGACTAGCGCAGGGAGCAAGAAAGCTGAGAGAAGCATCTGCTTAATCCACAGCTTACCACCCATCCTGGCATACAGAGAGCCCCCAAAGTAACCATTCACTGGAGAAGTTGCTGCATAAATGAAAATAGCTGTAGACAACAATGAACCCCTCTCAGTATAAAGTTCACCAAATATTGTGAATATAATGACAGCCAAGGTTACAGTGGTCAGCTGATAGCCGGCTCCTACTAAAGCAGAGAACAACCCCAAGTGAGGAACAGGACGGAACACATCACCATGTACTTGTTTCCAACCATATTCATCTCCTAAATCTTTCTCTAAATCATCCAAATCATCATCCTTAGAGTACCTAGCATAATCTTTACGTAGAGTCCTCATGAGTATCATAGACACCAGCCCCACGAGAAATATCACCATCATGAAACTGTTGAAGATGCTGAACCAGTGTATCCTGTGCTGGAAAAAGTTGGGGTCCAAGTATTTGTCAAACCTGTCTTCGAACTTAATGTTGCTCTTCTTCCAATTTACTTCATATGTAAAGGGAATTTTTGCATTTGGCGTAAGGCGCTCCTTATTCTCTGCAGTAAGGTTTACTTCAACTATTCTGTTTCCATTGTAGCCAATATCAAACTTTTTGTGTGTCCAGATGTAGTAGCTGTCACCATCAACTTCACCAACTATTCCCCAGATAGGAAGGTCGTCAATGTACATTTGATACCAGTAGTGGTTTTTCACAGCATACACGAGGGCTTTATATGACTGCTCAGTAAGTTCTATAGCACAAAACTGTTGTGCAGGAACTTTATCCTTGTAGGTAATGTCGAGTCCACTAAACTCAAGTTCCACCCCCTGAAGAGCTTCCGATAAAGTCTCATGGTAGTGCCCAATTGTTACTTTGGTGCCGACGCAAAAGGGTAGTGAAAAATATGCATACGTCTCCTGGCGATTGTGGTAAGGGCCCACAGTGTTCATCCATAGCACCACTTGCTCGCCATCCTTGTATGTATGTGTATGTTCATCACAATTTACTATAGTCAGTGAAATAAATAGTATGTAGAGGATTTTCATCGTATAATAATATCACTACTCCAGATAATTTTATAAAGTAAAATAAACAAAACACGTAAGTGAAATGCCGAATTCGGACATTACCCGAATGTTGCCAGCCGCCAGCAACACAGAAATGTCGTCATCATATCAAATCATAGACAAATGGTGCGTTCGAGGAGTCCATGCAGGAATCATTAAATTATTTACAGCGTGATTCCATATGACTGGAACATCAAATCCTGAGAACATGTGGATGTGACAGTTCACTTGACAAGAAGATGAGGGATGGATGAGGTTATGTTGTTAATACAGTGTAAGCTTTAGTTTTCAAGTCGGACTTAAGAATTTAATAACAAAAATGGACGTGGATGATTTACCAAATACTGTCCAGGCAAAATTTAAATCAGATACAGGTGAAGAAACCGGAAGTCCCTTAGATTTGCCGCTAAACATTACTAAGGACCAACTCCAACTTATTTGCAACGCACTCTTAGAAGAGGTAATTTTAAATATAATATTTTCCCTTTTCTACATATATTAAATATAATATTTGATATATTAATTAATTAAAAACGATGCTAACCCTGCCCATTATTTATGTTTTCAGGAAGACAAACCATTCCTGTTTTTTGTCAATGATGTTGAAATAACATCTACACTAAAAGAATCCCTGGATTTAAAAAGTTTAAATTCAGAAGAAGTCGTAGAAATAATATACCAACAACAAGCTGTGTTTAGAGTTAGGCCTGTTACTAGGTGTACAAGGTAACATTATACTACATAGTTTGTTATAACTTGTTTATAGAATGGTTCCTATGGTGGTGGTGATGCCTATTTATTTTTCTTAGAAGTTTAGATCCAGACAGATGCTGAGCATTGGCAATAATAAATTTTTAAAGTTAACAATGTGGTGTTTATGAAATAAATAACACATCCAATAAATTATTATAGTTCCATACCAGGGCATGCAGAAGCAGTAATATCAACAAGCTTCAGTCCCTCGGGCAAGCAGCTGGCAAGTGGGTCCGGTGACACTACTGTTCGATTTTGGGACCTCCAAACACAGACACCATTACATGTTTGTAAAGGTAGATTTTGGTTCAGTAAATTTTATTTCACTTTTTTTATCAAACAGAAGAATAATGAAATTTTTTAATGTTATTTTAGGTCACACAAACTGGGTTTTATGCATAAGCTGGTCTCCAGATGGCTCAAAACTGGCATCAGCATGCAAACAAGGCAAATTAATGCTTTGGGACCCTCTGACCGGCAATCAAATTGGGAAAACCATGCAGGGACACAAACAGTGGATTACTGCGCTAGCATGGGAACCCTACCATAAGTACGTATGAAAAAAAAAACTGAACATTTATTCAAAATATTACCTCCACAATTTAATAACTAGAAGGTGTGTCTTAGTATTAAACTTTTTACTCTACTACTTCAGATGCAGAATGGGACAGATTTTAGTAGTTATATAATTTGTACAACAATATCAGTTCACATACATTGCTGTTATGAAATGGCTATCTTCCCATCATAGTTATAAATATGCTAGAAAGAACCTGTAACTGTAGTCATGTGAGAAAAAGAATAGAATCTAATCAAAATTATCAACTTTCCAGAAACTCAGAGTGTCGGAAGTTAGCCTCTTCCTCAAAAGATGGCGACGTCAGAATATGGGACACAGTGTCTGGTATCACAGTGCTCAGCCTCACAGGGCACACAAAGGCAGTCACCTGCGTGAAATGGGGTGGCACTGGTTTAATTTATACTTCTTCCCAGGATAGAACAATCAAGGTAAGGTATCTATCATCCAGCTACACTAATATATAAGCATTTTATAAGAAATGGGGCATTGATAAATTTCTTCTATGATTTTCCCCTCCCCCTCTAAACTTCTCACGTATATAATAGAGGCCCCCAAACATTTTGGTGACTTTAAGACAGGTCACTAAATTCCTGAAACAAGCAAGTTCCCTCTCTAAACTATGACTATAAATGTTGTAGGTGTGGAGAGCAGAGGACGGCATTTTGTGCCGCACCCTGGAAGGGCACGCGCATTGGGTCAACACACTGGCCCTTAGCATGGACTATGTTCTACGAACTGGACCTTTCCATCCTATACTAGACCAGCAGGGATTTATCTCTGACAGTGAGTATATTTACTTTGACAATGGTATAACAACAGTACAATTGGTCTATACAATTCCTAAAGAAAATAAATCTTACTTATACCTCAGCACACACAAACTTAATGTATCTAGTGGGCAACAGTGCCCAAATCCGTTTTAAGGGAATTCGTTCGAAGCTGTTTCTTTCGTACGTTTACACAGGTTAGTGGGCTCTTTAGGTATTGAGGGTCGCATTATTAATGTCATAAAAGTTATTATCATCACTAGAACATTAACGTGATTTTAGTGTTCAATTCCGTTAATTTACGGTCTCTTGTTGTCCTTTACAGAAAAGGTTCTACAACAGAGAGCTGTAGAACGGTACCAAGCTGTATGTCCAAGCGGCGACGAACGCCTCGTGTCAGGCTCCGACGACTTCACGCTCTTCCTGTGGCTCCCCGAGAAGGAGAAGCGCCCCCTGGCGCGCATGACGGGCCACCAGCAGCTCATCAATGACGTCAAGTTCTCGCCAGACTCAAGGTAGTTCTATAACAGAGACCTCGGTTCTGAGCTGTATGTGCAAGCGGCAAGGAGCACCAAGTGTCGGGCTCCAATGACTTCACGCTCTTTCTGTGGCTCCCCGAGAAGGAGAAGCGCCCCCTGGCGCGCATAACGGGCCACCAGCAGCTCATCAATGACGTCAAATTCTCGCCAGACTCCAGGTAATTCTACAACAGAAACCTCTCTAACATGTATGTCCAGGCGGCGAGGAGCACCTAGAGTGGGACGCCGACGAAAGCTTAATGAAACGGTAATAGAAACCGCGCTTCATATAATGGACAACTCGACGTAATCGCATAGTACGAGTATATACGGGATGTTTTAAATATCGACTTTATTGTGGTTGTATTAAGATTTAAGATAGAAAACGAATACTATTAATAAAACGAAGACTCGAGGCACATTAGCAGGCAGCTTCAGCTCGTTTGTGGTGCGCGTGCCGCGGCCGCTGCTGGAGACCATCGAGAGCGCGGGCTTCTGGCCGAAGGGTGTAGTGTTTCGGCGGTTCCGGGGGATGCTGCCAAATATTACACCAGAGCAGGCGGCACAACAGAAAACCGTCGTGTCACCAAAATAATAGTTTTAGTTTATAATGTAACATGTATGCTAGTCTTTAAGGTGCTATGCTAGTCTCTATGGGCCACTAGTTGCCTGAAAATAAACGTTTTTCATTTTCATTTCATTTTCGTCTCAAATAAATATTTACCGTGATATTCACTTGATTTGTTACTTTATTCTTTTATATTCTTCAAATAATTTTGAATGTACATTTGTACAGATTGATAGCATCAGCATCGTTCGACAAGTCAGTAAAACTGTGGGAAGCAGCGACGGGGAAGTTCATAACAACCCTACGTGGGCACGTGCAGGCCGTGTACTCGCTCGCCTGGGCCGCCGACTCGCGCTTGTTGCTCAGCTCCAGCGCCGACTCTACGCTCAAAGGTAACAGTTGGAATTCTTATTACAATGTCGTAAGGTGCACTGTGGCAGGCGACAGTTAGTTCAAGTTTTTGGTTTTATTTCATTGCCACGATAAGATATAAGGTGGACAGTTATAAACCTTTATTTGATAACTATCTATCTGTAAACAGTGTATTTTTATACTACATTATGGTCCAAATAATAAAAAACCATAGTGTAAAAATTGTAGCTGCTGATTTTTTATAAGCTTTTCTTTAGTTACACCTGTTCCATGTTTATTTATTTATTTAATCTTTATTGCACAAAACAAAAATACAACTGTCTTCTTCTTCTTCTTAGTCGTTCCCTCATGCCTGAGGATCGTGACCATATGCAATCGCCCTCCATGCAGTCCGGTTTTTGGCTAATTTTACTGCCTTGTAGAGGCTTCCATTAGCAGCCCTCTTTATAGCGTCGCTCCATCGCACTGGAATGGGACCTTTACTACGCTTGCCCTCCACGTGTCCAAGAATGATTTGTTTCTCCAGACAGTGTCTAGGTGACCTCATAATGTGTCCGAAGAAACAAAGGATCCTCTCTTGACAGATATCCGCAAGTCGCCTTGTGATGCCGAGTTCCTCTAATATGGATTTATTTGTCCTTCTGGCCGTCCATGGGATCCCTAATAGTCTCCTCCAGCACCACATCTCGAAAGCGTTTATTCTGCTGTACTCTTGGCTCTTGATGCACCAAGTCTCAGCGCCGTACAAAAAGATGGAGAACACAAGTGCGCGGACTAAACGTACTTTTGTTCTACGGTGAATACTGCGATTTTTCCACACCGTATCAAGATTCGCCATAGCGCTTTTGGCCATCCCGGCTCTGCGGATGATCTCAGTCAGACATTTGCCGTCATTTGTTATCAGCGACCCCAGGTATACAAACTCTTCCACGTTTCCGTAGCTCTGAAGGGCATCTGCATCTTGTAGTTTCTGACGTCGGTCCACTACCATTATTTTAGTTTTTGAATGGTTGATCTTTAGACCGACTCTAGCACTCTCTGCTTCCAGTCTTCTAAGAAAGGATGCTAGCTCCACATGACTTGATGCTACTATGGTTGTGTGTGTGTTGACAACTGTACCACAGGCGGACTTAATGCTATAGAGCATTTTCTACCAGTCAACATTCGGGCAAAGCAGATAAGTTGTGGGCGGTGCAACAACATGCACATATGGTACAAAGAAAAAAAAACAACCAGTGCATGACTTAAGAAAATATAAATACATACTTAATATGATATAAATACATACTTAATATCATATAAATACATACATGTTAAATTTGACCTATTTACCGTTTTTCGATTGAGCTGATTTTTAACCGACTTCAATTCCATAGAAGAAGGAGGTTCTGCATTCGGTTTGGTGTTTTTTTTTATGTATGTTCACCGATTACTCCGAGACCCGTGGTCCGATTTGAGTATTTCTTTTTTTGTTTGAAAGGATCTACATCCAAGGTGGTCCCATATTAATTTGGTGCTGTTCTGATGATGGGATCCGCGAGGAATTGAGGGAACTCCTCAATTTTTAAAGGCACATGTATGGTGATTTGGGTATTTTCTTAAGTAACTCAAGCAGTTTCTCACGAAAACCACCAGTTTGACGGAGTGGACCTGATGATGATGATTGTTTTGGTGATAATGATGAAGATCTTTTTAAATGTAGGATGTTCAGCGATTACTCCGAAACCCGTGGTCCGATTTGGACAATTCTTTTTTTTATGTAAGGAACTACCTTGAAGATAGTCCCACATTAATCTGGTGCTGTTCTGATGATGGGATCTATGAGCAACTGAGGGAACTCCTCAATTTTTAAAGGCACGTGTATGGTGATGATTTGGGTGTTTTCTTAAGCTACTCAAACATTTTCTCACGAAATCCACCAATTTGATGGAGTGGACCTGATGATGATGATTGTTTTGATGATAATGATGGAGATTTTTTATATGTAGGATGTTCAGCGATTAGTCCGATTTGAATAATATATTTTTTGTTTGGAAGGAACTACCTCGAAGATGGTCCCACATTAATCTGGTGCTGTTCTGATGATGGGATCCATGAGCAATTGAGGGAACTCCTCAATTTTTTAAGGCACGGGTATAGTGATTTGGGTGTTTTCTTAAGCCACTCAAGCATTTCCTCTCGTAAACCACCAATTTGGTGGAGTGGACTTAATGATGAAGTCCACATATATGATACGTGGAACTTTCCTTAGATTGAATACTCCCAGTATTATGTTCTTTTTTATATATCTTTACCGATTATTCCAAGACTTGTTGTCCGATTTTGATAAACACATAACCACTAAAAATGGAAAAATAAAAACTTTTTACAAAAAAATAAGATAACCGACTTCAGAAAGGATAAAATGAATCATTATATTATTTATATGCGTTACCAACTGATATGTTTGAAGTCGGTGCCAAGCCAAAAATTACAAAACCGGCCAAATCAGCTTCAATCGTGAACATCACAAAACATACACACATACATCACTAATAATGCAAAGGTGAATGTGATTCTATCTGTTACATTTTCGTATCTAAACTACTAATCCAATTTTGTATATACTCTGATACACCTCTATTTTGTATATAATCAAAACCAGGCGGAAAATAGAAAAAATATAGATGCGCGTAAGATTGGCCTTCCATAGAAAATTTGAATTTCCTTTTTTTTCGAGTGCCTTTTTACTGACACGGTGGGTGTACTGGGTGTATCTGAGTATAGACAAAATAATCTAGCCATTGAATTCCTTTATACTTCGAATTTAACCTTAGATGATACAGCCATTTTAGTCGCAGTTACCACATTTTGTCGACACTTTGTGTAGACACAAAAATATTTGTTACCATTTTTGGTCGCCGTTACGACATTGTTCGGTTGAGGCGACTAAATTATTGTATGAGTTTTAAAAAGTGGGGACGAGTCGACACAGTCGCATTTTGGTTACTTTGTTACGTCGCCGTGTCGTAACATTGTTACCAGTTTGCAACCACTTATAGCGCAAATCATTCATTCATTCGTTCACTCGTTTGCTGTCACTGCTATCAGTCCACAAAGTTGACGTAAGTAAAATTGTTAAATATGTTTGTGAACGCCATTGCTGTTATGGACGAAAGTATTTATTTTAAGTTTTCAGACATTTTTCGTGTTTCCAGGATGTTAACATTATTGCGCAAAAAAGTACGCTGTGTTATTTTCTTTTGAAAATTTCAAATTTGCCAACGTGCCACTAAAATAATTGGAATTTAACGATTGTAAACAAATATAATATTGATTTTAATAAACTTATTTTTACATTTTCAGACTTAAAAAGCCTCTCATAAGGTAGAGCAACGATTGCTAATAACAGAAAAAGCTATTGTGGTATTAAAAAAACATTTTACTATAAAATATTTAAAAAAGAAACTATTTTTAAGAAACTATAAAATATTTAAAAAATAAACTATTTTTAAGAACATACATAATTCAGTTACAATCGGTCACAAAGTTACCACATTATGTCGACACGGTGTCGACTTAAAACTCCAACATTATCAAATTTATAAAATGGTGGACCGTCCTTTTATGTTTCCAGAGATTCTCAAACTTCGGGAAAATATGGAAATATGAATTTTGAATTTTGAATAGTTTCAACGATGGAAGGCACTTCACTTATGATTCTTATGATATCGCTTGTTTACAGCAAGTGGGTTGTTGATAATAATTTTAGTCATCTTTTTTTTTACCAATGGCTATAAAACAGCGAACTTTATTTTTATTTCATGTACACGATTCTTATAATCTACCCTAAGGTTATTGAATTTAAACTTTCGTGGGGACATATTAAAATCCTACCAGTAATAGTAAAAAAGCCCATGACACTGACTGAACCTAGTTCGATAAGTCTCCCAGATGAGATATACATATATAATGAGTCACGTCTTTAATAGGGGAACACGAAATGCCTATGCTGCAATGCAAAAAAAGTGGCGGAACAATATTTTTTTTAAAGAAAAATCGGTTTCTAATACGAAAGTCTCCCAGGCTTCCTTTGTACCTCGAAGCAGAGGAGAGTTAGGACTATTCGATAATGCGGTGCTACAAGCCCCCATGACTGGCCTTGTCAGTTGCTGCAGCATTATAAGCCTACGCACACGCCAACGTGATTGTTAGCTAGTTCCAACACGGTTTTCTTAGGTATCTAGTATGATCGGTCTCCTCTAGAAACCAATGCTCATCCGAAAAATCATTAATTTCTGTGTAAGAAAAACCACTGTTGCATTCCCCAAACAATGGATAAGATGGTTGTTGCAGCGAGCAGCGAGAGTGGGTCCAAAAAAATTGACAAAAATTAAGGAAGCGAGACCTGATAAGTGTAGTGTGTGTACTACGCCGTGCCCACACACATGCATATTAGCCTAGTATATAAAGACAATGTACGCGTCATTTAGCTCAATAAACCTATACTCCAGTCTAAGTAGTTTCTCTCGACGCCCAACATCACATGGCGATCCTGCCAGTGCGGCCTTGCGCTGCACTGGTGGTGCGCTGCGCCGGCCAGAAAAATACGGACTCAATTGTGACCTTGGTGTAATTCATTCGAACGAAGTTTTAATGACCTCAAAATCGGGCATATACTCGAACTTAATATCGGAGTGGTATATTTGATGCGTTTAGCCAAATAGTGTTATTTTTTTTAATGAATAACTAATAAACTTTTTCGTTATCATTATGTGCAAATCCACGTTTATTTCACGTATTATTGTGATAGTAAAATTGGACGCTTCAAACAAAAATAATTATATATATACAAGAAAAATATTACGTATGATCAGTCAGTGTTGTGAACTATAAACTTTGAAATAAAATATCCGAATATTTCGATACGACGAAATTGTTCTCGCGAGCCATGATACGCAGTGAAGGTTGCGGCAGGGAGTTGTTCGTGTCCATGTCGCTGTGGCCTTGGTCAAGGGCCCACAACCCCACACCCACATAGCGATACACCGGGTGCAATTGTGGATATATTGTGAGGACTTGAGGAGGAATAAGGACCTATAAGTTGAGTTTAATATATGTCACTGATAAGCATCTTTATTTCATAAGTAGGTAACTAAAGTATAATTATTATTGATGTTTTTTTTTTCTTCTCTTTTGCAAGGTCAGAAGCATTCATATTGTTATATGTATATCAATATTTTTTTTATAGTATAGTAAAAAGCATTCAAATAATAATAAAAGGTAACAATGACAATGAAAAATATTTAGTGTGAAAATGAGAAATTGAATAAGACTAGGCATAACTCTGTGTATTTTTAAGAAAATGAGGTTTTTTTTATGTGTGTGTGTGTGTGTATTTTATATACATATCTAGGCAAGGTGCTTTTAAGAAAAATATGATTAGATAATGTTTATTGTTTAGTTGAGGCCGGTTGATGACGAAAGATGTATTGCATGTGTTTAAAATACCGGGAAATAACTATTCATTTTTATTGTATTATAAACATACATTTAGCCATGTTTTCTTTACATTTAACAGATACTTAATTTAGTTATTTTATAATACAGTGTTTTTTAACAATTGTGGTAGAATCAAAAGTAGTTTGTTCAATTAATACATATTTAATAGATGTGCAAAGTTCATCTCTTATATGGCGCAATGGTGGCGGCGCGTGTCCTCCAAATAAGGATTGGCATGCGACGTCTGTCATTTCAGATCAAATTTCATAGTCTTCGTGCACTGTTTTAAATCATTTACATTTCATTGTAATAAAATGTATGCAATAGTAATGGGTATATAATAATATAAGGTATTTCTGTCATTTTAAATCTAAAAGTATTTCATCCTACCGGATTTTAACCATATGCATAGATGCCTACTAGGTTTAATTTTAGTTAGTTGAATTAAATTTAAGTCTTAATTTGATTATTTTACTATGTATCGGACATGACTTTATTGCCGGACAAGACGACTTAAATATTAAAGCTACAGAGAAAAAAAATGAAAAATCAGTTGCGTGTTAAAATGGAAATGAATACTTAAGGATTTTATTAAATACGGTTTTACTTGAAAATGAGGCCAAATAGGGGTTATTTTGCATATGGTTGTGGATGGAAAGTTAAGTTTTATGTTGGATTTCCATGGACTGATGTTTTGTTTTTTGTAGGATTTTGAATGGATTTATTGGAAGATGGAATTCGATGGTTTTATGGATAGTGTGTTTCCAAAGTGTTTGCGAAAGCTAGAGCAGATAAGTTTTTCAAAGAACGATTAGCCTGATCACCTAAGAGTTGTTGAAATTCTTATATGTTCAGTTTTCATTGTGTCGAGTGTGGTATGATTGCGAATTTGGGAGATTTTTTATGTAAAAAGAGAGGGAGAAATAAGTAGTTTAGGAAAAAATGCATATCGCGTCTTCGGCGGCCCGAGAGGCGGCCTTGAGCGATAAGGTATAGCAAGGGTATACCAGGACACAAGACAGGCACGGAATCCTTGGCGTTTGACCATGATTCGATCGAGCATCAATCGTGGAGACCCTTGGACACATGGAAGGTTTTAATGAATGGATAGTGTTAAAAGAAATGCCTGAATGAATAAATATAATGTATGTATGCGCGTTTAAAATAAAAAATATCTTGTGTCCTGAGCAAATAAATAAATGTGTGTTATAAGGTCGGCCGACCACGATTGTACATGCGTTGTATACCCTTGTCATAAATAAATGCACGCTTTAGATGCAAAGTTAAATGAAATATGATGTATTTAAAAAAATATATATATGAAAAAAAGACGTCAAAGTTAGAAAATAAACCTGGCAAGTTACGAACACAATACGCATGATTTATTTTAAAGGTACCTATTTAATAATATGAAAGGAAATAAATAAATGTAAGTGAACATTATTTACAAGGACTAAGACCTACTCGTAATGTATCGACGGATACTCTAGGAAATGTAAAAAACTATTTAATTATGTACGCTTAATTTTAAGAATTTTTTTTGTAAAACTTTTGTTTTGATGTATTATTTATCTTTATGGTTTAAGGTTACTGATTTATTGTTTTAGGTGTGTAAGTTCGTCATCAAAGTGCGATAGATATATAAAGACAATGTACGCGTCATTTAGCTCAATAAACCTATACTCCAGTCTAAGTAGTTTCTCTCGACGCCCAACATCACATAAGTAGGTACTTTCAATGAAAACTATATTCAATAAAATTCGGTTGAATTGCAACGAGGAATGGAAGTGCTCGGAGGGCGACCTTCAATCGCTGCAGGAACCACCTTCTCCACTGTTTGGGAAATGCAGCAGTGGTTTTTCTTACACAAAAATTTATGATCTTTCTGATGAGCCCTAAGACCTAATAAACCCGATCCCTTATAATGCTACACCAACTGACAAGGCCAGTCACCGTGGCTAGCAGCACCGCATTATCGTATAGTCCTAACTCTCCTCTGCTTCGAGGAACAAAGGAAACCTAGGGGACTTACCCTACTAGAAACCGATTTTTTTGTTATTTAAAATAAAATAATATGCCGCCACTTTTTTTGCATTGCAGCATAGGTATTTCGTGTTCGCCTATTAAATACGTGACTATATATTATATCATCTGGGAGACTTATCGAACTAAATAGGTTCAGTGTCATGGGCTCTTCTACTATAAAACTTTATGTTTTTGGACCACCCTACTGTGCAATAAATATTATTAGTCTAATCTCATGATTTATATAGCAGAGTGAGATGTGAACTGACAACAAAGTTTGGGAGACTTTGGAGTTTCTAGTGACGTTTACAATTTATTTTAGTAACAAAGTGTAGGAACATTTACGTAACTTTACCACACACCGTGTCGACTTTTAGTAACAAAGTGTCTACATAGTTACTAAACATTGTTTCTAAAGTGTACACTAGTCGCAATATACACGCAATGTGTATAAAATGTTTCGACGCAAAGTTACAGTAATGTGTGGACACAATGACCATACTTAATTACTAAAAATCACTTCGGTCACATTGTGTGTACACTGTTACCACACATTAAAAACCAAACCAAACACAGTTTCATTGTGTCGTAATAGTTACGAAACATTTTGTACTTGCAACTACTTTCACAAATCTGCGACCGATAATGGCTGTCTGCGGAAGAAGGATAAATAATTCAAACCGAACCACCGGCTTCGTTCGAGATACGGATAGTCCAAACAGTGTGTTAACAAACACAAGACGCATGATTATATTTTCTGTACCTACTTGCCTAACAGGTAACGCACGGTCGAAACGAATGTATGTATACCTACGTGCAATCCATATCGTATTAGATTAGATAGATAGTAAAAAGAACAGTTCAATGAACACATCGCCTCGTTCGTATTAACTGTTCCAAATTTGGCTTGGCACCGACTTCAAACATATCAGTTGGTAACGCATATAAATTATATAATGATTCATTTTATCCTTTCTGAAGTCGGTTATCTTATTTTTGTAAAAAGTTTTTATTATTTCTTTTTTTCTTTAGTATACCACAAAACTACCTACACCTAAGGTGGACAGTAATTTTACTTTTTTCCAATCTAAAGTGAACCTTATCACTGCGCAATAAGACGTTCTGTTACAAAGGTCAACACTCTTTAATCTCTTGTCCATGGTTTTAGTATGGAACATGAAGACCAAGAAGCTAGAGTTGGAGCTACCAGGCCACGCGGACGAGGTGTACGCCGCGGACTGGGCGCCGGACGGCGGCTTCGTGGCCTCCGGGGGGAAGGACAAGGTCTTGAAATTGTGAGTTTGGAGTTCTTTAGGGTAAAGTACCTAAATTAGAAAAAAATGATAATTCCCACAGTAGTTACATACTATTGACACTGAATTCTTGGTATTTCTACATTAAAGTCAGTACTTTTAATAACTAAGGTTTGCCTTACAAATAAACTTTATTTGGCATTCTGTGGTTTTAAATGTTCAAGATATTGAAAGGTTTCAATGATTACTTTTTCCTTTCTAAAATTACCTAGATATAAGATTTCTGGTATTATCATCATTAGCATAATGCCCATTTCTCGAAACTAAACTACTGCAATTTGTCCCATGCTTGGCAGTAAAAGGGTTAATAAACTATAACCACATGAGAATCCATGACAACAAACTAAAAGTGGTGTCTGGTAAGAATAGATTGCTTTGAATCTATCAATATTTCACTTGTAGTAATACCCAGACCAGAAGTATGTAAGATGACCTGATGATTATAATCTCATTTTTGTTTCAGATGGCAACATTAAAAGGCAAAGGAAGTGGAATAATGCAGTACATAACTTTATTGTACAAAATATAATAATAAAATACATAAGCTTGTAATCATTACTTAATTTTAATGCTCTTTTTAACATTAGCCTTAATACCCGAGGCCTCACCGCCATACCTAGACACCTCTGTGCGAGGAGTGCGCACTGCACCCTTCCTCCTGATCTTAGCCTTTCTGTACTTGAGTTTATGCTTAACTCTAGGATTTCTCTGCTCTCTCTTTCTATGTGGAGTCAGGCCCTTGTTCTTGGCTATCTGATAAGTGATTTCACGCTTATCTCCATCAACAGGCACAATGTCTTGTGATGTGGAAGGTTTGCTATCATTCTTATCTTGAGGTAAAGCATCATTATCTGAGAATCCACTTTCCTCAGACTCATCATTATTCTTAGTGACATGATCCACTTCAGACTGATTATCTTCATATTCATCTTCATTATCCGATACACCGGTGTCCTCTCCTTCATCTTTTTCAAAAGCAGAAATAAGTTTAAGTTTCTTAGAGATTGGTTCAGCAGGAACATTCTCCGATTTGCGTTTATTGCTAACCTCTTGGTCTGTAACCTGTAATTCCAAGTTGTTGCTAACAGCATGTAATATACTGTCTATTTGTGGCTTCACCACTTCGAGGTAGATAGGCTCCATCTTATTTAACATCTGTCGGTACTGGTACAGCCTTTTAATAACTGGGTGATTTTGTATGTTGATTCTTTGACTTTTAAGCAATAAATAGAAACTTATATTAGTGCAGTAATTTAAGATGAGGTCAAAATTAGTCTTTACAAATTTTGAAGCTGGACATTTAGGCAATTTTCCATCATTGACAAGCCTTAAGACTGGATGTAAATCATCTTTAGCTACTGTTAATTTAGTTTTAAAATCGTCTATCAAACCAGCAAACTCTGGGCTCTCCTTTTCTAGTAGTTGTAGTTTTTGTCTTTTGGACATCTGACTTAAATCACTTTTTACAAATGACTCTGCATCTTTAGCCTTGGCAGCAAGCTTATTGATGTAGTCCTCTGTAAAATCTTCTTCACCGAGTTGTTCTAAAAGCCTTTTTTGAATATTCCTGGCCTCTTCTTCTTCATCAAGAGCTGCTCTTTCATCATTCCCAAAGCCCCCATAGTCTTCATCGACATAGTCAGTGGCATAGTAAGACCTTTTATTTTTACCCCAAGCTTTTGAATCAGGCAAATCATCATCCGACTTTTCTTGCCCTTCAACATCACTATCTGCAATGCCTAAATCATCTTTTTTGCCATCAGAGTCCTCATCAGACTCTGAAAATGCATACATCTCTTCCTCACTGTCAGAGTTTTGATGTTTTCTTTTACGCACCTTTTCCAGTAGTTCTTTTTCTTCTTCAGAATACTCATCTTCCGAGTCTGAGGGCTCATAGTTGCCCTTCATATCGAATTTGGAATTAACTCTAGAACAATGTAACATGAAATTAATGTTATAGCAGTGATCAGTTATAGTACATAATAGCCAGGTAATAAATAAATTAATGATTACCTTATTTTATCAGCCATCGTGACTGTAAATATTATTTAATTTACTACACTTTAAATTACATGTGGAACCTAGGTTAGGTTTTCTAAACTGTCTTAGCGAACACCCATAACCTTTTATGTTAGATCCAGTCGTGTACACTATACCGATTACTCGTTTGAATAAAATTCACTGTTACTATTTAGTGAATGATAAATAACTTCTATAATTTAAATAACGTCGATAATGTTATTTTTATTCTTCTTGCTTTCTTCATGGAGATGGATCATGGATTGGATTGGATTGGATGGCATTGGATGACTTTTTTTTTTAACGCAAACGTTCACGTTCATAGACAAGAAGCTGTTTAAGGTCATCTATAAATTGCCGTTCTTATCATATGCAAGTGACATCATCAACAGAACCTAAACGTTATCTCGGCCAAACCGAATCCTGTAACTACACGTCAGTGTCAAGCAAAACTTAACCGGGATCGGTTTTCGTAAAACAAGTAAAACTTAGAAGTAATTGTCAAGAATTCCTAAGGTTTTGCAATTAAAGTAAGAAATATGAAACTATTCGATATAGAAATTATTACGCTAATTTTACAGTTGACTTTCATACATAATATTATTTGTAAAAAAATTTCTTTGCCTGATATTGATTTACATTCTGCTGGTAGAGTCGGTGATTGCCAAAAATGCAGAATATTAACAGACTCCTTTACCCACTGGCTAACAAAAACATCACGCGGGAAATATGAAGGAGGGGACGTTGCTTGGGAAGAAGCCAAGCTGAAGTCGTACGCACGGAGTGAGATGAGGCTCGTGGAAATACAGGAGGGTCTTTGCTCAGAAGTGAAAAAACATCAGGACCAGTGTTACGCTTTGTCAGAGGAAGCCGAGCAACCTTTAGAAAAGTGGTGGTTCCATGAGGACCCAGACTCTGTTGATCTGTACACATGGTTGTGCATTGAAACTCTTCAGCACTGCTGTCCTGAAAATCATTTTGGAGAATCATGTATCCCATGCCCATTGCACAAGAATAAAATATGTGGAGGGCGCGGGAAATGCGCCGGTGAAGGCACTCGCAAAGGCAATGGCACATGTATTTGTAGCAAAGAATTTTCAGGTACTTTTTGTGATGATTGTGCTAAAAATTACTACAAGGCAAGTGAGGATTCCTGCGAACAATGCCATAAGGCTTGTGCAGGATGCTCAGGGGATGGCCCTGCAGCTTGCACTGCATGCAAGAAAGGCTGGGAGTTGCAATCTGGGACATGTGTAGACATCAATGAGTGCTTAGCCTCAAGCGCTTGTAAAGCTAACCAATACTGTGTAAACCGAGAAGGATCCTACACTTGCAAAAAGTGCCACGACTCATGCAAGACTTGTGCAGATGCCGGCTCTTCTCAATGCACATCTTGTGAACCCAATAGTGTCCTGTGGGATGGCACTTGTGTTGATGATAACCAAAGAAATGACATTTTACGAAATGCGCTTAAAAGATTAGCACTTTACTGTGGACTTCTCATTATAACTTACTTTACTTACAGAAAGTCAAGGATGCTAGCCTCTCTAGTTGTTATAGTTATTGCAATATATATTTATTATTCTGAAGGCATTTCAAGAATAAGTTTGATAGATTTATTTTTTAAACTATATTTAACCAATTCACAAAGTGTTTTGTAAAGATTGCTGTGTTAAGTTTTAAGTAGAACCAAAAAACTGACATTTCTAAATAAACCATTTGAGTAATTATTGTGTTTTACTTATACTCACATTTTTCTTTTGGAACATGTCTAAAAATGTATTCAGAAACGAATAAACCGACAGCAATATAAGAAAATACTCATGGATTCCAGCATATTTTTTTCAAGAGAAGTAGAAGTATTAAAAATTAAATCTGTGTGTAATGTCATACTTACTCTTACTTATCCTGCATAACAGTGTAATTTTATATCAAATTAAAGGGGTTAAACTGGATATCTTGTGAGGTATGTAATGAAAGAGAGTTTAAAGGTGGTAATAAAAATACATTTTATTGCAAATGTTATATAACTACATTTCAGTGTCTTATATACAAAAATTCAATACAGTGTGGGAGTAAACCTGGTTGTGTAAACACCTATTATACAGCAGGAATATTACTAGCACAACTTATTAAATATTTCTATATTTATCTTATATTGAAATTATAATAGCAGACTATAAGGTAACATTCATAATACAACTGTGTGTACAATACAAGACTGATTAATAAAATTCATTTGGCAACAGTAAGCCTATCTTACTGCCCTCAGTCTGACAAAGAATTACCTTCTAAATGATGACTAATTAATAGTAATTTCATACAGTGTCAAAAATATTGCTGTGCCAAAATGTATTAAGAGAACTTCTACAGACATCCTCAAAGACAGTGGAAGGTAAATTTCTATATTCAACTCTTAAGCAATTATAAAGCTGACACTAGTGTAAAGCAAAATTACAATAGGTTAAAAGTGTTTATAAGCCTTAAATTATATGGCTTTTACAAGCTTGCAGATTGAATAATGTAAGGCAAACTTTGGCAATATGGGTACATTGTAATTGTATCAAATGTCTTAACAGATACCCAGATAAGGGATTGTCTTTGGTGAAGAAAATAAAGATTGTAAAAAGAAAAGGTACAGTTAGGTTACCTAAATTACTAATATATTAATTATATCAACATAAATCATAAATGTCAATGGGATTAAACAAAAATATAACACAAATTTAAATTGGATTTAACCTCCCTCTAAGCTTTTATCAATTTTTGGTAATAATATTTACTTTTAAGTACATACTAGTCTACTTGTGAAATAAACAACTAATACTATGTATTATACCTAAGTTAGCGAGCGAGCCTCGCCTCACCTAACGTGCAAGTGTGTCGCGCTCTGCTGCGGGCAGCCGCAACCCCGTACTGATTACAATACAAAAACCATTTAAATAAAGACGACTAGCATTACAATGCTACGTGACAACCGAAACATCTTCGACTATAGGTACCTACACTACAATAATAAAAATCATTCGTCCCAGCACAATAAACCACAGATCCATAATAAAATTAAAAAATCACTATATAATTTAGTTTCCAACAATACTCAATGTATATGCCGCATGTCATACAAATCTAAAGCTTACTTTGATCAAAGAGTTTTGAAGGAGAAAATAATAATTTACGCATATCAGTCTGCTCCCATTTATATGCTAATTATTATTATTAATTGGGTCCCAATCGCTAATACTCACTGAATCTTAAATTTCTTTTTGACCCAGTATTCAACACGAGTTCAAAATTGTTAGTAAGCTACACTGTAACCTAATTCAAGTCCAGAATATAACGTCACTCACTCATATATTTGTGATTTTAGTCGTCTGATGTGTAAGACCATAGAATAAGTAATAGAACAGCAATTTCATTTACCTTAATTAGGAGAAATAAAAGCGAAACATACGCGAGTACGGTTATATTTTTGGACTTGTATGTATTAGGTAGGTGACAGAATATACAATTCTGTAAATTATATTATGTGTAAAGAACAAGTCTACATTCAGTCTGTTTTATTTTATGGAATGTCGCATAACACTTTCGCTGCTTGTATGTTTTGTTTTTGAATATAATTCAAATAGTAATTAGAAATACTGGTTAGAAATAATACAATTATTCCAATAATGGATTCTTATTTTTAAATCGTAATTGCACTTATGTCTGGCAGTGTATATAAATGATATATGAAACCTAAAAATATTCGTTTTTGATTTTTATTTAAATGGTGGTAATAATTACAGGCTAAATTATGTAAAATTGGCGAACATTTGGCCGGTTTCAATTTTAGTCCAGATTTTAAAAAACTAATATTGGACAACTGCAACTACAGAACGTCTGAATAATTCTAAAATGCGCTGTATGCCGCTACATATATTATTATGTACAAGATTCCACATAGTTCCAAGAATAATACACTACGATATCGTGAGCTCGCTGACTTATCACCGATTTCTGTCTTCCAACCATTTCTAGATATAATTCTACGTACAACCACTTAAAAAACAAACAGATATAAAAAAAGAAGAAACTAGTGTGAGCGGAAGCCGGTGGCTCCAATACAAATAGCTACGATACCTGGATGGGCCACCATTTTGTGACCAAAAAAATGACTTAGAAAAAATTTAATTAGAAAAACCTTACGCTAATATACCTCTAGTTTGCACGAACGCTAAGGCATTTTAAATGTATGTGTCAAAGATTGTCTTTGTTTGTGTAGGTTTTTGTCTATATAACTTAACGTCTATTCGTTCATAGGAAATATTTAAATACAGGACAAGCGTTCGCGCGGAAATACGTGGAAGTTATTTTTAGGTTTATTCATGAGTCGATTGCCTCGCGCATACTTCTATCGAAATAGAAGACAATCTGTTTTAAAAAGAATGTTACAATATTAAATTAACGCGAATTTCATTAAGCACCAAGCCGTGCAAGGATTATTGAATTATAAATTATTAATATATTCATTTATGAATGTCATTTTTAATTAATATTTATGACATACATATGTTAATTACTTGCAATTGTCTCAATAAAAACAATATAAGCTGTTAACATAACGTTATGTCATGATATCCCACTTTTACGTTGCATTAAGTTATCTATATGTTAACTTGAAATGCAAGCATATTTAAGTCGTGTATTGATAATCGATAAGTATATTTTTATCATTATATTTTTTCAAAGCTATCTGTAGCTTTTCTCGCACACGATAGTGGGTTACAAATTACAATACATACTCAACCATAACGCATTTTCAATCCGCATACAAATCGTGCTCAGAAATATTCCAGGACGTTGAACTGTACACCCGATACATGCTACAAAAAAAAAATCTTTAAAAGCGTCAAATAGATACCGTTAAAACCCGTCCCGTCCGGCTGCAGGCTTTAGATAAGTACCTATGCTGTAGAATAAATAGTTGGGTACGCTCAGTCGCTCTGTAGTCGGTTAACACCGGTGTGCAGTCAGTTGTTGGCGCGGTGGTGCGAGGAGAGCTGCGCGGCGAGCTGGCGCTGCTGCAGCAGGCAGTAGAGGATGCCGGCCTGTGCCATGGCGTCGACGGTGCCGGCGGCCAGCTGGTCGGCGCGCAGCTTGGCGCCGGGCGCGGCGCCGGCGGGCCGCAGCAGCGTGGGCCCGAACACCGTGGCCAGGTTGTGCAACGACATCTTGTTGTCCGCCTCGTGCTGGTTCACTCTGGAATGTCACGGATTCATTAACCTACATAACTCACTAGCTGAAACACAATTATTAAAATACTTAGGTACTTTTTTTCGCTGTATAATACAGGATGATTGGTAATTCGCCGTATCCCTTGAAAACTGTTATTCAAAAGCGCATTTGGAACGAATTAACCAGCCAGCCAGTCAACCCCAGTCAACTAGGGGTCAAAACTCATTGGTTTTCAAGTTATTTGAGTTTTTAATTTTCTGAATAAAAAAACCCGCTTTTCGGTTTAAAACTGGTAATTGTGAAAAAACTACTTGAATTTAGAATTAATAAAAGCATTTTTCTAATAGCCAATACAATACAATATACAATATACAATAGCTGATTAGTTGATTACAATTATTAATAAAGAAACATGCAAAAAGTTTAAAAAATAAAGGATTTGAAGTTACAAAAGCTATTCAAATCAATATGAGTGATGAATTCCTCTCACTCACTTGACGAAATGGTTGAGCAGAAAGTCGATGCAGTTCTTGTTGAGGTCGGGCAGCTGCGCGAAACACTTCATGAGCGCGTGACGCCGCGTATGCGCCGGACCCGAGTCCACTGAGGTGCCTACGCCCTGCAATATTAACAGTACATTATTGTCGAGAAGACGCAAGTAGCACATTTATGGCTGAGTATTATGTTTAAACGGACGACTTTAGGAGTCCCCGGAATGCCTCGGCCGAGACACGTCCACACCTGCTGAGCTGCCTCGCGCGGCAATTTCCTCGCGAGGCGGTGCGCCAGGTGTAGGCACCTATTAATGAATCCATTCACTGTAGATTGGATATATATTTCACGTCAAATAGATTGCTTGATATTGAGCTACGGGGTGTTTATTTTATTATGGACAGTCGACTACAAAGATATGTATCCGCTTTTTCGCCTTAATGCGTTGTAATTTTTTTTTTTAATATCAGGACAATCTTACATAAATCAACCTAGTCCCATAGTAAACTCAATAAGGCTTGTGTTGTAGGTACTAGGCGACTATATATATAATAGATAGATATACCCAGATAAATACTTAAATACATAGAAAACATCCTTAACTCAGGAACAAATATCTGTGATAAGCACACAAATAAATGCCCTGACCAGTATTCGAACCCGGGACCTCTTGCTTCATACACAGATAGAAATAATATCTTAATTCAAAACGCAAAACTCTCTTGCACGCGGTTTCTTAAAGAGAGTAATAAATACATACCTTAGACCAATAAACATGACTTGAGTTAAAAATATCATGATTTTTAAAAGAAGAATAAAAATTATTTAGCTTTATCTTTACACATTTTTAAAGCGAATAGTAATGATTTGAGTTAAGATAATAATTATTTACGGCAAAAAAGCACCAAAATTTTCCTTTAAGACTTTTATTTGTTTACGTAAGAGCGATTAGTTCTTGGTTTGAAGTTTTCAATCTACAGCTAAGAGCCAAAGCTAATTCAAAGAAGTAGCACCAAAAGTTTGATTTGAGATTTTTAAGTTTTTAGGCAAGAGAGATTAATTTTTGCTTCAATTGATGTTTTCAACCTACAATCAAGAGCCACAGCTATTCCAAAGAAGAAGCACATAATTTTTGCTTTGAAACATTCAAGTTTTGGACGTTAGTTACCCTGCGCATCAATAGATGTCTCTGCGTGTAGGTTAGATCGCGCGAACGCGTGTTCGACGTAACTTCATGACCCTCGGCGCTTTACCCGGGCTTATTTGAGATTCACAATAGCAATCTCAGCTCTAGTTAATACGATTATAAATTATGAGTATATAAATAATCATAATTTATATTTGTATTATCTACTTTTATTAAACTTCCTTTCTTGGAATTAGTCCCGAGAAACACAGTTTCTGCTACTAGCTTTTTAAGTAGTGCACTGAGACACTAAGGCGATTATCACACTGACGACGGATCCGCATGCGGCGCCGGTGTGCGAGCGAGATAGCGCTATACACATGCAGAGCGCTATCTCGCTCGCGCACCGGTGCCGCATGCGGATCCGTGCCAGTGTGATAACCGCCTCAGAAAATGTTATTGTTTGTTTCAAGTAACCGATTTCATACGCCAAGAAATTTTAGATCTTGGTGTGAAAATATCAAATTTTACATTAAGTAACACATGCTCTTGAACTAATGGGTTTTCTTGTTTCCGTGGAGAAATTCAATTCTCAATTTAAACTATATTCTTTATGTATTGCAATAAGACACATAAAGTTCAATTAAAAAAAATACAATACAAAAACAAAATTCAAACGCTCTTCGTGAGAATATTAAGCTATTTTAAAAAAAGATTTTTAAATCTCGGATAAAGTATTGAATTTATTAGGTTAAGTAATAAACTTTGAAACATTTTATATCTTAAAATAAAGAATTTTGTTTTTTCCTTATTTCCTATATAAGGAAAAAATAAAATTCTGGATAACTGGATATCTCTTGATTCAAATAGGTTTCTTTGGTTGAAGAGATTTTTTCTATCTGTGTAGGCAGGGTCACTACCAACTAGGCTGGGAGGCCGTTTATTAAGCGTTAATGTAAGGTCCAAAAGTGCATAGATCTCTTTGTAGGCGACTGGACATTATGTCAATGGAATAAAGTGTCACCTGTGTAGCGCTCCAGGCCTTCAGAAATTCAGGGTAAAGCGCATCAGTAAACAGCGCTTCGGGGAGCTCTCGTAGGTACAGCTTCAGCACCCCGGTCACGGAGTGGACGTCCACTTCTTTCAGCAGTTGTTCAGCTTCGTAGGCGTCTGCAGATTTATTTAATTTAATAATATTTCGCGTTTAAGGCGAAGTATAAAGGTAAATTCACAAACGCTGGCGTGGAATGTCTATGAAAAAAATGACAGGACTTGTGTATATTTAAGGGAGATATAATAAAAATGGTTAACGAGAGATCTAGATGTAAATGTAATATGTACTTATGTTAACCATTTGAACAAAGAAGTTTGAAAATTAAGCGGCTTTAGATTTAAACTTTATAGTGCCTGTACCGCGGCGCATACGGTGCCCGGTTTCCCCATTGCGGCCCCTAGGGCGACCCCTAGTATTTCATCATAACGTTGGGTGAGCCGCATAGGGTAAAAGGTTGTGGTTCCCTGGCCTAGAGGGCACGGTATAGTATAGTATACTGACTGGTCTCGAAGCTCTTGCGCAGGCGCGCCAGGTCGGACGCGCTGCCCGACACGCGGTACACGCCCACCTCCAGGATGCCGCGCCGCTCCACCTCGCGCACGCACGCGCTGATGATGAACGGGATATTCCTCTTCTCACGTCTGAACATACCACAATCATGATTCATCCTAATAAATTTGCTCAAGGTTTTTACTTAATGTAAGTAAAAATTATATTTAGCTTTTAAATAAATGTATATCATTTATAACGTACAGGCAATTTTAAGTAGAGTTGCATATAAATTATTGTTATAATAGCACACAGCGTGCCACACACCTATTCTGAATTCAGTGATCCACAAAAAACATCGAGACAATTTTCAGAACAGTTATTTTTTTTATGTACCATCGCCAACACTGTTAACCGGCCATTTGTAATCCCTATTGCAACGGCATGAGGTCTACCGATGGCCGGTTAAGGGTGTTGCTGTTTGTATGTGCGTTCAAATCCCTACCCGGTGTTACGTTTACACTTGCATATTCGCGTCGTACTCGTAAAGAGTCGGCGCGGTATTCGCTGCGTCTATGGGCTCGTCACCCGCGCACCCAATTTTAAAGGCGCTATGAAACATGCAACGAAATATGTTCTGATCGCGATGAGTGTGTCGGTAGCGGGAGCGGCAAGGGTGTGAAACTCAGTGTAAAAATAGATTTTGACACGACGTATCTGATACGTTTGCATAAGTGCGAAAGAGAAGTTGTCATGCATTAAGGCCCAGGTCGTACTGCACACGCCGCACGCAGCCGACAACGTCACGTCGCACGCAGCGTCTGAATGGTGTGTGGCGGGGGGACGCCGCACGCAGCGAGCGAAAACGACCACTCCCGAGCATTCTCGAACACACCATTCAGACGCTGCGTGCGACGTGACGTTGTCGGCTGCGTGCGGCGTGTGCAGTACGACCTGGGCCTAAGAAGCTAGACACAACATGATCCGTGACGTTACAGAAGTCCCTCTGTATAGTAGAGGTACATACTTGGCGACGTGCGTGATCTTGGCGCCGAAGAGCGCGCCGGGCTTGGCGGTGGGCACGCGGCGCGCGTCGTGGTCGGGCGGCAGCAGGCGCAGGCGCAGCGGCAGCGCGCCGCCGCCCAGCGCCACCGTGCGCGCTGCGCCGCCCGTCCCCGCCCCCGCCTCCGCCGCCCACGACCGCGACAGCTGGACACACCAATCATTTACAACTAATCATTTTTAACTAAATCATTTAAACAAAAAAGAACCGACTTCACTCAGGATCCGCTTTTCCAAGTTGAAAGGCCCGAGTTGCTGTAAACAAACTGAAATCACTATAGGTGTGCCTATAATAGTTGAAGAGTTCCCTCGATTACTCCAGGAACCCATCATCAAATCCTGACCTTATGACAATGTGACCAACTGTATACTCTTTCAAACAAAAAATAGTACATTGTTGTAGAGGCTGGAAAGTAAGCTATAGGTGGATCGAGTTAGTTCGAGGGCCGACCCGCCAGGGGAGGCCCTCGAAGATACGAGTCCACCTATAGCGCTTTCGGCCGAGACATTCCATAGTGCTTTTCACGACTACTGTGAGGAAATAAAATAAAAAATGAATTGGCATAACAATACAAACACTTTAATAGATACTATAGGTATATTGAAGGTTCATGTGCTTTTCTCAAGCACGATAAAGTAAACAAGCATGTAACTTTCTGCAAATAAATGCTTCTTTTCGCCATTCTTCCATAATATTAATTGTTTGTCGGATATTATATTGTATACAAAATATGACTGTTCATGGGCCTTCTTATTTAGGACGCGATTTCACTGGTAACAAATTTCTAGCGACCGCCTGTTTCTTGAATTTCGGTGGGCGCCAGCGTATTAATAACATTTTCTACACTCATTCTCATTGAACTAATTTTTACTGCATAAATACAACTTTCTTGTTTTTCAGTCAAACATTATCCAATTCAATATGTATTTTTCCCGCTCCACCTTTTTAACTTTTTTTTCACTTTTAAGAAGCGTTTTTACGTTGTTTGCTTCAATCATGCTTCAATCCGACTCACTCCTTACCCACTTTTTGATAGAAAACCACAAACGGTTAAAAAGGTAAAAACGCCTTAAGGGTAATCTGAATGGGTTTTGACGTTTCTTTTTTTTAAACAAGTAAATTGGTTCGATAAACAACCTTATGTTATTTAAGGATGAAAAAGTGGTGCCAAAAAAAGACCTTTTAATATTTTAAATGATTCTCATTGGTGGGTCGAATGCAATGACATAACTGGATTTTACTTTTCTACTATGACATTTCATTGCTGCAAAATAGCAATTATTGTAGTGGTAGTTCAGATGCTACAACAATTGCTTACTTTCCAGCTTGGATTTTGATCTTCTTTTGCCACATTTCCGAGCAGGTGGCGTGAAAAAAGCATTTTCTAAACCAGTCCAGCTATTTTCGAGTAATCGGTGAACATACGGGTTTACATAACTCTAAAATTTTATGTTTCTCTACTAAAACCCCAACAAGATCCGAATTTCATGAAGATCCGAAAACGTTATTAAAGTTATCGCGGAACAAACTATCAAAATCAAAAAGCCATCGAAATGCCGAGACGTCCCAGTAGCCCAGTAGTATTATGTTGTTTGTAGTTATTATATATCAGTATAAAGTAGTATAATATAGTACTATAAATCGTCTACTTAAATAAGCATATGTATAGTGTATAGAAATACCAGAGACTATAGAGATATAGACGACAACAACCTAAGATCTTTTTGAAGCTCAAGTAAATTGCGCCCTGTGTCCGAAAGCCGCCTAAAGATACCGAATTTGTAAAACTACTAGGTGGAATAGCAGTGCAGGTGACATTTCTTTGAGCTTCAACACCGACCGATTTACTAGTTTTTTAGAATTTATTTTTTACTATAAAGTACTAACAAAAGTCATCACACACCTTGACAGTGCACTTGCCGCGCAGCACGGGCCGCGCCGCGTCCTCGTACAGCAGCAGGCGCAGGTTCTGCGAGCCCTCTAGCTCCAACGTGAAAGTCTCGTTCCATCGCGGCTGCGCCGTCCGACAGACCAGCTTCGACTTCGCCTTGCGGAAGTAGTGCCCGTACGAGTCCACCTCCACCACTATGTAGTAGTCTGAAATTAAGTTTATGTTTATTATTTTGTAACCAAAGGAAATAGTACATTATTGTCGAGGAGGTGAAGTAGCCCATTGCGGGCTGAGTATTATGTTTAAACGGACGACCGGAACGGGAGTCCGTTTAAGTTAATACGAAGCCGGCAATGGCTCTTCACGCCGAGTCAAATATAGTGCTTTTCTCAAAAATGGTGCAAGAAAATAAAAATAAGTAGGTATGTCAATCGAAATAAATTTTTATATTGATTGTGAACTTTAACATTGAGTATTTTGCCCACAGAGTAGATGGCATTTTTGTTTTAGATAGTTCGTTTAAGTATGCCAGGAAAACAGTTTCAGAAAATGATGAGGCTTGCTTTACTTCTCGCCATTTGATAAAATCCTCGTATGCCTTCATATATTTGTCCTTAGATTTCGCTGGAAACAAGTTATTCATTGCAGAATTCGCCTCTGCTCTTAATTCTGGAGGCGTATATTCCATATTCTCGTCACATGAAGTGGAACTCATTTTCTTTAAATAAATACTTTCACTATTACTACTATTAGTATTTCGTTTACTTCGTTAGCTACTTATAAAATTTTCATAGAAAAAGTAAAAACATTTGCTTTACCGCCTTTTACTTTTTTTTAATATTCAATAGAAGTGTATTTTTCTGCCGAACAACGCCAATCTATTTGAGACAGCTAAAAACACGCGGTACCAACATTATAAATAATTGTAACTCGTTCTCTATTTTGGCTGTTTAGGAACTGTTCCACCTAGTTCTATAGCCGTTACTACTTAAAAAAAAAGTATGTACCTCGACAATAATGGAATTTGTATTGGAAATTTACGGATCGAAATCGAGACTGCAATTTCCGTAACTTTTTAAATTTTTAACTGACCATAAACGAAGCACTTCACCGCCTGATATTAAACCGTAAAAGTCAACCTTGCGGGACATTTTTGAGAAAAGATAGATATGCGCGAGCCCCGAACTCTACAACATAGCAGTGCCTAAAAATTGCGTAGAATACTGACGGCATATGAACCTCACACCACCTTGGCGCGCCTATGTAATCCACACAGCTGTGCCAACCAGTAGGACTGGGTCATTATAGAGATGATTAATTGATTATACGTTGGGATAAGGGGACCTCTGATCCCTACTACTCATGGGAACGCTATGGTGATCCATTTAATTAATAATCATCCGTATGGCGGCGATGCGGTTTGCCACCCATCACGTCTCGTTTTTCACGGGGGCGAGAAGCGGCTCACGGAGATTTCCATTTGCTACTGATCGTAGCAAATGGAAATCCGTGATCTCTGCCTACCCCTTTTGGGAGATAGGCGTGATTGTATTATACGTAACAATCTCACCGGCACACGAGTCGAGCGGCGCGGTCATGCCGGTGATGTGCAGCTGCAGGTCGCCCAGCAGCAGCGAGTCGTCGCGGCCGCTGCGCAGCAGGTACGAGCCCATGTCCGTCTGCAGGTAGCTCCGGCACGCCGTCACCCACGCTTGCAGCTCCAGCATCGACACGGCCGCGGAGCCGCCAGGTGGCGCTGATGACGCCTGTAACGACACCCTTTCATATTACAAGTAACTCTAAAAGCCTTCTAGAATAAACCATGTGCATTTAACTCCAAAGAGTCGCCTCACTTGTGGGCTTTTAAGCCTTCTGCTGTGTTGTCTTGTCGTTGTTAAAATTACGAGCGCGGCAGTGAATACGACATAGGTCTATATGCAATGATGTTTAAGCCTGTTCGTCTGACATTAAGACTGCGGGCCCTTCTAGCTTCGCTAGCTATTTGTGCCACCCCGAAATTATATTACAAGTTTTTACAAAGCCCAAAGGGCAAAGACTCCACTCCTCTTATTTTCTCGCAACATCTAGATGATTGGACGCGACGCCAGGATTGGAATCGTCCTCCCCCTCTGGTTTCCTACAATTGAATCTGGACCTTACCACTCAGTAGATAGACTCTTAAACCGTACCTGCAGAGCATGTATAGAGTCGATCCACTGCGTGCGCTCGTACTCGGAGCTGAGGAAGAAGATGTGGTGCCGCTGCAGCGCGGAGGCACCAGGCGCGCGCGCCCCCACCCGAAGCACCAGGTTGGGCGACGCCAGTACTAGCTGCCCTTCCAGCTCCGCGAGCTTCTTTCGTTGTTTTTCAGCCGTACCGCGACTGCCTAGTCTCATTTTCTGCAACAAACAAAAAGATATGAAAGACTCATACACAAAGATTAAAGTTTTCGATTCCTTATTGAACCATAATAGATCGAGTTTCCGACCTCTCACGATGTCCGGTAGTTGATGAACCGTTTAAACTGTTACCTTGTCATCCTGCGCCGCTCGCTCCTCGGCCAGTATCTGGTCGCGCACAGTGGACGCCTGCGACTTGAGGGCCACGATGTTGGCGGGCGACGTTTCCCGCGCATCCGCCGCTCCGACCTCCTCCTCTACTACCACGATGTCCGGTAGTTGGATGAACCATTTTAACTCGAACGTGAACTTATCGCGCCCTGAAGCCTAAAATGCAAAATTTTAAAATTAAATTCCACTCCACGTCTAAGTCCACGATCTTAGTCTGTTGTAGCTTAATCACGTAGCCATAATTAACTGAATCTATGGCGTTCTACATATGTCTGTGTGTCTAAAGCCGAACGACTTTACATTATAAATTACTGACCAAAATTCAGTAGACAAGTCCTAAACAGGTACAAAAAAGTAAAAAAATTCAAACATGATTTCAATACGTTCAGAAAGTTATATGAATAAGATTTGGTTTGAATGTTTTACCTCTATACTAATTACCTTATATTTGGCACAAGCTATAACATCGTTGAAAAGGAACAGATGCCTCAATTTTCTATGTCCATCCGAAAGTTCTACAATAAACGAATTCTTGACGAGTCTTCTTTGGGCGCGATCTGCATTCTGTTAAAGAAGGAAGGTACACTTTAAACCAATTCTACATGGGTTACTGTTCTCATCCGTATTACAAACGTCATATTAAATAGAATACTTACAGGGAACATCGATTTAGTTTGTATAATATTAAATTCGTCAAGGAAATGCTGTGTCATGTTGAGTGCATCGGTGAGCATCGCGTGGTCAGGGTGGTTTGCAGGGGTGTATTTTATGAGATCCTGCAACAAAGATTCGCGATAAGCAAAATATGTAATAGGTCTTAACGCTTATTCTCTAAGTTACGAAACTCTCGTTCACATACAGAGACAGTTAAAAATGATGTAGTACTAACGTGCAAGACCAGGGCGTTCTTCTGGACTCTAGCGACGGGCTTGTGCAGCAGATCGTCGAGCGACATGGGCTGGCCGCGGCAAGCGATCTGCCGCGTGAGGTCAGCGAAGCGCTGCGAGCTCGCGCAGCGGCGTCGCACGGCGTCCGTCGCGCGACCGTAGTTGTGGAGGAACGCGCCGTATACGTTTATGTTCTCCGCCTACATACAGAATAAAAAAGTTGCAAATGTGAGTTAATGAAACGAATGGTCTGTCTAGAAATAGGTTCCTTTTAAAGTTTCTTTTTTCAGTTCATTTATCATTGCTAACTGTACTAGTCACTTTATTCACAAATCATCTCAACCAGAAGATGGAGCATTTAATCGGTCACTTCATTGATATTTTTAATGGCCCCTATATTTAAATGTGGCGTCACTTGGCAATTGTATGATGTTTCACCGCAACTATAAACTGAAGTTTTCAATCTTATGTCGTATTGAGGGTTCTGAAAATATAAAAAAGAGGGAATCGAATTAAAACTCGTAACACTACATACCATTTTCTTAAAGTGGCTTCCCACAGATAGAGGCTCTTCCCAACTAGCGACAGCTGCCTTCAGTCCCTCGAGGAAGTTCTTGTGCAGCTCATGGAGCTCGGATATTTTGTAGAATATCGTGTTGAACTCTTCCTCTGTTATCACAGGCTGGGACGTCGATAGCGTCGCTTTTATGGCGTTCATGTACTGAAAACATTAACTCGATTTACCTATCAATTTTTTTTATTAAAAAATTACCCACATCCCGCATCATGCGTATTTTCTATACAATTTGAATACATGTTCTATACAAAGTTTTAAAAGAGTTCAAATAAAGGAGGAAACCTATTGAAATATGTTGAACTTAAACTAATGTTATTCAACGCTATAGCACAATTATCAATTTCATCGTAGCACTAAATGATTTGATTAAGTACATTGATTTGATTACACAATACACATATAAGGATTACGTTTTATAAGTTTAATAAGCTGCGTAATTTATAGTATTTTATGCAATAGTTGTATAAGAGGGTTCAAAAAAGGTGAGTGGCGTGTGTAACAATTTGAGGCGAAGCCGAAAATTGTTAATAAAAACGCCATGAGCCTTTTTTGACCTACTTATACAACGTTGCATACATTACTTTTTCTACGACTAGTGATTAAATAAAGCACAAGATTAAACGCAGTTTGCTTTAAGAAATAGCGAGAAGTTGAAAAGTGGTGGCAAATGACAGTTGAGAGAACGTAATCATAGACACGGTAATATATTTTTTTTCAAATTCATCAAATTACTTGCTTTAAACGGCTATTAGACATTGCAACCTGCAGGGCCCAATCTGTTGTGTACCCTGCCTCTCCCTGCCCTCCTTCAGCTCCCTACGTGCCCTACCTTTAATTACACCTACCAACCTGACAGATTGGATCCTGCAGGTTGCAATGTCTAATACCGCTTTTTTTCCTTATGTTGGCAGCAATTATTTTAGTTTTGTTATCTGTTGGGTTCACAGGGCACCACTGTTAGCAGTTGCTTTTTATCACATAATAACCCTAGGGTCTTTATGAAGAATAGACAAGATAGACTTTTTCGAAATGTCATAAGACATGCTTTTATATTCGTTGGCGGGAGTATATAATTGACAGATAAAAGTACCGGAGTAGAAAAAAATGTTTAAACCTTCACAATCTTTAAATTCCCGAAGGCAATTAGGCACAAAAATTGTGTGGTAATATAACTAACTTATTTATTTTAGATTCAGATAGTAAATTACTAAGATAATTTTTTAATTTTTTTTCTTCAGTGTTAGCTGGATCCTTTTCTCACCTTTTCCATAACGTATAGGCATTCCACGTAGACGGTTTCGCTCTCGATGATGCTCGTGACGATGCACCGGTGCATGGTGAGCCGCTCAGCCTCCGCATTACTGCTATTGTTTGATTCCTATCACAAATAATAAATAACATTATGGGACAATTTTATATAACACACAACATAAGTGGTTACAATACAACATAACCTTCTTAGTAGTATTAGGACCTCATTCATTTTAATAAGGCTTTTGTTGCGGTTGGTATGTACAACATAAATACCCATAGACATAGCATAAAAGGTATAGAGGGGATATGGTAATAATAATACCAAGATCGCACGGGATGGTCTTATTACACTTTAAATAGGTACAACAGAGAAGGTGCTATTATCGTAACTAGGTCCTTGTCAGTTTCACATATTTTTAATACTCCACGCCATTACTTCTAAAATAGCAGTGGAGGGTCACAAACAGATATCATTCGCGATTTCGAGAAGAATTCCTTTGTTTGCTACGGGAAAGCCTGATATATTTCTTAGAAAGTAGTGCCGGCAAGGGAAATCAATGGTAAATTGTTCTGTTTTGAGCTGTAGAAGTGATTATCGCAATCTATGTCTCTAATATCCCTTACGGGGGTATGCGTGTGCGGCCTCTAGTTAATTTCTTAGATACATGGAAAACAACCACAACTCAGAAACAAATATTCGTGCCTTCACAAAATACATTATCGGAATTCACACCAAAAATCTCCAGCTTCGAAGTTAATGCCATTATCAACTAGCTAGGCTATTAGCCTATATCTCGTACATTTTCAGGTTAGATTAATAACGGTCGATTTCGACAAATTTTCTTTTTTTTTCAGCCATATGTGGGCAAAATTTAAATGATAGGTACTAGTTTTTTCCTCTATTAGTGATACGCTTAAACCAATAAAATCGCACGATTTTTCTAATCTGAAAAAAAAAACAAAGTAAACAGAGTATAAAATTAACTTCACGTAAAAAATATTTGTTTAGTTTAGTGTCTTTTTAAGAAATCAGGGCCAGATTAATTGCACCAGTAATTAGGCTGACGCCCACGTGTCTGTCTTCGCCCAGGAGCTCCACGACCACGCCTAAAATCCGACCTACCTCAGCTCCAATACTTACTGACTACAGACCATTTTGTTTAAATTCATTATCGTTTTTTAAACCATAAAGTCAATAAATACATTTTTTACCTCAGCAGCAGGAACGAGGGTTCTTTGTTACCTAAAACCAGTGAGCAAAACTCGATTTTGCTGCGAGCGTGAGACAAAATGACCTTAAAGTGACATATCAATTTAATCCATTTATTCAAGCGAGATCTAATACAAATTCAAAATACTTGGAGTCTATTCGCGTTGCCTCTTTCACGTCGTAAGTAAATAGAGAGAGACAGAAATGTTTCAAATATCATTCAATCTACTTTTATTTAATTTTAATTCGTATTCTGAATTTTCGATAGCAGACCGCTGTCACAGAGTCAGAACGGAACGTTCTGAAACGCGCACGAGTATTCATTTGTAAATATTTTTTATACAAATTTAATTCTTTAAATCTTTAACAATACAAAACTTAAAATAATTTACGTTGTTTATTTCAAAATAAAATAATTATAAGCAGAAAAATCCCAAGATTATCATGGGAAAAATATTATTACTTACAACAATCTCACGTATTGTGATTAAACAGTAGTAACCGAACGCACATAAAAAAAGTTGGCAAATATTAAAACGTTCTTGTTGTTGGCTAATGTTTAATTAAAATTGTAACGTTAAATAAATCATTTGAAAAAAATATTAAAATATTTCGATGATTTTAGTGTGATTAACTTATTATTGAGGTTTTTAAACTCAAATGTAAGAATATTATAAGAATATAAGAGTGAATAAAGTGACGAAGAAGGATTGAACATCTCTCAGGTTGTATTTGTCCATGTTCTCTCTGCTGAGGTGACAAATAGTATGTTCAACATGAGAATAAAATTATTTAAATCTTGTGCTTTTGAGTCCCTCTCTACGCTCAAGATTCTAAATTAGAATCTTTCGCTTGCTCAGGACTAGCACTCGAAGCAAATATGAACTTTCTTCTCTTGTTGTACAAATATCTATTACGTCACTATGGGCGGTAAGCGAGATTTGCCGCCCACGGACCACCACACCCAGGAGAAGACGTAAAATTGTGTACGCACCACCGGCGGTAATAAAGAAGGCCTCAAGTCGCTTGTTTATGGCCCTTACCTTCGGTTCGGGTCACAAATACCCGCGATCTGAGCCATTCTTTATTTTACCGCCCTAGGTGCGCAATTTACTATAAACGCGTCAGGGTCTACACTTTTTTATATTTTATGTAGTCCTCCTCGATCTGAGAACTCGCGATTTACTTGCAAACGAGTTGACCAATATAACAAGACCCCAAGGAGGATTTTTTTCTCCTTCTAGCTCCATAATCCATAACCACTTGATCGATCCTGCTCATATAAGAACTTACAAATTTTATGTACCTCTGCTACAGCCCCAAGAAATTTCTTAAAGATCAGAAAAACATTACTAAACTTATCGTCGGACAAACTATCGAAATCAAAAAGCCATCCAAATGCCGAGACGTCCCAGTAGCCAGGTGACAGTTCGGTTCGGTCTGGAGTTGTTTGTAAGATTCGTTCGATTAAATTCATTTGTTTATTGTGTATTGATGGTTTTTCATAAATTCATTTAATTTCTTATATTGACTTGAGCTTAAATTGTACTAACTATGTTATGTAATCGTTTCGTAACTAGAAACAATCGCCGTAACCCCTCTTTGTTTGGGGCAATGCCGCGCGCCTAAATTTGTAAACACATCGATAAAGCCTTATATGCATGCAAGCACTCTATTCCAAATCCATTGCGTTCACAAATGGCGGTGTTCATAATTTTAAGTTTTTGTGTTATAAATGTTGTTATGTCTTATGAATCGGGTAAGCATAGACTATAATATAATTCGTTTCTTCGTTTACTTTTTATGATTCATCATCATTGTCAACTAAGCAATCTTGACCAGGTGGATGCCTCTAAAACAGATGGTTTAATAATTTTATTTAAAAAATCTGTAGCAAATAAATCGAACCAATCCGTAGCACGATAAAATAAAGGTTTACATCTTTCAGGTTCGTCCGAGCTAAATCGGATAGAATTCACACCTCTGTACGAAACTATAATTTATAGTGATATCGCAGATATCATTAAAGATTATGAAAACCCTGCGGTAAGTGGACTAAAATAGAGGTTTTTTCAATATTATAATGTACACAAGGTCAACAGATATTAAAAGTACAGGTAAAAGTATGAGCCTAGCTCAGTATCGAAGATAATGTATTCAGAAGCGCCATCTGAACCAGAGTTACCGCATAATGTATGGAGCTGTACAGCGCCATCTAGTAAAGCTATCAAAATTGGAGCCTCAAAAAGTTTAAGAAGCATGTTCTCTCAGGAGGGATCGCGATATTTTGAAGTTAACAGAAGCAGCAACAGTATGGGTACACGAACCTACTTGTATTTTCTAAGAGACCAAATTCGTGTGCGATAACTTAGAATACTTAGTTTAGGTGACTTAAAGATAAGCTCGTGAGTTTGAATAATTTTCGTAGATAATTGAGCGTCAACCTGTCCAGCTCTATACAAGTAAATTAACACAAAAATCTGTTGCAGATTCCGCCAGTAGAAGCCGTAACTAATAACGATGAGCACAGCGAAAGTGACGAAAATATTGAGGATCTTTTATCAGAGTATCAACATTATTTAGAAAAAGCTCACAAACAGAGAAGAAATTACTTAGAAAAACCTAAATCTAAAAACAAAGTCCCGCTCTTACAACGTGACAGGTATTCTAAGAGCCTCGCCGCTAAAACTAACAAGCACGAAGACTTTTACTACAACCCTAATACGATCCCATTCCCCAAACCTCAGTTCAATGCTCCATTAGACTTTTTGATACCAATCAACATGATGAGGTCGAGCCCATATTACGGCGGACCCATGAAGCAGCAGGTTGACCCATTAAAACAATTTCCCATTGATCAAATTAGTTCAGATGCAAAAATCTTAAGCCTTGCACCTGTTATGCCCCCCTTGATAAGTGACAAAATACCATCGTCTTGCTACTGTGAGGCTGATACATTCCCATGCGAATGCGGTTGTAAGCAATGTTTAATAGCCTTAGATCCCAGTCCGCGCAGACAGCGTATTACAGATGATAAAGCCAAAGCAGCCGCGTCTGAAGCGAGCTCCAATAAAGACATGCGGCCCATGAGCGACAACACCATAAACATAAAAATAAAAGTCGATGTACAATTTCCGCAAGTACAACCAAGTTTAGTTGATATATTTAAAAATAAAAGTAATGAAAAAGTCGTCGATCGCGGAAGTATTTCAAAGGAATCAAACATAAACCTACCAGTTCCGTTCTTTAGCTTTCCTTTTCCAGTAGAAATGTACAACCTCCAGAAAACAAATAAAAATACATCGCCTATCCACAAAATAACTATTCATAGGAAAAAGAAATCGAAGCCCAGTAGTAATGGCAAAAGGCACAGGAAAAAAGTTATAACTTATCACGACTTAAAACTTGAACAGGAGCATTCAACTCAACCTGGGTTATATGAAAGCTTCAAAACGAGTGACTATCGACATAAGATAGAAAATAATTCTCAAATAACTCAAGCAAATGAATGGGATAACAACACACAAAACTTAGAGCAAGTAAATACAATGTATACGAACAATTTTATAGATAAAACAACAAAGTTGCCAGACACAAATAATACGACAACTGATGATAATATTTACTTTATGGTTAACATAAGTAACACTTTGGACAATACTACAGAAGAAGTTCACAGGACGGAAAATAGCATTGAATCAGAGGATATAATGGTCATAAGGACAAACGCTGACAAGACAAGGAATACAAGCGCGACTACAGAAGAGCCATCCTTGAGAAAAAGACGAGAAGTAACCATTCAAAACAGTTCAGTTTTAGATATTTCAGAGCCCAAAAATGTTTCTCAGGGACAAAACATAAATATTAATTTGAATGATACAATTAAAAAAGCAGACAAATCTTTACACGACGACGACGAACTACTATACTGGCCGAATAAGCCCAAAGATCTGGCGCTTGTAAATTCAAAAAACATAACAAGTTTAATACTAGATAAAGAGAATAATAAGGAAAAGCTAAATCTCAGCGCGGAATCAATACGTCAAGATCGGTCTAAGGCATTAGAAGAAGCGATATTCGGAAAGGTGGATTGGAACGAAGTAGGCACAGTGGCACCTGCTTTCATGTCGTTCATGGGGAAGTATATTAGAGGAGCGTTGTCCTTCTGCTCGGACGCTATTTGTCATTCTATGAAGTGCGCAGAGATGCTGTGTGTACACAGGACTTGCGCACCAACGGACAGAACTAACAACAAGGGGCACTGCGCCGGATCTAACACTACTGGTGAGATTACCTCTTTCAGTTTTTGCGCCAGTCGGCAGGCATATTAAATGCATCAATAATATTTTTTTCACCGTTCCACCTATTAAACGCGCTGTTTAACCCTTGAAAGAGGTGGGGAAAAACGCATTGTATCCACATGTGGAGAAAGTAATTTTGTACAAGTTTTGACTTGTTTTTTTTTACTTTAAAGACATGATTTTGAATTTTATAATTTTTAAAGCATTATTTTTATATTTTGTAGCTTATATTTTTCCTGTGGTGGTGTGGTGAAAAATTTTGTATTATACTCGGCAGAAATTTTGTTCAACCTCTCTTGACTTGAGACCCTCGTACGCTCACGATTCCACTTTTGGAATCTTCCGAGGACTCAGATTCAGATCAATATAAGCACGAGAGATTAAACATCAACTTTGTATTATAAATACTTGGAAATATTTAAGAAATAAATAAACCGAACTTATCGCTGAAGTGATGTTGTTGAATCGAAGTAGACCGGCGCCATGTCCTAGTACATAATTGGAGATTTAGCTCACCGAAGGAAGCCCACTAACTGCTCGATAGGAGAAATAATTCGTGTATAGCTGAATTTTGGTTAAGTTGTAGATAATAACTTTTAGAAACTTTCGGAGCTTTTATTTACGAAACTATTAGTTTTGTCTAAAAAATGTTTTAGAAAACCCATATTTATATTAAAAGACCTATCAAGTGATGGTTAGCACTTGAATAGTTTAAACTTCGTATGAGTATGTGTTTTGAACACGCAGACAAAGTTTTAAAACAAAATCTGAAAAAGATTATTTTTTGGGGTACCTCCCGAACACATGAAGTGGGAGGTAAATTCTTTTTTTTACTCCACCCCTAGTGTTTGGATTGTCGTTGGATAGGTATTTTAATATAAATATGGGTTTTCTAAAACAACTTTTAGACAAAACTAATAGTTTCGTAAAGAATAGCTCCGAAAGTTTCAAAAAGTGACTATCGTATTTCCTCGAAATCTCATTATACATTGATCCCAGCAAAAAAGTGTAACGGACCTTTTTTGTAGAAAATTATTTGTGGATTAATTAAGTAGAAGAACATTTTTTCGTATGAGCCACCGCTACTGAGTTATTTACGAAAAGCCAAAAAGGGGACCTTTACACCCCCCTCTCCCCGTTAGCGGCACCCCTATTCATGGGTACTTTTGGTATGTTGTGTAAGACACCTTTGTCTACAACTATACCAAAATTCAGCTATACACGAATTATTTCCCCTAAGTTTTCCTTCGTTTGGAGGGCTAATTGCGCAGGATTCAGACAACTTGCGTGAATGTCGGACGCCAAAGTTACGTTACCATTAAGTTAGGTTTTGTTATATTAATTGATTAATAGGGCATTATAATTATCTACAAGAAAAAAATTACAAGACATTTTATCTTGTAAGGTAAGTTACATAAATAAAATTAAGATCAAAGTATAAAGAACAATTGACACGCGTACGTCGATTAATCACGGACTAGGCTGGCGATCGAAATAAGATCCTACGACGTATCGACCAACTTCTAAACCACTCATCCACCCCATTTATTGTGGAAATTTCAAATTTGTCGTTGCACTTTATGATCCTAAGGAATTTATATAAGGCCAGCCAGGAAATTTGTGTGTGCCACAATAGGCACAATTTCTCGGTTGAAAAATCACACGTTGTCCTAAATATGGCATGTTTTAAATTCTGTCTTGTAATTTGTGGCAAGTCTATCCTATATCCTATTTAACGAAGTAAATCAACTTTTGCAGACAGCGTCGCATCGATGGAATCAATTATGGATTTGCCGTCAAACATTGCCCTTGAAACAGTGGACATATTACAGCAGAAAATGCTAGGAAAAATGTTCGGCAAAGCCACCATAAGTATTGGCTCTAAATGTATTACATTCACAGCGTCCAAGAAAAGCTTCACGAAGGTAAAATGTACACCAAAGGAACTGGACCCGACCGGCCATTGCTCAATTTCTAAAAACACGAAAATTGTGTAACTAGTTCTAATCTATGTTTTCAAAATAAATAGAGTTGAAAAAAACATTTGTGCGTTTGTTTATAAACTTACTCCGCTGAAGTAAAAAGCGCAGTAAAATATATTTGGTCATAGGATCGAATTACACCCAGTCAATAATTAATGACAGCCACTAAACTATGTACCAACAACAAAACATTTCCTAGGAGGGCAAACATAGTTGGTTTATCACACTTTTGCTGCAATGGCTCGTACGTTGTTGTTATGGAAGAAAGTTCAGTGCATTATAATTTTAATTTTTGTGAGATTACCGTCGTCGTCAACAATGATAAAAAAAGTAAGTTTTTATTATGTTGGGACCATTATTTTGATAGAATTTAATTAAATAAAACGTCCCGATAATGAAACAATTATTTCTGCATAATTATACGTGTATCACTTGTATGCAACATTCTGGTCGAATAATATACAAGATACTCGTATGTTATCATATGACAACATTTTACTATTTAGACTAAGATATTTCCGAGTCGATATTAGAATTACGGCATCTTTTGCTATGAAAAATTCTAATGTAATTATTACTTTTTGTTGATTATCTCTTAACTCGTTCACTTTCAGAATCCGAAATATATGAGCTTCGACAGTCAACATAATGGACTAATATCACCACTGAAAGTTATTGACTTTGATGGCAAAGGCACCGTAGTTGAAACAGTAGTTTCAAAAGAATTTATTGACAACTATGACTCAAGAAAATCTCAACTTAACCCTTATACGAAAGAAAGCTTGGATATATTCGCTAGAATACTATATGGAAAATCAAAACCAAAACGAGTGTTATATAACTGCGCGAGTCGCCAGTCTTGTACATTTTTGATTTGTGCTGATATAAGGAAATCCTGTCGAGTATGTGAGAGTACAATGTCGGTGCCTTTGTACAATTCTACGAAATGTTATAATGTTCCTACTGCTCAGTATAATCAAATAAATTGGATGTGATTGTGTTCTTATTCATTCAAGATTAAGTAAAAACAGACAGATAAATAAAAATAAAATCTTCATTATAAAATTGTAACTTCGGTTAAAAAATTATATTACCCATCACATAGTCCACCCTCATCACCCTCATCACTGAGTCGAATCTAAGGATTAATACCATCCACCATAGTGAGCCAAATAAATAAACTACCACACAGACACACATACAGTTACGTATACATATAAATAACAGTGCATTCCAAACATGACTAAAATATGACAAATTAAATAACGTAAAGCAACAAGAATGCTTTTAATCTCCAGAGGTAAACCCATCACGTAAATTAAAAGGTTTGTAAGGATAGCCGTTAGGCGCTCATTAAGTAAACATTCCCTCCTTATCTCAGAGATAGGCCCGACATACCGGCCCGGCACCTATTTAAGGGACGCCTGGGATTGTTCAAACATTGACTGACGCAGCAGCCTTGCCTTGCCTGTCACCATGCTTGTGTTTAAATGTTTTCTGGCGTTTCTAATTGTGTGTTTCATACAAGGCGCTTATTGTAAACCAACAGACAGTAAGTACTTTTTAGTCTTTACCGGTTTGATGAACACTTTCTCTGAATCAACGTTTTACCTTTGACATATATTTAAATAGATCACCGTAACACTCAACACGCATCATCGGTATTAACCATTTTGATTTACCGGACACATTTTCATTGAGTTAAATTAAAATTTCATTTTATTTTAAATATGCATATAATAATCACCAGTTTTGGAGCCATAAAAATTAAATAGACGGGGTATCTTATCTTGACCTAACATTGTTAACTATTCTAATGTCAGCCACCACATAAACCAACAAAAATAAGTGGCTGATGTAAGGGGGATAACTGACATACCTAAAGGTCGATTACCCTACACCTAAATTAAACTTGAGTGATATTTTAATTAACATATGTCCATAAATTTAATCATCGCTGGAATATCCCAAACCCAAAACATTTAAAACTCAATAACGTTTGAAGTGATACAAATTGCGGTATAAACAACATCTACTTAGATATATGTCTGTGGTTTACATACAGTCACCATCAAATATATCGGAGCGACCAGTGTACTCAAATATATCTGAACATGCACTTTATAGCGTTGACAATATAGGCGTTGTTCAGATATTTGTGACCACCTTAGCCGCTCCGATATGTCTGATGGCGACTGTACAAAATCATTAGAATATAAAATGGTAACTAACAAGTAACATCATCGCTTGCAGATGCGCTAACCGAGGGCCGTGGGGTTGGTTCAACACTTTGGGGATGGATCACGTATCCCTTCACGGGCTGGTGGGGCTCCTCGGACACGAGCGAGGCTCCGCCCGCACATGACCAGCTGATCGCTTCCACCATCGGCCCGTACGACAACGTCGAGATCGCCTCTCGAAACGTAACGATATGGTGCAACGACCACACCTGCACTACTATGAAGTGTGATAAGACCGCATGTGTCAATGTTACGTGTAGCATTTACGATACGGATGTTACTGGGCAATGTCGGGAGTATAACATGGGCTTGAAACCGGAGGAGCCGAAGCCATCGCTCCCCACCGCAGCCCCTAATCCCTCCACCGAAGCGGTTGCCGCGGTACCAGAAGCTACGTCAACATCATCAACGACCCACATAGCGCCCGTCCAAACAGAAGAACCAGCGGAACACCCGTTAGAACTGGAGGCGGTGCTGTCATCAACGGTCAAAAAGGAAGACCCTGATGTATTGGTGAAGGAAGACAAAGTGCACAAATCAAGTCCTCAAAATAAGGTGGGTTATTTATTTACTCTTTGGGCCTTGTAGCTTTGCTTATATGCATCTTACTATTTATTTATAATTATAATAAATCTTGGTTTGATTCATATCTTACTTTCGAATCGTCAGTTGTCTTTTTCTTATAATTATAATGCATTTTTGAACCGCGAGAAGTGTGATTGCGATGGCGCTAATTCATTTTTCTACTCCTGCATTCTAATTTGCCAATAAAATGACTGACATGTAAATTCAAAGCATATACTTTATGAACGTTGTCATAAGATGATTCAAAAGTCGATTCTTAGGGATATAATGGGTCTGTTACCGAGGCGGGCCCCGCACCGGCGCCGCCCGCCGCTGTAGACGAGGCGGGCGCCGATGCAATCCGCCAGGAGATTGAAGACAATTGTATAGAGGCAGCAGGTCATTCGTCGAACTCAATGCTTACTGGCTTGCCTAGCACTCGTAGAAAAACTATTGTGTGCAACGGTACATAATTAGGTCTTAAAATTCTCGGGTCTGTTTTTACAAAATTCGGCTTCGCCTCATTTTGTAACTTCGACCCTCGAATCTTAAGAACCCTTATTATGTAACTGTTGCACAAAATACTATTCCTGTATTGGGTTTGCGTTGCGTGGTTGAGTCACTTTCCTTTCCCATATTAAGTAAAGAACAGGAATGTTTGGGCAAATCATCACGGCGCCATTTTTTTACTCGTCACTGTTCAAAAATAAAAACCAACCCCAAAGGACCGTTTAATTTTTACTAAATTTGTTTAAATATTGTTTATGTTGGTTTTGATAAATGAGGATAAGTCGGCTATTCGTATTTAGTAGCATACTGACAGAGTTTACTAAACAATATCTTTGTCTATTTCTCAAGTGACACGGTGAAAATTCTAACATATACTATCATTTTGTTTCAGATCTAAACACAACTTCAACTGAAGACACCGGAGCTACATCTACTTTACTACTAGCAATGAAAGACACCTTATTCGGCTACGCTAACTCTATGGTAGAGCGCTACGCAACCACTCTCGCAAACAGCTTGATAAGCAATCTCAACGTAAACTCTCAGTGTGTGGACGCAACATGCTACTACACGCTTTGTGAAAATGATAATTGCCAAATGCAATACTGTCAGTATCATTTAATAAGCGGAGCTAGAACATGCTCAAGCAGGCCATTAGGACCGTTTACTACTAATAAGACGCCCGCTTTGGAGTATTCTAGCAATAATAAAATTATTAGTAATAATAATGAGGAAAACAGTCTTTGGTTATTAAATAAAATTCTGAACTAATATTGATGAAACTGGTATGGTTGTTTGGATTTGATTATTAAATTATAGGAAATATGACCATAATGACGTGACAAAGGAAAGTAGCCGTACACCTCATCCTAGCGTCAAATGAATAGTTTACTTATCCTAAGCATTTTAGATAATACAGCTCTTAAAAAGTAAAAATGTATAGATAAAATGAAATACTTAATACTTAAAACATTCTAGTACATTGAGTATTAAAAGTGGTCAGAGATTAAATTGTGTTAGACAATTTGCGTTTTATTTTTAACGTTCTAAATAAGGCAGGGTTCTATGTTGTCGCGTATCGCCCTTGTCATTTGCCTAATATTTATGCGCAACAACACCCCCGTATATAGCAACGATATTTTTGTCACAGTGTTATTTTTATTTTGAATATGTTTATTGAATATATTGTTGCTTATATGGTTATAACTATGAAAATTAGCATGTCTTGAGAGTAACAGTAACAAGTGTAACAACTCTATATTGACAAACCCCATATTTAAATCAAACAAGTCCTTAGGTATCATACAGCAATCAGATGTAAATCAGAGCACATCTCAGCTGTGGGCAAATAGTAAAGTGAGAAACTCACTCTCTAGTAAAGTGATATACATATTGATATTATTAGATATCAACAAGCAACAGTAACCAATCGTAACATTTGTACACTAACATTAACTTTAAGAACATTTGAGTTTACCTTGGACCAGCTTGATTAGTAGTATCGCTTCTAATACCTAATGTGCATATCGTCAGGTGACAAGCAAAACTCACCAAGTACTACCACAAGTTCATAGCCATAATTAACCATATACTGGCAACATAACAGAGTTGATTTTCGTTTCATATGTTTTCTGTAATTAAGTGAGTTTTGCTTGTCACCTGACGATATGTGCTAGTCAAGATCTAATTTGTACAACGTAAGCGTCTTCCGCCAAATAGGTACCAAAAAAGTGTCACATTTAGTTTCGTTAACAGAGGCACTTATGAAACTGTTTTCGTGGAAGTAAGTTGGAGCCACAAACTACACAGACACCTCATCATTAAGCTTTTACAGGAAGCACGAGGTCACCATGTGGTGACCTCGCATATATAAGCACAATTTTATTCGTAAATTTCTAAGATTCGGACAGCACATCTCAATAGTATTCTACACCCATTTGTAGTATAACAATCCAGGTTCACCCCTGTAACTTGATTTTTGTGGATATTCTTAATTTCACATGGGTAATGATCAAAAACGTTAACTCAACTGAAATAAGCGGTTGCGCCCTCATATAAAATTAGTATGGGACCACCTATGTGACATGTGTGGAGACCCCGACTCTTGAGTTGTACTTAATGATCTATCTAGTGGTTGCGGTTATCTGTGTTTGGAGTATACCTGGTGCTGTAGCTTCCTCAGGGCCGGCGGCGTGGCGCTCGCCTCGGTGTCGGACGATATCGTCCGCAGCAGTAGAGGCGTGTCGCTGGAGTCTCCTAGTTCACTGTTGGCCTCGTTCGCCTCTGCGCCTTCGCCCGCTTGCCTGGTAAATTATTTATTCAATTAATCAACCTATTACATACATTTTTAAATAATCCATGTGACACGCACCGATAGAAGTGCTACTAGTGCTGCTCTTCAATTTTGCTTCCAATTTGAACAACGTAAATCTCCCCAAATTCGTTACAATCGTGACGAAGTAGGTAATACTCGATAGTTCAAAACATATTTTTAAAATAACTTTCATCATTTGTTTCACATTTTCAAATGCAATTAAAATTTCAATCTTATTTATTTTCGAATTATGAGAACTTTTGGATTAAACAAACTAACAAGTAGAACACCCTTCTTTTTGTTTTGCTTCGCCTGGTTATTTTCGCTTTGTATTTTTCATTTGGAGATTTCAAAACCAGCCGACAGTAAATAAAGGAGAACTTTAATCTACAAGGTGGCATCTTCAAATGGATGTTTACTAGTGTTTGATTCGAAATATATAGAGCTAGAAAATTTCTATGTTGTCGTTTTGTCGAATGTTTATAAGAAATAAACGGATACTAGGCACTAATAAACAAACATCATAGGTCGTTGTTTATATGATAAACATACGATTTGCATTCTACAAAAATCATAACTTTGCTATCAGGTTTGCCAAATTATTTAAAAGTTGTGCTTTACGTGCGTTCGTGGTGCGATGGGAGCCCACGATGCTGCTGGTGTGGACAGTACGGTTGATACCAGTCGTGGATACTTACTGTATGAAGTAGTGTATGTTGACGTAGTTGGGCGGGGTGGCGACTGGCAGCGAATCGGGCGCGCGCGACGCGATGGGGGCCTTTGATGCGGCTGGTGTGGACAGTAGATCAGTGACCCGCCGTGGACGCTTACTGTATGAAGTAGTGTATGTTGATGTAGTTGGGCGCGGTAGCGACGGGCGGCGAGTCGGGCGCCCGCGGTGCGGTGGGGGCCTGTGATGCGGCTGGTGTGGGCAGTACATCAGTGACCCGTCGTGGACACTTACTGTATGAAGTAGTGTATGTTGACGTAGTTGGGCGCGGTGGCAACGGGCGGCGAGTCAGGTGCGCGCGGCGAGGTGGGGGCCTGTGATGCGGCAGGTGTGGACAGTACATCAGTGACCCGTCGTGGACACTTACTGTATGAAGTAGTGTATGTTGACGTAGTTGGGCGCGGTGGCAACGGGCGGCGAGTCAGGTGCGCGCGGCGAGGTGGGGGCCTGTGATGCGGCAGGTGTGGACAGTACATCAGTGACCCGTCGTGGACACTTACTGTATGAAGTAGTGTATGTTGACGTAGTTGGGCGCGGTGGCGACAGGCGGCGAGTCGGGCGCCCGCGGCGCGGTGGGGGCCTGCGATGCGGCTGGCGTGGACAGCGCCAGCGTGCTCGCGCCGCTTGACGCATCGTCTGTGCTTGATCCCGTACCACCTGTTACAAACAAGGGATTTAATTGTCTAACTCGTAAGACCTTAAGACTCGTAAGTCTCGACAACTAATGAGAATTTTTGTGTTGTATTGTTGCAGCTTATTTGACGCAATGTCCATACGGCCTCGGCGTTACTCGTTAAGCTACTAAAGTCTTAGGGTTAGAACATTTAAGCCTCGGAATGAGCATTATTCACAACACTATTTTCGTCTATACTCTGTACTTTTAGGTATTTAAAAAAACGTAAACAAACAGCAGCTGTCAAAAATGACAGATTCAGGGGTTTAGAACCTTTTTCGAGTGATATAATTATTACCTATGTTACTAACCTTAAATATTATAATTACGTATATTATTTAAAGTAATGAATGTACTATTGAAAGACATCTTACCCATAAGCACTGGTAGCCTGGTGGTAACTGTGGTAAGATGTCTTTCAATCCGGAAGATTCGAACCCCGACCGTACCACTGAGTTTATCAGTCGGTCTTTGACTTTGATGAAAGAAAACACCGTGAAGAAACCTGCATACATTTACAAAAAAAAGATAAACAAACTTCAAAAAGGATAAAATGAATCATTATAATTATTTATATGCGTTACCAACTGATATGTTTGAACTCGGTGCCAAGCCAAATTTGGAAGAGTTAATACGAACGAGGCGATGTGTTCAGTGAATTGTTATTTTTACTACATAACTAATCTAATACGGTATGAATCGCACGTAGATATACATTCCTTTCGACCATGCGTTAACTGTAAGGCAAGTAGGTACAGAAAGTATAATCATGCGTCCTATGTTTGTTTGTTAAGGCCATTCCTCGATTCGGACAAGCCACGCCCATCCATTAGAGACACGCTTATGGCTCCCGTGCACGAAAGAAAGAGATGCAGCGCTCTTAAGGATCAGACTTTTTGACCAAACTGCGATAAATAAGCGGATCTATTAAGTTTTGTCTAATTTTGTTTCTGTGACTTTTTAGATATAAACCAAAATACCATATTTTTTACCTACTTATATTGCTTAATCTCGTATAGTTTTCGTAAGCTAAGAAAAATAAGGTGAAAAAGGACCCAACTTCGGATTTTTTTTCTATCGAGGCAACTTTCAGCAATCGTGTTTCGGCTTGTGCCAAAAACAAGAATATATAGTCTAATAAAATATATTCGAAAATAAATTCAGTCCCTTTTCCGTTTAGTCACTAGAGCGTTTGAAAAAACCTATAATTTTTCAAAGTAGCCCCTTAACACATTGTTGGGACTATCCGTATGTCGAACGAAGCCCGTGGTTCGATTTGAATTATTTATCCTTCTTCATCTAAGGTTTAATCCGAAGTAAAAAGGAATTCAATTGATAGTTTATTTTTTCTATACTCACATGTACCATACACACGCCGTGTCAGTAAAAAGGCACGATATTCAAATTTTATATGGAAGGTCAATCTTACGCGTCTACATTTTTTTTCTATTTGCCGCCTTTTTCTGATTATTGACAAAGCAGACGTGTATCAGAATATATATATCGTTGTCGCTATTCATCAAAATAGGACTAGTAGTTTAGACATGAAAATGTAACACATGAAATCGCATTCACCTTTGCATTATTAGTACCGATGTTTTGTAATGTTCACACTTAAAGCTGATTTGACCGGTTTTGTAATTTGTGGCTTGGCACAGACTTCAAACATATCAGTTGGTAACGCATATAAATAATTATAATGATTCATTTTATCCTTTTTGAAGTCGGTTTATCTTTTTTTTTGTAAAAAGTTTTTATTTTTCCATTTTTATGGTTATATATTTATCAAAATTGGACAAAAAGTCTCGGAACAATCGGTAAAGATATATAAAAAACTTCATAATACACCCATTCTATCTAAGGAAGGGTCCACGTATCATATGTGGACTTCATCATTAGGTCCTCTCTATCAAATTGGTGGTTTTCAAGAGGGAATGCTCGAGTTGCTTAAGAAAGCACCCAAATCAACATACATGTGCCTTTAAAAATTGAGGAGTTCTCTCAATTCTTCACGGATCCCATCATCAGAACAGCACCAGGTTAATGTGGGACCATCTTCGAAGTAGTTCCTATCAAACAAAAAAAAGGAATTGTCCAAATCGGACCACGGGTCTCGGAGCAATCGCTGAACATCTTACATAAAACAATCTTCATCATTATCACGAAAACAATCATCTTCATCAGGACCACTCCATCATATTGGCGGTTTTCGTGAGAAAATGCTTGAGTAGCTTAAGAAAACACTCAAATCACCATACACGTGCCTTTAAAAATTGAGGAGTTCCCTCAATTGCTCATGGATCCATCATCAGAACAGCACCAGGTAAATGTGGGACCATTTTCGAGGTAGTTCCTTTCAAACAAAAGAAGAATTATTCAAATTGGATCACGGGTCTCGGAGTAATCGCTGAACATCCTGCATAAAAAAATCTTCATCATTATCATCAAAACAATCATCATCATCAGGTCCACTGCATCGAAATGGTGGTTTTCTTGAGAAAATTCTTGAGTTGCTTAAGAAAACACCCAAATCAACATACATGTGCCTTTAAAAATTGAGGAGTTCCCTCAATTCCTCATGGATCCCATCATCAGAACAGCACCATATTAATATGGGACCACCATGGATGTAGATCCTTTCAAACAAAAAAAGAATTACTCAAATCGGACCACGGGTCTCGGAGTAATCGGTGAACATACATAAAAAAAAAAACACCAAACCGAATGCAGAACCTCCTTCCTCAATGGAATTGAAGTCGGTTAAAAAGTGACACAAGGTACGTGTTGCTACACTAAAAACGGTACTCTGTAATCTAGTCGTATTTTATCCTCATAACTATAACCTTGCGTTTTGCACATCTGCGAAATTGGGTGTTTTTTATGAGGCAATTTACTATAAAAAATTATTAATCATTTAATGTGATATAAATAATTGGGTAAATTTATATATGTGTATATATATCATAAAATCCAGCGTAACTACAGGTTGCTGAAATAGGATGGAACGAATCTGTAACCTGTTATTTTTTAAAATTGAAAATTTAACAGGAACCAAAACCTGCCCAATAAATTACCCTTTTAATGGTTTGTTTACGTTTTTTTAAATACCTAAAAGTACAGAGTGTAACTAATGATGACGCCACTAGAAACTAGTGGTTCCGTGAACCGTAGACTTCGGAGAACATAAATAACGCGACAGCAAACTTCCCCCCTTCCCCCCTCAATTTCCACCCAATCAAAAAAATGGCTCAACAATATTTGGCAAATAAATCAAGGAACGTACATGCCAAGTTTCAACGAAATCGGATGAAAAATGCGACCTCTAGACCAACACTGACCAACCAACCAATCAACCAATACACACACATCAATCTGCCAAATCGTCGTACCAGTGAGTTAAAACGGAGACGTTCGTCGCCTCGCTCGGCTCCTCAGTCAACAATTGTGTATAACAGCACGCACCCGCTTGTATATAAACGTATTCTCCGTCGTTGATGTCCTGCGGCACCTGGTCGTAGTAGGGCTCGTCATCGGGCCCGGCGTGCAGGCTCCCGAGCGAGGCGGGCTGGGCGGCCGGCTCGCCGGGGCCGGGGTCGGGGTCGGGGTCGGGCGTGGACGCCTCCTCGTCGATGGAGAGGGGCGTCGCCGCCCCGCCGGAGCGCTTGCGCTCGGATGATAGGGAGTTTATGGACTCGTAGCTCTTCACCTAAAATAGAATAGGATTAGTCACAACCAGGGCCCACTATATACACGTAAAAACAAACGAACATTTGAAGGGACCGGTTGGTGGCCTTGCCAATACATTTTGAACTACCTATTATTTATAAAGCATCACGTGTCAAATGGGGTGACTATTAAACTTAAAGGCTTCGAGCAATAATGTAAAGGAGGTACAGACTCAATCAAGAATTTCTGATAATATGGCTCGTGATATTTTGCAACCGGCCAATTTCTTATACCGTTATAAGACTGTCAGAGAAAGTACCGCCCGATTCGTTGTTACGGCACTATCGTGGGGCCATTTTTTTGGGCTGATTGTGTATCCCTAGTATAATTTGATCGGTGTGTAATTTTTCTTATAATTACCTTTATGTAACTGTAAAAAAATACTTTACATACAGCGCGAAAGTACTCCCCAGTGCATATGATTTTAATTATAATAAATACTAGTAGTCCGCCTTGAACTGAGAACTCGCGATTTCCTTGCAAACGAGATGACAAATATAACAAGACCCCTATGATAGTTTTTTCGCGCCTTCTAGCTCCATGACTCTTTGATTGATTCTACTCATAAAGGAACTCTCAAATGTTACGTATCTCTGCCACAACCCCAACAAATTTCATGAAGATCCGAAAAACTTTACTAAAGGTATCGCAGAACAAACTCTCAAAATCAAAAAGTTATTGAAATGCAGAGATGTCCCAGTAGCCAGAAGTGTTTGTAAGAACTTGCTTCGCTTGCACTCAGCTCGTTCGATAAATTACCAAAAAAGATCAAATGAATTTGAAATAATACTACTTTAATGACCGTTTTATATCTATAAATGTAGCCTTGACCGTACGTACAAGTACCTAACCTTCATGCTTTTATCTTCTGACACACAATTGTTTTTTCAGATTCTTGATTCTATTTATTTACAGGGCATATTCCGAGAGAATGCTTTTTCTAGTTTCTCTCGCATCACTACAACATACATATAATATAATATAACAATAGGTAATAGGCGTGTCCAGACCAGGCGCACAGCCTCGCGAGGAAATTGCCGCGCGCGGCAGCTCGCCTAGTGTGGACGTGCCTCGGCCGAGGCGGCGCGCATGGTTGCCGCGGCCGTGGCCGATCGGCTCGGTGTCGGTATTCGGCGCCTCGTTTTTGCGCGTGGTTTTTTATTTGTTCCGTTTAGTTATTTTGCAATTGTCTAAAGTTATAGTTTTGTATTAAAATAATAATTAGATTGGGCAAATAAGGTGATAAATTTGACATTTATCTAGTTTTGTATTAAAATTACTGATCGATTAGGAAGATTGGGGCAGGTCAAGCAATAATACTAATTGCGTACTTTACTAGTACGTCGTACGTCGAAAGATGGAGACGACGTAGGGAAGATGAACTTCTGTATGAAATACTATTTATTCTGTGGTTATAGCTTTAAAAACCAAAATTAACGCAACACAAGCCACGGCTGTTAACACATGTGACGCCATTTTGAACAGCTGACAGAGGGACGCCATCTTGCCGAGCAATTTGGCTCGGGCTTTCCTCGCGAGGCAAACGTCCCTACTAAAAATGTACACAAACATGCTGCCGCGCGAGGAATGTTCGATTGGCCGTTTGCCTCGCGCGGCAATTTCCTCGCGAGGCTGTGCGCCTGGTCTGGACACGCCTAATTATAATAATTTGATGTTAAATGTGCAAAGATGGGTAATATTTACAGTTTTCCTCTTAAATACAAATTTCCTTATATTTGGACTCCTTTGTCAAGCTAGCCCGCGTTTAATATAATGAAATTAATGAGATACCATAAAGCATAACTGTACGTTATGCGAAATAATAACAAAGAAAATATCACTAATTATATTTGCCTTGTGGTTTTATGATTCTTAAAATGTTGTTTTAATAATTTATTCGCTGTTATACTGACTCTCTCGCTGATAGAGGGCGTGGACGCTCTGCTGCCGATGGATTCCCGCGACTCCGCGCCGCGGAGTCTCCGCCCCAGCGACGACGGCGGGCTGTCTCCGGGCAGGTCGGACTCGGGCAACGAGGCGCCACGCTTGCTGAACGTTTTCGGTGGAGGCCTATAGTTTAAAATAATAAAAAATATGATAAAAATGACATCCAACTGACTTTTTTGTTTTTTAAGTCAGCTAATAAGTTAATAAAATAACTAACATTTTATATCATACCGCATTATAATAGGCTTACTAATCGTCAATTAACTGTGTCTACGAGTACACATACTCTTGTCCTCGCGAGAGCCAATTTATTTTTATAACAAATTCCACGCCATAAAAAGGTATAAACATTATATTTTTAACTTACAGGCACATGAAATGTTGACCTTAATAGGTCCTTATGACGTAGGTTTATCCGAAAATAGGCACGCTTGGGCCTTTCACGGTCGTACAGTCGACTACAATAGTTATTTGTGCAACAAGAGAGCAAAGTTAGTTTTTACTTCGAGTGTTTATTTTGAGTCCTGAGCAAGCGAAAGATTCTATAAGGTATCGTATCGAGGTGCAAATAACTTTGGTCTCATGTTGCACATACAACTTTTCACCTCAGCAGTGAGAACATACCGATAATAATACAGATACGAATACCGATACAAAAAAATACTCGGTTACTTTTGACTTGTATGACTTTTCGACTTTTTTTTTTTTTTTGACTTTTTTGACTTTCCTTACTAATGTAACTTTTTTGAAAATTTTGAAATTTCTGAAATTATTGTAATTTTGGAAATTTTTGTAATTTTAGAATTTTTTGTAACTTTTGAATATTTGAAATTTTAGAACTTTTAAATTTTTGAAAATTTAGAAACAATTGAAATTTTTGAAATTTAGAAATTTTTGAATTTTTTGAAATTTTTGAAATTTTGAAATTTTTGAAATTTTTGAAATTTTTAAAACTTGTAATTTTTGAAATTTTGGAAACTAGAAATTTAAGAAATTTTTGAAATTTCGGAATTTTTGACCCTTTTTTGACTATTTTTAACTTAATAAGAGAGGAGGAGCTTCGTTTGAAAACATTGTAATCACGCATTGATTAGAAACTAGTGCCTGCGCCAAATCTTGTGATTAGGTTTCCAAACTAATTTAGTGTTCATCGGGGTTCTGCTATTCAAAAAGCGACGTTATGACGTTTGAAATATTAGTTTCTCTTTCTTTTTACTGCAGAATTTTCAAGGTCATTTTGTCTCACTCAGTGAGCAAAATCGAACTTTGCTCACTGAATTTAGGCGGCAAAGAACCCTTGTTCGAGCTGCTGAGGTGAAAAGAGATGTATCCACTTTTTCACCTTATTGCATTGTAATAAGGTCCAAAAGTGGATACCTACATCTCTTTGTTTGTAGTCGACCCTACACTACACATAACTAATTTATAATAAGAATCTTTGGCTACGACCATGTAGTTTCCTTATTAAAATCAAAACCATAAATGGATTGTTGTTGTATGTATATTGGTTAAGGAAACCAAATATAGCAATAGGTACTAATAAAACATTTTATTTGAGGCATCAAACCAGTGGTATAATGCGGTTTGCAATCGTTCATAAAATTAAGTGTGTCCTTAGGCGATTTTCACACTGGCGCCGCAACCGCATGCGGCCACGGTGTGCAAGCGTGACAGCGCTCTTCACATCCAGAGCGCTATCTCGGTCGCGCACCGGCGCCGCATGCGGAAACCGCAGCAGTGTGAAAGCCGGCTTACTAGAAGGCACGCATGACTTACGCAATACACGTTCTCGGAAATTTGTAACGTAATTTCTATGATGGACTAAACGTACCATGAATCCTCAAAAGCATTTTTAGAATGCCGAATAGTTCTTCCGTTATATAATCAAATGTCGTTGTCTAATACGGCTGTTTGTTACTAGAGACTACTTATGAATTCCACTACCACTTGGGTTGTGAGTGTGAGGGTGAGATATGTATGATTAATATATACTGCATGTACTGTACTGTTATCTACTATTCTCCTATTATGTTACTTATGCGAACTTATTGAATAAACATCTTCTGTTTCTATTATTAATTATTATATATGTCAAACATATAATAATACCTATTGAATAATATTTAAAACTGGTCACTCGCGTAGTTTCATTCTAATATCACGCAACATGGTTCGATCAATATAGGATGATAATTTTCAAGAGCATTTGCCCGCGGCTATTTTGTCTGAGATCTTGAAAATAGACTGGCAAAATAGTAGGTAATGAAAGGAAAACCAGATCACGCATGATCCGATTTTATCATGCACATTCTTTAACTATGTCGCCTTTTATCATGCACATTCTTTAACTATGTCGCCTAGAGTGACTAAACTAATAATACCTAAACAGAACTGTAGTTTAATAAGCATGACTCACGATAGTTTAAATTAGAATATGATCTTACTTTGGTGGTACTTTTTTCTTAGCAGCAGCCGTAGGGTCGACGGGGCTGCTTTCGGAGGACGTCGGCGATTCCTGGACTTTCTTGGACGCATTCTCTGCTGCCTTCAGACCATTGACTTCGATGACTGTTACAAAATCACCCGCTTGTGACGCTGGACGGTTTTTGGTTTGAGTTGGACTTGTTTCTTCTGAAGCTAACAGTAAAAACGATATGCGTTTGTATAATCTAAATACAGTTCACAGGCAACTTAAGATGTTATTCGTTAGTATATGGTGAGTCATTAATTTCTGAGGAACTTCAGATTAGAATTTTTTAAGGAATGATGAGTGGTTCTGCGGGTTATTTATTACGCGTATAACGCATGACGTAATTCATTGTATAACCTAGTCAACCAGCTGATTACAATTAATACAATTATCCTGTATATATGATTGGTAATTCTCCGTATTCCTTGAAAGGGGTTATTCTATAGCTCATTTGCAACGATTTAAGTTCTGCCAACCAGTGGTCAAAACTCATTGGTTTTTATATTATTAGTGTTTTTAGTTTTTTGAATAAACGTCTAATAAAATAAAAAAACATGCCAAAAGTTCAAAAAATTTATTAAATATAAAAGGATTAGAAGTCACAAGTGTTTTTTCCAAATGTTATTGCATTTTTTTTCCAAATGTTATTGCATTTTAAGGCATTACTTAAAAAAAATGACACTTCGAATCAATCCATGAGCTTTCCAAAAAGGTAAATTGTATCAATTTTTTTTTATTAAAAAGAATAATAGCAGAGCAGGTAGGGTAGGTAAATCCCAGTGGCGTGCGAATTGTGTGGGCTACACTACACAGTGGCAAACCTAACGTAAACGAGAATAATCAGACACAAATGCGGGTAGTTTCAAAATTGCGCTTCTACTGCAGCTATTGATACAATTCCTCGTCAGTCATTTTAGGATCACGAACGTAAAGTAACGTGACGTTGGAAACGTAAAGGAAGAAAGAAATATACACGTATTTTTATATATATACGCGTAGTTTGCGCAATTTCCTTAGCCCTAATTTAAAAATCAATGGCTGAAAAGAATGACTGAATATTTTAAAAAGGCAACAAGTTGAAAAAAAATCGACATTATTGTAAGGAAGGATGTATCAAGAACATACCATTTGTTTCCTGGTTATTTTCAGTTCGCTGCATTACTTCACTATTGCATCTTCTCCGTGCTGCCTCAGCCACCAGGTTAGAAGAGAGCTCATTGATGCACTGGTTGACGGAGCTCCTCTCCGCATGCAGAGGTTTAGTTGGCTTACTCCGCAACTGCACTGGTTCAGGTTCAGCAGTCTCGGGGGCAGACTCATCGCTTTTACTACTTGTTGAACTTGTTATACTCTTCTTGGACAATGAGTCTGTGTTGGAGACCTGAATTATAAATAACAAAATGTTAACTCAATTTCTCAACCGTAAATCAAGCTTAAAACAAATAGATCTTGAGCAATATACTTAGTACCGATGGAAGGTCTCCTAAAAAAACCTTTTTTTAATATATCAGTTCCACTTTGTCCGATTGATTAATACATATACTCAGTGGACATGGCAAAACTAACCACTCGGCCACACTCTTAGAAGGGATCCCGACCACATCCCTAGGCGAGCCCTAGAATGGACCCCACAAGGCAAGAGAGGAAAAGGTCGCCCTAAACAATCCTGGCGACGCTCAGTGGCATCCGAGTTGAAGACAATCGGGCTATCATGGTCCGAGGTGAAGCATGCAGCCCAAGATAGAACGCGATGGTGGCGCACTGTGGACGCCCTCTGCCCAACCTAGGGGTCTTAGGACTTTTAAGTCAAGTAAGTCAGCCATTCTCTAAGTGTACTCGGCGGAGCCCTAGAGCTGCCCAAAGTATCTGTGGGGGCTCCGCAAGAATACTTTTAATATAGAAAAAAAACCGGTCTTCTCTATCTGTCTTCTAGCACATATCATTTATTTGTTTTTAATTTTGGGTTCCAGGAAATATTTTGCGTTCCAAAAGGGTTCCGTCACCAAAAAGTTTGAGAACTCCTGGTGTAGATGGTGTAATTGAAGAAATGGGCCATCGGCAAAAATGGGCACTCGCGATATTAATTTGGGTGAGGTGCCATCCATTAGTGGTAATTTGACTAATTAAATGGTAACAAGCATTAACCAAGCCATTATTTAAACAAGTTAACCAAGTACCTTTTTATGGTTCCAGTTTTGTTTGTTTGGCATTAGGACGACAGTCATGGTCATAAATATCGAAACATTGTTTTGAAAATGAAAATATGTTTTTATGCTTAGTGGCTTAGGGTCATAACCGTCAATTTTAATTAGTAGTCTATTTTTAGGGTTCCGTAGCCAAAATGGCAAAAACGGAACCCTTATAGTTTCGCCATGTCCGTCCGTCCGTCCGTCCGTCCGCGGTCTAGCTCAGTGACCGTTAGCACTAGAAAGCTGAAATTTGGTTTGAATATGTGCATTAACCAAGCCGACAAAACGGTAGAATAAAAACGCGAAAAATATATTTTGTTAGGGTACCTCCCGTACACGTGAAGTGGGGGGCGAATTTTTTTTTCGTTCCAACCAAGTTGTGTGGGGTATCGTTGGATAGGTCTTTTAAAAAGAGTTAGGGTCTTCTAAAACAGTTTTAGGATAAAACTAATACTCTCGGAAATAATAGCTCCGAAAGTTTAAAACAGGGCGTCCCCCCCCCCCTATATAACTTTTGAATCGTGGGTCCTAAAATTTTGAAAAAATTCATGAACCTGAGGCCTAATTAGTACCTTCAATGAAAACTATATTGAAATAAATCGGTTGAGCCGTTTTTGAGTTATCATTCAAAAACCCATAGTGAAAGGACGTAAGTAAAAATGACGTAAGCGCCGCCAAATTTCGCGTAAGAAACGACCTTTTGAATTAATTGTCTCAGTTTACGGAACCCTACACTGAGCATGGCCCGACATGCTATTGGCCGGTTTTAGTCTGAACCCATGAAATTGTATTCATGGAACTTCTGCAAGATAAATGTCATGTTTAAAATTATAATATTTTAGTACCAATGGCAACCTACTATTACCATAATATCACATGAAGAATATATATCCAATTCTAACACCAACCATAGAATTAAGTTACCAATATCGGAAAACTGGTTTATTTAAGTACCAATCTATGATGTAAATCCACTAAAAAAACTGCATCCTAATAAAAAAAAAACTTTATCCAAAATCAATTGAGAGACATTTACTTAAAGCAAACAAATATGGGGTGATATATAGTGATTCATCCACTTAAGTTACGTTTGTAGTAACATGGTGACTACTTATATAGTTTATCAATTGTTTATTATTTCAAGAGCATATATACTACATTGATATCTGAACTTTATTACTTACAGCACAAGATTGTTATTCTAATTTGGCTTAGGATCAAAGGACTTTGAAGAAAGTACAGTAAATGATTTGCACTCTATGTTATATTAGTTATACACGGTGCTCGTGAGCATTGCGAGAGATTTTAAACCTCGAATTCATAAGGAGTAATCACGAAGGCCATAAGGAGTAAAAAATGTTAATGAAGTTAGGTCGATTTCGCTGAAAAAAAATAATTTTTTTTGCTTTTTTTCGATTTTTTTAATGCTTTGGAACATAGAAAAATAAATATTATTGATAAAACTAACGACTAAAATAAATTGGTACATTTTTTTTCGTAAAATATGCTTCACGAAAAGTATTCCTTCGCATTTTGATATCTGTCAATAAGGATGTCTAGACTAGACCCCATAAAGTGTGAAATCTCTATCAAAAAAGCGTTATTCACTGAGTTACAATAATCAAATTTTTTATTTAATTGGTAATAACTAAGAGACCCTGACTATGAAGCAGGAGATCCCGGGTTCGAATCCTGGTCAGGGCATTTATTTGTGAGTTTATCACGGATATTTGTTCCTGAGTTATGGATGTTTTCTATGTATTTAAGTATTTATCTATATCAATCTATTATATTTATCGTCGCCTAGTACCCACAACACAAGCCTTATTGAGCTTACTGTGGGACTGGGTTGATTTGTGTAAGATTGTCCCATAACATTTATTTATTTATAGAATATATAACTTCCTGTTTCATGAATCCATTCATGTTTACAATGAATGAATGATTATATTATATTCATAGCTGACATTTACAGTCATTCAGTTCATTGATCTTGCATTTGAACTGTAATAAATTTCAGGAATAAAAAATAAAGTAATAGAGTCTATCTTCCTTTAATGTAGGTTTAGAATAAGATTCAACTCAAATATTTAAACAAATATGCCAAGTGTAAAGGTGACCTTAGTGTGTACCTTTTATTCAGACTTCTGCATATTTCAATAGCCGCGTCTCCACCAGACGCACCGCCTCGCGAGGAAACTGACGCGCGCGGCAGCTCGGCTAGTGCGGACGTGCCTCGCTCTAGGCATTCCGGCCGCGCGTTCATTTGCCTCGGCCGAGCCACGTCCACACTAGCAGAGCTGCCGCGCGCGGCAATTTCCTTGCGAGGCGGTGCGTCAGGTGACACGGCTAATGCCATAGTGCTTATAGTATGTATATTGCGACTAAAGGATTAGTATTAAACTAATAACCTCATTATTCATAAGCATCTCTCAGGTCTCAATTTGTTAAATATGTTTTGTCTGTTTCTAACAAAAAGCTGTCAAAGTGATAGATAAGGACAAAACATAACTAATTGAGCCCTGAGAGATGCTTATGAATAAGGGGGTTAGGGCTCTTACTGACAGTGTGTCGCTAACTGTCGTTCGTCTGTAAGAGCCCTAAGATAATTAATACAATATTATGTCCTGCTATTTGTTTATTTTATTTCAACATATTTAAAGTCCGTTCCAAAGACATTAAATAAAAAGTAATCAATAAAACTGAAAACATGTGAATTTATAGTATTCTATTGGACCAACTCTTAGAACAACAATAGTTTAACAAGATTGTACCTACTTAATAGTCCAAGTGTGAAGTAACTAAGATAACTGTAATTGCATGCTTCATGAATCAATGAGCATGTTAATGATCAATATTTATCAGCTTACTGCAGGTGAGGTGTAAATTCATATTAGCATCTAATAAAAAATCTGTTTTTTATCATCATCTGTGTCAGTTATGCGGCATGGGAAGATAGTGATGAGCTTGGTATTTTAAAACTTTACACAAAGAAAATATCATATTTCTGTTGAATGGTTATAAAATGAACTTCCTTCCTCAAAAATGAATGAATGGTCCTTCTACCAAAAAAATTAAATGCTAATGTAAATTTTTAGTTTAATAATTATTCATGAATTATTATTGAAGCAACACCTTGCACAAGAACTCAACTATCACTCAATTTGAAATGACTACTATACACCCTTGATATGGAATTGATATGACACAATCATCTTAGATAAGGTAATAGATGTGTATTGTAAATGCATACAGACAGAACACAAAGAGGCTGGTAAAGTAAACTATCACAACTACATGAACATGAGTTTATAATTATTAAAAAAATAAGTTTACGGTGATCAGTACATAAGTTTACCTGCTTGTTTTCAGTCGCGATATCATCGGGCTCGCTCACGTCAGCTCCCGAGGGCGGCACCCCTTTCCCCAATGACGCAGTCTTATGTTTCTCTACATCAGACAACAGGGTTTCCAGATACTCCACGTAGAACTCCTCTTTCTCTAACTCCTCCCTGAGTATAGCCACTTTCTGTTTGTGTTTAGCTAAATTGGCCCTGACATCTTCCTCCCAAGCGGCTGGTAAAGCACTCTCTGGAAATCGTTGCACCCACACACGTTGAAAATCCCCGAAGACACTCATCTCTCACAAAACGATTTCATGTCAATTTTATGTTAGAAATTAATCGTCAGAAATTGTATTTAACTGGCTTTCAGTGTAAAAAATTATCACAATTATGTTTCTGTCACATAGTCTTCATTACTAATTTTGCTCTATCTTGTCTTTGTTCCTGTCGTTGTCAAAACATTAATCATTTCATAAATTAAATATAAACGAGCGGCTTTACAGTTAACTTAAACAACTTCATTGATTACACGACCATAAACTATAGACTAGAACTGTCACTGATCTATTCTTACGCTTTGAGGTAAATGTTCATTTTACGCAACATGCGGGTGGTAGAATCTGTAGAATTAAAATTTCTTGATCATGAATTTGACAATAAATAATCAATATTTTTTATAAATATGTCGTAAATTATATTGATTTAATAATTAGGAGTGCTAGTTTATAAGTCAGAACAAAAATATAAAAATCTTAATTTTTCTCAGCACCTTCGAAAGTGTTTTCAAACGTGGAAATATCTATCAACAAAGAAAATAGTTGTCAAAATCGGGGTGAATAAAATAATGAAATAAATATATTTTATTTATTTGTTTTTAAAATGGACAAAAATTATGTTAAATCTACTATAGAAGGATTGAAATCTACATCATCAAGCCGTGTCCAGGATACCCTACTCAAAATACGAAGTAAAATTATAACAAATGATAGTGGAATTCAACTTTTCCGAGATTGTGGGGGATTGGAGTGCTTACTGCCACATTTGCGCAAACCCAATGAAAGAATTCTAGATTTAACGTTAAGTATATTGGGGAATTGTTGCTTAGAAGACGAAAGCAGTTTGGCTGTGAGTATTATCTCAACTATTTAGGTCACATTGTTCTTCTGTTGTAATTACAAAGTATGAAGGACTTAGTCACTTTACTGACCCTAGAAATTTTCCACAAATTTTATTTCATATTTACAACCGTCAGTTTTCATATTAAGATAATGAATTTATTTAACATATAAAATTTTTTTTAGGTTGGAAAGTTAAACTACTATGGACCATTAGTGTCTATTTTAAAGACGGTCTGCAGAGACAGTATTGTAGGCAGAGCCTGTCGCGTTATCGGTAACCTGGCCCAGAAGAACAGCAATGCAGAGAGCTTGCACAGCCACGGGGTGGTCACGGCACTCATCACACTTATTGAAAGCCGGGATAAAAATACTTCCTATCCCACTTTAACTATGGCAGTTAGAGCTGTAAGGTAAGGACAATAAAAAACATTTTCTTGATTGTTATGGCCAAATGTGCCACTTTATTAATTGTCAATAGGGTAGGGTGCCGCTAAAATAAAAGAGTATAAATTATATTAATAATACTCAACAATTTACCATAGAATGTGTATTTTTTGCAGCATAATTTGGACCTTGTTCACCTTCATACATTCCTTACTTTTGGTACATTTTTCTCCTATTTTTTCCTTATTTTTCTGTGTGATAAAAAAAAATTCTCCTTTCTAGACAATTATGGATGGTCCCAGAAAAAAGAGAGGAAATGCTAAGTTTAAATGCAGTTCGCTGCATAGCCATTCTTCTAACCACAGAGTGTGAGTCTGCTGGTGTTATCAAATCCACTTGCAACCCCAGTAAGGAAGGAGAGGGCCTGAGAAAGAGCCAGGAGGAGCTGATATGTGGCATATTAAAGTGCTTGGGTTACTTCACTACTCATGCCTCTGCATTATGTGCGGAACAGGTAATAACTAATAATTGAAAAAATCTGAGTATATGAAATATTAAGTTACAACACTATGAAAATTATATACACTTTACTGCATTTAAAGTACCTATTTTTGTACCCTTTACAACATTTAAAGTTTCTTTTATTTTGCTGTTGTAATTTTGAACTCTATTGGTACTAAACAAATACTTTTTGGTGAAGGATTAGATAATACATACATGAATATAAAAGCTACATTTTCAGGTTTCAATCTTGGACTACTGAGCTTATAATGAAATGACCAATTTTTATAAACTAATCCTGTGACAGATTTACTTTTCTATTTGTACAAAAAATATTAACATTCTAGATACAAGGAGATGGCAGAGGATACCAATGCTTAGTAGCATTGACTAAAACATATGAGTCAGTGGCATTGAAATGCCTTATGAACCTGTGCTACCTGTCTTCCTGCCGGCCACTCCTGGGCACTGCTGGACTGGTTGAATGCCTTGTTAGGATTTTACTTAAAAATTCAGGTACTGTTGTTATACTTTTGTAGCCTTGTTTTTATTTTTTATCTATGAGGTGTTTACTGTTAAAATTCTCCCATCCAATTCCGATTTTAAATACTGTCCCAAATTTTTTTTGTTAAGTCAAAATTTATAAATTAAAAATTATCTGTTTATTATTATTCGTAAAGTGCTTCGTTTTTACCCTCTTTTGCTTGTAAGGTGTTTTGCTTGCTGTTTTTTTCGTATGCATGGGTTGTCATGGGTTGGTTGATACACTGTATTTTTTTTTATGTCACAATAAAGGCTAACGGGTTTTACCATTGGTAATAATTTATTATTTTATCCATCAGCCATCTACTAGAAACTACTTAACCTAATGACGTAACACACTTGGCCTTATTTGTCAAAATATATGTACCTGTCATATTTCTTTCTTTTCTATGGATTAAGTGAGCGACACAACACACAACAAGTAAACAGTACAGTACAAATACGCCAGGTATGTAGTGTAATGTACACTTATTATTTTCCCAGAGGATTCATATTGGCAGAAGACGGAATCGGCGGCGCGCGCCCTGGCCCAGCTGAGTGGCGAGTCGGTGAACCGCTCGCGGCTGCGGCACTGCGGCGGCCTGCCTCTCCTACTTGCCGCGGCGCGCGTCAGCCCGGATGCCATGCGAGCGTTGCTGCAATACGTGTTCGATGACACTTGTAAGTGACATAATATTCTATAGAATGAGGTAGCATGCATAGAGTCGGTGATGGCTCGTGGCTGCGGCACTGCGACGGGCTGCCTCTAGTGCTAGCCGCGGCGCGCGTAAGCCTGGACGCCATGCTAGCGTTGCTGCAATACGTGTTCGATGACACTTGTAAGTGACATAATATTCTATAGAATGAGGTAGCATGCATAGAGTCGGTGATGGCTCGTGGCTGCGGCACTGCGACGGGCTGCCTCTAGTGCTAGCCGCGGCGCGCGTCAGCCCGGATGCCATGCGAGCGTTGCTGCAATACGTGTTCGATGACACTTGTAAGTGACATAATATTCTATAGAATGAGGTAGCATGCATAGAGTCGGTGATGGCTCGTGGCTGCGGCACTGCGACGGGCTGCCTCTAGTGCTAGCCGCGGCGCGCGTCAGCCCGGATGCCATGCGAGCGTTGCTGCAATACGTGTTCGATGACACTTGTAAGTGACATAATATTCTATAGAATGAGGTAGCATGCATAGAGTCGGTGATGGCTCGTGGCTGCGGCACTGCGACGGGCTGCCTCTAGTGCTAGCCGCGGCGCTCGTAAGCCTGGACGCCATGCGAGCGTTGCTGCAATACGTGTTCGATGACACTTGTGACATATTCTATCGAGTTACGAAGTATAGAGTCGCTGAGCGCTCGCGGCTGCGGCACTGCGGCGGCCTGCCTCTCCTACTTGCCGCGGCGCGCGTCAGCCCGGATGCCATGCGAGCGTTGCTGCAATACGTGTTCGATGACACTTGTAAGTGACATAATATTCTATAGAATGAGGTAGCATGCATAGAGTCGGTGACCGCTCGTGGCTGCGGCACTGCGACGGGCTGCCTCTAGTGCTAGCCGCGGCGTGCGTAAGCCTGGACGCCATGCTAGCGTTGCTGCAATACGTGTTCGATGACACTTGTAAGTTTATTTATCGTATGGCTTAAACATGTTCTCTACTTAAATTTTTAAAATATTAGAGTCTAAGTATGCAATTGCATCCGTCGTAAGATATTTGAGATCCGCCGGTATCCCACTGAACTTGGTGATGGGACATTCAAATATAATGTGGTGTATCGTCTGATCTGGGTAGCCACACTGGCATTCTGCAGACTCACACCATCCCCATTTGTACCATAGAGATGCGCAGTTCCCGACGCCTGTTCTGATCCGGTTTAGAACACACCATATCCGTCGACGCTTCTCAAACCCTACTGGTCGAGACCCTGCATTGAGCTCAAACAAGTCTTTAGGTAGTGACCTGGCCTCCCACTCAGCTATCCATGATTGCAACGGGTTCGCTTGTAGTCCTGACTCGTGGAACTTCGAAGCAGGGGGTCTCCTGGACTTCAGTCTGAGGGTCTTAAGCATGTCGAGGTCCTGATGGACAGGCAAGTCAGTGTTTTCACGAATCTTCGCTAATTCGCGATCCAGGCACTTTTCTCGACGGCAGTTTGAAGGTAAGATGTGACTGAGCGCTGGTAGCCAGTGGATGGGGGTGGGCTTGAGGCAACCACTGATAAGGCGCATTGTGTGGTTCAGCTGGACGTCGACCGCAGAGGTATGTGTGCTGTTTAGCCACACTGCGGAACAGTACTCAGCGGACGAGTACACTAGTGAAAGTGCAGTTGTTCGAAGTGTGGCTGCGTTGGCACCCCAAGTGGTACCAGTGAGCTTCTGAACAATGCTGTTCCGGGTCTTCAGTTTTGCCGACAGACTGCTCAGGTGCTCCCTGTAGTTGAGGCTTCTGTCCAAGGTGACTCCAAGGTACTTCGGAAGGAAGTTATGGCGGAGGGGTTTGCCCCTGAAATTTACATTCAGTTCCCTGCTAGCCTGTTTGTTGCACAGGTGAAACCAGGATACCTCGGTCTTAGAAGTACTGGGGGTCAAACGCCACCGGGAGAAGTAGTCATCCAGCAGCTGCAAATCCTTTTCGAGCGTAGCCTCCGCAATTTCCGGACTGTTCTCCTGTATCACGAGAGCCAGGTCATCAGCATAGATGAATTTTCGCGATGCAGTCTCCGGCAAGTCGTGGATATATAAATTAAAAAGGAGCGGTGCAAGTACGGAACCCTGTGGGAGACCGTTATTCAGTACTCTGACAGAACTACTGGTTCCGCCTATGTGAACCTGAAATGACCTGTTGCTTAGTGCGTTTTCCAGGAGCGAGTAGATCTTGATACACGGCACGACTTTCAAAAGCTTGTACAGGAGACCCTGGCGCCAGACGGTATCGTACGCAGCTGTTAAGTCAACAAAAGCAACAGCAGACTTCTTTTTACTCTGGAAGCCGGTTTCGATGTGAGTGGTTAGTGACAAAACCTGGTCGGCGCAGCTTCTATTTGGCCGGAAGCCAGCCTGTTCTTGAGGAATAGCGGCGTTTATGGTGTTTGATATGCGATTGTAGATTATACGCTCTAGGAGTTTGTAAACAACGCTCAGAAGTGCTATTGGTCTGTAGCTATCGGGGACGCCTTCAGGTTTTCCAGGCTTCAAAATACCGACAACTTTGGCTCTTTTCAGCAGGGATGGTATTCTACCGGACTCTATGATGTTAGAGAAGAAAGAAGTGAGCCATTTATGCGTACGTGGACCGCAGTGCTGAATGAACTCTGGGAAGAATTCGTCAAAGCCGCAAGCCTTATTAGACAAAATGTGTTTAATGCCTAACGAAACTTCGTCCACTGAGACAGGGCCGCTAAAACTCCCGTTAGGTTTTGTTGTCGCCTTGAGTTTCTTAAGCTCGATACGCGTAGATCGAGTGTGTTGTTTGTGACTGGGAGCGTTCGACAGCTTGCGGATCCTGTTGGCCAATTTGTTCGGGTCCAGCTTTGATTGATGCCTCTGAGAAGCAGCACCAGAGGATAGGCGATTGAGAGTATGCCAGGCTTTACGGCTGGAGTGTGCAAAGTTCATGGATTCCACTGTTCGCTCCCATCTTTCCCTACGAGCGGTATTCAGGGATTCAATTAGCATGTTAGCAGTATCTCGATCACCATTTTCATTGAAATCTTTCCACAGCTTCTCAGTTTCATCACTCCAGCACGGGATGTATTCCTTGCGGTAGCCACGTGGGATGTATGACTTGGCTATGCTTTTGACCAGCGCCAAGAAACGTTCGTAATTTTCAGGCAGAGGTGGAATCCACCTAACACAGGCGTCAAGTTTGGCCGCATATCCATTCCAATCTGCCTTCCGAAAATTCCAGCGCGGTACAGGGTAAGACTCAATCATCGGTATTTTTAGGCCTATGACAACTAATACTGGGCGGTGTTGAGAGTGAGGGAAGTCCGCTAGCACATACCGCTCGGCGGCAACTGGGGTGCCATCTGTTGCCCTTGTTGTGAAGACTAGGTCCGGGTTGTGGTCGCTTCTCCAACGAGCTGATCTAAACGTCCCTTTACCTTTGTTGGAGACGGCTAAAAAGTTGTTGTATTGGTCCGCCCAGTCCATAATCGCCTCTCCATTGGCATCAGATTTTCGATATCCCCAGCTGGTATGGTGGCTATTAAAGTCCCCAATATAGAGGGATGGGTGTTCCAAACCAGGCAGAGGTGGTGTGGGCCAGAAGCTACGGGGGGGTGTATAGATGTTACATATCCTAGTTTCACTGGTTTCAATAATCGTGGTAGCGATGTTGTTACTGTCTGTTTCATTCGAAATCACGCTGATGTGGGCAGAAAGAAGTGATCGAGCATACGTCGCTGTTCCGTATTGTCCATGATATGTGGCCGCTATCAGATCAAATCCCGGTATTTTACCTCGTTTAGTGAGTTGGGCATCATCTGCGGTGTGTGTTTCCTGGAGGAGGACAATGTCAACACCGTTGTCGTGTAAAATTTTACTAAGGCATTCCGATTTGGAATTACTTATGCCTTCAATGTTTAGCTGCAGCACACGGACAGATGGTCCTATGTCCTTTGTTTTAATTTTGGAGCACTGAGAAGTGCTGTTTATGTGTGCATTCGAATTCATTTCTAAGTAGAGAAAGCTGCGAGATCAGAAGGATAGTGCAGCAGCCAAAGTTGTTGCGCTCTTCGCACCACCCGGGGGACACGTGTAGGGTTATCTAAGGTAGTTCCTACGGACGTGGAGCAACAGACGTCCCCCACACTTGTAAGTGACATAATATTCTATAGAATGAGGTAGCATGCATAGAGTCGGTGATGGCTCGTGGCTGCGGCACTGCGACGGGCTGCCTCTAGTGCTAGCCGCGGCGCGCGTAAGCCTGGACGCCATGCTAGCGTTGCTGCAATACGTGTTCGATGACACTTGTGACATATTCTATAGAGTTACGAAGTATAGAGTCGCTGAGCGCTTGCGGCTGCGGCACTGCGGCGGGCAGCCTCTCCTACTTGCTGCGGCGCGCGTCAGCCCGGATGCCATGCGAGCGTTGCAGCAATAAGTGTTCGATCAGACTTGTAAGTAGGCGAGTCCACACCAAACGAGCCGACTCGCGATGTGCCTCGGTAAGTAATTTTACACCCTTGACAACAATCTCATAAACTGGCCACCTTATGCTATGGAACACACTTATATAGTAAAATCTATATCCTACAATTATTGGGTTCTCAACATTATTTGAATATCATATCATCTTTGCAGCATTCCAGATCCTGGTCAGCAAAGGGCTCATCAGCCTGCTTACTGACGAACTGACCACCTACGTCGCAACCATGGATTTCGAACACAACAACTTAGAAAACGTAGATGTAAGCGAACCCGTAGCCGCGATTAAAACAGAAGAAACTGAAACCCCTAAAGCCGCGTCCTTGCCAAATGCTGACGATGGAAAATCGTTATTCGTAAGACGCAGAGGCCCGTTATGCTCGAAGAATGAGGACGAACTTAAGGTATTATTTTATTATACATTTTATTTGCTGTATTTGCACGCAGCCAAATTTGTAAAGCAAAACACGCGGCACACCGTCCGCCTAATAGCTGCCAGATGCTCGGATCTAGTAATAAATTTGTGTCACATTTTCCGGTGCTAGCTCATTTATAGTCTGTCATTGTTTGAGCCATGTCGCGATTTAATGTAATGTCATAATATACAATCTTTTTTCAAAGGTGGTGATAGAGAGAGACAACATGATAGTTGGATTCGTGGACGCGGTGGACAGCGATGCTTCGGAGGACAGCCAGAGCGACGAGGAGGCGCCGCGGAGGAAGTACCTGAAGAGGGCGCGGTCGAGGAGCCCTATGACTTTAAAAAAGGTATGTAAATTATCTGGTGAATAGACGTGACCACACCTGGCGCACCTATTTGCGAGGAAATTGCCGCGCGCGGCAGCTCGGCTAGTGTGGATGTGCCTAGCTCGAGCCATTACGGCCGCGCGTGCGTTTGTCTCGGCCGAGGCACGTCCACACTAGCTGATCTCCCGCGCGCGGCAATTTCCTCGCGAGGCGGTGCGTTTTATATTAAGACGGTGGTAAACAAGCACACAACTCATGGTAAGCAGCTACCGCAGCCTATGGACGCCTGCAACTCCAGAGGTGTTACATGCTACATGCGCGTTGCCGACGCTTTAAACTTTATCTGCAACGTAGTTTACAAACACACATTACATACGGAACCCTCCACTATGCGCCAACCGATATATTCTTAGCCGGTTATAAAACATGCCTTGCATTGGAGATTTACACTACATACTAATTATTTCAGAAATCACAACTAATCAAAATGGCCAGCAAAGACTGGTCCGCCGGAGTATACTGGGAACCGAAAAGTCCCGAATGGCCGTCTAGCTCCCGAAGTGCTATGAGTCCCGACCGACCGCAGAGCCCCCTCTCTCCATACTCCGAGGCCGGTTTAGGCCAGCCCGGGTTCCCCGCGGGGTCCCAGTTCCCCGCCAGTAAGAGGGCGCGGCTAGACTGGAGCCCGGAGTCGGGAGTGGGCACGGGCGAGGGCAGCAGCATGGGGTCGCCTTATTGGAAGGACTACCAGTGGAGCTCAGGCAGCGAGAGCCCGACCTCGCCTTTGAGCATCAATGAAGGTGAGTTACAAACCTCATACTTTTTTATATAGGGACCATGACGGTAACAAAAAGCTTCATGGTAAGTGAACGCATAGACGCTTGGGGGTACTTGAGTAGGGATGTCACGAATATTCACATTCGTATAATGCGAATATTCGCATCATTTTTGACTTTCGTATCAACATTCGCATTCGCATGAAATGATGCGAGTATTTTCCGAATGCGAATGTAGGCAGAACGCATCCTGTTTTGACCGCGCTGATTCGGCCGAGGGTCATATGCTTGCTCATACACAGGAAGTGAAAACGACGACTCCTTTTGATCATTTAAGACCTTTGTAACCATATTACTGCGAATAAATTATTTGTATTTGTAATATAGGACTCCATCACATGTCATGTTCTGTATTATTGAACTATGGAAGCATAAAAATGATAAGCATGATTAAGTTTTTTGAATCTACTCCGTAACATTCGTATTCGCATTCGGACATTCGCATCCTGAATATTCGCATTCGCATTCGCGAATGTGAGAAAAACGACATTCGTGACATCCCTGCTTAAGAGTAGGGATGTCACGAATATTCGCATTCGTATAATGCGAATATTCGCATAATTTTTGGCTTTCGTATCAACATTAGCATTCGCATGAAATGATGCGAATATTTTCCGAATGCGAATGCAGAACGCATCCTGTTTTAACCGCGCTGACTCGGCCGATGGTCATATTATGCTTGCTCATACACAGGAAGTTAAAACGACGGTATCACTTGTGTCCTTTTGACCAATAATGTAGGATTCCATCACATATCATGTTATGTATTTATGAACTATGGAAGCATAAAAATGATAAGCAAGATTAACTTTTTTGAATCTACTCCGTAACATTCGTATTCGCATTCGGACATTGGCATCCTGAATATTCTTTTGACATTCGCGAATGTGACAAAAACGACATTCGTGACATCCCTGCTTAAGAGGTGTCAAATGAGTGTTCACACATTTAGGTCCCTCGCTTTTTTAAAAGGTATAATATTGTTGGTAAGTGGATACCGTAACGCTTGCAACTACAGATACGCTACAAAGCATTTTTTATTGACAATGCCAGGTCCTACCTGCCCGTGTTTTTTTTTGGAATTTGGAAACTTCACAAAACATAATCTGTATTCATATCGTAATGAATAATAATTGTCTGGAGCGAGCTTCAGCTCGATATTTTAAGGTAGTTTTTTTTTTTATTATGTTCCACTTTCACAGAGAGTTCTGACTCTGAGATATCGGGGCGATACTCCCCCGTGCTGTGCGAAGTGGAGGGCGAGGCGGACGGCGCCGCGGCACGCGCGGAGCTGGACGCGGCGCAGGTGGCGCACGGACTCGACGAGCTCATCATGGACGACGAGGAGAGCCTCGACGACGCGCCCACAGCCGGTGAGTGCGAATTTTGAAGCCTGATTATCTTAGAACCATTTCAATAGATTTTTTCAATGTTTACTTTATTTGGATATTTTGATCATTTTGCATCCTATCAACTAAATTCTATTGCATAATTCAACACGTGTCATCATCCCTATTATGACTTAAATTCATGCACAACAGCAACAGATGATGTAAGTATTAATAAATTGATTTTCAGAGAGCTCCGGCAAACTAGAGAATTCGAAGACCTCTCGCATAGCGTGCGTGCTCGTCCTCCTATTCCGAGTGTCCCACGGCGCATGCAACAGCCTAGGGTCAATGCGGGAGGAACCCGTTTCTAACCACACGTTGGAACTGCTCACGGGGAGAGAGTGTCTCAACGCGCTGCTGGATTATGTTGAGAAGTGCAAGCGGCCGCTGGGCAGGGCGGCTAGGATACTTGCTAGAGTTTTAAGGTATGCTCAATAAAAGTTAATATGAGGGCATTATCTATGAAAAGGGACCTTATTTTCGATGGCGCTTACGTCACGCGGCGTCGTAATCGTATTGCGTTGTCGTTAACAATGACGTAAGCACCATTGACAATTCCCTTTTCATAGATAACGTCACATATTGCCATCGGCCTTTGATCTACAATAACTATAGATACATTATGAAGTCTCTCAAAGTTAACACCCAAAAAGGAGACAATTAGTTCTCTCTCTCTCTCTCTCTAGAAAATACGAGCTTATATATCGAGATTGACAAAGATGTAATGGTTGCAGATATAGATAAAGAATCATTCCTTGGTTCTAAAAACTAAAGAAAATCTATTTTGTTACAGTTGCTACTTACTAGCTATATATAGTAAAAAAAATCATTGATACCTACCCCAGGAAATTACCTAATATAATAATATAATTTAACTGCCACCTCCGTTTTCAGCAATGCCCTGTGCCTCATGAGTATACTCAAGCATAGATTAGCTCTAAGACTACACAAAATGTCTGTCGTTTCTAAGCATCCGCCTACTAAATGTCAGCAGTGTAAGCAGGTATGTTCGCTAATCGCTATAAGTATATATTTGCTGTTTTGAACTTTCAGGGTTGCTCATTTTACGCAAGTTCATTATTTTTATTAAATTTATCCGTAAATTTTGCTTTTGTACATTAAAGTTTACAGTCGCCATCAGATATATCGGAGCGGCCAAGGTGGTCATAAATATCTGAACAACGCTTCTATTGTTAAGGTGATAAAGTGCATGTTCAGATATTTTTGAGTACCTGGGCTGCTCTGCTCCATTTGATGTGGATAACAATGCAATCGGAAGGTTATTTAAGAAACTTTTTGAGGAAAGAACGCAACCACTTTGAGTTAAAACTAAGACAGTACTAAGAAATAGAATGGTTTCGAGGAGCAATTGATAGACATACTTTGTAGTGGCAGACGGGTTAACTGTATCAGTATCTTTAAACCCGTGCTTTTTATTTTAGATTTTGAGACTGAGCTCCAAACTGTTGGCTCAGTTAACAATCCTGGCCGAGTCCAGTTACGGTATCGGTGAAATTAGTTATCAGCTCCTAAAGGGCTCCTCTGCCATGCAACAGACGCTCTCCATCACACTGCCATACATAGTGAGGTAAGGGTATACGTATAATAGTTTGAAGATTATTATAATTTAAAACAAAAAAAGAACCGACTTCAGTTAGGATCCGCTATTCCAAGAGGAAGTGGCCGAGTTTCTGTTAAAAATAGTGAAATCACTATGGGTGTGCCTATAATAGTTGAAGAGTTCCCTCGATTTCTCCAGGATCCCATCATCAGACCCTGACTTGGTGACAATGGGACCATCTAGGGGTTATACCTGTTCGATTAAAAAAAAATTTTGAAAATCGGTTCACGATTCACGGAGATATGGAGTAACATACATACAAAAAAAAAACATTATAATGATAAAAAAAAAAACAGTCGAATTGAGAACCTCCTCCTTTTTTGAAGTCGGTTAAAAAAAACAGTTACATTCTTGTGTTATGTGAGAGCAGTGTTTTTTTTTCGTACTTCTCGGGAGTTCTCCGAGACAATGATCTTGCAATTCTCTCAATGTTAACAAAAGTCGACGTAAACGTGGGACGATCTAGATCTAGATACCTTAGTGTGAATAACTTCAATTATTTCCAACCAGTTGCATAACTTTTTTTGTTTCAGAACTGAAAAACCGCTGAAGAAATATTTTATAGATTGCAACGCCTTAAACATCTTGTTCAACATCATATCGGAATCTAAAGAAGACATGAAAATATGCGTGACCGCCCTATCGAAGCTGGCCACCAATGTACACATCAAAGACCCCAAATCCTTAGAGAACAGGTTCAACGACCAAATCTGTGTTAGCTACGATCCGATACTAGACAACTTGGCTGTATCCGACATAGTGACGTTCGAGTTAGACGATAAATCATCTGTTAGTGCAAACAAGATATTCCTATGTCAAAATTCAGAGGTATTCAGTGCCATGCTTATGGGATGCTTCAAGGAATCAGCGGAAAAATGCGTAAGACTACAAAACGTCACGAAACCGGCGCTCGAGTACCTATTCACTCTTTTACACTTTGGCTTGAACAACCCAAAATGTGATGTCCAAGTGTTTCCGCTAGCAGACAAATTAGAGACCAACTTAGAAGTTCTCTTACTAGCAGACAGGTTTCTTTTTGATAAGCTGAAAGGCTTATTAAGTAGTGCTATATTACAGTTTCAGCTTACGCCAGAGACTGCGGATAAGATTTACGTTTGGTCGTTGAGTGACGGTATGGGTTTCCTTTGCGTAGAGTCCGTGGCGTATTTGTTGACAGGTAAAATGTGCGAGGCGCAACGCGCACACTCCTTCAGCGCTATACTAGACTTAGAATATAAGGAACAGTGGTTGGACGACATTAAGACTATGATTGTGAGACAACTCGTCAAATGAATTTATGTTTGCATGAATTAAGGTGTTTATTTCAGTTATTAAGTGGGCCATAACTTTATTTTACAATGTATATTTTTAAAACTTTATTATGAATGTGTAAATGTAAAGCAAGAACATAATCCAAAATGCATTTTGAAACATGTAAATAAATGGAATATTATTGTATACATCCTCTGCATGATACGCTACTATCACAAGAAAGTCAGTCGGGAGGAGCCTACACTATAATTACAATCATACTCTAGATAATGCCGTAAATAAAGGGTTAACAGTGGCCCCACTTTTCCCAGTAGGGAAAAGGAAAGGTTGGTCGCGGTAGAACTGCCTCTATTCTTTTATTTTCGGGGATATCTAGGGTAGGCGTACTTGCCCCACTAGCGTACTTATACCGACTGTATAATACTCAATAGAAGCTCTAAAATAGCTTTGGAGTGTGATACTACCCAGCAATGAGAGAGAATCAGAATAACCTACTCCCATACGTTACCATTATTTTTTACTGTCTTTAATTTTATGAAATGTATGATTTCCACCGAACGGACGGAGTCGGCGCGTGTTTTATTAGAACCAAAGGAAACTGAACTTTTTATGTAAGGAGCCACGTTCCATGTTTGATTGACAGCTCCGCGCCACGCGACGAACTCGCGTATGCTCGAGACCATTAGTACTGCTGCTGCCATTAGAATATGAAACGTAACTGCTGTAATAGAAGGTTCACTTCAATTCCTTTACTGCTTGTAACGAGTGGGAATCGTATATTAACCCTTTGATCGCCGAAGACGTCAAATCACGCTCACGGAAAGTCGTGCTCAGCCCTCAGAGCCAGGACGTGACATCACGTCCAAAATATAACCGGTTTACCTTGCGTGCTCGCGCGCACTGGCGTTGAGGGCACGATTTTTCCGCCCGATGCTTGGCGATCAATAGGTCCATTACAAATTAATACAAAAACCTGTCTGTTTATATTATTTGAATATGAGGTTGCCCTCCTGGGTAGTGTTTACACACATTGAGCTCTATGTAAAAATGTGTCTTGTTTAATGAAAAGGGACCTTAAAGCGGAAGCAATTAAACTTGGACGTCGTGACTTTGTGAGGTTACCTTAATAAGGCCTAATTCGCTTTTGAAATCATTTTTGTCTACTCCATTTTTGGGGATTAGGCTGCTAGACGGATCCCCTTTAACATGTATCCGGGAAAACGTTAAGAGAAGAATAGGGAGGAGTATGTACGCGAACGCGCCTTCCGCTCTAAGGTCCTAAATACCTACATCAAATGCATTTTGCAGTTTTGATTTTATGAATTAATTATTCACATGTAAGTATACCATTTGCATCACATTTATCACATTATAGCTAACAATATTTGTAATATTTTACTTATTGTATTGACTTAAAAAGAAGTTTTATCATTTGTTTTCTCGTCATTATAATCATTGTAAACTATAATAAAAGAAGTCTTATGTTACCAATTTTCTTTAAATATTCCTGTGTGATATTGTCAGCTGAACAGGTTCATTGGGCACAAGAACTTGCGAAGTGACTGGAAGCACTTTTTCAATATTTGTACACCTGAATTCAAAGTTCTGGACTACCTGCAATAGAAGAAAATAAAAATTAAAGCCAGAATCACTCACCTCAAAGAAAATTTTTACTATCTTTGCCTACATAGACATGCATATTCCATTTCAAAACCTAATTGAGTACAATTTAACCATTGCTTTTCCAGCTTGTTCAAATGCAACTAAATTCTTACAGCTCGCCTCACCTGACTCAAAAGCTCTGTCAGCTGCATCATTGCCATCTTTTTGCCTATACACGACCTGGCGCCGAGCGCGAAGGGCAGTGTTGCCGAAGGGTTGTGGTTGGCAAGATCTTTTCTTCTTGGATCATTTCTGTCCCAACGGTAAGGTAAGAACATATTTGCTTTAGTAAAGTACCGCTCGTCTCGCCCAGATGTGTATATTGATGCTATTATTGGTGTCTGGAAGTAAATTATGTGTTTATAGTTTGGCCAGAGTTTGTTCCACTTCAAGCATAGACAGGGAGAATCATACTGTCTTTTTCTAATGCTAGTACTCACACTACTAAAAAAGGGATGGGTATAGCATGTTACTCTGACTGTTACTGCGCTTTTGGTTTGCCAGACTATAGTTACGTTTTTTTTTTTATGTTTTCTCTATTTAAGTGAAATGTATATTTCTTTTGAGAAAATAAATATTCTTTAACCACAAATTATGTGTTTAATAAGCATGTAAGCGTAAAATAACAATTTCCCATATTTTAAGGTGTCTGTTCTTAATTTTAAGTTTTTATAAAAAAATGAGATGATGATCAGTCACAAGGTTAACTCTAAACATTTAACCTTTTGAATCGCGCCCTCAGCGCCAGCGTGCGCGAGCGCGCAACGCAATCCGGTTATATTTTGTACGTGATATCACGTCCTGGCGCTGACGGACGACGTGATTTGACGGCTTTGGCGGTCAAAGGGTTAATCAAATTGTATAAAATAAAACAATAATATTATGCTTGCATACTTTTTATTGAAACTTCTTAGGTGATATTTTTTGTAAAATTAATCTAACTTCTTCTTTCATATGTGAATAGGGTTGCTCCAGCTCACTGGGTGCTTCTGGTATGCGGAGTTTTCTTCTCAAAGATGGTGACAGCAGACACAGATTCTGGATGAGGCCAAAGCTGCTTGACGTTAGCCAGTACAAGCACATACAGGACGGGACACTCGCTGCTACAGGTATCATGACTATTGAGAATACTCTGAACACATTTGTGAAAATGTTGTATACTTTGGATGGTTGTCTGAGCTTAGACATTCGCTGTATTTCGATAACTGCCAAATTACTTAATCCAAATACGACTGGCATGATATATGAGTGGTCTGGCTCTGCTAAGTTTGGAAACCAGCCAATCCCTCCGGCTGTGAGCTCCATCAGTGTCACCACGGCTGCGGGGTCTCCAGATTGGCAGTATACTAGATTTCTCAGGGCAAAGGACATGCATACCCATATTGGGATTTGCACCCATATCACTAAACTAGCCTTAAATGGGTGACAGTTATCTCTAACTATGAGATTCTGCCATTGCTTTTTAAGTGATCGCTTATAAAGGACTATAGCTTGCTTATCTGTTAATTTATATATCCTTTTTGCCATTGCAGTTTCCTTCTTTAGTTCTTCAACTAAGTCTTTTAATTCTAAACTGATGTTTTCTACCTTAGCTAAAATCCTATTCGAAAATACTGTCAGTGGTAAAGTCATTAGAGCTCTCAATAAAACTGTGGAACAAACTATTGTAGACCACCATGGTAAACCAGTAGCATCATGGAAGTGTAAAAGTCCATCTTGCATTGTGTGAACTAGATAGCTGTTTGATATACTGGCGTACACTTGTCCTTGCCATTGTACAAAGCCCTCTACGGAGAAGTTCCTTTTATTTATAATATTAGGAGCATAATTCGTTTTTTGCTGTGAATGGTAATTTATTGGAACTGAGAATACACAATTGTTCAACGCTCCACTGTTACATAAGCCACTTAACGATCGGTATCTAAGATGCGGTTTTAAGTTAATTCTTTGAATAAGTTTGCAAGAATTCATGATTATTTTCATTTTTATATCTGCTGTTTATATATTTCCATTCATTTCATTATATTTCCTACATACATAACCTTACTTTTAAATGTCAATGTAAAACTTGACATTTGACATATACGATATTCACACTATTCGGTTTGAAGTATTTATAAAATCGCGCGATATTGCGGACTTTTAATGCCCTCTACAATCGACGCAATTTTGACACAAAACTCGCGCGCGATTTCAAGACATTGCCGTCTAGGTACGTGCAACGAAATCAATGGATGGATCAAAAACCAATCAATATCAAAAATCGCAGGTGACCAGTCGCTTACGTTTGTAGAGGCTTTAAGTATACTGAGATTTTACATAGAAGTGTAGTAAGCCACAAAAAAAATAATTTTTTTTGCTCCTGCATTCTAATTTGCCAATAAAATGACTGACAGGTATATTCAAAGCGTATACTTTATAAAAGTTGTCATAAGATGACTCAAAAGTCGAATCTTAGGGATATAATGGGTCTGTTGCCGGGGCGGGACCCGCACCGCCGCCGTCCACGGGGGCCGGAGATTGAAGACAATTGTATAGAGGCAACAGGTCATTCGTCGAACTCAATCCTTACCGGCTTGCCTAGCACTCATAGGAAAACTATTGTGTGCAACGGTACATATATAATTAAGTCTTAAAATTCTCGGGTCTGTTTTTACAAATTCGGCTTCGCCTCATTTTGTAACTTCGACCCTCGAATCTTAAGAACCCTTATTATGTAACTGTTGCACAAAATACTATTAGACTAGACCGGAAAGAGAAGTGTCGTATAATGGATGAGCTCCCATATCGGAGCGAACCAAATCCGGAGTCTGGCCCGAACCAAATCTTCCCGTCTATTAGCACTATTAACCACGACACTTCTCTTTCCGGACAAACTCAATAACATTTTTCTACTCGTCGACTGCAATGCTTGAATTGAGACTTTGTAGACCGAACTTAAGTGCATACTTTTCGATGGAGCGTACATTTTAGCATAGTCGACTAATGTGAAATGGATTTTCATATAATATTTTCGTCGAACTCTATTCTTACCGACTTGCCTATTTTGAGTACGCGTAGTTTTTTTTTATATACAATAATGAAATAATTAAGCTTTTCAATCTCGTACCTACACGGTGCTCGACTGAAAAGCTCTTTATTATGTCACGATTGTTTATAATACTATTAAAGCCATATAATCCACGACACTTCTCTTTCCGAAAAAACTCTGCATAAACCTCTGACCTTTATGATGTAATGCCATAAAGTTGATATTATTATAAAACTCACTTTGTACGTTTTATAAAACCACACTCGTATTTTAATGCCTTTCATTATGTACAGGTACCGGTCAATAGTATATAAGTGATATATAACCTTCATGTTTTTACGGTAGTACTTTTTAGGGTTCCGTAGTCAACTAGGAACCCTTATAGTTTCGCCATGTCCGTCCGTCCGTCCGCGGTCTAGCTCAGTGACTGTTAGCACTAGTAGAAAGCTGAAATTTGGTATGAGTATGTGCGTTAATCACGCCAACAAAATGATGGCATAAAAACTGGAAAATTATTTTTTATTAGGGTACCTCCCCTACACATGAGTCGGGGGGTGATTTTTTTTTCGCTCCAACCCTGTCGTGTGGGGTATCGTTGGATAGGGCTTTCAAAAATAGTACAGGTGTTGTAAAACACTTTTTGGATATATCGAATAGTTTCGTAAATAATAGCTCTTAAAGTTCAAAATGGGGCGTCCCCCATCTAACTTTTGAACCGTGGCGTGAGTCCAAAAAATTTGAAAAAAATCATGAAAGTGAGGCTTTGTAAGTACTTTCAATGAAAACTATATTGAACAAAATCGGTTGAGCCGTTTTTGAGTTATCACTCAAAAACGCATAGCGAAAGGTCGTAACTGAAATGACGTAAGCGCCGCCAAGTATCCCTTAACAAATGACCTTTTTGAACGGATGTATGGTAACAGACCGGCAACTACGGAACCCTACACTGAGCATGACCCGACATGCTCTTGGCCGGTTTTTATATTTGTAGGTGACTTCCACCTCACTACTTTAGATAGTCTAGTATTATAGTACCTAGTCTTTTGTGAGAGCGATGAGAAAAATTGGTCTCATGTAGTCTAATGGTTTTTTAACTAAAAGTCAACATAATTTTTATTATTGGACCTTTTTAGTAATATGCCGAGTCGCCTATAAATTCATAGTATTTCATTGCAGTCTTAATTAAAGTAAACTTACATGTATGTTTAGTTTGTATTCACCAAGAATGCATTCTGTTGGCAAAATTCTTGTCAAAAATGGAGCCACAGGATAAAGTCTCATAGACTCCTTGAGCACATTTTTAACATATGCTCCATCTCTTGCTCGTATTTCATGTTTTACATCATCGTCTTGTGAAATTAGATATAAAGTCCAAATAGAGGTATAAGCAGTCTGTAAATAAAAAAATACTTTTACTTAACCTAACTCAGGTTTCTTGTTAGGTACTATGTTATTCGTTTGTGTTCTTACCGTGTCTCCAGCCGCTAGTATGAAATCTGCAACTAACCGTACGATTGTTTCATCGCTTACGCCATCTTTGAAAAGTTTGTGTATAAGACCGTTACCTTCTTTTCTTTTCATTATCATTCCTGTTACGAGTCCTTTGGCTAAAACAATGAAAAAAGACTATTTGTTTCATGTAACGAAGGGAATGCTAAATATTTTTTACATCACTCTATACTTACCTAAATGAAGCGACGCATCCACAGATTCCTTGAAATCTCTCCATACTTTCAAATTTAAACGTTGACAGATATCTAACGGTAAACCATACAATTTTGTTGTTGTTTGAAAAATCTTTTTTACGGTTTCTGAGAGTTTAGAAAGCATGTGTATATCTCTAGAAGGCGTCTCACTGTCGCCTGATTCATCAGTGCCAGCTAGTATGGCTAGTATAACTGAAAATAAATTCAATATAGATCATACAATTTAATACATCTAAGTACTTCGTTTGACTATCAGAGGTTAGAGAATAAATTTTACCTTCTGTCGATAATTGGTACAAGTCAGATTCTAAGTTTACTTCTGAACTTCCCTTTTCGACTCTGCCTTTCCAAGAGCTGATAAAGTTTTCAACTGTAGTTTTAATGGGAACCTCTAACCATTCTGTAGAAGTGTCTCGAAGTAAATGTTGGTTCATTATTCTTCTATTTATTAACCATTCTTCACTGTTCATGAAAAACAGACCTCTCTTGGAGCCATATAGTTTTTCATACAAAACCCAGGGATCGGGTAATATATGGATAGGATATTTTCCTTCGAGGTTTAGAAACACTGTCTTTATCAGACGCGGATCGCTAACGAAAACTAGTTTCGTGTTACAACCTAATTTTTCATAAAAAAGTGGTCCTAGTTCTTTGTGTCTCCTGTCAATATATTCGTGCAACCTAAAACAAGGTTTCAATTGTTTGTTAATAAAATTATCTAGTCTAGTAAATACTATATATTATGTTGAGTATATTCATACATTGTTCCACCGCCCGCTAACATCAAATCCAATTTGGTTCCAAGCATTGGTAAACATTTTGGATGTGCCATATCATCAATGGTTTTATAATATACAGCCTGTCTGATAGCCACACCATAATTCCGGGTGTTATATTTAAGGTTGACCCGGCCAATACTCGTAAATCTACAGATTGATGAGTACATGGTGACTCGGATATCTACAACAGAAATTGAATGATAATACATATTTATTTGATCATTGAGGTAAAATAAAAGTTATCGTATCAGGATGAATACCAACTGGACATACAATTGACTTTATGATAATATTGTAAGCAAACAGCGTTTGCATTTTAAAAGACGAGAATTAGGATGTAGAGTTATTAATCATATAGATCAATCAGTCAGACACGGACGTTATATATGGAACCCTTTCCGACAACCTCTACACATACGTGCAATACTTTGAGTAGTTTAATGGTCAATTTCATGGTAAAGTATATAACACAAACCTACCTTAATTAATAGCGTAATGAAAAGAATAAGCTAAAGCTATTATGCAGGTAAAAAATGTTTTATGAAAGAAGATATACGAGTATACTGGAGATATACAAGTTTCGTGCGATAAGTCCTTTTTTACCAGAAATCGTACTTGTTGGAGACGGAAGTATTGAGTTATCTTCGACTTTAGGCCTACTTGCTCAATTTTGGCTTACTTGGACCGAATTTTTGTTTATTTCTAAAATAATTTAGGTATCTGAGTTATCTTCTAATATAACTTGAACCCCCAAATTACTTCAAGAAGGGGTAGCAAGAGGTCAGATTAGACTGGATCCTCGTGCTAAAATCATCAGTAAGTGTTGTAAATAACAACCCCGATCCCGAGTAAGGACGGTGGAGTTATTTGCCTGATTCAAAAGTCGCTGACTTCTAACACGGTGTCGATCACCTTACTAATCCGGTCTTCCATACTGTTATGTATCAAGTAGTCGCAGGACCGTGGCTAGGGTGGGGGTGGGGGGTCATTATGAGGCAATGCCCTACCTTAAAATACTAACAATGGGCTCGAAAACCTATTAAAATAAAGTAAATGTTCTACCTTTAAATTGGACATGCATTACCTTAAATTAGCACTGCTCTATCTTAACTGCAATTATGGCTACTAGTAGTCGGGGGATCAATTTATATGTCTGAACTTTGAATACGTTTGAACCGGGTTTTTAATCTAACAAATTTAAACTGGTTAATTGACGATCGTATATTTCTTTTTATCGATGCCTACAAGTAAGTAGGTACGTAATAACCTGGGTCCATTATTCTGTTTTCATTTTTATCGAATAATCAATATGTTTGACACTTTTTTTACTTAATGTTCTGCAGTTTATACTTTATTTGTAAGTACAATAAATGTATTATCACATAAAAAAGGTCGAATGTTAGTTACTTAAGTATAGCCACTTTAAGATCTTATTTATTTATCAAATGATTACGTGCTATAATTATTCTACTGGATACAGAAAATTTACTGCCTAAACTTCAAAACCTTTACAAAAAATGACATTATTCTACTGTGTCTTAAATAAGCTCTATTTTTTCTTCGCTAGTGTGATGAAATACATGTGTGAACATATAAATAAGTGATTTATAATCGATAAGTCCGCCTTAAAGGAATCTCGTTTAGTTAACACACCACAATACGGTACCTACTTATGTACAGTCGACGTCAGAATATGTTTACACTTTTGCACCTTACTGTACTTCATTTGGATTCCATTCCATTAAAATATTAACGTAAATATAATATATAAATAATAACTTTTATTAAAGATAATGTTTATATCATAAATCTAAGCAAATCCGTCTGAAACAATAAAAAATAAAGTCAACATACCTGTTTTTCACCTGAGGCAGTTATTTTTAAAGTACAATCACACTGTCCGTTGGCGCATTATAAGCAACACGAGCCGGCAACCGCTTATCCCTAACTGAAACAAAACTCTACATTCGCAGATGTGTACAAGTGTGTAAGCATATCTCGAAGAACGGTCGTATTAAAATGGTAATAATTCAGTGAATTATGTATGTATTGCTGCTTACTGCATAGTAATTCGAACCTTTCAGTTATTTTTCTTATATCGTTCCACTGAGATCAGCTACATTTGAATATGACGTCAAACAACAGTGCATTTTATGCCATTTTTTGTGTTGTTTAATATTCTGTTTGAAAACCTATAAAATCGTGGCCTCCCGCTTAAAATAGTTTTCCAACATTTTTGTCTCTACAGAGTCTACAGACGGTGCTATATTGCGCATGTTTATCATGTCCTGTCCACCTATGTTTATGTATACCTACTTGAAACTAGGTCATCCAATACTTGTATTTTTTGTATGGCCAATATCTGAATCCCGGTAACTTAAAATCCGGTATTTTATACATTTGCATGCATACTTGCAATTTAATTATTGCAGGTGTTGTCACATGCGCGTTGTCAACTTTTATTGTAACAATAGCACACTTAAGACTAGGGTTGTCATTGGTGCTTATCCGCAAGTAAAAATAATCGAACGAGCAGAGCTTAAGCGAAGCGAGTTCTTATACAAACAACTTCTGGCTACTGGGACTTCTCGGCATTTGGACAGCTTTTTGACTTTGAGAGTTTCTTCGACAATAACTTTACGTTTTTCTGACCTTTAAGAAATTTGTTGAGGCTGCAGCAGAGATATATACAATTTGAGAATTTGTTTATGAGCTGGATCGATCAAGGCGTTGTAGACTTAGAAGGCGAAAAAAACCTCCTATTGGTCTTGTTATATTGGTTAACTGTTTGCAAGTAAATCGCGAGTTCTCAGTTCGACGCGGACTACTCTAGTTATGACAGTGTTCACTCCCTACGAAGAACCCCCTAATTCCTCCCAGATTACTCAGTTTGGATATTTGCCGCTTGCAGCATTACACCAGTAAAAATCTTTAGAGAAATCGTTTATAGTTGCTCCCCCCCATCCTCTCAATTTCCAGTATATGAACAAGAACAATAAGCATGTAAATTGCCATTCACAACGGCTAGTCTGTTATTGATCCGTCAGAGTTGGAAACCGTCAGAAAAATGAGAGGGGTAGGGATGAAAAACGAAGTCCAACGTGGGTCGGGTTGCACAGGGCGGTTCCACAACACGTACTTAGGGAAGTTAAATACCTACCGCGAGCCATTTGCCTCTCGGTCACTGTCATTACGCGCCATTGCTTTTAACTATATGCAGTGTTAATTTTGATGTAGCCAGTAGTTCTTAGTTCGTACAAAACTAGTAAGTATAATACTAGTTGGTTCTGTGAACCGTAAACTTCGGAGAATATAAATAACGCGACAGCAAACTTCCCCCCTTTTCCCCCTCATTTTCCCCCCAATCAAAAAAATGGCTCGACAATTTTCGGCAGATAAATCAAGGAACGTACATGCCAAGTTTCATCGAAATCGAATGAAAAATGCGACCTCTAAACCGACACTGACCAACCAACCAACCAACAAATACACACACATCAAACTGCCAAATCGTCGTACCAGTGAAAACGGAGACGTTCGTCGCCTCGCTACGCTCGGCTCCTCAGTCAATAAAAGCATAAGGTCAATAAAAAAAAATAAAGAGTTAATAATTTTAACAAAAAAAGAACCGACTTCACTTAAAGCGGTATTACACATTACAACCTGCAGGGCCCAATCTGTTGTGTACCCTGCCTCTCCCTTCCCCTCCTTCAGCTCCCTACGGGCCCTACCTTCAATTACACCTTCCAACCTGACAGATTGGGCCCTGCAGGTTGCAATGTGTAATACCGCTTTTAGGATCCGCTATTCCAAGAGGAAGTGGCCGAGCCGCCGAGTTGCTGTAAAAAATAGTCAAATCACTTTAGGTGTGCCTATAATAGTTGAAGAGTCCCCTCGATTTCTCCAGGATTCCATCATCAGATCTGGACCTGGTAACAATGGGACCAACTGTGAAGTAAATATACTCTTTCAAACAAAAAAATAATTTTCAAATCGGTCCAGCCGTCTTCGAATAATCGGTTAACAATGTTAACATACATAAAAAATATTGCAAAAAAAAACAAAGATTCCGACGAACTGATAACCTCCTCCTTCGAAATCTTGAAGTCGGTTGAAAAGGTCTTATTTCTGGATACCACCTTTCTCACTATTTCTAACGGCCACAGAATAATGAATAGTGCTTCAAGGTGACACCCGGGGCGGGCCGCCCCCACCGCCCCCCCTAGCTACGCCACTGGGTACACAGTAAAACTAAGTGACTAAGGTCTCTATACACAGCGCCGGTGTTTCTCGATACGTTGCCGTCTGGGTAGGTGTAACGGAATCAATCAATGGATCAAAAACTGCAATGTATTAAAAATTACAGGTGATTAATTGAGTCGTTAGTAGAGAGCATAATGTTGGCGACTTGGCATTCTTGTCAACTTTGGGTCACCACACACCTAGCGGTTTTCCTCGCGGAATTAGCGGAAGTAGCGGAAATTTGTCTATGGTAGCAGATTTTTGTATGGAAGCCATAGACAAATTTCCGCTACTTCCGCTAATTTCGCAAGGAATTCCGCTAGGTGTGTGGTGACCCTTATTGTTGATTTTTTTTTTTACTCTAGGCAACACAGTCGTCCGAGTGAGTAGTGACTTGTCAAAATTTCTCAACTCATCCATTCTAGACAGTCACCAAGAGAAACAAATAATATTTTACGTGAATTTTTAAAAGATAAGTTGTGAAAATGACGGTCAAAAATAAAGCTGAGGAACCAGCGAAAGAAAAAACTGAACCTGTTGCAGCTCAAAATGAGGATTTGGTGAGAAATGGATTAGTGTATCGTCATTCTCAAAATGATCAAACAGATGCATTTTTTCTAACATATATTGTATTTTCAGTCAGAGGAAGACAAACGCCTCCAAGAGGAACTTAATATGCTTGTGGAGAAGCTTATGGTACGTTTCTATAATCTTAAAGATAATAATATTAACGTATAAACAATCATAACCAAATTCTTTTTTTATTGTTTGCAGGGTAACGAAGTGGAGTTGTATTTCCCTGCTTTGCAAATGTTGAGCAATCTTATAAGAACGTCCACAACTTCCATGACTTCAGTTCCTAAGCCTCTGAAGTTTTTACGAGAGCACTACCCTTCATTGAAAGAAGTGTATGAAAAGATCAAAGATGCTAAAACGAAGAAGTTTTGTGCCGATGTGGTTTCAGTATTAGCTATGGGAGTTAGTGGTTCAACTGTAAGTAATATTGCAGTATGTCTTTAAATGCTAGGATGCCCCATATTCAAAATAAATTTATTGTTTCTAATTTTGATTAGGTAACTGCAGTGGTTGTTTAACTTATTTCTATGGATCAAAATAATATTCTTAAGAAAAGAATGATGTTTTATGCAATAATTAGTATACGTTTAAAATTTCAATTTCTAAGCCCTTTATTCCATAAGAAGTTCTACATGGTTTTTGTATTTCTAGTTTAAATGTTACTATCTTCTATATGAATCCCTCTTAGGATGTAGGCCTCCTCCAATTTTATCCAATTGTCTCTCTGCTTCGCTTTCTCCATCCAATGTTTTCCAGCTGTATGGACTATGTCATCTGCCCAACATTTTCTTGGTATTCCTATGGACCGTTTGCCTTCTGGTGCTTTCCATGTAGTGGTTATGTTGGTCCACCTTTTGTCTGTCATGTGTCCTTGTGTATGTTTTAAATGCTCTCCGATAATTATAAAAAATTGTTAAGTTTTGTATTTATGTGTCAATTATTATTTGTGTTTTTAGGATGCTGCAGAAAAGCGAGAATGCTTGAAGTACTGTTTACTGGGTACCATGGCCAATGTTGGAGATTGGGGACATGAATATGTCAGGTAATGTAAAATATGTGTAATACTAATTGGTTCCACACAAAAGTTAGGTGAATTCTGGTACCACTAAACAATTACAGACGTGTATGAATTAAATTTCAGTACAGAGATGACTGCATTGCAATTGTATCCTCAGATCGTTCAGATGTATAGGACCAAAACTCAATAGTTTATTTAATTTAAACTATATTCTAAAGATAAAAACTCCCATTCACAATTGTCTCTAAGTTTAATAAATCTGATCATTCTCTGTAGATGTAGCTTCATACCTTTGATTATTAAACCAACCGGATGCGACACGCGCTCTCATTTCTTTGGGAAACGTCTGCTGTTTTTTGCGGGGGAGGGGAAAGTCAAATAAACGTCAGTCCATACAATGAGTATGACCACTGGTCATACATTTTCGGCAGAGGGGAACACGTGTCAATGGCCACTCCACTTGGTTTAAAGCTCTTAAGTTTCATACTGTATGATCATTTATGTTTACGAGTCTTATTTATTGACTTAATTTATAGGCAATTGGAGGGTGAAATAGCTGAAGAGTGGAATGTGGATAACATGGAGTCACTTCTGCCCCTGGTGAGGGATGTGGTATCATTTGACATGAAGCATTCAGCGGAGATCCAGGCCTGTGACCTGCTTATGGAGATTGATCGTCTTGACTTGCTCACGCAGCACATGGACCAGAGCAACTACCCAAGAGTCTGTCTCTACCTTATTGGGTTAGTTTGATCTTCTGTTATTTTGACATTAAGGATTCTAATTACTAATTTGTACTTGCATTGTAAAATAATGTTTACATGCCTCTGCATGTTGCAGAGGCATGTTCTGCATTGTTATCTCTATAACAATTTAAATAATGGAGGTGCCAATGATTTCACTAACAAATGACTCCATTTTCAGAATTCTGTACTACAGGATTGTTTTATTGTTGTTGTTTACCTGATGTACTCTTTAAATACTATCTTAATGGTGAGAAATTGATTCTTTCCTTAGATGTGGTTAAATTTTACAGGCAATACTTATATTACCACACAGCTTTGTGAAGAAATACAAAACTAACATTTAATATTTATCAACATTTTCAGTTGCGCGAGTTACGTAGTGGAGCCCGAATCAACACAAATCCTTCAGGGTGTGCTGGACACATATCTGCGTTTCGGGGAGTATCCGCGGGCACTTCTCGTGGCTATGCAGCTTCATGATAAGGCCAAGTGCGAGCAGGTGTTCAACGCGTGCACTGATCCGTGAGTATTGAAATCTATCAACACCTAGATGCTTAGTCATTCATAGTATAGTTCGAGAAATATAATTTGGTAACTGCTTATCTACTTTGCGATCTTTTGTTCGGCGTAAACACTCAGCGGACAATGAGAAGTCGAGGCACCCATATCTATTGTTCATAACAGCACTAATCCTTACTTGGGAGCCGGAGTGACTAAAGTGCATTTTTTTACACGCGATTATACTACTTATTTTCAAAGGCTTGAATAGTAAAAACAAACACTTAATTATGAGTCGTTCCGACACTCGGGTGCAGAAATGTCTACTACTCATGGATTGAAAAATATTGATTGTGTTGTTGGAAGAACGGTGGCACTTTTACAACTAGCTTTTGTTTGATATTTACAAAAAGATTTTAGTGGAAAAAGTAAATGTTCAATTCATATCTCCTAGACTATAACATATAGAATTGAAAGATTCTTGAACTTTTTTTGTACTATACCAGCTTTTTCCTAGTAAATAGCTTTGTATAGTAAACCATGTTGAATTTCTTTTTCTTTTTTAAATGAGTAAAACATTAGTGCTGAAAGCTAAAAAAGTACATTGCGATGTTTCCATGCTGGTCACCTTTATATTTACTAGCTAAATATATTTTGCAGGTTAATAAAGAAGCAGCTCTGCTACATGCTGGCGCGCCAGTACATTCCACTGGATATTGAGGATGAAGATTTACGCACAATCCTTCTTAACGCCCATATCAATGATCACTTCCTGAGTTTGGGCAGAGAGGTAAATAAATTATTTTAAAAATAAGTATTTACTTTACTTACACCATCCTCATGATAACTTGATTCTAAACAAAACGAAAAAAGTGTATTTGCAATGTTTTGTTATATTATAACTTTTATGCCAACCTAACTATTTGCTTGTTTATAGCTCGATATTATGGAGCCGAAAACTCCAGAAGAAGTGTACAAAACTTGGCTAGAGTCAGCCGGTTCAGCTTTACGCCCGTCTCTCCTGGCAGAGCACCCAGTGGACTCCGCTCGACAGAATCTCTCAGCTACATTTGTTAATGCCTTTGTCAATGCCGGATTCGGCCGGGATAAGTTGGTCACTACTGAGGATGGCAACAAGTGGATGTACAAGAATAAGGATCATGGTAAGTTAGATAAATATGGATTAAGTTAATTTAAAAGCAGGTGGCGTAAAGAGATGTATTATTTCATGTTTTCCGGACAAGTAAAGTCGATCAATATAAAACAATGTTAGGTAAATTTGTTTCCAAGAAAGGAATAGGTTGCGAGTTCAGTGAGAGACAGATGTCGGACTCGAGCGCGACCGCGAAGATTACGCGTTGTTTCGTTTAATCTCTATAGTCTCTGGTTTTACATTTCGAGCAGAATCATTATAAAGTACCTACGCAAGACATTTAATTATGAATATAAAATTGTATCTTCTATCTTCATATCATTTAATCTATCTTTAATAACATAACGTAATTTGTTATCCGTCAGGCATGTTATCAGCGGCGGCGTCCCTCGGCATGATCCACTTATGGGACGTCGACGGTGGCCTCACGCCTATCGACAAGTACCTGTACACCGCCGACGAGCACATCAAGGCGGGTGCCCTGCTGGCTCTCGGGCTGGTGAACTGTGGGGTTCGCAACGAGTGCGATCCCGCGCTCGCCCTGCTGTCCGACTATGTGCTGCATTCCAGCTCCAATCTTAGGATTGGCAGCGTGCTAGGTGAGTAATTATTGTTACGAAAATCAAATCAAGGCGGCGTGTGCAAAGAGTACATACAATTCTGCACTTGGCCTTGTATCAGTAACTCAGATCCAGAGGCCAGAGTTTAAAGCGGGATTAGATATGGTGGAGATTTCTTTGCGAAGCTCACACCTTGCTAAGGATCATGAAGCAGTTATAACAAGAATGTAAAATTAGCTCTCGATTGTGTTCTATAGACTATAGAGTACACGATATTAGATTTCGCGTGCGACGCCGTTGTAACCGGGCGTAAGCAACAGCAGTGAAATGATGCATTGATAAATTACAGGCCAAATAGTTTGTTTGATTATTCCCGTAGTCGGCGGCTCTGCCAGATGCGGTGTTTCTCTAAATATATGAATCGTCTTGTTAGGTCTGGGCATCGCATACGCCGGCACGCAGCGCAAGGAAGTGCTGGAGCACCTGCTGCCCGTGCTCAGCGACACGGCCGCGCCCGCCGAGATCTGCGCGCTGGCCGCCATCTCCTGCGGGCTCATCGCCGTGGGCTCCTGCAACGGTGACGTAAGTAGTACTGTTTGTTTATGTTGGCTCTGGCCATAAGTATAAAGGCTTAACGACCTGCATCGCAACCGAGGCGTCGATCAGCGGAACGAATACCCCGCGTTTAATTAGTAGTCAATGTAATGTTAATTTTATATCATACTTTTTTATGTTAAAATATTTTGTCCCATTCTGATTGTCGTCAGTATTTTAGCCAGTATATTTTGACAGGTAACGTGCGCTATCATCCAACGGCTCATCGACGACACTAAAGACCTCCACAGTTCCACCTATGCCAGATTTTTACATTTGGGTCTCGGATTATGCTTCTTAGGTAAGTCCTCGATATAGGCACTTTCGATTGTAACGTTTTAAGGTTTAATTTTCTACAGATTTACTGCCAGATGTTACTCATTCGATTGTCTTTTAGTGAAGTGAATACCGGAGGTGATTTTCTGACTGTATACTTATATCGTTCTTTTAAATGGAAGTTATTTGAAACTTACCATTAGTAATACATATTTAAATATCAACGACAAAGTTCGCGAGTATTAGGGGTGCCATGTGCCACTTATATATAAAATGTAACTGTATAGAAGGCTCAAAATTCTTTGACTACTAAAACGCCTGGCTATTTGATGTGTATTGGACAACATATCTGCAGGTTGCAAGGAGCGCACAGAGGCAACCATGGCCGCCCTGGAAGTCCTACCCGAGCCCCAACAGTCCCTCTGCCAGACGACTCTGTCCATGTGCGCGTACGCGGGCACCGGCGACGTGCTCGTCGTGCAGCAGATGCTGCACATCTGCTCCAAGCACTACGACACCGACGTGAGTATACACTACAGGCTGGCAAATAAATAATACTAGTAGTCCGCCCCGAACTGAGTTGCAAACGAGTTGATCAATATAACAAGACACTTTATGAAGGTCGTTTCACGCCTTCTTGCACCATAACCCTTTGATCGATCCTGCTCATAAACGAACTCTCAAATTGTGCTTATCTCAGCTACAACCTCACCAATGTTTACACCTGGCGCACTGCCTCGCAAGGATATTGCCGCGCGCGGCAACTCAGCTAGTGCGGACGTACCTCGCCCGAGGCATTGCGGCCGCGCGTGCGTTTGTCTCGGGCGAGGCACGCCCACACTAGCCGAGCTGCCGCGCGCGGAAATTTCCTCGAAAAAACGCGGAAAATCAAGAAGTCATTGGAATGTTCAGACGTTTAGGTAGCCAGGTGACAGTTCCGTTGTGTGAGTTGTGTCCAAAGTTGTCTGTAAGAACTTCACTTCTACTTTCCGCTCGACCGACAAATACACAGAATATTCCGTTAAAAAAATTATTACGTACAACTGGAATCTTCGTCTCCCGCCAAACGCTAGGCTATTTTAATCTGAACTTACATTTTGAACATGTTTTATCGCAGAACGAGCAATCATCCGCCGAAGACACCGCATTCAAGAAGACTGACAAGAAAGAGGCTAAAGAATCCAGCTCCAGCTCTGGTTCCGGTTCCTCCGGTGCTGGCAGCTCAAAGGATGACAAGAACAAAAGTAAGTTTTTATTTGCAGTTTATGCTAATAAAATGTCTTATATTTTGGTTAGCAAACAGGACGTATTTCTTGACTTTTACATGAAAATAATATGTAGTAATATTTTGGGTAATATTTTTCTCGCAATACTATCTGTTTTGACATTTTGACATTTTTTTAAACCATGTCCACAAAAGCGCCGCAAAATGCGCGACATGTTCGTCCGGGGCAAACCAGCGAAAATGTATCTATGTATGTAGGTATTTACGAGCTGCCTCGGTCGGCGAACGTTGCTCGCGGCTGCTGCAAACATTCATGATGCCATGACGCGAACATTGCGGCATGTAATCTAGACTCAGTTCTAAATTATCATAGTTACAAATTCCATAGAGTAATAGTCTAATCAGATATTTATTGAATTTACAATGTTGTAGGCAAGTCAAAGGACAGCAAGAGCAAAGAGAAGGACAAGGAAAAGGAGGCGAACAAGGAGCTTGCAGCCGTGCAGGCCGTCGCCACCCTCGGCGTCGCCGTCATCGCGCTCGCCGAGGAGACCGGCGCTGAGATGTGCACGCGCATCTTCGGCCAGCTGGTGATTATACTTACATACTCTACCTCATTGTATAGAAAACAAGGAGAAGGTGGCAAGGAGCTCGTGGCTGGCATGATCAGTGACGCGAATTGTAGCTAGACTCTCGGCGACGCCTTTGCGGTTTACTAGTTCAAATGCAACAATCGAATACATTTTTTTATGTTTTAAATAACTGCATTTTTTTTCTAATATATATCTGTTTCCAGGGCCGTTACGGCGAGCCGGCAGTGCGGCGCGCGGTGCCGCTGGCCATCGCGCTGTGCTCCGTGTCCAACCCTCAACTAGCCGTGATCGACGTGCTCAACAAGTACTCGCACGACTCCGACAACGACGTCGCCTACAACGCCATCTTCGCCATGGGGCTCGTGGGCGCCGGCACCAACAACGCAAGGTTTGTCGTTTGGTTTTACGTAAACCCTTTCCACGGATCAACTTAAAAAAAAGTAAAATATATGCACATATTTAGCATGTCATCTCATCTCATCAATCCCACAACTTGCGTACGTGTTCCCCAATTGCATACCTAGTTTTGGCAACTTTCCTCTTTGTAGGGATGGAAAAATAAATAAAATCGCTAACACAATGTATGCTATTATTTGTACTACATATTTCAACATATCTCGCAAGAAAAGTACCGCCTATAACAATGCATTCGCCAAGATATGCCTGACCCGAAAAAAACTCACGTGTGGCGACTGTCGACCCGCCGTGTTGATCATTAAGGCATACCATGCACTAAAGTAAAACTCACCGCTTAAAGTGCAGTATAAAGTGCGTGCGATTATGGTTTTTATTTCCAGCTACCGCTAATGTTAGAATCTCGTACTATATACAGGTTGGCGACGATGCTGCGCGCGCTGGCGCTGTACCACGGCAAGTCGCCGGTGCACCTGTTCATGGTGCGGCTGGCGCAGGGGCTGTGCCACGCCGGCAAGGGCACCGTGACGCTGTGCCCCGCGCACGCCGACCGCCGCCTCGTCAACCAGCCCGCGCTCGCCGGCCTGCTCGTCGTGCTCACCGCCTTCCTCGACTGCAAGAACAGTACGTATACGATACGAGTACACCATACACCTGGGAAAATCCGGACTTGAACATTCAAATGATCCCGCCAGTGGAACCAATTTCATATCCGATCCCTCCAAATCTCATTGAGATCTCACCGGTACAGAGTCAAATGACTGATCGGTTTGGCAGCATCCAAATTGAAAGAAAGAGATAAGCGCTCTAGGTCGGCGCAGCCTCTTGAATTCGCTCCGAGAGTCACTGTTCTAATTCATAATTGCGCCTATAAAGTCAAGTTCTGTAAGGTAATTGCTTCCGTGAAGTTATTGCAGGCTATGTGGGACCCAGACAAATCTTGATTTGATAAAGCCAATCTATTTCACTAACTCGCACCTTCACTGTGGAAAACAAGCTGATATCGTAAGCAAACCAAGATGCAATTTTAATGATATTATTATTGGAGCTTAATTTTGTATGTTTGTTCTTCAATTACGCAAAAAAAAGCTAAATATCTTATCTATCTCCAAACTAATAATAACAATGTACGTTTTTTAAAACAAAATAAAAGTCAAACTATGAAATATATCAAGGACATAATATGAAGTTATGATTATATAAATTACAGACAATATAGACAGTTGTTATGAAATCATGTTGCATTGACAGTTCAATAAATTTTATTTTAACAAAATTTACCGACGAGGATGGGATTCGAACCCACGCGTGCAGAGCACATTGGATTAGCAGTCCAACGCCTTAACCACTCGGCCACCTCGTCATATTGAATCACAGTGAAAATAAACACCACTTCAAACTCGGACGTGACTTAAACCTATAAAAAACCTATAATTTTTTTTACTACTAATTCATTGTAAAGTAATGTAAAAACATAAATAAGCACGTTTTAGGATGCATTATCGAATTCAATTTAAATACAAAATATCGCTATTGTTTTATATTATGAACACTCAATTTACGTATGTGTACTATAATATGTGCTCACTTTCACTAAGAGATCATAGCAAGCCTTTCCGTTATGGTTCTTTAGCCCAAAAACCCTCGAATTACGAAACTCACCTTTAGTTTTTAACCGACTTCAAAAAAGGAGGAGGTTCTCAATTCGACTGTTTTATTATTATTATGTTATATCTCCGTGAATCGTGAACCGATTTTCAAATATTTTTTTAAATCGAACGGGTATAACCCCTAGATGGTCCCATTGTCACCAAGTCGGGGTCTAATGATGGGATCCTGGAGAAATCGAGGGAACTCTTTAACTATTTTAGGCACACCTATAGTGATTTAACTATTTTTTACAGCAACTCTGCCACTTCCTCTTGGAATAGCGGATCTTAAGTGAAGTTGGTTCTTTTTTTGTTTAAAATTATTCCTTTTTACGTTTTTAATGGCGCACAGTTATCAGCAGAAGTAGCATAGCAAGTAAGGTGTTCAAAATTAACTACCTACACCCTCTTATTCTCCAAAAAAATAAAGTTGTGTCAAGATCATTTAGAATACCTCACCCGCTCAGCTACTTCTGCTGCTGACACTATAAACAAAAAAAAAGAACCGATTTCATTTAGGATCCGCTATTCCAAGAGGAAGTGGTCGAGTTGCTGTAAAAAATAGTGAAATCACTATAGGTATGCCTATAATAGTTGAAGAGTTCCCTCGATTTCTCCAGATCTGGACCTGGTGACAATGGAACCAACTGTGAAGTATACTCTTTCAAACAACGAAAGAATTTTCCAAATCGGTCCAGCCGTCTGCGAATAATCGATAGCAAAAAAAACAGATCCTGACGAATTAATAACCTCCTCCTTCAAAATCTTGAAGTCGGTTGAAAATAGTAAATTTTCTGTTTCTGGCAACTAAGTGAACTTGTATTCGTTTCCAGTAATCCTCGGCAAGTCGCACTACCTGCTGTACGTGCTGGCGACGGCGATGCAGCCGCGCTGGCTCGTCACGCTGGACGAGAATCTGCAGCCCCTCAACGTTACCGTTCGCGTTGGACAGGTGAGTACTAGGCTTGTTGTTTTTGGTGTACGAAGGGGCACAGTCGTCTTTAACACTTTAACGGGTATGTGTCAGAAGTGAAGTGAAATTGAACCTATCATTTAGAAATTCAGTGCAATTAATGTTGGGAAATACATATTCCCTGTGCCTTAGAAAGCCTTAAAAAGATTTGATACTATGTTTTTATGAAAAAGAAGTGAGACTGCTTATCCATTATGGATGATTAGAATAATAAAGATGTCTCTTCAATTATAAGACTACTATGACTATAAGGTTTCTCAGACAACCAGGTTGCAAACATCATGTAACTTACAGTAATTTATTTCATGTAATGAACATCTGTTTAAAATTTTTGGTATGCACCATGTAATCTATTTCATTGTGTGTTAGATACACATTAAAGGCGATAACTATTGTTGATTACACGAATTTAAATTGATATTACGGTGTATTGCTTAAGTAATCTGAGTCTGAGTTTTATGGTTGATTATAGTGTGTTGTAATTGTAACTAATATTTAAATTCGTGCAACAGTAAGTATAAATTACTACTTGAACTATTTATAACACCACCAAGCAACTATTTTCTCAACTACTTAAGTGGTAAAGATACGAGTTGAAATTTGACATGTTGTTACAGGCCGTGGACGTGATCGGCAAAGCGGGCACGCCGAAGACCATCGCGGGCTCGCACACGCACACGACGCCCGTGCTGCTGTCCTTCGGCGAGCGCGCCGAGCTCGCCACCGACGAGTACGTGCCGCTCTCGCCCGTCATGGAGGGCTTCGTCATACTCAAGAAGAACGAGGACAGTGTCATGGCCTCCGTACAGTAGATGTAGAACTCTAATAATTATACAAACTAATAACTGTATTATCTAATTCAATTTTTAAATAAAATGTGTCGTAAATATTGGTTTTTATTTATTGACTCTAGTTCCTACATATTTACTACAACTCTTTAGTGTAGACACAGAAAAATAGCCTTGCTATCCATAACTATGTATTGTACTCGGTGATGTGATGCTCAGTTTCCACTTGAGCAAGGCAATATTTGAGGTATAAAACATGAACTTACACACTATACAGACATTGTCTGGAAGAAATAGCTTTTTAGCGATAAGACTGCCTGTTGTTTACCTTAAGTTTTTGTAACTTTATCTGTCTAAATTTCATGTATCGAGGTGTGCAATAAAGAGTATTTTATTATTTATCAAACTCGTAAGCGAAGCGAGTTCTTACAAACAACTTCAGACCGAACTGTCACCTGGTTACTGGGACGTCTCGGCATTTGGATGGCTTTTTGATTTCGATAGTTTGTCCGACGATAACTTTCGTAACGTTTTTCTGATCTAATTGAAATTTCTTGGTGCTGTAGCAGAGATACATGTAAGTTCGTATATGAGGAGGACCGATCAAGTGGTTATGGAGCTAGAAAGAGAAAAAAAATCTCCTTAGGGTCTTGTTATATTGGTCAATTCGTTTGCAAGTAAATCGCGAGTTCTCAGTTCGAGGCGGACTACTAGTTTATTATTTATTCTTTAGATTTCTCTGCTCATATATGTATTGTTGCCACTCAAACAATGATTTTATAGAACTCGCAGAGCGTTGCGAAGCCAGCTCTTACAAACAACTCCAGACTGAACTATCACCTGGCTACTGGGACGTCTCTGCATTTGGATGGCTTTTTGATTTCGATAGTTTGTCCGACGATAACTTTAGTAACGTTTTTCTGGTATTTATAAAATTTCTTGGGGCTGTGGCAGAGATACATAAAATTTGTAAGTTCGTATATGAGCAGGATGGATCAAGTGGTTATGGAGCTGGAAGGAGAAAAAAAAACCTTAGGGTCTTGCTATATTGGTGAACTCGTTTGCAAGTAAATCGCGAGTTCTCAGTTCGAGGCGGACTACTAGTTATATAGGCTAGATGAATGTTTTTCATGCATGGTATCAATCGATTCGTTTTGTTGTGAGGATCAAATGTCTATATGGGGCCAATTGCCTTAAATCGACATAAAAGACAGGAAAGAGACTTACAAGTCTGCGATTTGCATTTGTTTCTCAAAACGCTCCTAACAAAATGATATAAAGCTGTGACGTCACGGCTTCATATTTGCCCTGTTTAAAGTATGGAAAAATTATGAAATTGCTATTTTTACAGTGAAATGTTGCGTTTATGTATATGGTTGCCATACAATTTATTTCACAATAAAATGTTAGAAATCGAATGGTATCATTGGTTTTTTAAATTTCGTACTTTCAAAAATCGAAAAAATTTGAAACTTTGAAGCCCGATATCTTTGAACCATTTCAATAGATTTTTTTAATGTTTACTTTATTTGGTTATTTTGATCATTTTGCACCCTATCAACTAAATTTCATTGCATAATTCAACATGAGTCATCACCCCTAATAGGGGTGTAGACTCAAACTCTATGCACTCAAAAGAAAAATGTTGTCACCATTTATGTGATGCATATAGACAGGGTTACTGTGTTTCAGCCAAGAGTAGCATTCTGAAAATAATTTTATCAGTAGTATATCGTCATATGCTTCCTACTACCAAGACAAAATAACTAAGTCCACATAACAACCAACAGATTGGCATTCCACATAATCCAGCTATGTTCATGGATCAGGGGTCTCAACTAAATGGCAGACCACCTAAATGGGAGTTAGTATTATACATATATTACTTATTAGGATTTTTAATGATGCTACAAATTCTATAGTTAATAGAAAGACATTTGAATTTCAAAGTGTTATTGTACTTAAAATTACATTATTTACATATGTGAGCACACTATTGATTTATAGTTTCTTCCTTTTTGTTTTCACCAGAGTCCTTATTCTCAATCTCTTCATTTCCATTTTCTTCCTCCTCACTGTTGCTATCACTGTCAGACTGTGACGAATTATTTGCAGTATTGTTGGTTTTAGGCTTTTTTCCTTTAAGTTTTGCCTTCATTTTTTGTTTCATTCTTTTTGCTCTCTTCTTTGCTGTTTTTTGTGCTGCTGCTTTTTTGTTTTCTTCTATTTTCTTATGATACTCCTCGTCTAGTTTTTCCTGAAAATCAAAATACTTATTAATTACTCTGTGACTGATTAACCCTTTGTTAGACCACCAAGCATCAGAGATCTTTGGCTGTCAAAGGGTTAAAACATTATTTAGTCAAGATTACAGAAGAGTCAACACTTAAATTCTACCAAGGCTTACCTTTTCACTTTTCTCCTGAATAAACTTTTGCCTTGCGTATTCTTTCCTCCGCAAGTGGCGGTAGACATGGAACTCCCCTGAGCCAGCCCCAGCGCTGGAGCCCATCACATTACGAACAAAGTCTGGAGGTGCTGCTAGAGTTTTCTGTTTTGGTGGCTCTGGTATAATTACTGGTTTGTCCTGAAAGAATAAGGTAAAAAAAACCATTCAATTATATCAATGGATATATAGGTAACGAGGGTGAAGGTTAATATGAGAGGAAACTTACAGGATTCTTCATAAGCTTTTCCAATTTCAACCTTTGAAGGTCAGTAGCATTTTTAATAACAATAGGTTTCTTTTCCTCCTTTTTTGTTTCTTTATCATCCATTTCTTTAATTCCTATGCTATTTAAAACGTCTTAAGAACCTCTATTACAAGTAATCTTTTGCTTTCTTACACAAAGTAACCTATAAGTCCAATTGTGTAGAAGTGTTACGTTTAAAAGAAATCCGCAAAACAAGCTTATTATTCACCAGTTAATCTTCCCACAATGTTTAATTCAAAATTTAACCTATGTTTTTGTTGAATGCAAGAAGTAAAACAAAACAATGCATTTGAAATGGGAATGGGGTTGGCAACTGTCAACGGTTTGGCCAGATGGCGCCAGCATAGCTGGTACCTGTCAATATGACAAAGAAATGATAATGTAAGGGTCACCACATACCTAGCGGTTTTCCTCGCGGAATTACCGGAAGTAGCGGAAATTCATAGACAAAATGCTTAATTTGTTTATGGTAGTGGAAATTTGTCTATGGCTTCCATACAAAAAATCTGCTACCATAGACAAATTTCCGCTACTTCCGCTAATTCCGCGAGGAAAACCGCTAGGTATGTGGTGACCCTACTTCCGGTAAAAGTGGTATTACACATTGCAACCTGCAGGGCCCAATCTGTTGTGTACCCTGCCTCTTCCTACCCTCCTTCAGCTCCCTACGGGCCCTACCTTCAATTACACCTTCCAACCTGACAGATTGGGCCCTGCAGGTTGCAATGTGTAATACCGCTTTTACGCCGATGGCTGACGGCTGCAAATACTTGTGTTGCCAGGCACCGATAAATCTATTATGATGTTGGTACCGATTCACCGGAATTTTTACCGATTCGGAGCGTCTCTAGTTTCACCTTGTAGAGGTCAAAGCTATCACATCACTTCAATCCGGCGATTCCGGTGAATTTAATCAAATTCCGTGGCATTTCTTTAAATTTCTTCATTCTTGCACGATACGGTAAGTTAGTCATAAATATGTTGAACTTGTAAGAATATCTGACATTATTTATTTGACAATCAGCGCTTTAATTTCTTGTAAATATGGATCTTTACATAACGTGATTTTTGCACACTTTTGCCAGTCTTCAACTGTTTTAATTAATGCTCTTTATAAGCAAAATATAAACAATAATTCGTAGTCTAAACCTCGTAGTTTTAACTTATAAAATTGCTCTTATATCTTATAAGATTTTAAATGAATAGATAGGTATTACAACCTATATTTGACCTTGTCGACTTATCAATGTTATGTATTTGTTAAGAATACCTCTTTTATTAACCGACTTCAATTCCATTGAGGAAGGAGGTTCTGCATTCGGTTTGGTGTTTTTTTTTTTTATCTTTTAACACTTCGTACAGAACTATTTTAATATTTGCTGTTATTGAATCATCATTAACACCATTATTCCTTAAAACTGGTAGTATCTGCTCACCTCACATACTTATTAGTGTCTTATTAGTAATATCAACTCTATGTTTTTTTTTTATTATACCTATATCTAATCTATACTTTCATCCACAGGATATTTTCAAAACTATACAAAATGCCTATCAAGTCAATCAAGGCCCGCCAGATCTTCGACTCTCGTGGCAACCCCACGGTAGAGGTTGACCTGGTAAGAGCAAATTTTGCATATTTTCTTAAACTCAAATTATTTATTATCTCATGTTCATTCACTGTATTACATGTGTATGATGTAAGACATGAACAGGATGTGACCAATTTGAACAGGTAACTAGTTCAGTAAGTATGTAGACACATTAGCTGACCAGCAGTCGCATAACTGAATATATGTTATTTATCATAAAATAAGTGTTAAGGTTTTATTTACAAAAGCAATAAAACAAAATGTGGAAAAATTTCTTATTCATGAATTTCAATATTAATATTGAGACATTTTTCAACAAAGAGTGTAAGACTTAGACATATTCTAAACAGATTTTATTAAAATATGATTTTTATAAACTATTTTAGCGCCATTTATGCATTGCCAATTGTTTTTCCTTGTAAGGTAACTGAACTGGGTCTGTTCCGTGCCGCCGTGCCCTCTGGCGCCTCCACCGGTGTCCATGAAGCTCTGGAGCTGAGAGACAACATCAAGGGTGAATACCTCGGCAAGGGTGTGACAAAGGCTGTCAGCAACATCAATGACATCATCGCTCCTGAACTGCTCAAGCAGAACATTGAAGTCACTGAACAGAAACAGGTTAGTAGCTAGTAGCAGAGCTAGATCCATCAAAGTAAATATTAGTATTTCCAAGTTTGGTATAGCCATTGAGCCATCATTATTATAATCTTAACCTATTCGCTGCCAAGCGTTGAACAAAAATGACGCGCCACCGACGCCACGTAATCGCGTTTTTTCAAGCGAAATTGATCTTTGCGGAAGCCCGCGTAGGTCCCTATTGCGCTACAAAGCCTGTCGGCTGTTGCCGACGGTGGCGTCAATGGCACAACTTTTTGACTGTGGCCGACAACAGCCGACTGAAGCGGGGAAAGGGTTAAAATTCACACACACTGAAGGCTTGCTTCAAGGTTAAATATTACTAACCTATGCTTGGCATGTCTTCTAGAATTAAGAGAGAACTACACCTTCCTAGTGTACAGTTAAAAATGTTCTATCCTACGGTTTAGCATCTGTTCACTTTAAAAAATTATACACTACTAATGTTATATTCCCTGATTTGTTTTCAGATTGACCAGTTCATGTTGAACTTAGATGGCACTGAGAACAAGTCCAAATTTGGCGCTAACGCCATTCTTGGCGTTTCCCTCGCCGTCGCCAAGGCTGGTGCCGCCAAGAAGGGTGTGCCTCTCTACAAGCACTTGGCAGACTTGGCTGGAAATGCTAACATTGTTCTGCCAGTGCCCGCCTTCAATGTAATCAATGGAGGCTCCCACGCTGGCAATAAGCTTGCCATGCAGGAATTCATGATTCTTCCCACTGGTAAATACCAATTCTTTTAATTTATCTAGAAATTAATGCTCAGCTTATTCAGCATTATACTCAAAACACTAGTAAAGCCATATAATACTTATTATTAACTTCCATTTCCTTATGCCGCCATTTGACTTTATATTACTATTATTTCAAGTGAATAGCCGTGACTATACCTGACAAACCGCCGCGCGCAGCAATTTCCTCGCGAGGCGGCGCGTCAGGTGTAGCCACGGCTATAGATGCCAGAGGTGAAGCTGAGGTTTTATTTATGCCTCGAGTATGCGATATTCTTAATTCCAAATTACACACAATATTTTTGGGTGCGGTTCACTTTTCATACAAACAAAATTCATATTTTCAGTTAGCATACGCTTGAAAAGCATAATAAACGTTTTTCATAACAACAAAATTCATAATTTTATGTATCATAACGATTAATTACCATAATACTCATTTGTCATACCAACATTTGATATAATGTTTATTTTCACTAATACCATTTAGTATAACTTCATATATCATAATGTTTAATTAGTATACTACTCATTAATTTTGATTTTGAATTGATTAATAAAATATGACATATTATATTAACGAGTGTCCCTTGCAATCCCTAGAATAACATACGGAAACGAACTCGTGCCAGAAAAATAGGCTAGGTTAGGTCGCAGTTCAATCAAACCTTTCAACTGCGACCCTCGCGGAAGCGAAATTCTTCCCAAAAAGAAGGTTAGGTTAGAGCTGCGACCCCACGGAAACGAACTTCTGCCGAAGAGTAGGTTAGGTTAGAACTGCGACCCCCATGGAAATGAACATCTGCCGAAGAGTAGGTTAGGTTAGGTTTGAATTGCGACCCCAACGGAAACGAATTTCTGCCGAAGGGTCAGGTTAGGACTGCGACCCCTACGGAAACGAACTTCTTTCTTGACTTTTTTATACAACTTAATTATTATACAATTTAAAATTATGCAATCTGAACTATTATATCATTGGTTTATTATGAAAATTAAAATTATGCAAAATGAGTATTATAAGAAATGAAAATATGAAAAAAGTTGTTATGCATTTTGTTTTTATGCAATGTAATCCATTATACAAATTGAAAATATGCAATTCGTTGTTATGAAAAATGAAATTATGCTATTTGTTTGTATACAAAACATTACACACCCAATATTTTTCATAACACTTTTGCAAAGAAAAAACAATGTTTTAAGATGTATAAATAAAATAAACTTATTAGTAAAAACCCCATAAGTTCCTAGGATATAATTTTTTTCACTCCCTTAACTTCCCCAGGCCTTCGCGTAAGGCGGCTTTCACACTGCTGCGGTTTCCGCATGCGGCGCCGGTGCGCGAGCGAGATAGCGCTGTCACGCTTGCACACCGTCCCCGCATGCGGTCGCGGCACCAGTGTGATAACCGCCTAAATTATGGCACGCTTTATGAGCAATTTCAAAATATTATTCCTTATAGGTGCATCCTCATTCACCGAGGCAATGCGCATGGGTTCCGAGGTGTACCACTTCCTGAAGAAGATCATCAAGGAGAAGTTCGGGCTGGACTCCACCGCCGTCGGCGACGAGGGCGGCTTCGCGCCCAACATCCTCAACAACAAGGATGCCCTCTTCCTCATCCAGGATGCTATCCAGCAGGCTGGATACACTGGCAAGGTATGGAAAACTAATGCAAAAATATAGAAGTACCCTAAAGGTCACTCTTGCTAAAGACTATATCAAACTCTTATACTGAACACACATTCAGCATAGCATATAAAAGCGGAAAAATCCAAATTTTGGCTGAATTTTGGTATAGAGTACTTTTACCGAATAATTATTTCGCAACCATTGCATTTCCCAAACCCATAGTTGGGAAATGAAAATAACCTACTAGGTTGAGTTCGGTTAGGTTGGATTATGTAAAGTTGGGAACTGAAATTCGGCGAAAAGTTAGTTGACAAGTGCAATTCGTCAAAAGCAGAGAACCCTCCTGATCTTTGTCTCATCATCATCATCTATTTAAGAGCTTTGCTCTTGTCGGTGGAGTAACCGCCACTCATCTCGCCTCCGCAATTGTTTTAAGCTCCCGATAAGACACTACATTAGCCTTTTCCTTAGCCTGGGTTATAAACGCCCGTCTAGGCCTCCCACGGCGCCTTCTTCCTTTTAATTTCCCTTCTATTATGGTTTTAATGTAATTGTCGTGTCGTATTAGGTGCCCTAACATATTGCCTCTCCTGTTCTCAATCGTCTTCATAAGAAATCTCTTCTCTCCTACCAAATCTAGAACTTCTTTATTCGTCCGTCGTTCTGTCCAGCTGATCTTTGCCATCTTTGTCTATTATAGCTGAATTCTCAAATAGGTATTGTTTATTAACCTAAATCTATTTCAGATTGAGATCGGCATGGACGTTGCCGCGTCAGAGTTCTTCAAGAACAACAAGTACGATCTCGACTTCAAGAACCCCAACTCCAACCCCGACGACTACCTGCCGTCTGGAAAGCTGGCCGACCTGTATCTGGAGTTCATCAAGGACTTCCCCATGGTGTCCATCGAGGACCCCTTCGACCAGGACGACTGGGCCGCGTGGAGCGACCTCACCTCCCGCACCTCCATCCAGATTGTTGGAGATGACTTGACTGTTAGTAAATATCAGTTTTATCATATTATGTACATTTTTAGAACTGGTAAGGCAGTCGAGACGGTCATATAACATGGGTGCCAACAGTGTCCCTCTGACCATGGTTGGTCGGTTAAACTTTAACAGACGGGGAGATTCGGTTCTGGCCAGACATAGATCGATATGGACGCTGCTATTTGTTAGAGTGAGATAGATATATAGCCTAAATAGAGCTATCTGACTCTAACAAATAGCAACGTCCTTATCGGTCCGTGGTCCGGCCCAAACCAAATCTCAATGTCTGTTAGGACTTTGAAACTAGCAAAATCATCTTGGTTGGTAGGCTTGTTTCTAACAGTAGTAGGGCCTTTAGATAAACTTTTGTACTTCCAATACTGCCCATTGCTGTGAATATGGGTCGACTGCTAAGTGGCATGCAACCTAGCCTTATGATAAGGCTCATTTTACAAATCATTTTGGAATTTTCTACATGCCCACAGGTTGCATGCCACTTAGCACTTATGTAACATTTACATGTGTTTGTTAGGTGACCAACCCCAAGCGCATCGCCACCGCAGTGGAGAAGAAGGCCTGCAACTGCCTGCTGCTGAAGGTGAACCAGATCGGCTCCGTCACCGAGTCCATCGACGCGCACCTGCTCGCCAAGAAGAACGGCTGGGGCACCATGGTCTCCCACAGGTACCGTATGGGACACATACAGTCACAGACATTAATTATTGAGCCATTTACGGTTCAAACTATTTTCTTTTGTACTTAATATTTATTATATATAATTAATACTTACTCTATGAATGGCTCAATTTCAGTTGGTTACCATACTAATCATCCTTATTGCGTTTGTCTTTGTGTTCGCCACGGCTCAATTGAGCTCGGGGTCTACTTGGTGACCTAATCTCATGAATTGACATAGACACAGATTTTTCCGAAAGCGACTGCCGTCTGACCTTTCCACCCAAAGGGGAATTTAGGCCTCATTAGTATTAGCTCCGGTTTACTCACGATGTTTTCCTTCACTGAAAGCTGACTGGTAAATATCAATTGATATTTAATATATAATTTCTGACAAACGCATCTGATATGAACACCGCTGTAAAATTCGCAATTTGCACTGACGGCGCAATTACGTAATCACGCGAGCCAGAGTCATGCGTGCGAGTGAGACGTAGCCATCCGCAAATCCGCCGGCATGCAAAGACCCTACCGCATAACTGCGTCCTTTACATTGCCGAATGTGTACAGCGGGCTTTACGAACAACCGCCAATCGGTTAAGGTTATAAACTAGGGTGCTCTTCCCTTCTTTCTTTCGATTGGGGTAGTTTGAATATACTACCAAATCTAATTTAAAAATAAGCTTTCATTAATAGTGACATTATTGACACTGTCTTGACTTTGTAAGAACTTTGAGAATGACCTTTGCTATCCTTCACTGACCTGGTCTATTATTCTAGAGAACACACAGATAATTATGTAAGCTGGATGTAGTGGACTTTGATTTTGATAACAGCATTGTCTTAATATCATTAATATTCGTTAATTACCATAAACAACTGAGTTTATTCTAGATATTGTAATGAATATATATCTTGCTTACATAGGCTGATTATACATGGGACAATCTTACGCAAATCGACCTAGTCCAACAGTAAGCTCAAAAAGCCTTTTTATGTGGTTAATAAACGACAATACATACGATGGATAGATAGATATTGATAAATATTTCAATAAATACATGTAAAAAAACCATAATGTTTAGAAATAAAGGAAAAGTAGAAAAATCCACTGCCTCAGGCGAGACTCGAACTCGCGACTCTGGGAAACATGCCCATCGCTCTGCCAACTGAGCTACTGAGACTATACCTGATGGCTGCGAATTTCTCCACCACATCCTTTATTTTATATTCGCGCCTTAGGGTGATAGCTTAGGCAATGATATTTACTATGGATGGGTTATACTCTAACAAAATGTGCATAAAAAATACTTCCAAAGTTATTTCACAACCTAGCAATGATTCCGTTATAAGTATTTATCTATTTTGACAATCAACTACATCTTTGTCACTCTTATTGTTAGAAAATTATAGTTTGTCCTTTTCTCACGCTGGTGACGGCAGCTCATGCAGGTCCGCATCTCTCGCTTGCCGGTGCGCGACTAGTGACAATTGTTTGTATTCACTAATTTTAAGTTAAGGGCTTGACTTTTGAAGCGTGCATAACCCATCTGTCATTATTATACATATATCATAGAGCTCAGGAACAAATACACACACAAATACTTTACCAGGATTGAAACCCGGATTTTCTGCTTCTTAAATACATCTTATAACATCGTCCATGGTGACGCATTTATTTGTTAAGTTATCAAGTGCGCCTTTTATTCATTAAAAATACACAAATTATACAATATGTTTTGAATAGGTCTGGTGAGACCGAGGACACGTTCATCGCCGACCTCGTGGTGGGTCTCTCGACCGGTCAGATCAAGACTGGCGCGCCGTGCCGCTCGGAGCGTCTCGCCAAGTACAACCAGATCCTGCGCATCGAGGAGGAGCTCGGCGCCGCCGCCAAGTACGCCGGCAAGAACTTCCGCAGCCCCGTCTAAACTCATACTATTAAACGGCATGTTCTGGTAGAGTGTTGATCTCTGACCTGTTGTATTGTATGTTTCGATCTTGTGAGTGTGATCAGAACGTGCCCGGCGTACACTACATACTATATGTATGTCGTGAGATTAAAGCATCTTATATCCTTTAATATGAATCGTGTAGTGTTGTTTAAGCAAAATAGTCAACAAAATGATTGCTTTTATGAAATTACTTTTATAAGATGTTTTGAAGGCAGTAGTTGCCTCTTATGGAATGTATGAATCTATTTATTTGAATTATAAGATTTTACTGTAAGTAAAAATATGAAATGAATGTAATAGCATCCAAACATTCGTAAAAACACTATATACGTTGTAATTATTGTATTTTTTACTCCCCCCCCCCCCCCCCCCCCATTCCTAATTTATTTTGTCAAGCGAAACTAGATTCACATAAATTCTTAATACAATAGAAGAACAACAGTAACTATTTTATCCAAAGATTTCATGCCTGGCCTGAACTCGTAGATAGTAAAATAAACACTGGTTCAGCTCTGGCTCTGATTACTTCAACCACTATCTAGACGTCATGCTCCCCATCAGCGCCAGCATAGCTTTTTTGTATGTAAATATATAGGAAAATATCTACATAATGTCTATAAAATTCTAGACTAGTTTAAAAAATATCTATATCGCTAGTTTTGCCGTGAGCTTTATTTTATTGTGGCGCTGCTGGGGAGCATACTCCACAGCAGCGCCACCATCAAAACTCTATTCCTGTTTATCGTAAAGACACGTATTTGGCATCAAATAATTCTATAACAATTCTATACCAACCTAGCATATGAAATTCCTCATTTTATTTTGAATATACGGACACACGGTCCTTCAAACTTTTTGTGAATGATAATTTTACAGCGCCTGACTTAAAAACCTAGGCAATGACACAAGAAGTGTAGAAATAATTACTTGCACTCAGGCGTTTGCTCACGTACGTACTATTTTCGATCCCTACTACCCTCCCAGTTTGACTTTAATCCGTAACATAACCGAAGGTATTTTTACAATAACGCCTGAGAGTAAAAATACACAAATACACTTTTGGTCGCACAAAATGTCGCCTAGATTTTTAAGTCAGGCGCTGTAAGGCACAAAAAGTTTGAAGGACCGTGCGTCCGTATATTCAAAATAAAATGAGGGATTTCATATGCTAGGTTGGTATAGAATTGTTATAGAATTATTTGATGCCAAATACGTGTCTTTACGATAAACAGGAATAGAGGTTTGATGGTGGCGCTGCTGTGGAGTATGCTCTCCAGCAGCGCCACAATAAAATAAAGCTCACGGCAAAACTAGCGATATAGATATTTTTTAAACTAGTCTAGAATTTTATAGACATTATGTAGATATTTTCCTATATATTTACATACAAAAAAGCTATGGTGGCGCTGCTGGGGAGCATGACGTCTATCTAGGGCTCTTACAAACGAGCGACAGTTCGCGACGCACTGTCGCCGACCGCCTGCGACAGCTATCGTCGACGGTGGCCGACCGCCTCGCCAGCGACCGTCGCCGGCAGTCTATCGCGAACTGTCGCTCGTCTGTAAGAGCCCTTATACGACGGAATTAAACTCTGGGAAGTAACAACGCAACGTCGCAACGATCATAATCGCTCGTTTAACACATTCACTGCCCCCAACGAACATGTGCGTTCACCGTCATACAAGTTTGTTCCTAGGCCACGCCCCCTGGCAGTGAATGCGTTAAACAAACGCTAATGATGTCTTTGGTACATTCAAAATTAATGTTTCGTTTTATTGTTATCAGTTATATAATTATTATAGCTTCCTTTTTTAGCGTAATTCATGTACAATAATAATATTGTCTAAAATTCACACACCTCATATTTGGACTGAATTAAGAAAATTCATAGACAAAGTGCTTAAATTTGTCTATGGCGGTTTAGCTGATTTATTTGCATGGCTAGCTATAATTTACATCGTGTGAGGTGTGCCTTACATTCTGGTTTTATTAATTATATGTAGTAATTTGTACTGCTATTAGAACGTTCTTCTATGTGTCAAACGCAACACCTGTAAGTGTCACTGTCATTTAAAAACTAAACGTCAAATTTCATTGGGTAACATAATACTGAAAATTATTAATCACGAGTTTTATCTACTCTACTTAATTAAATTTATTTAAAATCAATATGGTGAAATTGTCTCCATCTCTTTTGCGTGTGCCGGTGATAAAGTTCCGTAAGGGTGGTTTGGGGCACTCGGTACCGCGCGCTGCACCCGCGGCCGCAGCGCCTGCCTCAGCTCCTGCATCACCTTCTGCAGTACGTATATTGTTACTTTACCTACTACATTTTAAGTTGCAATACCTAACCTGAGCTAACCTTCAACACGTCTTAACTAACTTAACTTTCGTGAATCTTATTTTGGGATATGCTTTTTGAATTTTACAATGGCTCAACATGATGCACCTATGAGGTACCTACATACTGGAAAAGTGTACTTTTATCAATGGGTATAAAGGTTTAAAATCAAATTGTCTAATTAGTGTCAAATTATTCATACATAATATTTAAAATTATTACTGATAAACAATTTCTTTGTGTGAAGTTTCTTTTTAAAGACAACTGATTTCATTTTAATAAGTGAGTCTAATTGATCACCATGATATTCATTAATTATTCAGAGTTGACTGAAAAAATGAACAGAGTTTTTTTTGTTACAGTCATGCGCCTTTAGATCTGCAGGAGCACCACAGATGAGTACCAGTGCAATTCCTGATATTGACCTCCCGGTACGCTACAGAAGAAAACCACTCTCTCAGGAAGAGATCGACCAGATCAACGGAGGAGGAATTGTTTAGTCCACATTTTATTATTATTGTAGAACTATGGGGAGGAGTAGAACGTAGATTGTTGATCAATAATTATTATTCATCATTTTATTGAGAGAATTTATTTGCTAGTTGTAGTTTATTTTTTCAGAACTATCATGACCACTATCACCAGTTCAGACCATAACGCCAACTCCAAAAAAATTATTTTTGTTTGTGATGTAAATTTGTGACTATTTGATTTCTCTAAATTATTATAAATTAGTCAAGGGGTAATTATTACTATATATTGGTATGTACTGTTTTGAAGCTGTTTTATTAGTTTAAATTTTAAGCTAAATGTTACAGGCCGATCCACCAAAGCTGGCAGGAAAAAAATAACCAAATGCATCTATCATAGTGTAAGTACTATTAGCATTTACAGTGACCTGCAGTAACATAGAATAGATAGACATCCATGAAGATGTTCTCAACACTTTGTTATTCTATACTAACTAATATATATGTATGTAAAGAATTGGATTGAATAAATAGTGAGAGGAGAGTTGCATCTTCATGGGGTGTTGTGTGTCTTTCCTTAAAATAAGTATTATTATTATGTCTTAGTTTATATCTCACGAAACACAAGTGCAAAAATATGTCTCCTCCTGTCTAAATACGTATATATATAAGGAATTGTCAGATACTTTGGCTTACTTGTCTTAGGTGCTGGACTGCACATAAGTACGAAAAAACATTTTTGCACATTATACTTACTAGTTATACATTTTCATGCGCTCATTCCAGCTGTGGTGTATTGACCTGTAAGGCGGCTAACGTACTTACAAATACCTAAATCATTTCAGAAATCGAAAGAAGGCGCAATAAAATATTTGAATCCGAAAAAGGCAGGACCTATCCCATTGGCAAGTATTCAAATACCTCGCGGTATACTGGTTCAATCAGGCAAGAAAAAGAAATTAGTATCATTGAGCGTAACTATTGGGAAAGGAGGAAATAAGAAATAATTCAAGTTTAACATAAACATTTTATTAAAAAAATATAAAATAGTATTTATTACTGAGAATGGCATTTTTGATTAAGCACCTATGCCTGTTTAGGTGTGTAATCCGCGTAAAGAATATAAAGAACGTAAATTAAAGAAATGACTAGGAGTACTCTAATAATACCGAACGTTGAGTTTTTCGCTCGGGATGGCCCGCACCTGTGCAGCCGCCCCATCGTAGGCGCCATCGCTGTTGGCGTCGAACTTAATGACGCCAAACTTGGCGAATCTGTGCTTCCAGGGCGCGGTTTGTGGCAAACTCAACAAAGCATCGGTTATAGCATTCTTGATATGATCTGCAATTTAAAGTGCAGGTCGTATTTATTTGTCAAGCCCACTGCGACGTAACATTAGGTAAATCTAAGCTACGTTAGACCAAAGACAATGTGTATATAGAGAACATAGTCTAAGAACTTTTCGAGGGTCCGAGTTTTATAGCTTTACTAGATGGCGCTATACGAACCCTCACATTATTCGGTAACTTTAAAGCGCCATCTGAACCAGAGTTACCGCATAACGTACCTATGGGGGGGGGGGGGGGGGGGTCTGTACAGCGCTATCTAGTAAAGCTACCAAACTTAATAACACATACGTTCATCATAACTATTGCTATCGCTTGTGCCGCTGTTGGGTGATAGATAAAAATTGGATTTAAGTTCAAAATAACGTGTATGGCGGTTGTGCGCGGCAGTGGGCTACAGCTTTTAGACTGCCATAAATGCCGAAATAAATAAAAAACGTTGCTAGTCTACGATTGTTGTAAATCGTATGTACTACCCTGCGATAAGATTTACCAATGAGCAAATAAGTTTGTTACTTAAAATGCATGTCATTTTCTCAATTCTAGGACTTAACAAGACTTATTTTGAAATAAGTTATTATAATTAGGCGGGTCCACACCAGACGAGCCACCTCGCGAGTAAATTGCCGCGCGGCTTGTGTGGTGTGCCTCGGCCGAGACAAATGCACGCGCGGTCGCAACGCAATGCCTCGGGCGTGGTAGGTCCACACTAGCTGAGCTACCTCGCGCGGCAATTTCCTCGCCAGGCGGCTGGTCTAGTGGGGTCCCACTATTCATTTAAAGGTACACCAGGCGCAACAGTTCACAAAATTAGGGATGACGCATATTTTTTCTTGATTTGGAACTCTAGTAATTGTAGTAAAACTTAGATACTCGTAAGTACTACTAATACTATATAACTATATACCGTTCTCACCTGGAAGTTGCGCATTGACCACAATAGGGTACGGCGGCAGTCGACCCAACGTCTCCAGAGTTATGATGTCTTTCCCACCATCCTGCATATACTTTTTGGAGTAAAGCAGGGTCGTTGAATCAACGGCGGCCCATTCAGCTTGCTTCGTTAACACCATTTGGGCTGATGCCAAATGTGACCCAGATCCTGAAATGACGTACGTTAGTTACTTTTACATTAATTATTCGTGAAGTTTATAAGTGGTTGTTTATTTTGAATGAGTAGGTAGTATACTTAGCAATGATCCGAAGAAAGAGGCATTCTCTCCTTTTCCTTTTAGAGTTTTAAGCACGATTTTGCTGCCGCTGAGCGAGTCCTCGTCGCTGTAGGCGAAGGTGCACCCGCGCAGGTCCAACAGGGTATTTACGTTGTGTGCTCTGAAAATAACCACAAAATACCAGCGACGTTAGCGCGGGCTCTGATAACACTGTATTAGGTAGCCGACGACGAGTGAATTGTGGAATAATAGAAGCAATCTTTATCAGGAGCCAATGACACGAACTGATAACATTAAACTTATCTATTTGTTTTTGGTGTCGACAATGCCCGGAAGATTGCAAAGAGTTCACGATATGTTGGTGATGAAATATGAACCTGTGGACTGCGGAAGATGTAGAACCTACCTACATTGATGATGTCCACTGTTAGGAGGATTCTAGCGTGCAACGCCCCCTGTGGCGATATATCATGTAGGTAATATAGTGACCTTGCTAGGAATGCGATAATGTCAGTCAAGGCTAAATATAAGTATAATCCTTATTGGAACTATTGTGGTACTTATATCTCGTAACTGCATCATGTTTATACTATTGTTATATGCCTACCTTTTCTTCTAATCTCCAAGTTTCCGCGCGCGCTACTTATGTTCATACTGCGACTGAATTAACCATCACTTTGTTGTAGGAAAATGAATCACTAATAAATGCTGTTGTCGATCTTATCAACACCTTATGAGTAAACTGATACGTCATTGTGTAGGTAAATGCATCTTAATTTACACTTTACAATGTACAAACTAACGTGCTATCTAGCTATTGAGAGCTAAGTGCCTAAACAGGTAGAGTCAGAATAAAGAGCACGAGCGTCGCGGCCCCTCCAAATCGTTAGCGCCTAGACTAGAGCGGATATAAGGCCATAATATCCCTCTTACAATACAACTAGGCACACTAACAAGTAGGAATGCAAAACATTCAGTACGGGATCGTTCATTTGTTACATTGTTACCGATGTAGAGGTAGGAACTAGTAGGAAGGTACAACAACACTATTGTTTCGTCTTACCTAATGTCTGCAAATAAGTTTGATTTATGCGATCCATAAGAAGAGCAGGTGAGTCTTCTCTGCTGTTGGTTGTCTATCACATACCTCTACCAACGTGCCTGGCGAGCCTTATCGGAGTTACTTTTTTATATAGGTATCATGGTCATTGAGGAAGGATTATGCTCAGAATTACCTACTTTGTAGCGGTATATGATCATTATGATCACATCAGAGACTCGACTTGTTCTCGTTATCCACGCTCATCCAGTGAGCGAATAAGGCCTTCACGTTTGACGTAGCACCCGTGGGCTGCATGATTATAGGTAGTAGGTATGTCTTACGTTATGTCCCGGAGTATGATGACTTCGATCATTCATAGAGTCAGAAAAGCTGAACTTTTCTTGATATTCACCTAACGTGACACACAGCTTAGGCACTTATATTAGTGACTTACTTCTTGTCGCGGTGTACGATGACGTCGGAGAAGTAGCCGGGCTTGTTCTCGACGTTCATCTGGTGTGCGAACACGGGCGTGACGGGCAGCAGCTGCAGCGCCGACGCCGACGCATCCGTCTCGCGGAGCCGCATGTACGCCGCCGCCGTCATGAACGCTATGATCAATCACGTTAGGTTTAGGTCTGACTCATAAATTGATGTGGGACTGGTGGCAATTGTTGTTACAGGGAATAAGTATCTACAGGCCTGTTAATCGAATAAGTTTTTTTTTAGGTAGGTATACCATCAACTGCTACAACTTTGCCTACGATGTTCAACTTTGCCTGGCTTGAAGACATGGTTTTCTTCACCGAACACCTATTTACATCATATTCCTGAGATGGGAGTGGTCATTAAGACTTTTCCAAATTGAGGTGTAATTTGCATTTCACTCTAATCCCTTGCTGTAGGGAAACAGGGACAGACGAGCAAGTTTACTAAACCGGCCAAGAGCATGTCGGGCCATACTCTATGTAGAGTTCCGTAGTTGCCGGCCTGTTACAATACAAGGTCGTTTGTTAAGGGATACTTGGCGGCGCTTACGTCACTTTATTATGCGGCACTTACGCCCTGGTTGGGGTGTAGCAAAGGGTACGCAGGACTTAGAAAAAATTTGATGGGATTGGTATCATTATGACACCTATTTTTTATGATGCTATCGTATAGAAGACGCTCATGTAAGCATGTTTTTTTGTTCTTTATGTTTTGGCCGAAATTGTGTCACAGAGCCAAGATAGGTGCGAGGATAAAAACAAAAATTACAAGTTCACTAGGTTTTTGCACATTTCGTAAAAAAAAATCTTAGTCTTTTTTTTTCCTTGCGTACCCTTTGGTACACATTGACCCCAAAAACTGTTTAAATCAGGGACTGCATAACCGGAATATAAAGGTACCTTTATAAAACGGTATGACGTCATACCGCATGTTTCGGTATGATTTCGATAGCGCAACCGATATATTTCTGTACAGAAATATAACGGTACCGCTATTTTTTTCGATACTTCAACCGTTATCATAAAGGTATGGATTGAGGTATATGAGGGTGAGAATGCCCCGCCGACTGACCGGCGACAACCAATCAGCGTTAGTTATTGAGTGCTTGCCCTAAGCACCTATTTTGTTTGATTTCGTTCAGTGCGGCACATTTTTGAGTTATTCGCTGTTAGCTTCTTGTCGTTAGTTGCGCTTTATTCGCATATGTTTTGTTGATTTTAGGATTTCATAAGTAGTACAAGACACCTTTAACAAAACATTTTCAGTTATAAAAATTGAATAAAAATTAAATAAAAATTGAATAAAAATTAATTAAAAATAAAATAAAAATAAAATAAAAATAAAATAAAAATAAAATAAAAATAAAATAAAAATAAAATAAAAATAAAATAAAAATAAAATAAAAATAAAAATAAAAATAAAATAAAAATAAAATAAAAATAAAATAAAAATAAAATAAAAATAAAATAAAAATAAAATAAAAATAAATTAAAAATAAAATAAAAATAAAATAAAAATAAAATAAAAATAAAACAAAAATAAAACAAAAATAAAATAAAAATAAAATAAAAATAAAATAAAAATAAAATAAAAATAAAATAAAAATAAAATAAAAATAAAATAAAAATAAAATAAAAATAAAATAAAAATAAAATAAAAATAAAATAAAAATAAAATAAAAATAAAAAAAAAATAAAATAAAAATAAAATAAAAATAAAACACTGAAATCAAAAAGAAATCTAAAATATTAAAAGAAAACAAATAAAATAATAAAGAATTTATAATAAAAATATATTTACCTAACATTCAACTTCATATCTGCACTGATATAATTATTAATATCAATTATATATTTAATGAATCTACACTAAAAACTTTTCACCAATATTCAATGTTGAAAAAGACTAAACATTAATTATTTCCAATTATTAGTTATTTGTAGCAGATTGATGAGTCAATTGATTTTAATTCTAATTGAAATCAATTTGCATTGAACTGTTAGTGTTCAATTGTCTCAGAGTACAAAAACAATCTTCTCCAATGTGCTCGGAAATGTTCACCTTACTGTAGCAAAATTAGTACGTGAAGTTCTTCATTTTTTACCACAACGAACTTAAAAAAATACTACGAGTACAAACTAGTACAAACGAGTTGACCAATATAACAAGACCCCAAGGAGGATTTTTTTTCTCCTTCTAGCTCCATAGCGACTTGATCGATCCCGCTCATATACGAACTTACAAATTTTATGTATCTCTGCTACAGCCCCAAGAAATGTCATAAAGATCAGAAAAACGTAACTAAAGTTATCGTCAGACAAACTATCGAAATCAAAAAGCCATCCAAATGCCAAGACGTCCCAGTAGCCAGGTGACAGTTCGGTTCGGTCTGGAGTTGTTTGTAAGAACTCACTTCGCATACGCTCCGCGAGTTCGAAAGATCAATATTGTCCTGTCTTAGCGGACGAGAAGTTGCTTATCAACGCCATAAATAAGTTTATACTTTTGCACCTTACTCCATTGTAATAAGGTTCAAAAGTGTATACATATTTTAAGCGTTGACTACTAAAATCCATTACTGTATTGTTTTTGCTCTCACTTAACTTCACAAACAATAGGAACACATGGTACTTAACAGGTAAAACTAAAACCCAAAGCTACTTGAAGGTAATCATTATCAATGGCCCGCAAACTATTGTTTGTTATCTTTATCTGCACGTGCAACTATTTCTTAGTGTTTTCACCGAAGAAAGACGGTTGTCCAGCCAGTAATAATATTTATGAATAACAAAGTAGGTATATTATTATTTCACTTAAAATACTTTTAAATTGTTGCATTGGTCTACCTGTAGCATTTCTTACTAGGGAGTAAATATTAATTAGAGATATTCATATATTTATTTGGATGAACTTTCATATTCACCGACATCGACAAGTAGGTACCTAGTACCTAGTGTACCTACCTGAGGTGCGATTTTTGATTCTCATCGGGTGACTTATTTCGTACTAAGTAGTCATCGGCTGCATACAAAAAAAGGCACCGGTGAAATTCAAAAATCACACCAATCCCACCTCTGGTTTTTTTGTACAAACTCATATAATGGCTGGTTATCAGAGAACAGAATAATACCAATATGTAATTACTTAAAAAAACATCTGGAATCAAATCAATGCAAAGACCACGAGTATAACACATAATGCGAAGGGTCCGTTCGACACAAGCTCTCTTTCAACAACCGAGCGGAGCGGAGCCGAGCGGAGCCGAGCGGAGCGGAGCCGAAGTCGAGATTCACGGGAACACTATATCAAGATAGCTACGGTTCCGCGTGTAACACGTATATCACAAGCCCTATTTCAAACCCCCTACGGAGTTTTTCGGAACTTACGGAATATCAATTGATATTTATATCAATATTATTTATTATTCATCAATTCATGTCATTATTTACCAATTGATTTAATTTTTATTTTATTTTATTTTTATTTTATTTTTATTTTATTTTTATTTTATTTTTATTTTATTTTTATTTTATTTTTATTTTATTTTTATTTTATTTTTATTTTATTTTTATTTTATTTTTATTTTATTTTTATTTTATTTTTATTTTATTTTTATTTTATTTTTATTTTATTTTTATTTTATTTTTATTTTATTTTTATTTTATTTTTATTTTATTTTTATTTTATTTTTATTTTATTTTTATTTTATTTTATTTTTATTTTATTTTTATTTTATTTTTATTTTATTTTTATTTTATTTTTATTTTATTTTTATTTTATTTTTATTTTATTTTTATTTTATTTTTATTTTATTTTTATTTTATTTTTATTTTATTTTTATTTTATTTTTATTTTATTTTTATTTTATTTTTATTTTATTTTTATTTTATTTTTATTTTATTTTTATTTTATTTTTATTTTATTTTTATTTTATTTTTATTTTATTTTTATTTTATTGTTATTTTATTTTTTTACTTTTATTCTATTTTTATTTTATTGTTATTTAAAAAATAATTCACGTCAAAAAAATCTTCCATTTTTTATTAGTCGCACAATACTATACCAAATTACTGTATACATAAAAAAAATTCAGTTCCTTATCCGCATCGAGTTATCAATGATCGATTCAATGTACCTACACTATAAACTCTTTCACGAAATTTCAACTGAGGAAGACTAAAATGAATTCACTACAATTATCGCCGAGCGCGCCTCCGTGACCTTGTGCAAGTAGATACTTGCCGGCTACCTGCCCCGCGCCCCGCATCCCGCACCCTTGGTCAGTTGCTTTACCGCCGCAAACAAGTACCTACCTCGTAAATTCTGCGATGAAAATAACGATACCGAAATCATAACGGTATAAGTATCGCTATATTAAGGTATAAGTACCGTAACGAAAAAATTGCGATATCGTAATTTTATTTCGGTACCGTACCGCAATATTTCAACCGCTATAGCTCTACCTTTAAAACATTGCGGTATCGTAATTCTATACCAGTACCGTAACGCTTCTACCGTAACGAAATCAGTCCCTGGTTTAAATAACCCTTATTCTTTTTAAAATACCTATCCAACGATACCCCACACTTATACAGTTAGAGCGAAAAACCCCCCACTTCATGTATACGGGAGGTGCCCTAATAAAAAACCGATTCCTGTTTTTATTCTACCACTTTGTCGGCGTGATTAATGCACATACTCATAACAAATTTGAGCTTTCTAGTGCTGACGGTCACTGAGCTAGACCGCGGACGTACATGGCGAAACTATAAGGGTTCCTAGTTGACTACGGAACCCTAAAAATGCGGACCAGTAATACCGTTCAACCGTTTTACCGCTACTCGCTACGCTACGGTGCCACAGACACATACACATATATAGAACTCTAATTTGAACTAATAAATGGGTAACAGAGAAGTGTTACTCTACTTACTCTTGTCGAACGCGCGGAGCGTAAGCGAAGCGAGTTCTTATCGAACGAGCGGAGCGGAAGCGAAAGCGAGTTCTTAACTCGCTTTCGCAACTTTCAAACAACTTCTGGCTACTGGGACGCGTCGGCATTTCAATGGCTTTTTGACTTTGAGAGTTTGTTTGACGATAACTTGAGTAGCGTTTTCTTGATCTTTATGTTTGTTGAGGTTGTATTAGCAGACTTCAATGTAGCAGAGATACATATAATTTGAGAATTCGTATAAGAGCTGGATCGATCAAGGGGTTACGGAGCTAGAAGGCACAAAAAAAACATCACATGGGTCTTTTTATATTGGTCAGCTAAAGTAGGTAAATCGCGAGTTCTTAGTTCACTCACTCACACTTACTCACGCACTTTAATCTGCAAAACTTTTTCTATTGACTTATACAACAAAAAATCTAATGAGGGTAACTTAAAAAAACACTCACCTACGTCCACTTTATTGGTGCTGAAAGGATTCGGGCGGTTCGGAAAAGGTCCGGGGCTCCGGCTTTCATACTGCAACGTTGTGTAGCAGTTCAACGCCTTCTCCAACAACTCCAAAATCAACTCGTAAAGTTGCACTGGGTGCGTAGGGCACATGTAAGTCACTATACGGAGTTCTTTCATCTCAGACATCTTGAGTAGTTTATCGGAATAATTTAACGCTACTAATCGTCCTGGTTGCAAACAAAGCTATTTATGGGCAGTTTGGTCTGCTGTTTACTGAAGTGAAATGGATGCGAGTTTGTTTTTATTATCGACATAGCGAAGCGCGGCGATAAACGTTCCACGCTGCGGGCACGGGCGACGGCTTTGTATGTATACAGTGAACTTGTGTGTGACGTCATGTTGCACGCTGTTAGACCGTGATGCGGTGATGCTCGTCTGTGTACCTACCTAGTTAAATTTAACTACTGTAGAAATAGATATTCAAATGTTTGTTGGTAAGAAATAAATAAAATAAGTAGGTAATTAATTAATTATAATCATAAAAACATCACCATCCCGGTAATAAGGTAATTAAGTCGCTACTATATTAAGAACAGTCCAAATTCGAAAGTGTTGTGTGTGTAGCCTGTAGTGTAGCTAACGAGCCTGTAGTGTGCTTATGTGATTCGGTCGGGTTACCGAACCAGGCAGCCGTGCCGTCCACCGTACGTTTGCTTTCACCCCTAAGTTAAAAATGAAAAATGAATTTTGTGATTCAAAACACCCTGACTTAAGTACTGCTATGACGAATTTTCCAATTTTAAGACTTATGTAGTATACTTTTACGGCATATCTAACTATGAGACCCTTGAATATGAATATGCCGTTATGTCAACCCATTAAAATGTATTTTTGAACTGAATTTAAAGCTATTTGCTATTTTTTTTTCGTATGGAATCGATTACTTCTTAAAATGGTCTTAAAATCTAGTGCGCCCACCGGAATGGTCTTAAATTTGGTATGTAGGTTATTTGAAGTGGGCTTTATCGTGTGTCAAATTTTGGAGCTGTTAGCTCGTTGATAAATTAAGGCCATTTTTTCGTTTTTTCAACTTGACGCCATACATATACTAGCGCCCATTTAAAGACCTTTAAGACTTATGTTTTCGTGATCTCCGAGACGGGCTCTACAACCTTAGGGTCGCCACACACCTAGCGGTTATCCTCGCGGAATTACCGGTAGTAGCGGAAATTCATAGACAAAATGCTTAATTTGTCTATGGTAGCGGAAATTTGTCTATGGCTTCCATACAAAAAATCTGCTACCATAGACAAATTTCCACTACCATAGACAAATTTCCGCTACTTCCGGTAATTCCGCGAGGAAAACCGCTAGGTGTGTGGCGACCCTTATATGGAAGCCAAGCGTAAATAAATTTGATAAATTAACAGTTCCGTCGGCTCCAGTACTATATAGTATTCTTTGAATTATATTCTTAAGTAGTTTTTGAATAAATATATCGAATCGTAGATTGAATTTGCGAAATAATGCGCCGACACCCGTATTGTAAGTTTTATCTCATTTTAACTATCGTTCCCTCTCACTCTGATCAGGCCTATAACCGCGAAGCACTTCGTTCATCGAATCGAATATTTCCATCACTCTCTTTCATATATGCAAGAGCGATAGAGACGGGACCATCGTTTTGTCGATTTTCGAACTTCGCGGTAGGCCCTCAGTTGACTAGTCGCTTACGTTAGTAGACCCATTTACATTTACACGGAGCAAGTACAGAGGGCCTACCGCGAAGTTCGAAATTCGACAAAACGATGGTCCCGTCTCTATCGCTCTTGCATATACGAAAGAGAGTGATGGCAATAGACGATTCGATGAACGAAGTGGTTCGCGGTTATAGGCCAGGAGTAGGAAGATAAATATCTATGGATATCATACATACATAGATATACCACCCATAGATCTGACACGGAACTAATAATACCAAGATAGAACGGGATGGTCTTATTACACTTTCAATAGATACGGCAGAGAGGTGCTATTATCGTTGGTCCTTGTCATAGTTTCTATTACCCTCCACGCGTTACTTCTAGCAGTGGAGGGTAACAAACAGATATAATGCGCGATTTCTTCAAGAATTTCTGTGATTGCTACGAGAAAAGCTGTTAGTTTTCCTAGAAAGTTGTGTCGACTAAGGAAAAGATTGGTAAATTGTTCTGTTTTATGCTGTAGAAGTGATTATGGGCATCTATATATCTATCCCATACGGGGGTACACGTGTGCGGTCTCTAGTTAATGCTTGCTTTGAGCATACATATATAAATTGTTTATGATTTTTTGACATTGTCATGATGACAGAACTGACAATTAAGAACCTAACCTAGCGAGTCTAGCGACCTATTTGATTTGGCTTGGTGTTTGCTTTGCTTTGCGCTTCGTTAGCGGCACTTCACCCTTGTGTCCTAAATAATTGTATTTAGTTTTGCTTTACTTTAAAGAAATGGGCAAAGACGAAGTTTCTGTTAAAAAACGCCGGAAATTTAACACCTCTGTATCAACAGACGGTTCTAAGCAATCGCCAGGCGATGTGTATAAGGTTAGTTTAATTTTCTAATAGATACCATACCCACGAAAGCTTGTGGTATCGTAAATAATAGTTTCATACTTTTTGCAGCGTGTTGTGGATTTCGAAGAAGCTGAAGCTCTTTCACGCCCCGCTGACAAAGATGCCAACCTATTCAAGAAAATATGCCAGGATATTCGGCAGCTTTTTTCTGATATCGCAGAGTTGAAAGAAAAGAATTCTGATGAGGTTTGTGTTTAAACTATGCTTTCATATTACTCAATATCTCCTACAAGTGGTGTTTAACAATATTTTTCTTCAATTCTAATTTAGGCTAAGGAGAAAATCAACTCCAAACGAGTAGAGGCTTCTCTAATGCTGGTAGCACTGAAAAAGCTGAACAGACTAGAGAAAGTGCGTACTAGAGCTGGTCGTGACGCTCTCCACAAGGAGAAGCAACAGGTGGACTCCACACACTTGCAGTTACAGAACTTGCTTTATGAAGCTGACCATCTCAACAAAGAAGTAACTAAATGTTTGCAGTTTAAATCAAAAGATGAAGAAATTGAACTTGTGCCTGTTGATGATTTCTATAAGGAGGCACCTGCTGATGTTTCTAGACCTGTAAGTATTGGGGTGGTATATTGGTATAAGAAGAATACATTTGAAAACTAACTATGAAACAAGATTTTATAAAATCAAACATGACTTAACTTACTAAGATTTCCGGTGCATGTCTATAAAAAAAATTTGGTTCTTACTGAGACCTGAGATACATACATACATGATGTCAACATATTGTTATGATAGAATTATTAAAAGCAAAAACTATACTGATGTTTACAATACAGGAAATCACTAAAAAAGATGAGCATCAATTACAACTGGCTCGGTTGGAGTGGGAACTACGACAGCGCAGAGAGTTAGCTGGAGCCTGCAGTGAGCTGGTGGCATCAAAGGAGCGTGTTGGAGCAGCCATAGCAGCTGCGCGGTCCCGCTTGGATGCCCTGGGTCCACACCTCAATGATGTCCTAAAGGCAACAAAGCCTCTTCAGGAGTGCATGGCCCTGCGCCTAGATGAAAAGAGAGATGAATCTCGAGCAGCTGCCCTGCTTCCTCCCCCATTGTTTTTGCTCTATGCTAATGCTAGTGCCTATTCTGATGCACTTGGAGTCAAAACTGTAACTGTTGGTAAGTTTAGTTTCAAATTTATTGATTTTGTGCATGCTCAATCGGACATTTAATATAAAGTGATTTTATTATTATTTCAGGTATATCTGGTGATGAGGATGAAGCCAAAAGGCTAGACCAGGAGAAAAATGTTGATAATAATTTAGTTCTATCAAATGATTCAGATTCTGATCAAGAAAATAATGATGATGATCAGAGAGAGAAAAAGAAACGGCATCACCGAACAGCCAAAGTTTCGAAGGAAGAGAAAACTGAAGCCAAGAAGAAAGAAGTCTTAAGAAAGCATCCTTTACATGTGCAAGTCTCTGTCAAAGTGCAGGATGGTACGGCTTTGAATTTAGTGTTTTCTTATCTTCTGCACTTAAAAATTGTAGCTGTTAAGTTTACAGTGTCTCTGCCAAAACCTGTATCGGGAGTTTCTGCAGCTGATGTGTTGAATGGACACTGTATACTAAATGAGTTGTATCCTGGAGATGCTGGTCAAGATTCACCTCACCCTGCTACCTCATATTTGCTAAAGACTGCTGGAATATCTGAAGATTTCCATCATTTCATTTCAGAAGTGGGTCGACCATACATCTGGGCTCAAAGGATGTGTGGCCTAGATTTTATGGCTTTAGTTGTTGATGACGAGAAAAAAACAAACAAAGTTATTCAACCATGTCCAAGTCTCAGTGTGTCTACTGTTGAACACTTTATACTCACCTTAAAGAAACGTTTGAAATCAAGGGTTGCACTTATGAAAGAGCTCCAGGAATTGGAGTCTGGAAAAATAGTTCCAGCAAAAGGAAGCCCAGTGAGGTTATCGGGTTCTCTCACACAGTGGCAATCTGTGGGCTGGCCTGAATATAGTCAAGCACCATCCACATCATTTTTAATATCTGAAGGCCTAGTGAGCAGCAGTGATTTGTTGTACAGGGCCATTATTACGAGACAGTCGGCAAAGTTGATTGCTTTAGTAGTGCTAAAGAGTGACTACCCTAAATCAGCTCCTATTTTCTCATTAACGTTGTTCTGGAACGGCACTCATCATGCAGGCATTGATGACGACATTAGAGATATTGAGCGAATAATAAACAGTGACTGGAGTTCCGACGATAAGCCCAGCCTTACCACACAAATGACAAAGTTGTTGACATGTCTTGACATACTATTGGAAACAACAGGAACATCAGAGTTTCCACCTGATAAAGTTATGTTCCAACCAGTACGAGGCAGGAACAGGGCAAAGCCATACAAATTCATAAAACAAGGAAATGGCATATTTGTACAATATTGATTGATTAGGAACTAATGAGATAACTTACTTATATATTGTTTGCCTTTTAAATACTGTATCTTGTTGTGAAGTCTGCGGTCTGCAATCACTGGCGGACTGCTGGTGGTCCGGATACCCCACTTTGGAAAACTGCCTTAAATTATTAAGGAGTGTTATTTGTGTTTTTGATAGCATAAGTTCGACAATTTCAATAAAAATTGAATTCATACTATTTTTATTTATTTCAAAGCTTTATATGAGTAATATTAATAGCTCAGCTCCAAACTTGTTAGTGTGCCAGGCTAACAGGTGCATCTCCTTCCATCTTATAATCTCATACCAACCTCGTAGGCCACACATTATGCTCAACTCTATATGTGCCTCCCGCAACAAATAAAGAGATCGCGGAGACTTAATGCCAGCCACTCTCACATTAAGGGCATGTGGTGGGGCATTCGTTTTGATTTACTACTTGTTCAAGTACACAGTAACAGTAGCAGGTTGAAGTATTGACAAAGAACCACTCAAAAAATAATATGCCAAAATCATGCTGATAAAATAAGTGTTTATTAAAACAAAACAAAATATTTATAATACAACAGTCTTTATTCTTATTATCATAAAGCAATTAATATTATTTTTGAGGAAATACATAATCACAATTTTGGCAAATTAAAAATAAAATAATGGTTTGAGAGAATACACAGAAATCCTTTCATATAATATTTTCGAGAAACCTTCAAACATAATTTCTATCTTAACCTAAAAATGCCATATTGTTATTGGTCGATAATGAGATCTCTATAGCATTGTATCTATATCGAGATTTTACATCACGAAGTCATGTTATACGATACGCTACAAGTCGTACTTAATAATCAAAATGTCATACAAGAGACGTGAGTTAGGAAACAATGCTACGTTTTCTAATTTATGTTTTTTTGTTTTTTATTTATTTGTATTTACCCTAAAACGGTGATAACCGAAAGTAATACATGCACAATTTTCTAAAATAATTTGCGTGGCTCCTCGAAATCGAAGCGGAAGGTTTACTCTGATGTAACTTGTACCAACATTACAAACTATGAAAAGATACAACCATTTATGACATAAGGGATCCAACACACATCTAATCTACGACTATCACTTCAAGCGTCACTAGAATACTCCAACGTCGAGATGTCCGCCGCCTCTACGGTAATACTACGGCTCAGAAATGTACTTATTGCATATAAAAAAATATAATTCACTATTGCAATCTCTGGTAATCTTCATCACTAAAACGACTGTATACATCGATCGTTAATTGATATTTATTAACTTATTCCTTTTATACTTTGTTTTATTAATAATTTTCTCACTGCGAGTCTGTTGACAACAAAATAAAATCACTTCTCATTTTGCGTCGCGTACGCTTACTCCTAGTCGCTGGCGATGGCGTCGTATTGCATTATGAGATCCCGGCCTCCAGCTTCACGTCCATGAGCTTGCGCGGCCCCTTCAGGCAGCTTAGCCGCCTCTGTACCGCGTCGCGGTCTGTAACCAACACACACACGCATTATTATAACGAACACAGCGGATTTGTAAGCTATAATCTGGCAATCCAATTTTATCAGTAGTGGAATGAAAAAAAGAACACTATATTCATCTTTTTCTTTGGGTTGGTAATGTTAGCATAAGAAAAAGACAGTAGGGTGGTGTATGGTATACGTACACTTGGAGAGCGTGGTGCGGTGGTGCGGGTGCAGCGGGTGGCGCTGCACCAGCGAGTGCAGCAGCACCTGCGCCGACATGTAGCGCCGCTCGCACTCCTTCATGTCACCGAACAGCTCCTCGATGGCCGCCATCTGACACTGTAATACATACAACTAACTGACAAAACTGGCCGTATCTGGCAAACCAATCCGTGGTACAAGTAATGCGCTATACTCATTGATGATAGATAGTACTAGCGTAAGAAAAAGACAGCTTAATTATCTCTGTGCACTAAGTGAGAAAATCTCTTGTCAAACATTTTGAACCTTCTATACCAGTAGTTTACATTCCAAATTTAAATGGCAGCGCCGCTGTGTTACGCGTTTGCAACTGTTTGCGACTATTGCTATTGCCTAAATGTATTCCCTAAATAGAAGGTTCAAACTCCTTACTAGAGTCTCACTAGTAAGTTGAACAAAGAGCAAAAAACAAAGGTTAGAGCGGACAGTAGAGGTCACTTACCAGCTCGATGGCGTGCTCGTAGAGTATTTTATCACAGACCGCGGGGGTGACGCCCGCCTCGTGGAGTCGACGCGACTCGTTCACGATCCATTTGTACTTTCCGTTCATCAGGGAGACCACTGAAATGAAACAGAATAATAATATTAATAAATGTACACGAAGGTGGGGCAAACAGCGTTGTATATTGTTATGGAAGTTTCTCTAAGATAATTTTCGCGTAGCATCGTGGGATCTGGGAGCTGCCGTTATTGTCCCATTAGGAAAGTCTAGCCTGTATGTGGTGGCTACTGACCGCTGCGCACTTGCGGCGTGGGCTGCAGCGTGCGCTCGCGGTAGTGCGCCGCGGCCAGGCGCAGGCCCGCCGCCAGCGCCTGCATGGCCTGCACCAGCAGCCCGAGCCGCACGCTCTCGTTGCAGCGCTCTGGAACATCATACATCATAATTAGCAATGCACGTTTATCTACTGTGCACATCTCTTAAACTTAACTCATAAACTTGCAAGTGTAAAACGGCTTTTAGAACGGTACAATGCTATGCTAGTGAGGTACTGATACTGACCGTCAGAGGCGTCCATGAGCGCGGCGAGCGGCGCGCCGCATGAGACGGCGAGGTCGGCCAGCAGCTCGCCCAGCATCAGCACGAAGTTCAGCTGCGAGAACACCTTGCTGTGCTCCTCCTGCAACATAACACACCGACGTGTCACAACCTGACTCTACAAGCAGACTTCTCTACCGATGGCGCCGTGTTTCCTCGATACAAAACACACTAATAAAAATTAGAAAAAGACTACAAGCAGTGCTAGTTCATAAACAAAGTAGTTAGAAGAGAATTTAATCTTTCACAAACAAAGTGTGGGAGAAAAAACTGGTGATTTCACGCGAGAGCGTATTACCGCGGTGAATGATGACAGCTCCCATATTTTGTAAACACGTGTATTCAAATGCGTATGTTTACGAGAGCCAATGAGGTATTATATCGCGTACAAAGTTTTGGGAACTTGAACTGATGGAGCGGGCTCGCCCGAGCTGTTCGACGTACGTACATAAGGTACTGGTGGAGCTGATCCTACACAATGTGAACACTCACCGCCAGGATGGTCTCCTCCTGCAGGTTGGGGATGTAGACGGGCGGCTCCTGCATGTTGGGGTGCATCTTGAGGCCGCGCAGCAGCGCGTCGGGCAGCGTGGCGGCGCGCTTCGGGGACGCCTCGCCCGACCCCTTCAGTGCGAGCGGTACTGGGGGAGATGAACCTGCACATGGGCAGTTTCGGTTATAATGGTGCTGTTTCTTGAGGCTCCATATTATTGGCTGATAAGCTATTTTATTATGAGAGACTGTTTAAAAGTCAGAGAAGTAGTATCCTTTTATATGTTTTCTATTGTGGCCGTAACAAGGCTGGAAACCCATTCTAGCACTTTTTTTACGATATACCAGTTGTAACTGGTTGATAAGAATAAAATCACCCAAAGTCTTTTGTCGGACAAATAGTGAAAAACCTCCCCAAAAATTTTACTTGTAAAACTGGCCTGCTATTAATTCACACTGCTTGGTAGAGATGAAACCCAAATCCACCTTAACCACGTCCGGATAATGCACCCCACATCCCACATATTATAATGTTGTTGTAGTGCAGGGGTCGGCAACAGGCAGCCCGCGAGTCTCATATTAGAAGTCGTCGTTATTGACAACTACTGACGATGTGGTATCTTTTGCCTGATAAAATGACAAATTACTAGAAGTCCGCCTCGAACTGAGAACTCGCGTTGACCAATATAACAAGACCCTTCGGAGGATTTTTTTCTCCTTCTAGCTCCATAACCACTTGATCGATCCTGCTCATATACGAACTTACAAACTTAATGTATCTCTGCTACAGTCCCAAGAAATTTCATAAAGATCAGAAAAACGTTACTAAAGTTATCGTCGGACAAACTATCGAAATCAAAAAGCCATCCAAATGCCGAGACGTCCCAGTAGCCAGGTGACAGTTCGGTCTGGAGTTGTTTGTAAGAACTCACTTCGCTTACGCTCCGCGAGTTCGATTAACCAAGTGCGGCCCGGTTAGTTACTGTGGCCCTTGGCTGCTAAAAGGTTGCCAACCCCTTAATACCCTTACAATATAGTATAATGTGAGAAAATTCAGAGATTGTGAGAGGTCAGAGACGTGAGAGTGTACTGTCGTGTGCACTTACCGGATCTGCGCAGCGGGCTATTGTTGGTGGGCGACACCTGCCACAGCGAGGGCGGCGGCGAGCTGCCCGACGCGCTGCGCCGCCGCGTCGACAGCGGCGTGCCCATCGTGAACTGCGACACAATATGCACTTTACTACATGAATATAAAGTTTGGTTTCGATCGGCCTGCGTGTATTGTTTTATTTCGGCTATGCATTTCAGTGATATTGGCTCTGCTCCCGTTTGACGTACGTGACGTACAAATCATGACGCATTATTATATGAAGTTTTCCTTAAGCATCCGTGCACTTTAGTGATTTCATGATTGTTTTTAATCATGTTTGGCTAAAACTTGCTAGCCCCCTAGTTCCTGGGCCCCAAAAATGTCTCACAATTACGCCTACCCACTACCATATCGTACTTATGTTATGTACAATTAATGAATTATCTTTAACTGAACCAGCTAATAAGTCTTATGGAAAAGTGCCTGGTAAGTGCCATCGAAACATTTTCCAGGAAAGTAACCTACTGGTCAGCCTCGTGGGAAACCGACAGCGATTACATTAGCACGACATAAACATTGAAAATGCAAATCAACAGTAAAGTTGCGTAGTTCTCCGGTAATTATAATGAGTCATATCATATCATACACGACACGTGGAGTTACATAATATCACAGATACCATGAGACGGAACTGAACTTTGTAATCAGACAATTTATTCTCCAAGAAAACATACTTTTAGTTTGCTCGTCTCAACACGTACAAAAATGAAATTTCTTCATTAAAAATTAAAACTTGACCTAGTTACTATAGGTTTATTTACTGCTTAACTGAGACGGTTGGTAGATATATATTATCTTCGCGTCCAGCCGTCCACTTGTCCTAGCCTCATTCCTTTTATCTAATAGTAAAGTTGACTATTTAAATCAAATCAAATCAATTTATTTATATCGAATCAAAGATCCATATAGATTGTTAGTATATACAACTAGGCTTACAATATAGGGTTAGTAACATAGAATTATAAATTATAATTTATTACAAATATTATAAAACAAAGACAAAGACAAACAATCGGTACAGTTCCACTACTATTAAATAATAGTTATAAGTAATCTAGATGCACCATTTCTCAACATCTGTTGCTGCCACATGTAGGCTGTTCCAGTGCTTGAGTAATGGTGCATCTAACTTACCTGCCAACGTTCTCAGCTTTAAAACAGCTCAGTTGTAGCGACATTGTTATAGTTGTATGATAAGTGCCTTCCTTGACGTTACTTATGTGCATGGGCGACGTTGGCCGTTTCCCATCAGGCGGAGCGTCTGCTAATAATTTCAGGATCTCTTTTCAGGCTAATAGCCGCCACAGATCGGTCTGTCTGGCGGGTGAGTCTGGCGGACTGGTCCATCAATGTATAGCGGCAATAGAACACGGATGTCTGCCGAACATATCCCCCAGACAGATCCAGTAGGCCGATATGTGCGGTGCGTGTATCCCTAGCTAATGACAGTCGTCGTATCATCTACGCACTACAGGCTAGTACTAACATCAATATATACTCACAGTAGGCGGGGACAGTGATCCGATGGGGTTGGTTGGGTTCCGCGAGTGGTTGGAGCGCAGCATGGTGATCGGCTGCGAGCGCTGGATGCTCGCGGCGGACGGCGTCGGGTTCTAAATTATAATTTTATTTAATAGACCAGGTATAAATCGTTACTCCTTAATTTCTTTAAGACAAATACAATAGAAAGTGGTATGTAAAGAGTTAATAGGATACTAGAAACACGTGTTTTGAACAATATTTACAATTATTCAGTATTCAAATTCATGACATCATGTTCCTTGTGACTTTGAAACTCGTATAACCGCTAATATACCTGCCTATAATTTGTGTCCAAAAAAAACGCCCGTATATTCTTTAAAGCGATGTATATCGGTAGCAGTTTAATTACGTATGAACGCATTACAAAAACTATGTTAGGTTCATTTGTATACTGATACGGTTGGTTTCCCTGAGGCTTGGCCAATTAGCGTTTCGCTTGCTGTAATCAAACATTGATACAAATTGGCAACAAACGATACAATTCGCAATATTTTACTTGAAGAGGTCATCCGTTTAATTAGTGTCAACATTCCTTGTAGGAACCTAGGGATCTAGATATACGTAATTTGTTTTCTCCGCGAATTCCGCGATAATGCCGAAGATAAGTGTCCGGTTGACATGTTTTCGAATGGCAAAGGTAATGACAAGAGAAAGGTTTGTGACCCAGAAATTATTAGTGTAGACGTGTAGTGTATATGAATATCGAGAAATTTCGAATAAACGGGTTGTTATGACTTTTCTCTTTAAAGTAAACACATTAAGGCGCTGCGAAATACGTCACGGATACTTGAACCGAGATGAAATTGAATATATGTGTTAAGTTTACACAAAAGCTAAAGCATTTTCTTCGTAGGTACTTCTGGTACTTCTCGCTATCATCGTTTGGTTTAACTATATCAGTGCACAGCAAACACTAAGAAAATTATTTTTCACCACTCCACACCGGAATAGCGCTCTCCTTTGAGTGTGGTAGGGAAAAACGCATTTTGTCCACATGTGAGGAAAGTAATTTGGTATAAGTCTTGACTCGTTTTTTCACGTTATCTGGCAGAATGGACTTTAGAGATGATTTTGAATTATTATATCATTTTGAACACATTCATTGGGCTTAATTTTTTATATTTTATACCTATTATAAATTTTCCTGTGACGCTGTGGTGAAAGATTAATTATCATATTTTTGTAAATGTGGAGGTTAAGTGAAGTCGGGTCTTTTTTGTTTAAAATGATATACATATTAACGAGTTTGCGTTGTTGTTGTTGTTGTTGAACTGTGGTGTTGTGTTGTGTTGTTAGTTTACCTTGGCAGGCTGCGGCGGGTCATGCGGCGGCGCGGGCAGCGTGAGCGTGCGCGGGCGCGGCGCGGCCTCCGAGCCCGAGGACGCCGAGCACTCGCTGCTGTCCGCTTCCACCAGCACGAAGTCGTCCTCGCCCTCGCCCGCCCAGGTCGTATCCGACGACTCGGCTGCAACACAACCCAACCAACCATGTCACATCAATACTAATGCCCAGTGCCCACTTGTGCACTGGACATTTCTGTCATTAGCCATATAAGTAGTGTTATGCTTCGGTGGCAAACAATTTCTATTATAGTCAGATAATTCATGTAAATTATTAGAAATCATAATGAACACTATTCATCAGACTCTGATATAAATGCATCGAGACGTGAATAGCGGGCTAATGGAGCCGCTTTTTTTAAATGATTATTACGTTCTAGCATGAAATTACATTATTATCGGAACATTCAAGGCTGTCGAAGTTACAAGTTACATACATAGATAGGTAAGTATGCCAAACAAATGACATTCGCATTAAAAATGGACGCTTTAGGTGTAATCCTCATCATAAAAAAGAACAAATATTTAAGAGGTACTTTTGTCGGTGGAGCAATGATCCGATGGGGTTAGTGAAAAAGGTACGGTTGACAAATTTTCGCACTGCAATTAGTTGAGATGTTGCATTGTAAACCATATAAACCATAGAAATAAAGCCAAAATTACATTAATTAAAACTTTTGCCGAGTTACTTGCGTTGTCACAAACAGCCTGAACTTGACCAACGCCGCCTAAACTACTAACTATAATTTAATAATGCAGGCATAACTTTTTGCTAAAGCATGAATCACGTGCGTGACCGACACGATTTCATTTTTTGTACCATAATTAAGGCAGCTAATATTGTCGATGACGGTACAATGATTTAAACACCTATAAATTATCATGTTGCATACAATTAAAACAACTATACATTTTATAGATATACGACTTATTTCTGCACAAATATGCTGATAAATATGTCGACGTACCATTTCACGCGACTAAGAACGTACAGGTCACCTTCTAACAATTGATTGCGAGCCAAACAAGCGAGTGAAGTAATCTGCTTCTGTGAAGAGCGTGCCCTCGTTGCGCGTGTCATACCCTACGACTATACCACTGTATGTTAATGAAACAGTCGCAATCTAGCCGGCATCAATGTCGACTACTGACACACCGCCGAATGAATACATTAATAACTCATAATCCTTTCGTGGTTCACGTAAATAAGGGTGTCGCTTCGATGCCTAATAATTTGTCGTTACATTTTCAATGTAAAGCTTATTAAGTTATCTGCAACTAAGTAATGATAAGTTAATGTTAATAGCAGATAAGAGAACATAGTTTAGTTAATAAGTTATTACCCTGTACGGCCGAGATGTAGGTTCATATTCTAGTGACCTCACATCCGTCGTTGTCAACTTTAGCGTAAGGTTAGATACTTTATTTCAATTGATGTTTTTTATATGTGTACTTACATAATTGTATCAAACAATGACTTGATTCGTCTGCCTAACAGATGGACCTGTCTGCTTCATGTAGTTGTATATAAACTACACAAGATAAAATATAGGGAAGTAATGGAGTCAATTAATCTTCGACGAATTTGGATAAGGCGAACGTCGAATCAGAGTTAGCACGGCGTGCGCAAGACGATCGGTTGCTCGCGACATGAAATACCAGCACCATAACATACATTGAATTATTCATAATTATTTTCTAGTTTGAGGATGGTAAGCATACAATTATCATAATTTATGATTATCTTGTTACTCAATTTGATGTATGTGTTATTTTATTTAAAAGACATCGTAGCTCCATGACTTGAATGCATACACTAGTGTGTAAACCTATGATTCTTAGTACGTTAACTACTCGTTAACGAGTTGGTGTGTATAGATGATTATTTATAATGAGTTTTATGCCTTATAATATCAATAAAAATGGCTAATAATGAATATAATTTAGATTGCATTATTTTTAATGAAATGTTTAATCTAGGAATGAATGGTGTTTCTTACACCAGCCCAGCGACCGGGGAATGGCCCATTAGTTGGTAATTAAGTCAAAAACAATAAGTTAGAGCGGGCAACGTTGATACCGCTAAGGGCAGGTTAGGGTTATCTGAGTAAGCTGCGAGGGAAGGCAATTTTTTCTAAGCGAATGTATCAAACATTGTAGTAGTACGCCCATTTTTTGCAGTCTTTTATAAAGGTTCTAAATTCTGTTTTATTACCTTATAGGTAACTAAGTCTATTACAAAAAGAACGATGATTTAAGTTTTTCTTAATTTTACTGAAAGTTTGAACTGCGGATGCTTGCGGTTTGATTTTTATATGATTGAGATTCGAAATAAAAAAATAGCCGTATTATTATAAAGGTTAAAAGGCACTCGTATTATGATTAAATATTTTACTTAAGAATGGGGATTTACTTGGGGATGGAAAATATGGTACTCATTAAAAATGTAGTACTATTGTACGACAAATAGAGATGAATTAAACAATCAAGAACCTCATTATATTCATTATGAATAACAATAAGTGATTAAAAAACTAAGCAACAATTGTCAGTAATAACGCAAATAATACTAAACAGCCTGAAAGATCGTAAATAAAGTCATGACATGTATGACATTGCAGGTATTTATTCTGCCAGGTTGAACGCATAATCCGAATGGGCGAATAACAATTACTGTTCCCAAGCTGTCTGAGTAAGAATGATTTTCAAACAGAGATTTGCTCTGTTGCCTAAATAAGGCGTACAGTCGCCATCAGATATATCGGAGTGGCCAAGGTGGTCATAAATATCTTAACAACGCCTCTATAATATAATCAAGGCGATAAAGTGCATCTTCAGATATTTTTGAGTACCCTGGCCGCTCCGATATATTTGATAGCGAGTGTACTATTATTCTTTCCTACGAGATTAAAACATAGGTACATAGAATAAATAGAATCAATATGTATACATAATAGAATCAATATAGTAACATGAAGGAATATCCATCATCCAAAAGTTATGTATGTGTCAAGTCAAGAAATCTCTCGTTCTTCACAAAACAATTCAAAAATCCACTATCCTTCATGCTCGATAAATACAGATTCAGATTACGTCTATAACAGTCGCCTTACAGAGAAATAAGAGTGAATCACTTACCGGAGGACGTAGGCTTCTTAGTATTGTGAGCCGCGAGAGTCTGCAGCTGCGGCGGCGGCTGCGGCGCGGCGCGCAGTGCAGGCGGCGTGCGCGCCTGCGCGCCCGCGCTCGGCGCTGGCGACGACCCGGCTGCTGCTGAAATACACCAATCGTTAGGATCTCTCGTACTAGAACAAACTATAGACCCTTATCTAACACCATTCTTGTATGTAGGTGTATGAAAAACTTATGAGGAAATCACGATGAAAACTTAAACGATTTCTTAATCGATGGGGCGTCATCTTGTAAATGTCCAGGATGGACGTTTGATTTTGCAATTTAATGAAGCTCCAAAGTGACAAATTTGTTTTTTAACGCGTCGTATGTTTTATGCATTCATTGATATAAAGCGTATTTTATAATAAACTACTTACATAATTATAATTAAATTTAACGTGTAAAGAAAATAAGACAGCTATTTATCTAGTATCTCATGACGCCATTAGGCATGACGCTATTAGATTTAATCGAAACGAATCCTTATCAATATTTGCCTCATAGTTTTATCCAACAGAAGTTTATTCTTGAGTATTAATGAAGTCGATATTAATAATTTCATAATTCACACATGGGAAGTAAAGCTCCAGGAAGAAAATGAATAGGTACCTAGCGTATGTATATGAGCACAAGTATTATAAGTTTTCAGGCAGCAATTAAAGGTATTCCGTCACATGTATTGAATTTCATCGACGAATTGATGTGCTAACATGCACAATGCAATTTACTAATGGAGGAGCTATATAATTTATATAGATACGTAGAGGTTTCCTATTGCATGTAGCATACCTATACTTACTAATTACTAACGGGTACGAGTATTTTACACAACCAATGATTATTTTGTGTTAAGTAGGTACGGTTGTTTTATATGCTCAGTGAACCCGAACGTCGGTTACTCGGCAAGTTCAAGTCGGTACTCGCAAAAAACATGCTAAAAATGCGGCGGATATGTCAAACAAAGATGCGAAACTATGCGTTCAAAACTGTGGATGTTTCAGAACCACGACTCATGCTTAAATATTTGATGTTAAATGATGGCATGTTATGCCTAAACACAACCAGTTCAGTGAAAGCGTTCATTTTGCCCTGTAATATTCCCATCAAAAACTTTGGATGAGCGTGTGTTACAAACAACTTTTAGAAATGGCGATTCCAGTCAGAGTGCTTGCCGGCGAACCACGGAAATAGAAATTTTGTTATATCTCATTCGTTCGAATTAGCTAGTGCGATAGAGTAGGACATAACGAAATTTCGATTTTTGAGGTAAGATATATAAAAGCAACGACTACGCTCTGAGTAGTAAAAGTATGGACTTTTATTAATCAGCCAACTTGTAAGGCTAGGCTCAGGCTAATATATCCGGCACGCAGGTGCCACAGTCGCACATAAAGCCCAAATTAATTGACCGGAAATGCTATAAAATCTTTAGCTAATATGTACGTTAAAATATATATCATAAAAGTAAGGCGATTGAAACGCTCCAAGACTCAAGGACAAACACGTAACTATGGGAACAATTGAACGATTTCATTGTAATTTTCGTGGTTTAAAATATTACGTGATAGTTTCAAACTGTCATATCATGATTTATTTGATAATCGGGTTCATTTACCCTCCTGGGCAAATTTGGATCAGTTTTAGTTAATAAATAAAACATAATGAAAGTTTTACGATAGCATAGTATGATATCATCATCAGCCAGATGTAGGTATAAGTAGAATGACGCGGCAGAGATAAGATAGGATCGATCGCAGCTCACGTAAACACGCCAAACCAAACCCGCACCCCGTGCACACAGACCAAAGCTGATTCACGTTTGCTTTTTAATCCCAGAGCCTACAGTTATTGCTAAATCCTTTATAGCCATTTTTTTGCAGTCAAACTGTAGCCGAGACAATTGTAACAACTCCAAACGCCATGTTTGTTAATTTTATCGTTTATTTAGTTTCTTATGGCCACTGAGATCGGGCGGTAGCATATTATAAAATAATTTGTCAAAAGGTGAGCAAATGTGCTGTCAAATAATATACAACATAATTATTTATTTCAATTAAAGCGTACGTTTGCAAACCTGGTTGGCCTCAGATAAAAAAAATTAGTCTCTGGGGTTAAAAATCAGACTGTACTGGCAGACAAATACCCTGGCTTTCCAACGACTCCTCTAGGCAACACGCCCCCGGGGCCTCAAACTCGCTCTCCATAATATCAGGCAGATCCGAATCCAAACCTGAACAATATTCAACACGTCACTACGCTAGAACAAGTTTATTTCTGAAATGTATCGTGATAAGGGCTAATTATTTGGCACATATCCGATATTTATCATAATTTGCATATAATTTTATAATATCTGCATCTGATTTACAAGATGCTAGCACGTTTTTATCGGGCAGGTTAAATCTTAGAACAGTTATATATTTCAGCGGTAAAAAAGTAATGAAATCGTAGCCACCGCATTAATCTATTATGGTGAAAACTTTACAAAAAAGTTGGATGAGGATGAATGGATGGAGCAAAGAAACATTTATAAGTTGCTACTTGTCACATGAATGGAGTCGGTAAGTGTCACAAGTTTGCGTGTGTGACAAATTTCAAAAGCATACAAATAAAACAATAGAGCGAGGATTAGTCATCGGCCGGTTTGGTGTACGGTTTCCTCATATGCGATTTGTTCAGGGGCTAAGCCGATTGGCTAAAGCTACTAGACAGCGGTGGTGGCGCGACGCAGCCGATGTCAGTTATATTCGAACTTGTATGAGAATGCATACAGACAATAATCCATTTATATATGTGTTTCAAACTTCATTTCATTTAAGTAGTTGAGTCAATGAGTTTGTAGCTTGCTTGTAAGGGTAGGTACTTACTCGTGTAGGAGGTGGTCCTCGGCCTTTGATGGAAGGGGTGGTTGAAGAAAGCTTCGAATGGCATGCGCTCGCGCGGGCTCCGCCGCAGCAGGCCGATCAGCAGGTTGCAGAGTTCTGGACTAGTGCCCGCGGGCATCCTATCAAAATTTATCGTTTTTAGTAAGAAGGTTACAGAAAAAGAATATCGGTAGGTCAATTTATCATCCAGTACTCAATATGTATAAGTATATTTCAGTAACATTCAAGGTTTTCTTAACATAACACATGTATCAATTTATTCAAACGATTCAGGCCTGACCTCGCTGACGGGTAGATATTGTTAAAAAAGTTGATAAAAAAGTTATAGGTATAACTCGGAATCCTACGCTATATTTTTTGTAGTCCAACTGCGAAGAATTGAAACACCTTTAGCAAATAAAAAAAATATTCATTTAAACACTCGCAAGAAAATATTTCAAGAACCAGTTAGCAGTACGAATCTCACTGATCGGGCGGAGTCGGAGAGCAACTATGTCAATTCACCTCTGGTGCCTATGGAATGGGTGATGCTTAATTGATTAAAGCCTTACTTGGGTTGCAGGTCAATGCTGTTCTCGTAGAAAGCCTTGAGTTCGTGCGGCGTGGTCGCTTGGAAGGGCGCCTTGCCCGTGAGACACTGGTACACGATGGTGCCCAGGCTCCACAGGTCTGCTTTAGCGTCGTATTTCAGTGACATTATCACTTCTGGCGCCTGTGGATTGTTTCTACATTAAATATTACACTCAATCTAATCTACGAGTATCTACTTTTCGTAAGTTACGTAACTTGTGTCATAGCAACTTAAGTTCCTATCCTATGCCAGATCTGCTATAAACTAACAGTAACAACATTTAAATTACCATGTACATCGGTGACCCGCAGAGCGTGACCGCCATATTGCCTTCTTCTAAGAACCTGGCGAACCCGAAGTCGGCTGTAAATAAACTCAATTTGTGAATGTAGATCTTATTGAGATAAAACTGCAACGTTAGTTACCTACGAGTAAGGCTAAACCTAGAATTAATTGTCGGTGAAAGTCAGGCATTGATAGAGATTGGCAATTATAAAAACATGTGACTGCTGGCTATATTGATTAAGTTACGTTCGAGTAGATAATTAGATTACATATCTCGAGTATCGTGACAGATCGCGTTTAATCATACTAACTGAATGGTAATATTGATAAACTAGGTGAATAAAAGTTTTAAAAGGTCTCCAGATTATTCATTATTATTATCCACAAGGTCGTTTCGCATAAAACAGGTACAGAACGAATTATGAAAATTGAAATTGTTTAATTGTATAAATTATTATTGCACTACAGTAGGAAATAAACGTATGGCCGTCCCTCCTAGTAGCTTGCAAGTCTAAAGGTGTCACATCACATTACATGCGATTCATACGAATTACCTTCTCGGTTTCCATTTCCACAGCATTTAAAATATCTTGTTTTATAACCTATTGGGTAGTTTATATTTCATTTGTTGATCACAATTATAGCTCTATGTTAAGCTGACTAAACATAGACTAATTAAACAAAAAAACAAACAAGGAATATAATGACAAGTCACTGCATAATTAATTAGTTTAATTACACATCAAATGGAATGTATTTGCATAAGTTACGAGTTACGAAACACGTAAGAGCTGTAGCTAAGAGATAGGACCGTAGTATTCTTAAGGACTCAGGTTTATGTTGGCATCGATGAAGATGAAGAATCTAACACAATATACTCATACTCGTATCTTTTTAATGGATTGTTGCATTATTTGTGGCTTCTTGTCTTCTAGGTATTGGCAATTGGATTTATTTTACTCAAATTGAACGAACTGATTAAAATTTAAATAATGCTAACAGGCGTCAACTCATTAAATTAAAGGTGTCATTGTCACTGAATTGACTAATTTATTGCATACCATTACAATGATAGCGCCCACCGAGCGGGCTTGAATAAAATTGATAAGCCACAATTTCCTTGAATTCAATGATGCCTATAAGTAGCTTAGCTATAATTATTCCTAAATATGTCATATTATACAATTAATTAGACATTACATTACCTTCAATTATAGAATATTAGATTTTACCAAAAAACTGCAATCCCTGTAGTGCAATGGACACAATATTTTATGTGGCTTCAAGTTGCGGTGCATGATACCCCTGGCATATTCAATAGACGTTTATGAATGAGGTCTACTGGATAATTGAATACTTACCAATTTTAAGCGTAATTTCGGAGGGATGCGGCGTGCGGGGCGGCGCGACGTTGTGTGTGAGTAGTATGTTTTGAGGCTTGAGATCACGATGTACGATGCCCTTGGCGTGGATGGCACGCATGGCCTCGGCCAGCTGCCGCAGGAACAGCCGGATGGTGCCCTCGCTCAGCAGCCTGTTGGCCTGCAGGTAATCTGCTAGGTCGCCGCCGTTGCAGTACTGCAATAAGACGATACAAGTTAGTTCCTGTCTTAGCAAAGGCTTCAATATGATACAGGTGTAATATATAAGGTCTGGCGATAAACCCTATATTTCACATAGAATTGTAGGAGCAAATGATGCAAGTCGGGAGCCACGGCTATTAAAAATAAATACCGGGTTGTTAGACTCAGAGGCTCTACCAATATCACCTCATTTTTTATGTTTTAATCAAATATTTCTTACTGGTGACGGAAAATTTAATGTGTGAATATAATGTAGCCGGCCCTGTTCTTTCGGCTAAAGCCAGCAACTAACGGACATCTTTGATATACAATCCAATGGATCGCATTTCTGCATATCTCGGTTGAATTGAAATATAAAACTCTTCAAATCATGAGCTCTGCATACCTTATAGATAGCTTACAATCAGTAGGTACCTGATGTAATAAAATGTGGTCAACTTTATGATCCATTACATCGATGCGACTAGAATAATAATACTTAATTTACAAATAACTCAAAAGTCATTACGCGTGATCTCGCTAACTAAATAAGCAAACCGTGATCATTCTAATCATCGTATTCAGGCACTGTACATGATTTAGGTACAAGAAGACAAACACGCGTGTTTTTATTAAAGTGAGAAGTGTTGTGAAATTTCAAACAAGTATTTCTGATAGTTGTGACCAATATCTGATTCAGAATTGCTATCAGTTCCGCTGCAGATTCGCTTTGTTATGTTTCTCGTAATTTCTCGCGCGTAGGTGATAAACATACATAAATAGAACGGCGTAAACTACATCGGGTTGTGTGTGCGCGAGAAGAAACTCAGGATAAGGAAAGTACAGTCGTTATTCTCGAGCCTGAAACAAACGTTTTGCAGCAGTAGTTGCGTATCAAGAATTCAAGAGCAAGTCGTAGGTATAGGCGAAGGACACGACCACTTAATACGACGAAACGATCGCGGTATTGATAGTCTTAGGTTTTTGGTGTTTACGCAGGCGCGACGTTATCACACTTGATTCGCGATAAGCCCCGCGATGGCAGTGGTGCTCTTATCAGAGTGATAATAGTTATAAGTGTCAGTGAGTTATGCGCTGTTCCCGGAGGTACAATACTGGTGGTGACAAAAATCTAAATTCAGGCGAGGCCTCTAAGTGATTGTTCCAAGTGACCATGAAACCAAAATATATTCACCTTTTGATCGTTGCTCTTGTTTCGTAAGTATTCAAATGTTTTATTTTGCGTTTAAGTATACAATTGGTACTTAAATTTAAATTAGGTTTATGTAATGAATTTAGAAAAAAAAAACAACTACGAACCTACCTATGGTAAAAGGGTGGATTCGATTTTGAAAATATTTATCATAAATACAAATGCAAGCAATCAATTGTCTAAAGTAGGCAGGTACAATGTATGCTTTTTGTTTTGTTCGACCTTCAATGAAACTTGAACCAAAATGTACTTAATTACCTGCCTGCTGTGTTATTTAAATACAATTCATCTACAAGTAGAATTGTTTTGTAAAAAAATAATAAAAACTTAAATTTCAGGGGTTCTTACAGTACATTAATTAAGACAGGTATATATAATAAATATATAGGTATAGGTATTAATAACCTAAGGTAAGGCTGCATAATGCTATAATCTAGGTAAGGTATGTAAACGTCAGATATCTTATCCCTTATACAATGTTATCAATTGATGATTAACCGACGAATGTATATATTGATTTTATTTGAAAATTTCCTTCTTGTTTCGGAAACTAGGTACTTTTATGAGTATTTGAGTAAATAAAATAACTTAAGGCGTAAAAGGTAAAGAGGGGCCTCGTAAACAATTACAGAATACCTACGCACGGGTTGTTTTGTGGTTAGCTGGTTAGATTAGACACCGCTCCGTACCTTGACAACAGTAAATAGTTATGCCAATGAACACAAAATATTGTCATACACAACATAAGGCTCAAGTCAAATAAACATAAAGGAACAGGTACTTTAAGATCTTCGAGATCAGTCCCAGTTACGCCCTTGTACCAGTAGTTATCGCAATTTTTATCTGTCATAACAATTTCACCGCAGCTCGGTGCGATAAAAGTAGGTTAAAGTCACATGTTAACGGATATTCACTTATACATTTCAGGCTAAGCGCGGTGGTTGCTCAAAGTGAGGATGAATTACCAAACCCCTTAGAGGATGACAACCAGTTCCCGCCAGAGAATCACGCTGAGGGTGACGACGTGGTAGAGGGCAGTGGCGATGGTAGCGGTACCGTCGACACTACCACCGACACCAGCCCTGTCCTTGAAGCCATACAACCCACAAATGTGTTAGTCGAGGACGCAAGCCAAACTCCGCAGGACGAGATACCTTGCCCGGCACTTTGTTCGTGCATTACAGAAGGGGACGCATTCACAGTGGATTGTGCTGGATTTGATTTAACAGAATTTCCTTCACATATAGACGAAAAGACTACCGTGTTAAATCTACGCAATAATAAATTGACTGAAATCCCCAAGAGCGTTTCTTCGCTAAAGAATTTAAAAGTACTGGATGCAGATAACAATTCAATCATGGAACTTAAATCTGGAGTAAGTGTTCATATTTAAATAATTAGAAGCTTACCTGCTTATTTCTAAACTTTTCTCAGGTCTCAAATCATGAACTTATAATATAAGGCTCAAATAGTTAATAGGTATATCTTTTGTCCTTATCTGTCACTTTGGCAGTTGTGTTTGTTAGAAACAGACAAAACACTACTAATTGAGGCCTGATGGTCTGTGAGACGTTTATGAACTAATATTGTAAATGCACTTGAATATTGTGACATTTGATCGTTATTATTAACGCTATTTTTTTTATCTGTTTTCAGTCAATAAGCGAGCTTCCTAATTTGAAAGTTTTGAAACTGGCAAACAATCGTTTGATAGAGTACCCGACCGACCTGAAGAACAGTTTGCTGTTGAACAAATTAGAAGAGTTGGATTTGGGTGGCAACGACATGAGAACGGTAACATTTTTATAATTTTAAAACGGTGTGGCAGTATTTCAATCCTATATTTACAAAATAATAAGCCCGTAAATGGGGTTGTTCTAGGGATGATCTCTATATTCAAATGTATTCACGGTATGTGGTAGTGTTAATTTGGTATTGCAATAGTAATACCCGGTAGTAGTCTTAGGTAAGTTTATGCTACAGTAGAGTGCAGATTGGAATTATGGTTGGTTAAATCGTATGTATAATAATCTGTTTGGATTTACACATTTATTTATGGAACCAGAAATCATAACATTACACTTAAAACCAGTTATCTATATCATAGCAGGAGCGCTGAGCTGATTATGAAAGTTATGAAATCTTTGATTGATTTGACACTTCCCACCACTCATTTCGCACTTAGTCAAAATGAGTATAGTATTGCCCTTGTTCTTAATCTCTACATGTTGCAATATCATTGTGTCATTAAAAGAATTCCGTATATTGGATCATTAATCCATATACGCCCATTGTAGTCCATATATGTGTCGATGTACGAAAAAAGGGACCACTTTGTCGATGTGGAGTTACTAGTACTTTCTAAAACTACACAACATACACTATCTATTATTATTATTGGTGAAAGAAAAAAGTGTCCTTGTAAATCGACAACGTGGTCCCTCTTGCATTAAACTCGCCCACATATGTTTACACTGGGTTTTGCCCGTGACTTCGTCTGCATGGAATTAGATAGGTTTTGGTAACATTTTTACTCAGTGCCAAAATACGCGAACAACTGGCATAATACGTAGACACATAGACAAATAACAATATAATAACTTTCATTACATGTCTAATTTTTAGACAATAATTCGTAATCAACTAACCTAATTTAAGTTAAAGGAAAAACAAAAGTATAACATTATGGGCGAGTCAGTGGGATAAGAGTAACAACCAATTTATCAGCTGTTGACATTCAAAAATAATTACCACCATTAATCCACTAATAAAATGCTCCCTTTTTTCAGGTGCTCGATGCAACCACGTTTTCCAACTTCGAATCTCTTCGTACACTGACCCTCGCCACCAGTACTGTAGAGCTGAAGGAAGATATTTGCAACAAGCTTAAAAACTCTTTAGAAAGCATATGCATCGGTTCATGTGGTACGGACTTATACGACTGTGACACAGATAAACCTATTAAAAGCGAGGAAGAATTGCTTTTAGAAGCAGAAGCTAAGCTGCCTGGTACTCTGGTCTCGCAGGATACTGATCCCGAAATGCCCACAGAAAAAAATAACACTGACGATGATTCAGTTACTGAGGAAACCCCAGCGGAAGTGCAGCCATCCGATGATAAAGCAAACAGCGAAAGCGGGCCGTCTGTTAACAACTTTTCCCTGCGTTTAGCTGCAGACAAAATACCATCAGAAGGCGAAACTGCGACTTCAGATAAAACCTTAGCCGATATACATCAAGATGCTAATACAGTCGACCCGAACGTTAAGGTTGGAGCAACCACATCCGACACTAAAACCGGAGGGGTGGACAAAAGCGTAATCGGAATTATTGTCGCCGCCATGGTGGTGATAGTCGCAGGGGTAACGATAAAGAAGAACTGGAGTTCAATCAAGAAACGCTTCAGCTCGTCTCCGAGACCAGCAAACGAAAGAGTCGCGAATGGGACTGGAACGACGCCCGAGGAAGTCCCGCTGCAGGACAACAAGTCACCCGTCTGAGTTCGTATGATAAGGGCATTTTTATTTTACTACTATTCTGAGGTCCGAGGCAGTTTTTTGCTAAAACATAGCGTTTGTCACATTCTTCCTGTTCTGTGACAGCATCTAATGGTCGGTAATATGTACATAATTAACTAAAAATGCCCATAGGCCATAACATATTTTTGTACAGTCTTGTAATATGAACGGTTTCGATCTGAATGTTAGAGAACATTATTTATTCGCGAAATGAAAATAAGGGTGCAAATAGATTAAGTGTTGTTAGGCATACGTTTTTTTATGTAAATAAAGATATTATTGTTTCATTGTATGTATGTATTATGTAATGTAACGTAACGACAAAATGTGTTTTAATACAATATATTCAGTTTTTACCATCTCTGTGATTTCGTTTCTTTTGTCCTGCTAGATTAGTCTTACTATTAAGGCCATTGCACACCGAGAGCGCGGGGCGGTAGCGGCGCGCCGCGGAGCGTGCGCGGCGCGTGCGCGGCGCGCTGTATAGCATTGGACTAAATACGGTGATTCACAGCGCCGGCGCGGCGGGCCCGCGCGCGCCCCGCGCCGCGCTCGCCCCGCTTTCCTCCCGCCCGATCACAACAGCGCGGTGGCGGGGCGGGCGCGGGAGCAGCGCGTGCGCGGAGCGGAGCGGCGCGGAGCGGAGCGGGGCGTGCGCGGAGCGCCGCGTAAGCGGAGTGGCGCAAGGCCCTAGTAAATTTTTTGTGTGAATTGAAATCAATTGTAATTAATGTGTTAGTGCTTTGCGAGTAAATAATTAGAGAATTATTATTTAGCTTTTTCTCAAAAAAAATATGCATTAATATAATTTTTAGTGCAGATTGAATAGTTAAGTTATGGTTAAGTTTACTAACACATATTATGGATTGCAAAAATCGGAATTAAATGTTTTTTTTAATAGATAATTGACATTAATAATTTACCTTACTATTAACTGAACGCGGAACTAGATAAAGCTACGTGGTTTTTGTTTTGATTTTGACTCGACGTTCACGGTAGGTATTTAAAGTAAAAACCGAAATATTTTTTTTGTATTTGTTGTTATAGCGGCAACAGAAATCATCATCTGTGAAAATTTCAACTGTCTATCACGATTCATTAATTACAGCCTGGTAACAGACGGACAGACAGACAATTAAAGACTTTAAATGCGTATTAGGTAGGTATGTGTGATAAACTTCACTTGCTTACACTTTGCTGATCACGACAGAAACGGCAAAAAAATCAAAATAGGTATAAACAAACGCAACACGGAGGCATCGTCCTAACAAAATGCGAGTGGGCGATCATCGTATGTTTGCGGGAATCGCGCGATTGTCAGTTAGGACACCTATTCGAGTTCAATATGTTTGACCGTGCGTTCGTACGAGTAAAATTCGCGCGAACTTACGATGATCGCCCATTCGCGTTCTATTAGGACGATGCCGGACACGGGACAAAACGACGTAACACACACACACACACACACACACACACACACACACACACACACACACACGCCCTTTGCCATACAAAATCAGACCTTATTACGATGTGATAAGATATTTTCGATCGCAAGTGGCGGCGGCAAGGCGGCATATATCAAAGGTAGGCAAAGCGCCTGCCGCCCTTTGATATATGCCGCCTTGCCGCCGCGAGTAGTTTCATATTTTTCGGGAGTCACTTGTTTTTATCTCTTTCTTCTGAGGTCACATCAGCTTCCGATATTGCTGACTGTACTTTTCTTTAGAAAATCAAGGAGTACTCATCGGGACGATTCTAATAAACCCAAACTCAATCTGGTTGAGGTACTTTATGGCAGAGTTCTTATGGCCACCTCCTGTCTCCATCATCAGACCAGCTCGATGGTACCAAATTATTGTATTGTCATCCAAGTTACGCATGTGTGCTAAATTTCAGCTCAATCGGACATCAAGAACTGGTTCAAATCTGCCTCGCAAGATTCTACCTAAACATCTAACAAACACACTAACATACCTATCTACAAATTGACAAACACTGTGAGTTGAATAAAAGCTTGTAATTACGACATTATTATAAATATAATAAAAGCTTGTAATAATAAAAAATATAAAAATAGCGCTCAAAGGTGCGCCGCGGTACCGCGACGGGCCCGCCGCGGTCCCGCGCGGGCCCGTCGCGGGCCCGCGGCGTGCGCGCCGCGGTGGTATGCAGGCGGTGTCGGTGTGGCACTGCTGGCGTCCCGCTACCGCCCCGCGCTTCGGTGTGCAATGGCCTTTAGAGTAAATTGTACAGTCGATGGCACAACCGTACTAATAATTCTATTGAGACTTTTAAAGTCATTTTTACATTTAAAGTCGAATAATGTGTTATATTTGCATCACCGATCACAAATTATTTAACCACGTAAATAGAGTTTCCACTTTAGAGTTCGTCCTTAAAAACAAGACTCGGCAGAAAAAATTGCTGGTTATTCTGTTTTGAGTTTCTGAGCAAAAAGCCGGACATACCGTGACGATAACTTGACACATGCTCGTGAGTCTTGTATGGAACAGCTAATCCAAGGAAGAGCGAACTCGCCTAACACAAGTTTTTTCGCCAACATTGTAAATCAACGACCTTTAAATATACACATTTTGTTTTTTGGTTTTTTTATTTGAATCAAACGTAACAGTCCCCTTGATTTGCAAAAGGCTTACTGGCCTGAGTTGTTTTTTATTCGGCTGGACTGTAAAAAGCCAGACATATAACATGACAATAAAAGCAATATCATAAACTTCAAAATCCCATACACGTACGTAGATGTATTATTATCATGTTAAATGTAATCTAAATAGTCACCAAATGTTATGACTCAACTATTCTGACTATAGTAAACATGTTTGTAGTGTTTCCTACATTGTGCGGTTAGTGCGCATTTGTTGTTGCGCTACTACAAAACGAATAGGCATATAAAGAGTAACTAAATAAACATGTTATTTCAAAATTGCTAATAAGTACTTCGTACCTATGTCGGCTTATCTTTTTAAAGAAAGCGGTTGTTTGACGATTGAATTTAAAAACGAAAACAAAAGCTGTATGTCATTTAATGGTGTACCGGTCCCCGCCACGGGCGGATATGCACCTCGGCGCTCACCTGACCTACAAGCACTAACCCACGAGATGCCGTTACCCGGTTCTGCACGATAACCTCCATTTCACAACAAACGCTAGGCAACTCCCATTGTCAGTGTTTCTTACTTATCTCATGAGTCTTTTATTTTACGTTGAATATAAACGGCGGGTCGTTGACACGAGCACAGGTCTCCGCCCCGTGTACTAAAAACTGCGCAATTTCAATGCACATCACTGCATACAGTATAGTTCAGTGCAGGTACCTACGTATGTATACGCGTCCGCCGCCTTTTGATCAACGACACGTGTGCAAGTGCACTGCTCTCGTTTCGTACGTAGGAACCCACATTGTACGCTTTTGGAGCGCTACATAAAAAATGATCATGAATATCATGATGGCCAGTTACATTTGGGATAGGTGTGCGGTCAATTGCACAAAAAGCGAGTGGTACATACCTACCCGAATTGACAACAGATTCACGAAAAGAAAACTTCAATTTCTCTTCGTTTAACTTCTCTAAAATTACACGATTGCCCAAAAAAGGAGTGTATTGTTTTTGTATTGACTTTAAAATGCTTAGCTATTTCGTTTTTTTGCGTTTTTCTGCCATCATCGACATCGACAAAGTTTGGCCCGGCCAATGGCAAATGTCGAATTAGTTAATTCGTAATCCTTATTGCAACGAGATAGGCTTTATCTATTGTATTGTATTTAAGTATAGATATTGATCAGTGATCAGAATGTAACATTTATTTTCTATATATGGCACAACTCATTCAATCATCCATAGGCTTTATGGATGATTGAATGAGTTGTGCCATATATAGAAAATAAATGTTACATTCTGATCACTGATCAATATCTATACTTCAATAGAATTGCAGGAGCAGAATGTTCTGTGCTAACTAAATACATAATTAATGATGTGAACTAGTCGATATATACAGTTACTAGTAGTAGGGCAGATAGCGCCAACTTGTCTAACAGCAAGTTTTTGTCGGCACTCGGCTCGGCAGTAAACAAAGAAAACAGTAATCGAGTTGGAACCTGAATTGATTTAGATTCTTAGGCGATGTGATTCAATCCTTTCAAGTCGAAGTGTTCCGGGTAGCATTTAACGATTCCACCATATTTGTCTATCTGGAAATTCAATGTAATATCTTTACATTAAAGTAGATGTCATCCATCACAATAAAGATAATGAGCATTAGATTTTTATTTTGTGACTTCGGACTAGGCTAAAAATGAGTTACAACCACAAGGCCTCAACAAAAACGATTAGAATCGTTGCATTACCACATACATAATGTTTGCTTTTGTTTCTGTTTATCATGTATGCCATGTGTGTGCCGTACTATTAAATAAATACATAATTGTCTAATGTGCATAGATAGAGAAAACAATATGAATCGACAAGTTCACGCACGAGTTAGTAATTTTGAAATGATGAGATCATTGGCTGGATTAGATGGGTAGAAAGCCGTGGTTTCCGGTGGGTATGTACCTGCGTCACTTTCCACCACAGCCGTACCGCTATCAAACCGCCTGGCATAGAGAAACTAGATGCAATCTTGTAACAATTTGTCTACAGGGCAGGGTCTATCACGATAAGGCAAAAAGGCGTACCTAGGTATACCTACTGCGTATATCCATATTGACGTTACAAGAATTAACTTCTGTTCAAGTACAAATACATAAGTTGCCGACCCACATGCAATATGCAATGCATACCTACTTAGCAAGCCTACTGAAACAGTTGATTTTAGTATGCCTACACACACACAAATATAGTATAACTCTGTGATAAAACCAGTATTTCATTTGGTTTTAAAATAATGCGACTAGAGATACTAAAAGCACGTTATTAAAAGAAAAGTAAGATTAGATACTTTGATAACTGACACGCTGCTGTTACATGCATAAGTAAAGTACAGCACCGTTTCCTATTTACATAATCATGGAACGGACGGAATGATGGAGTGGAAATGTGAACGTTATGTTTTGTGTACGCGAAGCGAAAGGCCGCCAGCGCCACGCTGCAACTGTTGCATGTGATGTGTGCTTGCAAGATATTAAACGATCGCCATATAAATTGTAGTAGTAACTACCAGAGTTCGCTTCTGGTAACTGCGGCTTCGTGACTATCAGCGCTTCAGGGCAATACAAGTGTCATTATGCATAGTTGGAAGGAATTTTAAGGTCTTTTATACTAAGTACGAGTTTTCAATCGATCAATCCACATATTTAGACAATATACGAATCAGTTAGTTGAGGTTAATGTCAAAACAAAGGCACATTAAGGTAGAGCTGTATTAGAAATGCTGAGGGAAGATATTTCCTAATTTTACATTCAAATAGCTCTGGCACAGAGTATTGGAGCAGATGCCACAATATATATGTACGAGTATGAAGCCCTGATGCGACCCCAAGGCCCGGCCACGTGCGAGATGTACCGTTCGAGTCGGCACTCTGTATATTAATACGACCACGAGGTCACTACCTGACTGCTGTGTGCTATGGTGTGCTGATGGTGCCATTGGTGCCGGACGACACGAGGCGAATAATAAGAATTATTAATATTTATATTCCAATGTAAGCAACATGTGTTGGAAATTTTGCAAATATTACAATAGGAATAGCTAGTTGACTACAATGATACCGGTAACATAAAATAGGCCATATTTACGGATTATATCAGTTACTCTTCATGAATACAAAACAACTGAGTAAACATAAAAAATACTGATAAATGAAACTTATGATCCATAGAACACTATAAGTACTATAACCTATTAGTGTATTTCCTAATAACTATCCTTAAATCCTTGAGGCATACCTACCATTGTGGCAATTAGGTACCTATCCTTAAAACCAAAAACTGTAGCCGCAGGAACGAATTGATTTGTATAAGATTGTCTTGTGATATTTAATGAAAATGCTTTGCCTCAAAGTGTAGGTACGTCGTTCCGTTGATCAGAGCGATAATGTCAAAGTTGAGCGAAGCAAATTGGCAGGGCACACGTGCTCGCAACCAAACCGTGAGACAGTCGCTCTCGGGCTTGCATCATCCGACCACGCCTCATCATTGGCGGATCGACAAGCTTTGTCATCGACTTTTGCGGTTTATATGTAAACATAAATAGAAACGCGTGGGCAGAAGCCAACATACAAACTCGATTTTACAGCAACTCTTAAAAAATTTTCCATTAAGTAACATTTGGATTTACCTATAGGTAGAGCGCAAAAACTGTATAGTGTAGGCAATGTGGCCATTGAAGTTTGTCTTAATTAAAATCAATTTAGACGAGATCAGACTAGTAACACAGAGCCATGAGGAAACTGACAGCGTTAACAAAAAAAGTCATGGTCGACAGAAGCCATGGCGACTATCCGCGTTCCTTGCCCGAAAGCAACTCGTGCCAATGAACTTTGTTGGCTTTGTGCGCGGTACCTATTGCGTTGCGACTTGCGAGGCACTCGCCTGCCTCTTCTCTTCACGCTACAAAAACTAAACATTATCATAATAATTACGTACCTCTAAAACTAAAACGTCTTAGCATCCGTACAATTTGGCTTAGTGTGCATGCCCTTGAAGAGAGCTATTAATATAATTCGTTGTGGTGCTACCTCGTCAGACTTGAGCAAATGGCAAATAAATAATAATTTCTCCAATGTGCTCGGAAATTTTCAGCTTACTGTAGCAAAATGAGTACGTGAAGTTCTTCATTTTTTAACAAAACGAATTAAAAAAAATAAAAATCATTAACTACCTGTTTTAGCGGCCGTGAAGTAATTTGTCAACGCCATAAATATGTATACACTTTTGCACCTTACTCCATTGTAATAAGGTTCAAAGTGTATACATATTTTAGGCGTTGACTAGTAAAATCCATTACTGTATTGTTTTTTACCTTTTAAACTTTTCATCCGACTAAGAAATATCATTTCAAACAGCCAATACTTAAGCGACATCTATACACCGTCTGAACGGCAATCCCTTCAAACTGTAGGATAGAGCGAGATAGTTAGATCAAAAACCTTGGTTGTCTCGTTCTTTGTCATAGCACCGCGTCTGATCGTGCGAATGAAGCTTAATACAATCATAGACAAAACAACTATTTTTAAGGTTTAATCTTGTATCTGTTGCATAAAAGGAGCATATTTAATACTGTCTTAAATAGCTTTTGACGAAAATTTATTTTTAAATATTTGAATGAAAATTGGCAGTATACATAGTTCTTAATACTATAAAAAAAATTATAGAGGGAAGCTAATTCATGACAATGAACGCTAATAACGTAACCAAAATCTGTAATTTATTTCATTTACTTTACTTTATTTCCTCGCACATTTAGAGAAAAGCACTATATATGCCTCGGCGGGAATAGAAATTCGTGGACTCGTCTTATTTTTTCGGACTCAGCTGCGCTTCGTCCGAAAAAATCGCTCATCCACGAATTTCCCCTTCCCGTCCTCTGCAATAATGTACTATTAATTCGACCACGGCGGGTAAAGCCAAATATAACTGAGATTTTGTGCGTACCTCGCACGGAAAAGCTTTTTTCAGGGAGGCATCATGTAGTTACGAGTAGGTATTTTATCAAATAATAAAATAAATCAATACATATTTTTATTAAAATGGTAGAGAAGAATTATGTAGGTATGTTATCTTTGATGTCATCACTCATCATCAACTTCTGAATATTTTGTGGAAAAGGTATAAATAAACAAATTTTCTATAGCTTTCCGTTGAAAACAAGTAGGTCAAAAGATATGGGGTTTCCTATCAGGTGATAGCAAATAAACAATGACTTGTTTTTGTTTTGAAAGCACGTAAGAGAAATTGACGCAATACTTTAAATTCGTCGCCGCCTGTAGGTGTCGTTGCACAATTACTTCTACAACATAAACATTATATTATTATTACTTAGCAATTGCGCATGCAAATATGTATTACTATGGCCACGTGGAGTCGCGGTGTGCGCCGTGCGCGCACCAGACACCGCGACGCGTTTAAATCTTATTGTATGACTGTTTTTCCTATCATCCCAGGTGCTCTTTTGGCGAGTAAGTATTTTCATTTATTTTTGATCGGGGCTCCGATCGTCTATTTGCATCACTCTCTTTCGAATATGCAAGAGCGGAAGATCGAGATAACGAAATTTTGATTTTTTAAATATCGGTAGACCCGCTGTATCCTTGTAAGATTCACTATTAGCTACTCTACATGTTTTTGTCCTATGGTAAGAACTGCTTTCTTAGTTATGTTTTTAAATATTCCAACATTTCTAAGGTTTTCTAGGGCGCTCAGCAATCAATCGGTCATCATCGAAGCGTCAGTTGCAAAGTGCCAATAGGAAAAGCCTCGGAAAACCTGATAGTATTATTTATTGCGGATGTAAGTGATCAAGCATTATATAATATTATTATAAGACCCAGTACATAACATAAATAAAGGAACATCTTACAGGAAGCAGAATAAAAAATAACGCAATTACTGATTAGCCATCCATAAGCAATATGAAGATGTAGCAATTCACAGCTTTTAATAATTTGTGAATATTCTAAATCTGATCTGGCCACACCTAATATGACCTATTTATGACAACTTTTGAAACAAAAAAATGTAAGTTGTAATTTGTTGCTATGCTATCAAATTAAGCTGCAGTGTGTAGATACTTGATTACTTGATTAGAGACCGAAAGTTTGAGTATTTATTAAGTGATAAAGAGGTTAGTAGGCCACGATCGTTGTCAGACTAGATTCCCCACAGTTTCATTACGCATATGATATCGTCGTACATAACTACTATGTAGTTCCATCAATGAGATAAGAGCAGTCTGTGTTGTTATCGTTAGGCAAAACTTTACCTTGATACACATATCATTATCCACATATTCACACCTAAACTGATGCGAATCACAATAGCGATGAATTCAAATGTAGACTAAAATATTAAAATAATATGCAAGTATTCAAATATTCATAAGGTTAAATGAATAATGGTATTTAATGGTACACATTTTGAAGTAGACAACGCGCAAAACGGAGCCACGTTTAGGTTTATTGGCGGTCGTCGTCCCCTTGACCTATTAGGTACAGCATTAAACATTGTAACTGCGCAGTAGAAGCACTCACAGTTGGCTTCCCGCCTGTCTGGTAGGTATTGTGAGCAAATCTGCGATTAGTGATAAAGAAGTGTCCGCGCGATGGGCCACCGCCACCGCACCGGCGCACACGCACAGGCGGCGTGCGACCTTGCTGGATCCGCATACGCTACACGCGCTCTGAACACGCGGAAGACTATTATTACGTCGCGGTGATGATAAAATGAGAGCTCTGTCTGTGCTTAATATTATACAAATACGACCGCGACGTAATTTGCCAATTATGATATGGTAGCGACGGTAATAGCGTCTGTTTTAGTTAATGGCAACTAAATTCAGTAAAACATTTATAAATAAAAAACGATAGTGGTTATACTTGTTTTACACATTTTAATGTTACTTACCTACTTAGCAGCATCGACATTCAATAAAAAAACTTAAGTAAGTAAATAATGAATTGTTTATTATTTTTGTATTTATTGTAAGTAGGTATTATGTATATTGTATTATTTGTACTGAAAGTACGAGAGAGATGAGATACTTTATCATGTTTTTTTTTGTTTCTGTCACAAAGCGATTAAACACTACACCTCGCACCTCTCGTGGCTTTAGTCGTAAGTTTCATTTGCCATCATAAAGAAACTATTCACCTACCAAAGATTAGTCAGACCGAGCGGGCTTAAAGAACAATACTACCTAAGTTTGTAATGTTGTAGTCTACGTCAGTTTTACCGCATACCTACTTTAGTAAATTAAATGAATGGTCATACATAAGAACACGCGGTGTCGTTAGTCTCGTTACTGTTATCGTGGATGGATTAAGGGCAAGGCCTGAGGTCACGGACGCCTAATACCTACGGATAGGTATAGTTTCCTGGTAATCGTCACACTGGCGACACAAACAGAGAAAATCTGACCACGTTTGTACTCAGAGTCATTTGAAATTGTAAATATTATAATCGAGCGCCACCCATTTCCCGATTGGAAGGGAATAGGACCAAAGCATAGAGTTAATTAGATAATAGAGTTAGATAATAAACTGGTATAGTTCATTTGAGAACTGGGCCACTGTTTGTATTAATTCAAGTGTAAACAATAACAATAAATGATACACGATAATAGCGGCAGTTACTCATAACAATCCTGATTTAAATACCACTAGACAGGAGCGTGCAGGGTCCAAGTCGAAGTATACCCAGATATTATTAGAGAGCATGCTTAGTTTCTTATACTGATAATATTGATATTCAATTTACTGGTGCGTTATACTTATATGCATGCATGTAACAGCACGCGCGCGCCTGGCAGCACTAAATCAATGTTCTGCAGAGTTACGTCCAATCACTGATCCTTGCCTTTGCATCGTTGATTTATGGGTAGCTCGGTAATTTACTAGTAGTATCTGTACGTTTCTATTGTACGTCCGCATTGCACCTCCAGCCATTGCAACACCCTGGTACTTAGACTATACTATCGAAGTACTACATAATATCACCTACTTAGGCAATCTGTAAGAAATCGTTTTGATCGTAAACGCTCTGAACTGAACATTAGTCGGTTTACTTGCGAAATCAGTTTTCATCGAGTCATGTTTGAAGTTAAACATATAATAGGTACTTAATATTCACGGTTGCTGATATTCTAAGATTGTTATGTTTAAGCAACACGACGGGACTTCGCCTGAACGGAAGTTATTCTCGAGATCCTGTTTACAATTACTTTCCCAGGGTGTAGTTTACAAACTTTGGCAGTTCGTCGTAACCAGCATTGATGGGCCACCTGAACGGAAGTTGCTGCAATTTTTTAGTTGAATTTATCGATAACGTGAAATATAAAAACTTGTCGAAAAATCCGGGGTAACATTATAGATCCCTTCCCTAACTAATTTAAGGAGCATGTAGAAATTAGTTTTTTGTTTTAAATTTTCGTGCAACGTTTACTTTTTGATTTACGTTTAAGTCCGCATGCTGCCTTGCCATTATCAACTACAGCAAAACTATTGATTAAAGTTGCACGGTTTGCAGTCACTGCATTTTAACGGTTGCTTTACTTAATGTATGTCTATTTCCTTACGATTTACGTCTTAACCTTGCTATAAAAACAGTAAATAACGTTTAGATTGGCGAATAGCTGGTAGATTATGAGACTATAACTTACCTCCATGACGACATAAACATAAGCGGGGCTGTCCATGCAATCGTGCATGGCTACGAGGTTTGTGTGGTGCAGTGCTGTGAGCTCTCGTAAGATTTTGATCTCCTTTACGAGAATCTCTGATGCCTTCTGGATTCCTTTCTTCGTTACCACCTTTACGGCCACTGATTGCGATGGGTTCTAAAACAAGAAAAAATATTGTTAATTTCTACATTTTCTGCTTTCCAACTTGACAAAGAACATTAAACAAGTTCTAAATAGAATAGCTAGCCTGTATAGATTGTATGCAAAATTATCAAGGTTGTGGTGTTTTGCGGGTCAGTGAGAGTGACTCTCTCTCGACCTCATGTATTGTTAGCAAAATAAACATACGCAATACTAGATGCGAAATTTAATGTCTATGTTTTCCCCTATAGATACAAAGAAAACAACATTTGCAAGTGAAAATAATTCCATGCCCGTTATATTATAACGTAGCAAGTACCTACTAACATTAGTAATATAAGATTGGTATTTATTTTCATGTGTTACTAACCAAATGGAATTTATAATCTGAATAAAATATTATTGAATTTAATTAAGTGCTACTGCGAAGCTGCATAAAGGGTTAGGTAGAAATTAGTAGAACAGAGTAACAAGGGGCACGTTGTCTTTGTAAAGTGATAACACGAGTGCACCGAGCGTTGCATAAGGTCGTCTCAGGTGGGCGGCTAGCGTGTGCGACCCAAGGTCTACATCTTCGGTTCGTCGTAAACGTGCATCTAACTAAAGGATGCATTTAGTAATCAGTAATCATAACATAATTGCCTATGCGATCAATCAGCATTTATTAAATTATTTGTAGCTGAAAGCTGCTTGTCATCGGTTTGAATTCGAAATTACGTACCTCTCCCTATCTCAAAGTCAGCTCAAATTATTTTAGACAGTACCTACGTTGGACTCGGAGGTAGTGACGTCCAAATCAATGCTGCTGCCAAAACAAGTGTCCATGTCACTAAAATACATAGCTGGCTTTCTACGTCAAATTAGTTGAAATGGCAAGGATTTTTTTTGCATGACTATCGAGAACAGCGGATTAGAATAAGCGTAAAAAATGTCGAGCCCTTGTTTGTTTTAACATTGTCTTAAGCATAACTAGTCATCATGAATGTAATATTACCTTTAGCTACAAACATCTTGTCATTATGAAATAATAGAATAAAATGGCATCTAACCAAGGGTATTAGAAGTATTGATATGCGATGGAAATTACTTTTGTGCTAAAATATAGGTAATGTATGCGATGACTATATCATTCGTCAGTTCCTTTGTCTTGTCGTGCCGCGCTCTCGAGATAGACTGGTGAAGTGGGGCACTTCCCATTTGTTCTTTACAACTGTGAATTCTTTAAGAATAGAGTTCAATTTAGGGCAAAAAGTATCACTTCTGTAAAACTAATGGGACTAGGAAGTACTTGTGAAGTGTAGCGAAGTGTCGTTCGGCTTGTCTATTGCTTAAAACGTAGTAGGGTGCGTTGGGGTAAGATAGAAAGGTATTTTTGTAGGGGTAAGATAAAAAGTAGTCTGTAATGCTCCGGAATATGGATGATTTTTTATCTTACCCCTAAAAAAATACCTTTCTATCTTACCCCAACGCACCCTAATGGAAATCGTATCAAATCGACGAAACGGTGGTAAATAGGTATGTGTATACATTATATTATACATAACAGTTCCATCGAGGCCAGAATTGCTATGATTTATATAGGTATCTATGTGTAAAAACAGGTTGTGCTTTAGATCAGGTAGATGAGTGTGAAGTGGGACTAATACCAAATAGACATGCAAGTGATGCAAGTATAAAATTGAGCAACTGTTGTCTAGTAGTAGCACGTGCGTCGAAACTTATAGCCATTGCTAATAATGCTAATATATATCGAATCGTGCTCAAAAAATCGACACGTTCGATTTTTGAGTCAGGTAGGTATAGGTACTATAGGTATCTAATCTACTGAGCTTGGCCTAAGGATCTCGTCTTTTTACTCGTCAGCAGTAATTAGGCGTGACGAAGAATAAATTTAGCACGGCACATCCTAACACTCTAACAGCTTTAGTTTTATATTGTGTGGTGTTTTTTAGTTTATAAGTAAGCTCGGCTTTCGAAAGAGTCACAGATAAGTAACGATTACGCTATGTACCTATAGTGTTGACGAAAACGAATAGACTTAATTAATGAATCCCGTAAGAGATTGATTCTATTATACATATGCATCCTTCGTCAGTTTTCATATACATACAAGTAAAATAACAATACATATGTAGTAGCATATAGCATTGATCCGGAGAACTGATGCAGTGAATCAGTTAACTCGTACCGGCTCGCAGTTATCCAGAAGAGGCCGGTGGTGCGCGCACGCCGGCTAACATTAGCCCGCCCTACATTCCGCAGGCTCGTGCAGCGATTACGGCTTGACCCGATTTCGACACTCCCCGTCCCCGAGAAGCAGGATTGCTTCTAGGTCGAAAGAAAAGATAACTACCTCCTATTAAAGGCGTGTAGCTACAAAGGCCGCCAGCGAGGATATTTTCTGGCTAATTTCTGTTTTAAAACAGTGGTTGTTTTGTTAGTAAATAAGACTTTTTTTAGAACAGCGGAGCGCGGGGGCCGCCCGCACGGTCACGGTCAGCGTGCCGTGTTCAGCATTTATTCTCTGCGCTCGCCAACGTAAACGTTTGCCAATTCAGCGGTTATGGCATGGAGTAGGTATGGTTGACGTCTCGACACACGTCATGCTACTTGACCGCTAATTTAGCAAAGTGCTTGCTATTTGCTCTATGCGGATGGTCATTCATTAGATTAGTAAGTAGACACAGGTACTAAGCATAGCAATGACCCTAGTTTTTTAGCATCGTCATCGGTTTTACTTCACTTCAATACAAGTTTTTATACGTACTATGAATGTTGGATAAACAATAAAATAAAACGTCTCGTAATATTTAGGCCGCTGCAGAACGGATTGTAGCCAAAATAATAGGAGAAATTTCATTATTCTGTTTGATTGAACTAGTTGTTTGTGTACCGAATTACCTATAAACTACCTTCAACCTAGTGAATCCAGTTTCACTGAATTAAATAATGAGAAACAGAGTTTCTAAGGAATTATATTCAATTCTTTGACAGCTCGCTCTACATAGAAGAGTAATCAATTCTATTCTAGGATCGATTTTGGTTCGAATAGTCAATGAATTATTATGATATATATGAAATGTGATAAATTAGGGAGGTAAGTACCTAGTTCCGCTTGAAATCCGCCGGTAGACAAGGATGTGCTTGGGTCGGAGTCGGCACGTGCCGCTCGCCCTTGGGACGTCGTGCGTGTCGCACCATTGTCGGGCATTGTAGGCCCGCACAATGCGACACCCGACCTGAACACGCAGTGCCCACTGACCACCGACCAACCTTATAGGCGACTTTATATGTTAACCTTTTCGACGCCATGTCAAACGCAAAACCTACCACTCAGACGCCACGACATCTAAATGTCAAAAATGAAGTTAAACTTTATGCGTGTGCATGTAGGTCTATTTTGCTCTGTGGTCGGTGACCGATATATCGGTCTTTGGCGTTGGACCTGCGGTGCCGATATATACGTCTTTGGCGTGGAAAAGGTTAATTAACTGGAAACTGTACCTTAATAACATGTCATTAAGATTAAAAATATCAGTTTTGTAACCGCACCAAGTGAAATAAATGCATTGTGCAAATTTATTTTTATATGTAACATGTTCTTATAATTATAAGTATTTTCTACACAGAACTTGGCACTGATATATGTAGATCTCAATTCTTTTGCTGGTGTAGAACTTGAGTCTCATTCCATTTTGGATGGGATTCTAATTACTAAAAATACAAACTAGATATAGGATATACTAAGTCTATTTTAAAATATATATATGTATGTATGTGGCTAAGTCCCGTCTGTACATTCAGGAAAATTTAAAAACTATGAATTTATAATTGATAGTGTTTCTATTCAAATTCTTTGTCTCAATATTATTATGTTATAACTTATATCATCTGCGAAATTTATACTTTGGTTATGATACAAGAGAAGCAATGAGTCAATATACAAATTAATTAATGATGAGTATGTATATGTAATTACTTCACAGAGCAACATTGAACTAATTAAAATAAAGATAACCCTTGCATTGTATCTGCTAGAGAACAATGTACCACATGAGAAACACATACAACAGATTGCTGTCTGAATAACAATTATAATCTTTGTTTGGGTTCTCACCCTGCAACTTTCAAATCATTACTGAACAAGGTAAAGCACTTATAACTTAAACAAAAAAATAATGATACTGAACATAGGTACAGCATTAGGGAAGTTTTTAGAATAATCTCTTTTTGAAATGATAAGATAATTTTTTACTTTGTTGTAAATAAACAGGGAGCTACTTGCACAATCTATTGAAATATTAGAACATTTGCAATAGATACTTAAGAGTTCAAATGACCAAGAATAGGCCTTATTCAATATTTAATACGTTCTAATAAAAATATCTGCGACATTAATTCTTAATGCAAGACACTTTATAAATATTGGTTTTAAAACCATTGAGTTATTAACCAGTTGGATTGGAAACAAGTAATAGTAGGTAATTAAATGCACAGTTTAACATGTGTGCAGAGTTGGCAGCCAGAGACAGCTGCTCACACAACTGGAATAGGAGCAGCTGGTCATAATGGCCAACATTGTCTCCTTTGCACACTATTAGGGTCAAAGTAGATCCTGACTGATACACATGAACTTTTTAAAATGTGGTCTGATGTTGATGTCTGATATGTGTCTGTGTGGATACATGTATTTAATTAAATAATTAAATACTTTTGAGGTTGTATACCTGAATAGGTGCCAAATGAAACACTATTACTAAATCATCACTGTCTGTATGTTTGTCTGTCAGTAATCTGTATTAGACTGGAAAATATTTGCAGAGTGTACATTTTTATACAGATGCTACCGCAATTATTAAAATTAGATAATTCAGGGAGATTATTTTTCAGAGGGCAGTTGGAATTATTAGAGAATACATAGCTTTCTATCATGGCTATGTTTACATCAAACTTGATTTTTTGTATAATATAAAGATGTGGAGTCCCCAATCACCGTATGGTAATCAAATACTTAGTGGCCGGGCCTAGCCTAAAAAAAAACTTTACATCTATGTTAACAGTGTGAACTGACTGAATTTTCAAAAGAAGTCTCACACAGTAATTGTTATCTCTTCCAGACAACTTATGTTATGGGAAAATAGCTATAAAGTAAGCTCATTTTGAACTTTGCCTGCTCAGCTATCTCTACTGTGGACTGTACCTATTACCTAACATATTTAGGACTAAGCAGTGAAATCAATTGCCAGCTGTTATTTGTGAAAGAGATGACTCCCTGCCAAGGTTTTCTCAGAGGGCTACAGTATGAGGTTCTTCGAAAAAGGAGTGTATAGGCCCTTAACGGGTAGGCAACGCGCATGTAAATCCTTTGGGGTTGCAGGCGTCCATAGGCTACGGTAACTGCTTACCATCAGGCGGGCCATATATATGTTTGCTGTCATTGTGGTATTAAAATTAATACTGAGCCAGGCTGGTGCTGAACTAAATGTGTATTACATAAATTAAGGATTTCCTCATACATGCACATATTATAGCAATCCATCCAACACTAAATTATTGGAATATTTTATTTCTTGGCAGCATAATGAGCAATAAAAAAAAGTGTTTCCTATAAACCTATAATACATATTATGAAGCCATGTACCTGGAAACCACAATAAATCATTGTTGTTTCTGCATGACAGGCATGTGGTATTTATGTTTATAAATCAGGAAGTAAAAAAATGGCTTATTCATGCAAAATAAAATATTGTGAGTATGTAGGTACTAGGTGAGCCATGAAAATATTGGACCTAAATTGGTTTTTATATAATTTATATTTATGTTGTATATGTAGATTTTCAAAAATAACCTATAAGTATTTTTTTGTTTAAATTTATAGATGTAATTATATTATATACTTAAGAAAATACAATTTTTAAGAACATTATTGCATAGTGCTGTTATAACTGTATAGACTTCCTTCCATACACAAACGTCAATATTTACAAACAGCTGATCCAAAACCATATCAAAACATACATTCACAACAAGTAAGATAAAGATCAGCAAATTGACCAAACTAATTAAATTAGGCTTTTTTATTGCAAACTAGACGTGACATCATGATATTCCTTTAAAACCGAGCCAAATTACCCACATGACGTTTGTTTCCACCCACGATTCAGAACTAATCAATATTGCGAAAGGCAGTCCATTAGGGCACCTTTAAGATTATAACAACGAAAATAGCTATTTAATGTGCATGGCGAATGCACACAAAGATATTTTGAGGCACCGTAAGCGATGTGGAAGAACATGATTGATCATACACACCTTTCTCTTCCTTCCTTTGTAAACCATCGCGAAGGCTCCGTGTCCTATAATATCTTGTTTGGTGAATTCGTATTCACCTACTTGGATTACTTCCATTTTCACTAACTTTCCTTTAACCACAGACATTTTTAAACAGTTTGTATTTATTTAGTCCTGTACAAAAAAGATCAATAATATTTTTTAATAATTAGGTTCGCACTGTGGAACTTGATTAGGTGCTACATTCTGATGAACGCATAATAATGTCCTACTAATCACTTCCTATTGTTGAGAAGAATCCTTTATTGCACTTTATATACACTCACGCTCCCGCATCATTGTTTCTGTAGCAATACACAACACACAATGAACGCAAACCCGCAAAATGTTTAGAAGTGATTTTATTTTGTGTTGATTTTGCGATGTAGTGTAAAATGTTGCCGTATGTAAATAAATGTACAATCATTGCCAACTTACTAAAACGAATATCGATATTGATCAATTTTTGGAGGAATTGAGCATAATATATTTGATGTTTTTGTTTATTTATTATGTATAACGTTTTATTTGTTCCCATAAGTTAAGTTAGTTAATGAATTTATCGATTTGTTATTTAAAATAGTAATATTACGTGTAGCCAGCGCCACCTGTTAACTCTCGTAAGAAAATAGTTTTCATAATTTTAAACTAGATGGCGCTATTCTCCAAATTTGTGTTGTATGGATGGTAGAAAAATGAATTCCTTCTACCATCCATAATTGTGTTGGATAATTTCTGACTGTTGTTGATGAAGTCGTGACATGTAACATCGCATAACGAAATAATTATAAAGTCTTCAGTGGGGCGATTTTTAATATTCGAGCGTTCGAATTCAAGAAAATTAAGCTCTAAAATAATCGCATACAATAGTGTCTCGCTATTGTTTCCACATTAAATTAATACTTTAAATAATCATGATTTTAAATTGCTGTATTACATCGTTTTAGACACTTTTAAATGCAGTTTCGAGCGCTCGAATCTCAAACATCCCCCCCCCCCCCCCCCCCCCAGAGCTTAATAATTTCTGAGAACAAGAGTTGCTCTGAAAATTAGACAGATTAAGCCACTATGTAGGTATACAGTCTACAACGATTGGTTGGGTTGGTTACAGTTTAAGGATTCTACAAATTATACAAAACATTTTTTAATTCATTTTATTGGCAGGCTCATAAATAAAGAAGATTTGAATCAAAGTACTTTATTTCTATGTCAAAATGATTATAGGTACCTCTGTACTGCTGCTCACTGACTACCACTTTTGCAAACTGATTTTCATGTCACTTACTGTACCTAATTATAAACGCAAAAAGTAATGCAAAGATGGGGCTGCAACCGTAAGGGGACGTACCCAAACTACGTGACCCATTTTTTTTCAGTTTTTGACCCCCCTCCCTCCCCTCGGTGACCATCCGTAGTAATTGCCAAGCCCCCCCCCCCCTGCCCCCTAGTTGTCACGTAGTAAAACTCGCACATATAGTTTAGAGTGATGTTTTGGACATAGAAAGCAAAAAAACATAATTTTGCCTACTTATTGCCTTTTATTTACTCGACACTGGCCGCGTGACGCCAAAAGTGCATGGAAACCTATAATTAGAAGCGCGATATTTGAGCATAATTATTGACTACGTGACAGAACCTAAGACTCCCCCCCTCCCCCCTGTGACCTAGAGTAGTATTTTGACGACCCCCCTCCCCCCCCTAAACTGGTCACGTAGTTTGGGTACGTTCCCTAAAGCCTGTGGGTTTTAATAATTACTATTAAAATGACAGGTCTCACTAATGACTTTGAAGCAGTGCGTAGTAATACAGAGTGTAGCTTGTAGTAACAAACATCTTCACTCAAAATGTTATCACAAATACTTCATGCTAACAGAAAAATAAAGGTCTCCCATTCTTGTTACACTACAATTGTGACTATCTCTTCTGGTCACCTAAATCTTCAATACTATCTTCATCAATCTGAAAAAAAATATATATAGACATCATATTTTTTGTTGCTACTATTTCATAAAGGGTCTTTATTTTCAACTTGAGACAAGTATTATCTGAGACCATAGGAATCTAAATGTATTATGCATTGTCATATATTATTATATAATTATACCATTATTATATCATTGTCTGAGACAGCATGCATAAAATTGATTATTTTATTAATTAATTCCTTTGTAATAAGGTGCCAAAGTGTACATACACATATCTTTGACATTGACTGTACACCATTGTTGGTGGGTCAATAGGTTTTCCTCAGGCAAGCCAGAGCCAGAGCTTAATCTTCTAAAGGAAAACTCCTCAGGCCCCTTAAAATTAGGCAAGCCGGCAGTAATCAACTTCTATGGATGCACCACCACTGTTGTACACTTTAGTTTATTTCTTTGTGGTATATTAAATAAAAAAAAATAAAAAAATTTGGGGACAATCTTACACAAATCAACCTAACCCCAAACTAAGCAAAGCTTGTACTATGGGTGCTAGGCAACGATATACATACTTAGATATATAAATACATACTTATATACATAGAAAACATCCATAACTCAGGAACAAATATTTGAGATTAGCACACAAATAAATGCCCTTACCAGGATTCGAACCCGGGACCTCCAGCTTCGTAGGCAGGGTCACTACCAACTAGGCTATGGAGGCTGTTAATAAGTAATTAGCCGTTAGTAAGTAAATATGTGAATAAGTAATTTACCTCAGGCCACTTCTCTGGAATAATATCAAAGAGATCATCTTTAACATCTCCTTGTATGACTATCTCATCATCACCAGTCACTGAAGATCCACAAGCAAACTTGGTGCCAAAGAATTTAGCCGCCACTTTCAAATCAATATCTGAAAATTAACAAAATATAGATGCAATAAAGTATGTTTTAGAAATAAAATGCAATGTAAGAAGATAGTGTAACTACTGTACAGTTGGTAGCAATATACAGTCAGTCTTTTGCCTTTAAAATGGCCCTAGACCTAGATGCAGTAATGCTAGTACATGCATACTTGCTGAGGATGTGATATAAGTACGAATTGAGTTAAAGATTCTATTAAGATAGATCATTAGGTACCACATGTATATAATGTAATAAAAAAAACTGATGTTGTATTTTATTCATTAGAACAGTTTTGTTGTTCACCAGTTGCATTAACAAACAAAAAGCAACAAAAGTAATTGATAATAAAAGGGACCCTCACTCAGTGTAATGCCATAGCAAGCCGCGGTGCTGAAGGTGCAAAGGGGCTGGCATAATCATGTGAATTATGTTAGTCTCTAAATAATAATAAAAAAAGAAAAGGAATATTGATTTGTCAGAATCAAATCACATACCAAAGGTGCTCAATCCAGACACAACGGTGACAGATTTCTTCTTGCCGCGCGGCGCGCGGGAGACTTGCACCAGCTTGGGCACATCTTCCTTCTTCTTGGACTTTAGCATGCCCTTGCCACCACGCTTCTGCCGCTTTTTTTCCTCTTCACCGCCGGCATTCTCTTCCTCGTCTGGAATGTTTATCGAAAATTATTTTGGCACAAATATTTCTGACGTAGACCACATGAAATACGAAGTGGGTAAATTACAATGGGAATTTATAACCTTACTTAATTAATACCTAATGGTAAACTTACCTATTTTAACTTTTTCAAACTCGGTCGGTAAGTTTTTTTCCAACCACTGCTTGCATTTATCGTATTCAGGGTAGTACTCGCAGTATTCTATCGGCATCGAACAATTTCCACAATACTGCACCCTGACTGGATATGTTATTCCTTCACGGGGTCCCATGGAAAGATCTCTATCCGCCATAATTACGAGATTTATGTCTCAGTTATCAGGTATGACAATATTTAACATATTAAATCACCAAAGACTTGTAATTTTTGTCGGTCGGTCAGTCGGTCGGTAAAAGGAACCATTGCCCACCTTCACTGACTGACAGCTCGATGACATTGATGACAGCATTAACTGGGAGCTACTCCAAAACAAGTGATATTTGTTTTGCACACGGTGCATGTAGTTCTTTTCGGGTGGTTGCGGGTGGTGTTGGTGTTCTTCACTTATCATAAAGGTATAGAGCTTTATGTCCTTTATGCATCATACAGGGTTGTACGGGACGTGATTGTGAAGTTTTGTAGTTTTTATGATAATAAAATATACGACACTTTTTTCTGCGTACTGATTCTAGGATGCTGTACATCTAAAATTTAAAAATAAGCGCTATACATTATTGTGTGCAATTGTGCATCCATTTACTCGAGCATTTACAGCATACAAGGTCGTGAAGCGATCTACTGAAGCGAGCAAAGCGAGTAAATACTTAGTTGATTTAGGGTCGCCACACACCTAGCGGTTTTCCTCGCGGAATTACCGGAAGTAGCGGAAATTTGTCTATGGTAGCGGAAATTTGTCTATGGTAGCAGATTTTTGGGTCGCCACACACCTAGCGGTTTTCCTCGCGGAATTACCGGAAGTAGCGGAAATTTGTCTATGGTAGCGGAAATTTGTCTATGGTAGCAGATTTTTTGTATGGAAGCCATAGACAAATTACCGGAAGTAGCGGAAATTCATAGACAAATTAAGCATTTTGTCTATGAATTTCCGCTACTTCCGGTAATTCCGCAAGGAAAACCGCTAGGTGTGTGGCGACCCTTTTGTATGGAAGCCATAGACAAATTACCGGAAGTAGCGGAAATTCATAGACAAAATGCTTAATTTGTCTATGAATTTCCGCTACTTCCGGTAATTCCGCGAGGAAAACCGCTAGGTATGTGGCGACCCTTAGTTGTTCCAGCTACATGCTGTGTGTGCAAATGTTAATGTTGTAATAAATTAAAGCCGGATTACACGAGGCAAAGTAACTTGAAAACTGGTCACACTGAGAATAATTACGGTAATTTCCTATTTATTTATATAATTTTCGAGTTCTCATACAAGCAAGATCTTTTAGGAAATCGTAGCTTATAGTCACTTGAAAGCATCTTGCTAGTCTTGTAACTCAGTTGGGCGTTGCCTACCCTTTAGAGATACCTAATAAATACTTGATATCTACTAATCCAGATTATTAACCGTCGCCGAAATATTACCCTTTCACACCACCTACTCGTATACGGGCTTTTTCTTCCCTGGTAGGAGGCAACAAAGTGACACTTTTCTGTTCAAGGACACCAGTTTATATTTCATCCAGTTCGTCATTAAAATATTTTTTTTAATTAAATTAATCGATTCATTATAATCAGAAAGCACACTAAGCACATATAAAGTTAATGTAAATATGTATCGACAATTTAAAAAAAAATCCTCTAAGGTGGTGTGAAAAGCAGTATGCGTCACATAGGAGCAAAACTATTTTCAGCTTGGGCTTTAGCACTTGAATCCCTCAGGAGTCTACTTTAGAATCCCTCGCTACACTTGGGATTCAACATACACCCTCGCCGTAAATATTTCATTTTACTCCCTTGTTACACAACCTACTATACCTTACCTACCCTTAAAGCGGTATTAGACATTGCAACCTGCAGGGCCCAATCTGTCAGGTTGGCAGGTGTAATTAAAGGTAGGGCCCGTAGGGAGCTGAAGGAGGGGCAGGGAGAGGCAGGATACACAACAGATGGGGCCCTGCAGGTTGCAATGTCTAATAGCCGTTTTAGGAACACTACATACCTACATATGTTCATCGTATATGATCGTAACGTATCTAAGTTCAAAATCATTTATTTAACGTAAAATGGAGTTACCATTTTAATTATCGCATCTAAGTAGGCTCAACAAGTAGGTATTACTTAAACGGCTATTAGACATTGCAACCTGCAGGGCCCAATCTGTTGTGTACCCTGCCTGTCCCTACCCCTCCTTCAGCTCCCTACGGGCCCTACCTTCAATTACACCTTCCAACCTGTCAGATTGGGCCCTGCAGGTTGCAATGTTTAATACCGCTTTTATACCTAATAAGTATGGTTCGGCCGTTGTTAAGGTGGAAGTATTATCATAACATACAATGAATGGCCTCTAGAATCAGCGCATTTTTGCCACAAAACTCGAGCGCGATTCCGAGACGTTGCCGTCTAGGTAGGTGCAACAAAATCAATAGATGGATCAAACACCGCAATGTATTATAAATCGCAGACGACTAGTCACTTACGTCTATAGAGAGCCTAAGGTGTTGAAATGATTACCACCACAATGGTTGCCTCCACCTATTCTTTATTTAATTCCCCGCCGCGCCGGCTATTATACTATACATTCTAATTTAAACGGGTAAGTCAGTCAGGAACTCAGGAAGCAAGACAACGTAAGTTACGTTACGTTACGTAACGTAAGTACGCAAGGAATTTCAATTTTCCAGCTTATATTATTATCTTTCTTTTCTATGGATCGGTGTTAAGTGGTAAATTGCATTGTTGCCATTAAATAGATTGAAAGGTGACGCACTAAACATGGCTCCTCTACATGATGGGCCATCATAGAGACTCAGCTATGCGTTAGAGAGAGCTACGAATTTGCGATCTCTCTCCGTCGTATAGCTGCGTCCCTATGATGGCCCATCATGTATAGCAGCCATAAGCCCTTGCAATGTAGTTGGCCATTGTAGAGGCAAGTTTCAGTTTCAAAATCACTGGTTTTCCAGTAAATACTTACGATCAACAATAGTTATGTATAAGTAGGTAGAGTCGACGAGATATCGCCTTATTTAGGTAATCCTTATAGGTAAGGAGAATGAAAATTCGCTGTAAGTAAAGTATCAATTTACTGTTAATACAATTACATCGATACAAAATTTAAAATCTTAGTAAAGTTGACAAAATAAACGTTATTAGTATGCATGTATTTTAAAAGCTTTATAATGAGTTCACCCGTAACAAATAAAATATTTCAATTAACATTAGTCTTTGATACGTTAGCATTGAGGTACATACTACTGAATTACTAAGTGTGTGTGTTCACATAGTGCTCTCCCGACCTTAACATAAGTGTTAACTCTGGTTTATAATTGAATGACGGACAAAATAAAGCGTATATTAACGCCGATGCCCCTAACCACCGTACAAACTCGTAGGTAACAAATCTATAGCGATCGTTGGAAACGTCGACCGATATCGCTAGTATAGAGTTTTCGCTCGTATGGTTTTTCTTGGGTTACTTTTCAAGGCATCACTTGGAGGATTCATTAAAAAAAAAATTGCTTGAGCAATGGAATCCTACGTTTTGCGTATGAAACAGTTCCCTCTGCTTTAAATATAATCTAACATTAATTAGTAATTATCTAGCCTTTGAAATTGATGGTACAATATATGTAACCAGTATTGTAACCATGACAGTTACAAGTAAATAAAATGCGATCAGAAGATGACTTTACCTTGACATCATCTCCTTCAGAGTTAAAATATTTATATTACAATAACATTTTATGAGATTTTCAAGAAGTAAATGGCTGACATAAGGCGGCTTTCACACTGCTGCGGTTTCCGCATGCGGCGTCGGTGCGCGAGCGAGATAACGCTCTATATGTGTATAGCGCTGTCACGCTTGCACACCGTTCCCGCATGGGGTTGTGGTGCCAGTGTGATAATCGCCTAAGGCATTGTCCTAATGAAACGCGAATGCGCGATCATCGCCAGTTCGCGCGAACTTTACTCGTACGAACGCACGATCAAACATATTGTACTCGAATAGGTGTCCTAACTGACAATCGCGCGGACTGGCGATGATCGCGCATTCGCGTTTCATTAGGACAATGCCTAAGAGAATAATTCCAGTTAATGTCATGAAACGTAAGCGGATGTAATGTAGTTCATGGTGGTTAAATTGTTACCTCTCTGTATGGTGAATAACATAGAACTTTTAGTCTAAAGTATGTTATTTACGCCTTTATTACACTATCTTCGTACATTTTATAAGTCAAATAGGCAGTAGTTCCTGATATTAACAACAAACCAAAACAAATGTCCAAAACTCTAAATTCATCAAATATTTCTAAAGAGGTTCTTAATATTTTTGGTTAGAACTTAAGTGAAATAGATAAATTGTAACACTACGCTAGTCGCTAGAGGTACATTTGCAGTCTATAATTTATACATCTATAATACTGTCGTGTTTCTTGTCGGAAGCTTTGAGTTTCTCTTGCATCTGCGTGAGCATGTCTTGCATCCGCCTTATCTGTAACAAAAATAACACATTTCTATACATAAGGTAATGGGCAATGGTCACCGTTTCACCAGTTAATTAGTTTACGGCTGTTCTATTCGTTAAACCCAATTTTATCAAATCGGTTGTGTGCCAATATAAGTTACGCTAGTTACTTGCAAAAGCGTATTAGGTATATGATAAGGATGATAAGAGATGTAGTATGAAAGTATACGTAAATTGCGTAATATGTAGCTATCTAAAGGAATAGGATTTACAGACTCGACCCTGATGAAAGCATTTATTTGTGTATGTGTGTGTGTTGTGTGGTGGACGAAGGAGATTTTTCACATTTTTTTTTCTTTTTACCTCTTCATCCTTCTGCAGCAGCAGCCTGTCGGTGTCCGTAATTACTACTTCGCTGTTGTTGCCCATCGAATCCCTCTTCAGTTTACTGCAAATAAATACAACATTAGCATTAATTCAGAAATATATTTGCTCCTAATTACGAATCTATCTATTGATTTGCATTGCATATAGGTAGTCTTATAGTCTCTCAATCTAGCTAACGTAAGTAACCAAGTTACCTAGATTTGGAAGTAGGGAATGAGCCTTTCAAAAGAGTTTTTTAACAAAAAAGATAGGATAAGAGATAATTAGTATATACCCGCGCTCCCGCATAGCGTGTTGCGATATCTGCGAGATGCACTGCGCACGGAAGTTCTCGTAGTGCACGTCTTGCGTCACATCTTTCAGGTCCTGCATGTGGGTGGAGATCAACATCGTACGGAGCTTCGTGAAGTCAGAGTGCCGCGGATTCTCCACTGTAACAATTGAACAACAGTTCGTTCAAACTTTCGATTTATAGCAATTTAAGTAATATAAATGTAAGTATTTCAGGCACCACAACGTTTGATTTGCTCAGATCAATAGGTAATTGTACGGGAACACTGCTAAAACTGGACTCTAAGCTGAGTTTTTTTCGAGATAGGTGATATTTGCGAGTGAGAATTGATTCCAGACACGTTTTTAGGATTTCTGCATTACGCACGTAAAGTCAGCAGTAGAATATACATATAAGCTATGGTGTGATAGTCAAAATTATCCTACTACTTAGCTTAAAAATTAAGTCAAGATTATTTTGAACACGATCCCGCTTATATAAGATGTGAGAAGTTCTTGTTAATATTAAGGTATTTACGATAGGTGTTAACGATTGTGGTTTTAACGAACGTTACGATTGTGTTTTAAATATAAAATATCAGAATGGAATATTTTCTACAAGTCTTGTATCTCGGAGACTTTGTGTGTTTTGTTCCTTTAGCTAAATGCGCTGAAATTCTCTACCTAAAACTCTTAGCCAGCCGTAATTAGTGTTTCCTGCATCTAATTTAAAATGAGGTCGACCGAAATGTCAGTTTAAATATATCCTTCAACTTCTAACATGTTTGACGATTGTTATGGATGTTAACATCAGAAGGATGGGAAGGATGGCTTTGTCATTGCCATGGCCTACATTTACTCTTTTTTAGTGCACACATCAAAAGACTTTAGGATGATACATGATGATACGATAGATAGATGGATGTTAATCATCATCATTACAAAGCGATATAGTTAGACTGCCAAATTAACCGATCACAGCAATTCTATTAAACTGATAAATTCTTTCTACATCATTATCACTGCATGCGGCTGTACTCACTTGTGTTTAATCACTACGCGCAACATGATGTTCTTTCTACACCCTCAAATAATGGAGATTTTTCATACAAAACCTGGGGCACTTTGCGCGTTTACCATACACAAATAATTAAAAAATATATATTTTCATAAACTTATACATTGAAGCGTTGGCGTAGACAGAGTAGTAAGCAATCTATTTGTTTTCCATAAATTTGTTATTTATAGAAAATAGTCAATTTTCTAAAAGTTGATTCACCCACATTTTCAATCGTTGAACCTAATTCCTATTCTAAAGTTAAGAACTTACCATCGACAATGCCCCAGGGGTACTGGCGGCCGCGCACGCGCTTGCCGCCCACCTCCAGCACGGTGTCGGCCGCCACGACGGCGAACGGCGCCGCCGCCTTCAGCTCGCGGTCCTGTTGCTTGAACTCCTCGTCTTCGTCACTGTCGCACTCAGGGAACTGGTATACCTGCGCAATTATTTATTCTTATTACATTATCTAGACACGTAACGTAATACTTCCCAAAATGTTTTTGTTTGGTACACACTTTTATTGCTGAATGTACGGTGATAGCATTGTCTGTAAATTACGGAAGTATACCAAATATTGTGAAGTGGTTGAAATTTGACTTAGGTACAAGATTTGATTGAACCACATAAATATACGGAGTCAAACTAAATAAAAGCGTGTAAAAACCTATAAGGATTTAATTCAGTGGTAGAGAAAGTAATCCAACATATCACTGGTGTTACTATTTTTCGTTTTATAAAGGAAATTGTTAGATAATGACAAAGTAATTTAGGGCTCTATTTAGTTCGTATATCAATACATCCATGCCGACGCCGCGCCGTTCTAAATCAACCCTTAACTCTTCAACAGTTTGTAGAACAGTTAAACTTAGTCCGACGATTCCGAAGTATTTATTGCGCCATCACTATTCATGTCAGAAGTACTTATTGTGCTATGCGTTAAATATGTAGGTACTTCCGGTTACACCATAACGAAGAGTATTAGTTTCTCAATACTACGTTGCATTCAAGATATTCTACCCACGCGATTGACGCTATTGATACTACATCAAATTGTGGGAAGTGGCGGGAGTCAATCACAGCAGTTTAGATCGGAGAACTTATTACACTTTACTTTACTTTTCTATATTGTTACATGTTCTTAAAATGTTGCCTAACTTTTTATACCTAACATAGAATGCTTACCTACCTAACCTCTTAAACTTGACAACTGTAAAAAGTAATGGAATAAACGCATTTATATTTGTACCTACTTTGTTGCCTTGGGATTATTCAGTTCAGCATTTGGTTGCAACGTTTCCCGGAAGTTTTTAGGCAGAATTTGCAAGGAAAAGGTTGTGTTTATCCTCGATTTATATCCTCGCGGCGTTTGATAGATAATTTGCTTCTGAAATCACTGTAGCCTGAACAAGTAGACATGACAAAATACATTTTTTATTTTACACATAAAATATATGTAAAGCGGATTGTACCCAAGTCACTTTTTGGTTTTCTGGTAATGCATTTTTAGAATGGTGATTTAACAAAAGGGACAAAGGCATAGTTTCCAAGTGGATCATGCACACCGGTCTCATCTGTCGTAAGTACCGTAAAACTACACAACTATACTCCAAAAGCTCTCAACTATGGTCAAAAACTGACTCGAATATCTACAATTGAATGATGCGTTTAATTTAAAAAAAAATGTTCATAAATGAATAGTTTTAAAAAATAAAACTAAAAAGAAGACTGGGATTGATATTTAGATTACGTATTGAAGCTGTGGACCAAAGTTGCAGTACTGGAATATAGTTGTGTAGTTTTACGGTATCTATATCTACCAGTTATTATTTTATAATACAGCCTAATGTCGCCAACCGAAAATAGTTCTATATACTTCATCATCATCGTCATCATCTCAGCCATAAGACGTTCACTGCTGAACATAGGCCTCCCCTTTGGACATCCATAAGTATCGGTCGGAAGCGACTTGCATCCAGCGTCTTCTATATACTTGATAATATATTATTGGCGTTTTATAGATGTACCAATAAATCGAATGATTCAACAGATTAGAGTATTTCTAGTAGGATTAAAAACCAACCTGTATCTGGTGATCCTCGAGGGCAGCCAGTATCCGCGCTTTTAGCCGTTTGACTTCTGGCGCCGTCAACGAGTCGGCTTTCGCTATCACCACCACGATGTTCACCTTGCGGTGCAGCCGTCTCATCATCTCCAGATCCACCTGCCTTACACTGCAAATAAATACCTTCCATTATTATAATATAATTCTACGAGTATACCAGAGGTTCACAACCTTTTTCAAATCTAACCCTTGGCGGCAAATATTAATATCGGCATTTTTTTTTCTTTTGCACATTTCTATACCTAGGTATTGGTATGGTAATTTACATACGATTATATGCCCACCTAAGCTTTATCTATCTCGAAAGGCCATCCTAAAATTCTTGTTCTATGTTTTATTTTATTACGGATTAACTATAAATGTCATTGACGTTGGTAAGTTATAGGTATCTATTTATATAGGTAGTCTGCATAACTACACCTCGTTTATATTTGCAATTTAATGAGCAAATTATTGAATTATGAAGACTATAAAGGTGTGTCGCCCGCATAGTTTGTTTAGAAATAAGTATAGTTATCGATCCGTGTTATATGTCAGTCATGTCACACAAGTGAAGTGATAGACGACCGTTACCACATAAGGAGCACGTATGCTTCCGCAATGCGTCTTGCTATCGCTATGTCCATGACCATGGTTTGACCTAATAAACCAGAGGATAGGATCTTTTGTTGTACTTGTAGTTTAGGCTTGATAGTTAAGAACAAAGAAGGATCATGAAAATCTACAACTGGCAGCTATTAAGTGCTATAATTTAAGTTATCAAGAGTACCTAGAGTCGATAACACTGACTTTAATATTGGAGTATCTTAACAATATACATATTAGTATTTCAATGTTCTGGTTTAACTTTTAGATTTTTATGAATACATATCATACCTACTACAGAACTATTATGTATAGTTATATTTATAAATAAAAGAAAATGAATACTAATATTCATAGAGAGAAAGCGTATCGCGTCTGTATCAAGGATAATGACAGTGAAAGGGTTTAATGGAGCAAACGGCTGGTGGTGGTAAAAGCGCTCACTAAATTGCTCTTTTCGAATCACTTGCCTCATTACACACAATGCTGAATGCATAGTTGTTTTTCTTTTCCTCGTTCAATACGTAACAGAATAATGGTGCTTGTAACAAAGGCTGATCGCATCAATGACGACAATTGACGACAAATTATCTAAACTGATTTGCAACCTAACTACATTATGGAAGTTTATTCGCCTTGTGAAAACCTGTAATGTCGTTATATATTGATTAATCTTGATTTATCCTTTTGAACGCCAAGTATCAGACGGAAAAATCGTGCCCTCAGCGCCAGCGCGCGCATGCACGCAAGGCAAACCGGTTATATTTTGGACGTGACACCACGTCCTGGCGCTGACGGCACGACTTTCCGTGCGCGTGATATGACGGCTTTGGCGGTGAAAGGGTTAAAAATGCCTACTTAGATAAATTACCTGTGAGCCCACGGTGGGACGAAGTATAAGCAGCAATGCACTCTGTTGTCCTGCATGTGTCGGCGGTTGAGCCCGCTCTCATCAGTGAAGTACTGTCGAAACTGCTCCTCAATATAGCCCGAGCAAGTTCTCCAGGAGTCTTCGCAGTTAATAGCATCGCCGAAGCCTGGCGTGTCGACTATAGTCAAGCGCAACTTGACGCCCCGCTCTTCTATTTCCATCGTTTTCTTTTCTATTGTTGTGGTTTTCTCTACTCTATCTGTAACCAAATTGCATAATTTCATAGATCATTAGACGCACGTTTGCGGTTTTAAAATATTTTGATGGACAACAAAAGTAAATTTTAAACGTTCCGCTGTACATAAAGAACGGTAAATTTCATTTGAGTTTTACATTAAGGGCTCGTTATCACCTGCCCATTCAAGCACAATAAAAAATGTTTACGTTCCGAGCGCGCCCTTTTGGTAAATGTAGAATATAATAAAGTAGTACCTTGACCTTATACAATAAATAAGTAATGAACGGCGACTCTAATCCTATCTAAGTAAAGGATCCACAAATAAAAAAGTTGCTTCTTGAACTGAGCAAATAGTACCAACCTTGGACGTCAGGTATTTTGCGACCCTTGTACAGGTCTCCTAGGAAGAGGCTATTGATGAGCGTGGACTTGCCAAGCCCCGACTCGCCGACCACCATGAGCGTGAAGTCGAAGCCCCTCTTCACCGACTTGCGGTGCACCTGCTCGGGCAACGTTGCGAACCCGATGTAGTCGCGCTCTCCGCGCTCACGTTCTGGTGACAAACAGTACATTTTATAATAGGTAGGTACAATTATATTAGTAAGTACGGAGGTCGGCACAATTAATGATTCTCGGAAATGTGTCATTTTCAGTTCGGGTTGATAACAACCTACTGCCAACCAACTGCCAACTTCTTCTTCCTCTTAGCATTTATCGCGGCGTGGAGTCCGCTTGACAACCTATTCCCATGAATTGGCGTAGGCATTCGTTTTTACGAAAGCGACTACCATGTGACATTCCAACACAGAGGGGAAATTATGCCTTATCGGAATTAGGTCCGGTTTCCTTACGATGTTTTCCTTCACCGAAAAGCGACTGGTAAATATCAAATGATATTCCGTACATTATTTAATTTTACTTTCGAAAAACTAATCGGTACGAGCCAGGGTTTGAATCCGAGACCTCCGAAATCGGACGTCTTACCGCTACCAGCGCTTTTTCCCACTAATACACATACTTAAAAAAACTATGGGATTGTCCCAGTTTGAATCCAGTAAAGCTCCTAAAATAATAGACTAAATTTAAAACATCAGTACCCTGAAAGATCGAGTAAGAGCAAACCTTAATTGACATAGTCTAACAACTTTAACACATCTGTTATCAATAGGTTTTCTCAATTAAGAACGCATCAATAAAATTGTCTCCGTGATATATTAAGGCCACGAAAACAAACAAGCGTCAAGTACTTTAATAGCATACACATTAAGTAGATACAATTTCCTGATAAGTATGCCTAGCTGTATGCTAGGTATCTCAGTCATATCTAACCTACTGTGAATACAGTCATCATTTTACCCTTATAGATAAGATACGCTTCAAAGAACATATTGGTTATACTGCATGGATTTATCACAAAAACAACCGCACCTAGCATTTAAATATTTCCTGTACAATTACGGCAACATTACATTTTGTAACATCCACAAATTAGCACCAACGGCCAGCAGCAATACCGACAAGTATTTTACCTAATATAATTTACGAACTGTCTAACTGACATAATTAGTTGATTAGTAAGTACTAAGTACGTACCTACTAATAATCAAACCAAATACCTATACATTCATATTTAGTTTAGTAATAGAGGGGTTGTGAATTTCCGCTCTTCCAGTTTAGTTAAAAATATAAAAAGAGGCTCTTGTATCAGAGAGTATCAGAAACGAATTACTTTTTATATTTTTTTTTTTTTCATAAAAAGTTTTCCGACCCCTGAACTAGTGCGCTTTTTAGTTGCAACTTGCAAGTCATGCAACATAGTACTGTGCATCTCGTATTGAATAGAATCTCACTCTGTTCTCGACAATACAGATACAGGAAACCTACTATCTTAGTTCACGAAGCATTTTGTGTCGACTGTGAGAAGGATCTGTCTAAAGAATAGCTTGTCACCCTAAGGTTTATAAATAAGTATGTACTACAAAGTTAAGATTTAACTAGGTTCATTGAAGTGGTCGGTAAAAACTTTTTCACCTCACTAGCTCGGAAAGCCCTTTTTGTTTGTTTAATATCTATTGTGAAAATCGCTTTTTATCCACATGTGGTGAAAGAGTTTTGACATAAGTGACAAGTGGCTTAAGTGACATTTGACAGCTAACAAAACGTAAAACGTTAAAAGTGCAGAATTTTTAACATCGCAATTAATGAATTGCATCGAGTAAAAACACTTAATACAACTTTATTTTAATTCATAAATATCAGCATTCAACATTAATCTTCATTCTTTTTGTAAAAACGGATAAATTGTTCTGACAGCCGAATAAGTCTACGTACGAACAAAACGCATCTGACATTTAATAAAACCTTTTACGTCATTTCATCCATCATATCAACGTTAAATATTCACATGTTTTTCTAGGTTATTTTGTTAAAAATTAGTGATTCGAGTGATGAAGAAGTATTAAACACCTGAGGAATTACGGGAAACCGAGCAAAATGCACCCTTTTTCTTATTTTCCTCGCTGTAGTGAGGTGAAAAGTTTTGTGTTATACACGGGTAAAAGTTATTTTACGTCTCGTGTATTAAAGCACTCGCTACGCTCAGGATTCTATTTTTGAACCACTCGCTTCGCTCGTGGTCAATAATAGAGTCCTTTCGCTAGCTCGTGTTTCAAATAACACTCGCACGTAAAATACAACTTTCACCCCTTGTATAACAAATAACTATTTATACCTACTTTCCCGAGCATACGCCAATGCTGTTATTGACTCGACTTTGACGATCCTGTTGAACTGTGACTTCATAAAAACTGCTTAATAGGAGATCTCACTTATATTGGTTGATGCGATGTGTTCTTCAAGCATAGCGCATCAGGGCCCTACTCATTTGTTAAGGTACTGGTAGACAAGTGGGCCAACTGGCCGGCCGCAGCGGAGTGGAACACGACAGGTTCCATGCTCACCGTCCAGGGACGCGCGTGTATCGGGCACAGCTAGCGGAAGCGACAAACGTGCCCGTCAATCAGCTGCGCGGCTAATTCAATATTATGCTAGTGACCAGTGAAATTAAGGTCACTGGCAACGCGCTACAGTCACCTTTGAATAAAGTTTGGTTGAAGTTAAGAATTACATTTTAATTTTGTTTAAAGCTTTTCCGTAGCAGTGTTTGAAGAAGTCTCTACGCGCCACAATAACATGCTAGTGTAACAATAAATTTTATTACGTCACTCCGGGCGCAGCGACAAATCTGACTTCACACCCAGGAGAAGACGTAAAATTGTGTACGCACCACGGGCGGTAATAAAGAAGGCCTCAGATCGCTTGTTTGTGGCCCTTACCTTCGGTTCGGGCCACAAATATCCGCGATCTGAGTCATCATTTTACCGCCCTAGGTGCGTAATGTACTTATTGTCCTTTCGTTATCGTCAATTAATGTCGTTCAGTTGAAATGTCAAATCAAAGGCATTAAAGGCCTTTTATAAAAGAAAACACCATAAGAACTCTACAAGCAGTTATATACAGTGTGGAAAGTTAACTCGGGCCCTGGAGGGAAACTATCTTAAAACGTTGAGATAGCTCAATTCATTGAAAGGAAACATTCTTTTATTTTTCCTAAAAAGTAAAACTACATTCACAGTTTTTTTTCTAATTTTCCCATTTTTCCATACTAAAATTGTATTATGATTCTTTTTTATTATTTATGGCTTCTCTTGTGGCGTAAATTTGGTTGGTATTAAGAAGTTTGTATTCTTGTTGGAAATAGGATCGATTGTCATCAATTTTCATAAAAATTGTTTTTGACAAAAATTACGAAATGAGTTGTTTTTTTTGTGAACTGTACATTTTCTCGAAAATTTGTAAATGCAGATATGTATCTTTTTAAAAATAATGTTTCCTTTCTGTTAATTGAGCTATCTCGACGTTTTACGGTAGTTTCCCTTTCCCGTTTCCCCGACTTAACTTTCCACCCTGTATATTGTCGCTGTGATCGCTATTGATGACTGAAAGTCTCCGGAAATCTCAAATTTTCTTGAACAGGTCTGTAAAAAGTTACCCCTATAATAATAAGCAGGTTGATCTGACTTATTACTCGTACGTGATACTCCCACGACTTGGGTTGAGACAATAGATTTTCAACATTATACATGTCACAGTCTTTTCATTCTCCACATTCTATCTAGCGCACTGTGACAAAAAAGTCAATGCATTATAGTATGTGTATAGAAAAAGAAAGATCCATTGTTTATGGAAGAAGATTTCTAAACAATAACAAATAATTTACTTAGCTTGCTACTTGTTGAGAGAAATCTCTTATACCTCAAGTTTTTTATTTACTTAACCACTTAACCTTATTAAGTTCTCTTTGAATGAATGCCTCATGAGCGGTATCCCCTTGTTTTACGAGGGTGGGTTGATAAAAAAAATCTAAACCACAATTAAGTATCAAAGTAATGATAACTTCTGTATCGTAATTTGGAATCTTTCTAAGATAAGTATTTATAAAAATTGTTAGTGTGTCTTTACTTTTTCTTAAATATTGAGGCTTGAAGTGAGTCAGTTTTCCATTTTCATGAAAATGGAGAAAACAGAGGATCGAATTGTCATACAGTTTTATTTTTTAGAAGGATAATCGGGAACCCAGATTAAAACTGTGCATAGTGTAGTAAGGGACTCTTAACCTTTTACATTTAGTACCAAGTACCATTCCGCACTTGGGTAGATGATAACGAAGACGACGAACCGTTAATGGCGTGTCGCAGAGGTCAAGACCAAATGAGGTAGCCATCCCAAACCCAAAAACGAACAAAAAAAGGAAAAAAAGAATGTATTCACGGACCGTCGATAATTAACTAGGGAGACAGCAGAGATTGTAAACAATTTGCCGGAATAAGTTTTCTAAATATTAGTAGAGTATTACCGCTTTGGCTCCCAATATTAAAATTGTCTCTCTCTCTAGAGTACCTTAATTACTTATGAGCTTAGAAGTAAATAAGGTAGTAAATAAGTAATAATACTACTAATTAATTACCTACAAATGTATCCATAGTCATATCCGCACCAATATCCGCATACCTTTCGCATCCACTGCCCTTGCAAAATGGGCAACTTTATGTCCATCCAACGAACACCCGGAAAGCCCAACCGTTCAGAGGAGCTGGGATGACACCCTCTGCAGACTACGTCACGCAAATTTAAAGGCTGGTGCTTCGGGAACTGATCTGGCGCGTCTCAAGGCCGCCTCTAAGCCCGAATTGGGTGCGTGGTTGCACGCCTTGCCTTCCCCTCAGCTAGGCACACTGCTCGATAATGATTCCCTAAGGATCGCAGTGGCATTAAGGTTGGGGTGCAAGGTGTGCAACGCGCACCGCTGCATCTGCGGAGCGATGGTGGAGGAGAACGGCCACCATGGGCTCAGCTGTCAGAGATGCGCCGGTCGTTTCCCGAGACACCACTCTCTAAACGACATAATCCGTCGAGCGATGCTCTCGGTGGGTGTCCCGTGCCTCCTGGATCCACCAGGACTGTCTCGAACAGACGGCAAACGACCTGACGGGCTGACACGGGTTCCCTGGCAGAGAGGAAGGTGTCTTATATGGGATGCAAACTGTGTAAGTACATTTGCTGCATCCCATGTAGGACACACTACTAAGTTGGCAGGCTCAGCGGCAGAGACTGCCGCCAAAAACAAGCGCCTGCAATACTCTGCCTTGGAAACCACCTACGACTTCGTGCCCGTCGCCGTCGAGACAGCCGGGCCCTGGGGGCGGGAGGCACATGAGCTCTTCCGAGAACGCGGCAAGCGCCTTAGGGAAAAAGGAAATGACCCCCGTTCGGAGTCATGGCTGGTCCAACAGGTCTCTATCGCCATACAGCGAGGTAACGCTACTAGTGTGATGGGGACCTTTGGACCCGGCATGGCTCAGAACGGGTTTTAGTTTTTTAAGATTTATTTTAAAGTGTATTATTTATTTTATGAATAAACTTATTCCCTATTAGATAAATTCCCAAAATATGTTACACAAATTTCCATAGTAATTAACTTTGGAACTTAATTAGGCAAAGATAAATAAATTACGGAATATAACCTTACGTAGGTATATTCCTTCAAAGTACAGAAACAAAAAGGATTATTTAATAAATTAAAGCTTTTTGCCGAGCAATTGACGATTATAACATGATATCCCTGCCGTTACTTACGAATTTTAAGTAAAGTCGAGATCTTGGGGCCATGGTTTTTCTCTCCACCTTTAATATTTTCCGCATCTTTTTTGCCTTTGTCGCCGATATTAATATCGTAAATAGCGAATGAATCACTCTTTTCCATTATGATAAGAATAGTTTGTGTCTCAGATCGATGTAGAAACACTAATAAAATAATTCACCGGATTTTTGTTTATGTGCGGCCTATATTAATCATTTTCGTACGTTATCAAAATGATCTCACAACACAATTACGATAGCGTAACGTTAAAAAAACGCGGGAACTCGTCACGCTCGGATGAATAGTCGGAGAAGGGGGAGATAGTTGACTGTACTAATCTAGTAATTGGGTGCGCGGGGATCGAAAATTGTCGCGTAAATGCGAGGGCGGGAAACGAGCGGCGCGGGCGGCGCTCGGTCGACGCGGTGTCGGTGCAACGCGCGCGCGCGGACTGCTCGCCTGGGCTTCATCAACCGGCGCTTGCGTCACTTTATTAGCTAACTAAATTAATTACAGCTTCATTTTATCTAAATATTTCTGCAAGCGGAATACGTGTTGGATAATATGTTTGAGCAGGTGGACCAGCAAAAATATTGTAATGCATATTAAATTATAGCTTTACGAAGAATCCGCGCTTCTAGCGTTCCAATCTATTTTTTATTGCATCGTAAATATAAGATAAGGAAACTACCGTTACTGACTTTTGAACTATTAATAAAAGTATCTGGTGCAACGTCTCAGATAATACCTTTATGTGTGTCTTAATCTCTTCTGAAGAATAAAGACGTTACATGGCTCTATGCTCTATGTTTAGAAATTATGCAACTTTCCAGGAAGACGCCTGTTAGGGAAACGTATTAATAAAACATTATGACGCTGTAATAAAAAGTAACTATGTTACACTATTTCATAATTCAGAATCGCTGTGCTCTTAGTCTTATTAGAACCTATAATTAAGAGAAGGTAGAGTCGCAAATTGAAGACAACAAGTTGAAAAAGGGTTACCTAATCATAACCTGTTGCAACAGTAAAAGAAACGAATGACATAGGTAGTTAGTAACCAGATCATAGGTTAAAGGTGCTTATGAGGGCATTCTCAAGCTTCTACTTTGTTCAATTACAAGATGCTGCGCGAGCATCATACCGTCTTCCTGTGCCGATGACGCAACGCTCCTCCCAGACAACAGTGAGCAGACAGTAGGTTTATTGAAACATAAGAATAGCTGAGTAAGAGTTTAAACACATCCTTGTGCCCTAGACAATACAGTATAAACAACCTTCTTTTATATTTACCTTCTTATTCATTTTATTACATTTGACCAGTAGGTTACGTATACATTGTCGGTCAGGTATGTATGACTTATCTAGTGGTCTCATTTCTGTTTTATAGTTCAACGCCTACGATCATTTAGTTTATCCCTTGACCCCATCATTAAGTGAAAGAGGCAAACGGTAAAACACCTTTCATAAGGAATTAAATTACTTAGGAAGGTACCTACTGTATACAGATAAAGGTACTCTAATGATATACTAGTTATTGGAACATCCCTTGCAATTTTTGAATGCCTTTGCCCTGTTTGGGAAAGTTGGAAACATGGACCTGAGTAGGTACTAATATTACCTCAGCTAAGCTATACTAAAGCTCTACCTGCCAACCAATTATGGCAAACAAAAGGTCCGGGCGGAAGTAATGGCGCTGAAAAGGGTGCTTCCTATTTTGTCCTATAGAAATGTGAAATCCTTGAGTAAAAGACCTGCTTTTCAGAATGAGCCAGATATTACTTTACTAGAATTGGTTATCTCTGCTCTGAAAATGTTACTAATGAACTATCAAATAAAACTCACCCATCGTCATTTTGTGTAATGAGGAAAATCTGCTACAGGTACCAAAGGTACACTATGAAAATTTTAATAAATTTTCATAATTTTGATTTCAATTTCCTCAAAAAGTGCGTCTTCATCTTCTATTTTAATTCTGCGTTATTGATTTACAATATATTTGGAAAGTTTTCAAAACCGATCGATCGATTTCACACAAGTCACTGCCTTGTCTCCGAGATCCCGAGCTCCTGGTTCACTCATCGACGACTCTCATTCTCTTCGTCCATGGTGATTATAAATTGCGCATTTTACGATAGATTTTCACCAAAACAAAACTGCAGTTGCGAGTTAGTATCAGTATCAAACATTATTCTACACTACACATCTAAAACGATAGCGAAATAAAAGTCGCGCGACACTTAACTAAATATCACGATACTAATCCTAAAATTTGTATAATCAAAACAGTAGAAAAATTCAAGAAAATAAAATCACATTGTTTGTGCGCCGTGCTGTGCGTGTTGCGTTACGTAATGTGAGGGTCCCGGACCGGGCGCGGGCCCTCGCTACGCCGCCCCGCGCGCGCGCGGGAAATCTGCACCCTTCGCGGAACGTTTTACGACTACTCTGACAGTATTCCCAGCGTAAAAGGAGCTCATGATTCGTTACAACTGTAGGCAGTCTACGCTCAGATTTATACTGGACCGTAAGTCGCAAAGTATTTCGAATATCCCAGGGCCGGCGCACGCAGCCCTCTGGGATCGATATCCACGAGGCACCGAGCGCGCCTGCGCGCATCTCTTGCCCTTCTTGCTCTACATGTTATACTGTGATGTTTCTATGTGCATTTTTCCTTGCCCTACATGCATTGTAGTAGGTACACGCCACGCCGCGCCCCAGTAAGATTCAAGGTCGTCCCATGGCCGTACATTGGAGTTTTATGTAGGTGACTTTAACAAAGTTGATATGCTACGGTTGAAATATCTTCTCTACTCTGCTCTGGGCCGAAGTTACGACAGCTCAATATCACTTAAATATTGTTAGATTGAGAGCCCTACGAGAAGTACCTATCGATACCTACAGGATTTATATGAAAGTATAATTATTTCTGAATCTATCGATTTCCGGTTCCGGGAAATAGAAAAAAAAAGACTTATTTCAACTTTTCTCCTACAATTCTCATACGATTAATATAGGTGACGAAATCAAATTTTATGGAAATCTGTTCTCCGAAAATAGGTTAAATAAAAGATGTAAAAGGTGTATAAGGGAAAAAGCTTTTAATAGGTATTATTTTCAATTAACTGAGGATCAGACTAAAATAAAATAAAAAATAAATAAAGTTTTATTTTCAGGCAGTAGGTACACCCATATCAGCATCATATTACAAGATAAAAACAAAATACTAAGCTAATTAAACAAAAAATAAAAAATGAGATCTTCAAAATATAAATACTAAAGTAGATCTGATTATATATGTATTTTATAAATATGATTTTATATTGAAAGTAAGTCAAGAAAAAACTAACTTACGGATTTACGAGTATGATACTCGTGACTTGATACAGCAATTTCAGAATACCGAATAAAATTCAGCATTGCTGAAAATTGTCTACGACATTCATGTTACGGGCGTAACAGCGCCTGATTAAAATAAATAGCGTGGAGTTTATACATCAACTCAGTCGACGCGTGATGTTTAGGCACAATATGGCTACACCATTGTATTTTCTAACACAATTCTCAATAAGTAAATAAATAATATGCGTTTAGCATAAAAGCTCTACCTACGCGGCTCTATATAATTAATTAGGGATTCCCAATCTGGTTTACGTCCGTCCAACCTAGTTGGATACATCGGCATCGGCTCTAAGTAAGAAGAAGGAACTGCTGATGGGCTTAAATAGGTATAATTCTTTTTTTTATAATAATTAATTGCTTTTAGCTTATTAACTAAAAGTTGGCAAACGTTAAGCATTTTACCGTAGGTACCGGCAAAACAGTTGAAAGATATTGATCTAATCAGTTGTAGTAAGAGATGACTTAAGAATCATTAGAAAATATATAATTTTAAACTAAAAAGAACCGACTTCACTTACGATCCGCTATTCCAAGAGGCCGAGTTGCTGTAAAAAATAGTGAATTCACTATAGGTGTGCCTATAAGAGTTGAAGAGATCCGTCGATTTCTCCAGGATCCCATCATCAGATCCGGAACTGGTGACAATGGGACCAACTGTGAAGTAAACTCTATCAAACAAAAAAAGAATTTTCCAAATCAGTCCTGGGGGTGATTTTTGAGATTCGAGCACTCGAAAGTGACATTTAAAACTCTGAATAAAACGATGAAATTATGTTTTAAAAATAAAAGCGATAGAAATTTAAAATAATGATTATTTAAACTATTAATTCTATGCGAAAAAATTGGCTACAAACTTTTGTGTGCGATTATTTTTGAGCTTGAATTTTTTGAATTCGAGTGTCCGGCTGTCAAAAATCGGCCCCCAGCCGTCTTCAAATTATCGGTGAACATAATAAAAAATAAAAATAGCGAAAAAAACCTCCTACTTCGAAATCTTGAAGTCGCTTGAAAATCAGCACATTTTAGAAGAAGTATATAAACTTTTTAATTTTATTTTGATTGCAATTAATTTCAGCTTAGACGTAGTTTTTTGGTTTCAGCGACCGGGCAGCTCTACTGAACATACCTACAACCCTGTTAGACATTCATGAAATATCTTAAATTTTAGTTGAAAGTTGAAACCATATATTTAATAAACATTGATGTTCTTCTAAAAAGTACTTAACAAAAGTCAAAAATTCCCGATTTGAATAGGTAATTTAAGGTGACGGGATACGCAAACACGTAAAATTTAGGTATTTCTGTGCAAGTTTTGTGATGAAAGACTCCCCTACAAACTGGTTAAAGATATCCCCTCACTTTATACCCCTATCTGTATAGCCTTTATATTATACCTAATTATCAAGTTTTATTGTACTACATAGGTTTAGAATTTAGATATATGTTTTACGTTTTACCTACTTAAAATGTATATTACATATTTAATCTATTCATTATATATTAACCTTCAAACGAGTTTATTATTCCTTCACTGTATTTTGACTTAGCAGTTCACATCTACGATAAAAATCACAAAAAATAATATTTAAACACTTTTATTCTGTTGGCATATTTTTTAATCACAATCTTTCTGTAAAAAGACAACGTCTAAAAGTACAGGGCTCCCCAATTTACCAGTGTACAGGTTTAAGCTATAAACATGATCTGGCATGTTAAGTCTGGATAGCCTCGTAAATTAATGCCCCTGGGAAATCAGCACAGCTATTTTTGGATTGTCGACCCCAGAAAGAAGATTTGAATCTTCCTAATTTGGAAAAATTTATGACCGAACATCCAGTTTTAGTAATAAGACGATATGCAAAGCAAATGTACTTATCGAGTTTGATATTAATATATTTTTTCCCTATAAATTATGTCATTTCAAATATATATGTATTATGTAGGGATGAAAGAAATGTAAGATATTAGATAAGTACTTTTATTTATTTTGCATCATACTTGCTCATAAAGTCATCTAAAAACCCCATTTTACTTCCTCGGTAATTACTTATAAGTAGTTCTTTTTTGTTATGTCTGTGGGTGTGTGTATGTGACTTTGTGCATGTGTGATACTATTTGTATCAATATTCAAGCAATTAATAACGATAAAAAATTAACGACTTATGGGGATTGTCCAAGATTTTTACTTATACGATTTGCGACGTTGGTCGTCTAAGAGAGATGACGACTAGTCCGGAGTCTTGTCTCTCGGGTCTAACGCAGTGATGACATAACTTTCGGCCCTAGCATGAAAAGTTTTCATTGAAAAGAAAATGTACCTACTACATACTCGTACTTATTAGTTACTATAAACTGTATCTCCCTAGCTCTCTGCTTAAAATATTCAGTTACGATTAGTTATACAATATTATTACTAGGTTTCACTTCATAGTTTTCACTACTTATGCTTGATAGATGAGAGATCAAATATCGGGTAGTTGAAGAAGAAACTCTATACGCGGGAAAAGTGAGAAAATCTGTGATAGGCGGGAGCACTCCTACGTCACGACTGGGACCTTCCGCGTCCCGCAAACTAAACTGATTCTTAAAGCTGCCACCATAGAATAGAAAGCCGAACATCCTGAAAAACATTCAGTTCAAAGCTAATTTGAAAGAAACCTTATCGTGTAGAGATAGAGCTTAGTTTAGCGAGTAAGTGAGGGTTGAGAGAAAGCACTTTCCGGTCGTATGACGGGTTGTATGACGCAGATGAACTGAGGCTGAGGCTGGCTCACTGGCTCAGTCGCCGCGCGCCACCATTCGAGTGGAGTCCGCCCGCACGCGAGGATTATTACCTCGTCATTTTCCCTTACGATAACATCGCGATATCAAATTGTTGTGCCAAAGGTGACAATCATAAATGACATCTCAAAGTTTAACGATTATTTAGCGCAAGGATTTTTAAGGTATGTTTTAGTTAAGCAATTTATTATAAGAGCCAAGTTTCAGTTTTTAGAATAAGGAAAGTTTATCTCGAAGTTAAGTTTTAACATACGCATTTATACCTCTACATAAATTAGATTTGATTTAGATTAATCTAAATATAATTATGATGTGTACGAAAAAAAAATGTTTTTGTTAATGTTTTGGTAATTGTTAGAGTGAAAAGCCGACTACTTAAGTTAACTCGGAGCTTTTTTTTTACATATTTATACAAGTTTATGGTTATTATTTAGTCTTCCTAACATTAGTCCCGGCTTTTCGTCACGCCTAAAATGAAGCACTGTGTCCTCTCGGCAACCTTACCCCAATTTTGACGTAGGTTACCATTAGTTTTTACGAATATGACTGTGAAAGCTTTTATTGTTTAAGTACTGTTTTAACATATCATACATATCCTTGTGAATTGTGGCTTATCAGACGTTTTCCGCCTACTTCCATAGCCTACTTTATTCAAATCACATTTTAAACTTTCTCGCAACAAAAAGCGTACTGCATTGTTTTTGAATGAGTACGTGCGATGCAACTGTTGCAAATTAAACGTTTCAATGGGAATTCTCAACGACAGTAAATATGTATGTACAATACTGCACGATCTACGTGGGAACTACGTGATAAGCTAAATGCACAGATACAAGCCGGATAAGGTTATTCCGACCACGTTTAATAGCTGCTTGTGATATGACGACTTTGAAAAGAGGAAATGTCACTGGCACATAATATTCAAATTTTTCAATAGTATAGCACTAACGTCACAAGATTTGCAATATCACGAGATAAAATGTCGGAGAAATGTAGAGTTGCACTATTGTCTTAAATATTTTGCTAACATGTGGAAGCACCTACTCTAGCCTACTCTACTATTTTCTCTATGGCTACTCTTACTGTTACCCTAATGAATTGGTAACTTTTGTTATCTGTATTATAGGAAAGGTACCTTATAGCATTTTTTTTATTTACCTACAGGTTGACTTTTCGATACTACTAAGCATCATGAATCAACTGATGACGATTTGTATAATTCGTGTCGCGTCTAAGTAAATGTAAACACATTTTTTTCAATCCGTTGATTTAACTTGTTTTAGGAATCCATTCCATAGAATAAAACATTTCTTTCAATTTTGGTTATTACTTAGCTTTTTACTGATATAAAACATCCCCTTATTAAACATTCTGTTTATTTAAGTGTCCCTACTGTTTCTTATTTATGTTACTGATCTAGTTAATTAAAACTCATAGGTAGTAACTATTTCGACCATTTGAAAATGAAAGTTGCAAACGCTGGCGCTAACGCTAATAAGGTCAACATGCCATCGTCGGTGCGGGCGGAAGGAAAGTTGACGAAAACAAGATATTTCTCTAAGTTTATGCTCTTGAGTTTTCATTTAATAATATGTAACAAAAAAATAACCTACTTTACTTAGGCTCCGCTTTTCCAAGAGGAACTGCCCGAGTTGCTGTAAAAAATATTCAAATCATTATAGGTGTGCCTATAATAGTTGAAGAGTTCCCTTGATTTCTCCAGGATCCCATCATCAGATTTGGACCTGGTGACAATGGGACCAACTGTGAAGTATATATACTCTTTCAAACAAATAAATAATTTTCCAAAGAAGTCCGGCCGTCTTCGAATAATCGGTGAACATAAGTACATAAAAAATGCAACAAAAAAAACAAAGATCCCGACGTATTGAGAACCTCCTTCGAAATCTTGAAGTCGGTTAAAAATGAAATTATATCGGTGACAATTGAAATGCTAAGCCAGAATTGCATGCTAAAACTAGTAAGATTCAAAATTCCTAGAATTTGTAGTAACGTTTGAAATTCACATAGATTCCATTCCATCGACTATCAAATTAACTTCCGAAGTCCATTCACCAACCCCATAGGTGGGTAGTTCTGCTCATACTCATATTTTTCTGTCTACGTCTCAAGAGTTTTCATTGATAAGCGGAATGTACGCACGAGATTGGACAAGCATTTCACTACACGCTCCAAGGAAGTTGCGCGATTTCGAATGTCATCGGACTCATCGGCTTTGTTAAACACCACAGCATCTGATTACGACAAGCAAGCCCGTGATAGTCTTCAACCGCCGTCAAGATATCGAAGGACCAGAAGATGACCATCTTCGAAGATGGTATAACATTAATCTGGTACTGTTCTGATGATGGGATCCATGAGGAATTGAGGTAACTCCTCAAGTTTTAAAGACCCGTGTATGGTGATTTCGATGTTTTCTTAAGCAACTTGATAATTTCCTCTCGAAAACCACCAATTTCATGGAGTGGACTTAATGATGAAGACCACATATGATAATGTGGAACATTTCTTACATTGAGCTGTAGGTTGTGCTGCAGTAGCAGAGCGTCCATAAGATAGCACTCGATTCCCACCGGCTACCCTTATTTTCAGCCGGGTGAGTACGTTTACGAATGCTCATGGTGAAAAGTAAAAAGTAAGGCCACAATAGCCCTGGCTTCCCTTAAAATTATTTTGACTCGCCGCCACTGCTGTTTAGTATGTTACGTGTCTTACACTGAAAAAATAATCACCGTGACGTGTAGATAGCTCCTTTAGTTCCTATGACCTTTGTGTATTTTAAACAGCTAATGGTTTCTAAAACCAATAAGGTTCGGCATAAATGGTCATATTAATGTTTTGTTCACAACTGTCAAACTTCTAGCTTATAGGTGCCTACAAATTTTGACAGTGGGTTTTGTTAAGGAGTCACGCAGGGCGATACGCTCGGTCCACTAACCCATTGACCTTCAACGCGCGACCGGTTGCGCTGCGCCTGGGCATAAGCAACTGGAGCGCCGGCCTAGCGGCGTTATACGTATTTATATAACATTAAAATAAAAAGAAAGCCTAACGACCAACCGACCGTGGCCATGAGTAAGCTCTTCAATGGATGGTATTCATGAGGCTTAACGAGCGTGACACCTCGGATAAACCAGCATAAGTGCGACGTATAAACCAGCGTAATTTATACTAGCGACGAATTCACAGTTGAGATAAAACTGCTTATAGGGGCTGATGAATTGTTGTGACACGATGTGATGTGACAACACGGCAGGCATACAAATTGTTTCAAGGTAGTGAAATTTAATGGGGCCCATCTCGCGTGAAATTATCTTGATTCGAGTATTTTGTTGTGTTCCCGGGACTCCCGGGTTATAGAGCTTTGAGCTAAAATGGTTTAAAAAATAAGTTGAAGTTCTTTTGCTATGATGTAGCTTAATCATAATCAATCACAAAGCCATCAGTCACAAATCTTTGGTGGGTTGCTTTGAAATGTCGGTTAGACCCATGGTCTGTTGTATGGCCTAGTCTATATAGGTATATGTTTATAGGAAACATCATTCGTTACGTTCCTTTAATTATAATAATTTTTGGTTGCAAACTTAACAAAATATGCAGCTCATAACGTACAAAACATAACTTCGGAGTAGGTAACATTAGGTGTTCAAAGTTCCAAACTGTCAGTTGTCTACCTACCTACGGTAACATACCTAATGAATATTTACAAGGAAACAAGCAATACCAGGAAAACCTTGCATAAACTTCTCGCTAAAATAAATACTAACTTAAGACAGTTTCACTTACTTGTACTTAGATGATGTGCGACGGGAGAGACCGCAACATGCTCCGTTCCCTTCTGCTGGTTGCCTTCGTGGCAGCCGCGGCCTCGCAGTCTGCCCCGGATCCTGGCTTCACACCATGTAAGTTAGAAATAGAATAGAAATAGCACGTGCATTGTTTAGTAGCAGACGAGTGAAGGGGCAGCCCGTATAATGCTCATAAAGTCATAAATACAAAAGCCCCGCCAACATAGACGGGTCAACGTGTTTGAAGTAGATCTCAACGGGTTGCAAGAATCACCCATATTTTAATATACAAGTTTGAATGACTCCAAAAAATCCCTTGGGCTCTGAACAATCAACCTAAAAAATGAACTAGGTAAGTATGCTGATTGGTTGACAATGATGTTATAAAAAAGCCCCATAATGGCTTAGGGAAAAAACTTATACTTTATGACTTTTTAATAGCATTCCTATCTATTATAGTTCATTAGTATGTAAGTATATACCTACTGAGTAGACCTAACTGCAAATAACTAGTAATGGCCTAAAAGGTATGTCATATTATAGCACATATAGGAAGAGTATAATCATTACGCCCCTAGAACTGTTATACCTACTGTTACTCATAGGGCAACGATCAAGCACTATAGAGTACTTACCTTAATCAACTCCATGTACACTTCGCTGTCGCAGCGGAAGAGGTGTCTCCGACGGTCCTGGGAGAGGTGGAGGCCCGCGACGGAGGCACTGACCTAGAGTTCCGGTACCACGACCACGAGCAGCTGACGCGGTACCTGCGGGCGGTGTCGGCGCGCTACCCCGCCCTCACGGCTCTCTACTCCATCGGCAAGTCCGTACAAGGTAACTGGCACTAGTTGGCGCAGCTCTTTAATGCAAAACGGCTATTCAATTTCTCTTGGCTGCAAGAATTTTAATTTGATTATTAATTAACTAAATGGAAATGCTTTTATATTAATAAAACAGTACATTGTGCTACGTGGGGGGAGTAGAGAAATATTGAGAACGAATAAAAGAACGAACCCGAGGACTTTTATAACTCGAGATTGCAATATTCTTACCCTTCATATTAAACACTGTTTTTCATCACACTCACTCATCAAGAAAAAACATATAAGAACAAAAATGTGTGTGGTACGCTTTAAATATAAGCAAGTGTGATGAGAAATTATTTCGCTCTCAACCATAAAGCTCTAACTTTATGCTCTCAACATAAGTATTACCAACATATTTATTTAAGTTTGTTCCAAGGATTTAAAGGTTGGCAAATAGCCGAGAACCTATTGATTTCGAAACGTTCTCTACAATCTTCTACAAAGAATTAGTAATTAACTGCAGATTCCTTGGCATAGTTGTGAGGCAAGCTAATGAATTAACATGTTCGAACACGGTTTAGAATTAATACCACTTACCGTCTACAAATAAGTTTAAAAGTTACCTATAGGCTAAGGCACTTAGGTACCTTACTTCTCGGGATCTAGGTCACAAAAGCCGTGATTGGCTTTATAGTTATTTACACAGAGGTTCTTTGATCTGCGCTTCGATAAAATGTATTTCGCACGAACTTAATGATGAAAAAAACGTTACAATGTAAAATGGAAATAAGAGTAGGTATGTATCTGTTAGTGAGATATACCGGTAAATAAATAATTCCGACATCATAAACATGTATATAGGAGTCGTTAATCAATATTATCAATACAAAGCAGATGTACCTTTAGAGCAGTTTTGTACCTATCAACCAGCTATCAACGGACTAGACTTAATTAGTTTGATTTCCCAGGGCGCGAACTGTGGGTGATGGTAGTATCGGCATCACCGTACGAGCACATGCTGGGCAAGCCCGACGTCAAGTACGTGGCCAACATCCACGGCAACGAGGCCGTCGGCCGAGAACTGCTGCTGCACCTCATCCAGGTACCATTTGTCTGCTGAAATCCTTCTCAAGTAAAAGAACACGCGGCGTACCGTATGCACAGACGAGCTCCTCCGACCTCCATCCTATAAAGAGCTTAGTATAAGTTTTTTGGAATATAGTACCTATCGGGCATCTGTGCTGTACGATTCCATCAGAATAGGTACTGAAAGCGAAACAAGTCAGCTTTTTGTTAATTTCATATGAATATTTATAATATAACATTCTTATCTTATAATTTATCTTACAAAAAATAATGTAGATACTGACACCATGCAAACTTTACTTACAGCACTTGGTCACATCGTACGACAGCGACCCTTACATTAAATGGTTGTTAGACAACACCAGGATCCACCTGATGCCGTCCATGAACCCTGACGGTTTCGCCATTTCTAAAGAGGGACAATGCGACACTATTCACGGCAGGTAAATTTGCCTGAAAATATATTGATTCTATTTCATTGTGCTCATGTCAACCGTACATAATATAGACGCGACATGGTGCTATTGTGCAAACGCATTGTGTAAAGCGTAAGTTGCGTCATAGAACATTAAAGTTACTCCATTTTGTCACCCATTTCCCTTTACATATTTTTAAATCACTCTAATTTCCTTGTAACAATACCATCCGCTATTGGAAAATTATTATTACGTAACGATGAATAGCGATGATCGTGTGGAATATTACTCATATATTGTCCTGTCTATCTCTTCGCCAATAGTAAATAGGTACATGATTCGGTGGCGGTGACTCGGTATTATAGTTATACGTTTACATTCTATAATTGTGGCTGCGTCGTGTCACACTAATTAATTAAGCAAGCGCGACCTTCTACCCGATAAATCTCGCGGGAACTGAGTATGACCTAAGAGTGACTGTTGTTATGTCACACAAAGAGTGCTAGAATAGATAAACCCGATCTTGCCTTCAAATACTCATAGGCTTGAAAAAGTGTCTACACCACATGTCCAACGTTTTGATAAACTATTTTGTAATCCAGACACAACGCTCGCCGGTACGACCTGAACCGCAACTTCCCAGACTACTTCAAGGCCAACACGAAGCAGCCGCAGCCCGAGACGGAGGCGGTGAAGGAGTGGATTTCCAAGATCCAGTTCACGTTGTCGGGGTCGCTGCATGGCGGCGCGCTCGTCGCCTCCTACCCGTTCGACAATACGCCCAGTGCCAGTAGGTAACACGACATTAAACCATGTCATCAGCTCACAATGCAGCCGCAGATCGAGACAGAAGCGTTCAACGAGTGGATTTCGAGATATCCGAGCATTTCATTCTGTTGGAAGCACAGATTATGTATTAGTTCTTACCCATCGGCGATGTCGCTTAACAATACCTAGGCCCCGTGCCAGAAATAAATACCTACATGTCGTTAGCCTGTAGGTATTTACTTCTGGCACTGGTAACATGTAACTTTCAAGCAACATCGGCAAGATTTATTTTTTAAAGGAAATTCCTAAATTCAAATTATATTTTCACGCCGCCCACATTAAAGGACTATGCAGATCTTCGGTGCTCTGCTCGGGTGACGTATCTTCCAATAATAATATCTTGTCGCAATTTAGCATACATTATCTACTTATAGGGCAGTGTAGAGCATAATTAACGATGTCTTTGTCTGACCAACATGTCCCCTGAACGCAGTCTTCCAAAGCTACGCGCACTCGCCGTCGATCGCCCCGGACGACGACGTGTTCCGCCACCTGTCGCTGGTGTATTCAAACAACCACGCCAAGATGTCTCGCGGGGTCTCCTGCAAGTCGGGCTCGCCGCGCTTCGAACACGGGATCACTAATGGTGCCGCATGGTATCCCCTTACAGGTATGAAATGAATTTCTCATCTACGTAATAAGTAGTAGCCCTGTGCTGTGTTGTTCTTTTGAAATATGCCAAAAAATAGTCTAAAATGACGACTAGGTTTTTATCCATAAAACACACAGGTATATTTTGTGTCTAATACCTCCTCAATTTTCATAATTTCTCAAACTTATGTTTTTTTATAAGCTTTTATTTAGTTTCACCTGTCCCGTTGTCTGTAACCAAATCTTGCAAGTTAAATTTCACCCATTTACCCGGTTTCCGATTGAGCTGAAATTTTGCACGCATATGTAAATCGCGTGACAATGCAATATTATAATGACATGAAGCTGATCTGATGATGGAGCTGGAAGGTAAGCTATCAGTTCCTGCGTTGTCCAAAACGAAACGTGCAAGTTAAATTTGACCCACTTCCCGGTTTCCGATTAAGCTGAAATTTTGCACACATATGTATATCGCGTGACAATGCAATATTATGATGACATGAAGCTGATCTGATGATGGAGCTGGAAGGTGGCCATAGGAACTCTGTAATTAAACGACGCAACCCCATCGAATTTGGGCTCGTTTGGTTCGTCTTGACGAATAATTTAACTTTAGATGATATCCAGGGTCTGGTGATGAGTCTGGAAGGTGGCCATAGGAACTTTGTAATAAAACGACATAAACCCGTCGAGTTTGGGTTCGTATGATTTGTTTTGACGAGTATTTTGTCTCTAGATAGTATCCGATGATGAGCTGATTATCTGATGATGGAGCTGGAAGGTGGCCACAGGAACTCTGTAATGAAACGACGCAACCCCATCGAACTTGGGCTCGTTTGGTTCTTCTTGACGAATAATTGGTTTATCTTTAGATTGTATCCAGAGTCAGGTGATGGGGCTGGAAGGTGGACATAGGAACTGTGTAATAAAATGACATAAACCCGTCGAGTTTGGGCTCGTATGAATTGTTTTGACGAGTATTTTGTCTCTAGATAGTATCTGATGATGAGCTGATCTGATGATGGAGCTGGAAGGTATGCTTTTAGTTCCTGCGTTGTCCGAAACAAATCTTGCAAGTTAAATTTAACCCACTTCCGGGTTTCCGATTGAGCTGAATTTTTGCACGCATATGTATATCGAATGACAATGCAATAATATGATGACATGGAGCTGATCTGATGATGGATCTGGGAGGTGGCTTAGGAACTCCTTGACTACTCCACATTATCCGGTCGTGTTTGGGCTTGTTGCATTCGTCTGGGTGATCACATAGGGATTTCATAAAGAAGATTACAGTCAGCAATAAAAGCATATCACAAAAATGATATTTTTGAAAAAACTTTTTCAAGGTGGAATGCAAGACTACAACTACTTGTGGCACGGATGCATGGAAATCACCTTGGAAATCTCCTGTTGCAAGTTTCCCCCGGCGCATGAGTTGCCCAAGTATTGGCAAGATAACAAAGAGGTACCTACAATGCTTTACTATTTTTCCAGTCTAGATAGATGGTAGTCATAACTAATCAAAAAGCAATTAAAGACAATACTATTTGTAAAAATCAATACAAATAAAAAGATAAAATAAGTATGAGATAAACGAGAAAATCCGTTCATTACTTTATGCACGTAACATGATAATATTTATTAGTGATAAGATATGGTAAGATTTCGCTTGGAAATATTGTGTCATAGCGAATATGAGTAACTTTGTCATTAGTTTATTACACGTTACCTCAAAGGTAGGGCGCAGTATTCGCAGTGCACAATGTGCCAAGAAAAGAAACTGTAAAGGGCCATCACCTATGTCACCTCTACTGTCAAAATAGAGAATCAGCCCGAGACATTTCATACAAGCAATTTATTCATTACCATTCATAAAATTAAAAAAAAAGATTGATCCCTGGCCCAAAAGGTGGCGCCACAATCATGCAATTCATACACTTAGCGAATAGGATATGTATTGAAATTTCTATTATCTACATTCAAGTTCTAGCTGTACCTACGTGAGTTGTACGTTACGATGTAGAATGTAACGATATAACTAAATACAAGGCGAGATGTATAGGTAACTTAACTACATACAAACAGTTAATGTCCGGATTCCGGATACAATTCAACTGCTGCGCACAGGCCTCATGCACGAGAGGAATCGGGCTATGGTGACTTCACAGTCTTCACACTGGCCCAAAACGGGACGAGGACTTCACATATCTATTTAAATTTATTTGCAGATTAAAGAAAAAAAAAATGTTATAATTGTTATAAACATAAGTATAACATATATTTAAAACAAGGTTAATTCAGTACATGCTACAGTAAGATCTGCCCATATAGATTATCTTTTCAAGTCTTTAGAGCTTCATGAAAAAGTACATGAATGCCACAATCATTAATAAAACCGACGGTGCAGTGGTCACAGCGGAGTTGTCCCAGGGTTCGCCGGGGGACACAATGCCGATGACGCCGCAGGCGACGCGCCCGCCGGCGTTGCCCGTAGTCAGCGAGTCCTCATGCCCTCCCAATCCCAGGTCATCGGTCCCCTCGTGCAGCACTAAAGCGCGCCCAAGGATGTTATTGCGACCGCGCAGAGTCGCCACGTGGTCCACGAAATTAACTGTCGCTACTCCATTTCCGTTAGCTTCCACAAACTGTACGTTTCCAAAGTCTCCGACGTGTCGCTCGTCGTGGTCTCTACCACCATGGTTGACGCCGTCAGGGTTGAAGTGGGCCCCAGTAGTGAGGCATGTCGTGACGTCACCGAACTCGTGTATGTGGAACCCGTACTCGCCCGCCTGCAGTCCTGTTATAGTGCCGGTAACATGTAGCCCCTCTTCGGTCTCCGTGAACTGTACACTCCCGGATACCTCGTTAGCAACCAAATGAGCTATCGCTACTCTTTGGCAACTTATTCCAGTAGCCAACAGAGTAATGAATGTCGCATATAAACTTAAACGAGACAACATTGTGGTTGAAATGTGCAAGCGATACTGCCGAAAAACTCTTCAGTACTATATGTTTTTATAGATAAGGACTAAGTGGTGCTAGCAAACGAGCACCTATCGTATCAATCGTATCGACACTTTATCAATGAGATGTCAATCCTGAAGATTAACAATGAATGAGCTTTTCATATTAGGCAACCTACTTATTTTAAAGGTTCCGTCTCTAGCTTACTCGTCTGTGTACACATGCATATACCTAACGATCACTTGTACTTAAATAAACTTGTGTTTTACCAGATATAAATGATATTATTTTCTGTCTAAAACGCTGTTCGTGACTTATGTCGTTTTTTGGAATAAATCTATACCTTAACTGTTTGTTCCAGTCTATGATCAAGTACCTGGCCGAGGCGCACCGCGGCGCGCACGGGTTCGTGATGGACGAGAACGGCAACCCGGTGGAGCGCGCGTCCGTGCGCGTCAAGGCGCGTGACGTCGCCTACCACACCACGCGCTACGGCGAGTTCTGGCGCATTCTGCTGCCCGGCACCTACCGCCTCGAGGTATACTACTGAATGTCCTTACCAACGTATAATATATACCTACCACTTCTTAACATAGCTACTATATAACACTCTATTTATAATTAGGTAACTACAGACCCTAAGTATGCAGCCGTCCGTTAAATTTACGGGGACTGGACCGAACGAAATAAAAAACATTAAATATTATTAGTAACCTAATTTACCTAAGTACTTTACAAAAAGAATTTCCTTAATCTCCACATTCAGACCTTCAATAAATAAATATTATGTTATGGGAAAATCTTACACAAATCGACCTAGTCCCGCGGTAAGCTCAATAATGCTTGTGTTGTGGGTACTAGACGACGATATGTATATTACTAGATATTCCCTGATAGTATACAGATATATATACTATATATACACACACTTAAATACATAGAAAACATCCATAACTCATGAACAAATATCTGTCATAACCACACAAATGCCCTTACCAGGATTCGAACACGGGACTTCTTGCTTCGCAAGCAGGATCACTACCGACTGGGCTAAGAGGCCGTAGCCCTTCAATTAACTAACTTATGATTAAATATTGACATGTGTATTACAGGTCACTGCCGAAGGCTACTTACCACAGGAAGTAGAGTTTATCGTCATCGATAGCCACCCAACTCTATTAAACGTCACTTTACATTCGGCTAAGGTAAGCGAACAGTATCTACAATTAACCTGAATAATTAAACATGTAAATAGTGTAAATATTATTTACCCCTATATATAATCTTACCTAATGGTTAATAGACGCTAGAATTGTGCAGTAAAATAAAGAGGATAAGATACATAGGAAAAACGGTTTTTATTAGGCCCTATTATATATTATATTATATATAAAGCTACAAGCAACTACAAGCAATTAGATGCTATGGGTTTAAAACAAAAGATTGGAGGTAAATTTTACATATTAAATAAACCGACAATACTGTGAAGTAAATATTTGCATTTGTTTGTCTAAGTAATTTGTAGCTTTATAAAACATGTGAAGGAGTGTCCATAGTAAACAAACACCTTCCTTATTTAGATTTGATGGAGGTGGAAAAATGGACTAATCCTTCTTCTCTATTTGTATTTATATGTACGGTCACTGACTTTAATTGTTGAGTCGGGGTTCACTTTACATTGGATATTTCATAGAGTAAGTATTAAACAAAAGAAAATTGCTTGAACCGTTCGCTCAGTGGCGGCACGTCAAAATATTTCTAAGAGAAGCCGGAGCTCTTTGGCCTTCCTTTTCTCCATGAGCCATTTGCATGAGCCGATAACGTGTATAGTAAGCCGCTGGGAATGGAGTTCTACGGAAGTTCTGCCACTGTGGCTCAATAGTTTATGTCAGTGACTATACCTAAACCTACAGTCAGCGGGTAGGGTGCTCAAAATGAGCTGGACACGACTTTATTTGTTAAGAGAATAAGAGCGAGTGTAGGTCATTTTGAACACCCTACCTGCTCAGCTACTTCTGCTGCTGACTGTACCTGTTATTGACTGACATTGACTTACTTAACACAACAGACTTAGGTAACTTTAACTTTGTACATATTACTATGAGCATGAGGCACTTTAATATCTACGGGTGGTGGATGTTCGTTCTATAGGGGTACGTGCCCAGCCTGCCCGCCAGGAAGCCCGGCCGCGGCTCCAGCCGGAGAGTCACAACCCCCACTACCACCACTACCAGTACCACCACCAGTACCACTACCAGTACCACTTCCACAACTGCCCCCGTCGACGGAGCTTGGAAATTTCCAGAAGATTAAACCACTGTACATATACTCACGATTTTATTTTATCAGTGTCACACTGATCTAGATTCTTGGACTTCATTTTGATTGCGAAAGCTTGGGCAACTGTTTTAAATAGAAAGCATTTATTTAGAGTAAAGATGTGTTTAGGTAGGAAACGAAAGTATTTGAATTGTTATCTTGAGATTTAGACATCGTCATTGGGAAGTTCCGATCCAGTATGACGCGGGTGCGGGTCTTAAAGAAGAAGAAGAAGTCAACAATTCATCCGCACTTATTAATCTCTGGGTCCACAAGAATAAGCTTCATAATTATAGCTTACATAGCACGAGACTTAGATTTTTTTTAAATGTAGGTACTTAATATCAGACCTGGGACCTGTTTAGAATTTTAATTAAAGATTAACCCGTTTATTCATAAACGTATTTCAATCTTTTGTCCTTATCTGTCACTTTGATAAATGTGTTTGTTAGAAACAGAGAAAACATAATTTAAGAGGTTTTCAAAACGTTTATGAATAAGCGGGTAAATCTACTCGACAGTAAAATATCAAAATGTAATACCTAATTGTATTTAAATAAGTAGGTACCTAGTACAAATCAAATCTTTGAAATAACTTGTTGATGCTTTTTGTTAATTTAAAATGCATAGTAATATTAATGCCTTTTCTTACCTGTAAATATGTCCTATTAAGGAGATCAGGTGAGTGATATTTAGACTACTCAGAAATAGTCTGTACGTCTTGCATGGTCCCATAGCTTGGCTTGCGGTAAATTCGCTTAGTTGTAAGATTAATCATGTGCTTCGCCGTTGAAATTCAAATCGTGCAGCGGCGCACACTAAGGCACTGCGTAAGTAGCCTGCGCTGTGTACATATCTCCAATTTTAACCCACACTACACTACCCATCAACGTAGATTGCCCGTGCTTGACTTAACCTTTTGAACGCCAAGCATCGGCAAGATTTGCGCTGCTGCTCAAGCGCTGACGGGACGACTTTCCGTGCGCGTGATATGACAGCTTTGGCGGTCAAAGGGTAAAATAAATATGAGTGACGAGTCCCACGTTACCTTATTCACTCGTGGCTGTTTCAGCAGCGCATCGACGGCGGGCCGTACTACCGGCCGCTGGTGCCGACGCGGCCGCACGCGCCGCCGCCGCCGCCGGGCCTCTTCGCTTCGCTATCTAATTCTTTCAACAGCTTCGTATCTAATATCTTTGGCTGAGCCACAGAGCCAACACTAGGAAACTAAGGCGGTTAACACAGCAGATGTAACCTGGAGCTAGAAGTGACTTGTGCTGAACTCGGCGTATTACTGACAAGTGTAGTATTTAGGTACTCAATTTGTGCTATTCAATTCAGATGAGATGCAATGTTTTGTAGTAACCACCTAACCCGGTCATAGACATTACCGTGCTAGTTTAGTTTACAGGTTACTAAAAGCCTGTTATTTGTCAGTATTTTTTATGTGAGGGTTCAAAAAACTGTTTCGAACGCAACTGTTCATATTACTCATGTAAACGAATCTCTGGTATTTGATTAATTATATTTTCTCCGTACTACTTGGTTATTAGGTTTTTAGGTAAACATTAGCAAAGCATTAAGCATTGTTTATTGTATGACCTACTCACATTTATTGTTAGACTATCTTGGCAATATAAATTAACATCTGAATAAAAATGGTCTCAATACCTATTAAATAAATAAAATGATTTATCAAATGTTCCGATTTAGAGATTATTTGAAGAAAGGTTAAAATAGTTTAAAAACGTTGTATTGTAAATATAGGTTAATTTATTAGACGTATATTTATGTTTAATTAAGATGTTAAGTTTTATTTATTTTATGTTTTACATGACAAAATAAAATCAAGCCTAAATAAAACAAAGAGTTTAATTGAAACAAAGGAAAATAAGTTTTATCATCAACTTGTGTGCGTTTAGTTTAACACGAAAATCAACTTTCACGATCTCCCGCTGTGCTACGGGTAAAATAATACCCTCATTTTATTTTCCGTCGCAGGAGGGTGCTAGCTAACAAATACTACTAACATAATTAACTGGTTACTTAGTAAAATACACGAGCCAAATTATTTCATACGATTACTACTATTAGATTTTATTGCGAGATATACACATAAATTAAAACAAATGTTGCCACTTGTGTGACGGTAGTTAACTGTTCGTGTGCATATAAGCAATAATTTTATCAGTATCACACGGGTTAGGTAATAAAAGAGTTCAATAAGAAACTTTACTACTTACGTACTTTAGGCTTTACTCTCGTTATGTCCACAGAAGAAACTGTCAACTTAATTTCTAACTTGTTGTCCAGTTGTTACCTTGCTCGTTAAGTGGCTTTAGGTTCCCAGCGCTGCTTTCACTGCTAGGTGACAATAAAACCTAATTCCTCTTTCTTTAACATTTATTCAATTTAAAAAAATACTTAAATGCAAGGTTTACAGTACCTATTGTATAGATTGTTCGGACTGCACTTCATCCAGTTTAACTTGATCTCGAGCGACCTGGAAGGTAAAATAATTTAAATTATTGATGCTTTCACTATAATACATTAATAATAAGTTGCTCTGTACGATCATGACACGTTTTATCGTTAATCAAATAAATATAGGCTGAACATATCTAGGATAAAAATAAATCTTATAGACATAAATTATCTTAAATTTTCATCATAAATAAAAGCTACACGCAACGTGGCTTCGCGATCGCAGCGACGTTTTTTCCCCAATAAACAATTTTTATTAGGTACTAAAAACTAAAACATACTAAACTAAATAATTAAAAAACTAACGAAAACTACCTACTTTAACCTATAGGCCCAGAATGAAAATCAAAATTTCTTCAATGTTTTCGTATATTTATAATAGTACTGACCTGGAAGGCAGCGATGAGCGCCGCGAGCTCGATGCGCTCGCTGCAGCCGCTGGCGAGGCGCGCCTCCGCGTCCGACATCTTGATCAGCAAGGATACCAGCACCTCAGGTGGCAGCTTCACTGGAGAACAAACAACTCTTTGTAGCTCTTTCCCGATTGCAAAGAAGCTTGGGATCTGCATTTGACGACCTCATTGCAAGAGTTGAATCAGGCACTAGTGTTAAACTTTTAGGAAAGCGACGACCTTTCAACCTAGGTCTTATTAGGGTAAGTTAGGTTTCCTCGCGACGCTTTCTTTCATCCTACAAAATGAAAAAAATATCATCCAATTTTTCGTACATGAGTTCTAAGAATCTCGTTGGTTTCAGCTGGAATTCCTACCTCCAGTTTGGACAACATACGCCTCACCGCTAGGCCGTAAATTAAATTAAAAAACAAGTGATGGTTAGTGCCTTCCTGTCATATCGAATAAATGTGTAGAATACATACAGGTATAGGTATGTACACATTCACTTATTCGATACTTCGATGCCAGCTGCTAAATTAACCAGTCTGGACTGACAAGGCGATATTTGACTTTCGAGCATTCGCATTTCTAAAATACCATTTCGATGTCCCTAAAATAAATTTCAAAGACGTTCGAATCTCCACAATTGCCCTCCACTTGTACCAGACTTGATTTATTACCACTAAGTGGCTTGGTATCTACACATACAACGTAGCTAAAGAAGGATAAGTAAAGTTTACTACTTACTTCTTTGTATAACGGTATGAACTTCTGTCAAGATGTCACTGAGAGCCAAGCCTTTTGCTAACTTGAGATCCTGTATATCTGGATAAAAGTTCAGAAAATATTGAAACATGTACTTAATGATTGTAGCTCTAACAAAAATTTACAAAAAGCATATGTAACAAAGTACAGAAGAAACTTATATATATCTGGTTCGAAGGACCATAATGTATAAGCACTATAATTTACCCATTACACAACCAAAATTGTTTTTTGAGAAATATTAATTAGTTTATCTACACCCATATCATAAACCCTCCATGATGCGTTCAAAACCCGCACGTTAAGACCACCATAAAAATAGATTGTTTCATTAGTAGTTAGAACAAATGTCTTATCTGTAACGATGTTATTATTATCAAATAATAAGCAAAAATTCGATATCATTATGAAAATCCGCCCGCCGGCATGCGCCGCCCGACCGCCGACACAATCGAGTTGGTCATGGCGATGGCGTGCAATCCGTGCAATTGCAGTCATTCAATCATCACTTCGATAAATTATATAAGAGTTCAATTACACTGGATAATTTCCCGCATATAAACAATGTAGTTTACCTGGCAATCTCATACTTTTACTCGGCGCTCTAATTTGGTGTAAATAGCCCAGTGTAAGTGCATCATATTCATAAGTAAAAAATATTAAAGGATACTTTTAAAGCACGCCGCGAAGTCATTCTCATTGAGCAGCCAATTCAGAATAGCGTTGATGTCGGCGCGCAGCGGATGCCCCACGCACGTATACACGGTGTCCTCGGTGACGCGGCGGTACGCGAGCCACGTGCTTTGTAGGGTGTTAAGCACTTTACGCATATCGCCGCCAGAGAGCGTGAGCAGCGCTTTTAGACCGTCCTCTGATATGTCCACACTGAGGAAATAATTATATATTCGGCAGCTGTACAGTCGGAGTTAATAACAAATACTTAATTGTTACCATGAAACTAGGTTAATTATCCCTCCTCATCACATCAAATCATAACGGCGAAAAGAGTGGAAGAATTAACTACAGAAAAAAACAGCTTGGATAAAAAATAACCGAAGTACAGTCCCCATCAGATATATCGGAGCCAAGGTGATCACAAATATCCGAACAACGCCTATTGTCAAGGCGATAAAGTGCACAGTCGATTTTTGAGTACCCAGGCCGCTCTGATATATTTGATGGCGACTGTAGTAATTCAACGCAAAGACAACCGCGGGCAAACGCTAGTAAGCTGTAATCAATCAATTAGCAATTAGCTTATCGAATATCGTATAGAATGCATAAATAAGAGTAAGTACGTGTTATCAATGCAAAACGTGTAATAAGTGATCAGTAAGCTGTGCGGTCAAACGATATCGTACAGTCAGCTACAGAAGTAGTTAAGCGGGTGAGGTGTCCAAAATGAGCTTGACACGACTTTATTGTTATGAGAATAAGAGTTTATGTAGATCATTTTGAACCTCACCCACTTAGCTACTTCTGCTGCTGATTGTACGAAACGTATCGTACTCGTATTAAAACTATACATAGATAGATAAATGAAGCATGTTATCTGTGTCGACATGAACGTTAATGGGTATTTTATCAATTATTAGGATAGGTATGTGAGTGATTGCCGTGATTGGTCCTGTTTGTGATAACGGTTCGACCTAAATAATACACACACGCTGTAAAACTAGGAGAGAAAAATGCATCGCTATAGCGCAAAATGCAGTAAAACAATTCGCAAAACAGCAAAAGCAGCATGCATAAAACAGACTTGTATGGGTCCATTTTGGACGACAGCGGCGGCCGCTTGTGTCACCACCGCAGCCGCGGTCGCAGTTTTTGCATTTGGACCGCCGGTCGCGTACATCGAGTCTGCGGCCATATAAATTACCTACCTTCGGGCCTAACGCGAACTTTGTAAATTGGGACATTAAATAAGGATATATTTTTTTAAACTAACTGACCCCTCAGCAGCGGCGACTTCGCGCAAGCGCGGCACGACCTGCGCGGCGTGGAGGGGCGCGAAGCGGAACCGCGTGCACCGCGACTGCAGCGCCGGGATGATCTTGCCGAGGTAGTTGCAGATTATGCAGAAGCGCACGTTCTCCGTGTATTTCTCTATTACTGGAAACAAATACGGGGTTGTACACATCTGCACTGAAAAGGGGGGTTGGTCAATGGTCAGGTTGGATTAGGTCCATTGTAAGGTGAGACGACTGGAATAATAGTTAAAGTTCTAAACTTTTAACAGAAATCTCTTTTTTACAAAAATCGGTTTTAATTTGGCAGAAGACTCTCACTAACCTAAGTCGACTGTAACTTGGGGTAAAACAAAAACAAATCCAACACAAACAATATCAAAATATATTTATTTATCAATATAACTTGTACATATCTCAGAGCCTTCAGATCCCTTCATAATAAGGGTCTGCCTACGGCCAGATACTATAAATAATATAGACAGCCACAGTCTAAGAACTTTTTGAGGCTTCATGTCTGAAGCGTCATCTACGAGCGTACGTACGTAGTAACGCTACTAGATGGCGCAGGAGTGCAATGTCATTTCCTCGTACTATTTAACCGACTTCAAAAAAGGAGGAGGTTCTCAATTCGACTGAATTTTTTTTTTTTTTTTTTCATAATTTTTTTTTTTTTGTATGTATGTTACTCCATATCTCCGTGAATCGTGAACCGATTTTCAAAATTTTTTTTTGAATCGAACAGGTATAACCCCTAGATGGTCCCATTGTCACCAAGTCGGGATCTGATGATGGGATCCTGGAGAAATCGAGGGAACTCTTCAACTATTATAGGCACACCTATAGTGATTTCACTATTTTTTACAGCAACTCGGCCACTTCCTCTTGGAATAGCGGATCCTAAGTGAAGTCGGTTCTTTTTTTGTTTAAAATTATTTGTATCTTTGGGTCTCTCGTTCAGATGGCGCTTCAGACTCGGAGCCTCAAAAAGTTCTTAGACTGTGGGCGTCTATATTATTTATAGTCTTTGCTACCGGCGTACAGTCGGCCCGACAGGACGTACGCTGCCGTTGCTCGCTGTCGACAGCGCAAGTGCCTACGAGTATGTACAGTCAGCGTCAAAAGTAACTACGCAAATGAAGGTGTCAAAAGTCCTTATTGCCTTTAAATAAAGACTTTTGACGCCTTCATTTGCGTAGTTACTTTTGACGCTGACTGTACACAGGAAATTCTAACAAAATACCCTCACTCAAATAAACCCAATTTAGACCTTGATAAAATAAAACAACAACGCATAAAACCAACGGACTTTATTGTAAAACGCAGATCGAGCTAGAAGCCCGCATGCGCCGCAGCGCCTTCCTGTTCATGATGAGAGATTGCCGCGGCTCGGCGGGCGGCGGCGGCGGGTCGGGAGGCCGCGCGCGCCCGTTGCTCGCCGCCGGCGGCGCCGCGCGCACCTTCACGCCGATCACGCCCGCCACTAGGTTCGTGAACGCCGTGTTTACCTACAAAAATATTTTTCACCTCAGCAGTTCGAAGAAGCCTACTTTCCTCACTCCCTGGAGTGACGAAAGTGCGACTTTTATCACTCTAGGGTGTGACGAAAGTTGCGACTTTCGTCACTCCAGGGAGTGAAATTTTGTTTCTAGAAGCTTTTCGTCATAATGATGATGCCTTTTATTCACGAATGTAAATAAATGTGTTTTTTAACTTTAATATGTTCTCACTACTGAGGTGAAAAGTTGTATGTGTCACACGAGAGGAAAGTTTTTTTACATCTCGTGTTCTTGAGATCCCTCGCTACGCTCAAGATTCTAACTTAGAATCACTCGCTTCGCTCGTGATTCGATTATTAGAATCTTTCGCTTACTCGGGACTCAAAATTAACACTCGCAAGAAAAACCAACTTTCCTCTCTTGTTGCACAAATAACTAAAACACATCGTTTAGTTTAAGCGTAGTTGGAAATATTAAGTTTCTTCTCGTAATGTAGGGACGTCAAAGTAACTTTAGAGAATACCGTGAATCTGTAAATAAACATCTACTGGTGATTATGTATAGGCCTGGCGTTAACTATTCTATAAGACTATGTTACTAATCCTTTAGGTGAAATAAGCTTAACATAAAATCTCTCAAATTCACTCACCATTTCTCCTGTCCTCGCCGACCCTTTGTAATTCTCTAATAAATGCTCGGAAGCAAACTTCTGCACACATGAGAGCCGCACCGCCCTCTGGTGCTCCAAGTCAGACTTGTTGCCAAACAGGGCCAGTAGAGGCTTTTTCACTTCGGCTTCAAATATGTCCTTTACAGTTGATATCCATATGTTAAGATTCTCGAAACTTTGTAAATTCGTTAGATCGTAAACAAATAGTACTACCTGAAATAAAATAAAAGTCGTAACAATGGACTTGACCGTTTGGTTTAATTATATTATTTCATATATTATCATGCGATCGACTATACTAATTATGATACAGAAAAAACATTTCCAAAATCAACTAAAGAGACATTTCATACGGGCACAAAATTGTATAAAAAAATTGAACTAGAAAAGCAGATGTCTGGTGGAGGATGATGCACAGGTAGCACAAAATAAGCAAAAAACGAAGCTAATTATGTTGGTCATGGCAGCTGCAGTCTAAAGCGGCTGCCGAGCTCTCGGCACTCTACAAGCCAGCCGCGCCCATGATGCGATGCCCCTCAGCAGTGGCGTAGCTAGGAGGGGGGGGGGGGGGGGGGGCCCGCCCCGGATGTCACCCACTTAGGGGCAACCGCGTTTTAAATGGGCAGCGGGAAACCCCCCCCCCCCCCCCCCGTGATTGATTTTTGAGGTGACACTCATCGTTATCAGCACCTGGTGACACCCATGCTAGCTACGCCACTGCCCCTCAGACAGCAACTATACCTATAGTATCCGCAGAAAAAACTTCTCTTTCATACTTGCACCGCCACGGCAAGAGAGAAGGAGACAGCGTCATGAACTCAGTCGCCACTTAATTCTGCGGATACTAAGTATAGCTACTGCACCACTACTTGTTCTCACATCAGTAGCGTAGAGGTAGTTCTCCAGCATGCTCGTGGCGAGCGCGTTGCCAGCCACGTCGCACAGCTGCAGCGGCACGGCGGGCCGCAGCCCGAGGCACTGGCCCGCCATCACCTCGGCGCCCTGCGTGCCGCCCGCGCCCGCGGTGCCGCCCAAATAGCGCGCGCATAGGCTGCTCTAAAACAAATGTATACTATTATACTAGATAAAACTTACGTTCTTGATTTATATTACGAGTATTTAATAATGCTACTTGACATAAGACTTCATTAAAAAAAAGTTAGCTGTTTTATTATAAATTAAGAGAAACAAATGAAGTGCAAAGCGATAAAAGTCTTAGAAAGATTAACATACTTACTTTACCAGTAGAAGGTTCACCAACAACTGTAATTTTAACTATTCTATTCTGTAGTTCATCTTCTTCACTGTCTGACATTGTATTTTGTATTGTATAATTACTTATACATATTGTATAAAAACCTTAAAAATATATTTTATAAACTAGTTTGACAAGTTTTTGCAAAGTATTTAAAGTCATTACTACAGTAATTGTAATTGCATAAATGTAATTCACTTTATAATGTTATTTATTTGAGAAATAAATGCCTTATAAACCATAATTTGTATTACTTTATCTTTTGTTCATAGTTGAAATAATCAACTAATGGAATCACAGTAACATGACTTCATATTTCTTAGAAAACTTTTGTAATGTTTGTACAAGCAAATCACTATAGCAACCGAACAAATCATACAACTCAAACAAGTGAATGTCATGTCATACATAATATATGAGTGGCAATAACTGATAGCTGCTTCAATAAGAAATGGTGTTGGCTATGAAGGTCTTGGAAAAAATATTTTTAACATTTTACTTCACATTCACAAGTGTGAATGATAATCATGTTTATCTATACAATCTAACACATACAGATCATTCAGGCTATACATGCTTTTTTTTGAAAATGTCAATTTGCAAAACCAGTTGCCCAAAAATAAACCTATTAGCTTTCCAAACAATGTTGTGTGTACTATGAACATGCTTATTTTTTTCTTGTTGATATATTATATGTAAATTTGGAAAACTTATGGAAGTTACATGGCAATGTAAAAATAAACTAACACGGCTCTGGTTTTACAGTTATAATTATGATATAACAATATACCTATATTATAGTTAACCTAGTTTGCCTAAATTCATCTTATACTAATAATTACTTTTAATGGTTTATGGAGTCATATAGAACTCAGATTGCTTATTGTGATAATTGTTTTTTTTTATTTTTTGCACACCACCCCCTCATGAGGTAAAGGCCTGGGTAAAGGTTACTTACTTACTATTTAAAGGGTACTTACTTCTACGTAGTGCATTCTGTGCATCATTGGTCATGGCATCTGCTTCATCCAATATAATTAACTTCGGCCCAGCTTTGAAAATAGTTCTCGTTGAGGCAAAGCTGAGTATCTGCCCTCGCACAATCCCGATGCCTCTGTCATCTGAGGCATTTAGCTCTAGCACCTGCGCAGTTTATAAGTTATTTAGTACAAGAACATTAAATATAAGCACTTAACTCATTACTTAAGTAGGGCTGCCATCTCTAAATTCGCCAAACCCGGATAATCATTTAAAAAACCCGGGCATTTGGCGTAAATCGCATTTTTTCCCCGGACGTGTCCAAATCAATAATGGCACTAAATAATTAAATTCAATGGGTTGTTTTCTCACATAAAAAGTGTTTGGGTTCCCCAGACACTTACTGAAAAGCCCCCCGGACGCACCCCGGACGGCCTCCAAACTAGGACAAATCCGAGGAAACCCAGACGGATGGCAGCCCTATACTTAAGTATAATTATTAATTAAGGATACTGATAAAAGTAAGTAATCAGTGAACAAGAAGTGGATGCCTGCCTTGACCCTTGGGTAAAAAAATTACAAGATACAGTCTCATAGAATAACCATCAATTATTGAAATGGCTAATTAGTTTGCCTAACCTTGTTCTTGTACTCATTTTAACAAACAGAATTACTTAAATTCAACTTTTCAATTCTCAACACACTCCGGGACATCAAGCAATTGTAAGGCCTAACAGCTGGCCCGTACAACTATATACAGAGTATACAGACACATCAAATACTAACCATAGAATTAAATTGCTGAGGAGTGTACATTTGCTTGGCACATGCTAGAATTGTAGATGTTTTGCCAGTTCCTGGTGGCCCATAGAACAGCAAATGTGGTAACTGGTTCTCTTGCATAAACAGGTTAACTGGACAAAGGAGAAAATAATCATTACAGTATTGTATTTCAAACGTGATAACCTCACAAAATAATGTTGTAAATACTTACTTGTTTTGATAATATCATCGTGGGATACTAAGTCTTCTAGTTTAGATGGACGATACTTTTCAACCCTGTATATAAAACAGCAGTTATTAACGTGTATTCAGAATTGTTTAATAAAGAATGCCGGGTATTAGAAAGGTCTACTTACCAAGGCAGGTTTTTCGTAGAGTCTCCTCGAGTCATTGTGATAAACGAAACAAAATACTTCTATTATTAATCACTATAACGATGCACTTACGATTGTTATAAAAATCAAGGTGAATAAGAATTAAAACATCAATATATCTGTATAAACAATGAAATCGCGCTAAAATTGCAAAACATTGTTTGTCTTCATGACATTGACAAGCCGTTACTAGTGTTGCCATACGAATTCTTCCAAAACATAGATATACCACCCATAGATGGGATCAAAGGGCGGGTGGGTAATTATATCTTCCAATGAAGCGACTCATATAATATCGATCGAACTTCGCTTGCGAAGCTCGTTTGATCTTATATTATATTTCTTCGCTTCATTGTTCGATATAATTATAACGTTAACCATAAGAGTCGCCACACACCTAGCGGTTTTCCTCGCGGAATTACCGGAAGTAGCGGAAATTTGTCTATGGTAGCGGAAATTTGTCTATGGTAGCAGATTTTTTGTATGGAAGCCATAGACAAATTACCGGAAGTAGAGGAATTTCATAGACAAAATGCTTAATTTGTCTATGAATTTCCGCTACTTCCGGTAATTCCGCGAGGAAAACCGCTAGGTGTGTGGCGACCCTAATGTAGCTGTTTAGAGACAAAGTTTTGCATATTGCAATTATAAGGACAAACCATGTTAAAGTTATTCTTTAACGTGATTTAATCCTGTCTCCAGCTAGATATGACCAAACAATTATTGTTTTCATGATTCACGATCTAAATCAGTCTCATTGCAGTATTTATTTAATGAATGCATGACTGATGATGGAAATATTTTAGTGACTGTAGAATAGAATCGTAGGGAAGTTTGCGAGTTAAGAGTCAAACGGCAGAAATCCAATTAAACCGACTTTCATATGTGTCAACATGGCAAGTACTAGGTGCCCTAAGTGTTGGCATCTCTAACTGGCTAAAAGCGGTATTACACATTGCAACCTGCAGGGCCCAATCTGTCAGGTTGGAAGGTGTAATCGAAGGTAGGGCCCGTAGGGAGCTGAAGGAGGGGTAGGAAGAGGCAGGGTACACAACAGGTTGGGCCCTGCAGGTTGCAATGTGTAATACCACTTTAACTTCGCATCCATAAGACAGAGGGTCAGCGTATACCCGACAGGGACAGCTATATTTTGACAGCTAAGATTTGGAATACCACATGTAAAGAAAATCCCCCATTATTTTACCATAAATCTAGTTTTAATATTATTATTTTTTTCTCCAGATACTAAAATGACAGCTCAATCTGGGCAATCTGACTTAATCAGCCCAATCCGACCATCAAAGTAATTAAAAGTTAGATATATGTCTAAAGTTACTACCCGAACTACCTCATCATCATTGGCCACAACATCTTGACAGATGATTGTTGCAGTGTGTGGATTGGATCAGTTGGTGGTGCCGGTACACCGTCTTCTGTGGCTTAATAGTCCTATGGCAGCACGACATCTTTTGCCACATCTGTCACAAGTGAAACGTGAGTCAGGAGGAGCAGCGGTGCTGCGAAGCCTTTTCTGCCTTAGGTTGTCGAGCCAGGCTTCGTCATGCTTCGACACTCCATCAGATATGTCACGGCGCCACTCTGGTCTCATACAGGCGCGTACTTCCCAACTGTCTGGGTTTATATGAAAGGATTCCATATACCCGAACTACCTAACATAACAATTATTTTAGTAAAACATATTCATCAAAATGTTTATCAGAGTTTTCGTGAAATTCAATAATTTTACTCACACTTAAAGTTCAAACTTTCAATATTACATAACCCAATAATTACCCAATTCTATGGGTAAAGTCACTTTAGAAGCACTGGCCACCCCAAAACAGGCCAGTGACAGTGACAGTTCGATGGCAGACACCCGATGGCAGGCAAAAAAAACGCATACGCGATGGGGGACGGAAAATGTGTCATTGCATCTCATTTGCACGCGTAGGATTGTGTATGCGCACATCTCTTTCATCAGTGAATATGTGTGCGTAATGTTACCCCCCTGTTCGCATCCCTGTGAGAGATTTACACAGTTAATAAGAAGTGCTGAGGCTACTGGAATATTTTATAACTCGTTAAACTCGTTATTGTAAGATACCGTCAATTATAGCGAGCCAAAAACGTACACATCTCGAATCTTTTTCGAATAAGGGAAGAACAATTTTGGTTGATTTTTTATTGGCAGCCGAGGCATAATTATATCGGATAGAATAGTCTTTCTATTTATTTATTTATACATAGAAAATAAGGTATTATTTTAGAATATCCCAAATTTTATCAGTGAAAATATTTTTCCCTGATCGGCTGTGCGTAGCCGTAAATCTTTGCTGCTTTTTAATGTTTGCTAAAGAGAATATAACATTAAGCTATGTGCCAGCAATAGTAAGTACACTAAGTACCAAGAGGAAACAATGGAATAGTAACTATAGCACTATATTAGGATCCCAAGTGTGTGTATATTTCGGTGAACTTTCATTTTATATACCCACACCTCTCAATAAACGTTTTGTGAGTTTGTAATATTATTCCCGGGAACAGACTTGACCTGTTACTAATATTGGAGCAGTGTGACGCTCCCTTGTTCAATGGGGAATGCGGCTGCCAAACTTTGCTACTAGGTGGCGCCACTAGAGTTTGCGACATGACATTAGTTTGGGCCAAAGAGAAAATGAACAAAACAGTTTTTTTTTGGATTATTTTACGTAACTGAAATTTAATTAGTTTGTACATACATACTAATACATAGTATATTTGTACCTATAGGCAGATTGATGCCTGAAATATGACTGTTGTAATGCAATGATCATAATAGTTAATGGAAAAGTGAGTTACCACAATCAAATAAGTTTTGTATTAATTTAATGAGCTATTAATGTACCGGTTTAAATAGTTTTTAATATTAGATATGGTCCGAGATGAGAGCTTTGATTCTGCATTGATATCTCTGTAAGATTTTACATCACAGGCGAATTCTGCTGGTGCCTCATATTAATCGACATTTAATGCTGGATTAAACTGAAAATTATTATTTTGGTCGTAAAATATTAACCTGAAATAAACAGGAAAGCAGTTTTAAACTTTGACATTGTACATTTTCCTTGATATTTTAAGCATAATATTGTCGAGTGAAAACAGTAGGTATATAGCCAAATATACTTAACCTTTCTATGAGGTTTTTTTTCCCTTTTACGTTCCCGTAAAAGTGACTTTAAATGTGTCAGACGTCCATATTTTTCATGATGATCCATTTTATCGCGTTAAACAGACGATTCTTACGTACATAAAAATATCCAAGATGCTCCTGTCAAAACAAAACTTTTTTATTTGAATGGCTTTGAAACCATATCCGACAGTTTCTCGGCCTCAGATACAAAGTTTAATTCTTATACAGATAGTTTAATTATGAAGTTTTGTTAAACATTGGTTTATTAAATACTAATATTTTTTTAAGTTATAAATTTCATACAATGAATTGGTCGAGTTGTCTCAAACTCTAGTGGCGCCATCTACAATTACCTTTGCGCCGCCTTCCCCATTGTCAGTTAAAAAATTCTTAGACTCAACGTAACCGAACTAATAAAACGTCTTCCTCGGTCTATCAGCAAAATGCTTACTATAATTCGGCTATAGGTACGTTCTATTGTTGAACTCAATTTTAGACATATACGCGGGCATGATCCAGTGCCCAAGCGGTCTCGGCGATGCCATATGTTAGGGACGTTAGCTAGGGAGCCCCGCTGAGGGGACAGTAAGGTGTTTTTGTAAAGAATCCCTATTTGTAATCACTAATCAGCAAGAACTAAATTCTTCTTAGATCTGCGTGATTTCTATAAAACCTGACATTTGTACTAACGGCATCAAGAAAGGGTAATTTAAATGTCACATTGGAAAAAAAACCTAAATACCCATGGCTTTTCCATGAATAATCTTCTGTAAAGAATTTCATGTGACCGAGCGAGTCAAGAAAAGAATTATGACTGCAGTTTATCAGTAACGCCTGTTAGAAAGTCTTAAGTCTTTCCACTACCACCTACCTAGCATCAATTGACGCAAGAGGTGAAAAGATATACTCACAGGTATTCCCTGCTAATCGAATCAGGCTTCAGTTCTTATTCAGTACTTATGAATAAAGATTCAAATTTAGTGATTCAGCGATTGTCTTTCGTGTGTATTTAAATACTACGCGAAAATAAGGCTAGGTATAAATTTGTCTGGAAAATTTATTTCTTAGAATGAAAAGGATGTCGAATGAATTAAGAGAGCTAAGCTCTGACTTCGCGACTTTCGCGAGGGACATCGTTGACGACCGTATGATTATCTATATAAGGGATAATATTGGTCATAACTATTAAAAATATTTAAGAACCAGAAACACTGCTAAATAGTTATACATAGCTAACACTAACAGTTCCAGCTCTTTGTGTGGATAGATTTTCCTTTTGATGTCTTTAGCGTATACTTATACCTCCGTGTACTTGAGCATGATTTGAAGTCAAGCTTCAAAACAGCCCGACGTACTTCCGGAATATATCGAGAGAGAGATTGAGAGAGATATTATATACAATAAGTTCTAAGCATATGTAATTTCTCCATCATAACTGGATACATTAAAATTACTTCTAGTAATTTCCTTTTAAGCCTAAGCTCTAGGTAAGCTAAGCTATAGGTAAAGACCTATAGCTTAAATGCCGAACTTAGTGATGAAACAGCCACCTATACATTACTGCAGGTACACTTGAACTGCGACAATTAGCATCCTTATCAGATGAGGTGGGTAGTAACAAAAATATTCTAATAATAGCTGTGAACTTTTCACGCTATTGTAGAAAAAAAACAATAGTCATATTTTACTCGAATAAAGGCCTAAGGGATCAGTCAGCTTGCTGGCATTCCCCTAAATTGTTTTGATTATTATATTAAAAAGACCTAGGTCTTCTAATATATTGAGATTGTTTAGGCGTTGCGTAAACATTTTAATAAGGAGTTCTAGCAAGGCTGAAGTGCCCTTACTTTCTTACACAGATAAGTAAGTACGTATGGCCCAATCTTAGTAATATTTCTCGGGACTGGAGATATGCTAAGAGTAATCTACTAAGCCGTAAACTCATACTCGTAAATTAGTGGATTTGAATTGACTTCTTCAATATTGAAGAGAAAAAATAAAATTATATATATATATATATATATATATATTTCCGGTAATGAGCCATAATCGGAATCATTAGATACCTACGTAAAGAACTTAAAATCCACTAAAGTAGTTGAAATTTGTAACATTTTTATTATTAATAACTTAATAAGTTATTAATCTTAGCCGATATGCGGTGATCTTCCATTTTGAGACGATCACCATGTATCAATGTTATCTAATTTATTTTCAAATTAGTAAAGAGCATTTGATTTCATCAGAACCCTCATAATAAAATTGAAATCTTGCGCAATGTAAGTTGTATTTGTACCTTAACTGCAGCAGATTAGATTAGCCAACCTTATGTTGTCCTTTTCTTTGAAAGGCCAATTTATTTGGGGTTCATATTTAGAATAACCTGCCTTTTAAAAAGGTATGCATTTCAGTTTCCAAACTACTCCAAAATAACTTCATTTGAAGATATTTTGATACAACCATAGTTTTTTCTATACTAACATGATATTCTATCAGTGTTATGTATCTTATGTACTTAGCTGGTTATTGGATTATTTTTGAGGAGTAGCACGGGTCTCGCCCTGGCTCACTGGTTGTGGGCCGTTGCGTATCCCTCAGACCTGCACCCCCCCCCCCCTTTCCGACTGGTAGGGAGGGTCCTGATCCTGACCCGGGGAGGGCTCGGAAACTGAAAATTGAGGCATAGCCGTACACATTACGGCAGGTAGGTACAGACTTTTAAAGCTCCTTTTCGCTCCGGGAGTTGACTTCCGGAGGAAAGCTTATTCCTTTCTTTATATTGAAAAGTATTCAAGAAAGGGTTGGTACTTTTAGAATGGACCTCTCGAAAGTGCCAATCTAACAAATTACGACAACTGTCGTTTAAATATTCACTGATTGCCTATTGCAATAATACTAGTTTTAATGCCATATCCTGCACCGATAAAAACGTTTATTGCAATTCCGAATCACAATAGTAATTCTTGTAGAATTCACGCAATTAGTTTTGGTGCTCGAAGTAATATGCAATCATTAGGATTAGGACAAGATATTCTTGAGATATCTTTTAATTAACCCTCACAGTCTCATTGTAACCATAGTGGTCTAAGAGCTGGCCACGTCAGATGTGACACAATAATGAGAGGTTTGTCATCAGTCCAGTTCGATTGCATAACCATCCTTATTGCTAGATCCGGGCATCTGGCAGCTTTTAATGGGTGGAGGTCAGAGTGACAGACCAACAAAGTTTTTAAGTTGAAAAAAAGTAATGCCGAAATAAGTAAAAACTGCTGACATTGTGTCATTTATAGAGAACAGGGCCTATATTTTAACATTAGAACAAAAAACATTGTGTTTTATTGCGCAAACAAAAACAGTAGGCGAATAACCAAAAATTACGTTATACATCATTTGGCAGTACTTCCCCTAATCGAAACTTTTGGATATTATATAATCCAATTAATTACATAATTTTTCATAATATTGGATCAAAACCAGAGCTTTAGAATTTATTTTCTTCAAGTTATTTGCATTCTTTGACCTCCACCACTTTACAGCTGCCAGATGTCCGGATCTAGAAATAAGCATAGTATAGCAAACTAAATAAAGAGGTTTCGTTGCTCTCATTATTGTGTCATATCTGACGTGGCCAGCTCTCCGTCTATAGTGAGACCCAATTGTTATATTATCCAAAACTAGATATTTCACTTTGTTCCTTACTAAGGAAACAGTTCAGAGACCCAAATGGGCACTCTAGGGAATTTCTGAGCTAGGGCTGTACTCGCAGGACCTTGAACAGGATTTTTGGGTCTCCAGATACAGCCTGTGCTGGCATCTGTGACCTCCTTGTTGCTAAGCGGATTCTGGACTCGCAAAACTAGCAACTCATGTGGGTTTTTGGAACCATTTTGGCTTCCAGTACCTCTTGTTTTTGAAAGTCAAGACTTTCTTTAAATAAAACACAAGATCCGATCATTTTTTAGTTTTTCTATAACTAATATTAATATAATATCAAAAGAGGGTAGATTATTTGCCCAACAGAATGTGCAATTGCACGTTTTTCTTTATTTTATCTCTCGGATAAAACTAAGATAGTAGTATTTAACATATCAACATGTATTCATAATAGAATCAACATGTCTTACATGTTTAATGCCTTCGTGTTGACTCACGGTCAACCCCCAGGCTTGCATTCGTGTTAACTCACGGTTAACATAGAATCGCCATGGCTTACGTGTTTAATACCTTCGTGTTGACTCACGGTCAACCCCCAGGCTTGCCTTCGTGTTAACTCGCGGTTAACCCCCCGGCGGTAAGCGGCGGAAGCGCTACGTTTGATAACATTTGCGCGAAACATTACGAATTAAAAAACGACCATTTGTCGATTAAGAATCGTAATGAAAACACTAATTAGAAAGGATAATTACTTAATGTTCATCTGATGATGAAACTATGCAAGTATAATAGTCCACAAAACTTTTTCAACTTTCATTGAAGTTGATATATGCACACCACTTTTCTTGGTTAAGGTTGCTACCTTTTGGCACTTTTGCCAACCAAGGTTTCTTTTGCGGGTACGGTAGTGGACGCGTGCGTCTGTTGCCGTGCACGAAAAAGTAATGAGGTTAATCCAAGATGGCTGATACCGCCTGGGAAGGGTTGGAGTCAATGCAAATACTTATTTTTTTTATAAATCTCTAAAATAAGCGTGCATATAGGTTGCCAGTAACATAAAGTATACTACATTATGGTTAACGTTATAATTATATCGAACAATGAAGCGAAGAAATATAATTACACTTTCGATAGATACGGCAGAGAGGTGCTATTTTCGTTGGTCCTTTCCTTGTCATAGTTTCTATTACCCTTTTATTGTATGTCTATGATTACCCTCCACGCGTTACTTCTAGCAGTGGAGGGTAACAAACAGATATAATGCGCGATTTCTTCAAGAATTTCTGTGATTGCTACGAGAAAAGCTGTTAGTTTTCCTAGAAAGTTGTGTCGGCTAAGGAAAACATTGGTAAATTGTTCTGTTTTATGCTGTAGAAGTGATTATGGGCATCTATATATCTATCCCTTACGGGGGTACACGTGTGCGGGCTCTAGTTAATCCTTGCTTTAAGTTCCAAAATAAAGAAAATGGTTAATGCGTCGTGTGCAAATATAATTTAGTGCAGTTGTGTTATTCATCATCATCATTGCCCTTTCGGCAATTCAGTGTCTTATCGACTGCTGATGGTAGACCTCTCTTTGAGTATACCGTTTATCTCATATAGAGGTGCCTTGCATCCTTCCGGATGTATATCCATAGTCCTATAACGCACATCAAGCGCTTCGTCCATGTGGGAATAAGTTTTTTTTGTCCCAAGTTGTAATGAAAATCTCTACAAGTCTCTTTGATTCAGTCAAAGGTGTCAACCACCAAACATGGCGCACAAAATTTGCTATAGATATCACATAATGAATCAATGATCCTGAACGTCTGTTAAACCTGACGCGAGCGCATCGCAGCACTGGTAAAAATCGCTCTCATCGCGCTACCGCTCATAAAAACGCGCCGTTCTGACGGACCCCTAAAAGTATAGTATGCCTTCTGTAAGCTTCTTTGCGTGACGTCTAGCTATGTAAGTCAAAGCAAACAACAATAAAATCTTTGTTTTAGTTCATATTTAATTTCATTAAATCATCTTTTAGTCTTATGTTCTATAAAACCCTCCATTTGCATCCGAGTGACGCCTCTATGCGGCAGTCCCTCGAATATGGCGCACGCCGCATCCTCCCAGTTCCACATGACGCGCTGCGTGTAAGCCTCCACAAGGTCGAGGCCTGCCTCCTCTATGATGTGGAACAGGCTTAAAGGTTTTTTATCCTTGTCGATTCCAAAGTAGTATTTTCGGCCGCACTTTTTCGAAATGTGAGCTTGCCACGGTTCTGAAATATATATAGGGATATCATAACAATAAACAATCTTTATTGCAACTTTAGGGTGTACCTACAGTCACCGGCAATAGTATCTTCCTACACGAAGGCTTTAAACATATGTAACACGTTCTTGTGGCCCTATAAGAGCGTGTCGCATATTTTTGCGCCCTTCGTGTAGGAAGATATAGTTTGGCTAGTTTGTTTCACTTCAAGCATAGACAGGGAGAATCATACTATCTTTTTCTAATGCTAGTACTCTGACTACTAAAAAACCGGCCAAGAGCATGTCGGGCCATGCTCAGTGTAGGGTTCCGTAAACTGAGACCATTAATTCAAAAGGTCGTTTTTTTACGGGAAATTTGGCGGCGCTTACGTAATTTTTACTTACGTCCTTTCACTATGGGTTTTTGAATGATAACTCAAAAACGGCTCAACCGATTTATTTCAATATAGTTTTCATTGAAGCTACTCATTAGGCCTCAGTTTCATGAATTTTTTCAAAATTTTAGGACCCACGATTCAAATATTAGATGGGGGGGACGCCCTGTTTTAAACTTTCGGAGCTATTATTTCCGAAAGTATTAGTTTTATCCAAAAACTGCTTTAGAAGACCCTACTTCTTTTTAACAGACCTATCCAACGATACCCCACACAACTTGGTTGGAACGAAAAAAAAATTCGCCCCCCACTTCACGTGTACGGGAGGTACCCTAACAAAATATATTTTTCGCGTTTTTATTCTACCGTTTTGTCGGCTTGGTTTCAGCTTTCTAGTGCTAACGGTCACTGAGCTAGATCGCGGACGGACGGACGGACGGACATGGCGAAACTATAAGGGTTCCGTTTTTGCCATTTTGGCTACGGAACCCTAAAAAGGGATGGGTATAGCATGTTACTCTGACTGTTACTGCGCTTTTTGGTTTTGCCAGACTATACTATTGCCGGTGACTGTACATTGAACTGCTAACAAACTGTGCTTGCACAGGCCTTAGTAACCGCACGCAAGGTATGTTTGTGCAAGTAGTATGCTCAAGCTTGATGCGCCAGTAACTTGCGTATCCTTATATGTATCTTGCCAAGCCCTCTGCCTCTACAATAAAAATAATTGAAAATACATAATATAGGAAAACCAACCTCTTATCTCTTTAACAAAGAGTACAGATCCCACGACATGGAAAATTTCCTGATTAGTTATCCTGTCCGGAATATCCATCGTCAGGGCCTTCCTCACCCTCTTCATGGCTCGGCACTCGAGGTTGTTGACGACGGACGGGAAGTCTTCCATGTTAAAGAGTCGCTTGCACCTGATCGGTAGGGCATTGCTATTGTCGTAGGGCTTGTCGAGCGCCGCGCAGAATAGACCGCACTGGTGTATCCTGGAAAATAAAGTAGGTTATATAAAACATATAAATTGGGTAGCTCTTCTGAAACGAAACCTAGTGCGGACGGGGACAAGTATCTACATTTAGTCACGATTATGCCATGTACCATCGGGTTCAAAACTGCATGGGCAATTTATGAATGAACTCATTGATAAATTGGCCATGCAATTATGAACCTGATGGTACAGTCGTTATAAAATATATCGCAGCGGCCAAGGTACTCAAAAATATATAACCATGCACTTTATTGACTTGACAATAGAGGCGTTGTTCAGATATTTATGACCACCTTGGCGACTGTACACACCTTTTCTCATGTCACCGCATTATTAATGCAACAAATTTTATACCTTCTCATACATATAATCATAGATTAGAGACCATGTTAATGAAGGTTGCACCCACCCGGGTAGGGGAAATATTTTAAATATCGACTATATCCTGTTTGCGCTAGCTAACGGAAAAAAAGGAAAATAAAATATAGCCCAGAGATTGCAACTGATTTCGTATAACATTCATTATAATCAAATTAGAACAAAGGTACCTTTCAGATAGAGGTAGATGAGAAATATCAGTTCCTCCCAGCATCAGGGCGTCGATCACGTGCAGAGCTTTGCTGAACATCTGGTTGTTGCCCAGTCCTCGATACTCCTTCACAATCTAAGCAATACGAAACCAATCATTAGACATAGGTGTATTAAAGCTTGAAGTAAAGCTAATACATGCATGGATCTCCTACACAGTCATTGGTTTTGGTGTACTGTCAATTCCGACCGCAACCGGCCGCAGCATGTTTTGCTGCATAACTAATTTATTATATAGAGTGTATGCGGTTGGAATTAGAATTATAGTTACGAAGCGCAGTCAGTAACGGTAATTAAATAGTAGGTACATGTAACCCACAGTGACGGGGGGCGTCCATAGAACTCGACTCCAATATTCAGAAAGTTAGGCATTTTACCGTGAGCTGGTAAGAAATGGAAACCTAAAATAGTTTACGCTTGACTTCGATTTTTTATGACGCGCCGCAACTGATACTCTGATACCCATAGCTATATAGCTTCGCTGTGTCTCTTTCCGTTTCGGCAACGGATACAACATGTTGGTAAAATTGTTACATTTGTAGATGGTTAAAACTTACCTCTCCATAAAGCAATGTTTTCGCGGGTAAAGTGAGATGTAAGTCAATTACACTCTTCCAACCCATTCCTTCTAGTTGGTGTACTTGTTTACCACCACAGCCTGTCAACAAACAAAAATTAAACATGTAAAATAAACACTGACAAACTAGCAACCTCCAAACGCATTCAACATTTGATTTCGTGGCTGTTTTTTTATTCATATTTTCCTGTATATTGCAAACGAAAGAGACCCATACAATGCTTAAGTTAGATCTTACCTATAAAAAACTTCAAATCTGGGCTATTTTTTCCATTGCTTAGGAAGTAAAAATGCCAATCATAGACATTCTTAAAAGTGTCTAGATCCGACGTCTCCTCTAAGAAATGAGGTGGCTTGCTCAGTATCGCGGTCTTGAAAGCGTGCGAGCTGTGTGCTTCCTTCGGCCGCTTTTTCATCAAGCCTAGAATACTTGTTAGTGTTTCTTCTGGGCTAAGTCTCTCGGTTTGCGTCCGCAATTTGTCAGGTAGCTGGGAATTAAGAAAAAATATCTTAACATAAAATTAACTGCAAAGGATTTTATGCGTATGAGATGTACACGCAGACTTCTATTGGCTTACATTGGAACATACCGTGATATTAAAATCATACTGTAAATTAAGTTTAAAGAATTAACTTTTAAAGCTAAAAGATGTAATCATTGTAATCAATAATTTTACACTGTACAGTCTGCAAGAAGTAGCTAAGGGGGTAGGGTGTTTAAAATGAGCTTGACACGACTTTATTATTAAGAGAATAAGAGCGTGTACAGGTCATTTTGAGCACCCCACCCACTTAGCTACTTCTGCTGCTGACTGTACAACAGCCCGTAGTTATTAAGCGTCAGCGATAGTATCTGGTAAGTGATACGAGACTTTCTTTGTACGAGTATTTACCTATACAAAGATACTACAAAGAGATGCATCCACTTTTTCACTTTATTGCGTTGTAATAAGGTCCAAAAGTGGATACATATATTTGTAGTTGACTGTTCAATACAGTGAGCAACAAAACTACTTTAGCCGGCGGTATTCAATGGCCTTCACATGCTCTTATTTTATTAACAATAACGTTGTATTGTACCGAGCTTATTTTGAACACTTCACCCGCTTAACTTCTGCTGCTGACTGTACATATGCGATATCGAGCTTGGTAATTATGTTACCAAAGAGAAAGAGCTTCTTTATTATTTTATCCTTAACCCTGGCAAGCACACTTTAAAATGCGTCTTCGCACCTTGAAATAAGGTATACTATTCAGAGTTACATGAATTGGTGGTTATAAGGTTAATCAATTAGGTATAAGATCAAGTTAAGTTAGTACATTGTTATTCATCGTACATCTTTTACTCTTTATATGCCCATACTATCATAGTAAGCTTTACCGACCATGTGCCTATAATTATTGTAGTTGCATTAATATATCGTCGATTATAATATCACAAATAAAATAAAAGGAAACAGATCATAACTTACTTACTTTCCATAATCTTAAACAATCCTCTCTAATTTCAGCTTGAGTAGTTTCCTTAAGGTCTTTGTTCTTACTAAACTCTGCTATCTTTAACAGGTTTTTAATTTGTCTTTCTCCAATGCTAGAAAATAAAAATAAGATATCAAGAATAGAAGAAACCCCATTACGTAAATTAGGTTTAAAACCTCTCAAAGGCGAAATAATTTTACTATAAAAGAGAAAAGGTAAAAGCAAAAAAGTAATTGCATTCTTCAGAACTTGCATTTAAGGGGCCAGTGCAATTACTATAACCGGCTTGATATTTTGCAAAGGCCATGGAGGAGACTTGCCTCCCAATCTCTATTAAGTTATATTAACCTTTTGACCGCCAAACGTTGAACAAAAATGACGCGCCACCGACGACACATAATCGCGTTTTGTCAAGCGAAATTCAACTTTGTGGAAGCCCGCGTAGGTCCCTGTTGCACTACAAAGCCTGTCGGCTGTTGCCGTCGTTGGCGTCCATGGCACGACTTTATGATGTCGGCCACGGCCAACTGCGGCGGTCAAAGGGTTAAAAATGAATACTTACAGATTATTACTATTAAACATGTAGTCAGAGAAGCCATTATCCTCCTGTAAAACACTGAGGGGCACGAGCTCAGTGACGTCCTCTTCGCGGTCTCGTCCGTCCCACAAGATAGAGTTGACGGAGTACAAGTGGCGCTCTGCAGACTCTGTTCCTAAACGCTTCCATAGACAAATCAGATATCTTTCGGAGTTTGCCGGCCGAGACGTTACAGGTTTATGAATGCATACTAAAACATGAAGGTTTCAATGTTTAAGATATTCCTGTAACATTTCAAAAAATATGTTCATTTGTCTATTAACTTTTACTTGTAAAGTATCTTGGTATTACTCCTGGGTCACTCTAGAGTCTTTATTTAAGAAAACAACTGTTTCTTCTAATATTTAAAGGTCTTAACTTAATAATGGACCTTAATAGTCTATTGGCCCACCCTCAAAATCAGTCAAAAATAAGCTACAAGCAGGTGGTAAAAAGTAATTTAGCCTTTTAACTAAATAAATACAAACCTTTATCAAAACATCTGTACATGATGTAAATTAAACCCACACTAAAGGGTGTAAACACATCAAATAATTTAACAACAAAATGGCCACCAGTTCTCACAAGCATCAATGCTGCAAGACACTGACATAGATAAAGCTGCTTAGACAAGATTTCTTGAATGTTCTCCTGACCTTCCACCGAAAATCCCTGTAACAATTACATACAAAAAATATCAAAAATGTATGGTATAAGGGAATAATAGTACAGGCCTTTTGTACATTTCTAGGGCACAGGGCCGTAGATAGGGGGGAAGCGGGGCATTAGGGGGCAATGCCCTACCTTAATAAAAGCTACATTTGGGTTGAAAGACTATGAAAATAAACTAAACCCTACCTTCCCTACCTTAATATTGGACATGCCCTACCTTAAATTAGCACTGCCCTATATTAACTGCAATACTGGCTATCGCCCTGCTAGGGTAGAAGCAACGTTTAACTGTACCTCTACATGTTTTTGCTAATGTTTCGTGCTTCATTTCACAGACAACTTGGCGGATTTGTGCAGCAGTGAAGCGATGTCGTTTGCACAGCAAAGATTAAGCCCTAAAGAGTTTGTGCGGAAAGATAGAAACTCTTTGGTTGGTTTGTATTGACTACACTTCTCCTTTTACATATCCTATATGTATTTTAATTTTACTCCCTGATTAAAGGCTCAGTCAGACTGCCTCGTTTTGTTACCGTGGCGGTTGCAGGACGCGATGACAGCGACGCGCATCGCGCCCGCATCACGCTCGCGGCCCGCTAGCGCCGCGCTCACGACTGGCGCGCATCACTCTCTCAAGGGGCAGCTTATAGTTATATATGGTTGCCTCCACCTACGGATCGCGCCCCGCTACCGCGACGCTAACAAAAAGCGGCAGTCTGACCGAGCCTTTAGTGGATACTAAACAATGCAAGACTTTTAACTGTATTATTTTAAAGTGTTATTGAAGTTTAAATTACAAACTTTAACCCTTTGACCACCAAAGACATGAAATCACGCGAATGTCGTGCCCTCAGCGCCAGCGTCCGATGGTTGGCGGTCAAAGGGTTAAGATCATTATTTTAATGTCAATTAACTTTATCAGTTGCAGATAAACAGTTTAATACCAAAAATTGTAATTTACTTACACCATCAGCCATAAGAAAATGGACTCCTTTGTCATCTGTTTGCTTTAAAACATAGTCTTTCAGTGCCGTTAAATTTGCAGGATTGAAAATATTGCCATCGTTTTCCACACCATAATATGGATTAAATGTCTCAGGTGTGCCGGCATGAAAATCTGACAATTTGAAATCATTGCCGCCTTTTAAAGTGAAACCAAATCCTGCAAGAAATTATATTACCAAATTAGCAAATATAGAGACAAATCATGAGACTTGCAGACAGCAAGGTGTAAGAAATAAGAAAGATTTCAACTGACCTTTGGCTTTCCACCCTTTTCTGTACAGAACATACTCTGAGAAACCTCCAGGGCCAGCACAGACATCAGCAAAGTATAACAATTCTTTATCCAGAGCTGGTTTTCCAGTCTGGGTCTTTGGTTCAGTAAACATAAAGTCGAACAGTGCATCTATGTTAGCCATTTTGACAGCAGCTCTATTTAAAAATATAACTGCACCTATTGTTTCATAAGGATTGCTGCGAAACCTTGCATTTCGGAGGTCTTCGTCATCCAAGGTATCAAAAATTGTCTGTGGAATTTTTAATTTATTTAAGAAGGTTATTAAAAATATAGCTTTACTATAATTTGTATTGCCATCAATGAAAATACCTTTGCATTTAGGACACCCGCCAGTATTTGAGGATCTACAAATTCAGTTTCATCCTCAATAGTCAGTTTTTTTGGACCTTTCTGGAGCCATTCTTCCAATAAATCACCAGATAATGGTTCTGCTCCAGGTGGTAACCACAGCTACAAAAATAAAACTTAACTTTCAACAGTAACAGATTTACAACAGTTTTATTTATTTTATTTTAAACATGATAAAAATGTAACTTACCACTTTCTCTTTTGCTTCAGGTTTTGCATCGTCTGGTGACCATCTAAAGTCCCGTGGAACACTTCCCACAGTGGATGACTTGAGGCCCAAACCTCTCCTGCCTTTCTGGGTAGATGCTTCCACAGGTTCTGTGCGTCCATGCTCAAACTTACCCAAACCCTTTCCTGCCTTGTACCCCATGTTGCTCATCATATGTTTGATTTTGTCAGAAAAGCTTCCTTTCGTATTGTGGGGTGCATTTGATGAGTTTTTTGTAACATTTTCATTGTCTTGAAAACTAGCTCTTCCTGAACCATCCTCGGCATCCTCATCAAAACTGGTTCGGTAGTCTTCATTGTGGTCACTTGGAGAAGAACAATTTTCACTGAGACTGCTGCGACTCAACCTAATATCATTGTGAGGACTCTGTTCTATATAACTCAAACTTTTATTTGAACTGGGTTTAGCTGTCTTGAAGTGTGCATGTGGCTCTTCAGTTGGCTCATCATCAGATTCTTGTGGAACTGTGTTATGATAACAATATATTAAGAAATGCATTGCTAGTTATCCTTCTATCTTAATTAACAGTTTTTTATTCAGGTTGAGTATGAACACGCTACAGTAGTTTAGGATATATTGAGGAGCGAACTCACTTGATCCATGAGAAGTTGTAGAAGATGCACCGTACGTATCCGCTCTAGGGCGCTTAGCCGGAACGGAGCTCTCATCACTGCTGGACTCATCGTCTGACGGATCTAGATAAAGTTTAAGTCTTAGATGATTGCAGCGTAATTCATATTATAACAACTTTATCAATCAACCTGCTAACATATATTATTTACCTGAAAGACTCATGTCGTGCGTAGTGTTTGGTTACAACTACAATACAATGTAATTTGTCGTATCGTGACTGCAACAATACAACTGCACTAATAGTAAGTTACAATAGTTTGATTAATGCTTTCACTAGTGTAAGATTAAATAAACACAATGACTATTATCAGCGATAATTAGCGTTATAGCAGTGTATAAATAGTAGAACATTTTATTCCAAGGGAAATTACCCGTACGAAAACGATTGTCAAAATCGCAGAAGTGTTCAGAAACCTTAACTAAATACTACCGATTTGTTATAACAAGATTGAAAAAGTAAATCAATTAAAAGTTTAAGTAATTAAATTCTACCTTCCTCATAATCTCAAAGTAAAGATTTTGCCTTATATGCTTTTTTATTAAGGTTTCACTTTCATTATTTCCATCGCAAAATAACCGGCAAACGATTTCAACGAGTACTTGTTTTCGTAAATGCAAGCGAAATGAAAAGAACGGGCTTTTTTTTGACAGTTCCCCCATGGATTAATAAAGGTACATTTACACGTAGCCAATATATAAGTGCGACCGGTCAACTAATTAGAGTGAGAGAGAACTATAGTAAAAATCAGGCAAAAATTGTGAAATCGTTTGTAGGGTTGTCGTGGCAAGATTGCGCATTCATTCAACTACTATTTTATTCTGTGAGTACCTGTGAAAACCTACGATTTGATATGGCGTATCGTTTAAATTTACCAAGTAAAAAAATAGTGCTTTTGATATGTAGTGTGGCTGACCAACAAGTGCAGTAACTTGATAGTAACAGTACCATATCAATTTGACCTTGAAATGTTGAGGCGTCGTGTTGACACCAAATTGCGACGTGTATACCCAATGGCACCTAGGCATACTTTTGAACTTAAAGCGGTATTAGACATTGCAACCGGCAGGGCCCAATCTGAAGGTTGGAAGGTGTAATTAAAGGTAGGGCCTGTAGGGAGCTGAAGGAGGGGCAAGCGGGGCTGCAGGTTGCAATGTGTAATACCGCTTTTAAACAATAGTTTTCCTTTTGTTGGTCATAGTGTTGTGTTCCTGCTGTTGAGTAAGGTCCAAATAGCTTAAGGTGCTCTTACACGGGCGATTTTTCGGGCAATTATTGCCCGGCGATACGTAGCCGAAACTTATGGAGCAATTAATTGAGCAATACGAGGCAATTTCTAGATCAGGTGCATTTACACGGGCAATATTTGGGCAATTTTCATAGTTTCTCGAATGGCTGCAAATGGGGCAATTGAGTGGAGCAAGAATGGCGCCATACTGGAGCAATGATTGCTCCTTATTGAGCAATATTTCGAATTGCTTGACAAGGCCGTGACGTCAAAAATGCGGGAATTCGGCAATTTTTATCGCCCGTGTAAGAGCACCTTTAAGAGTTAACTTGCTCCTTTAGCCGTCAATACAGTGAATCCTCCTTTTGCGAAGGGTTAGCAACGTGCATGTGACACCTCGGAGTTGCAGGCGTCCATAGGCTACGGTAGCTGCTTACCATAAGGCTGGACGTATGCTTGTTTGCCGCCGTAGTGGCAAGAAAGATGTTAACAGACATTTGCCAACTTTTATGGATAAGGGAAATATAATGCACCAACCTATTCCTAGGGCAATAGTGGTGATTATAGGAGTAAATGCATGACGTCAACTATCTAATGACTTCTTGATCTAGAAATAACTAATTCAGATGACTTGCTGGATTTCCTGCAATTTATTCCTTTTTACATTCTCGGCAGCCTTATTGAGGCTGTCCTGCACCTTTTGAACACCAAGCATTGAACAAAAATGATTCGTCACTGACGCCACGCAAGCGCATTGTTTAAGCGAACTGGAATTTCGCGTAGGTCGCTATTGAATTGGCAAAGCTGTCGGCTGCGGCGGCCGTCGTTGGCGTCCATGGCACGACTTTCGGATGTCGGCCACAGCACAGCAGACTGTGGCGGTCAAAGGGTTAAGATTATATTTATTGTCTGTCTTACAGTACATTTAAAATACATGTTCCTAATGAAAACTATGAATAGGGATTCAAAAATTACGTATTATCACATATATTTAACTTTGCTTACTCAAAAGCAAGACTGAAGAATATTAAGTTAAGGCAAGCAATAGTTATTAAAATTCTTTTATTGAAATATTCCTTCAGCTGGAACACTGTCTAAACCACAATTTTAACTGATGTCATCAAAAATATCATACTTTACAGTAACTAGTATACTAATAATATTATAACTAAACATTTTTTCATCTTATTTCATCAATAAATCAACACTGTCAGTGTTTTCCCTTAATGTATAAAAAGTGTCCATTTCACTTCACTATTTGCTAATCATTTTTTACTTTATTTCTTTCACATAGGCATCTAATTCAGCATCAAGTTGTTCTGCGGTGGGCACTGGACGGCGACCTCGGCCTGCACCGGCGCCGCGGCCTCGGCGAGCACCGCCGCGAGGCGCGCCTCCGCCGCCACCTTGACTTCTGCCACCACCTCCCACTACAAAAATAAAAAATCATAATTCAATATTCATACCATCTTCCTTATAAGATTTCTGTTGGTTACCCAACTTTTTTACAAAATTGTAATATTGTATTTTTTAATTAAATACAGTACTCTGACAGTTCCTGCCCTATATTGTTAATCACATTTTAAGGAGAGAGCTGGCAGATTACTGTCTAAAATTAATAAAAAATACGATATTAGTTCATAACTCAATTTGTTAAGCCTCACTAGACAGTAGTTAAGAATAAAGAGGAAGGTAACAATAGCAATTCACTAGCTAAAACTTCAAAAACTATAGTGGTTTAGTTTTTGTCGTTTTATCTTTGCTTTTAATGTACTTTGTAAGTAAACAATTACTAGGTTGTTAGTGCTACTTTATTAGCAAGTTTAAAATATAAACATACCTCTATTAGAATTTCTTCTAATGGGAGCTCCGCCACCTCCGCCACCACCAAGACGTCCCCCTCCTCGTTCTTCAGTTCTCAAGGAGCTTATTTCTGAAGTTGCCAATTGGATATTCATTGCACGGCCATCTAGAGGTACTCCATTGTATTGTTTCATGGCTTTTAAAGCATCGGCCCTCCTTTCAAACACCACATCAGCCGTTCCTAAAAATAAAACAAGTACTTTAAAAAAACAAAATAAGATCCAAAAGAATGGTTTGAAAACTTCGAAAAAATCAAAAAAAGTGAGAATTAAACTAATCAAACATTTAGTAATTGAAAATAGGTTGGAAGACTGCTATACATGAAAATTGCAATAAAGATAGGGATTGTTACCGGTATTACAAAAAATATAAATAGCGCCAGACTTTTGCAATGTTTACCTGATATTATGAAACCTAATATAGGTAAACTTAATAAATTATCAGATTATTCATATTAATATTAAAAAATTTCATGAACACCCCGAGGTTAACTTGTATGAAAATAATACCGGTATTTGTTCCCTGATATAAATAAATACAATGTTACATGTGATTCTTACCTAGGGATCTGCCAGATCTGTCGTAATGTACAGCGGCACTTTTCAAAATGCCAAATTCAGAGAACAGCTCTTGAATATCTGAATCAGAAACTCCAAAGTCCAAATTAGACACCATGAGCTTAGTAGGGCCCATAGTGATGGGTCCAGTTCTTTGCATCTTCCTCTCGCCAAAGTCCGAAAACATATCATGCTTCCATGTGCTGTTAACATCACCCTGAAATGTCGTCCTTATAGAGCATGCCAACCGGCCACTCAATGCGTCTTTGAGTATGTGCACACTCAAAATACATGGCAACCATAAAGACATTACAGCAGATGGCATAATTGGATAAAAATTGAAATGATCATTTTACAATTGAAAAATATATGAAATTACTGATATAAACTGTGAATTCATAACATAAAGGTTGAGAACAGTCTTTTAATCACTGAAACACAGCACTAATGTCTGCTTCACAATGTCCAGGGGGTGTCAGGGGCAACTTCGTGTTGCAGATAGGTAGAATCACATCGAGTGTTGACTCGATACAAGGGCCGTCTTCCACCTCTAGCCCCCACAGCTTGTGCCACGTAGGGAATGCAAACTAAACAGCAACAACTCCACCTCTCCTTAAGCTGCGCCCATTCCTTGCATCTCCAGAGAATTGAGAAAATCGTTGAAGTGAAATGACATGAATGCAGTACATTGACAGCATCGACCAATCAAGTCCTTCAGTCCTTAACAGTAAGACCATACGGCTTAACCATCGTTGTACAAGAAAAGGTGGCAATAAACGACTATTACATTCCATATTCCCAGAATAATCCCAAGAACAATATGGACAATTACAGGATTATAATTATTTGAAAACATTAGTAACATCAGTAATCCTCAAGCAAGGAAACATTTCGTATCGATATAGCATAGCTACATTTCGCGGTTGTACCATTTCACGTCCATTCACACCGTCAGCCAATGCGTCACGACGGTCCGCCATTTTGTAATTTAACAATCTTAGGTTATTCGATTTACCCTTGTGTAATTTGTTGGTTTGGAAACACCGCCACGATTTCTTCCACGTAATACGCCACCGGGACGGCCATTGCGGAATCCACCACCAGCTCCGCCACCTCCACGGCCAGGTCTTTTGTTAGTATCAAACTTTCTGCCTGCGCCGCCTCCACCTCTTCTACTTCCTCCTTTACTTGCTTTTATTATATCGTCCAAAGCCATATCAATTCTGTCCACCATTTTTAATATATTGCAAAGATATCGCTAACACGAAGAAATTAATTAATTACTTGGTTATTAATAAAATAACCGCGTCTTCCACTAGTCACTAAAACTCGACGCCAACCAGGGTTACCAACTCCAAATTATTTTTACCCCTAGAGCTTAAGTAAAAACCCCTAAAACTGTAGTATTTTTGGGACTCCGCCCCTAAATAAAACAACACAAATTAAGTATCTAACTTCTCATATATCATATGTTTTTTGACATTAACAATAAATATTTACTAAACATACACATACAAAATACGACACTCAACAATATGCACCACATGCCACAGAGCCCAAAGACCCAAAATATAAATCTAAAGCACATAGACATAGGATAAAAGGCATAGACGGGGCATGGTAATAATAATCGCGGGGGCAGCTTGTGGCGAGCTGACGGTGAGTGGCGACACCGCGGACCTCTATTCCTAAGGGCCCTTTCCATCTGGCCCTCGCTTCTGTGCTTGCCTTAACTGGCCGGCCAAAGTGGAGTCGCAAGAGCGGGACCTATGCTCTAGGTTGAAAGTGTAAAATGTCATAACGCCGGCGGCCTGCTGAACGGAACACCGGGATCTGGCTACCGCAGACTCACCTCTCGACAACCTCACAGCCACTCTCAAGTGTTGCGCCGTTGTCGCACCGTGCGTGCGGCCAATACGGGGCCCATTCAATTGAGTTGGCGAGTCACCACCTGCCTTTTACAATTTTGAGACTGATTGTCACGGCAGGTGTCCGCTAGTCTCCTCCCATAACCCAGTATCCAGTCCATCCAACATTCACATCCATAGCCTATGAGTCCTATGACCTTTATAGTTTCCATCGCAGCAAAGTGCTGCACTGTAATAGTTTTTGCACCTGGCGGGGACCATCTCCGGATGTATCATATTGTGCGCTCGGGGATGGTATCCGCCACGTGTTGTATCCCTTGCTTTTAGATTAAATTGTCTTAAAGGGTGACTGCGCTGTTGGCTTCGGGCCCACGCAGGCCTACCAAAGGTCCGGGGCCCCATAGTCCCGATATATGGAAAAGGCATACAAAAAAATAATATTTGATATTATTGTAATTAATTAAAAACATTCAAAGTCATATATTTTGTTTACCTTATTAACTACTTCCGGGTGAAAAGTAATGTTTGACGTAACCGTATCTTTACTGGGTTAAGAAGTGATTATCGTCATTTATGTATCTATCACTTACGGGGGTACGCGTGTTCGGGCTCTAGTTAATGCTAGCTTTGAGATATACCTAGCACGAAAGCGGCGAAACACGCGTAACTGTGTTAAAAATCACTGTAGCGTAAATACGGTAAATAGGAACTCCAGTCCAAAACGTTTGTTACGTCCTTATCAGTCGCACTTGCAATTTCCTGCAGCAAAGAGTGGGATACACTAGGTAACGGATGGTATAGAAAATTCCCTAAAAATACCCCCAAAAATTTGAAGCCCCTAAAAAAACCCCACGTTCCTCATTTACCCCCTAAATCTAGGGGGAAAAACCCCAAGTTGGCAACCCTGACGCCAACGTCGCAAACTCGAAGCCAAATGAAAGGAAGTAAGAATGAATGAGTTGAATGACATTTTTATGAAAGTGAATGACTGAACGAAACGTCATCAGAATAAAAAAAATGGCAACATTGAGAGATGCTTCATTGTCTATGACCGGAAAAGGGTCCCAACACACCTAGTGGAATTCCTCGCGGAATTAGCGGAAGTAGCGGAAATTTTTGTATGGTAGCAGATTTTTTGTATGGAAGCCATAGGGTCACCACACACCTAGCGGTTTTCCTCGCGGAATTAGCGGAAGTAGCGGAAATTTGTCTATGGGTCACCACATACGGGTCGCCACATACCTAGCGGTTTTCCTCGCGGAATTACCGGAAGTAGCGGAAATTTGTCTATGGTAGCGGAAATTTGTCTATGGTAGCAGATTTTTTGTATGGAAGCCATAGACAAATTTCCGCTACCATAGACAAATTAACCATTTTGTCTATGAATTTCCGCTACTTCCGCTAATTCCGCGAGGAATTCCGACAGGTGTGTTGTCACCCTAATTCCGCGAGGAATTCCGCTAGGTGTGTTGTGACCCTAAGGACTCTGTAAAAGCGGTATTACACATTGCAACCTGCAGGGCCCAATCTGTCAGGTTGGAAGGTGTAATCGAAGGTAGGGCCCGTAGGGAGCTGAAGGAGGGTAGGAAGAGGCAGGGTACACAACAGATTGGGCCCTGCAGGTTGCAATGTGTAATACCGCTTTAAAGGCCTCAACAAACGTAAACAACTTGTCATCTGCGATTTTTAATACATTGCGGTTTTTGATCCATTAGGGTCGCCACATACCTAGCGGTTTTCCTCGCGGAATTACCGGAAGTAGCGGAAATTCATAGACAAAATGCTTAATTTGTCTATGGTAGCGGAAATTTGTCTATGGCTTCCATACAAAAGGGTCGCCACACACCTAGCGGTTTTCCTCGCGGAATTACCGGAAGTAGCGGAAATTTGTCTATGGTAGCGGAAATTTGTCTATGGTAGCAGATTTTTTGTATGGTAGCCATAGACAAATTACCGGAAGTAGAGGAAATTCATAGACAAAATGCTTAATTTGTCTATGAATTTCCGCTACTTCCGGTAATTCCGCGAGGAAAACCGCTAGGTGTGTGGCGACCCTAAAATCTGCTACCATAGACAAATTTCCGCTACCATAGACAAATTTCCGCTACTTCCGGTAATTCCGCGAGGAAAACCGCTAGGTGTGTGGCGACCCTTAATTTATTTCGTTCCACCTACCTAGACGGCAATGTCCGGAAATTTCGCGCGAGTTTTGTGTTAAAATTGCGCCGATTGTAGAGACCATTATATTCATATTTTCAGCGCGTAAAACAATTACTCAAACACCACATGCTTGACATTTGAGTCATTTGACACTTATTTTTTTTTTAGGTTATAAAAATTATTTACTAATGCAGAAGCACCGAAAACGATTATTGTTTTTCAAAAAGTTTTTAAAGTCCAATAATGGCTATGAATAAATATATGCATCCACGAAATATTTATAAAAACCCACCTGATTTTACTAAGTTATCCAAAGACTTCTCCGAATTTGCTAGCATTTGTAAAGTGGTATGTAAAGTTAAATTGCGGTTTCTCATTATACATGATGAAAATATGTAATTACTTGATTTGCTTCTACTTGTAGGATGTAGCAGGAAAAACAACAATTGATTTCAAAGATCCACATTCATTAAGAGTACTAACAAGGTGTTTACTTAAATCAGATTTCAAATTAGATGTGGAAATACCTGAAGACAGATTAGTACCCACACTGCCTTTACGACTCAACTATCTGTTGTGGATTGAGGATCTAATGAAGGCTATCAAAAGAACTGAACATGTGAAAGGGTTGGACATAGGTATAGATCATTCATTTATATCTTTTTTTTTATAATTCAACAGAATTCAACTTAACTTTTCCTTGGTGTAGGTACAGGAGCCTGTGCTATTTACCCACTTTTAGCAGCAGCAAAGAATAAATGGAGCATGTTGGGAACAGAAAATGATGAGGACAGCCTCAATAAAGCTGCAGAAAATGTAAAAAGGAATAAATTGCAGAATTTAATTCAATGTAAGTGTAAAATTCAATCTTAATTTGTTTATGAAATAATTTTAAACAAAAAAAGAACCGACTTCACTTAGGCTTCCGCTATTCCAAGAGGAAGTGGCCGAGTTGCTGTAAATAATAGTGAAATCACTATAGGTGTGCCTATAATACAGCCTTGGCCAGAAGTGTTGAGCACTAATGCGATTTTCATACAAAACTGGAAAGTTTAGTCCATCGTTTCCATCTTTGTTTAAGTTATTTTGTCAATTAATTTAAACTAATAGGCATGTTTTGTTGAAGTTAGTAGTAACTGCATAAAATATTTGCAATATGTTGCACCGACTTAAATTTACATTTTTGGTACCTTCTGTTTTCATATTTTTTAAGTACCTTGAAAGTGTTATTAAGTGAAGTTTTCTATATTTATAAATAAAATATAACATTCACCATTACCGTACATTGTTAGGATAGGGAAATAATGCTTAACATCAAAATTGTAAACAAAAAACGCCTATGCTCAACACTTCTGGCCAAGGCTGTAGTTGAAGAGATCCCTCAATTTCTCCAGGATCCCATCATAGACCCCGACTTGGTGACAATGGGACCATCTAGGGGTTATACCTGTTCAATTAAAAATTTTTTTTTTAAATAGGTTCGCATTCACAGAGATATAGAGTAACACAATCATAATCATAATAGCCTTTATTTCCGAAACTAAAACAGTATAAATTACATTTATAAACAAATTTACTTAAAATCTAACACATCGGATTTTCCGGATTAGTGTTCAGCGTGTCATCTGACACAGGCCTCTCCCAGCTGTTTCCAATCCTTTCTATTAATAGCTTTTCTAGTCCAGGTGGCGCCCCCTATAAACTTGATGTCATCCACCCACCTTTTTATTGGTCTACCTCTCTTCCTTTTACCGTCTCTTGGTTGCCAGTTTGTGATTATTTTGGTCCATTTTTCCTTACTATCCCGTGTCATATGCCCTGTCCATGGCCAATTTAACTTTCTTACTTTCTTAATTATGTCTTCTACTTTAGTTTTTGCTCTTATATCTTCTGCTCTTTTACACCATGAGTAAATATGGTATGCATAGCATTGTAACTTGATGTAATTATTAACATTTTTTTCTTGGTTTTAGTGAAACAAAACAAAACTTCATCAATAGTAGATTACTTATTTGTAGATGAAAATGGACAAGAGTTTGACTTCAGCATGTGTAATCCTCCTTTCTATAGCAACATTCAAGAACTTATGGAATCTCGCAGTACTTCAAGGTTTGTAAAATGTATAGTTTTCTATCAGTCATTTGACTCACCATTTTCTAAATTAATTTTCTTGTCTAATTTAGGCCACCTCCAAAGAATGGATTTACTGGATCACCACATGAGTTAATCACAGAAGGAGGAGAATTAGAATTTTGCAGAAAAATGATACAAGAGAGCAAAATTCACAAAAATAAAATCATGTAAGTATTAATTTTTTTTTATATATCATATTACTTTAAGTCTTCCCAACTAAAGTCCAAAAGCGCTCAACAATGTGTCCCAACCCTTACTTGAAAATCTTTGTCTAAGTGTGAATATTACTTGAATGACACAATTTTTAGGCAGAGTGAAGTGGAAGAACAAGTGAGATAGTACAGAAAAAAGAACAATGGCGTTTATGCCAAGTTCCATTAAATTTACATATTAACCCTTTGACTGTTGGCAGTCAAATTGCTTGGGCATTGGACGAAAAAAATCATACCATGCGCAAGGCAAACTGATTATATCTGGATGTGATATCACGTGCTGGCGCTGAGGGCATGACTATCCGTGCGCGTGATTTGAGCTCTTTGTTGGTCAAAGGGTTATAACATGTGGACCATAAATTTAGAACTAAGTAGTTGGGTGGTTTTTAAAGTAAGTAATTGTTTTAAAAAAACTATTACTAAGCTCTTCTTATTTCTGTTTCAGTTTATTCTCTACTATGGTAGGCCATAAATTTAGTTTAAGGGAATTATCAGAAGATCTGAAAGCTGAAGGTATTAAATATACTAGCACAGAGTTCTGCCAAGGCCGAGTGACAAGATGGGGCTTAGCATGGACTTATCAAGACCATAATATTTACAAATTAGGTAATATTGTTTGTAATCTCTCACTGACACATTTACAATTAGGTGTGATAGTGGCCAATCTATAATCATAGGGATTTAATGTTTTATTTTTTTAGTTCCACCAAGAGATAAACCTCGGAAGAAGATTGCTAACACAGTCTATCAGCTACCAGAATTATCAAACAGTATTAGTAATATTGACAATGCTTTCAATAAGTTAAAATCCCTCCTACAGGGATTAAAAATATCAAATAAAATACTTAATAAGAGGGGAAACTGTATATTTCTGGACATTGTTGCTATTGAAAATACATGGAGTAATCAAAGAAGAAAAAGGCGAATGTTACAAAAACAAGAAGCGATTGAAGTTAAAAAACTTAAAAACAATTTGCCACATGAAGCAGAGACATCAATCCTGGAAAATAATAATTTAGAACAAAAACCTACAGTGCTTAAAAAGGAACAAAAATCTTCATTGCTTGAAAAGGAAGAAAAAACTACAGTGCTTGAAAAGGAAGAAAAATCTACAGTGCTTGAAAATGAATTAAATCCTACAGTGCTTGAAAATGCTTGTCCAAATAATGTTGAATCATCTCAAACATCACAATTCCTTAAAGACGCTGCAGAACATAAGTTAGTACATGCATTTCTAAAACTCTTTGTTAAAGACACCCATGTATTTCTTGAATCAGAATTTCTAGATGGTGCTGGTGGAAAAGAAGGGTTACACCAGATAATACAATTTATTAAAAACAACTGGAAGTAACTAGGTCTGTGAGTTTCATTTCTAAATTTATCTAGTAAACCTTTGGCACAGTCGGCCAAAAATGTGGTCTACCACCCTACGGTTGAGGTTCGTTTGAACGTCATGAGACAACAAGGTCGTGCATGTTTTAAACTCCGTTAGAAAAGTCAACCTTAGTGATCGTTAGATCTCGCAGAAACTTATCAAAACTGGTAGACTACTTTCTTGGCCCACTGTAGCTGTACATAGGTTGAGACAATCGAGTCATTTTAATACTTTGACCACTAATGACGTTAAATCACGCGAAAATTTTGCTCTGGCGATAACAAGGCGATAACGCCACTAATGGCATCATTTGTCTGTCAGAAACGTTATTGTTTATTAATAAAATTTAACGTAAAGAACGCAATTTCACGCATTAAACGTAAAGATTGCAATTTCTCGTGTCCAGTTTGTCAGATCGAGAGGTGTAATAAAAATTAAGTTATTTTAATATCGTGATATCACGTGCTGGCGGGCACGACTTTACGTACGCATTTGACGTCTTTGGTGGTCAAAGGGTTGGAATCGGTATTAGACATTGCAATTTCTCGGGTCCAATCTGTCGTGTGCCCTGTCTATCCCTACCCTTCTTCAGCTCCCTGTGTTACTCGCTCGGACTATGCCAATTGCCAATGTAATTTCATCGATCAAAAAAAAAAGAAATGTCAGTCCTTTGACTCCTTTGTGTCAGTCTTCACGGTACGAGACGAGAATTTGTTTACAAAAATTACGATTATCTTTAATTTCTGGTATTATTAGTGTTTTATGACAGAATTCTAGCAGTAGGAATTATTATATAAAGATATAAGAATGGATGATACAACAAAAGCTCGACAACAACCGGTTTTAGAAACTCCGAGTGAGGAGGCAGCTATGTCCCCCGGTACAGAGTTGGAGAATAGTGTTCCACCCTCCAGTAGTGGTGCCATAGCTTGTGATGCTCCAAAGGATCCTCAAAAACCATCGCCGAAGAAGCCGAAAAAACGAAAGCCTAAGGTTCCGCGGGATGTGACTGCACCACGGCAGCCACTAACAGGTTAGAAAACTCGTAATAATGTTGCTACTAGTATTCGTTTAATAAAAAAAACGAAAATTGAATTTTAAATTTAATTAAGTTTCGTAGAGATTGAGCACAATCTTCACTACATAGTATAAAACAAAGTCGCTCCCTGCTGTCTGTCCCTATGTACCTACGCTTAGATCGTTAAAACTACGAAACGGCTTTTGATGCGGTTTTTTTTAACCGACTTCAAAAAAGGAGGTTCTCAATTCGACTGAATGTTTATTTATTTTATCATTATTTTTATTTTTTTGTATGTATGTCACTCGATATCTCCGTGAATTGTGAACCAATTTTCAAATTTTTTTTTTAATTGAACGGGTATAACCCCTAGATGGTCCCATTGTCACCAAGTCGGGGTCTGATGATGGGATCCTGGAGAAATCGAGGGAACTCTTCAACTCTTATAGGCTCCTATAGTCATCATCATCATCATCCTAGCGTTTATCCCGGTTTGGGGTCCGCTTGACAACCTAATCCCATGAATTGGCATAGACACCAGTTTTTACGAAAGCGACTGCCATCTGAACTTCCAACCCAGAGGGAAAACTAGGCCTTTTTGGGATTAGATCCGGTTTCCTTACGATGTTTACCTTCACCGAAAAGCGACTGGTAAATATCAAATGATATTCCGTACATAAGTTCCGAAAAACTCAGTGGTACGAGCCGGGGTTTGAACCCGAGACCTCCGGATTGAAAATCGGACGTCTTACCGCAAGGCTACCAGCGCTCTTTCGGACGTCTTACCGCAAGGCTACCAGCGCTCTTATAGGCACACCTATAGTGATTTCACTATTTTTTACAGCAACTCGGCCACTTCCTCTTGGAATAGCGGATCCTAAGTGAAGTCAGTTATGTATAATTGCACCCGTGCGAAGCCGGGGCGGGTCGCTAGTGTTAAATAAAAATGAATTATGAAAGTCAGTTAAATTAACATTTTGAATGCCAAGAACACCTAACAGATATCATGCATGAGTGGTCATGACCACAGCGCCAGGAACTGTTCTACATGATGGGCCTTCATAGGTCTTCATTACAGCTATGCGTTACAGGGAGATAACAATATTGGAGTACCTAGTTCGTATGGCGTACAAAGGATAACATTAATTTTTATTGGGGAAATTATGATATTTCAAAAGTTGGGAATTTTAAATAACTTAGTATCTTCATATTAGTTTTATTTATTTTATTCCAACGGTTTCTTGGTTAATAATTTAGGATATGTACGCTACTTGAACGAGCGACGTGATCAGCTACGCGCCGAGCACCCTGAGCTTGGGTTCGCAGAGCTGACGCGCCAGCTCGCCGCCGAGTGGAGCAAGCTGCCGGCCGAGGAGAAACAACAATACCTGGATGCTGCTGATCAGGACAAAGAAAAGTAAGTTACCTAAATTTATATTGGAGACATACAATTAAATTAGCTAAGCTTATTGTATTGTTTGCAAATCTATGTCTACCTAATACACGCATGCACCCGACGCATTGCGGCCGCGCGTGCGTTTGCCGTGGCCGCAATGGCACGTACACACTAGCCGAGCTGCCTCGCGCGGTAATTTCCTCGCGAGGCGGTGCCAGGTGTAATGACGCCTAATAGTGTTGTTATAGATGGTTATACTAATCAGTAGCGTACAGACTGGTGGTGGCATTATAGAGCAGAGAGGGCAATGGAGTTTATGTTTTATGATTGAACAACTAGATTAAGTTGGCATGGCCTCTCTGTCTATATCTAGCATAGAATGAACTCCTCTCAGGAGTTGTGCTTGTGAGCAAATTACTCTACATTTCCATCTGCTTTTTAGGTACAATAAAGAGTGGGACGAATACAAAAAAACTGATTCTTACAAAGAATTTAGAAGGCAACAAATAGAGCAAAAACATTCTGGAGGAGCAGCTAAGAAGGTGAAGCACAATCACAACCAAGCCAGTGAGGGTGCAAGTACTGGTGAGCATAACATTATTTTGTGATGGTGATGAATCCCCATTAGAATAGAATAGAAACATTTATTTGCATGAATACATACAATTAGCTCTTATAAAATATGGGATATATAGTATTCGGTCAACACAAAATCGACATGCAAAATAATTACAAATATGTCTGCTAACTTGTTAACCCTTTAACCGCCAAGCATTGGACGGAAAAATCGGGCCTTCAGTGCCAGCGCGCGAAGCAACTTGGATATACAGGGTGTTTTTTCAATAACTAGCCATAGTGTGCGAGGTGATTTGGTAGCCAATATTAACCAACTTTTACTATGGGGCCAACTTCGAAAAGTCAAAAAAATGTTGGCTGTTTCTTATATTTCAGGCCATCAGACATTAACGTTTTGTATGAAGACGCCAAAAAATTTTTCGGGATTTCGGATTGGTCCCATAGAAAAATTTGTTCAGTATGACTACCTAATCACCTCACATAATATGGCTAGTTATTGAAAAAACACCCTGTATTTTGAACGTGATATCACGCGCTGGCGCTGAGAGCACGACTTTCCGTGCGCGCGATTTGATGTCTTTGGCAGTCAAAGAGTTAATAAACCAGCAATAATTGTTTACTTACAACTCTGTCAATGATTTATATTTACAGCAACACCTCAAATTAACACAGAGCCCACTACCATAACAGCAAATGGCCTTAGTGCACCTACAGTGCCACGCCAGCAAACACCCCCTAGACCCAGACCATGCATCACTCCAGCATCGGTAAGTAATTAACTTCTTCCATGAGCCCAGAATCCAAAAAAAAAACGATTAGGCAGATCCACACAGGTGACACAGACCGAGCAGCCCTGTGAAGCAGCTCGGACAGGTAGAAGCGCCTCGGCCGGCAAACGTGCGAGCGGCCTCGGCCGAGGCGCGTCTGCACTGCACTGTTCCATGATTTCACATTTTAGCTAGCCAATACTTGCCTACTTCTTACTCCTACTGCCAAGACTAATATCTAGTAATTTTTAATTTATTCCTAGGGCGAAGACTTTGGTGGTGGGGATACAGACATTCCCATATTCACTGACCAGTTCCTACAGCACAACAAACTGCGGGAATCAGAGCTCAGGCAGCTAAGGAAAGCTAACTCAGATTATGAGCAGCAGGTATCATGAACATTTAGAGGGTATGATTTAACTAGTTGGCAAAAAAAGATGTTTTGGTCAGCAAAGGTCTAACCTAACCTTTGCTGACCCTCATTTTCTGCTTTTTTTTTTTTCATAAATGGCTTTTAATCCTTTTTGGCGAGGTAGATTCTGCTATTTAATGTGGGGTGTAGATTTTTTTATCTTTAGATTTTTTTTTTTTATTACTTTCCATATTTTTTAGTTAGGAAAAACTTAAAACGTAATCTTGACACAGCTTAACTTGTTATATGAATGTGTAGAATGCGATCCTTCAAAGACACGCGGAGGAGGTGAGCGCCGCCACGGGCCGCCTGCGCGCGGAGACGGCCGCCGCCGCCGAGCGCACGGCCGCGCTGCTCGCGCACCGGCGCGCGCTCGTCGCTGCCCTAGTGCACTCGCTGCAGACTGTAGCGATACCAGGTTATTTTAAATCTTATTTGCGATTTGCATGGAATGGATGGAGTAACAGCAGGGTTCGAAAGTATAATTATCTTGATCTCTATTATATTATATAAATCGGGACGATCTTGACGTCTTTTGTGGTGATTGGGCTGATGAAGAGAGGGAGACCTTTGCCCAGCAGTGGGATACTACAGGCTAATAAATAAATGATATAAATTATCGATTAGATCATTTAAAGTTTGTTAATGAGATGCCCAAAAAAAACGTGGGATGAATTCGAATGTTAACAGTTGATCTATAAAAAGAAATTAAATGAAGCTCCATCAATACCTGGGAATAATTATCCGATATTTATGTTAATAATTTCGAACCCCGAGTAGTGAGATGCCAACACAAAATCCAGTTTAGTAGTCCCAGTGGACAGAAGGATGTTACCAGGCGGCTTAGCATGACATGCGTTATCGCGCGCGGCTCGATACTTCGAGTCGCGCCGGAAGTATGGAGAGTCGCGCTCGCGCCGCAACGTAAGTCATGCATGCTAGACGTACAGTTCACACATTTTTTCTGACTGTATAATTGGCAGATATAATACATGAATGTCGCCGTTTCACTGATACATTTTTTATCTTTTAAAGGTGGCCCAACTGGAGCAACAGAAAGTAATATTGATGAGTACATGGACAAACTTCAAACCTTGGCCAGAGAGACCAAGAACCATATGGTTATCAAGCAAGCCAGAGACATTCTTAACAGAGTGGAACTACCCATAAACTAGTATTATCTTGAGTGTATTTTATTAAAACATAAATAATTGCATAATTGTTGTTTTATTAGAACATAGTTTAACATATGTTTATACTTACTACACTAGTGAATACTTAAATAGTTGGGCCGCATGGATCTTGCCCAAATGTGACAATATTAAAAAATCAACATTTTGTAAAAACTCCCAATGGGATCCCACATTTTTATGAAATAAGTAATTCTTATTAAATATACATATCAGTCATATCAAATACATATTGCTTACTACTAGGGTAAACAGTATTGTAGGCACTCATAATCATTATTAGCATATTTTAATTGTTATTAAATTTAGAGCAACATTGTGAAAACCTGTCAAAATAAGAAATACCGGCATTGGGATAAGTATTAGACCCAACCCAGCTATAATAAAACTATTTAAGCCATCAGAGTTTTCATGCTACTTTAGACATTCGCGAAACATGAAGTAAAGGCCAGTGCACAACAAGAGCACGGGGCGGTAGCGGTGCGGCAGCGGAGCGAGCGCGGCGCGCTGTATAGCATTCAATTTAATACGGTGACTCACACTGCCAGCGCGGCGGGCACTCCTGCCTTGGCCTTAATTGTTGATTAATAATAAAATAAAACTACTCGAAAGTCAAAGGAACAACAATAAGAGTCCATTTTTTCTAAACATTGTTTTTGTGTTACCCATTACTAATATTGAGTTATTATCACCTTATTTTTGAAGATTAGGTTTAGTGAATAGTAAAGAAGTAATGTTCTCTCTTAATATGGTAAAATGGTCTGTCATTATTTTCCCTCAACTCTTCAATTCTATTATATTCTTAGGTAAATGCTGAACACTCCTGCTTTCACATCAGTAAGTAAGGGTGCAGAGCTAAATTAAAAGTTACAGAAGCCTGCTACCTGCTAACAGTAAAGTTCGGCATATCATGTAACATGAGCAGTACATTACTGTGTGCCACAGGCCACAAGGCTGTTTTATGTTCTAATGTTCACCTTATATTGTTAGAACTAATCATAAATAATTTATGAATAGCTATAGCAGAGAGAGATGAAGTAATTATATGACGAAATTTTTAGATGCCAAATGAAAATAATTTTTTTTTTCTTAGCTTCATATTTTACAAATGTCTTATGGGGCAATCACACTAGGCATATCCAGTTGTGGCACTAGTGTGATAAACTCCTTATGTTGCTATGAAAACTCATCCGTGACTGAAAATGAATATATCTATTGCTCATCATTATCAACCTCTTCTTCATCATCCTCATCTGAATATGTATTGGACCCAGCAACAGAGCCAGAGTTAGACCCAGCATTAGACTTGGCTCCGTCTGTATCATATTCATGTAGCTTTTTCCTCCACATCTTAATCAGCATATCCCATGACCTGCGGCTGTATTTTGAATATTTATCTGGAGTCTTTGGGTCATCCTTTGTGCGCTTGTCTCTGAAATAATAATACACAATTATAAGTATAATACAAAGGAATTCTCAAGCATTGAAAATTTTACCTGTGAAATTGTTTTTTTCTAAGTTGATGACACTGTAGTATTAGTGGTACTTACACAGGTACATGTTGCAAATAGTTGTGATAACCAACTGTATTTTTTCCGTAGTCAATTTGTTTCTGTCTTCTTTGCAACATCAATGGATCTGTCTCCAATTCAAGAGGTTTCTTTGGTTTACTGTAATAAAAATGATATACAAAACATATTAAAACAAATATACATACACAAAATAAGAAGCTTTTAAATATAGAGCAAATGAAAGTACTTACATTGCTTTTGTCTCGGTGACGGCTTTCTCATTGGGTTTTGCCCTTTTCCTACTGTTGGAATTTTCTCTGCTGCTGTCTGATTGTGACTTCAACCTTTCTTTTTTTGTTTTGCGTTTGTCTGATTATAAAAGATATAAATTAGTGTACAAAAGAACAACAGTAATAAATAACTGCACATAGAGCAACAACGCTATAGCTTACCATTAAGTGTTTGCCTTAAATCTTTAGTCCAACTATTGTCTATTGCGGAGTTACTCATTCTTGAGAGATCTTAGTCCTTTTAAAAGAGTAGTAGGGTATATCTTAAAATAACTCGCTATAATACAGGCACTGCAAACAAAAGGTTTATTGTTAGAAAAAATAACAACAGACAGACTAGTTTACACGGATGTTACTTCGTTACCTGTTATATTTAAGATATATTACAGTGATTATAGCATATTAGGAGTATAACAAAGAGGTAGAAGATAGTTAATTTAGTATTAATTGCATATTTATTCACAAATTCGAAAAATAGGTAATGAAAAACGAGACGGTTTGATTTTCTTGACTTGACACTGACAATCGAGAAAACGCGCGCACGCACTCCCACAAGCACGCTTGCCGGCATACAGATAAACAAAATTACACACACCGGAAACCATTCAATATACATTTGAGGTATAGTTAAAATTGCTCGTAGAAATTGTTCTTCCTTCGGACCGAATGATGACCCAAGACGTATTTTGTCACTTCACATCTGTCAAAGTCAAACAGTCGTGGAGTATGGAGTACAAACGGCAGGATGTAAAAATCACAAGAAATTTATAAATAAGGAATAAATAACACTTTAGCATTTTATTGCATGTTTCCTCGGTTTACATATTCGTGAAGCTCGAAGTCCTCTCAGATATTTTCCATTTTTGGCAGCATTTCCCAACTATCGGGCTTCATTTAGATCATGCAGTAGAAGATCTAGGCTAGATCTGAATTTCTTTAAAAATGGTGAGGCCCTTTTAACTATGCTTTTGTCACTTATTTACCCAATCATAGTTTTTATAGCATGCTCGTATAAAATCCAATATCAAGATTTGGCCCTGTCTTCTAAATGTATTGATCTATGTAAGTTAGATTAGATCCATCTAAATGGACATTGGCTAATTGGATGGTTTATCATAAATTGCATTAATTTTAACTAACTACTTTTGTGAACTTATGAGGCAAAGCAATGGGTTTAATGTATTTTTATTGGACCATATAGTTTGGCCACCCAAAGTAAGAGTCTAGTTTTCTGGCTACTAACATCAAATCTGACCAGATAACAGTACCATGCTACTTTGTCCATTTTCAATATGGAAAAAAATTGAATTCAAATCATCATTATATGCCGACAGCTAAGAAAAAGGTACTATTATAGTTACTTGAAATCTTATTTACTTTTACAGAGTGATATGGAGGTCAATGAGGCTCTAGCCTCTCTTGAGGTTTTGATGTCAGAATTTTTTGCACCAACAACTAGCAATTTGAGGAAGCGTGAGATTGAGACCATGTTGGAAAACTTCTCCAAACACAGAGATTCCTGGAGGCACTGTTTATTGTTCCTACAAAAATCACAGAATCAATATGTTTTAATGTTCACATTGACTACACTGGAGGTAATTATACAAAAAATATGGTATCTTATATAATTAGAAACCTATGGAGGAACCTGATCTTCAACAGAAGGACAAGATGAACTCGAGGGAAAAACTAAAAATGATGATGATCCATAATGTTACACCCTAACCCCTTGTATTTCTTATGGTAATTCCTGGCAGCAGTTAGTATGTTATGAGAAGGATCTATATTAGCCAACAAAAGGCACTTGCCTCAAATCCAAACAGCCTTTCCAAAATTTGGAACGCCACAGTACTGGTGTGATCTTACATCTACCCAATTAAGTTTTGAGGCTACCTAGGGAGCTAGAAGGTTTTGAAATGTTAATTAAAACAGAATGTATAGTTACAATAGCACCAATTTACACTTTTGATTAATTTAGATGTGATACAGGTCAGTGAACTTTCAGTGTCTGAATGGTGTTATGCACAATTAAAATGTAACAAATAGCAATTAAATACATATTAATTGGAAAATCTTAAAAAAACTACTGTCCATTTAATTTCAGTGTTCATTTGTTTATTTCAGAACATAATAAATAGACAATGGGTTAGCTTGATGTCAGATGAGGAGAAAACTGAAATAAGACTGACTCTGTGGAATGAGCTGATGGCCAAGCATGAGGTCATGCAGTACTTCATCAGGAACAAGCTGGCAGCGCTCATGGTGTCCATAGCTCGCTACGACTGGCCTCATTTGTACCCTGACTTCTTCAGTAACATTGTTGAGGTATACATAGCAAGTTTATCTTATGTTTCTCCATTTTCCCTATAACTTACATGGTTTTGGAATTCTCAATACTGTTTCAGTTTAAACAAATGGTGTGTATGTTTCTAAGAAAGAGAAACTTAATATATCTCTTGAGATTGTTAAAAGGTGCCCTTTTCCTGCATGAAAAACTTACTGATATACTTGATTATCCTATTAATTATTTTTAGTAATTTTACTCAGAGCATGGGTTTGTTATAGTAGGCTTGTGTCCTAAAAAAAATGAGTGCCTTAGTTTATCAAAAAATATTTTACATATATTATTTCATTTAACAATAAAAAAAAAATTATGGAGATATAGACTGTTAAAGTAACAACTGCTACAAATTTTACGGCGTGACAATGATTTCACTAACCTCCCCTCCAGAACATTGACCTGTATATCTTTGTAATTTATTCTTTGATGGACAAAAAAATATACGTAAGTAATTTTTTTTTCATAATCTGACTGATGGACTAATTACTATAAAATTTTTACCCATGATAACATCCTATTGTGATTAATTAATATTATTTTTGATATCAGCTTCTACGCTGTTCTGGGCGGCGCTGCCTGTTGGGGCTGGTGCTTGCGCAGGCGGCCAGCGAAGAGCTCGGCGCAGCGCGCGACACCGGCGTGCTGCTGCCCTCGGCGCGTCGTTGCCAGCTCGAGCGCCTCATGCTCAAGGGCGTGCCGCAGATGCTAGCGGCGCTGAGTGGTTAGTACCTCATTTATGCAAGAGACAACTACCAGCCAAAGTAATTTAATATGTGGTGTATAATCGATTTGGAACAGTGGCCTACCACCTATTCCACAAAACTTACAATTACGGTTTACAAGTGACAATTTACAGCTATGTATGTATACTATCAATACTATGTATAGATATACATACACATATAGATACTACTATACATAGGGCTCAGAATGAACGCTTTGGCAACATAGTACACAATGCCCAGCAATCTTTTTTGGCTTGATGTATGCATATATATTTCTTATATCTACAGCAATATTGGAGAAGAATGCTCAAAACGAGGGGCACTCGAACCCACCGCCGTCGCCAACCAGCGGCATTCCTCAAACGTCGGCGCTCCCAGATCTACTAGTCAACGCACACGACGTTCATACTGTTGATAAGTAAGAATACCTTTTTTTTAATCTACCAAATAATAATAAAAAAGAAATAAAAAGAAATACACTAGACAAGCTAATTCAATTATTGTTTTATTTCAGGGCTTTGGATATGGAGATAGTAGTAAAATGTCTGACGACTCTGCAGCACTTGTTCTCGTGGTTGCCGTTGTCGTCACACGTGCCCCCGACTCTAGTCACAACCGTGTTCTACTGGGGCAGCATAGCTACTCAGACACAGGTATGTCATGGCAGACATGGAGATGGTAGTGAAATTGACTCTGCAGCACTTGTTCTCGTGGTTGCCTTTGTCGTCATACGTGCCCCGACTCTAGTCACGACCGTGTTCTACTGGGGCAGCATAGCTACTCAGACACTGGTATGTTATGGCAGACATGGAGATGGTAGTGAAATTGACTCTGCAGCACTTGTTCTCGTGGTTGCCGTTGTCGTCACACGTGCCCCCGACTCTAGTCACAACCGTGTTCTACTGGTGCAGCTTAGCTACTCAGACACAGTTATGTCATGGCAGACATGGAGATGGTAGTGAAATTGACTCTGCAGCACTTGTTCTCGTGGTTGCCTTTGTCGTCACACGTGCCCCCGACTCTAGTCACGACCGTGTTCTACTGGGGCAGCATAGCTACTCAGACACAGGTATGTCATGGCAGACATGGAGATGGTAGTGAAATTGACTCTGCAGCACTTGTTCTCGTGGTTGCCTTTGTCGTCATACGTGCCCCGACTCTAGTCACGACTGTGTTCTACTGGGGCAGCATAGCTACTCAGACACTGGTATGTTATGGCAGACATGGAGATGGTAGTGAAATTGACTCTGCAGCACTTGTTCTCGTGGTTGCCGTTGTCGTCACACGTGCCCCCGACTCTAGTCACGACCGTGTTCTACTGGGGCAGCATAGCTACTCAGACACTGGTATGTTATGGCAGACATGGAGATGGTAGTGAAATTGACTCTGCAGCACTTGTTCTCGTGGTTGCCGTTGTCGTCACACGTGCCCCCGACTCTAGTCACGACCGTGTTCTACTGGGGTAGCATAGCTACGCAGACACATAATGGCCGACGTAGAGATACAAAGGTACCTAGCAGACAGGAAGACGATAGTGTACTCACGACGCCTTTGTACAAACAAGGTCACATAACATTACTTATATCTCAGGCGCGGCGTAAACGCGCGCTTGCTCGCGCACCCGGTGGCTCCTTCAATTGAACAAATGTGGCTTAGCTTGACTTACAACGGTATTAGGCTGGCAATCGGCACCGCATATAGACCGCCGTGGCAAAACCCGGATATTTTTATTAATTCGATAAGTGATTCAGTCGCTCATTTCTCGTCATTTGATCACGTCATTCTCATGGGAGATTTTAACATTGACATGTTAAAAGAACAAGACACGAGTACAAAAAAACTAAACGATTTTTTATATTGTCATAGTCTTGTTCAATATATAGATAAAGCCACTCATTTTACGAATCATAGCCAAACATTGATAGATGTAATTTGTTCCACTATAAATATTACCGATATAAATGTCAATATCATTCCGGACCTCAGTAGCCATGCTTTTATATCATGTAAAGTAAACATTACGAAAATAAAAGTTCCTCCAAGGCGCGTCATTTACCGCCCACTCAAGGACATCGACTTAGATCGCTTCAATGCGGATGTTGATATTATCGAATGGGAAAAAGTTATATCAGATGATGTTAATACTTCAGTGATAACGTTTAATGCATATTTACTCAATCTCATCGACCGGCATGCACCATTGAAATTCATTATACTTAAAGAGCACTCGTTTCCGTGGATAACCTATAACGTTAGAAAAATCATGGCTAAACGGGATGAGGCTTATGCACGATTTAAGAAAACCGGACAGGATAATCATAAAATGTATTACAAGGAATTAAAAAAAATAGTAATTGATGCCATACATAGCGAAAAATCTGCTTATTTTAATAAATACATTGTATCTCAAATAAAAAACCCTCGTACACTATGGAAACATGTTAAACAAAACGTGGCTGACTTTAAAAAGAAAGACTTTGACATCCCTTCTCAATTATTAAACCCTAATGCCATTAACAACTTTTTTGTAGATTTGCCCAGCAGCGACGAATTAAGTATATCTGATTTGACATATTTTGAATTTAATAGGTTTAGTGATGCACGTTTCAGACTTCAGCCCATAACGGAGGTCACCGTTGGTAAAATAATCAAATCAATTAGCACTCAGGCTCAAGGCACTGACGGCATTTCTCTTGATATGCTTTTAATGACCCTGCCACGCACTTTGCCTATCATTACAGCCATTGTAAACCAGTCGATTATAACAGGCATATTCCCTGAATTTTGGAAAAGTGCTGTGATCAGGCCAATACCTAAACAAACATCTCCAACAAGCTACAAAGATTTGCGACCTATCAGTATCCTTCCTGTAATGTCTAAGATATTAGAAAAAGCGGTGTGTATGCAACTAGTAGAATATCTGGAAAGTAACAATATTCTACCCCCCAGACAGTCCGGCTTTAGGAAAAAACGTAGTACAGCAACAGCCCTTCTCGATGTAGTCGATGAAATTCGTGCAGCACAGGATGCTGGGAAGGCCTCTATTCTGGTTCTGCTGGATTTTTCACGCGCATTCGACACAATAAATACCTTGTTATTATTATCGAAACTGTCGTACTATGGATTTGACCTCAGGACAATAAACTGGTTCGCATCATACCTTGGCGAGCGCACCCAGCAGGTTGAAATACGAAACTCTGAGGGCTCATCAATCGTGTCTGAAAGAATTACAGTCAACAGAGGTGTCCCCCAGGGATCCATTTTGGGGCCCATCTTATTCATACTATACACTGCGGACATACTAAATAACATAATCAACTGTAAATATCACTTATATGCAGATGATCTACAAATGCACATCTCGTTTAAGCCTGAAAATACTGATATAGCCATTGCTAAATTGAATCGGGACCTGGATCAGGTCGCATACTGGTCTAAGAAAAACTGTTTAGTATTGAATCCCTTGAAGTCAAAGTTTTTAGTGTTAGGTACTAAACTTCAAATGGCAAATACGATACTACGCAACCCACAGGTCTGTATTCTGGACGACAGTGTTTCTCGTGTATCTGAGGCCAGAAATCTGGGAGTATTGATGGATGGCAAACTAACATTTGAAAACCACGTTCTGGAGACAATACGTAATTGTTTTTATCGCCTTAAAGTCTTGTACAAGATCCGAAACTTTTTAAGCACAGACATCCGAATAAAACTTTGTGACACCCTTGTATTGTCTAAACTAAACTACGCGGATACAGTTATCGGACATTGCTTGTTATCTCGTACAAAATCGCAACTACAAAGGCTCCAGAATGCCTGTGCCAGATTCTGTTTCCCGATTCCACCAAGAGCTCATGTAACACCGTTTTTAAACAATGGCAAACTACTCAAGATGGAGGCCCGACGAAAACTTCATTTTGCTACACTGCTGTTCGGGATCGTCCAGACCAAACAACCTTCTTACCTTTTCGAAAAACTAACATTTTCCCGTAGACATGTAAGGCAAGCCCCTCGCCTCCTCTGTCCCCAACGCAGTGGGTCAGCTAGTTTCCGCGGCAGCTTCCGGTACGCAGCTACGCGCTGCTGGAACAATCTCCCTCCACCAATCAGAAGTGCCAGTTCGCTGTCAATGTTTAAAAATAAAATAAAACTGCATCTTCTCAAGGAACAAACGACCTCCATCTAGCCGACCTACTTATATCAATATATATCTATCTACGTCAATGCAACCTTTCTATTTATTTATATAGTCTATCATTATCCGTAAATTTATATTTTTTATTTTCGCAATTTCACAACACGCACCATGCATTCTGTTGTATTTCGCTTTGTATAATCTATGTTTTGTATTGTTTTGTGTTTGTATTTTCATGTCAATGGGTACACTGAAAACCAGCGTCGTAACACTCTAGTGCTGCGACACATGCTGAGTGTTATCCTTTTCAGAAACCATTCATAGCATTGTAACCTCTATTTCACTAGTTTAAGTATAATCTTATATTGTTGTGTCTGTGTTTTGAATAAATACTTCATTCATTCATTCATTCATGTACATACCATCAGGTGAGATGGTGGTCAAACGCCTGCCTATCATGTATTAAAAAAGGCAATGTACGATTGTAAATACGAACAACACCATAACAGTCATATCAATATCATATATTATTTTTGAGCAGAGCAAGGAGGCAGCACTGGCAGGCCTCGGCGGAGTGTGCGAGCTGCTGTACCGCCGCTACGCGCCGCCGTCCTCGGGCGCCACCGCGCTGCGCCTGCACCACTGCGCGCTGCGCCTGCTGCGCCACCTCACGCACCCGCCCGTGCTCACGCCGCACGAGTCAGTAGTACTACGCTACGCAATAGTAAACTCGGATAAAAAAATTATATCATCAATGAGAGTTCTTTAATTTAAATCTTATGGTGCGAATGCATCACAGATCCCCGCAACCCTTGTGACAAGAAATTTGATACATGATCAGAATTCGAAAAAAAAAGATAATCTAAATTTTTGATCTGATTGCGTTTTCGTTTTATTTTTAAATGTTGTTGGGAATTATAACACAGATTTTTGTTTCAGCTACCTTAACAAGCTAGCGGAGTTTTTGAAGTTATTTATATCGCTACATTTCAAGAGACTAGAAGCGGAGCCAGAATTCGACGCTATACAATTTTTGTCCTATCTGTTCCAGTTCACATTCCAGGTACTATTATGAATTAATTACTTGAATTCAGTGCTTCCCTTGCATGATGATTTTTTTATTAAATGTGTCGCTTATCTGAAAAGGGACCACGCAAGTTACCACCTATGCTTTAATGAATTGTATCGTATTCTTCATTTAAGTATCGATAATAGTATAGTAGCGTAAGCATTGTCACTACCCTTATGCACGATTGCCAAAAAAATTACTTAAAAGCTAATGAAACTTTATTCTTTGCAGGTGCCAGTTTGCACAATATTTGTAAATTGTCTAGATATATGGATCCAATTTATTGACATTTTGAAGCCTGAAGATACAGTTAAGTGAGTACTTTTCTCTTTTTATTGAATACTGTTCGGTATACTAGTTGGATCTAAAAATAGCTACAACATGATGGAGGTGCTGGGATCATAATTAGGTTTTCCAACTGAAAACTTGTTCTAATTATAGTTTTCAGCGCGAATCAATATTATTACTTTACTTTTTATACTCGGCGACTGTAATACTCGAATTGAGATTGTGGTGGCGGAACTACTAGCGCATACTTTTTGATAGAGCTTGTGTGGTCGCATATTGTAGCATCCATAACAATCACAGAAAGGATTTCCCTACAATATTGTGAAACTGTTGTCGGGCCCCGCATTGCGTGTCGCCGCCGGCACAATCCACCGGGAGATCGAACGTTACTCAATTACATAGAAGCAGTAGGTTGTGCACGGCTTTCGTCGAACTCAATTCTTACCGGCTTGCTTAAGCACTCGTATAAAAACTATTGTGTGCAACGGTACATAATAAGGGTTCTTAAAATTCTCGGGTCTGTTTTTACAAAATTCGGCTTCGCCTCATTTTGTAACTTCGACCCTCGAATCTTAAGAACCCTCATTATGTAACTGTTGCACAAAATACTATTTTATACTCGGCGACTGTAATACTCGAATTGAGATAGTGGTGGCGGAACTACTAGCGCATACTTTTTGATAGAGCTTCTATGGTCGCATATTGTAGCATCCATAACAATCACAGAAAGGATTTCCATACAATATTGTGAAACTGTTGTCGGGCCCCGCATTGCGTGTCGCCGCCGGCACAATCCACCGGGAGATCGAACGTTACGAGATTACATAGAAGCAGTAGGTTGTGCACGGCTTTCGTCGAACTCAATTCTTACCGGCTTGCTTAAGCACTCGTATAAAAACTATTGTGTGCAACGGTACATAATAAGGGTTCTTAAAATTCTCGGGTCTGTTTTTACAAAATTCGGCTTCGCCTCATTTTGTAACTTCGACCCTCGAATCTTAAGAACCCTCATTATGTAACTGTTGCACAAAATACTATATTATAACTGTGACAAATTTAAAAATCACTATTTGATACATTCCTTACATCCCGTAGATTTATGTTAATTTTGTATCCTTTAATCGTTCTAGATATTGGGAAGCGCTCCGCGGGTTGGTGGAGGGTATTCTGAACAAAATTCAGTTCCAACACAACAAAGCTCAGCTTCAACACTTAGATAACGATGTTTATGATGATGACGTAAGTATGAAATGAGATTTCAACTATAGTTCAATTGCACTGCATAATTACTTTTTCGCTAGGGGCGTTACTCGATCGGCACATAATATTTTTTTCCACTCCTGCATTCTAATTTGCCAATAAAATGACTGACAGGTATATTCAAAGCATATACTTTATGAACGTTGTCATAATATGACTCAGAAGTCGATTCTTAGGGATATAATGGGTCTGTTGCCGGGGCGGGCCCCGCGCCGCCGCCACCTGCGCTGTAGACAAGGAGGGCGCCGACGCAATCTGCCGCGAGATTGAAGACAATTGTATAGAGGCAGTAGGTCATTCGTCGAACTCAATCCTTACTGGCTTGCCTAGCACTCGTAGAAAAACTATTGTGTGCAACGGTACATAATTAGGTCTTAAAATTCTCGGGTCTGTTTTTACAAAATTCGACTTCGCCTCATTTTGTAACTTCGACACTCGTATCTTAAGAACCCTTATTATGTAACTGTTGCACAAAATACTATTAACGTGCTTATTGCATTGCAGGGTGAGACTGAATGGCAGACATTCCTGAAACATTGCATCGAATGTATAGCTCGAGTGGCAGAGTTGGCGCCACTCGACGTCTTTACTTGTGTGGTGAGTTGTAGAATAGTAAAAGGCGAAAGAAAAAGAGTGGGTAGAAAAACGTGGAATAAAAACGTCCGGGACGGGAAAATTATAAGAAGAAAAAGTGGCAAAAACATACGCATTTCTGATCAACAGGCCAGAAATAACGTTTGATCGGGATGATTGCACGTCTAAAAGGGACGGCTTTGAACAGTGCGGAACACTTTATCTATAGCAAAGATTTATTAATATGATGAAAAAACGAGTCTTTAATTTGACAACTGAATTAAAACAATGCTATCTAATCTGGCTGTCACTTACGAAGCTCTTTTTTTGAATTTACAACAAAACATATTTTGCAATTTTTTTTTAAATTAAGAATCAAATGTCGTATCTATAGTCTTTTAACAAATAGCTACTTTGCTTCTACTGTGTGTATCAAAATAATGGCGTTTTTAGCTGGAGCGCTGGCAGGGCCTGGCCGGCGTGCACGCCCGCGCAGCCGGCCGCGGTGGGGGCGGGGGCGGCGCGGCAGGCGCGGGCGGCGCCGCCGACGGCGAGCGTCTGCTGTGCGCGCTGCTGGACCTGGCCACGCTCACGCGCGTCGCCGGCCGTCTGGCGCCTGCGCTACTCGCAGGTACTGCCATGGCAGGGTCGCCATGTGTTGTTCGACACTAATTACGATAGATTTTAGAGAGTTACGGTCGCACCAATTTCTGTTTGTTTATATTCTGCGTAATGAATTATGCCAACATGAATTAAACCGCCATTTTTTTTGTGAATTTTGTTATAAGTAGATTGTGTAAATCCACAACAAATGTCCGCAGACGCAGAGCCGTGCCGCACGGCGCACGGGGCAGACAGCGCAGCGGCGCGGGCGGCGGCGGGCGCGGCGCTGGTGGAGCGCGTGGCGGCCGCGCTGGGCGGTGCCGCGCTCACGCGCCCGCACCGCGCCGCGCACGCACACGCTCACGCGCACGTGCAAGTGTGAGTAGCTCTCCATCGTCAGTATTTACTGATGGACATACAGACGCAGAGCCCTGCCACACAACGCGCACGCATACAGCGCAGCAAATGTCAAAATATCCTTTACTTTATAAGGATGGAATTGTAAATAAGGGTGATTTTTTTGAATATTAGAAATACTAAGATCCTGTGTTACTCAACACACTAACTTTCTGATTTATCACACTATAAGTGTTAATTTCCTAATTTATGGGTCAGCAATTTCAAAATATCTATTCTGTATTCTGTATATGGGGTTTACTGCAAATAATAAGAAATACAACGCAAGGGCTGTAATACAATCTGTATGAAAATGTATTGTTTATAGTCACGCGGAGATGTTCGCCTGCATGGGCGCGTGGTGCGTGCACGCCGCGGCCTGTGGCGTACCGCAGCACACCGTGGAGGGCTTGCTGGCCGCCGCCGTGCCTTTCCTGCTGCCACACGACCTGCCCGTAAGTTCTATTTAAGACAAAAAAAACTCTTAAATTTTTTTATGACAGGAGGCAAACGAGCAGACGAATCGCCTGATGGTAAGCAATTACCCACCGCCGCCCATGGACGCCCGCAACACCAGGGGGGTCAGAAGCGCGTTGCCGGCCTTTAAGATGGGAGTACGCTCTTTTCTTGAAGGTCGACATCGGTCCGGAAATACCTCGGGCGACAGTTCATTCCACAGTTTTGCTGTGCGAGGCAGGAAGTTTCTGGAGAAACGCACACTTGAGGACTGCCAACCATCTAATATTATGTAAAGTCGCCCTTATATAGTCCCTATACGAATGTAAAAGGTCATTTACTCCAAAGTAAAAATTGCCATACACCTCATATCCTCAGCGCAGGTTTCATTATAAGATTTATAAGAACAACTAAGAGTATAGTGATTTGAGTATTTTTTAAAGTAGCTCGGGCATTTGCTCTTAGTGAGGTGTAGCCTAAGTGATGTCTGTTCCTTTTTCTTTAAAATTTGTATAAAATCAATTTATGGAAAAGTGCATACAACCTGCCTGGCATGGGTAATATGGGTATCTTATGCGCGTTGCCGATCCTGTAAAAATCTGTCCACTATATTTTTATTAGTTTATTTTGTTAACCCTTATGTTTTAGGAGCCGCCATTACTATGCCACGCGGCAGCGCACTTGCTGCTGAGCTTGTCAAAGAACGTCAAGTTCACGGGCGACCCGGTGGCGCAGGCCGGCGATCTCTTCCAACACGCGCAACGATCGCTGCACTATCTCGAACCCAAGGTACGTTCGGCTAGGTATTATAAAATTTGGTGACCCATTTCTATCCGGGCTTTAACTAGTACAGCGTTTGAGGGAGAAGTAGTCACGTGCACGTCAGCTACAGCTCCGTTGAAGGATGACGGAGCTTTCATCATCATCATCTCAGCCATAAGACGTCCACTGCTGAACATAGGCCTCCCCTTAAGGGGGGGTTTGCCATAGGCGCCACGGTTGGCAGGCAGGTTTGCGCGCGTAGTTTTTGTTTATCGTTTGTAGGGTTTCGGAAGATGCTGCTGCCCATCTCCCGGTATATTCCCTTAGCAGACTCCTACTGCAACCACGGGACGATATGGTGCGGGACAATTCTAAGGCCGGGCACCCCACGGCGGAAGGAGCTTTAGCCAGGATAATACTTTTAGTACTTAATTCCTTTCCGAATATTTGAACTTATGTCTCTTATAAGGTAGGTAGATTCGTTGTAATATACGTATGTTGTTCTCATAATAAAGTGTCGATCTCCAGACTGCAACCATTCAAACGGTTGCTGAGTGCTGAGTTTGCGGCGGTTAACCGTGCCGTAATATATGGGCCTTATCAGCTAATGATCGTTATCAACGTGCAGTTTTCGTAGCAAAGTATATGGTTGGCAAAAAAATGTATTCATGTATATAACCAATAATATTTTTTTACTATAAAGTATTAATATCAGGATGTATTTTTTTACATTAGTATACTTTTCACGACCCAGTATATAGGGTGATTTTTCAATAACTAGTCATATTGTGGGAGGTGATTCGGTAAGTCATACTGAACAACTTTTTCTATGGGACCAACCCCGAAATCCCAAAAAAAATTTTTGGCCTCCCCATACAAAACGTCAACGTCTGATCAGCTAAACGTATGACACAGCCAATTTTTTCTTTTAATTTTGGAGTTGGCCCCATAGTAAAAGTTGTTTAGTATCGCCTACCAAATCACCTCGCACTATGGCTAGTTATTGAAAAAACATCCTGTATAAAAAAACAATGTAATGTCACACGTCAATCCGTCAAATAACATGCATTAATTTCATATCACGTAAAATGAACTCAGGCTAAATATTACGTTATCTGAGTCCATGTAAATCACCCATTTATATTATGGTTTATGGTTTAAGATACCGTGAAATGGGGTGACTTTAGGAAATTTTGGTGCTACTTTGATAGATTTCAAACGGTCATAAAAGCGGCGTTATTTACAATTATCTTAATCTAAATTAGTAAATGGCTAGAATGATATACATTCTTACATTTTACTAGACGTCAAGAGATTGAAAATCCATACTTTGGCGATTAAGTCGATTTTTCAAAGTCGCCCCTGTATTTTAAAGTCACCCCGTTTGACTTTATTTTCTCAAAAGATTTACATATAAATCACTTACAGAGAAAAACATAATTTTTACTTCTCATGCTCGTAAAGTTTCACTTTATGCTGGGTATAGGCGGACTAAAACTCAATTTTATGCACAAGTGCATAAAAAATTGCCATTGTCAAAATAGCCTTAGAAGAAGTCAATTTTTTATGCACTTGTGCATAAAATTGAGTTTTAGTCCGCCTATACCCAGCATAAAGTAAAACTTCTTATGAAAGAAATTCCTATTCTTTTTATTTCCTCACAATCGAAGTAAAAAGTAGAGTGTATAACTCGTCCATAAAACCCATTTTACGCTCGTACTTTATATCCATCCTCGCTCGCAAGCTCGCTCGTATGGATAAACGCCTCGCGTAAAATGGTGCGTTTTATGCACTTGTTGTACAATCTACTATTATTAATTTGCTTAAAACTAGGTAAGAATAAAATATTGAGAATTCTTATTTATTTATTTAATTGATAGTGGAGTCTTAATGAACACGATGGATTTAATACAATACCCGGATTTTGTAATGACAGATGGAAGCAAGTGATTTACGATTTGCAATGTAAATGTCAAGAGAAAAAAACACAATACTTATAGACACGTCCATAAGTCAAAATGTCACCAGCTAAAATACTCGTGAATATTTTTTTTGCAAACCATACTTTGCTACGAAAACTGCACGTTGATAACGATCACTGCATCACACATGAGCGATTTCTATACAAAACTCGTACGCGGCGAACTTGGCGAGTGGTGTTTCGACTAAATAAAGTGTCGGTGTACAGACTGCAAGCGTGGTCCGCGAGGCGCTGCTGTGGCTGTGCCTGTCGCGGCTGGGCGCGGGCGGGCTGGGGCCGGGCGCGGAGGCGGCGCGCGCGCTGCTGGCGGCGTGGACGGCGCCGCTGCCGCACGCCGGGCCCGCCGCCGCGCTGCCGCCGCTCACCGCGCTGCTGCACGCCAACGCGCACGCCAACACACAAGCTAAGAAGGTGAGTCATTCGTGGCGCAAGTGGATGACAACAATGTAACGGAGACTTGATAACTTATAATCGCGTTATTACGCGGCGTTGCAATATTAGCAGGCGAACTCGTGGCGAAATTGTTTCTTTATCCCCTTTATCGTATCCATTTATTAAAAAGTAATATTCAATTCACTTATGTATTTTCCATGCAGGTGATAGCAGAGGGTATGGGCGGTGCCGCGGAGACGGCGTTACGCATGCTTTGCGAGCCGTCGTGCGCGACCGCCGAGCCCGAGATCACGGAGTTCTTCCTCGCGCTGTTCACCGCTCTGTTGCCGCAGCTCGGCGCCTTCGCGTACACCGCCATCGACGTGTTCCTCGACGTGGCACAAAGGTGAAACAGAGACACTGCGCGAATTCACTTAGATTGGCAAACGTCTACTATTACTAATATTAATTAATTCACTGTTGTTTGCAGGGGTGGCGGCGAGAGCGGGCTAGAGCGTTTAGTGGAGTGTGTGCGGCTCGGCGTGGAGGCTGGTGGAGGTGGCGGCGGCGGCGTGCGCGAGCCCGCCGTGCTGGCGCTGCTGCACCAGCACGCGCTGCCCCGCGCCACGCAGCACGCGCCCGGCCTCGCGCGCGCCGCGCACCGCCTGCTGGCGAGGTACGGTATACTAGAGCGTGAAGTGGAGTGTCGGCGCGAAGGTGGGTGGAGGCGGCGGCGTGCGCGTATAGAAAACTATACGAATACTATTTCGTGTTTTGATACATTACCGCTTACGCCGTAATTTTGTGAAGAGCAGCATTCACAGATTTGTGCAGTTAAAATCTTTAAAACAGAGCTCAATTACGATTTCAGTTCTTAGTCAGTAGTCACACTACATTTAACATTATACTATAACTTTCAGTCTGCTCGTCCACCGCTGGCGCTACTTCTTCCCCACAAAGTGCGTGGCCGAGGAGGAGGAGCGACTGCAGCAGTTCCGCGGCGCGCTGTCGGCGCTGGGCCGCGCTCTGCTGCAGCCCGACATAGAGCTGCTCAGGATCAACATAAACGCGCTAGAGACGCTCAACACCAAGTGGAAACTGTATCACAAGGTTAGTTCTGTTCTTATAGTCAATCTTCACCATACAGTGCGAGGAGTATTTGCAACGGTTCCGCGGCGCGTTGTTACCCACATCGGCTTAAAGACTGTATCGTTTGTTATAAATACAAGAAAAATGTTCTATATCTTTTTAAATGATTTATATTTAAACATACAAATCATACTAAACTAAAAACAAAATAATACAGAAAACCTAAACATGGCCAGAAAACCCCAAATTATTCATTTCTGGCTAGTTTCCTGACTCTTTGTCTCATAGTGCCCATTAATGATCGGACAACAGCTTTGTCAAAAGTACGAGCCACCTTGTTCCAATCCAAACGAAGCTATTGGTCTGTGTCGGCAGTACGGCCTGTTTTCCGTAATCTAGCCTTCATTATAGCTCAAAAGTGTTAAATCGGGCGAAGTTCTGGACAATTTGGCGGATTTAATTCTTTGGTCAAAAAAATTACATTTTTGTCATTACACCATTTTACCACCTTAGCTGAGTAATAGCAAGACGCTAAGTCGGGCCAAAATATAGTTTCAGACTTATGCTTTTTGATCATTGGCAATACTCGTTTCTGAAGGCACTCCTTCATGTAAATATCGGCTTTCATTGATGAGGTAGTGAAAAATGCAGTCGACTTCATTCCACACTCGCAAATTGCCTGCCACACCATAACTTTCTTGCCGAATTTCTCAAAGCAAATAGATTTTTACGTTGTGTAACCTCTGTTCCATCACGCACCGTATAATGCTGGGGACCTGGTAAAGACTTGTAGTCCAGTTTCACATAGGTTTCGTCGGCTATTATTACACAGGTGCCTTTTTTAGACAAAACCAAGTCGGACAACTTTTGGACTCGTTTCTTAACAGATTCTATTTGTTTTTCACTTCGTTTTGGCTGTTTCTGTTTTTTAAATGCCTTCAAATTGTTTCTTTTCTTTGCACGTTGCACCATCCCCATACTCGTACCCATTTTTTTGCAATATCTCCCACAGACAACTCTTTGTTAGAGATAAATGCTGTTTTACGATCTTTTGGTCCAATTTTGGGTTAGAAGGACCTGGTTTTTGACCTGGTCGTTGTCGGTCATTAAAGGTATATTCGTTACCGTACTTACGGATTGCAGTTTGGACGGCTCCTACACTAACACCTTCCATTTGAGCAAGCTTTCTGTAAGTAATACCTTTAACCGAACACCATTTGTCCACAATAGATTTTCACTTTTGTGGCGTAAGACCTCGCATTTTTTTATTGTAACAATATGGGCAAGGAAAAATTACTGTTATCGGTTCTGTGAGAAACGTCAAGTAATTTTCACGTATTAAAATATTTTTTCAACATCAGTTATGCTATTGGTGCCAGTGGTAAGTTGTATTTATAATAGACGATACAGTCTTTACCGCCATCATCGCCGCGCCGCTAATACTAAGTTTTGTTTTATCGCTCTACAGTGTATTTTTTCGCTCTACAGTGTTTATTATTATTAAAAAAAATTGCTTTCCCTATAAAAAACGTCGACGTCTGATCAGCCAAAAATGTTGGTATGATTTCAGATGATCTATGGGACCAACTACAATAGAAAAAGTTGTTCAGAATAGTCACTTATAATACCACACGAGCTTCAAAATTATCGGGTATTTCCCGATAGGTTCGTTGCAAACAAATGAAGGAGTCAAGTTTTTCAGGTTAAAAAATCACGAGCGCGAAGCGCGAGTGATTTTTCCTGAAAAACTTGACGACTTTATTTGTTTGCAGGGAACCTTGAGGGAAATGCCAGATAATTTTGAAGCTCGTGTGGTATTCGGGGGATTATTTTTCCGTCCCAAATGTCGGCCAATAGAATTGCACCATGAGATGAAATGAACAGTTAACAAATAAACATTTCCTTTGACTTTTTTATCGATGGTGGACAGAGAACAAACTCCAAATCGACTCATTTTCATGCAAAATCTCCAATTTTCACAATTGAATTCAACCTGTCAGTTTGACGTGTGACTACCAGAGAAAATATTCAAAAAATTATCAGTATAATACCATGTAGGTTGTACCACGTGACGTCGAATGGTGCAATTCTATTGGTCGATATTTGGGTCGGAAAAATAATCTACCTAATCTAATGACCTCGTACAATATGGGTAATTCTGGAAAAAACGGCTTGTATTTAATCCGTGAAATGTTTCTATTTACTCTTCCTAATATCAGTTTCATCGTTACAGCCGATATTCCGTTCGGAGTTCCTCGGCGAGTTCCTGTCGGTGCTGCTGGCCGGGCTGGGCGAGGGCGGCGCGCGCGCGCTGCTCCGCGACGAGGCGCTCGCGGCCGCGCACGCCATGGCCTGCGTCGACTTCAACGCCTTCCGCCTGGCCTTCCTGCCGCACTTCCTGCGCGCGCTGCCCGGCCTGGCGCCCGAACACCTGATGCAGCTCCAGCAGTTCCCACCCGACACGGTCAGTCACGTCCATATGTAGTCAGTCGGTCGAGGTGCTCGAGTTTCACACGCCATGGCCTGCGTCGACTTCAACGCCTTCCGCCTGGCCTTCCTGCCGCACTTCCTGCGCGCGCTGCCCGGCCTGGCGCCCGAACACCTGATGCAGCTCCAGCAGTTCCCACCCGACACGGTCAGTCACGTCCATATGTAGTCAGTCGGTCGAGGTGCTCGAGTTTCACACGCCATGGCCTGCGTCGACTTCAACGCCTTCCGCCTGGCCTTCCTGCCGCACTTCCTGCGCGCGCTGCCCGGCCTGGCGCCCGAACACCTGATGCAGCTCCAGCAGTTCCCACCCGACACGGTCAGTCACGTCCATATGTAGTCAGTCGGTCGAGGTGCTCGAGTTTCACACGCCATGGCCTGCGTCGACTTCAACGCCTTCCGCCTGGCCTTCCTGCCGCACTTCCTGCGCGCGCTGCCCGGCCTGGCGCCCGAACACCTGATGCAGCTCCAGCAGTTCCCACCCGACACGGTCAGTCACGTCCATATGTAGTCAGTCGGTCGAGGTGCTCGAGTTTCACACGCCATGGCCTGCGTCGACTTCAACGCCTTCCGCCTGGCCTTCCTGCCGCACTTCCTGCGCGCGCTGCCCGGCCTGGCGCCCGAACACCTGATGCAGCTCCAGCAGTTCCCACCCGACACGGTCAGTCACGTCCATATGTAGTCAGTCGGTCGAGGTGCTCGAGTTTCACACGCCATGGCCTGCGTCGACTTCAACGCCTTCCGCCTGGCCTTCCTGCCGCACTTCCTGCGCGCGCTGCCCGGCCTGGCGCCCGAACACCTGATGCAGCTCCAGCAGTTCCCACCCGACACGGTCAGTCACGTCCATATGTAGTCAGTCGGTCGAGGTGCTCGAGTTTCACACGCCATGGCCTGCGTCGACTTCAACGCCTTCCGCCTGGCCTTCCTGCCGCACTTCCTGCGCGCGCTGCCCGGCCTGGCGCCCGAACACCTGATGCAGCTCCAGCAGTTCCCACCCGACACGGTCAGTCACGTCCATATGTAGTCAGTCGGTCGAGGTGCTCGAGTTTCACACGCCATGGCCTGCGTCGACTTCAACGCCTTCCGCCTGGCCTTCCTGCCGCACTTCCTGCGCGCGCTGCCCGGCCTGGCGCCCGAACACCTGATGCAGCTCCAGCAGTTCCCACCCGACACGGTCAGTCACGTCCATATGTAGTCAGTCGGTCGAGGTGCTCGAGTTTCACACGCCATGGCCTGCGTCGACTTCAACGCCTTCCGCCTGGCCTTCCTGCCGCACTTCCTGCGCGCGCTGCCCGGCCTGGCGCCCGAACACCTGATGCAGCTCCGGCAGTTCCCACCCGACACGGTCAGTCACGTCCATATGTAGTCAGTCGGTCGAGGTGCTCGAGTTTCACACGCCATGGCCTGCGTCGACTTCAACGCCTTCCGCCTGGCCTTCCTGCCGCACTTCCTGCGCGCGCTGCCCGGCCTGGCGCCCGAACACCTGATGCAGCTCCAGCAGTTCCCACCCGACACGGTCAGTCACGTCCATATGTAGTCAGTCGGTCGAGGTGCTCGAGTTTCACACGCCATGGCCTGCGTCGACTTCAACGCCTTCCGCCTGGCCTTCCTGCCGCACTTCCTGCGCGCGCTGCCCGGCCTGGCGCCCGAACACCTGATGCAGCTCCAGCAGTTCCCACCCGACACGGTCAGTCACGTCCATATGTAGTCAGTCGGTCGAGGTGCTCGAGTTTCACACGCCATGGCCTGCGTCGACTTCAACGCCTTCCGCCTGGCCTTCCTGCCGCACTTCCTGCGCGCGCTGCCCGGCCTGGCGCCCGAACACCTGATGCAGCTCCAGCAGTTCCCACCCGACACGGTCAGTCACGTCCATATGTAGTCAGTCGGTCGAGGTGCTCGAGTTTCACACGCCATGGCCTGCGTCGACTTCAACGCCTTCCGCCTGGCCTTCCTGCCGCACTTCCTGCGCGCGCTGCCCGGCCTGGCGCCCGAACACCTGATGCAGCTCCAGCAGTTCCCACCCGACACGGTCAGTCACGTCCATATGTAGTCAGTCGGTCGAGGTGCTCGAGTTTCACACGCCATGGCCTGCGTCGACTTCAACGCCTTCCGCCTGGCCTTCCTGCCGCACTTCCTGCGCGCGCTGCCCGGCCTGGCGCCCGAACACCTGATGCAGCTCCAGCAGTTCCCACCCGACACGGTCAGTCACGTCCATATGTAGTCAGTCGGTCGAGGTGCTCGAGTTTCACACGCCATGGCCTGCGTCGACTTCAACGCCTTCCGCCTGGCCTTCCTGCCGCACTTCCTGCGCGCGCTGCCCGGCCTGGCGCCCGAACACCTGATGCAGCTCCAGCAGTTCCCACCCGACACGGTCAGTCACGTCCATATGTAGTCAGTCGGTCGAGGTGCTCGAGTTTCACACGCCATGGCCTGCGTCGACTTCAACGCCTTCCGCCTGGCCTTCCTGCCGCACTTCCTGCGCGCGCTGCCCGGCCTGGCGCCCGAACACCTGATGCAGCTCCAGCAGTTCCCACCCGACACGGTCAGTCACGTCCATATGTAGTCAGTCGGTCGAGGTGCTCGAGTTTCACACGCCATGGCCTGCGTCGACTTCAACGCCTTCCGCCTGGCCTTCCTGCCGCACTTCCTGCGCGCGCTGCCCGGCCTGGCGCCCGAACACCTGATGCAGCTCCAGCAGTTCCCACCCGACACGGTCAGTCACGTCCATATGTAGTCAGTCGGTCGAGGTGCTCGAGTTTCACACGCCATGGCCTGCGTCGACTTCAACGCCTTCCGCCTGGCCTTCCTGCCGCACTTCCTGCGCGCGCTGCCCGGCCTGGCGCCCGAACACCTGATGCAGCTCCAGCAGTTCCCACCCGACACGGTCAGTCACGTCCATATGTAGTCAGTCGGTCGAGGTGCTCGAGTTTCACACGCCATGGCCTGCGTCGACTTCAACGCCTTCCGCCTGGCCTTCCTGCCGCACTTCCTGCGCGCGCTGCCCGGCCTGGCGCCCGAACACCTGATGCAGCTCCAGCAGTTCCCACCCGACACGGTCAGTCACGTCCATATGTAGTCAGTCGGTCGAGGTGCTCGAGTTTCACACGCCATGGCCTGCGTCGACTTCAACGCCTTCCGCCTGGCCTTCCTGCCGCACTTCCTGCGCGCGCTGCCCGGCCTGGCGCCCGAACACCTGATGCAGCTCCAGCAGTTCCCACCCGACACGGTCAGTCACGTCCATATGTAGTCAGTCGGTCGAGGTGCTCGAGTTTCACACGCCATGGCCTGCGTCGACTTCAACGCCTTCCGCCTGGCCTTCCTGCCGCACTTCCTGCGCGCGCTACCCGGCCTGGCGCCCGAACACCTGATGCAGCTCCAGCAGTTCCCACCCGACACGGTCAGTCACGTCCATATGTAGTCAGTCGGTCTTCAACACCTGGCTCGCCTTCCTTCCCGCGCTGTTGACCTGTATATGTACTTAGTCAAAGCGATTTAAATAGAAATACCGAATAATAACTTTACAATAGCTTACCAACTGAAATCCGTAACTCAGTAACACTAAATATTTTTAAGAAAAAACTTAAGTGTCATATACTCAAAGTTTTCTTAATTTAGTATGTTCTGCTTAATTAAGTATGTTATACGTAAATATTCGATAAGTGTACATGGTATTTGTAAGTTAAATTAATATGTATGTAGATCAATAAGTAAATTAAATGTAAGTAATTCTCATATAAGTGAAGTTTGTATATCTTCTTTTTGAGAATAAAGATCTTAAACCTGATAATACTTTTACGTCACTCTGGGCGATAAGTGAGATTTGCCGTCCACGGGCGCAGCGGCAAATCTCAATTCACACCCAGGAGAAGACGTCAAATTGCGTACGCACCACGGGCGGTAATAAAGAAGGCCTCAGACCGATTGTTTATGGCCCTTACCTTCGGTTCGGGCCACAAATACCCGCGATCTGAGCCGTTCTTTATTTTACCGCCCTAGGTGCGTAATGTACTATAAAAGTGTTGTTTAGGTTTTATTAACTATTGTAGTTGTATTATAACCGATTATTACTTCTCTTCCTTCAGGATTTACCGACGTTCACACAAAACATCCAACGGCTGATGAACGACGTGAACTGCTATCGCGCGTACAACGCGCTGTCGGGCGCGCCGAACGAAATGCTGTCCTAGCGCCCGAGCCGAATGACCGCAGATCTCGGTCTAACGCAGCTCATCGACGAGATACGGCTTTTGAGTGTTACGGTTGCAAGCGCTCTGGACAGTCCGGACAGGGGTATTGCATAATAGTAGTTTATGTAACTGTTGCGTAATAGGGGTCCTTAAAATACAAGTGTGGTTTTATGAAACGAACGAAGTGAGTTTCGTAATGAGATCACACGAGTGTCTTAAGGCCTAATTACGTACAGTTGCATACACTGCTTTATCTATACAACAGATAAACACCATTCACTGTAAATAAACACCATTCAGACATCTTCGTGCATGTTGAACGTAATTTAGGCTCATCGACATGCTGTCCTAGCGCCCGTCCGACCACACCACAGATTTCAGTGTAATACAGCTCGTCGACGAGATACGGCTTTTCCTACACCATTCGGACATATTCGTGTCACGTGCGAGCTGTCCTAACGCTCTACCGACCTTGGTATCGGTCTCACGAAACTTGTTGGGAGCTAGGGCTATTGAGTGTCACGGTTGTCGTCACTTCAGATAATACAATCTGGATAGGGGGTTTCCCTAATAATTCAAACATCTCCATCTTTTAATAGATTTTGTTTCCGATTAAATATTGGAAATTTCTTAAATTCCTTTATCATTAACATCGCTATTTACAGTTGAAGTTTTGGTTTAAGTTGGGCTATAACTTTTTTTAGCATTCCACTAGGTATACTATACCGCTGGAACACATGAAATCAAGCGGTGGTGTGACTTTAAAAAGGAAATCACTAGTCAGGTGATGAAGATATGTCTGGGGCTGCTTGCCAGCAAAGGATCGACTTGTAGACGATTTGTGGGTAATGTGGGTTGTAAATTGGGTTTTATAATAAATAAATTTTGTAATAAATCGTACTTCTGCTTGCTGGACTATTCCTTTGGTTCTTGGGTCTGTTATTCATAATGTTCATATAATAGAAGGAATTCCTAATAACATCTAACATTATCAGTTTATATAATTATATATGATAGGTTAAGTTCTAGAACTGCCAATAATAAAATATTGATGCCCCAGTGTACAGTCGTACTAATTGTGGCGCAAATTTTGTCTGAATTAGACTTTAATTCTGTACACTATGGTACAAATTACAACAAAATTTTCGCTGTAATTAGTACGATTGTGCAATTTGTGAACTAATGCATCGGTATGTAGTTTAAGTCACAAGTCTCATCTGTGTGTGTTTGTCTGATATGAAAGCAAGTTGTGTCATGTGCATTTCAGAAAATATGTCGGTAAATTTATTTATAGTGCATTTATTGTGTCATCTTTCGAATTTCTTGGTATCGATTTGTATTTACTAGTCATAAAGGTTTAGATTTTAGAATTGTTACAAGTTTATAACAATCGATATGATTGACTGCCATTGTTAAAAAAAAAACATTTTTTTTTGTTGACAGGTTTTTGAAGTTCCTTATTTACGTTAAAATTGAACACAATTGCGAAAATTAAACATTGATTTAACATGAAAGTTTTTTTAAAAAGATTATATGATTCCTTGTGAAGTTGACAAATTTACGTATATATAAGGATTGCCGGTTGGGTGTAGGTACTTATTTGGCTGCCATTGAAAGTGTGATACTTGTACAGGTGGGTAAGGTTTTCGTAAGACGTGTGTATGTGTTTATGCATTATGATATATGTTAGAGGGCTTTGTACAAAAAGGGTAACAAATAAATAAAAATTGTGCTCGCGCTAATAATGAAGAATACGTGATTTATGAACGTACACGTACAGTACCAATGTGGTGTGTTGGGAATGAAACTGTATGTGACTATTGTTTCAAAACATATATTTAGATATGTTTGCTCATTTGTTATTTCTATTTTTTATATAGTTCTAATCGAAAATTAAGATTAAGGTTAGGTGCTTGATTTATTATTTGCATTTGACTGTGCTTTTATGTGTATTGTTTTTTTAATATGTAGTGAAGTTTCCCGTGGTATAAGTCACGTATAGCAGAGAATATCTCGTATAGACTATACCACTCACTGCGAAACAGACATCACTTTGATTCTCAAACTTTAAATTTTGAGGCAACTATTTTAATGTGGTGTCTGTGACTTAGTGAGTGCTACACCTGTCATATGTCTTTTCCATTGTGAAAATTCAAATATGAATGTTCGTATGAGTCATGCTTTTTCACTTCAGAACTTACTGAGATAGCATAGACCCCTATGCTCGCATAAGAAATCATTTATATTCGGGGTCAATAGAAAATTAAAAAATGTAAACGCATTTACCTTCATCGCGTCGGAATCACACACTTTTATTTTTAAAGAACAACCATGGTTTCACTGTCAGCTTATACACATTAACTTGTTATTTATATTCATTTTTAGTAAAGATATCCGATAATTTCTTATATTTCAGTGAAAACGAATTTCTTTAATAATATTTTGTCATGTGTCATTATATTAAATATGCCTATTTGCCTAGAAAAGAAATGCAGCCATATTTGTTTACCTTATTTTATTTTTCTATTGACGCCGAATATAAGTACAAAGAGTGCCCTGATTATTAGTTAAATTGAATATTTTGCATACGGTTTTTGTTTATAGTTTCTTTACACCTACTTAAATATGACTGATGTTGACATTTGTTATTTACATGTACAGTCGCCATCAGGTATATCAGAGCGGCCGAGATGGTCACAAATATCTAAACAACGTCTATTGTCAAGGCGATAAAGTGCATGTTCAGGTATTTTGAGTACCCTGGCCGCACCGATATATTTGATGGCGACTGTACAATTCCTCATGTAATCAGTATAAACGTTAATAATTCTATAATTTATGGATATGTGAACAGTGATTGGAGGTATTCGTGGAGACGGTGTACAGTCGACGTCAAAGATATGTTTACACTTTTCACCTTACTCCATTTGTAATAAGGTGCAAAATGTAAATAAATCTTTGACGTCGACTGTACGAACGATGGGAAAGGATTATTTGCTACATCTATTTATTCGTTTCTTTATAAAGAAAACTTATACTTTGAAATTAAATTGGAATAACAACCTTCTGCACCTTGTGATGAGATTTATTTTCCCTCATTATCACAGCGTTAATAAATACCCTAAAGAATGCTGCAAAGTGTAAACAAACAAAATTCATTTGATATTTACCTTGTTATATACGTGGAATCGATACAAATTAAAACGAGACTTCGATTTTTATTTTTGCATTTTGTTAGTGCATTTTTCCTATACAGTGAGTGCAATATTATGCTAGCAACACATAATCCAGATTTGGTTTATATGATAACTTTTAATCAAAGTGACGAAAGCGTTTACATAATTTGAATAATTTTAATGTTATTAGATGTAAGAACCTTAGAACCTATTGTAGTTCTACAAACAACACAAAAAATAAATGTGTGAGCATAATAATGTTACGTCTTTTCTTTTGCCATATACTTTCCACAATTTATACAATATAGTATCAATAGACCTAAACGCATCCATTTTTAGCATAAAACGAACCAAATAAGTTCATTTACAGGTCTATTCACGAGAGTTGGCGCGAGATTTGACAGAATTTCTATGAAAATGGCTGTCACTCAGTAGAAATCTTGCGCCAACTTTCGTGAATATACCTGTAATTCTTGGTTTTTCTAACAATATTAGTATGGTGTGGGCATAGAGCTTTAGGTCCGGGCCTCGTCTACCCACGAGATGCCGACGGCTTGTAGTAAAACAAATATAAAAAAGTATTCATTTATTTTATAACATATCTTATACACAGAAAAGATCTTATTTGTACCTGCTACGCAGGTTCTATATTTGTGCCTTAGAAAAACCCTCGAGCCTTCTCTTGAGTACTTCTTTAACAATATTACTATGGCTAGCATAGAGCTTCAAGTCCGGGGCGGCGTCAACCCACGTGACGCCGACGGCGTCGTCGCCGGCGTGCAGGCTCAGCGCGCCGACCACGTGCCCGTCGTCGTCGTGGAAGTTGTAAGCGGCTGTCTCCATCCACGCGTTGTCGGTGTTGCGCGGATCGTCAACGTAGCCTTTGTAGACTTCTTCGCCGTCACTGAAGAAAGCTTCGAATTTGGCTTCCCATGCCTTTAGTTCACCTAAAACAGAAAGAGAATTTTAAGTTTTTTTGGTTTCCAAATGGAAAATAACTTTTGAGTTGCCATTTATCATCTTTAATAGTATTTTGTGCAACAGTTACATAATGAGGGTTCTTAAGATTCGAGGGTCGAAGTTACAAAATGAGGCGAAGCCGAATTTTGTAAAAACAGACCCGAAAATTTTAAGAACCCTTATTATGTACCGTTGCACACAATAGTTTTTATACGAGTGCTTAAGCAAGCCGGTAAGAATTGAGTTCGACGAAAGCCGTGCACAACCTACTGCTTCTATGTAATCTCGTAATGTTCGATCTCCCGGTGGATTGTGCCGGCGGCGACACGCAATGCGGGGCCCGACAACAGTTTCACAATATTGTATGGAAATCCTTTCTGTGATTGTTATGGATGCTACAATATGCGACCATACAAGCTCTATCAAAAAGTATGCGCTAGTAGTTCCGCCACCACAATCTCAATTCGAGTATTACAGTCGCCGAGTATAAAAAAATCTTACTTTCTTTAGCGAGACACGACGTCTACACTGGACGAGCTGCTTCGCGCGGCAAATTCCTCACGAGGCGGCTCGTTCGGTTTGAACTCGCCTATTAAAGTACTTAGAGTATCTCCTTAGGTAATTATGAAGACATCAGGTTGAAGGGGTGGTTTGTTTTTGGTTGGTTATCTCAAGTTTTTAATCACATTGTTGACTTGAACATGTGAAGTGAAAGAAGTTTTTATATCCCAAGTTCTGCTTTCCACATGATGGGATCATAGGACTGTTTGGAACATAGGACCGATAGGAATCTTTAATGTCAGAATCCCTTTTTACAAAAAATTAAAGTAATATAATGGTTGTACAATAAGATAAAATACTTATTAAAATTACCTTGTGACATGACAAGGGAGTTTATAGCTTCTTCTCTGAACTCTCTGACAGCTGTTGTGGTGACTTTTTCACCAGGGTCTACCATGCCGCCTGGCAATGCCCATTCACCAGTGTCTCCTCGCTTTATGGCTACAAACTGAAGTATTGGCCTAGAAATAATGAATACATAAATACAAATCAATTAAAGCTGCTCTACAAAAAAACCTAGCCATCAGATACAAAAAAAGCAATAAACATAGAATTTATTATCAATAATAAGCGTTGTAAGTAGGTACAATAATAAACAAAAACTTAAATATAAATTAAAAGCTATCTTAAGTCAAAACACTAAACTAAAAAATCCCCCCGCGGCATGGTACCGTAGATACTGGCAGCATTTCCCCTTTGTATGGCAATTCCAATACGTTGGGCAAGGAAGCTGCCAGCTCTCTAAATAAACATAAAAAGTCTATAAAAAAAGACAACATCACAGAGTGGCTCATTTCAAGCAGAATATTTTTTTTTGTTTAACTTTCCATGTTCTTGTGCTAATATTTCATTCCAATGCAAAAAAACTGGAATCCAGATTACTCGAATTGATTCCATTAGCATACTTATTGCTACTCTTCTCAATTTCCACTTCACCGGACTGCAGTCTTTTCCACCTTGTGACCACGGGATCAGCGGCATGGTTGGGTCCCCAGCGGCCCAGCACTCCTCTACCACAAATGCCAGTTCTTCCAATTGGGTTGAGAGGATAGCTATCTACTATTTTGTATTGTCCAGTGTAACTTTGTCTATCAACATTATTGTCTAATTTATTCCACTTCGGACTGAATTCAGGGTCACCTGTAAGAATTATGATAAGTCACTACAAATATTTTGTATTCTATTTAGCTAAATGAGTGAATTCTATTAGCAGGTAGGGTGATTGATTATGCTAGTTTTCCATCCAGTGCCAGTTTACCGTCCACCTGATTAAACTGCTACAAATATGTATATGGGAAAAACTTTTACCTTAATTTCATTTTTTCAATTTTAAGCTCTAATTTTGGAAAGGCATGAAACTAGCACAGCTACCAATACTTGCTTGCACCAGTTTTCACCATGTTATGATGACTTCATCGTATTCAGTAAGCTAACATTTTGACAAGTTTAGTTTATTATAGAATTTCCATGATCAGTTACAACTTTACCTATCTCTGGATCAGCCCAGGGTTTCCCATGAATGGATTGTGCGGTATGATTGCGTGGTTTATATTCCTTATAGTCTACAGTCCAGCTCACTTTATCATCAGGAACCGGGAATCTTTCAACAGTCGACCGAGGGTACACTCCGCCGCGGCATTTAAAGTGTGTTATCATCATACCAAGTGCCGGTCGAATCATCAAAAGTAGAGCAACTAAAATAATATTCATGAATGCAGTTTTTATGTAAAACTCAGTTAATCCACAATACACTTAACAGACGCTCACGTTATTAGCCACGTTGATTCACAACTAAGATATTAATAAAAACAACTTTGAATAACAACACCAGCCCAACCTGTATTGGTATCGATGACAATGACATTGACATTTGAGAAAATTGAGAAGGGCCTACAGAAGTTCGGAAATCGTCAATTCGTTGTCCCCATCTCTATCGCTCTTAGGGTCGCCACACACCTAGCGGTTTTCCTCGCGGAATTACCGGAAGTAGCGGAAATTTGTCTATGGTAGCGGAAATTTGTCTATGGTAGCAGATTTTTTGTATGGAAGCCATAGACAAATTACCGGAAGTAGCGGAAATTCATAGACAAAATGCTTAATTTGTCTATGAATTTCCGCTACTTCCGGTAATTCCGCGAGGAAAACCGCTAGGTATGTGGCGACCCTTACATATTCGAAAGAGAGTGATACAAATAGACAAACGTAAGCAACTAGTCACCTGCAACTTTTAATACATTGCGGTTTTTGATCCATCGATTGATTTCGTTCCACCATGGTTCCACCACGTTCCACTTCCACCTACCTCAAATCGATCGAGGCAATCGATGGATCAAAACCACAATATATACAGGGTGTCCGGCGGCAGATTTATGTTTTTAACATTAAATTAAAAAATAACGGGTTAACCTAGAACTTTTATTTTTATATAATAACAAAGAGTACATATGCGGGTTTTGTTATTTCAAAATAAAGTCGTATAAATGTCGTCCCACTACACGTACACACTTCTCGAAACGCAGCCTTGCGTTTTGCATCACACGCCGCATCGTAAGCTACGAAATTTCGCTAATTTAACTAGCAATATTTTCTTTTAAATTACCTTTTGGCTGAAGGTTGTTTTTATAAACACTGATTTAGGGTCACCACATACCTAGCGGTTTTCCTCGCGGAATTAGCGGAAGTAGCGGAAATTCATAGACAAAATGCTTAATTTGTCTATGGTAGCGGAAATTTGTCTATGGTAGCGGAAATTTGTCTATGGCTTCCATACAAAAAATCTGCTACCATAGACAAATTTCCGCTACCATAGACAAATTTCCGCTAATTCCGCGAGGAAAACCGCTAGGTATGTGGTGACCCTTAGAGATTTCGTAATAGAAAAAAAATATAGGGGTCAAATTGGGCGATCTCGGCGCCCACGGGACGTCTCTAAATCGGCATTTTCTAAAAGCGGTATTACACATTGCAACCTGCAGGGCCCAATCTGTCATGTTGGAAGGTGTAATTAAAGGTAGGGCCTGTAGGGAGCTGAAGGAGGGGTAGGGAGAGGCAGGGTACACAACAGATTGGGCCCTGCACTGCAGGTTGCAATGTGTAATAGCCGTTTAAGGGAAATTTTCGCGAAACACATTCAGCGACACCTTTGCCGTGTGAAGTGTCGCGCCATCCTGCTGAAATCAGGTGTGTGATGAATAAAACGGATGTGCTAGCAAATTAGGCTAAAAGTAATCCACTATCATTTGTCTATAGTTTTCACTATTCACATTAACTGCTTGGCTACTGGAATTTTCAAAAAAATAGGGCCCTATAATTCCATTTATGGATAAGGCACATCAATTCCAGCGTCCTTGTGCACCAGCTAGGGCCTGATCTTGGGATATTATGTGTCGAAGAAGTTTCACGAAAACTTGGCACCCATGACCGAATCAAATTAACAATTGGCCCATCGCTTACACGATGAATATTGCAATGTGAACAAAAATTTCGGTTTGCAGTACAAAGGAAACGGTAGCTTTAAAAACGCTTCAATTGCATAAGAACGGTGGCGTTCTGACAATTGAGACATAATGTAAAGGAAATCCGCAATATTCAACATTCTATTCCCACCAAATGTTTAAAATTATTATAAGTTTTTGATATTGTAATTTGACTTTGAAAATAGAAATCTTCCACCAGACACCCTGTACTAGTAGTTCTGTGAACCGTAGACTTCGGAGAACATAAATAACGCCACAGAAAACTTTCCCCCTTTTCCCCCCAACCAAAAAAATGGCTCGATAATTTTTGGCAAATAAATCAAGGAACGTACATGCCAAGTTTCATCGAAATCGGATGCAAAATGCGACCTCTAGAACGACACTGACCAACCAACCAATACACACACATCAATCTTGCAAATCGTCGTACCAGGGAAAACGGAGACGTTCGTCGCCTCGCTACGCTCAGCTCCTCAGTCAAAAGCTGGGACGAACACTGGAGACAGAGTACCACCGGTTAAATAATACTAGGGATAGTACAGTCAACGTATAATCAACCCTAAAAATAGCCCCACTATGACAGTCTTATTACAGTATCAGACTGGCCCGGTGAAAATTTTCCACGAGCCATTATTTCAATGAATCTTGTTTGAATCTGTACCTCCGTTGATAGAAGTGACCTACGCTTATTTTCTATGAGATAAAGGTATATCTTCAGGTGACACTATAACACCGAGTTATGTATTTAACTTTTTATTATTACAATTATAACATGCGTTTATTGTACAACTTAAACACTCAATTCCTCCTTCTACGTGTTGGTTTTCTGGCCGTGGGCTTCTTAAAAACTTCATCATCTTCCTTTTCTGGCTCCTCCTCATCTAAAATAAACATTAGGGTAGCATTTATTAATAATACCGTACAGGAAAACACGTAACTGACTAACAGTAGAGTTTAATATCTTTGCAATAGGAGATGTCTCACATAATCCAATCTGATATCGGAATGATGTAGGATGTCCGATAGAACCAAGAAAAAAAAACATTCTTTAGAATAATTATGATATAAAAAACAAATGAAACTAGTTTAAATACCTGATTCGTCCGAATCATTAGTAATCGCCTTGACAACTCTCGATCTCGCTTTTCTGCTAGATTTTCTGACCGATTGAGGAGTTCCCTCCATATTCGTAGGAGGTTCATTCTGAAAATAATAAAAGTAACGACCTTTATTAATTATATGTCATACCAGAAAACTTAAATGATTTAGAAGTATTGGTACTTATGGCCTCTGACGACTCTGTTGTCGTCTTGTTCACTTAAAAGTCATGGGTACGAATCTTCGTAAGTAGGATTTGTGAGTTTATTACAAATATTGTTAAATGTTGCTGAGTTACATGGAGGTTCTATGTGGCTAAACGGGCTAAGAATATATTAGTCTATTTTTTTTATATAAATACGTATAATGCCGCATAGCAGTGGCAGCGCTTTTATTTGTAGGTAGCTAGGTAGGGTTAATTTAGCTTTCCGTTTCTTCGTAACTTGTAAGAAAAAAAAATAGTGAACATAAAATAATACAAGTCGATGGCAATCGAGTTTTGTGGATGCTATTGTCATATAGGAACTATAATCCAACTATTATATAGTTTCGATCGAGATCAGTCCGTGTAAGATCTATCTTTCCTAAAACATTGAAATTGAGCATATTATAAGAGCCTACCAGGTTTTAGATCTCGAATGATTCTTTAATAAATGTCAGGATCAGGACTCAATTGTTAATACATTCGCCGCCAAAGAAAAAACGGCGAGTTTGCACATCCACGCCAAACACTGCTATGAAAATACATGCTTACAGTTTAGAATGAACCTTCACACAATCAATTAAGATTCACTACGGCGTGTTATAAACAAGTCGGTGGCGCGTGAGTGGCGACATTGACGACTGCAGTTCAAATGATTGGTCGCGAACGCTTTAACGCATTCACTGCCACCGACGCACATGTGCGTCGGCCGTCATACAAGTTTGTTCCTAGGCCACGCCCCCTGGCAGTGAATGCGTTAAAGTTCAAAATGATGTGAGTTACCTCGTCGGGACTAGACGAGGAGCGGCGCCGGTTGCGGCGCGCGGGCTTGCGGCGCGGCGTGGCGCGCGGCGTGGCGCCCGGCGCGGCCGCTCCCACCCCCCCGCGACTCTCCGAGCCACCCTCCTCCCCGTCGCGCACCGCGAAGCATTCTTCTATCTTGTCTCCTAGTTCCGTTACCAGAGCCTGCTCAAAAAGGTTTCGACATAAATTCACAAGTCATACAGAATAGATAATATGGCTGCCATTTCATATTACCATGATGAATGAAAATAAAATTACAGACTGATTAGGCTAGCACAGCTGACATTCTAAGCTCCGCGGTCCGGCAGCAAAATAACTGTCGCATAAGCACCGCACCGTGCAATACCGCATAGTCTACGCACGGGACTGGAGCACGCGGAGCGGTACGGCAAGCGACTACCACTGTCGTCCAAAATAGATTCACACAAGTCTATAATTTTGATTAAGTGGAAATCTGGTCCGTTCGCCACGCCGCCTGTCGCTTATGAGTCTGTGGCCTAAATGTCTCATAGAAATAAGAAATTCTATGAGTGCAAATAGTATAAAATGTAAAATATGGCACCCTAAAACTCATTATTAATTAGGTGTGTTTACATCTGGCGCACCGTCTCGCGAGGAAATTGCCGCGGGCGGCAGCTCGGCTAGTGTGGACGTGCCTCGGCCGAGACAAACGCACGTGCGGCCGCAATGCCTCGGGCGAGGCACGTCCACACTAGCCGAGCTGCCGCGCGCGACAATTTCCTCGCGAGGCGGAGCGCCAAGTGTAAGCACGCCTATTGATTAACATTGATGTGACTCACCTTTACTTCATTCTTAGCCATTTTCGACGCATTAGACATGATAGTGTGGAACGATTGCATGACGCCGTTACAGTGTAGCTTATCCTTGTAACAATCTAGATTCTCGATCAGCTTCTTGAGCGTCCGTTCGTTGTAGTTGAACAAGGACAGACAGAAGGCGAGGTCGCGCCACTGCCGCTCCTCTGTCGACAGTTTGAATCGCTGACACAGTTTTTCGACAAGAGCCTCAGTTTGGCGGTCTTTCTGTATCAACGACGTGATATACCTTAAAATGTATTATTTTGTTTATTTTGTGAAGTCTTATACAGATGCTTAGTGGAGTCTATTTCTACGGAATGATGCATATATAATTATTAAATTTACGTATATATTACTTTCGTGAGACACTGAGACATACTAACAATGTCGCGCAATGTGACTAAAGTTACATCGCCGTAAACGTAACCGTTACATTTTATAGTGATATATATATAGTCGTATTTTTTATGATTCACAGATTTCTGCATATATGTCTGTGTCATCAGTAGCGGGAGTCTATACACTCGATTTAGAAGGGCTCGCCTAATTTACAGCCAGTTGAGTACTTCACTGCGGCTCATAAAGAAAAGAAGCACCAAAATAGCTCAGGATTTCCTACAAATTATTTTTATGCGTCACCACTGATCTCTATTAACTAATCTAAAGGTTGAGTACCCCAAAATCGGGGCACACATTTATTGTTATGCTTCTTAACTTGGGCAGTATAGATTTTTTTGTGTACTAAAATTATAATCGCTACAACATTACCAATAAAAAGTATGATCATATGTAGTTATTAAATCTATAATTGGTTTTCATGAAAATGAGCTCTAAACATTAAAGGACTGAAGTCAATTTGCACGAAAACCCTTAGAAAAATCGTGTTGGTTATAAAGATGTGCAAAAAAACGTCTATAGCCTAAAATAAGTTGCCTATTTGGTATTAAAATATTGCAGAGGGGCTATTTAACAGGATGATAGCCGAAAAAATAAATAAAGAGATATTAAGTAACGGCAAAAAGCGAAGCATGTGGCAGTACAGCTTTCTTATGTAAAATCGAGACCTTTCTCGGTTTATTTTGCAAAAAGATACAAAAATCGCAAACTTACACAAAAAAGTGAAGTCAACTTAAATTAGGAGCTTACAATATGCTGTATTTGCTGCCAAGGGAGATGCTAAACCAAATTTATTTTGTTCAAAACGTGGCGCAGAAATGATGTACAATAATTTTGACCAAAGTTTGAGTGCGTTCAATGAATGATGATTGAACCTGCACAAAAACAAATTTAAACTAATACCAAATAAAAAAACTTTGCGTGTAATGACTTAATAATATATTCTTAAAGATTATGAGCTAAAAATAATGCTTAGTGTCCTCATTATTTATAGGTCTAGCTAGGTATTGATAATCATGGCATGAGTAGGCGATAATTTACATACGAGAGGAAGAATGATCAAAGAAATGTAATATAAATAGATCGTTGAGAACGATTAGAACTTATGATCTGAAACCACAGCTCATTGTTACTGTTTTGGTGGCATTAGTAAGTAGTCACTTCTCTATAGCAGTATCTGAGGGGTAGGATCATAATTGAGTCGCTGACAGTGCCTGTAGGGTACTATTCGCGGATCAGCCTAAACTAAGGCAAAGCGAAATGATTTGTCTATACTAAAAGTTATTCCACAAAAAATATCCTGTTAGAGGTATATTAGCAGCTAATCATCGAATAACAGGGTATTGTGCCACTAAAATATACGATAATAATGTCGTGCAAAGTGTCACGTGTCCTGGTTACCAAAAGTTTGTATGATTCGTTCCATTCTGAAGTTGAACTGAAATTCTAGTATTATTATAAATAAAGAGTAAATTTGCAACTATATTCAATAGGTATTTCGCTACAGTTGACCTTGTAATTTTTTTTATTTGTCCTTTTGTGTGCCCCATTTTTGGGGTACTCAACCTTTATACAACTAAGCTAAAGCATGATACGTGTTATACTGACTTCATAATAACTCTGTACTGATCCTCCGGCACGTTCAGCTCCGGGTCGCTAAGCCGCGAAATTATGTCGGGCATGACGTTGTACAGCGCGTTGCCTTTCTGCGACAGCTGCTTGAAGAACAGACGCGTCATGGACGCGATCTTGGCGTCCTTGTCGGCGCAGCACAGCGCCATGTCTGCGATCTGGCCCTATAAAGTAAATCACAAATTGATATAGAATTTTCGTTTTCAACCGACCTCAAGATTTCGAAGGAGGAGGTTATCAATACATCGGGATCTTTGTTTACTTTTTTTTGCTAGTTTTTTTTAAATGTATTTTGTTCACTGATTATTTCAATACGGCTGGACTGATTTGGAAAATTATTTTTTGTTTGAAAGAGATACTTCACAGTTGGTCCCACTGTCACCAGGTCCAGATCTGATGATGGGATCCTGGAGAAATCGAGGGAACTCTTCAACTATTATAGGCACACCTATAGTGATTTCACTATTTTTTACAGCAACTCGGCCCTTCCTCTTTAAATAGCGGGTCCTAAGTGAAGTCAGTTCTTTTTGTTTTAAATGATATCTCTAATGGTCTAAAAATCACGGTCACGATACCTTCACTCGCACCATCTCGTGCAGCACGAGGAACGAGAGCATCTTCACAGCACACTGACGTACTTCCAGCTCCTCGTCGCTTAAGCTATAAACAAATACAACATGTATTAGTTATGTGAAAGGCACAGTGGAGATAAAATGTACCCCATACAAGTAGAAAAAATAGGTAACAAAATAAAAAAGCTCAAATGCCATTATAAACCAAATTATCAATGGCGTAACTCAATCTAATAATATACTGATGTAAAATGCTTTAGGTACCGTATACCAATAATCAGTAAATCCGTTCCTCCGTTTCTTTCGGCCGTTTTATCGTCTAGACAATGTTTACATAGATCAAATTTAATGAAATGATAATTGAAAACAAGAGAAGACCCAATAAAGAGTTGATCCATCTTTCCTTGTAAGATGGATCGACTACCTGAATTAAATCACAAATCAGTATTTCTCAGCATTCACATCTGATAAATATGGCGTGTCCAAGTTGAGTGCGGTCGGCGAACACTATGGTGAGGTTGGTTTGTAGTGCCACGTTCCGGGAGCGAGTTAGCACTGTCACCATCAGCTGTAGCCCCTCGTCGCACACCGTGCTCGATACTAGCATGAATTTGTTAAATATTTGCCAGTACTCACATCTGGTAAATATGGCGTGTCCAAGGTTGAGTGAGGTTAGGGAAGCGCAGGGTGAGGTCGGCGAACGCTATGGTGAGGTTGGTGCGTAGTGCCACGTTCCGGGAGCGAGTTAGCACTGTCACCATCAGTTGTAGCCCCTCGTCGCACACCGTGCTCGATACTAGCATGAATTTGTTAAATATTTGCCAGTACTCACATCTGGTAAATATGGCGTGTCCAAGGTTGAGTGAGGTTAGGGAAGCGCAGGGTGAGGTCGGCGAACGCTATGGTGAGGTTGGTGCGTAGTGCCACGTTCCGGGAGCGAGTTAGCACTGTCACCATCAGCTGTAGCCCCTCGTCGCACACCGTGCTCGATACTAGCATGAATTTGTTAAATATTTGCCAGTACTCACATCTGGTAAATATGGCGTGTCCAAGGTTGAGTGAGGTTAGGGAAGCGCAGGGTGAGGTCGGCGAACGCTATGGTGAGGTTGGTGCGTAGTGCCACGTTCCGGGAGCGAGTTAGCACTGTCACCATCAGCTGTAGCCCCTCGTCACACACTGTGCTCGATACTAGCATGAATCTGCAAAAATCATTACTTGTGTTAAACGAATCTTAATGGTACTACATCTACCATAGATGTTCCGGCACCTAATGAAATTACACAGACATTCAAGATTATGAGGTGGTTGAAGTTATCACACATTGTAGATTGTGTGTAGAAGCGTACTCATAAAATACAAATTAAGATCTTCTGTATATCTGTTTATCATGGTTATAAACAATTAAGGGTTTCTATCAGTTTTGGGGTTTCGAGCAGAAGTCAAAATTACCGTAATTCCTGGTAAAAAACAGTCACTCGAACAGTTATTGAGACTTTGAAGCCGTATATTGTGGAAGCAATGTTATGGTTACCTACCTAGTAAACGTCAAAGCGACGGCGGCTTGCAGCGCGGGCGGCGCGCGCGCAGGATTGGCGAGAATATGACGCAGGAGGGGCACATAGCGAGCCAGTGCTGTGCCGTCACCCACAATCTGAAAATAATTTAGCAATCACTAATCGGGTTTCCCACCATCGTCACCAAGTACACACACCGCACCAATAAAAAATAAACTGTATACAAAGAAAGGCACTAACTAACCTCTCGCTCGCACACGCCGCGAACATATTCTGCGTCCGCGTCGTCTGCCACTGCGCCTTCCATTCCCGTTTCCTCCTCGGTCATCGTTGTGTTCGCCTGCGTAAAATAAATCATAATTAATCACCCTTAAACCTTTGACCGCCAAAGACGTCACGCGTACGGAAAGTCGTGCCCTGAGCGCAAGCACGTTGTATCACGTCCAAAATACAACCGGTTTGCCTTGTGCGCTCGCACGCGCTGGGTCTGATGGCACGATTTTTTTCCGTCCGATGCTTGGCGTTCAAAGGGTTAAGCTTCAAACTTGATAGTTCGACGTCCACCTTATACCTTATGAGCTTTACTATGGTTTTCAATGGGGTGTCCAATGTGTCCATACTCACAGAGGGATTCTTCGTGACGCTGGCGGAGCGCTGGCCGCGACTAGACGCGCTCGCGCCAGACGCGTTCATGAGCGTTTGTCGTCGAAGGTCGTCGACTCGCCCTTTGCGAGCTGGAGTAGCGAAAGCGCCAGCTTTCTTCTTCCTCTTTTCCTCTAATTTGCGGTCTTCGCGGACCTGAAATGTAAATCATTATTAAAACCTCATAAGGGAGTATGAGGTCTCTACATATTGGGTTAATATTATTCAAACTAAATCTCTACGTTAACAGAATCTAAAGTGAAAATGGCAAATACGCACTACGATTTAATTTATCAAAATAGTTGCCCAAACTATAAGTACTAATGAAAAGTAAACAAGGCATTTGTCGCAGAGGCTAATAGTGACTATATGCAAAGAGCTTGTCTAACCTGATTCCTTCTCCTCAGCTCACTATAAACTGACACATCGAGGTAGATGAGTTGCTGGAACGCCACATGTCCGAGCGTGAACACGAAACGTGTGAGCAGCTCCGCCGGCAAAGACACCTCCTCTTCTGTCTCGCTCTGTTGCACCATCGCCTGCTGCACTCTTCTATGCATTTCAGCCAGTAACTTCGCGCATACTGTTTCAGGAGTATCGCAGATCGCGTAAATCGTGTCTATAGAATAAGCTGCAAATGAAGTGAACTTATTCAGCTTCGAAAACGTTTCCAACAAACTATCATAAATTGAGGTAAATATCTGATGATCCGCCGGATATCTTTGGTTCTTCTTGCTCAAAGATAGTAACAGTTGAGCGCTCAGGTTCCGAGAGTTATAGTCGCCGGTCAAGCCGTGGGTTTGTATGACTTCAAGATTAGCGAGTGCCACGGAGGGTTTAGCTTTGGAGACCATCACTAGCAGCGCCAGCGCTGCGTAGCTGTCCATGTCTGTGGTACCGTCGATTTTCTTCATGAACATCTCCCAGAATACCTTAATAAGTGTAACTTTATTATTACATGATTATTGGAGTAATTTTGATAGGAAAAAGAGTCGGGTAATTGAGAAAGTTCACTCTTAATGCAATAGGATAAGAGTTATATAAGAATAATCCGCCTTTCGAAATTATCCCGATACATCCTACATTTTTAAAGTAACAACTAAGCAACTAAGTTTTGTATTGGCGCAATTGGTAGGATCGTAGATATTTTGCATCAATAGGCGTGTCTCCACCTGGCGCACCGCCTCGCGAGGAAATTGCCGCGTGCGGCAGCTCGGCTAGTGTGGACGTGCCTTGGCCGAGGCATTGTGGCCGCGAGTGCGTTTGTCTCGGCCGAGGCACGTCTCAGTAGCCGAGCTGCCGCGCGGCTGAGGCGGTGCGCCAGGTGAAGAAGACACGCCTAATGATATTAAAAAAAACGTAATTACATAGGATAGTCCATAAGTGCCCACCTGTATAATGGAGGGAGTGATGTCCCCCTTGTCGACCCACTGGTCCACGAGATGGTCAAGCGCGAGCGCGCTGCTGCGGTCGATGGTGGCCACTAGAGAGACCAGCTTGCGCGCGATGGTGACGGCCCGGGCACGCTCTGGTTTGCTGTCGCATTCTAAGTACATGTCGCGGTACGCGCGCTCTACGGCTTGTCGTTTGTCCTGTACACGAACAAGCATTTGTCATGTAAGTCTGAGGGAGGACTTCAGGTTGGGACTCATCATGGTGGAGACGCTAGGGAATATTTTATCGTTTTTTGTTCATTTTCGTAGTTCAGTGCGCAATATTTATAGCTTTATGATCGAACTATTCTAACGAACAAGTGTGCAGCTAAGAAGAATTAGGCTCAAAACGAATGGAACCATTGTTTGGTTGAAGAATTTGAAGTCCGCGTGGCTGTTTGTAGGAAGCAGCACTTAAACAACATTGCCTATAAATGATTAGCCGCGTCTACACCAGACGCACCGCCTCGCGAGGAAATTGCCGCGGCAGCTCGACTACTGTGGACGTGCCTCGGCCGAGACAAACGCACACGCGGCCGCAATGCCTCGGGCGAGGCACGTCCACACTAGCCGAGCTCGCGAGGCGGTGCGCCTGGTGTAGCCGCGGCTATTTGACAATTCAAATATCGTTGGAAGCCATTCTACCCAAAAATTGGTTGACTTACAAACATAAAATTTTCCGTCACAAAGCAAGGCACTTGCTTTGATCCAATAGTGTAACTTTACTGGCAGTTTACCTAATAATAACTAGGTATAGACTACTAAGTAAAATATACTGACCTGATCCGGCGACCATACAAGCAACAGCATGTTAGCTACGCCAGTCTTAGCCGATTCAATATTAAAATGGTGAGCCGCGGTGAAGAACTCTATAGCTTCATTGACATCGCCTGCTTGCTTCGACATAAGCAAAGTATTAATCAACGGCACCGCTTCGGAAACCATCTTACTGAAATGGACCGATTCTTGTAAGAAGGCGACAATGGCTTCCTTTTCTTCCAACTTTTTGTATAGAGCCAATTCGTTTTCGCATTGCTGGCTTAGCGTTATAGATTGGCGTCTATCTGGTATTACAAAAATGTTTTTAAGAAGAGCCACAAAATATTCCACCTGAAAGTAGTCAAGATGTTACAAAAACTGTACTTATACTAAAAATATGTTTATATATAACCGACTTGTTGGACTTCTTTGCTACGTATAACACACATCAGTGTCGCGACCTCGATAAAATTTTCACACATAATGCACTTATGTTAACGGTCTTATAAGCATTCCTGTAAAATCTAAAAGTGAAGTAACAGTGTGCATTGGGTAAAATTTGATAATGTTTTTACTTACTTGGTCACTTTTTTGCATGCTGCATCTCAAATACCTGGCTTCAGGATATTGCCTCTCCGTATGTTTCACAATCAAGTATGCTTTGAAATAGTTTTTCTCTCGCAAATGCTTCCTAATCGAGTCATACAAGTTGTCCAGTGAAGCCTGTGACAGATCAGGTTCGTCTTGCGTCAAAGTGTTCATTCCTTCATTGATAGCGGTAACTACATCATCTACGATTTTCTCCCATTTTTCAACTAGCTTTGGATCTGGTCCTGGATTTAACTTTTTCTGCAGATCGTCTAATATCCTCTGTTCGGTTTCCAGTTGCTCTTCTAATATTTCTAACTTCAATTGGGCGGAGAATGGATTGCATTCCAAGAATATCTATAATAGGAAAATTGATAAGTATGTTAGGGCTGGTACAGGTATACAGAGGTACACAAACTGGGGACCTGTATTAACAACCATCAGGTTTTTCTCGTCGCCATTCTTACATATACATTTACAGACTTCGTCAACTGAAAAAATCAACTTCCCATATATTACTCTCATTGTTTATACATATAAGAATTTGGATTCACTTGATACCCTGTGAGTTGAGTGTACCTTCAGCAGCTGTATGGCCACTTTCCTGACAATGGCGGCCTTGTCCCGCAGGCGGCCGATGGCGCGCTCCAGCACCACTCGCTGCCTGGTCACGGGCACGCTGTTGTCGCGCTGCAGGCGACACCAGAACTGCAACACCTGAATGAAATAGAATAGTATTGTATCTCTAAAGCATACTGCACATACAATTTTGGCATAAAATTTAAGATATGACCGCATTACAAAAAAATCCGCATTATTTGTATGATGATTAGAACTTAAGTCAGCCCTCAGTTTTTAATACGGTACAACTAAGCGCAATTTTATTACGCTACAACGTAAAGATTTGGTCACTGGCCAACCTTATTTATTCTATGATTTTGTACCTTGTGGCGCACATAGGCGGACAGGTCGTGCATGTGCTCGTACAGGTCGTCGAGGAGGTCGTCCCGCTGGGCGCGCTGCTCGTCCGAGAGCACCTCGCCGCGCAGCTCCACGCTAAGCGCCTCACACATGCCGAGCACCATGATGCAGTGTCATGCCTACGCTGATGTACCTTGTGGCGCACATAGGCGGACAGGTCGTGCATGTGCTCGTACAGGTCGTCGAGGAAGTCGTCCCGCTGGGCGCGCTGCTCGTCCGAGAGCCCCTCGCCGCGCAGCTCCACGCTAAGCGCCTCGCACATCATGCCGAGCACGCTGATACGTAGAGTGTACGACTAGAACAAATCAACTACATATAAAACTGTAAATAAAGATGTAAAAAATTAGAACTTGTGTTTTTTTCGCTATATATTCCGCAACCCAAATTCGCTATTATCTAGATAGGATGTCATCAGTTACCTCATCACTTTCTAGATATGACTGCAATGTGGTGATAGCAGAAGTCATTTCCTTAGGCAGTTCCTTGGTGAGCTCGAGCAGGAAGGCGCCGCAGTTCCTGGCCGCGCCCTGCTCCGCGCCCACGCCCGCGTTCTCCTCCTCACTTGTCGCCAAGGCTTCTGCTATTTCCCGCACCTACATATCAAAAAGTTTACGTTAAAGTCTGGCTGGCCAATAAGTGCAGTAACAGTGGAAGTAATAAGCTATTATCGTCACTTTACTAGCGTAAGAAAGAGATAGGATGATTCTCTCTGTCTATGCTTGACGCAAAACCAACCCTGGTCTAACTATTACTGTGGGACAGTAAGGGGAAATCCTAAAGTATAGGAGATACAGGGAAACTGTCTTAGGAAACATTAGGTATTTTTTTTTTTGAAAAAAAATGGTTTAGTCAAAATTTTGGTCAAGTGTGAGTTGTGCCTAAAAATTAATAATATTGATGACTTTTTTTGACTCAGATCTAGTCAGTTTCATGAGCAGATGCATTTTGTTGATATCATGTCCTGGCGCTGACGGCACGAATTTCCGTGCACGTGATTTGACGCTTTTGGCGGTCAAAGGGTTAAAAGATACAACCTAATAGATTAATAGAGGTTTGTAATAGTGTAATATACAATAATTATAAGACATATGAAAAAAAGTTACCATTTGTGGTCCAAATGTTCCTATCTCAAATTCTTTGGTTAGTTGCACAACTCCAGCACAGATAGGGGACACTGAGTGCTCCGCCATTTGAAGAACCTGATAATTAAAAATGCACATGGATGAAACAAAATAAAAATAAGTAATGATGCAAAGAAAACATACTCTAATAAGGTTTTATTTTTAAGTATTTTTAAATAATTGGTGCTGCCAAAAAAAGTTTCCATTAATCAATTGTATTATGAAGAAACAGCCTCAAAAATGGTTAGAACCTTTTGCAATTGCTCTTATGTTAATCATATACCGAGAGATGTTGTGTCATTGTTGGTGTACCTTTTATTCTGGAGGAGTCATATCATATTTATTCAAATTTAGAATATGATTTTGCCTAAACATAAAGTCCTGAAATTTTACTCACAGGTGCTAGGGATATAAATAAGTCTAATAAAAAATAATTATATAAAACAAGGATTTGCACTGACCTGCACAAGTTTGATGAGACATGATGTCCCATGGTTATATTTCTTAATGAGTACTCCAAGAACTTGAAAGACAGTCTCCCTCACTGCTTTATTTTTTATTATTTGCTCTTCTAATGCTTTGTAGCAAGGTTCTGAAACCATCCTAAAAAAAAGTTTGCATTTTTACAAGGCCTCATAAATACAACATTAAATATACAGGCAGACAAATATTCTTCATAGAATGAATAATTTGTATATTTTACATAGATACTGTTTTATGTGAAATACCATTGATGCCACTCCATCTGATAAAACTATGTTTTTCGTATTATAGTATATTTTTTGGGATCGTTGTGATTATCCTATATTGGTCCATTTCAAACCATGGTATGCTATTGAAATTTTGCTTAGAAAAGTATGCCACAATATACAGTCACCTTCAAATATATCAGTGCAGCCACAGTACTCAAGAATATCTGAACATGTAATTAATAATCTTAACAATAAAGGTGTTATTCGGATATTTATGACCAGGGACCGGAAAACCCCTCTTTAGGCTTAACCCTATCATTTCGGTAACCCAATCAATTTGGTAACCTCATGATACGGTTACCGTATCATGAGGTTACCGAATCATAGTGGTAACAGGTATTGAAGCGGTAACCGTAACCTCTAACACGGTTAACCTCAAAACCCCATCGCGATAGGGTTTTTGTTAAGGGTTTTTATTGGGTTATTCTAACCTGGGTTGTTTTTTCTTTCCTACATTTGAATACTATTGAAAGCTAATGTCGAGATTTAACATTTAATGAAACTATAGCTAGTTTCATACTACTACCCGTATAGAGCTATTATCGTAGTAGTCGCGTTGCTCAAGCATGAAAAAAAAAGTAAAGTAAAAATAAAATAAAATAAAAATAAATGAAAATATCATAAGAATGAAAAAAAAAAGGAAATTTTAAAGTAAAATAAAAATAAAATAAAATAGAATAAAATAAAAAAAAAATAAAAAAAAAAATAAAAAAAAATATAAAAAAAAAACTAAAAAAATAATAATAATAATAATAACGAGATAACCGCAATGTGGGACGTTGACTCGACGATCATTGTCCCTATAATCGTTTCAGCGAATGGTCTCATAGCGAAGAGTCTCGATCAACACCTCGAGAGACTCTCGCTAGGTGGCTGGATCAAGGGTCAGATGCAGAAGGCGGTGGTCATGGATACGGCGCGGATAGTCCGCCGGTTCCTCTCACTGCGGCCCTAACCACCGGCAGCCTGGGCCCTGCCCTGTTGCCGGCGGCAACCTAGGTTAGGTTTTTTATAATGTTTTTATTGTTTTTGTATATTTTAGATGTATTTTTATATTTTACTTTTGTAAAAATATTATAAAAACCTAGCCTAAGATTTAAGATGAATAAAGGAAATAATAATAATAATAAAAAAAAAAAAATAAAAAAAAATAAAAAAAAAAAAATAATAAAAATAAAATAAAAATAAAAAATAAATAAAATAAAAATAAAAATAAAATAAAAATAAAATAAAAATAAAATAAAAATAAAATAAAAATAAAAATAAAATAAAAATAAAATAAAAATAAATTAAAAATAAAATAAAAATAAAATAAAAATAAAATAAAAATAAAATAAAAATAAAATAAAATAAAAATAAATTAAAAATAAAAATAAAAAAAATAAAATAAAAATAAAAAATAAATAAAATAAAAATAAAATAAAAATACAATAAAAATACAATAAAAATAAAATAAAAATAAAATAAAATAAAATAAAAATAAAATAAAAAAAGAATAAAAATTTTGTTTCTATTGCATGTCATTGAATATATTTTAATAAAATTTTATTATACAATATTTTATTTTTTACTTATTCTATTTTATTCTTTTTTTATATTATATTTTATTATTATTTTCTATTTTTATACTATTTTATTTTTATTTTATATTATTTTTATTTTTAATTTATTTTTATTCTATTTTTATTCTATTTTCATTCTATTTTTATTCTTTTTTTATTTTATTTTTATTTTATTTTTATTCTATTTTTATTCATTTTTTACTCATTTTTATTTTATTTTTATTTTAATAAAAAAATAGTACATTATTGCAGAGGACGGGAAAGGGAAATTCGTGGATGAGCGATTTTTTCGGACGAAGCGCAGCTGAGTCCGAAAAAATAAGACGAGTCCACGAATTTCTATTCCCGTCGAGGCATATATAGTGCTTTTCTCTAAATGTGCGAGGAAATAAAGTAAAGTAAATGAAATAAATTACAGATTTTGGTTACGTTATTAGCGTGCAATGTCATGAATTAGCTTCCCTCTATAATTTTTTTTAAGGTATTAAGAGCTATGTATACTGCCAATTTTCATTCAAATAATATTTAAAAAGAAATTTTCGTCAAAAGCTATTTCAGACAGTATTAAATATGCTCTTTTTATGCAACAGATACAAGATTAAACCTTAAAAATAGTTGTTTTGTCTATGATTGTATTAAGCCTCATTCGCACGATCAGACGCGGTGCTATGACAAAGAACGAGACAACCAAGGTTTTTGATCTAACTATCTCGCTCTATCCTACAGTTTGAAGGGATTGCCGTTCAGACGGTGTAGAGACGTCGCTTAAGTATTGGCTGTTTGAAATGATATTTCTTAGTCGGATGAAAAGTTTAAAAGGTAAAAAACAATACAGTAATGGATTTTACTAGTCAACGCCTAAAATATGTATACACTTTGAACCTTATTACAATGGAGTAAGGTGCAAAAGTGTATACATATTTATGGCGTTGACAAATTACTTCACGGCCGCTAAAACAGGTAAATAATGATTTTTTTTATTCGGTTTGGTAAAAAATTAAGAACTTCACGTACTCATTTTGATACAGTAAGCTGAAAATTTCCGAGCACATTGGAGAAAAAATATACAGGGTGTCCGCGAGGAACCCGCATAACTTTAACACCGTGTTCCTGACCAAGTGACCATGTTTAGAAACTAAAATGTCGTATAAAGTATGCTGGATTCGGCTTAGTTTGCGAGTAATTAATATTTTTTGTTTTAATAAGGATCCAGTAAAATGCACCTTTATGATAGCGACGTTGCAAGACCGCGTCACATTATCTGACTGACGTAAACTGTACAAGTTCGTGCCTGTCACTATCATTGTTTATGTGTCATTGAAAATAAATACGTGGAATCATAAAATTCTAATAGTTATTCCAAAATATGTTCATTGTTTCTGTAAAGTTCACGGCTGGAAAAGTGTTATTTCTGAAATCTTGATAAATAAAATGACTAAACGCCAAAGAAACGATAAATTTAACAGGCTTACTTTCATTTTGAAGTAGCACGTATTTCTTAATTAGAATGCATATTGATTGATTGATTTCTTATGATGGCACTTAAAATCGTGAACACCCATGAAACTAAACAGTTTGAAGTGTTTTTACTACCCATTTTCTTATGTTATGTCTTCTTCCTAGCGTTTGTTATTTTTAGCCACGGCTTGGGCTTGGGGTCCGCTTGGCAACCTTACCTTCACCGAAAAGCGACTGCTAAGTATCTAAAGATATTTCGTACATAAGTTCCGAAAAACTCAATGGTACGAGCCGGGGTATGAAGCCGCCAATTTGACATGAAATGTTTTTGGTGGGATTTTATTATGCTATGTCAACTTTTGTAATTTATTTTTTAAATAAAAACACAATTATTAATAAATTTGTTAATTTATTATTACATTTATTATTACACGATAAGACATGAATACCCTCAGTAATTGTAAGTCAGTTAAATCACTATCAACTACGTGCAAAGCCGGGACTTGCGTTGATATCTGGGGACGGTGAACTGGAATCCGCAACAACACTCCCATGTTTCTCAGTATCTGAGGTATATTTTGCACCATGGAGCACTCGGCAACGTTTTTTTAGCTGTTACGTTGGCCGTCTGATTTTTTTTTGCAAAGATAATTTGTATTTTAATTACATCCGCTACACCGTTAAAATCAATAACAACAATGTCACCGATCGTCCATGTGACTCAAATGTGACTGATGTCACTACCTATTTAAAGTACTTATAAAACACACTCGAAGGAAATTTCCAAGTGGCCAGTATGTATCATATTCCATGGAGATTGATAAAGTATTGTATTTTACGTATCGACAATAATGTGCAGGTAATAATTTTAATGCGTACTTAGCAATAAAATATTTATTTTCACAGTGCGATATTTTTAGTAACTTTTGGATCCATGCAGTAGGTACTTAGCTCTAGTGCTATGTAGGTATCAGCAAATTCAGCAGGCTGCATAGGACTTTGTTTTTTTTTTCTTACTTTGACTTACAAATTGTTAAATGTCATATTTTCGTTGCATTGCATAAGACTAAAACGTACATTTCTAAAAGTATACTTACCTGCAATGCCACGTACATTCCCGCCACAGCATGTCGCAGATATTATTTTTACGTATGGCTCGTGCAACGGTAACTCCGTGCGGGCCGTTGAGGAGTACCGGCGAAGATACCCCAATCGGCGTGTGCCCCATCGTTCTACGTTTATTGACATGTTTCGACAATTAGCGGAAAGAGGAATTCGGCCGCACAACTCCGAGCGAGCTGTGGGACTGAATGACGAGACTGAAGACAGGCTGCTGAATTTAATTACCGAAGATCCTTCTTTGTCAACTCGACGTGTAGGCATGATGTGTGGGGTTAACAACCGGACCGTGTGGCGATGTTGGAAAAAATATGGCCTTCATCCTTACCATCTCAGAAAAGTTCAGGGACTGATCGATAACGATGGGATTTCAAGAATTGTCTACTGTCAGAGGATAAATGAAAAACTTCTTCGGAACCCAAATTTCTTAAAAACTATTTTATGGACTGACGAAGCTCAATTTACGAGATCCGGAGTATTTAATTCTCGCAACTATCATATGTGGATGGAAGAAAACCCACACGCAGTCTGGGAATCCTCGCACCAACATAAATTTTCAGTCAATATGTGGGCAGGCATTATTGACGATAAATTGATAGGGCCGATAGAGCTGCCTGCTCGACTAAATTCAGAAAGCTACCTAATTTTTTTGCGAGACAACTTAAACGTTCTCCTCGAAGACGTCGATTTGGAGACTCGGCGTTCAATGTGGTTTCAACACGACGGAGCCCCGCCCCACTATGGTCTCAGGGTACGGGATCACCTTAACCTACAGTTTCCACGTCGATGGATTGGTCGAGGATCCCCAACGATACAGTGGCCTCCGAGATCCCCTGACCTCACCCCCTTGGATTTTTACCTATGGGGCACTATGAAAAATATGGTATACTCAACACCAATTAATTCAAGGGAAGAATTGATCCTAAGAATTAGGGAAGCCGCTCAGAACCTGAAAGACTGGCCAGCTCAACTAAACCAACAAATGCGTACAAGAATAGATTTATGCATCGAAAAACAAGGATCACACTTTGAAAATTTTTTACCCTGAAGCAACCGTAAAAGTTAAAAGCACTTTGAGAGTATTTAAGTTTTTTATGAGAATCTTAGTTATGTTGTGTTCCTTATGAAGTTTAAATATTTATAGTTTGATTTTTAATTATTATTTAATTTAAAGTGTATTAAAAATATTTTTATTTAATTTAAAATGTGTCTCTTGTCCTTTTATTTTCGAATAGGTCTAGGATTCAAACTTCAGTTCTCATTCCGAGAACCTACTCATAAATGGGTAAGGCCGTGAACGGTTCAACCGTCGATGCTATTAAACGACGAACGCGTCAGCTTTAAATGAGAATTTGAAGTCAAGGTTCCCTTGTATCTGCATCCCTAAGATTACAGTACATTCGGCATCGTATTTCTGAACATTTCGTTACATAATAGCATCGGCGGTTGAAACGTCCGTGGCCTTACCCAAATTGTAATTTTCAAGCGGAAGTCTCTTTCTAATTAAATGAGTCTAAGTGAGACTTCTGCATGTAAATTCTAACTTGTCGTTTTAATACAAATATCTCTAACAGTACCAATAATAAGAGCTACGAATGAAACATCCGATTGAAGGTACATAATTGTGCAACTCTCGTGTCACTACGTAAATTTTGATGGTAAAATTGCATTTTTTTGTTCTTATCTTTTAATGAATCTAGCTTTCCTTCTTTTCTCCAATATTGAAAATAAGAAGTGTGGAAGGGACAGCACTATTCGTTTTTTTACATTTACACTTCATAGTAATTTAATTAGTATTTATTTTGATCTTTGATCAGTACATGGAGGAAATAAGGTAAATTTCTCTATGGATCAGTAGGTACAGTCACCACACGGGAATGTTGAGCCACTTACCACTGTTCGCAACTTGGTCGAATAATACAAATCGGGGTCCGAACTCTTACGAGACTGGTATCACGACTTCGGCCGAACTCTGCTGACCAATGGGGCGGTCGTTGCTACAGTTACGTAAAACCAAATACGGTTAGCCAATGACCGCCCGTGTTTTCTTCGGAAGGTGGCGTTACTATGGTTACGTAATAACAAAAATATTTAACCAATGATTGATAGCGATTTTTCCGGAAGCTGACGTTACTATGGTTACATTACAACATCCGCTTTAGTTCTAGAAACGTCTATTTGACTGCTAAGCTGCTATGTAGAAATTTTCGTTCACTTTCCTTTTAACGGCAGCCATTTCCATAAATATCTTGACTTGAAAAAAGATCTCGCCTATTAATGTCAGTTAAATCATGGCATCCAATTTGAAAGAAATACTAGTAGATTACTAAACGGTTTTACACGAATTCATGAAGAACTGTCGTTATCCAGTTTCCGCTAAGAACAACGACATCTAGCGTCTGATTCAAACGAGTAACTTCAAAATTTAATGGCCGTTGGCTAATCCTTTTCGTAGACGAAGGAATTTTTATTATGTCAACTAGTTTTGACATAGTAAAATTTTGACGCAACAAAGCAACCAAGATATCATCGGGTAACATCGGTCATATCGCGATCGTGCCTACTAACGAAAAATACCGAACCCATTATTACACGACTAAATTGCGTCCATTGCCAAGTGGCTCAACATTCCCATGTGGTGACTGTACAACTACGATTTGAATAGAAAGAGGTTGATCAGAGACTGCGGGCGGAAATACGCCTAGTGTTCGGCAAGCCTTAGGGTCACCACATACCTAGCGGTTTTCCTCGCGGAATTACCGGAAGTAGCGGAAATTCATAGACAAAATGCTTAATTTGTCTATGGTAGCGGAAATTTGTCTATGGCTTCCATACAAAAAATCTGCTACCATAGACAAATTTCCGCTACCATAGACAAATTTCCGCTACTTCCGGTAATTCCGCGAGGAAAACCGCTAGGTATGTGGTGACCCTTAAATAAGTAAATCATAGGTAAGAAGTTCCGTTTGCACATAATGTACATCCTGCTTTGAAATAGTTTCTGTTTGACAAGAATTGTCTTTGTGACTGACTTGCCGTTTCTAAGATATCAATACCAAACGTTGCCAGCTCATCCTAAGGCATTGTGTTACTGGTGAACCAATAATAATTTATTTAATCTGTATGAAAAGTAAAAAAAGTTAAACATCATATTTCGACTTGTGTTCTTATAATGTTATTTAATCATTACGACCTCAGCTATATGCTGGTTAATTTATGCGGGTTCCTCGCGAACACCCTGTATATATTCATATTTTATTGTACACATACATGTACATACTTGATAGTTACGACAATACATTTTAATTCATATGCACATTATGGACGAATCCGTATCCGTAATTTCTCCAAAGTTAGTATAGTAATAATGTAAAAACAAAATAACCAAACGAAATGCAGCCGCGCTCCAATTTCAATTCAACCTAAAAGTACAAATATTGTTAAAGATGAACACAATAAACGACGCGCGACGTTTCCGGCAAAACCTGTTTATTTGTACTGGGAGCTTAGTTGACCAGCCCCGTGCTCAAAGCCACTACAGCAATTTAATAATGAGCCTAATCTGAGTGTTCGTAAAGATCACATTCGTTTGAGCTGCCTCAATACCCTATGATTCGGTAACCGAATTGATTGGGTTTTTAATGCGGTTAGTGTTACCTTAGGTTAACCTGATCGATACGGTAACCGTATCAATACGGTTACCTCATCATAAGGTTACCGTTATATCAGGGTTTTTAAAACAACCTCAAAAATAACCTTATGGAATACCCAGGTTATGGTAACCGGTTCCGGTCCCTGTTTATGACACCTTGGCTGTTCTGATATATCTCATGGTGACTGTACATAGTAGGAATATAACAATTCTTACGTTACAAAGTTGTCTTCAGCCAGTGGTGGGTCCCAAAGGCGATTCAGCGGCTGCTGAAGCAATAACTGCAGAGTTACCAGAGCGGCTTGCTTGTCAGATTCTGTCCAGCCACAAAACTCTTCATCATCAGTAGCCTTCTTCCCTTTTTTACCCAAAGTCAATTTGGTGGAGTTCTACAACATAAGAAATATTAGATTTAATATTTATGACAAAGGTAAAATTATTTTAAATTTATAAGTATTAGTTAGGAACAGTAACAAATTACAAACATTTTACAAGTTAACATTCATTTAAAATAATAATATTCATTTTTGGGCTTTGCTAAGGCAAGTTAAACAATATATAATCCACAGAAGAAAAAGGTATTAAGGAAGAAAATGTATGTAGTCTAAACTGAATACAAACATGCTAATATTTAGCAATAAATATACTCACATCAGCAGCTAGCTTAACATCCTTAGTTTTCATAATTTGTGTATACAGGTACATGACCATTTTGACTATATTTAGGTTCTTCACTCTGAGATCTGCATCCAACTCTTGATCCTGCATTATAAGTTCAATGTGACTGCACAAGGCCTTAGCAGTTCTCACGAGGTGGTCAAATCCTTAAAAACGCATTCATATTTATTATAACAGCAGTACAAATATACCCATATCACTATGTGCATGCTTATAGTCCTTACCTTTATTGATGATGTTCCATTCAAGCTTGCTGCCATGGACAATAATAGAGAAATATGTATCAAAGTGTTCCAGTATGTATTCAACGCCTTCGGCATTATACGCTCTTGCAGCATCTGTAAGAGGATTTTATAGTAGTATATCAGACTACCGATTAAGAAAACAATGTAAGCAAATAGGAACATACCTTGAAGCTTGGATAAAAGTACTCTTATCTGAACTACGTCTTCGACATGATATTGTCCTACATGAGACTCTAATAACTCATCCTTTTGCACAGGTATTGCAAATTCGAAGTGGCTCATTTTGGCGGAGACAAGTGTCCACACTAAACTCAAACTAAACTAAACACGTACTGGTTATATTCTCTTTGAACTAAACAAGTAAATCGCGATGTAAACATCGGAGGAAAAGCAAAGCAAAGCAGTTCAAACGGATTTTATTCGAATTTTGAACATTTGACGTTTTCGTTTAGAAATTGGCGAAGAAAATGGAGATGGTCCGTTTCATGTTTTATAACACAAATTTTACTTGAAACTATTATTATAACTTTATATTAATTAAAATTTTTATTCGGGTATTTAACAAAATATAATTCTAATATTTCAGAAGAAAAAATAGGAGATATAAAAAAAAACTACAGTGCTGCCATTAGGAATAGATTTTTTAAAACTTTAATCACAAAGGCAAAGCTCGTTAGAAAATGTAACGAAATAAATATTACCTAATTGTATTATATATATATAAAGTAGTGTTTTTGTATATAAACATGTTAGAAATTTGAGGAAAAAATATTTTTCTATTGGAATTGCCTTAGTAAAAATATTTTCGTAAGGCAACATATTTGACACGTCGCCGACATGTCAGCCGACGTTTCGTCTTTTTTCGACAATCGTCAGCCACGAAGTACGGTACGGCTCTCATTTTGTGAAGTTTGTGCTAATTCTTATAAGAAAGAACAGTGTTTATAATTACAATCATTTATTAAAAATTACAGTTAATATATAGCAAGATGTCCGGAAAGGCGAACAAGGCTTTCACGAAAGAGGAAGAGCTTCTGCTCCAGGATTTCAGTCGAAATGTCTCCACAAAGTCGTCGGCTCTATTCTACGGGAATGCCTTTATCGTATCCGCTATTCCCATATGTAAGTGTTTGTTTCATACCAATATGCTTTACCCTTGTGCAACTATGCGATTTTGGCAAGCTTTTCATTCATAAAACCGATTTACCGTTACGTATGTGAAAGTGAGCGGGTTTTCCGTGCAGGGTTGTTCTGGAGGGTGCACTCCCTGGAGGTGAGCTCATCGCTGGCGTGGTTCGGCGTGGTGACGGCGGCGTGCACCTGGTTCCTGGCGCTGGCGTACCGCAACACCAAGTTCCAGCTGAAGCACCGTGTGGCTGTGAAGCGCGAGGACGCGGTGGCGCGCGAGATGTCGCGCAAGCTCGCTGACGACAAGAAGATGAGCAGGAAGGAGAAGGATGAAAGGTAGCTAATTATTTACACTTGTACATTTTACTTCCCATATGTCGGTGGTTCTATAACTCCCATAGAAAGAAAAGAAAACATTCTACCTATCTCTAACCCTACTCCTAACTTTTATAGGTATTCTATAGAATACATTTGTTTTAAATTCTGTAGTTAGTATTGTTAAATATCTTTCAGTATTTTTTACTGCAATCCTAAATTTTCATCTGATTTAGTAAATGTTGAACTACCATTTGGTGTGACATTATTCTTATATTTTTGTAAATAGTCCCCAAATTTATTGTTAACAATCATATTTTGAAAAACGATTATCCGTTTCACAAATTTGAATTTCAAATTGCCTGCTTGTAGTTGTGGTGAATTTACTGTACAGTTTTGTTTTGTGATATTTTCAAAAAACTTCAAAACATATAATATATTCATAATTACTTATATTTTATTAATTTGAAAATACCCAAGCCTAGTCAATTAAGTCATTATAATTGGCTTATCATTAAGTTATTATTGCTCTAAACAGTATAAAAATTAACTAACTAATGATGCCATTTTTAACTTTCACCTTTTCTATTTACACCACATCCTTAACGATTTCTCTATTACTTACACATAGGACTTTATTTTGAATTCCAGGATCCTGTGGAAGAAGAACGAGGTTGCTGACTACGAAGCCACCACATTCTCCATCTTCTACAATAATGCCCTATTCCTGGCCATCGTGATCCTGAGCAGCTTCTACCTGCTGCGCTCCTTTACACCTACTGTGTATCCTTTTCATAAATAACAATGCAACAAGTCTTTAGGAGCTTGGACAGTTAACCTTTTTAATACGCCAAGCATCAGACGGAAAAATCGTGCCCTCAGCGCCAGAGCGCGTAAGGCAAACCGGTTATATTTTGGACGTGACATCACGTCTTGGCGCTGACGGCACGACTTTCCGTGCACGTGATTTGACGGCTTTGGCGGTCAAAGGGTTAAGAAACCAATTTTGGCACCAGTTATATCAAATTTTATAATCTAAGGGTTACTTTTGGTTGTACAATGTATTGATTGGGATTGTTATCAGGGTTTTTCTCATCAGGGATTTTACATTTGAAAGTTGGCTTACTGTATGCCATAGTACAAGATACTGTGGTATAACTGTAAGCTATAAGGCTAAAGTATTGTTAGGTTAAGATAAAATGCATTCATGATAAGTGCAAATATTTCAAGCCTCAACATCTGTTCTGTTTGTGGATTGAATGGAATACAATCTGAAAATTGAGGCTCTGTTTGAGACTTCCTCCAAATACCAGGCTTTTGGTAATCTTCACAGTTTTTAATTATTAACTATTATGCATCATGCTAACAATAATATGTTTTTAAGTCGAGACTTTAAGAATACAAAAGTGAATGAAAGAAAATATTCTTGGTGTGACTACCAAAGAGTTGAAGAAATTGGTATTTTTATGAATTAAGAAGAACTTACTTTAAATCCATCAATTTCAATAAAATAACAAATTAAGTGAGTAATTTCCTCAGTATACGTACATATTTAGTGTTTGTAATAGATTAGATCCATTTGAATATTAGGTCTATACTAGTATTTTATAGTTAGCATTCAAGTTGTCCATGATTTGATTATTTATTTATTATTGAACCAAGTATTTTTCCTTAATTCACTCGTTTCCAGTAATTACATTGTATCCCTGACAACTGCATCTGGACTCCTGGCACTCCTCTCCACGGGAACCAAGTGAATTGAACACTGATTGTTGTGTGTTTGTGATGAAAGTTGAGCGTGGATCTCCTCTGACACCAGGAGCTTACCTTTTAGATTTAATATTTAAGACAAGTTGTTCATAATTTAATAATAAAACAATCTAAACAGTCTTCATAAGTTTTATTTACACATAACTATAAAAGAGAGCTTATGTTAGTATACCTAATAGTATCTTATAATATTTAACCTATTCAGAAACCAGTTGATTCAGTTTTCCAGGGTGGGTTAAGTACACGTAAAATCACAAACGTCATATTCACTATCTTTTCAAGTTCAACATGAACTTTTTTGGGTATCATATCATATCTGGCATACTGCTCAATACTGCACAAAGCATTCAAGGTAGATTATATTTCCTACGAATAGACTAGCTAGAAGCCTCAACATAATTGTCAATTTTGTATACCGCAGCAACTTATTTGTTTGGTGGTATAAAATAAAATCGCACTTACATCAAATGAATTAAGGTTCAAAATAAACGTTTTGATAGAAATTCCATACCGTTGGCAATTAGTGACAAAGGATTATTTCTCGTTTCAATATGATAACCTTTGAAACAAGGCTTATGTGCTTACATCTTTCTAGCGTACCAGTCAAATTATTTAAGATGTAAATTTATCCTACTCTGTACAGTAACAGCAGTTTTCCAATCATCTTTCCAACACAGTTGTGGTAAAGAAACTTTTAATTGGGCATACCTAAATTATGAGTAGATCTAGAAATTCAAAATTTCTTCGGCTTGTCGTTTTGGTGGAACTACCTACTCTTAAGACACATTACTTCTTATCGGCAAATGAATCGAAGCTGTTGTTTCACTGACTCTGTCCGTACGCACAAAGTAAAGACTGCCTAAATCATGCCGATATTCATTCAAAATTGATTTTCTGTGAAAGTACCACTAGATGGGGTTACTGAGACCTGGCTTAAAAAAATGATCTAGTAACTCTTTATTTCAGAGAAATACAGTTTTGAATGGGGTTTGGCAGTTTTATTAACTGTTTGTGACATAAGGTATTAGGTATTATGAAAACTGGTTATATAGGTATCTTGACCACGAAAAAATTGCTCCGAGCAAATTTGCTCAACACGGACATCGACTGTAGTATATTTGGGTAAACTACAGAATAAAATATTAGGCTAGAAGAAGCAAGGACTCTCAATGGTATGAATGGCGCGTGCTGATTTTTTAAACGTACCTACGTATTATTCTATTTACATCACTCTGGCATTATTTTTGTTTTTGAATGAATAATTGTTTGTTTGGACCTATAATCTTGCCTGACTGTTCGAATTCGAACTTCTCGAGTTCATCATTTGGATAGTTGGTCCTTGGTCATCACGCGAAGTACGAGCATTTGTGGAATATTTTCTGTGGGGAAAACCAATTATACAGCGGCTGACGCTAGCGTCAGCGTCAAGCGATTTTTCGTGACCTTCGGTTTAGTATTCTGGTCCTAATTGACGTGGTAGTGACGAGGCTGGTCGCTAGGCGGTGCTGTCAAATCCATGTTCGCGGCGGAACGCTGGTTTGTCAGATGCTCAGTACATCATGCCGGCATGCAACGGCTCCGTGCGCTGGAAGAAGACGTTGGGGTTGCTGCTGAAGGTGGGCTCCACGGTCGTGTACACGTTGCCCTCCTCGCGCACCATCATGCCTGTGGAATACTCTACTATCATCATCGGTATCTTGACCAAAGATAAATAATAAGGACTGTTAGATTTCCTTGATGAAGCGCGCCTTATCATTATTTGAATTGTCTCAGCTATTAGAAATAATAGTAATCAGAGATATAGACTTTTCACAACACCGGTTGGCCGTGAAGGATTGTAAAGGCTCGGGTAGTTTTTGTATAATACTTTGATTGCTCAATGGATGGAGCACGTTTTATTTCTGTGGTCGCGCTATGAACTATAATATAATAATATAGGATGTACTTAACAAAAATACTGTTGATCTGTTTAAGGGCATAATTGGTATCGTATTGTAAGTAAGAAAAGGTAGGAGAAAAAAAATTGTACTTACGTGATTTTTTTTTGTATGGGACACGTCCCAGCCGGCCAACCATCCATACAAAACCAAATTTACGCGAGTAAAATTTTTTTTCAGTTATTCAATTATGCCTTTAAAAGGATCACCACACCAGCATTTTTGCTACACTTTGTATAATGTATCAAGTATGATTTGACATTTGACACGTAATTTCAAGTCTTTCGTTAAGCATTTTTCTCCGATATACAGTCGCCATCAGATATATCAGAGTGGCCAATGCGGTCACAAATATCTAAACAACGCCTCTATTGTTAAGGCGATAAAGTGCACGTTGAGATATTTTTGAGTACCCTGGCCGTTCCGATATATTTGACGGCGACTGTACATAGATTTAAGAAAATATTCCACTGCCAACGTATATAGGTACCTACATAGAAAGAAACGGATAGAGCTAAGAAATGGAAGAAATACCTAGAAATAGAAGTCTTGTTGGCAGTGTCAACAAGTAACTATTTAAGTAATTAACATTCCTTATCAAACTGGATTTAGGTACACACCTAATGGTCACGGAAGTGGGAAAAGTGCTATAATAAATATTTATTAAATGAAAAACCAAATAGATGATAAGTTAATATACTACATAACTTCATAAGCCTTCGCAGGATTCATCGAGCCTATGATCGAACCGTGTCAGTGTATTTCATGGTCCGAGTAGAACACATTAAAAAATCTGCTGTTAGGTAAGTACTTAGTTGTTGAACTATGGCAGACTGATTTTGCTCAGCAATATGATTATTGCCAAATTTTTTACCCGAGGGCCACGGCGGCCCTCCGCTAACTATTCGCTGCCGGATTGTATGGAATTTAGCTCTTTTCCCCGGCCAGATTGAATTGACAGAGCTCTGATATAGATTACCTAACTAGAAACATAACTAAGTATAACGGATATTAATCGATTTGATTACGTTGGATTTAGAAAATCAAACAGCAATAGTAGGTAAGTACTCACCTACTGTTGTAGTTACTATTATTCTTTGTATGTCTTTCCCGACCACGGAACAATGGTGTTCCGGACCTTTGGGAGGCGTATGCGGAGCCGAAGCCAACGCGCAGAGGCCCTTTCGACAATTTAATGAAAAGTGAGGGGTACACTAAGCGGATGCTGCCCCTGCCCGTGTCATGGGACGCACGCAGAGACAGCACCCGCCATGGTGTAAGGACTATTGAGTATTAATGGAGTCTAAAATGTACTAGGCTATTGGGTGAAAAGTAATGGACAGATTAATGGGCTATTGGATGAAGAACCGGACGCCTGCCTAATAAAACGGTATCCAATTTCATTTCCGGCAGACGGTGACTCGCCGTCCGCAAGATGGGCCCCCATAAAAAGCGACATCAAAGATGGCTCAAGGGCAACACCGGTGCGGGAGCTGGGGGTAGAGAGGTGTCACTGGACTTTAAACATATAGCCAACTCGCCACTTAGGTTTCCACATCTACCCTCGAGAACACAGCTCTAACGACCCCACTCTGGACAGCCGGCTAAGGCAAGCCAGAGGCAGGGGACCTGTCCCACCATCCGACAGGGCACCCCAGGGGCACTCAGGTACGTGGAGTCGCTACTCTCCAACAGCTCGCCACAAGCTGCCCTGCGTTGACTGATTGCGCTGGTGAAAACCAGCGGGCGATGGGGTCGTCACATCCCTACGCCTAATTATAATTATTATTACTATTATAATTATTATGCATGTATAGAAATAGAATGTACAGATATACAGTACAAATTGTGCAATACGATTAAGTAAGATTGATTATATTTGCATAGGATGGTATGATATTCTAGCGTGAAGGAGTGGTAATGAGTAGGAACATAATTTTTATTTACAACGAAGTGTAGGTGGATAGTAGGTACTTTACAAATTAAATGCAAATGAGTAGGGCGGTGCTTTGTAATACCTACCTGGTGGCAACATGTAGTGATAAGGCGGGTAGTGGTAGTGCATTAGAGGGTGCAGGGGGTAGTGCGGCGGGGGGCACAGGGGGCGCGCATGCATGTGCGGCGAGCTCGCGAACATTGCTCCGTACAGATCTGCGAACAGAATGCGGCACATTGCGATCACATCTCGGTGCGTGGAAGCGCTAGTTCTTACTATTAGCGCATTTTAGATACTTAACTAACCGGCTGGCTGAGCGGGCGGCTCCTTGCGATCTAGCACAGGCGGCGGCACGGGCAGCGGCGCCGCGGCCGACACCATGCCGTACTTCACGGGCTTGAAGTGGAAGAAGGAGGGCGAGTACCCCGAGCCGCCGGCACCCAGCGAGCTCAGGCCCTCGTCGCGGTCCGCGTCCCAGCGACCCTCGCGGCCCAGCGCCGCCAGCCGCCGGCCCTTCGGCGCGAACATCAGTGCGAACACCACCGCGCACGTCGCCAGCAGCCCCGCCGCCACGCACGCGTCGCGGTGCCGCTCGGGCGCGCCCAGCGCCGCCGCCACCCAGCACACCCACACCGCGGCCGTTGCGCCGCCTGCGCCCGCGATATGCGTCGCTTCACGGTAGTTGTCGCGAATGCCGCGCGACCGTAGCGCCACGCCGCACACTACGGCGATCAGGAACGCCGCGTAGCACAAAGACATCAACAAGTCTGATAACTGCGTGTCACATCTGCCCCCGCCGGCCATCACTCGCGGCGGCGATCCGCCCAGCCACTGGGCGCCGATGGCCACTTGAATCATTACCGCGAAAAATAACAAAAGTCCCTGGTAAGCGGCCGGCAGATACACACCACCGTTCAAGCTTAGCAAAAACACACATTTCACTAGTAACGATGCGAATACGATTACGTATGCAACTCCAGTTCCGAAACGCACGGCTCCGCAAGTGAACACAGTGGGGGTGGCAACGTACAGTGCGGCTGAAGCGGCGCAGGTGAACAAACCGAAGAGTAGCGTCTGACCCAGAAGTAGGTGGCGGCGGCTGGGCGCCGTGCGGCTCGCGCCCCACACGACAAATGCCTCGAAACCGGCGATCATTGCCATGCAGACGCAGGCCAGAGCTAAGATCGGGACCGCCCAAGATTCCTGCCGGAGAGCTCCCATAGATATACGCGCCGTTTGTACAACCACCGTTGTGTTTAAAGGACGGTGTGAGGTTGAAGGTACGAATGGTCGCGAAGAGGTCGGTGGCGGCGGTGGCGTCGATGAGGTTTTATGAGGCACTACAAAAAATTCTGTGCTCATTTCGAGACGGTGAGCTTCGGTGCGGATTGGCCGCCGAGGTGGGGGTTCCGTTTCAGAAGGGCTCTCTTGATCTTCATACTCCTGTTCGTACTCCTCGTAGTCGGAGCTCGAGGCCTGGCGGTCGTGGTGCGCATGGCGCGGCGTGTAGGTGGGCACGCGCGGCGCGAGTCGGTCCCCGAAGCGCGCGGCGAGCGCCGGCTGCGCCAGCGCGGCCAGTGCGGCCAGCGCGGCGGCCGCCAGCAGCGCGAGCACACCCGGGGCCGCCATCAGCCCGCGCGGGCCTCAGCGGCCCGACCCTCCGAGCGAACACATCCGCGCGGCTCCCTCTGAAAACGATAAACGTGCGCGTCAGTCACGCCTCGGTGCGATGTCAGTTCGAGTCGCGACGTCTCGACTCTGCGATAACCAAACAATCTCCCGGTCAAACCGGTTCGTCGGTCGCCAGGCACACCTCCTAGGGATCCTAACATTGCCGATTTCATATTCTTTGTTATTTTATTTTACATAACAAAGGGCGGCATAGCCGAGGCGTGCCTGCAGTCGGAGTCACGTATTCGCTTATGTCTTTTGTCGCTAAAGGTCAAACAGGAAAATAAGGATAATTTCAAAGGACTTGGGTGGGTACTTTAAGAGAGCTTTAAATAAGACTACTTATTTATGTCGTTATTGTAATAAGTACATAGGTGGCGATGCTAAATGCCATAGAAAGTTGTTGTAAGTGTTGAAATGAAATTGCAGGTTAGCCACCTACTTGTCAACATATTAGCATTTAGTTAAGAGGTCAAATTGAATACAATGTGTCCACAAGGTCTCATGCATAGGCTGAATTAGGACTTTCAAAATTCTGCCTACGCATAAAACTAGTCGGTATATGCTACTCGTCGCGTATTTCGTAGTAGTCGTAGTTCTTAACCGGTGCATGGTCCTTAGTCTTATTAAGCATTTGAAGTCGTCCGCAAACTTATAAAAAGAACCACACTGTGTTGGCTTCCTCATAGGTATTTAGAATTTTTGTCGAGTGGTCCCTGACCATTGAAAAGCGAAACACCCCTGCTAAAACATTATTAACTTAAGCTACTTTGCAATTGAACTCTTCATGGCTAGTAATAATTATCTTCATATTACTTAGTATAAAATGGTGTAATCGTCTTTACTGGCATCTAACTAGACAGCCATAAGATTAGACATTATAATAGGTGTGCAATTGAATACGTGTGTGTACATTATACTGAGGATATAAACACAGCGTGTCGCGGCACTGTTGTTCCCGCCTACCAACCGCAGGCGAGTGTTAGTTTAAGGAGAACCAGAATAAGCATGCCGACTTACTCTTAGTTGTTACGAATCCTAATGTCACAGTTATACTAGTTTGCCTTATTCGAACGTTCAGTATTGGCTGTGGGAATCCGGCTAGGGCTTGGCTCGGCGCGACGTCCGACGGGGCAACGAACGTATTAATTCGCATCCCTAAGGCACAAGCCGATACTTACGTGCCTACCTGCCCCGTGCTAGCGCTGCTTTATCCTCGACATGTGATTGACACTCGCCATCACTCCTATGAAACACATGCAGTATTAAATTTCCGTCTGCCTTTAAGTTGTGGCAGTAATAAATATTAAGCGACGTCAGAACCTCGCCGAGGTCTCTAGTCATTATTCAGGCTTAAACTGCCAATCAACTCTCGACATTTACCTACAAAAGAAAATACTTTCGAATTATTGTTATTTGATGCTTATAGACCAATTGAGGGTTTTGGATACAGATTTTCAGTTATTGGCTAAACAAAATGCATATCGTGCATTTACTTAATTCATTTTATTAGGTACTTACGTGATAAGAAATATGAAGATGGAACGGTCCATAGAGATATCACCGATATCGCAAGAGGTGTACGTTTCTGAATCCAGACTTTGATGGTGGGTAGGTATCTAATGACGGCATAATAAAAGTCCCCGGAAGATTATCTCAATTTATTGGCCATAGTATCCACCTAATTTACGAGCCATCACTGCATTGTACTCTAACTGGGAGAAGCCATAAGGAAGTTGGTAGTTTATTTTCGCAAGCCTTACCTATAGAGACCATATACCATCTACCATCACAATATTACCATTCAGGGAAACCGTTTCAAAAATCTATAGAATACAGAAGTGTATTAGCCGCGAAGATGGAAGATTTAATACATATAATTCATACTCACAATCTGTCTTAACGATACGCCTGATGCAAAATAATATGCATCTCGTTCCGTATAAGGAAGCCTCTAATCCAGGCGAGAGATTACGTAGACAGGTTCACGAAACCGGATCGTGACTTTAAACTTATTATCCGAATCAAGGTACACAGATCGTATTGTGGGCTGATTTGGCGCCTAAGTAACGGTGAGGAGCCGGCATCGCACAGGCAAACGATCTCGCAACGGTACAGGGTAATGTTATCTTAAATCACTTCCAAATCTTCGCGTGCAGTGACTGTTTTATTTTACATTGTTGCGAATTTGTTTTGTTTTTTATGCCCTACATTATGCGAAAACGAATTTGATGTAGTGTCTGCCGTGTTTACTTCGTTAAACAACCGTAATTTTAGTCATTACAATGAGTACCTACGTATTTTCAAAACGATTAGGCGTGTGGTCTATATAAAGGTAACGTAAGTAAGTATACTAACTTGCATAATTTCAGTCAGTTGCTAATATAACAAAACAAAGTAAACTTAACGTTTCCTGGGCTATGGTTCAAAGAACACTAAAACTTGATATATGTAAATACGGTAAGCTTCGAAAGCCTTTGGCTTTGGCTTTAGTACACAACTAATTTGCTGCATGCGTTCTGCAGCGTCATACTTGTTATTACGCTTAGTTGACAAAATACTGAAATATTCAGGGAGCTTTGACGCAAACTATGTCTATTTATTTACTCGTGTAAATTAGGTACATATATATAATATAGGTATCCATTTAATGAAGACTACCTACCTACTACGTTCTTAATCCATATCTGAATATTCTGAATTACCTGTGCATAAACTCTACGCCCCATGACGCTCCAACTTTCTTGAGTTAAATGCATAGTTTACGCGCGCTAAGGTGTCATCTATGAGTGGAAAGTCAAAGTTTTCCTCAGCATGATACAGAGACAATGAGACTTAGGGAAACAGAGCGTTGTTCGTGTGCGCCCGCGCGTTGTAAAAGTAACAGCACGAATACTCCGGGTGAAACTCGGCTGAACTGATTGCGCCGAGAGTGTTCAGCCCAGTGCGAGTTGATACCACGTCACATTCTTACGTTGCGAGCAATTATTCAATAAAACTTCACTTGCATCAGTCATCGAGGCTAATCTCTGGGATTGGGCATAACTGTTCGGTCTCAAGACTGTGTGCAGATGCAGATTGGGTAAAAGTGTATAGTAGCGAGTAATTAGCTGCTTAAAGTTCACCGTCCGACAGTGTTATATTTGAAGGTAATTTACCTAATAATTACACCTAAGGCTGTTTTGTTTTCTTTCATCACTGCACCGCATTATGGGGCATGGGCTCAGCTAGACATTTTTCATGGTAAAGTTACCTTACTCGCTATTCAACCCTGAATCCTGAATACGGTCTCCCAGAGTATTAGGCAATTTTGGATGGATAATACGAGTATATATGTTATGAGTATCTAAATGACGATGGCTCAGACCAGCTTGAAGTCTATCAACTTATTTAAACAGGACCCATTGTTATAGGAAGGTGATCAGGGGGGTGATTTTTGAGATTCGAGCACTCGAAAGTGACATTTAAAACTCTGAATAAAACCATGAAATTATATTTTAAAAATAACAGCGATAGTAATTTAAAATCATGATTATTTAAGCTATTAATTACATGCGAAAAAATTAGCAACAAACTTTTGTGTGCGATTATTTTCGAGCTTGAATTTTTTGAATTCGAGCGTCCGGCTGTCAAAAATCGGCCCCCAGTGCGCTTACCAACATCGATAAAATCTATTGAAATTGATAGAATACGATGAAGATGGGTTTAAATCGATAGTACCTTGTACCTGCCTGAGGTACCCGGCTAAAGTCCCATCAATATAAGTTGGTCGCTAATGTATTGGATATCGTTAATCGAATCGAAACATCTACAGTATGTAACAAAAACCCCGTCCATCCGTTTAAGGCGATAATCAGAATCAAAATCGCGATTACGGTAATGAGATCCTTTTTATAAATGACATAAAATCTTACGAGTATAACGAAGTGGATAAGTCTTGTAAGTAAGTGGGCTGTTTTAATTACACCATTTATATGTACGACATGGCGACACCTAAATGCTCAATAACGTTGTATTGAAAACATAAGATCTAAACTAATAAAATACTTACTTATAAGTACTTATTGGTTTTTCTGTTTAGGTATCTACTGTTTAACACTGGTGCCAATAGATTGACATTTAGAAATAAGGTAGTAGTAATCAAGTTATTGAGATCCTTGGCAAAGCAAAGGCAAAGATAATGTATAAATAGAGAATAGAGCAGAACAGTCTAATAAATTTTTGAGGCTCAAGTATGGCTATACTATAGATGGCAGTACAGCCAGCCCCTCTGGTTCAGTGGCGCTTCAGAATTACCGCATAATGTATGGGGCCGTACAGCGCCATTTGGTCAAGCTATGACACTTTGAGCCTAAAAAATTTCTTAGACTGCTCCTCTATTTATACATTCACTTTGGCAAAGGTTAATCGCAGAAATGGCAAAAGGGTAGAGTTCCACCCACTGCTGCACAAACGAATAAATAGACATCAAATGCTTATTAGGTAGGTACACTGTTGGATGTATAATTTTATGAGTTATGACCAATATTAATTACTGTGCGACGTGTTCGATCATACTGAGAAGTAGATTTGGTACTCATACTACTCATACTTAGGGTGGGTTGCACCACGCACAATTAACGGACTCATCAACGTTAAATATGGCGACGGAGCTGTCATCCCATAAAAAAACTGACAAACATTTTCATAGACGATTTTTTTTACGATGCCGTTGACGTTAACAGACGGTTTAGTGCAACCCTTAATAGTTACTTTTAAAATTAGGCACTTAATCAACTTAATGACCCGATTACTGTAGCTTGACAAAGTAGCTACGGTACAAAAAAGAGTTGCTCGGCGCTCGTAGAGCTTGACGTTGTTCGGCAGAGGCCTTGCTTTTCGTAGGGTTATAGCTGCTCCCTACAAACAGCACGTGGCGGCCGTGACCAGGGACAGCCAGTTATTTAACCCAAAAAGTGGTTACACGCGATTTGAGACTAATTCCTATAGGTACACAATTGTTCGTTAGATCACCGCACAATAAACTATCAGTAAGATATATGTATGTATATGTATATTACACACTGAACTACGTAAATGGACAAATATAAGGATTCCTAGTTGACTACGGTACCCTGTCTTCGCCATGTTCAGTTGACCGATTTATGACGTAACACGTATTTACCTATGTACTTATCTCATTGTTTACACACATTCTATAAGTATAATTGTGTATATAGCGATTATTTGGCAGGTAGTTACATGGCTGCTTGCGTAAAAACAATTGTTAGCAATCTCCATACGTGGCAGTAAAAAATATGTACTTGTACAACTGAACAACTGAACTAAATGCGGCGCGAAATTCGACTTGTTTTAATGACTACTCGTAACATAGCGTCCATTGGGCCGATACTGTGGAAATTGCCAACTATTCAGTTTAAGTGGATATGTTGCAAACTTTGTGATGAAGTCGGATACGACCACTCAAATAGGTAGTATTTGCACATCTCGATTCGCTAGTTACCGGCAATTTGGCTGGCTTGCATTACCTACTAGTAATTATAGCGCTGTCAATGTACCTTTGTTACGTGAAGTTATGCAGTTAGTGCGAATCGTGTCCGTAATTAACTAATAGTTATATATTGTTCAATTATTAGGAAACTCAAATTCTTGGTACGAGTAATATTATACCAATTTTCAGTCTTGAGAATTTTTGGAATGACAGTGTTTTGTTTTAAGTGTATCAACATGCTGTAAGTTACGACACTTTAAGTACTTTTTTATACAAATACAAACAAGCATAGACCCCGTCTGATGGTAAGCGGCTACCTATGAGCGCCTGCGACTCCAGAGGTGTCACGCGCGATGCCAACCCTTTGGAAAAGAGGAACACTGTGTTAACGGTTAAAGAGAAAGAGGGTCCCCCGTCGTCAAGAGACTGCATCTTTTTAAAGCTCTCGAGCGACCTTACCGACCTGCAGTACCACAACACTATAGGTATAGGTACAGTCAGCAGCAGAAGTAGCTGTATTGGCGTCTTCCTGGATCTGGCTAAAGCTTTTGATACCGTGTCGATTCCGATTTTGCTCCGGAAACTTCAAAATTTGGGTATTCATGGAGTTCCACTGTCGTGGTTTGCGAGTTACTTGTCAGGGAGAAACCAACTTGTCCGAGTAGGTTTCTATAAAAGCTCTACGGAAAATATTAACTTCGGCGTTCCTCAAGGAAGCATTCTTGGTCCGACTCTATTCACAATATACATGAATGATGTCCTGAAACTTAGCTGTCAAGCTCATTTTTAATACCCTACCCGCTTGGGCAGGGTATTAAAAATGAGCTTGACAGGACTTTATTGCTAAGATAATAAGAGGGTGTATCATAATTAATTAATTTTATTAATAGGTATTCAGGTACCTCCAAATGCAAACGATTATGCCGATTTACTGTGCAAGTAAAACGACCGGCGGGTAAACTATTTAACGACTATTTACTACTATTATGGCTTGCGTAGTAAAACTCAAGTCAGCAAGTAATTGTTTGTACCTACAAACAATTATGGCTATACAAACATAAGCTAAATGTAGGCAACTAATAACATAAAGTACAGTCAGCGGCTAAAGTAGCTAGGCGGGTAGGGTGTTCAAAATGAGCTGGACAACACTTTATTGTTAAGAGAATAAGAGCGTGTCTTTAGATTTAGAACACCCTACCAGCTTAGCTACTTTTGCTGCTGACTGTAGGTACATAGCTTTTACTAGCTTTTGCCCGCGACTTCGTCTGCGTGGAATTAGTAATCCCCCGTTAGGGTATGAATTCTGGATATCAAATAATTCTATATCCTTCCCCAGAGCTTAAACTATCTCCAGCATTCAACGGTTATCGATTCCCCATACACACTTCCAACCCCCTTTTCAGCCCCTCTAGGGTTGATTTTCGGGATGAAAACTATCCTATGTCGTTTCCTGGGACTCAAATTATCTCCATACTAATTTTCATCTAAATCTGCTCAGCGGTTAAAAATTCTTCATACAAATTTTCCATCCCCTTTTCACCTCCTCCAGAGTTGATTTTCGGGATGAAAACTATCCTATGTCCTTTCCCGGGACTCAAACTATATCTGTACAAAATTTCATCAAGATCCGTTCAGCTGTTTTCACGTGATGCGCGGTCAAATAAACAGACAAACAGATAAACAGACAAACAGACAAAAATTCTAAAAACTGTTGGAACGTCTTCTGTTATCGATTCTAAGTATCCCCAGCCAACTTTTTTTCGAATATCTTCCATGTACAGACTTTCGACCCTCTTCAGCTTTATTATATGTATAGATGTATAGATGTATAGATTAACATTCAGACTGTAGTCTGACGGGACACAGAAGTCGTAAACCCTTTGATTTACCGCAGGGATGCGGGCTCCAGGCTAATATAGTTTTGAAATATACTCACGATCAAAGCAAAAATAACCTGTCATGAAAAAGATTTAGGACCCCAGCATTTCGAAATGAGTAGCTATATTACGTTAAAGCTTTATTAGTTTTGCCAGAGCTTCGCGTGGGGGGTTCAGTAAGTTGCAAAATATTTCGACATGGAGAGTTGTTAAAGGATAATGGAATAAAAATTAAAATATTCGTAATATATTTTTGTTTTTTGCGTGCTTCTTACTACTTGTACTACATGCTCACTTTTAAATGCAACTCTAACTCATATGCATTTATTCATATCTATACATATAATAAAGCTGAAGAGGGTTGAAAGTCTGTACATGGAAGATATTCGAAAAAAAGTTGGCTGGTGATACTTAGAATCGATAACAGAACACGGTTCCAACAGTTTTTAGAATTTTTGTCTGTTTGTCTGTTTATTTGACCGCGCATCACGTGAAATCGGCTGAACGGATTTTGATGAAATTTTGTATAGAGATAGTTTGAGTCCCGGGAAAGGACATAGGATAGTTTTCATCCCGAAAATCAACCCTGGAGGGGGTGTAAAGGGGGTTGAAAGTTTGTATGGAGAATTTTTAACCGCTGAACCGATTGACATGAAACTTAGTATGTATTAGATAATTTGAGTCTCGGGAAACGACAAAGAATAGTTTTCATCCCGAAAATCAACCCTAGAAGGGGTGAAAAAGGGGTTGAAAGTTTGTATGGCGAATCAATAACCGTTGAACGCTGGAGATGCTCTGGGGAAGGATATAGAATAGTTGATACGCAGACGAAGTCGCGGGCAAAAGCTAGTTCATAATATTGTTAATTATTGTTATTTAAGTATGTAAATATGTATAACAAATTAACTGGACTGTAATTTTTATTATGGAACTTCCTAGATAACTATAATGTCAATTACACATTAACGTCACTTTAGGTACTCACTCTTCCATACAAACGACATCAACGCGCCTCGCGACACCAGAATAGTCATACAGATTTTATAAATGAATTTAGTTTCTCAAACACCTAAGAGATCCTTGGCTAAGTACAGTGCTGTGGATTTTATATCGCCAGCAGGCATTTGAGAGATAGGTATAGCAGGTATTGTATGTACATGTATAATTACATATTTTTGTTTAGCATCACGCAATTCACGCAGTCACGTTCCTTACGAATTCGAAAACTTGAAGTGGCTGTTTCAAACGTTTCTGGTTAGGACCATTCCGGAAACATTACCTTATGTACTCAAAACTATGTACTATTTTCCATTAAAATAAGTTCCGCTTGAATTATGTTAAGTACTTTGCCACTTTGTTTCATTGTCAAGAAGTTTAATTATGCTATTTTACGCATTTTGAATTGCAAATATTCTCAGCTATTGACATCCTTATTTTGTGTTACGATCGAAAGAGTAGCAGTAGCAGTAGTAGTAAAAAAAAACGACAGGAAGAAAACACAATATTTGTACAAAGGCGGACTTAGAACGGAGCTCGAGATTTTGAGTACCTAATATAAATAAAATAATTAAAATAAAATTCCCATTGATTTATGACGGCATATTTCAACAATGGCTCTCTCGGGACGTATTTGGTGAAGTGCACAACATTTATTTCGTAACAGTCACTTTTCGGTGCATGAAAACATCGTGAGAAACCCTGCATGCCTAAACTTACATCCGCTACAAAAATAGTAGGTGGATGTGAAATACCCAAATCGCTTTAAGCCAGCCTGGGAGGTATTGCCCAATCCCTGCTGTGGATGAAAGGACATATATCTAAATTTAATTTTAATATTATTTTGTATTTTTACAGATAACTTATAATGCACTGGCGAGGATTAATATATTGGCTCATTTGGCTGTACATAATCGATTTGCTCTTATGAGACGTGAGTGTAGGTACTTATTCCCTGAAGACACTTAACGAGCGATATAAAATACGGGCGCATTATGTAAATGAAAGTAAAGTTGTTCAGCCACTAGCTCCGTGCTTGGACAAGCTGGCTACCGGTCCTGGATAATGCCCATTGCATCCATAAATGGGCGAGCATTAATGGCTAAATCGCCAACTATACTTATCTAAAGTCAAGCGGGAGTTGTATTATTTAATTAGAGATCGTGCGTACTTACTTATTAGAAACCTCACCAACCCATTCTATACCACATCTGGAACGGTTTGTTTTGATACTTTTGATAATTTAATATAAACTTGTTAGACCTGATTTGTAGCACCTTCGGTTTCGGTCTACAAGTATATTTGAGTTCAATACTTAATTTTACTACGCTATACATACTCGTATAGATAGGTAAATCGGTAAAAGGTCCTTCAGGCAAAAAAGTTCATCGTCCAAGGTGAACAACAGGTTCAGTGGCGATCGTTTAACTTCTTTAGCCCGGAGCAGGGATGCGCCGACTAAGATAAATGAAAAAAAAACTTACATGTACAAAAAATCGGCACTGGTAGTAAACGAAGGATATAAAGCACTAGATCCGATTTGCGGGCACGGTCATCACCGGTTGTCACTACCGTGCGCGGGAAACGCTAGGGCTCCATGCGTGCGCGTGGCACTGAGTCTGGGGACTAACTAAGCGAATTTCTGGGTGTCCGTGATGTGTGACGCCTGCGCACGTGCGCTATGCCGGCGCGCACTGCAAGCTAGGCCTGCGCCGGCGTCGTCGCTGCACCACGCACCCACTCTTCTGGCGTAGATTTGTTACAGATAAGCTTTAGCATTGCATCATTTCATCAATCACGTTTAACTCGCCAAATCTAATATAAATATTATAGTAAATAAACTTAGTAAGATTGAACCACTTACATTATAATTTTCTAAAAACCGCTGCAGTTGAAAGTCTTACATACAGCAATTTACTCTACTGCGTCTAATTTGTAATGTGAAATGCAGTTATAATGTAAATTTTTAACTCATTTACTTAATGGACCTAAAGAAACAGTTGGATCATTCGCATTGCTAAAATTGTAAGTTGAGCTGTTTTAATTTTGACCTAGATTTCTAATTACAGATGTTCAAAATTTACGAGATTGATGAAGTTACTGATTGACACTTATTTAATTTCATAAGAAATTAATGGAATAATCCATTTAGAAATATATGTCATTACATTAGTAACTTTAACTAGGTCATCAGTTTATACTATATGAATATTTATAAGATATAATTGGTCCTTCGAGCCGGATAAACCAGTAGCGCCGGTAGCGCCCGATGTTTAGTTTATATATAATAAATTTAAACGAAATTATGCGCGGAGGAGATTTTGAATTGATACTTAATTAATTGAAATGTTATCGAGACAACTTTGTTGTCGTGAAACCAGTCTAGGTCAATTCATCATCACATTATTAGTTGTCATACTTTATAAAAGATAAACAAACACCCATTCGTTATTGATCTAAAATCAATATAATCAAGACGTTGACTAATGTTAAAAGATTTCATTAATACATTAAAATATGTATGTGTCATTTCGGCGACATAAATATTGCAATTATGTACAATACAATAGTTTTCTACGCGAAATTGTGCATCCAATATATCTACTGCGATACGGATCTTAACAATAGTGTTCACACTTGACCGGTTCTTGTTATATGAAACTGATACGTGATCGCATCTTTCGTGCGGCGCGGCGGCGGCGTATGCAAATGGATGAATGCATAGGAAGTCCCCCACCCAGGCCAGCCTTCACCGCCAATATGTACGGTGAACAACTCAGGTTCCTAATTCAATAACTTTAACACCGTCACTTTAAAGTTCAATTTCGAATCTAGGTTTGACGTGTTTTGTCAATTGTACCCACTGGAACGAACGCATGATAATGTTAAACAGAAACTCATTAGATATTCATTTTTATCGTGGCGCGGTGACCATATAGAGGACTTTTCGAAAATTTCTCCATAAGATACTTTAGATTGATATCTTTATGTTATGTTTACGTCTCATATTATGGAGAAACTTTTTGCCACAATAGGAGTTACAATAAACTGGCAAATTGTTAATATGTGAACTATGCATGTAGAAATGTATCTCAGCCACACAGTTTTATCTCAGTGTTATATATTACCTCGCAGCTCGCTGTTTCTGTGACATACGGACTGACATGCTTATCCTGAAAAACATGTCCACATACAAAGCAGTGAGGAGGCATGGCTCCGTGACGTGATAAAACGCTGACGCCTCTAGATGGATGGCTCCATTTCGTCCTAACCCTGTATTTCCATTAGATACCTACTTTCCAAGTCGAGCAATTAGGCAAACCACTGTAAAGGACCTCAAGATTTATAATGATTATGCGTAATCGGGGAGAGAAGTTAGATTTGCCAGTTTGTTTGGCTCGCCTGCTGCCAAACGAATGGAATAACTTTCCTGGGCATAGGCGCTGTTGTCTGCTGAGGCCCATAAAACACCGCCTTGGAAAGGGTACTAAATGCCCTATCGTTGTCTAGCGGACAGGGGAATAAATCGCATCAACAAAGCGTTAAGCTGTTAACAAATTACAAGGCATGTTCTAGACTCTTTTGAGAACGTAAATTGCCAATCAACGGTATGCTGTCTGCTAACAGGCTGTAGGTAGTTTTCTTATTTGTACTTTTATACAACTTCAACATATACAATTTTGCAACAGACAAGCTGACCGACACTTACCTACGCCTTGTTCACGAAATGCTCGCACCGACCGTTGCCGCTCCACGTTCAACCAATTTATGATGGACGGCAGACACGCAGCAGATGCCGACCGATCGGACCAATAGGTAAATTGGACAAAATTAGAGCGGCAACGGTCGTAGGATACGTTTCGTGAACAAAACATCAGGTGGTTAGTTGCACCCATAATAAGAATTCTCTTCTTGCTAATTATGGTATAAATAGCACCAAAATGTTATGTGATTCGTCAAAAAAATTAGAACAGTGTCATAATCATGTAACACATTTGTTACTAAATAGGGCTGATTACTATAATAACTCTATTGTTAGTGTTCTGCTAATTGAAACATCTGCCATGGCTTGGTGATGTAACTGCGAGCCGTGTGACTGTGTGATGGGAATACGATATTTAATTATTCGAAAATTGTAACATTCCATAGATACAATCAACAAAGTTCAATGTCTGGAACGCTTATTGTTACTTACACCTGATTTTTCCCAGGTCAGCGAAAAACAAGCAATAATAAGATTTTTAATAACTGTGATTCTTCTTTATGCACGATACAAAGCTACACAAAATCTGTAAAATGTAACTATTAAAGTTACAACATCCAGATTCCAGAGCGTAAGTACCTACCTATTTCGTATTTTTCCTGTCAAAGGTAGCTCTACTTTTGAGCAGAGTTCATAAAAGAATTTATGCCATGTCATAATCAAATAAGAAACCGAAGTAAGTACCGAATAAACGTACGTCCTAACAAAGGTTCATCAGTCCTTGTTCAAAATTAAACCATAAACGGAATGGGTGTTAGGTATGGGGGTTAGTCCCTAAGTATTTCTTGAAATAACGAACATTGCTTTGAACTCGGTAATAACTACTAGGTACTAGTAGTCATCCTCGAACTTTGAGATTGCTTTTTGACGTGTATTGTATATGTGCATTTACGAAATAAATGAATATGAATATGAATATGAACTGGCGTTTAGACTTTCGGGGTGATTATTTCTTAATATATTTAAGTTCTTAAGTAAGGTAATAATAAAGTTGGTTAAAAACCTTATTAGGCAACAAACTATGTGTATCTATCGTGGTACGTTTCTACTTTATTAACCGAATTTCTGTGACTTTTTCTATACATTGGATAGAGCTCCATCAGCCGTTCGCTTTTAATGTTTCTTCTATGGTATTAGTAAATAAACTATACTTAATCGATTCGTGTATGTACTTAATCGAGCACCTGTAGGTGGGTTTGGAATGACACCAGTGGACTTCAGTTAAAGTAACATGTTTAACTTTTACTTTAAAAGCATACTATATCATTCCTCGATAAATTTAATTTCATATTATAGCCATAGCTGTAGCAACCAAAATTTATTGGCAGATGTAAGTAAACTCCGGCAGCCAGTATGACTATTAATGTAAGGTACCTCTTCAATCTAGTTTTATCCACGTAGTAATAAATCGTGCAATAGTCACTTGTTACTTTGTACATCTTTAATTCCAAGCTACAAGTTAATACCTTCTTCATATTAATTTCACAGTTGATTTGGTTTAATTCTGAACCTAAGTGGAATGAAGATCGTAAAAGAATGTGAACTAGATTAGAGGATGGTATAAACGCGGACAACAAGTGCATTATAATTACAGAGAATTTAAAGCCTAGAGGTTTAATTAAATTACTCTATAATTCTGACGTAATTAGACATGAAGGATATTAATACTTAACTAATAATTCAGAATAAGACCAAGGTGCTAATATCTAACTATTTTACCTTGTATATTTAATCAAAACTGCGATCCCTTTACAGAACCTTATTTAAGTACCATGAGTACCTAACTATAGCTTACATAAATAAGTGACTAAAAGAAGATTTAACTCAAGCTAATGCGCAATCATCAAGCTCTGTTATATCTAGTCTCATTTGATTATTTAGTAATAAGAGTGTTAATAAGTTTTAGTGACAAATTGATATAGGAGATATTATAAACATGAATGAATTACAAAAATCACAATACAAAAAATTATGAATCGCATCTAAGTCATCGGAACAAGTGCGTTACCATTGCATCCAACATCCGATGAGGTGTTAATCATGTTGTCTTGTACTTGATATAGTGCTTCATATCTTCATATCATATCGCTCACATCGCGCTCGACTTTCCCGTTCCGCACCGTCGCGTCGATTGACGAGCTCTCTTTGTTCGCTATTACTCTCATGTGTAACCTCATTCACTCAACTGTGTAATCGCTTTATATTGGAAAATTAATTTGTGTTTATAAACAATGCAAGGTAGGTTTGCTATTTCTATGTAACTATCGGACAATTTCTAGCTAGGTATGTTGTACATCAGTTTTATGAGCGAAAAGCGGGTGAATAGCCTGCGTAGATAAGTTAGTCAATTAAAATGAATCGTAGGTATATTGATTTATAAGTGTTGTACTATTTTAATTACTTAATCGAAACTTAATTGCGTTCTTAGTCAGTTATACATACCTACTTACGTACTTAATATTTGTTTATCTTGGGGTTCTGGGCATTCCTATCCTATTGTTATCTTACCGTGTCATGTGACCGCTTGAAAACCGATAAGTTTTCATTTAATTGAAATAGGTACTGTTATTGTAGGTACTTTGAATTTCTATCCTATGTGTGTAAATGGAAAGGGCGTGGAAGTCGTGGAACAAATAAATAATACCAATGAATTATATAAATAGCTTTTTTATTTAAATTGCGTAACATTTTAAATTCCCAGATGAAAGTGTCGGACAGGGCCAAAGGCCTGTGGCTTACCAAGTAACCACCTCACCGCAGACGACCCAGCGCAACAATTAACTCCGATCTCCGTTTACGCGTGGATGTCAAAGATATCGTGTTTCGTATGCTGGTTCGTCCAGGCTTTAGTAGGTTCTTGGTAAGCGGAAAAGCCACGCATGGCTGATCGTCCCTCACATGTTTATAGCATACTTCCTAAACGCGGGAATCAAGAAGCTTCTTATAAAATTTAAGTAACTATACAATGTAGTTAATGCGGCTTTCTGTGACGCTTTTACCGTTAAACAATTGCCATAAATTTGATTGCTGTGGAAGGACAAAGATTCTACTTGCCATCAGATAGTAGTAGGTATGTTCACAAAACTTAAGTAAATATAAATCTAACTTTGGAACGGAGACTAGAATTAGGTACACAACTAGAGTTAGAAAAACAAGTGTTAAATCCTACCGTACTAAGTGGTTTCGATTCGAATCAAGATCTGGGGCCACCTATATGGTTTCAGGCAGGCTCGTAAATCGTAATTTTCTATGCTGCTACGAATACGAAACAACTAATATTCTGGAATAAGTCATTAGTGGATTAGGAACGAAACCCTATACTCTTGCGGCGACCCGAGCGGGCTCAAGCAGAGATAATAGTCGTTGCATATTTCGAAGTTGCAATTTGTAGTTATAGGCGCAGAATACACGGAGTGGTTAGAGGTGGAGCGAGCTTCGCAGTCGAATGTTTCGAATATGAATTTTCTAACTTTCTGTTGCCTTTTTATTTGTTTAAAACAGAAAGGGCACCCCTCAAATAAATGAAATATCGTAATCTATTCGACGCCCTCATGAACGCGCTTACAGACACAAAGTTTAGATCCCGCTAACAGCGGAGCGCGAGGTCACGTCGTTCCGTATGTTCTGGCCTTAGGCGAACCGGGCGATCACCAAGATAGGCAACTACAAATTGATCCTAACAAGAATTCGCTAACGGCATCTAAATTCGAAGACGTAAAAGATAGAGCAATCTACTTAATATTATCGAGTCGACTATTACAACAGTTATTTACATTATCTAACTATGTGAATAAACTTTATACAAAATTTCCTTATCAGCCTTTCTTTGGAGAGTGCTTTGCAGTCAATCCCCGTATCGTCATTATTTTCATTTACCGTTTACAAATAACAATCGTATCCACCTCTATTTAACAGAGTACAGTCTTGTCATTACCCCTAGTGATACATAGCATTATGTATGTATTTGTTATATTACTATACCTACTAGACTAGAGCTTGATTCGCGTTCAAATTGACATCCCTATTAATTATTTAGTAAAATCAATAGGTGTATATTTATTTATTTACTTATTGCCTGGGTTTTTGTTATTTTTAGCAGCAGATTCCGACCAATGAACTTAAAAAGGTACTTATGGGGAATACTAATACGCGTTTCAAGTCCTAGTCCAGTCTCTCCCAAAGCCTTGAATAGGGTCGTTATCATGAAACTCATTTAACAAGGCTTATGAGCGTTCATGGCGTTTACAAAGCCGTTTTAGTCACTTCCTAGTCCTAATCACCTGCAATGTAAAGGCCCACAGATGAAAAAACAAACAGTGATTGAATTGAAATTCATCATTTGTTGAATATGGATTCACCTGCATGCTGGCGGTAAGTTAAACCGCGATGAGACTAAATAGATTCTAATTGTACTCGTTAAACCTTGCGCGGGCGATGGTCTTCGTCGTCGCTGTGTTCCTCCTGCAGCAGCAGGCTGTCGGGCGGGCCGCGCGGCGGCGCACGCGCACCGCCCGAGCGCCGCGACGCTCCCGCACCGCGTGAAAACATGCGCGACAGTTGCGCGAACTTCTTGCGCGATACTGTGGAAAATTGAATTTCGATAATGCTTTTTGGTATAGGCTGATCCATAAATTAACAATTCAATTGGTTTTATAAGAGTGTACCTGGCCAAGGCCACTTTAACGTTCGGCTTTAGCTGCTCCTCTGCCATAAGTGAATGGCACGGGTTGGATATTCATATAGATACTACTTTAGTACCATCATTAAGTAGTAAAGTAATATTAGTCCTCTATTTTTAGGACAGATCAGAGCTCCTTACCGAGTATGGCCTTTTATAAAATCTCGAGAAGTTTTATTCTTACTATACCTATAAACTCTCTGAACATAGTCTAGAGCACTCTAGAGCCGCTACTTAATTCCACCTCTTCATTACAAGTCGTCTTTCCCTGCTCGGTTACCGTATTGCCGTAAACTCCTGTTTCAGCGCGGCCGTGATATCCTGATTCTTCAGAAACACGATGATGTGACTATAAAATCAGTTAAAAAGAACATAAGGCACACTTACATTTCCCCATATTCTTAAGCCGCTCCTTAAAATCCGCCTGGTCATCGCCGTTCGTCTTCCCCTGCTCACTGTCCAGCGCAGCCATGAATTCTTGGTTCCATCGGAGCTCGGCCATGAACTCTTCATTCTGCAGAAACGTGGCGATGCGATCGTCGTCCATATCTAAACTCAGGTCTATGCGCGCGTCGGGGCCGGGTGGTATGCGCAGGAACATGGGCGGTAAAGGGCCAAGCATTCGTGGTACCCATTTCCTTCGTATGGCCAAAGGTACGGTATCGTCATCGATGTCTCTGAAATTGATGTGAGAGGTGAATTCATATTGCGGGAATTTGTGGAAATGATGTTTCTAAGTTGAAAGCAAAGAGTAGATACTTAAAAACAAATTGTTTACAATAGAGACTATAGAGAGTAGAGTCGATAAAACCATTATTAATTCAGATTGTTCTTCTCAGTAAAAACGCCCGATGTACAATTTTATACAACTTTGCCGCTTTGTCCAGAAATATTATGTTTCGCAGATACCGAAACCTAGACGTTTTCTTTTTAAAGCTAAGAAAAGTTCGAAGTTATCCCAAGGCACCACCTAGGTACCCATATAACATAACATTTTTTAAGTGTGGCTTTCCATCCTTAAATGTAGCCATCGGACTTAACATCCTACCCGATTTCACTGACCTACCTTATTTCAGTGTATATACCTACATACAAAAGTACAGTCGCCATCAAATATATCGGAGCGGCCAGGGCACTCAAAAATATCTGAACATGCACTTTATCGCCTTGACAATAGAGGCGTTGTTCAGATATTCGTGACATCCTTGGTCGCTCTGAAACATCTGATATGGCGACAGTCCTACTCTTACAAAGCAAACCCGTAGCAAATGTATGTAAAAACTCCGATTAAGAATCAGGTAAGTAATAAGAAATACCTACCCAATAAAAGCCGTTGTAAACTTTGCTAAAGAGGTCAAGACTATATCAGTGAGCCCAGGCAGTTCAATCGTCGAATAAATATGGTAATGAAACGATAAGGAATGCAATTTGAGATATGATTGTTTAATTACAATTCCCTAGTACACAATCCACAGTGGGTGTGTGCTATATCATGTCGGACTGACTCAGAGCATGACTCCCAAGTTCGGCTTGCCAACTATTCGCGTTGTTTTGTTTCTAGTTTCTGTTTATATCCTGCAACTGATTGTTAGATATCTAGAACATTGTCTTGATGTTAGGCGATAAACTTTATGTAAGTCGGCAACTAGTTAATGATAGTGTTTTGTTTTGCGATTAGTTTAGTGCGATTAGGTACTTGATTTAGGAGCTGTATAAATTGCAATTCTAATTTACTATTTAGGTGTCTACGTCGAAAAGTTTCGCAAATATCGACAACAATCTTTTCATTTAAAATTAAACTGATTACCTAGATTTCCAATACGGAAAGTAACTACGATACGATTATTGAATTCAGCTGAAAAACTTACTACCTACACAGCAAGTTTTTCTGCTGAATTAACCTAACCAAGGATAATTTACAGGATGATGAAGCTTGATTACTTACCTTAAATTACTATAGTAGTACCTACTTAGTCCAATGCTATGGTGTAGACTGTATGCTCTAAAGTGGGCTCTACGATAACGAATGGTTTTTACTTATTTACGTACCTATAGATCGAAATTCATTAAACTCTTAGAATGATTTAATTTCGAGGATGCTGGATTCCTAATTACTTTAGTGTAGAATACAGCTTACCGCTAATAAGCGCTAACCACGCTCTCTCGTTGATGTTTTGGTACGAAAATGTATCTAACATAAATATGAGGACGAACTTCGCCCTCTTTGAATGAAAGATTCCGTTTGTCATGCGAACCTGTTGCACTAGTCTATAATTTCTCTACCTTCAACTGCTTATCTGCTATCTGGCGTATCATAGGTACTTACCGAGGCTAGGCTGCCTCATTTATTTTTAGTAGGCTTCCGCTTCGCAAAGTATGAATTGTACTTATAATGCTCTCCCGTATGGGAATATAGTTCAGAGCTGGATATGGTTACCAACTTTTAGTATGTTGTTGGGCACGACACTGGGATCCCAAAACTGCCGAGAGACGGGAACTTAGGTGAATGTCTCCCGAGTAATTACGTGACGAGAGACGGGGCTCTCGGCAGTTTTGGGGTCCCAGTGTCATGCCCAACAACATACTAGAAGTTGGTAACCGTATCCAGCTCTGAACTATCACTTAGGCCCTTCCCATATAAGGGAGAGGACTATTAGTACCTGATTAAGAGTCGCCAGGACGCTCGCGTTCCCACACAAACGTAGTTTAGCTCTCATTTTAAAATGACATGCTTTAGAGCCACGAAATTTGGCATGGGCATTCAAGTAGTACAGATCTATGTCGGTAATTCGTTTTCGTTGCAAAAAATTGTAATACAAAGAAAATACAACCAGATACAGATTTATCCAATGTGCTTTGCACGCGTGGGTTCGAATCCCATCCTCGTCGCCAGTGTTGATTTGGAGGTTAGGAGGCGGGAAGATAAACAAACGTGCTCGCTTATAACGGTCCTGTATTCGACTAACCGGTCGGCCGCTGGGCACAGCCAGCGATACTAGTCTATACGTACATACTTATAGCTATAACACATACAAAACTTATTTTTGCTATATTTTCGTCCTGGCGACTCTTAAGGTACCTACTTAGTTATCTTACCTATAGATAACTAATAGGTTTTTTTTAAAATATTGAAAGTTAATTTATTTTCGCCTTATGTAGAATCTAATACTTTCGTATATTGCGGTAGAATCTGTTTACTCGATCACCATTGGAATTAATACTATTACGGGATATATATATACCTACGTAACAATATACGAGTAAGTTGGGTCAATTTATTTATTTATTTATTTAAACTTGATTGCACATAACAAAAAAATGTGCAAATGGCGGACTTAATGCCTAAAGGCATTCTCTGCCAATTTATTTAGGTATCTAGAAAAATGACTACTTACTTACTCATTGTGGTTTTGCAGTACCGATGGAAATTGTTTATTGTTGTAACTTACACGAGTGCCGTGGTATCGTTGTCTTCTCCGTTGCGCTGCGGTCGCGGGGTGCGGCGCGGCTTGCGCGGACTAGCACCTTCCACCTTCTCCATCTCCAGCCGCAACCTCTCGTTCTGGTTGTCGGTGCTCATCGCCAGCAGCTGATCGATGGTGGCATCCACGGCACCCTGGTTCGCGCGCAGCACCGCCTCGATCACATCGTCGTCCATGTCCGGGAACATCGTCTTGAAATCCGTCATCGCCTGAGTGAACTCCAGCTGCATCGTGGACGCCATCGCGCCGGCTCAAGCACGAGACGTCACGAACGCGCCGGTACAGCTGATGTTTTATGACGCAGAACTGCCGCAGTGCCGGGTGTCGGCTTGCGCTCAACGGCCATCCTAGCGGCTCGCTAGAAGCCGCTGGTGCCGGGTTCTGCAGAGGTTAGTCAGTTGTTTTGTCTAGTCCAGTGTGTGGCGAAGTGCACCGTGCGGTACCATTATGTGCAATTTTCACTTTCGACGTTTTCAGGTGCGCACTGCGCGTGCGCGAGGGGTGCGGGGCGCGTCGATATATAAATAGAGCCGACACGCGGCGCCGCGTCTCTGCCTGGCCGAGCCGCGGTGCACTCTGGACGGTGCACGGGCGAATCTCGACCCTCCGCGCTGGCGCCACGCGCATGTGCGAGGAATGTTTGTAAATGTCCATTATCTCGACATTTCAACGATAATAAGTTTATAACGTAAAGGTGTCGGTCTAACTTTTAACGTACCAGGACGAATTAAGTAGGTAGATGCTCTCACTCATTTAAGTTGAACTAGGTCATAATCATAACTGGAATTATTTTTCGCTAGAGGACGGTCACCAAGTACAGAAAAAATCGTAGGTACTGTCGCCAACAGATATATCGGAGCGGCCAAGGTGGTCACAAATATCTGAACAACGCCTCTATTGTCAAGGCGATAAAGTGCATGTTCAGATATTTTTGAGTACCCTGGTCGCTCTGATATATTTGATGGCGACTGTAGGTACTTGTATATACCTATAAACCATCAGTCTCACAGTTGTATGCAAATGAGATTCTGTTTCAACTTCGGTTTCATATACCTAAGTATTATACCTACCTAAGATATCTACAAATGGTCATAGTACCTACCTAGATGCTACCTAGGTACTACTAGGTACCTTACTTAATTGAATCCTAGGGTTATTAATTTGATAATTATAAGTTGTTCCAATCATAGACGGAGAGCTGGCTACGTCAAATATAACAAAATAATGAGAGCAGCAAAATACCTCTACTTAGTTTACTATACTCTATTGGTACTCTATTCTTATTTCTAGATCCATCTGTCAGCTGTTCACGGTGGAGGTAAAATAATGCAAACCATTGAAGAATACAAATCATAGAGTTTGACGCAATATTGTAGGAAATTCTTTTCCTAATTAATTACATCATTCCCACCAGTTTCAGTTGGGGGAAATGACATACAATGTGATTTATACGAGTTGTTGTCGCCTACTGTTTTTGTTTCTGCTTCTTCTTCTTCTTCTCCTGTTCCCATTATTTGGGGTCGTGTCTCCACACTGTCCTGCGGTCTTGGGTTGTTTGTTGGGGCACTTGGGCTTTCTGGAGACCTCTCTCTATATTTGTCCACCAGGAGTATGGCGGTCGCCCTCTTCCTCTTTTCGGCTCCGGTAGATTGAGCGCTATTTGTACCACGTGATCGTTCTCTCGTCGTTTGACATGGCCATAGCCACGAAGGCGGTTTTCGGTAAGTTTGTCTGCGATTGGTGCAACTTTGAAACTGCCACGTATATATTCATTACGGATTCAGTCTAGCCGAGTTACACCTCCCACCCACTTAAGCATTTTCATCTTCGTTGTCCAGCATTCTGACCCTTACTTACTGTAAGAGTAACGACGTCGGCGTCTATATTTGCATCAGGCGTAAGTATGGAGCCTAGATATTTAAACTTATCTACAGAGGGAATAGGTGTTGGTCCAATATAATATAGATAGTTTCTGGTGTGGTGTTTTCGCTGAAAGATCATATCAGGTATTCTGTTTTGCTCTTACTAACTCTCAGGCCATACTTTTCAAGTGCGAGCGTCCACGTGTTTGAAAGTTCCTGCAAATGCGTTGCGGTGTCGGCAGCCAGAACTATATCGGCCGCGTACAGCATGGTCCACGGCAGAGGAGTCGGTATATCATTTGTGAGGTAATCCATGGCATGATGAATTGAATAGCAGCGGACTGAGCACTGATCCCTGATGGACGCCTACTTTGACCTGAAAAGCCCTATACTGGTGCCTGCTAAGCTTCGTACTTGGGCTAGCCTAGTTATACATGTCTTGTACAAGTTCGACGTAGTATTCTGGAACATGTTGCGCACGAAGAGCCTGCCACACAAGCGAGGCACACGGTCGAAGGCTTTTTCGCGGTCTATAAATGTAAGATGTAAGTCTTTTTTGTAGATCTTAAATTTTTCCATCATGATCCTAAGCGTCTGTATTGCGTATATGGTTGATCTGGATGCTGTGAAGCCGAAATGGTTAGGTGACGTTTGAGAGTTGTTTGTCATTCTTTTATTAGTTTTTGTAGAAAGGCAGTAGGAAGCTTTGACACCAGGAATCTGGAATTTGTTTAGTAGCTAAGATGATGTTAAATAGCTTAGTCAGCCACGCTACGCCTACCGTTTGTAGTTGGGGGATTGACATCTTCAAAAAAATATGCATATTGCTAATTATAACACACAAATATTTAGCACTGGGTTGTTATGGCAATTAGAAATTAGTGTTAGTGAAATTTTGGAAATCGAAGTGAGTCTAGTAGAGGTATGTATTTTAAACAAATAAAAGACAAAATTGGTATTTTACGTGTATTTATTTAAGACTTACATATTTTACATACCGTGAACAATTTAGTACAATAGCATCGCACACCAATTTGCTTTAATAGTGATTTTACACAGTTTAGAATTTTAAGTTACCATCGGGTTCATAATTGATACATATTTATGAATTCCTTGATGAATTGGCTATGCAATTATGAACCCGATGGTACATAGTCCCTATAGTATACTTACTTTATTACAACTAAATAATTTACAAGCCACAAGTCCATTTTCAGACTAACAAAAAATTAATTACTTTAGACACGTCCAAATTTATCTAATAGGGTTAGTGATATTTTAAAATAATTGAGGGGGTTAGAAAAATAAAATTAGTAGGTAAGTACACACAGCAAAACAATACATAATAGAATTTCATTTCTTTTGTACACTTTAGGCCATTGCGAAACTACTTACGATAACTTACCAAAGGTAGTCTACGTTACTCAGCAAACCAGTGATTTAAAGCAATTCAAAATAGCCCAGTATCTGCCCCTTATATGACAATTACAGCAAGGATATATGGCGCCATAGGGCAGGTGCTCTCTGTGGGGGTACTAGTCGATGCCCCAGTAAAAATCGACACTTACGCCGTTAGTACGCATTCGCATGCGAAAATCAGGAGCGAAACAGTTGTGACAAGGACGCAAAGGCGTTAGTGCACAAGAAATGTGTACTTATGGCGCAAATACCTTAACACATACCTACTGTCCATTTGGGGCACTTGCCCCACTGAGGTATACATACAACAGAGTTCAATGATAACACAATATGTCGTCAAGCTAATTGTCAAACAGCATAAGGCACGACAGCACTGGGACTTGGTAAATACTTATGTAATGGTAATGACTAAGACAGTTATTCTCACAAGTTACCACCCCCACCAGTGTTTTAACCTTATACGTGTTAAACCATTTCCATTTAAATGTACTAGTGGCACTAGTGGTACTGCGTGATTATGGCGGGTAAAAGATCGTGATTTTCTATCAATGTTAAGAAGTGGCCTACCATGTCGTTATCACATCGATAACCGAACCCATCTTACGTTTAAGTTAAAATAAACTGTTCTTTTAATATGGCGGTGGTAACTGCAAATATTCCAATTTTTTTACTACTAATTTTACCACACCTACGCGAGTGCTACCAAGCCTTTGATCGTACTAAGGAACATCGGCATAGTACTGCATAGCACACCTATACATATATTATAAATTACATTTTTTTATTTAGTGAAGTCAGCGCACTTCAGCAGTGATAAAGAGATATGGACGGTGTTATATTTTTATGATTTTTATGCTTCGGAATACAAGTTTGAGGTTGGTTTTCTTTTCACTATTATAATGTGCTGTAATCGAAGTGAATTGGCATCATATTCACGAATAGACGTTATAATGTCATTTAATGATTTGGTTTGCCTTGTTGTGTACGAGATAGTAAAATACAAGTCTGGATTAATTTTCCATTCTTATCATATTTCGATGGCCGTAGGGTGTAATTGACAATCATTACCTGTCCTTTCACGCTGATACACTTGTCAGAGAGGAATGTAATATAGAAGAAATGCGTTTGGAGAGCTTTCTTTACTCTTTTTAATTTTAGACAACTACATTTTAATTACATTAGTATTTAGACATGACATATATGTGAAGGGAATATACATCTAAAATAAGTTTCAATACAAAAATAAAATTTTAAAACACAACGGAATGGCACTAGTTTTATTTGAAATATATTTTTCGACAATGCACACGTAAAGCCAAAAAGTATTTTTATTATTTATTTATTCCAAGAGCGATACATTCCAAAGAAAAAAAACCTAGATTTCCAGGTTTAAGATTATCACTTATAAATATAGATATACGCGTTAAAAATATAAATAGATTTTAAATAATTCGTTGCAAATATGTACTTTTATGCAAATATACATGAGGGTTACTAAGCAATACGTAAAGCGAAATATTAGATAAAAACTAAATTTGGCAATTCGTTCATTCAACTTATCCTTTATTTTAAAATTAAATGGTTATATATATTAAAATAGTATAGATATTAAGTCAATATAAGAAGAATTAAAAAGCAGGCTTACAAACTGAAAACATCGGATGTAGGTCCTCTACAGTAGATAATAAAAAAGAAAAGTGAGCAAACAACAGTAGTTTATTATACTGTACAGTCAGCAGCAGAAATAGCTTAACGAGTGGGGTGTTTGTTCGAAATGACCTTCAATAGGGGATATTACTGCAATATTCTGCCACCAGAGTGCAGCACTAGCACACCGGTAAACCATAGAGTTTTTAATACATACTAGGCCTTAGGGTCACCACATACCTAGCGGTTTTCCTCGCGGAATTAGCGGAAGTAGCGGAAATTCATAGACAAAATGCTTAATTTGTCTATGGTAGCGGAAATTTGTCTATGGCTTCCATACAAAAAATCTGCTACCATAGACAAATTTCCGCTACCATAGACAAATTTCCGCTACTTCCGCTAATTCCGCGAGGAAAACCGCTAGGTATGTGGTGACCCTTAAACAGTTTTTTTACAAGTTTTCATAGATAATTTGTAACGAATAAATATGTCATTTGTGCACCAAGGCGGTTTGTTTACAAAGGGCCTATCGTGAAACGAGAGAATCGAAATTTTGACATGTGCCTCTCTATCGCTCGAATATGAATGAGTGACAGAGAACCAGTGGGCCTACCGCGAAGTTCGAAAATCGACAAAACGATGGTCCCGTCTCTATCGCTCTTGCATATACGAAAGAAAGTGATGCAAATAGACGATTCGATGAACGAAGTGCTTCGCGGTTATAGGCCAGGTAACGAAATTCCTATTTTTGTGTTTCGTGGTAGGCCCTCTGGATGTGCTAGTGCCGCCCCCTACGCAGAGTTTTGTGTAATATTCCCTATTCAAGCGCTCTTATTCTCTTAACAATGCAGTCGTGTCAAGCTCATTTTGAACACCTCACCCGCTTAGCTACTTCTGCTGGGGACTGTACCGAAACAAATTAGGCAATATTTCATTAAACATTATTCACATTTTTTTAAAATGAAATGAACGTATGTCACCTAGGAATTCTACTTATACGAAAAAAAATTAACTTGCACAGTGTTTTTTTCTAGAAATAATTTGAAATTAATTATATACAGAACACGGTTGTACTGCAGTGAAAAGAAATCGTGTGAAGTGGCTCTCATTAAAGTTAAGGAGACATTTAACCTTTTGAACGAAAAATCGTGCCCTCAGCGCCAGCGCGCGCGAGCGCGCAAGGCAAACCGGTTGTATTTTGGACGTGATATCACGTCCTGGCGCTGACGGCACGACTTTCCGTGCGCGTGGCTTTGGCGGTCAAAGGGTTAAGTTTACATAATACTGCACCTTATGGGCCGGTCATAAGGTATAAAATAGATTAAAGAAAGAGAACAGATTTTCCCTTGAAACTCGATTTAGTAAATAGTTTATCATTTACTTTATTAAAATCAGCTCTTGAGACTCCATTCCGGTGATTTTTGTATGACATGTATTTAATTAATTGTTCAAACGATTAGAATAATTTAAAAAAAATCATTCGTTTATTTAACCTTTAATGCACAATACATAAAAGTACGAATGGCAGACTTAACTTAATGCATTAAGGCATTCTCTACCAGTTAAAACGATCTAATAACTGTCGTTCCAAGTTTATCTTGAATTTTTTAGATAACTGTCTTAAAAAGATGTCGTCGGCAATGGTTGTTTTCATGCTTTGCCGTGTATGGTAAATTACCGTCACGATATTCTGGTGCGTTCACATGTATGGTCACGTCCGGTGGGTTCGGCGCATCTGTCTCATAGAATGAAACCAAACATGCGAACGCACCAGAGTATCGTGACGGTAATTTCCTGTCAACGGCAAAGTATAAAAGCGACCAATCGAGAAAATACGACACATACGAAGAAGCAATAATTAAGGCCATCTCCGGCAAAAAAAAACGTTTAGGTACGATCTAGGTAAGATTTTTTAAGATGTCGGAATTGTAGGAAGAAATCCCGAATTAGAAGAAACCATAAAGAAGAATCCCTTGGAACCAGAATTTTCTGTCTTTATTTAAGCTTCTTTTTTTCGTATGTGTATTAATGTTCTGTTTCGTGTTTTATTTTATACTTTGTAATCTCTCCTTTTTTTGTTCTGTAATGTGTACTATTTTAGAATAAATGTTTTCTTTCTTTCTCTAGTAAGATTCCGACATCCTAAAAAAATTACTACCTTACCTGGCAGGCATTTTGTTAATGAATTTCGATCTAAAGTGATGCGTCAAGTCTCAAGAGCGGCTACGGTGAGATTCACACGCGCGCCTGCGCGCCGTGCTGCGGCAGCATCACCACGGTGTCGGCGGCCGGCGCCGGCGCCGGCGCCGAGCTCGGCATCGGCGCGGGCACGCCGCCCGGCGGCGTCGGCGGCTGGGGATAAAATGGCTATTGAGTTGGTTTATAATTATAGTTTGGCCAGGGTTTGTTTTACTTCAAGCATAGACAGAGATAATCACACTGTCTTTTTCTTACACTGGTACCTTCATCACTAAAAAAGGGATATATAGCTTATTACTTCTACTGTTAATGCACTTTTTGGTTGGCCAGACTATAATTTACCTTTTAGTTTTTTTTCTGGGGATTAACGAGCTGGCAGCTTTCTCGCCCAACGCATAAGAATTGCGATCCAACGAGAAAATTCTGACAGCATCCTGGGCACCATGCCATAGGGGCCAACTTTAGATTTCGATTTTTGTTTTACACCCATGTGGTGGCTGTGGCGGAAGTGCGGTGTACGGTGGAGAAGCGAGGGTTTCCTCGGAGATCAAGAAAGGACTGAGGCTGTTAATATCAGTACTAACCGTAGTTACAGCGGGATCAGCGTGGGCCATGAGCGTAGCGGCGCGGTAAGAAGGTGGCGGGGTCTGTTTAACCGCCTCTTCATAGGCAGGCAGTAGGCTAGAGTAGTCAGGCTGAGGCGGGGGAGCGGTGTACGGCGGGGCAGCGAGGGTCTCCCCGGAGATCACGAACGGAGTGAGGCTGTGGAGCGCGTGCGCGCGCATCGTCAGGTACTTGTAGCACCGCCACACCATGCTGATGCAGTAACCCTGCCGAATAAAGAAATAAAATATGAGTACAACACAAACCACGTAGTTGATAAGAAGACCTTACTATTCCAAGCTACATAAATGTTTAAATGCCTAAAACATGAAAAAACAGGACTTTCTAAAACCTCTTTAATTCGTTAGTGGATTGTTTCATGGTGTTAAGATATAAACGATTAATTTAAACTTCTCTTTTAAAATGAGAGTGTCACAAATCGATTGCATTTGGAATGTAACGGCATGAAAAGATAACACTATAACTGATTCGACATCGACTTCGTCATAGTGACTCACATTATGAGTAAGTAGTAATTCTTTTATTTTCATTACAGTAGGTACATTTTGTATAAATGAATCTGGTAGAATTTCAAGAGTTATGTTATAAGTTATCTTTAGTTATTGTTCCTTCCCTTGGTATATAGGGTGAATTTCCCAAACGGGTCATTATACGAATAAATGGTTTTGGGAAGATCTTTGTTGCGTATTGCAACGCATGACGCTTGCATGACGGACAAATTAATATTTTTTTTTGCAAAACTGGCTCGCGAACAGGTGGATCGAGCGCAGGTAGCACAGTACTGTACCTTCAGCAGCACGGCCATCAAGAACACGGACAGCACCACCAGCGCGAGCGCGGGCGGCGGCAGCGCGAGGAGCTGCTCGCGCCACGGCACGCGCTTCGTCTCCGCGACCAGGCGGTGGATCGAACGCAGGTAGTACAGGTACCCGGTTGCCGTCAACCTGTACACATTAATTAATACACGTTAGGTATCATCCGGTCATTATCATTTTCGGCACACAAATGTTTAGGTAATCAATCACAATAATTTATTATAGTCGCCAACCGAAAGGTTGCCTGCTGGACGAAGGTTGCCTGTTGGAGTATCTTGTCAAAGACCGGTTGTTAGCTGCTATCAGCTATAATCTGACTATTACCTCAACCAATCTTCGATGCTCTTTGTTGAAAGTTTTTCGGGACTCGGGATGTGGCACTCAATATATACTAACTTTAACTTGAAAGTACTTAAGTTAAAGTTAGTATATAATAAAGTTTCCCAGACAGAGGAAATAGTATTTTGTGCAACAGTTACATAATAAGGATTCGAGGGTCGAAGATACAAAATGAGGCGAAGCCGAATTTTGTAAAAACAGACCCGAGAATTGTAAGACCTAATTATGTACCGTTGCACACAATAGTTTTTCTACGAGTGCTAGGCAAGCCGGTAAGGATTGAGTTCGACGAATGACCTGCTGCCTCTATACAATTGTCTTCAATCTCCCGGCGGATTGTGCCGGCACCCCCTTTGTCTACAGCGGCGGGTGGCTGCGGCGCGGGGCCCGCCCCGGCAACAGTGCCATTATATCCCTAAGAATATCCTTTTGAGTCATCTTATGACAACGTTTATAAAGTATATGCTTTGAATATACCTGCCAGTCATTTTCTTGGCAAATTAGAATGCAGGAGTAGAAAAAGGGTATTTAAGAACAAGTTCGGCGTAGGCAGCATAGGTTAGGGCTCATAATAGTCAACCTCCATAAGGTTTGCATTAGGGTCGCCGTCATCGAAATCGATGAGGACTATACATTTATTTATGAATTTAAATCGCTCAAGTGTTTCGTTTTCCTCATGCGTCAAATATAAGAGTCAACCGAATCAGTCTCATTACAAACCTTATTTAGTATCTGACCACAACCGTTCATATAATAAGTTATTCTTGTGGTTTTTATATGACAAATGCAATACATTTACGTCTGAATTAATATGACCCCTATCATTCTCTGACGATACCTATGGTGGCGATAGGTAATTATGCTTTAATTTTTATTTTATCACACTTGCACGTAAAAGCTGTTGCTACACGTAGGCAATGCGGGTCGTAAATCTTTTATTTCGACCTAGGGCTGTAAAGTAATTCTCAGTTTAATTTACTCAATAAAAGTACGAAATTAGGCAGAATTTTTTTTCCTCACAAGTCACAAGTGTGATGAAAAACATTGTAAGTATGCACCATAGAGTACAGGAATTACGAACGAGTGTGAATCAAAGCCGAAGGAGGAATTCTTGTTTATCGCCCTTAATACTATGTATAATGTAATGTAGGTAGGTATATGGTAAATAATTACATAGGTAGCCTGCTTGATGGTAAGACTATTTTGCATTTCTAGAAGTGTCACATGCGATTCTCCTTGTGGAAATATTATTTAGGGCCCACTCTATTGTACAATGTACATCATACCCGTTCATAGTAGTAATACGTATAGTATGTAAGTGTACCTACTGAGCGTTTTCAAGTACTTACCTATAAATGAATATCCAATCGCGTCATAACAAGTCCCATTACCTACTCTTTATGAAACGTCAATACGACTTGATGCCAGCAACTATTTTATATGAGTTGCTAAGTTATCGCATTATCTGCAGAGAAATTGAGAATTAACTATTTCGACGTCAACGAAGGACATATCCGTCATAAGAGTACGGTTAAACGTATGGTTTACTCTAAACTCATTATTGGTTTGGCGTATGAATTAGTGCATTTGATATTTTGTTATGGTGTCGATTATAGACAGAGCTTTATATTCTTATAACTGAATCATTGTTTTAGAAATATCTAATGTTAGCAGCAGAAAAATACAGAGAGCCACCAGTTCATTGAAAAAGCGTGAAATTATAAATGCACGTGACATTGTTTTCATAAGTAATGGCTCACGCGAGGCTCCAGAAAATTCGGTAAATAAACGAGCGAGCATGTCGTGCCGACCTTGCGACTTTACGTATGGTTATCGCATTGATTACCTTCTACAAGATGGTACTTATATTATAACACAACTCTCAGTATTGTTTGATTTTTTAAAAGGTTTAAATGATAATAAATAATCTTTAGTAACATTCAATTATCTTAAAAAAGGTTACCTATTAATATAACTACAATGGCTCATGGGCCAACTTTTGAATATTCCATTTTTGACAACAAACCTAGCCCAGATTAATTATATTTTGCATAAATACTAAATTTATTAATCATATAGCGAAGGAAATAAGAATCGAAAATTGTTAGAAAAATTATATTGGTTCAAACTTTTTTAAAGATTCTTCTGATTTGAAGTTTTGAATTCAACAAGAACTGATTTATATATGAACGTAATATTATAGTGACTAGTTGACCGCGAATCGTTATATAGATCCGTTGTATGGGGCCTACCCCATAATGCAGGATCTCACGAGAGGAAATCGGAAATGTATGCTCGTGAAGTAGTTTACCTAAGCTGTTTCCTTTTTATAGCAAAGTCAAGGTTGTTGCAGTGGGAATATTTATCGCAAATGAAGTACCACGCAAACGCATTGTGAAGCCAAGCAAGTGCGGAGTCAATGTCTTGCTCAATGTTCACGGTTGAAGTGTTAGGGAACACATAATAAAATAAGAAGACCTGATCCCACGAAGATAAAACTGTGATTCCATAATAAGACGCGGTCGTGCACACACACACACTTTTGGCGGTTGAACCAATCACTGCTCGTCCACGAGTTATATGTGTGTAGAAACAAGGAAATTGGCTTATTATGGAATCACTATTTTGTCTTCACGGCGCCACGCCTTCTTATTTTATATGTCTATGGTAAGGATTATTGGACATACGGGTCATACAGACTAGACACCGTTGAGTCTAATTAATGAGTCCAACGATATATGAATCTTTATAGACATTGGTTATGGCCACGGGATTTTTTTCTTTATGTAGAAGAAGGCAGCAATGAAGAAGTTTATTCTTTGAAATTGTTTCATGATTGTCTTTAAACTATTTACTATTGCCAATGGCGATCGGTAGGTACTTTATTGTCCATAAATGCATCTCTTTTAGCCCAATAGGGTTTACATCTACACTAGGTAGGTATACTTACGTTCCTTACGCAAGAATCGAACGCTTCTCCCCTTATCGCAGCTGCCAGAACTTTACAAATGTATTCTTTCGAATGCACAAGTAACTACTTAAATGTATGTGCAAGTGCGCAGTGTATGTTTTCAATGTACGGGTTTAACCGCCTATATATTTCTTCACGAGGCAGTAATTACTGAACGCAATAGCAGCTATTAAAGGCTAACAATTGGATCACCAAGGTCGTTTATATTTAGTTGACGGAGGTAACTGATGAAGACTGACTATGTTCTCCTTACGTTATATAGGCGCCATTTTACCATAATTGGTAGTTGATTTGTAGCTAGTCTAGCTACCTACCATAGTAAATGATGCCAAGGACGTGCACTGACAGAGACATATGTTTACTGAGATGGTTTGTTATAGTTGCAATACATGCATATTACTATATAAACCTAGTACTTAAACAAAAAAATCAACCGAATGCAACTACATTGTGCAAACTGGAGCGTGAAATAAATATAATTAAACATTGTAATAGTATTATCAATCATAATTTTCCTGTTTGCCAAGCGCCCCGTCACAAACAGGATACATAATAAAATATGATTATTATTAAAAGTAAATGTCGAGTTAGAGCAAAACATCGTCAATATTCAAAATTTAAACAGTCCTTAATGCACATTAGCGAAAACCAGTTTTTATTATTAGAATTAAACAAGGTAGGTACAGTCAGCAGCAGAAGTAGCTAAGTAGGCGAGGAGTAAAGAATGAGCTTTCGTAGTAACTTACACAGTGATGGCGAAGTCGAATATCTGCAGGCAGAAGAAAGGCAGCAGGTGGGCCGGCTTGCCGCGCGACGCGCCGTAGATCAGCATGAGCGTGATGGCGAGCGTGCACACTGTAACCAGTGCACCCACATCCAGATCATCTATTAAACAAGTAACTGGTTAAACAATGGACTTAACCAGTGAACGGCCTTTACTATTTATTTATAAAAGCTTTTTAGGGAGACTTGTTCAACTCAATTTGTTAATAGAGTGTCTCAATTATCTAGTCAAAAGATAGCTGCGTCCACTGTAACCAGTTTTTCACATTAATTATAGAAATAGTTTTATAAAATGCGGCTGAATTTGTTCTGTTTTAATTTCGATGCCTTCGGAAACAAAGTAAATATAACTTATTGAATTGAATTCATATTAAACTGATGACCATCGGATGCAGGAGAGCCGTGTCCGCTAATGAATGCTACAGATGTTTTCATGACATTTTGTCAAAAGGTCATTCTTCCTTACTATCTTTTATACGAAAATGACTCTGTTAATCGATACATTACGTAGGTATCAGATAAAGTGACGGACTAACAATCTTATCAAATTCTTGACTATTGAGAAAACAATAAATCAAAACGCATTTTAAGATAGTGGGAGAAAATATATATTATTATGAAATAAATAAATCTAAATCTAATAAATTTCATGTTTTTCGAAGTAATTTTCTGTTAGGGAAAAAAACGAGGTTCGTTATAGTAGTTTATGTAACTGTTACGTAATAGGGGTCCTTAAAATACGAGTGTGGTTTTATGAAACGAACGAAGTGAGTTTCATAATAAGATCACACGAGTGTTTTAAGGCCTAATTACGTACAGTTGCATACACTGCTTTATCTACATCCATCGCCATGACCAACTCGATTGTGTCGGCGGTCGGGCGGCGCATGCCCGCACCCGGATTTTCATAATGATATCGAATTTTTGCTTATTATTTGATAATAATAACATTGTTACAGATAACATATTTGTTCTAACAACTAAGAAGACGTTCGAAATTTGAACGTAATTAAGGTATCGGTTACCGATACTAAAATGTAAACATTTAGATGCAGCCACAGATACTCATATCTAAATATAGGGCGTTTGCTCATCGATCCTGACCATAAAATAGACATATTAGGGTATGGATGTAGATAATAGTAGTTTATGTAACTGTTACGTAATAGGGGTCCTTAAAATTGTGTTTTAAGGCCTAATTACGTAAGCCCAGTTGCATACACTGCTTTATCTACACACATATTATAAACCCGAAATGATGATTGAATGACTGCAATTGCACGGATTGCACCGGCATCGCCATGACCAACTCGATTGTGTCGGCGGTCGGGCGGCGCATGCCCGCACCCGGATTTTCATAATGATATCGAATTTTTGCTTATTATTTGATAATAATAACATCGTTACAGATAACACATTTGTTCTAACTACTAAGAAGACGTTCGAAATTTGAACGTAATTAAGGTATCGGTTACCGATACTAAAATGTAAACATTAAGATGCAGCCACAGATACTCATATCTAAATATAGGGCGTTTGCTCATCGATCCTGACCATAAAATAGACATATTAGGGTATGGGTGTAGATAAAATATTTAACGACACTCGTTCTCGGAGTTAATTTAAATTATATAATTTACTGTTCTAACAAAATGTTCAGTGGAGACAATGATAAAAACAACATGCATAATTTATATTCTACATAAAATAACCGGCTACAATTGCAGCTATCAACTATGTATATGCAAATGCCCTAGGAAGACAGACACAGAGAGGCGGTAAAACTAGGCAAAAACTGGACTGCATGGAGGTCAATTGCAAATGCATATTATGGTTATGATCCTCAATTATGAGGGAATGACTAGGAATAAAACACTTACGATAAATAATGCTGTGGTTGTGATCCCTGGATTGCATGTAGGTGCCAGGTCGGTTGTCAACGTTGGACAGCGGTGTGGGCATGGGGTTGGAGTCAGACTCCAACTCGTCCAGCAGGCGCGGGTCCCGCACGACGGCCGCCAGGAAACCCAGTGCCACTAAGTGCAGCATCTGTTTAATACATTCAATGTTGATGGGTTTAAAATCGATCAAAGTGCTCTGAGTGAAAGTTGAAAACATTAAAAGAAGACAGTGCATGATCTTTTAATAATTCTGTAATGAAGCATGTTGTCTGGAAAAATTATACTCTAGAAATAAATGCATATTTTTCATTACTTTAGATGCATGTAACAACTTTTCAATCAAAACCAGTGGTTCTGCTTTTAGTGATAAGAGACCACTTGACAAAATTTCATCCATGGCAGGGAAGTGTCAACAAAATGTTGTTATCTTTATAAATTGGTGGGCCCCTCTAGGTGTCCTCAGGGACCACCAGTGGTCCATAGCCTACTAGATAAGAACAAGCTATCTAAATATCAAGATCAATTTAATCTCTAGTTGCTTATTTATTTTAATCCACCTTCACATGGGCATCTAAGATTATATTCTGGAATTATGTTAAAATTAAATAATTTCTGATATTTGAAATTTCATTCTAGAGTAATGGAGCAAATGCCATTAATATTATAATGATAACACAAGTTGAAATGAATGAATTATAAACAAAATAAAGCTCACCAAATGCCATGTTCCAAGAAGAATGGTTCCTGTGCGGACGTGGAGGCAGAAACAGCAGCGCCATTCACTGTTCCGCTCACTTCCCAACTTTGGCCGAAACCTCAACATTTTTTACCTTCACAAGATTTTACAATGCTTTAAAAAAAAAGAAAAATCCGTACAAAGAGTAGAAATACAGTAATATTGATTGTTTATTGTCTAAATTTATATGACAACATCCACTATACACATCCACATCCACATACATAACAAAGGCTATTAATATCACAGTGTATATTAATACTGAACTGAGGTACATAATAATTTGTAATTTAGTTGTAAAATAATATTATGTCCCATTATGTATCTAGAAATATTACTGTAAACGAAAATTTGGTGGAAATAATTATTTTCAACCCTACAATTTTAGCATGACAATGTAAATCATTATCGTACGTTACAGCTGATGTTGTGCAACAATGTCGATAGCACCAATATGGCACAATATGTTTATATTATGAAAGCGACTTGGACTGAAGGCCTACTACTTACGATATTCACAAGTTGTGAGTGTTAGTTATGCTTATGAACATTTAAAAATTATTATCAACAAAAAACAAATGTACTTTTGGTATTTATTGCTAATGTATGATATTGATATGTGTTGTCCGACTTTCTGCTCATTGCTAATTAGACACACGCATCATAATAAAAGTGAAAGAAGTAAATAGGTTGAGTGATAGAATAAAGTATAGAAGAGTAAACTGACCTATATTATTATATGGTGTTCAACTTCATATGGCCAAGGAAACGAATAAAACCACTATACAATTATATTCCAGATTTTTTTGTACAATTTCGCGTAGGTATCACGTATTGAATGGAAATCGAATAACGTCGTCATGTCATGTCATAAGTCATACGTCATAGTAGGAAAAATGTCAATGTTTTCTTTTTAAATCTCTAGCAATGGACAAAGGAATAACGTTTCCCTGACGTTTTCAGTTGTGATATGAATTTTTGTTTAGTCAAGAGGTAAGTTTGATGTCTCAAATAGATTAAGATGATGTTCCAAAACCAGTAAAATAATCTTTATTTTTAAAACATTAATAATTCAGTGATACTAAACTCTTTTTCAGGAATCCTCAAATTTTCAAGTAGGTAATCAAAATATCCTTTTTTAAAGGGTTCGAGATTTGGGTTTAGTTTACAGGTGGTTAATTTTTCAAATGTCAAAATTACATAATTAATATTCAGTATGAAATTGGAACGTCCCTTGAAGGAAAAGTGAGTAGTTTAGAGTCGAGTCGACTGTCAAAAAATTATAAAACAGACGTAAAAATAGTGAGTATTAGAATTAAAAAGATCTTAATTTGTAAGAACGGTTTCCTATCACATTAGTTGTTGTGTTGGAATAAGTAATTTGTGTAATGTTGCAGCTATAATGGACAAAATTCCAGACCAAATCGGTTACCTGGTGCTTACAGAGGACGGGGCTGTCCTCGAGTCCGGCGGGGAGTTGGAGAATGACGAACGAGTAGCCACGATAATAACGGACCTTATCAGCTTATCCAACAAGTTCGTGTAACTTCTATATTATTCTCGAAAATGTTCTATTGTTAACCAAACCAAAGAGGCAAGTAATTGTAGGTACCTATGACTCATACATTGTTATTATCATGTTTCAGGGTTGATCCTGTGGCTTTTACTCCCACTGAACAGTTTAAGAAAATATCCATAACGTATGACGACCATTGGTTCCTAATTTGCATATCCAATAAGAAGATATATGTAGTCAAAAGGAGCATATCTCAGCCAGCAAGTGAACCTAATTCAGTAATTGTTTGACCATTTTGAAACTAAGTTACCATGGGACGGAACTTACTGATGAGTAGTCTTGAAAATGCTTCATTTAATATAATCTTCCAAATAATATTCAGGTGTGTAACATTCATTATCAATGCCTGGGTGATAAGAAATGTTGGTCATGAGGTGTTAGGCATAATGAATGTGCGCCTTCTGCTGTTAGAGAGCACAATCTTGTTCCTCAGCAGGGAGCCATTCAACCGAGCATGCCTCGGACAAAAAGATGAATTCACCTGGCCTCAGATTATTAACCAAATTTGGCTCTCTGTTCCCTTGAGTTCTGTTTTATCATTGGTGTTTGTTTATATCTGGTTGCACATATTACCACTAGGCAATCCAGAATATTCGTTTCAGTATGCATTTGGCTGCTGGAGTGTGGCATTGTCCTGTGTCATAGAGCTGTGTTCAGCCAACATGGCATTACTTGCACAGCTCTATTGTTTTGTTAAATTAAAAGTAGCATTAGATACTCTCCATATTTTTACAAGAACAATCATATTTCTATCTATAATTATCTATGACAGGTCCTTAGCCTTGATTGCATTTTCATTAGCACAAGTGGGCAGCATTGCGGCTGTTGCCATTTTCTATTATTTGTTTTTCTATTGGTACATCAAAAATAAACCATTGTATGCTAAAGGAGCTCTTAAGAATAAATTTGTGCCAGATAATATGTTGCAAAAATTATATGAGAATATGGATGACTTTCATTTTACATCTCTTAAAGATTTCTTACCCAGATGGTTGGGATCTGTGAATTCATCTTTTAACAAAAAATTAAGCTCTTTAACTGTAAGTTTTGCAAAGCAGGGTGTTGTTAAGCAGTTGTTGACTGAAGGAGAGAAGTATGTGATGTCGGTGAGCCCAGTCATGAGTTTCTCAGAGCAAGCAACCTATGATGTGGTGAACAATTTAGGCAGTCTGGCAGCCAGGTTCATATTCAGGCCCATAGAGGACAGTAGCTATTTCTATTTTACTCAAATGGTGAACAGAGACTTGCCACTTCACAAGCAAGACCAGCACAAGATACAGGAATCCTGTGTCGTGCTGTCTCAAGTATGTAAGACTGTCAGTTCTATAGGGTTGATTGTGTTAGTGTTTGGTCAGAGCTATGCTCACACATTGCTGTGGATGTATGGAGGAGAAGCATTTGTTGCAAGTGGGTTGCCAGTGCAACTACTCCGAAGCCACTGTCTCGCAATAGTGTTGCTAGCAATAAATGGTGTAACTGAATGCTACACATTTGCTACAATGACGAGTGCACAATTGAACAGTTACAATTATTTAATGGTGTTCTTTTCCATTAGTTTCCTGTTTTTATCCTACATCTTGACTTATACATTTGGACCAGTAGGTTTTATAATTTCTAATTGTATCAATATGTTTGCCAGAATCATGCATAGTATTCATTTTATAAGTAATAAATATAACAATACTGGCTATAAGCCCTTAGATGGGCTGAATGTTGGTAAAGTCTTCCTGTTGGTGTTGTTTGTAGCAGGGTGTATCTGCAAAATCTCAGAAAATAAGTTGTCACATGCATCTGTAATACTGCACATATTCATTGGTGCCGTGTGTTTTGCTCTAGTTCTGATGGCCTGGGCTTATGAGAATAAACAACTTATTATTAAAATGTATAAAAGAGTTTTTCAGGCTGAAGAGACTACAGAGAAAATATCAGTGGACTAGCATTAGATTGTATAGTTAATTTAGGATTTATCATAACATATTAGAGTTTTATTGTATTTATAAAATAAAGACATGTTTTATTCAGATTATTATAATTTTGTTTTATTTTAATGCTGCAGATTAAAAAGACGTTCGTAAATAGAATAAATATCAGTATATTTCTATAAAATTATGTTTACATTAAGTAAGTAACAATAATATTTCATGTTATTTTGGCAAGACACAAGCTTAATACTTATATAGGGTAGAAAAATATACCTTTCATTTGGACTTCACATATTCGTTTCACCTCATCTGTAAACAAATTAACGTGAATATTTTATAATAGACTTTCAACATTATCATTAGGTAAGGCCCAGCCAGTTTATGCAATTTTAACACTTTCACGACCAGGCGAAAAACGACGTCCTACTTCAGAAACCGGGCGTGTATAGCTACGTACAAAACAACGCGCCCAGCGGGTTGTCCGGCATTTGAGCATAGTTTACGAGCGCCCACGAGGCGGGTTCTTGGTAGTGAATGTGGGTTCACACCTGACGCATCGCCTCGCAAGGAAATTGCCGCGCGAGGCAGCTTCAGCTAGTGTGGACGTGCCTCGGAGTCTACAGTTACACTAGCCGTAATTTCCTCGCGAGTCGGTGCGTCAGTTGTGGACCCGCCTATTCAAATTGCATAAACTGGCTGGGCCTTGCCTCTTATGATCATATGCACATTACAATCCAGAATAATAGGTATACATAAATAATATTCACAGTTTTTTAACATTACATTAGTTTTACCTGCAATTTCCTTCAGATTTGCATTTTTTTCTTGGATTATAACGTAAAATTCTCTCTCATTTGACGACTTTCCAGTAATCCAATATTCATCAGGTGTCTTGATAATTATTTCGCCATAATTTCCCAGACTAAAATAAAGAAATACTGGATTTAATATTGTATAGTAAAAAGCATTTGCAATAAGTTTAGTAAGTTAATAACTGTGTCATCAATAGGGAATATTACGCAAAACTCTGCGTAGGGGGCGGCACTAGCACAAACGAAGGGCCTACCGCGAAACACGAAAATAAAAATTTCGTTTCCTGTTTCTCTGTCAGTCTTACATATTCGAACGATAGAGAGGCAGATGTCAAAATTTCGATTTTCTCGATTCACGATAGGCCCTCTGTAAACAATCCGCCTTGGTGCACAAATGGCATATTTATTCGTTATAAATTATCTATGAAAACTTTTGTAAAAAACTGTTTAAGGCCTAGTATGTACTAAGAACTCTATGGTTTACCGATGTGCTAGTGCTGCACTCTGGCGGCAGAACATTGTTGCCTATACATAATTTAAGGTCGATATTTGAGTAGGCAACAACAGATAAATTACAAAGCATTTTTTACCTCTGCCTGTCTGCATGCATACCAGCGATGATACTTAAAACCTCGGGTTTTATAGTGGTTGATGGTACCAACTTGTTAACTGGAGACTGAAAATATATAAAATAAAATGTCACGTTATATTGGTGAACTTATACGCATGTTCGATTCCGAAAGGGCCACATACATGTAAAGACACCATTATATCGTCGACGTGCATGGCGAAGTATAAGAGGGAACAATGTTTGTATATAATAAGTAACAGTAGCACATTAAATTGAGCACAACAAATGATTACTTATTAGTTGCTTTTATACTTAAAACATCGTAAGGAAACCCGACCTATTCCCAACAAGCCCTAGTTTTCCTTCTGAGTTGGAAAGTCGCTTTCGTAAAAACTAGTGGCTACGTCATTTCTGAGATTAGGTTGCCGAGCGGACCCCAGGCTCAATTGAGCCGTGGCAAGACCGGGACAAACGTTATATCGTTATTCGTTACTCTTTCTATGAGCGCAATGTATACAGCCCAGCGGACGTAACCACACCCTATACATGTGGATGCACCTTTATTACCTAACAATAGCAAAGTAACAAAAAAATACTTACAGATGTTTTAAAAGCAAGATTAAGCCTGTTAAAGTAAACAAACTTGTTATCATTGCTCGCTATCTGCGCTGTTTGGAGCGCGTGGATCGCGCACTGCTCGCTGATGGCTGAGGCTATGGATGACAGTTGGGGTCCGATGAAAGCGTCCAGCGACTTGAATGTATCTAGTTCAAGGTTGGTATTGACTGTAAAACAAAAACATTTATTTGTAGTGTACGGAGAATGTAAAAAAAATGGGCTCTCATGTAAAACAATTTTTTCTTTCCAAACACCCTATATTGTAGGTATTCATTACATTTTGGTTGTTCGTTGCATTTATAATTGACAAAGGTGCTTTGGATATGCTCACATTGTAGAAACCGTTTAAGTGCTACTGTGCCACAGACAGCCACACATAGCGGTCAAACTTCCCTCTTTTTGCGACAGGAGTTAAAAATGCGTCATAGAACCCCTTTGTATATTCCCATAGTTCCCATTGAATACCATGGGTGTGTAAAATAATTACGGATACCGGGCCATTCAGACAAAATTGTGACTTCATCATATGTAGTTTCGCTCGCACACACTTACTTCACGGGTTTAGGCAATTCACGGGTTGTAAAGGTGTGCGTTTCGCGCGTAAACACGTCAAAAATCGGCTTATGATAGAATCACAGTCTGTCTCAGCAACACAGTATCCATCATTATTAGATATTACATTTTAATTGAATACTCGTGTCTATACTAACCATCAACTGTAAAACAAACAGTAGCGCTCAACGTCCTATAAATAATGAGGTAGTATTCCTTTTCCTCCGCCTCGTCTTCCAGCCTCAGATGAACCTTAGTCAATTGTAGCAAATCCTCCCGTGTCCGAATACCGTCCTTTGGCATGATGAAGCGGCCGTGCCTCTGTGCCGCGGCTACTGCCCCGCCTTGTAGTTCCTTCTCGATCTGTTCCGGTAGTAGCTTCTGTACTAAGTACTGGTAGAGTGTGAGCATGTCATTAGTACAAAGTGCATTCCTGAAAGAGTAAGAAATAGGTTTTAATTATGTCTTGATGCACGCAAAAAGGTCAATAAAGGCGATGATAAGTGGTTTGTTTCACTCTGCAAACTTTCCACTTAAATACAAGCAGCCCGTTATGGCTCAGTTGGGCAAAGTAGGCATACTTGGCGTCGAAGATGCACTCATCCCATTCTGGAAGATTTCGACCTTGCTGTTGCAATAGACTGGCTGGTCATAGCGTTATTCGTGGCCTCTTATACGACTGACATAGCATATTTGTTCTGATGTGCATTTATTATGTATGCCCAGCTGTGACAAGGTTCATATAAGGGCCGTAGCCTGAATTGTCGTTAAGATAGGGCAGTGCTAATTTAAGGTAGGGCATAGCAAATATTAAGGTAGGGCATTAATTTAATTTTCACCTAATGCTCTCCCCTAGCTACGGCCCTGACAGTCATCAGCAGAAGTAGCTAAGTGGATGATGAAAATGACCTTCACATGACTTTATTGTTAAATACCACAAATACATATGTTTATGGAATTTATTGTTAAGAGAATAAGAGCGTGTTCAGGTAATTTTGAACCCTTCATACGTTAAGCTACTTCTGCTGCTGACTGTACAATACTAGCCAGCAATATTATTTTGTCTCACTTACCAAAGGAGTTGTTCATTGTATACAAACGAGATGCATTTGAAATCAGGATAAGTGACTTCAACCAGATCTATGAAGCATAAAACTTTGAAGAAGGAGTTTTTGTCCAAGGGCAGGTAACTTATCCCTTGAATGATATCACCGATGTCATTTGTGAGATTTTTGGATGTTATGTACTGCAACAAAAAATAGTTATTTGTGCAACAAGAGAGGAAAGTTGGTTTTTCTTGTGAGTGTTGATTTTGAGTCCCAAGCAAGCGAAGGATCCTATAATTGAAAATTCTAAGTTTGAATCTTGAGCGTAGCGAGGGATCTCAAGAACACAAGATGTAAAAAAACTTTCCTCTCGTGTGACACATACAACTTTTCACCTCAGTAGTGAGAACATATTAAAGTTAAAAAAACACATTTTTTTACATTCCCGAATGAAAGGCATCATCATTATGACGAAAAGCTTCTAGAAACAAAATTTCACTCCCTGTCTAGTCTCCCTAGCTCTCTATTACCAATACAGAGTGGGCAAAATGTATGACATCCGAAACTATGAATAATAGGTAAATGTATTTTTCACCTCAGCAGTTCGAACAAGCCTACTTTCCTCACTCCCTGGAGTGACGACATTTTGCCCACTCTGTATTGGTAATAGAGAGCTAGGACCTTTAAGACTTATGTTTACATTCTGCTGACCAGGTAAACTGTATGGATATTATAGTAGCCAATTGGTAGGAAATTTGTTAAATTTAGACCCCCGCGTGACTATTATAATAATGTTGTTTTTATATTCCTAATTTTTAACATTATCAATCTTATCATAATGGAGTAAGGTGCACGTGTTATTTTTAACAAACAGAAATGCTGATTGCAGAATTCTCTAGAAGGTGGTAGTATGATATACAAACATCGAAGGCTCGTGGCATCTCAGGTAGCATAGTGATGCGACACGTTTTTAGCGCTGGCCTTGCCAACATTAACGCTGAGTTGCAACCATTTCGTGACAAAGTGTGTGTATTTTTCTGTTTGTTTCGTTTGTATATGTTTGTCATGAATAAATGTTTCTTTCTTTCTTTCTTTTTTCATGCGGTATTTTCGATACGATAAAATAACCAATGAGTAAGCTAAACGAGTCTTTGGAAATCGTTTTTAAAATTGAATAATTATTTTCGTTACTTAGACTGCACCCAAAAGCTAAAATTGGTTTACCAAAAACTAAAAATAGTGTTATCAGAAAATCCAGGATATCGAACAATAAAACATATCAATAACTTGTTACAAAACAAAGAAGTTGAAATCAAGAAAAACATTAACAAAAATACACTGCAACATTACAGAAGAATGTTTTTCTTACGTAATGACGTCAGTCGAAGTTGAGAGATCATTTTCGTACACCAAGTGGATTTTTACAGATAGAAGACGTAGAATAACTTCTTACAATTTAGAACAAATATTAATTGTGTATCACGAATGTCACATATGAGATGGTTGAATTGAAAACAACCTTTTTTTTAATTTGGGTCCTTTATCGACTTGGCTACATCACTAGTCTATGATAAACGTCAAATGCTACCTGAGATGCCACGAGCCTTCGATGTTTGATGATATACTTTGAAAATGTTCATACATCAGGCAAACCACTTACCGGTCCAAAGAACTTATCACAGGTGGCATAAATTTCATCAGGTGGAATGTTTTGAAAAGGCCCAACAAACATTTTGAACATTTTATAGGCGGATTTCAGCAGGTCAAACATAACAGACGGCTCAATCTGAAACAAAAACACAACTCACTTTAAAATATCAGTTATCACTCATGTAGTATGAATTACATACCATATTGAACCTTTTGCATAAACAGTAAAGTTCATATTTGAATGGGCTAGTTTGTAAAAATGTGTTTTTTTTTTAACTTACCACATCTCCTCTACTTTCTCCAATGGCAGAAAGTGCTTTTGTTGTATATGGTATTCGAACAACCTGTAAATAATATCAGAATATAACTATTGTCATTAAAAATATAATAACTATGGTGCCTATTTATTATAAGAAATGTAGTAAGATGTTATTGAGTTGCAGTTAGCTTCAATATTAGTACACTCTACCTTAATTCCTATCACTATATTATGGTGATGATGTGCTTTGCTTGCTTAAAACGCAGTACAAATATTGGTTTTGTTCAGAGTTGTCTAGAAGTGATTGCTTTTTGTTTTTGTTTTTAGTGATAAGATCGCCTTTGTCTCTAGTTATTAATTTAAAGTTTTTTTTCTCATTAGCCTTTGTTTGATGCACTGACTCGCGAGGACACTTCCGCGCGCGGCAGCTCGGCTAGTGTGGACGTGCCCCCTCCGTCCACTAAAATCTATTTGGTAGGATCCATTGTTTTGCCTTGGCAGAGGCACGTCCACACTAGCAGAGCTATGGCGAGTGGCAATTATGTTGTAAGGCGGTGCGCCAGGTTCACTACTATTTCTGTATTAACAATTAAGAATATTGTATTGTAATGTAAGGTAGGTTTTAAGAACATTATGAAGACAATTATGTATTGCTTACCAAAACCATCCAGTAATCTTTCTCGGGCTGATAGAAAATGTGTCTTTTGCTTTGTGTTTGCAGAGCTTCACAGGGTTCAGAAGAAAAGGTACTTAAACAAGAAATATTCCATTGTCACTTCAACACAACCATCCAAATTAACAAACAAATAATTATTATAAGTGAGATATCTACATAATAAGATTTTATAAGTCCAAATATTACTATAGAGCTCATCCTACCATTTTGTCACGTTTTTGTGACCATCTTGGAATCATAAATCATAAGTGAAAAATGTAGCCTTTATCTACCTTTTGACCCTTCTGATATACAATTATGGTTCGATTTTTATCATTATGTCTAGAAAGTAATAAAATACTCACGACATAAATTTGACGACTGCCTCACACAGTCCGACCTGTAGCTTGCGCCCATCTCCACTCACTTGACTGGGGTGGAAGAACAACACTCTTTTCAGTTCCTGTTCAAAATACATGAAATAGTTATATTTTATAAGGTTGCCAGTTATAATCAAAGCTAAATAATAACTTATCAAACGTACTTCTCCTTCCTTAGGCCCGAAGCTTGAGTTAAATATAAAGAAGGAGTGAATTTTCGTTTTCACGTCTATCATTTTGGTAGTTTAATAGTCTACTTAAGTCTACGTATGGTTCGCGCTAGTGACTCTTTACGACAAAACTGAAAAATAATATGAATTTGTAACTCTCGGTATTATTATGATTTCCACAATTTTATTCCATTTACAATAATTATAGTCTAACAAACAGGCAAACACAAACACAAGATGAATGACAAGTATGACAACTGTCAAGTTTAAGTTGACAGTAGTGTGACTGCATTCAGCATGCAGGTACATTCAGATACTACTAAATATTGTAATGAAACGGTTATTACAGTATGAACAATATAATAATAATGCCAAATTGCCAAAGGAGCTGGGACATAAATCATTGGAGCTGGGACGACACAATGTGCCAAATTTTAATAAAATCTGTCCTTAGCCGTAGCACAGGTCGCGAACGTGCTAGATTGCTAGCATCGGTGACGAGGGAGTCTGGAGAGTGGTTACGGGCTTATCCGTCGCCAAACACCGGAACCTTCCTCGAGCCCGACACTCTCAGCATTGCGACCTGCCTTCGGCTTGGAGTGCGCGTCTGCGCTGCGCACAGGTGCCCCTGCGGGAGTTTCGATGATGAACTGGGACACCACGGACTATCTTGCCAAAAAAGTGCCGGCCGCTTTTCTAGACACGCCACACTAAACGACATAATCCGCCGGCTAGTGCGGCGGCTAAAGCGGCCGAAAGAAACAAACACCTAAAATACAGGGGTCTCGGCCCCGAATACTGTTTCATGCCTTTCGGAGTCGAGACCCTTGGCCCGTGGGGTCCCAGTGCACCCAAAAGAGTAATTGACTCTACGGGTGACCTAAGAGCTGGCAGCTTCCTCGCGCAACGCATAAGTATTGCGATACAGCGGGGAAATGCTGCCAGCATCCTCGGCACCATGCGGAAGGGGCCCAATGTTTTCGTTATTTTTTAGTTTTATTTCATTCTAGTTTTTAGTTAAGGTTTATTTAAACAGGTAAGTTTTATTTATAAGTCTTATTTTATTTATTTATAGGTATAGTTGTACCTGCCAATAAACTTTATATAATAAAAATGTGTGTTATTAAAATGGAATAACATAATTTACAGTCGTTATGATATTATTATGAACTTATCCCCAATTTAAAATAAATTCCATTTTACATAAAATATAGGTAAAAAACAGAAGTTCAGTTTCGTAACATAACTTTAAATCAAGCATATTATGGCCTCTACAATCGGCGAAATTTTGACACAAAAATCGCGCGCGATTTCAAGACGTTGCCGTCTAGGTAGGTGCAACGAAATCAATCGATGGATCAAAAACCGCAATGTATTAAAAGTCGCTTACGTCTGTAGAGAGCCTTAGAGCCAATGGAATTTCTATCATCTTTAACCAGTGGAGCAAAATTTTATTTAGCCGAGATTCAAACTTTATCTATTTCTGCATCTAATTCTGTTATAATTTTAAATAAAAAAGAACCGACTTCACTTAGGATCCGCTATTCCAAGAGGAAGTGGCCGAGTTGCTGTAAAAAATAGTGAAATCACAATAGGTATGCCTATAATAGTTGAAGAGTTCCCTCGATTTCTCCAGGATACCATCATCAGACCCTGACTTGGTGACAATGGGACCATCTAGGGGATATACCCGTTAGATTTAAAAAAAAAATGAAAATCGGTTCACGATTCACGTAGATATCGAGTAACATACATACAAAAAAAATATAATAATAAAAATTTTGATTGATCCTACCAAATCCCAGTAGCCAGAATTTGGTTGTAAGAACTCGCTTCGATTAATTTTTGCGGTTCAAATTTTGCTCCTGCATGTGAAATCCAGTCGTTCTAATGTAAACGTCAAGAAATTGTTACCATGGTAACGATTTTGATTAGTTGTTGTGTTGAAGTTTGTAAGAGTTGTACAATATTTTTATAACATTTCATACCTAACTTTAATCTTTTAATAAATCATGGCTATAAGAAATCCAAGATTGCCGATGTTACCCGGCTACGGCGCAAACCCCCTGGCGAGTACATTAAAAATTATATGTGATAATAACAGAATACCTAAAATTCCGATTGCGTTTTGAATATCCAGGGCAACCTTTTCATTCTGTACCTATATCGTTAGGTGTAGAGATATACTCCCCCTCATGCAAAGTTTTCGGTTGACCAAGGCCGTCTTAATACGTGATGGGGTCCTAGGGCACGTAAAAATATGTGGCCCTTGGAACCTTGAAAATCATGAGTCCTCAGGCACTCAATTAGGGACAACGTTGACTGTAAAAAATACGTCGTCTAAGATCTTTTGGGCTTCCCCTAAGAATGGGGATTCCCCGTGTGCCCTTATGGTAAAGACGGCATTGGTTGACCTTTAATCTTATAAAGTCATAAAGTACCTACTAACCACACAATTCACTTCGTTGTTAATTATTCCGTTGAGTTGCTCTTTGCTGCTCCTCTTTCTTATGTTTTGATGAGGAAAGAAATTCAAACAGTGTCCAACCCGACAACAAACCACGAATAGAATACATTAAGCTCTTCCTAATTAAAGACGGGATACCACTGCGGCGCACGAATAAAAGCCGCTGTGTAAGCGTTTCCATGAAATAAAAACTACCCTTAAAGCCATGTTACACTTTACCTTTTTTAGTGTCCTAACGAGCATTCTAATTAAGATACTAACTTTTTTCAATAGCAAATTTACTTGCTAAGGCACTGGTTCCACCGCGAGCTAGTAAGCTATGAGCTATCGGCTATAAACACGAACAAAAGATAAGCACTCCCGTGTAAATAAAAGAGACACGGCGATATTTATAGCTCACCGCTGGGCGAGTAACTTCTGCTTGAGTATGGTGGGACCCTAATACAGCTTTGGCCAGGACTATTGAGCATAGCTGTTTTTTGTTTACAATTTTGATGTTAAGTATTATTTCCCTATCCTAACAATGTACGTTAACGGAAATGTTATATTTCATTTATAAATATATAAAACTTGACATAATAACAATTTTAAGGTACCTATCAAATATGAAAATTATGAAAAGAGAAGGTACCAAAAATAATTCTGCTATAATTTTAAACAAAAAAATAACCGACTTCACTTAGGATCCGCTATTCTAAGAGGAAGTGGCCGAGTTGCTGTAAAAAACAGTGAAATCACTTATAGAGGTGTGCCTATAATAGCTGAAGAGTTCCCTCGATTTCTCCAGGATCCCATCATCAGACCCCGACTTGGTGACCATCTAGGGGTTATACCCGTTCGATTAAAAAAAAATTGAAAATCGGTTCACGATTCACGGAGATATCGAGTAACATACATACAAAAAAATAATAATGATGATAAAAAAAACAGTCGAATTGAGAACCTCCTCCTTTTTTGAAGTCGGTTAATGAAAATTTAAGTCGGTACTAAACTTTCGAGTTTTGTACGAAAATCGCATTGGTGCCTAATACTTCTGGTCAAGGCTGGTATAGGCGAATGCAAAATTTTGTAAGGCAGTTAATGAACACCTTTACATAGAAATAGAATAAGAAAAGGTACATAGCAAAGGAGAGCAAAAGTATTAATGTGAATGTGAACTTATTATATTACTTAAAGAGTTACAATTATAATCTTGTGCATATATTTAATTAATAAAATATTGTTAACTTGTTTTACAGATAGGGAGAACCAAATTTGGAGTTCGCCCCATTTTTGCCTCGATCGACAAAGTGAACATGTTGGTCGACAAGGCTGCTGAAGGGAACGTCGTGCCTTCGCTTTATGCTCGAAAACAAGCACCCGAGCTACCTACTTGGATCATGTATGATAAGAATGTACGTTATCCATAATGCTACGACCGCATTATCGGGGATTCGGCCGAATATTCGTGGTACCTACTTCCAGGCTTTATTGGGTCAAATAAATCTTGATTTTGACATAATATCTCTAACCGAATGTTGGTTATCTCGAAATCCACATATTCCCCAACTTGACGGATACATACACCACCGTAGTCAACTTAATATTAACCAGAATGATGGAGTAATCGTGTATATCCGAAAAGATATAACTAATGTTGTTATTTCAGATTCCGACTTGTTAGATGCTAGTTGCATATCCATACAAGTTGGTGGAGATACCTGTGTCCTAGCTATATATAGACCCCCTTCAAAAAAAGATATAACTCCCTTTTTAACTTCTCTAGATCAGACCTTAACCAAAAATAAATCCTTCAGCACACTTGTCGTAATGGGAGACATTAACATTGACATACTAGATAATAATAGAGACCCTAATTCGTCAGAGTATTTAAACTTGATGGCATGTCACGGACTCCTGCCAGGACATAACCTTGCGACGCACGGAAAAACAAACCTCGATCATGTAATCCTAAAAACAAATAAAAGTGCCATCACGTTAGTCCTAGAGTCAGCAGTGACCGATCATAAATCTGTAATACTCTCAATTGACAAACTAAAACTACATATGGCCAATAAATATAAAACGACGGTTAATTACCATGACCTAGATTCTGCAATCAAAAACGTCGACTTTTCGTATGTGTATAATGAACCAGATGCTAACCTATCAATTAATTACTTCATAAACTCCTTAAAGAGAGAAATATCAGCTAATACAAAAATTTGCTTAGTACCTCATCGCTTGCGTATTCTTAAGCCCTGGATAACCCCTGGCCTATTGAGATGCATGCGGAACAGAGATAGAATGAGTAAAGCGGCTAGTTCCTCGCCTCAGAATGAAGTGCTTGTCAAGACGTTCAAACGGTATCGTAACTTCTGCAATAATTTACTAAAAAAAATCAAAATTCAATACGAAAGCGACCAGTTGCAAAAAGCAGGTAATAATTCTAAAAAGCTTTGGTGTACAATAAAGGAAATAACGCATACTACGAAACAAAATTCCGCAGGTGAGGAGCTACTTACCATAGATAAATCTCCGGACAGCTCCTTGTCTCATATTAATAACTTCTTTGTTAATGTTGGTAAACTGTTAGCTCAAAGCATATCGCATAGTGGATATAGTATCGATACACTCCCCGGAAACAGGATAAACTCGTTCGTATTTCTCGAAACTAATGAACTAGAGGTGGAACAAATTATAAACTCACTTCGCTCTAACTGTGCAACTGGTCATGATGGTATTTCGACAAACTTCCTAAAACGGTATAAAACTACCTTGCTAAGACCCCTAACACATATTTTTAATTTATGCATAACAAGTGGCGTATTTCCGGAAATACTTAAGAAGGCACTAATTCAGCCAATTCACAAGTCAGGAAGTCGGAAACTCGTTAATAACTACCGTCCAATCTCAATACTGTCGTCATTGTCTAAGATACTGGAAAAAATTATGAACATGCGCCTTAAAAACTTCTTAGAACATAATAATATTCTGTCTAACAGACAGTACGGGTTTCGTAATTCTAAGTCTACAAATGACGCCGTGCATGACCTCACTAACTACGTAGTGGGTGAATTGGATGCTGGTAATAAGTGTTTAGCCATCTTTATAGACCTAGCTAAGGCATTTGACACAGTATCGATTCCTAGACTTTTACATAAGCTTGAATCAATAGGAGTAAGAGGTACCCAACTTAAGCTATTTCAGAGCTATTTAACAAACCGGAAACAATGTGTTAAGATAGGTGAACACATAAGTAGTGAGCTGGTTGTTGAATACGGAGTGCCTCAAGGGAGTATTCTGGGACCAACACTCTTTTTGCTTTATGTCAATGACATGTGCAATATGGGTCTACCAAACGGTAAACTAGTTGCATTTGCAGATGACACGGCACTCTTATTTTCAAGTCATTCATGGGAAGACACTTTTAGCAAAGCGCAGTTAGGCTTTGATAAAATAAACGCATGGTTAGTATGTAATTCGTTATCTTTGAACGTAGACAAAACCAAATACCTGGCTTTTTCTATCACAGCAAGTGGTACTCAATTTATTAATGACTATTTTATTATCGCCCATAATCACCAAACATACATTGATCAGAACTGTAACTGCCCCACGCTAAGCAGAACTGATACTGTGAAGTACCTGGGTATAACTTTAGACGATAGACTTAATTTTCGACCCCACATAGATTTGCTGTCTGGTAGAGTACGTAAACTGATTTTCATCTTTAAGCATCTTAGACTTGTTGCTAACATTAAAATAATTAAAATGGTTTATTTTGCTTTAGCACAATCATTGATAGGATACTGTATACTCTCGTGGGGAGGTGCTGCAAAAAGCCATCTTATCAAACTGGAGCGTGCCCAGAGAGCCTTATTAAAGGTAGCTTACCGTAAACCATTTCGTTACCCCACCGAGGACCTATATAAAACGTGCGAAGTTCTTACTGTCCGACAAATATTTGTACTACATATAGTGCTAAAGAAACATTCCGAGTGTTTTTTCTCCACACTAGCAAGCATCCATAGAACTCATCGGGGCAGACGAAAAATAATGGTTCCACGAGATGCTGACAGTAAAACTGCGTTCAGTAAGAGATTTTATTGCTTTCTTGGTTGTTTCCTGTATAATAAGTTTAATTCTATACTAAATATATTTCACCTTGTCAAATACTCATGCAAAGAAACTTTGACAAAATGGTTATTGGGGATAAATTATATTGAAACTGAAAATCTTTTGCACCCTGTTTCATAACTTTTTGTCTGTAATTATAGTGTACTTTTAATACATACACGCACACGTATACTCACACACACGCACACACACACAACACAACACAACACAACACAACACACACTTACACTCGAGTGTGCGCACACATTTATTGGAGTTTTTCGAATTTTTACCGATTGTAACAAATATTTTCTCTTTCTTGTATGTTAGTTTAATAGCTCAACTTATCCAGTATGTATAATTGTATTATTTTTGCATAAGTATTCACGTCTAAAGTTTAGTCAAATGGAAGGTAGCTGGTACTTATAGCACAGGTTTATCCTATTTTAAGCACCAGCGAAAAATATTTGGTCAGTGCATCCTATGTATTATAGTTAAGAAATTATGTATACATAGTTGTAATCCTTTTGATGTCAATAAACTTACTTACTTACTTACTTACTTACTTACTTACCTATATCTCTCTTTTTACTATAAAATAAGAAAGAGACGCAACATGAATATTTGACCGTAAACCGCTTATATAGGCACTTGATCGAAATTCAGTTCCGAATTCATAAATTTATTAAAAATCATCTACAATAAGTACACAAATTTCCGCAACCATAGACAATTGTCTATGAGTTGATACATTCAGATCAAGTGTGGTGAGCGCATTAGAGGAAAATTGCTTAAACAGAGGGTCTACCGCGAACTTCGAAAATCGAAATTTCCTTATCTAGCTGTTTTTTTTTATTGGGCAAATATAACAGAGGGAGGTTTGTGGTAGGCCCGCAGACAGTACTTAACATCCGTTGCTCGTATATTAATAAGAATAGTCTTTTATTGTTCAACAAATTGGAAACAATAAACATTGGATAGAGGAGAGAGATTGTTTCGTTATGTCTTAAAAAATATTTTAGAAATGTTAGGTAGTAATAGTAAGGTACCTACCAACTTTGTTGCTGAATACCTCGGCTAAACTAAGTGCATTTAAGTATGGAGAAGTTGTTAAAAATATTAAATACTCGTATTTTTTAACACATATATTTCATATACCTATTAAGATAGGTTAACACATTCAGTGCCACCTCGTACTACGCTCGTAGCCCGTAGCCACGTAGCTCGTTGTAGCTACGACAAGAACCCGACAGTCGGATTCTCGGCGGTGAATGTACTAAGCTAAGCACACGAACCTCATAATCATAAACCTCAGATAAATACCTGACTGTTACTGTTATTAGATACTGCGTTTCGAAGCGTATTTCCAACAAACGCTTCACGAAATGCGCTCTGCGTCGAGCCTGCTTCGTAAGGTGAACATATTTTTCTACCTTGAAGATGGCACCATCAAGGTTATGGAACCACGGACTGATAACAGCGGGATGTCGCAAGGTTAGTTTTACGTCTACAGGGTGTTTTAAGAATAATAAGTCGTATTGTATGAGGTGATTAGGTAAGTCATACTGAACAACTTTTTGTATGACTACCTACTACCTTGTAGAAATTTGACCTCCCCATAGAAAACGCCAACGTTTGATCGGCCGAAATGTATGGAACGGCCAAACTTTTTTTTGAGTTTTAGGAGTTGGCCCCATAAGTAGTGAAAGTTGTTTAGTATGGGCTACCAAATCACCTCGCACAATACCTACGGCTATTAGTTATTGAAAAACATCTTGTACATATACTGGGACGTGATCCTGAACTGAACCACTTTTTCTAACTCTGTAACTGACCACCAATAGATATCATATGGTATAAGTATAGTATTTGATCAAAACAGACTATTTTATTTTTTATAAACTATGTAAATCATCGCCACCCTATTACTTACTTAACTGCTATGTGTACTCGCCTTTATTCCTTTTGTGAAAGGTTTAATATTTTTGATGACGCACAAAATGCTTTTAGGAAAAATCGGTCCACTACCTTGGCTGCATATAAGTATATACAAAAAATATTAGATATAGTAAATAGTAAAAAATATGCAGTAGGCATACTACTAGATATGTCTAAGGCATACGATATGGTCCAGTACGATATATTATTAAATAAACTTTATCAAATTGGAATAAGGGGCACAGCACACAAATGGCTTACGTCATACCTTAACAACAGGGAACAATATGTTGCTATTGAATCTTTAGACCCCACTACGGGTGAAATAATATATGTCCAATCAGAACAGCAGCCCATGACACATTCTATCCCTCAAGGTAGTGTAACGGGATGTTTACTTTTTTTAGTCTACATTAACGATATCCCGAAAACAATAGCACAACCTTGTGTACTCTACGCTGACGATATCTCGATTCTAACTTCATGTAACGACAGCACAAACATAAATAAAGATATAAACACCATACTAAACTCCGTAATAGAATGGATGGAGGATCACAACCTCAAACTAAATATCTCAAAAACCAAAATTATCCAATTTAGGCCTTACCAAAAAGAACCCTTACCACTAAACATTAACATGAATGGTATAACATTAGATTGCGTCGACTCGGCAACATTGTTAGGATTTGTAATCGATACTAATATTAATTGGAAAGGGCATGTCGCCGAGATAAAAACAAAACTATCACGTTTTGTGTATGCATTAGGAGAAGTAAAGAGATCCACGGATTACAACACTGCGCTTACAACGTATTACTCTCACGCGTATTCGTGGCTCACGTACGGCGTAATACTATGGGGTAACAGCACGGATGTCGAGGATCTGTTAATACTCCAAAAAAGCTGTGTACGGATTCTCGCCAATATAAAATTCCCAGCGAGCTGTTTTCCTTCTTTAAAAAATTTAGAATATTAACCTTACCATCCATCTACATTTTTGAGGTATGTAAATTTGTTAGGAAGAATCCACAGCTGTATACGTCTGTTCTGGACCAGGTACGACGTTACGAGCCTAGAGAAAGGTATAGAAACAACCTAGTTACAGTGACAGATTCTAATATGAAATTATACAGTTTAAGTCCACACGCTATGACTATAAAAATTTATAATAAGTTGAATAATAAATTAAAAGTAGAAAAGAACATTAAAACATTTTTGAGGCATTTAAAACAGACGCTAATAGAAAAACGTTACTACAATTTAGAAGACTTTTTTTCTGACGAAAATATTTAATTTGAAAAATCTAGTAAATATGCTTTGTTCTGTATATTAATTGTAAATATTGTAATTAGGATAAGCTAGTTGTTAAGATTTATTTATTTTTTAAGTTTTCTGCTTTGCCCTTACAGGGTACCTATCACGTGACATATGTATATTATTATATTATGTAACTTGAGTGCATGAATAAATGAATATGAATATGACTTTTGACATACGCAGCATTGTATATTCCGACCAAAAAGTGTAGAAATTAAAAAGTGGCAACATCGTAGTGTCGTCCCTTTCAAATCAATCTAAGAAAACGGGACACTACGACGTTGACACTTTTTAATTTCTACTCTTTTTGGTTGGAATATAGCTGAATGGAAAACGACAAGACGTCATATTGAGTAGGGTGACCGAATCATATGGTAAAAAATATTTTTCTACTTTTTATCTAAAAAATAAGTATCAATATTGGTGACAAAAAAATTTACAACCGTGCCTAAAGCAGCAAGAGGTTCCCTTTGAATGTACAGTCAACTGCAGAAAAGTGTAACCCTTCTTGCAGATACACTTCCCCAGAGGCCAGTTTTATAAAGCTACAAGTTACAATTTACAAGCGGAAGTCTCTCTCTAACCCTATGTGTTAGAAAGAGACTTCCGCTTGTAAATTGTAACTTGTAGCTTTATAAAACTGGCCTCAGGTGGTTAGGCTTCCATGCAAGTGGGAACAGACTTCTCTGCACCAAAGTCGCTGTATGGCAGAGTGGTTGTGTGTAGCGAACTAAGTACTAGTACTTTAAAATATCGTATCCTGTTTTTTTTTTCAGGAACGTTGATATGTAGACAACGGATCCGCCTCCCATACAGCTACGACTTGTATTACGATGTGCTCGATTTGAATATTGGAAGAGAGGTCACTTTTCATGGAAAAGTGTTTAAAGTAAGTCAATTACTACCGGAACTAGTTTGACGGCTGAACTCGTGTCTTATCAATTTGAATTGCTCTTCACCAATTGTGATGGCTGCTCTACATGATGGACCATCATAGGGACGCAGGTATACGATGGATCGAGATCGCAATATCGTTAGCTCCCTCTAACGCATAGCTGTGTCTTATCTAATTGTAAAGTAAAATAGTGCCACAGGTTTTCTCTTATGATCGATTTCGTTCAAACGATTACGTGCTACGTTTGATACGAGATACGTAGCCTTTTTAATCCTGTCTTATGATATATCATTATTATTTTATCATCTACCTGCAAATACTATTAAAAATAGGGTATATCATTGTTATTTATCTAGGACTTGCTTTTTAGATCGTGAATTGCGACAATTTCACTAGAGTGTTCTTGAATCGCCTTGGCATAAACGTACCAGATCCTTTGAACTGGCCGGACGCCGTTGAAGTAAGTTCCATGACGAAGGGTAGGTGGTATCTAAACAATATTTATGATCCCAGGAGCCACGTTGCATATATTTTTCAAATAACCTCCTATCTACTGATAAAAAATAAATAAAAATAATTAATAATTGAATAATTTCATTATAACTAGTAGTAACCACCCTTATGTTGCAATCGGAAAAGCGTTAAGCTTAAGTCAGATGGACTAGACTGTACAGTCAGCAGCAGAATTAGCTAAGCGGGTGGGGTGTTCAAAATGACTTACATACGCTCTTATTCTCTTAACAATAAAGTCATGTGCAGCTCATTTTGAACATCCTACCCGCTTAGTTACTTTTGCTGCTGACTATAGTGTCCTGAAACTAAACTGTATATGTCAACCATTATGTTAACTAAAGTTGTTCCTTTATGTGATTGCGAAAAAGTGCCAATTGTATTAAAAGTTCAATTTCTGTTGTTTTATTTTGTGCTGGTATATACTTGCTGCTGATTGCTAAAATAACAATAATAAGCGTATTATAAAATAATCATTAAGTAGATATGTTTTTACTGTGTTCTAGAGAACTGTGCAAAAATCTAAGCCTCCCAAACATCGGCCGTTTCGTCAATTTCTCGATTTTGACAGACAAGTATTAAGGTAACTCTTGTTTCTATCAATCTAGGCATAACATTGGTGAAAGCATGGTAATTTTTTTTATAAAGTAAATAGTCCTAAGTCTCATAAGCAGTGATCGGATTTTAGGGTACAACACGACGGAACGACGGACGAATATACTCGTTAAAACGTTAAAATGTTATTGAAATTACCACCGAATACGGTGTAACTAAAATAAACAACTTGTGTCCTAATCCCGAATATTATACATTTTAGCATAATTTTTGAGGTAAAATACCATTTTGCACCCTAAAATCCGATCACTGCTCAGAAGCATACGTATTTTGCTCACAGATTTTACGGCTACTGGGACGATCGCATGTCAGAATTTGGCATCATCCATACACTTGAGATACACTACTACTTGGCTGACGATACAATGGAGATTAAAGAAATACTCCCGCCTAATTCTGGAATGGAAGCGGGACCAATGTTCATGAAGAGAATGCGACTGCCCAGAGTAGATATTTTTTTACTCGACGACTCTTTTTGTAGACAGAACTACCAGGCACCAGCGCATACTTTTTGATGGAGCGCACACATTTTAGCATTGTCAACAAATCTAAAATGTTCATACAATATTTTTCGTATACGCCGGGGCGGGGGCGCCGGCACGGCCGGTGATTGCACGTGGAGATTGAAGTTACTCAATTGTATAGAGGCAGCAGACTGTAACGCATTTATGGAACTCAATTCTTACCTACTTGCCTATTTTGAGTACTTGTAGAAAAAGTATTGTATACAATAGTGACATAATTAAGTTTTTCAATGTCGCACCTTACCTTATATACTTAGGCCACTTAGCAATGTCACGATTGTATATAATAAAATAAAAAAAAAGAAACGACTTCACTTAGGATCCTCTATTCCAAGAGGAAGTGACCGGGTTGCTGTTAAAAATAGTGAAATCACTATAGGTGTGCCTATAATAGTTGAAGAGTTCCCTCGATTTCACCAGGATCCCATCATCAGACGCCGACTTTGTGCCAACGGGACCATCTAGGGGTTATACCCGTTCAATTAAAAAAAATATTGAAAATCGGTTCACGATTCTCATTCAAAAAAATAATAATGTAAAAAAAAATTCAGTCGAATTGAGAACCTCCTCCTTTTTTGAAGTCGGTTAAAAATACTAATGCGGCTTTTACTCCTTTGTAATACCTACAATTTATTTAAATAATCCGCAATTATCTGCATATGATCACTATCATCGATACCGTAGAGGGAGGTACAGTCGTCGAAAAAGATATGTTTTGAACCTTTCTTATGTTTACCTACATTACAAAGGCGCGAAAGGTGCAAGAGTATATATACAGATATTACATATATCTTTGACGGCGACTGTACCACCATCGACACAGTTGCCTGACTATTCGTGAACCTTATTGCGACGAGATAAGGCCTTCCAATCCTTAGTAGAGTGTGTTGCCTAATCGTGTAGCCACTAGCCATTTAGATTGGTTCAGACCACTATACTGTATGTCTTAGAGGATATTTTTTAAAGAGGCGCACTTGTTATTTTGAAAAATAACCTCATGATATTGATATTCTTAGAAACTGCCAGACCACGTGGAGATGACGGGTGGTCCACCACACCCTTCGTACAGTCCAGCAGATTTAAGTATTGGAGCGATTTTGAACGTGTTTGGACGAAACGTCGTGCTTACGGATTGCGATCAGTTTACTAGAGAATATTATCGCGTTACTTATGGATTAGGTATGTATAATTTTTGCATGTTATTACTGCTATATTATAAGTATTATTGATATAACGAGCACCACACACTTATACGATTTTAAGCTAACATGATCATTAACATTACAAAAACTATTTAAAACGGGATATTTACCATGTGAGTTTATTATTGTGAGCTTCCGATATTTCAGCACACTAATCTCACAATAATAAACTCTCATGGTAAATATCCCGTTTTAAATAGTTTTTGTAATACCACACACTTAGTCTAAATTCAACATAAAAATTAAAAAAACGCTGGACTCCACTCCATACCTACAATAAACGAGAGTCCGTAGACAACTTTAGCACAGTACTGATTTTTATCTGTAGGTGCCTATGCTGAATTTAGACATAAGTGTGTGATTTTTTTAAATAGTATTGTTAATTGTCCAGATACGTTTGTGCCTCTGGAGACGCCGGGAGCGCATTCCCACTGTGTGAGCACGAGCGTGACGGATCGCGAACTCCCACCATGGAACGGTTATGGCTCGTATCCCGACTCCGCAGAGAATTGTCGCACTGTTGAACCTAAAGCACCGCATGGCGATTTCATGAAATTCCTCTACAAGGATAAGTTAGTAGTTTAAATTAACCTTTTGACCGCCATACGTCAAAAATTGAACTTTCAATTTTGAACTCTGGCATAATTTATGAAGGTGTCATTCACGTTGTCACTTTGTCTCATATATCAGACGACGGCGGTCAAAAGTTTAAAGACAGAACTTGTACTTATTGCTTATTCAATTATTAGCAATCCATGTCTTATCTTCTTCAAAAAGCTTTGTCATTTATGTCAAGCATGAAATCGCGTCCTGGCGTCGTGCTAAACACATCGATCATTCGCAATTTGCCTTGATTTTGTACGGCAAGACATAATTAAATTACATATATCCCATCGAATCTACTTCAGTTTTGCAACAATATATTGTCACTTCCTTATCGTACAGTCACCATTAGATATATCGGAGCGTCCAAGGTGGTCACAAATATTTGACCAACGCCTCTATTTTCAAGGAGATAAAGAGTATGTTCAGATATTTTTGAGTATCTCGGCTGCTCTGATATACCTATTTGACGGCGACTGTACAAAAACAGATCTAAAAACCTTTTTTAGTCTGGCACATTTTCTCATGGCCTCATGTCATAGACACTATAAAATCAACTTAATTTTAGGGTTGGCTTCGATTCACATGTTCTCCGCTTCGCTGCACGACTTATAAGTGACGTTCCTGAAAATGACAATCGTTATTTCATTGTAAAATATTTCTTAAGTGATGATACCCTTGGCATTTTTGAACTAGGCGAAAGGAATTCTGGATTTACGGTAAGATAACATTATTTTCACGATAGTGCTTTACTCTTATCTGATACGATATGTGACTATTAGGTCAACAATCTACCTAAATAACGATTCTCTTACACGGGCGATTTTTTGGGCAATTATTGCCGGGCGATACGTTGCCGCAATTAATGGAGCAATTAATTGAGCAATGATAAAAAGATAAAAAAAAGATAAAAGATATTTATTCTTCAATTTAGGCACATTACAATGCACTTATGAACATCAGAGAGAAAAGAAACTACCACCGGTTCTAACCCTACAACGTCTGACCCGAGAAGTATTACTTATTACCGGCAAGAAACTCGGCGGGACTTATTTTTTCAAAACAGTACTACTAATACATTAAAGATACTATATACAATAATGCGTAGTTTAGTTATATGAGGCAAATTATAGAATATGCGCCAATTATCTCGGCAGTGAGTTTTCAAATTGCTCCACTCAAGTGCTCTTACACGGGCGATTTTTGGGCGATTTGCCTAGTTTTTCCGAGTTGCTGCATATAGGGCAATTGAATGGAGCCAGAATGACGCCATACTAGAGCAATAATTGCTCAATATTGAGCACTATATAAATTGCTTAAATTTACTTGATATATGCCCGTATGCTTGATGCCCGTGACGTCAAAACTTCGGCAAATTGGCAATTTTTGTCGCCCGTGTACCACCTTAAAACATCCTTTGGTACAGAAACTTTTCATCTGATCCTTCTTCTAGGGTGGCAAATTCTTCAGACGCGACAAGATGTACCACCCGGACGTAGATTTCTTCGTGCCAAAAGAGCCTCCCTCATACACAGATAAGGACATGTGGATTGGCAACGAGCTGGTGATCCGCAAGCATCGTTTCAGGCTCATAGCCGCTGATGAATACGCCTTGCGTTATATGGAACTTCACTCTAAAGAGGTTAACCATTTCAAACCTTAGTAAAGCTTGACCAGGAATATATGACCAATGTCAAGAGGGTGCTTTTTTCTTATATATGGTGACAGTTCAGTTTAATATGAACAATTTAGTTCCAATGAAATTCCGCAACATGGCGCATGGTGATATATTTCTGGTCAGGCCTTACCAATACCACATTGTCTTGTGTTAATTAGATCCTGATTAACGTGGTATTTTTTTAGAATAATAGGCTTATTCTAATATTAGAAAAGTCGGAAAAACATAGGTTTAAGTAGACAGAGGTAAGGTAGTCGTTAGGACGATTTAAGTTATTGCCTTTTCTATTGAGTTTTACTTTACTCCTTCTTAGGGATGTCGAAAACATATCTGATTTGACAAATGCGTCCACTCGCATGAATAGAGGCGCGCTCTCTAATGGGATGATGTTGTATATAATTATCTTGGTATAGGTACTGAATATTATGTTTTTTGAATAAGCTCACAGGTATAAACTGCGCGAGAAACGGCCCTCATGCTCTAATTTGTTGTACTTTTTGATCTTCGCCAACTTTTTAAATTTTACTTCCAGTATCCAATGGCTAACGTACCACTGATTATGGACAAGATTCGACGCACTCTGGCAGGCAAGGAGAATGGTTACAAGGACTTTGTTGCAAAGTATATGGATGCAGTCTTGCCAAATAATAAAGATCTAATGTCGACGCGCTGTTTCAAGTAAGGACTACTGAACAGACAATATCAAGTAGATAGTGATAACAAACGTAGCTAAATATGAAGTTTGAGACTTATTTTTATTACCATACGAGTAATAAGATGTTACGATATATTTTGACTGAACCAATAAATACTTAACTATCTAAAGTACTTCTTTAACTTGATTTTCAGACAAGCATTGAAAGAGATTATGTGTGAAAAAATGACAGAACATGAATTTATATCATTGATACGATTTTTCCGTGGTGATCCTGGTAAAGAGCCGAGTCCAAAATGGGAAATGATCAGGTGAGATGAGATAGGGACAATAACTGTTCTGAAGTTCACTGCTTTTACTATGTCAATATCAATGTGTACAATCTATATTAATATCTTAGTTAATTTTTATGAAAATATTACAGGTATTCGATCCCTGCTACAAATTCACTAATGGCAATAGGTCTTCTGAATAGAGTCGTCGGTTTAAGTTTAAACTTAAAATATTTACTTACTTGTAGCTTTGAGAGCTGAGGGCAAATTTGGGACCCAAACACAAAAATTGTATGCTTAAAGGTCTTTGGTGTTCACGGACCTAACGCGAGGCCTATGGGATGACCGCGCGCGGCTGCAGGAAGGCCTGCTGCACGCGGACGAGGCCAAAGCGGGAGTGTTGTCACTTCCACGCTTAAGGCAGTTGTTGCGAGCCCACCGCCTGCCACTCAACACTGACCTCATGGACTGCATGCTTGGAGTGTATGTTAGATAATATACATGTTTCTGCTTGGATGCAAAAGATATTTTTTTACGTGCAATTGTTTATAGCAAATAAGCACGCTGCCCGGCTGCTATTACTTTAGACGGCTTCCATACCAGACATGCACGTTGCTGACCCTTTAGGAAATTGTAGGTAAAACACACTTGTTGGAGACTCTCATACCCACCGACCTACCGTAGTCTTTCTGAAGCAAGTTCATTCTACAGCTGGGGCGTTTGTGGAAGGTCAGACGTAGGAAGGATTTTGAGCCTCCCTTCTGGGAATGTCAGTTAGCAACTTAGCACTTCTTTTACTTAAGTATAAAAGTAAAGCGAACTGTGTTTTCAGATTGGATAAAGACGATGATTGCAACATTCGCTACGGTGACCTGATGTCGTTCCTGGACTTCCAAACTCGACCGGTCTACAACCTCGCCGAAGGCGACTACCAGAAAGTTGTGCGACATGCGCCCCCTCTCAAGAATACAGAGGTGAGTTTCTGTAATTAGTCATATCTTACACTTCACATTGAAGTCAACATATGATCTCTTCCATAAGATTCATTATTCATTACGAGACGGCGGTCAAGAATTGTTAGATACTTGTATCATTCTCAAGGCTTCTGATTTTCCGTGACAATTTGTCTACACTACAAGGCTTAGCCTGGTTCTACATATTGGATTTATCATTTGTTTATAGTGCAAGAAGTGGAAAGATGTGGATACACTAATTCAGGAGGGTTACGTCAACTGGAGCGCCTTCCTCTGTCAATTGAACCTCGAGCACCTTATCAAAGATCAGTAGACATATTTTTACAGCTGTAATGCACTGTATAAACAGTATAAGTACCTCACATTACGCCATGTCACGCGCATCCAAAGCCAATGATTGCCGGTTTTTGTTAATTGTTTTTTTTTATGTAATTTAAATTAGATGTACAAAACATAACATGTACCTATAAAAATGGGTTTTGTAATAAAATACAGGTTCTAGATCCGATTTGAATTCGTTTATTTTTTCGAAGAAAATAAATACAATCTTCTCAGCCATTCTTCTTATTATAGTTATCTACATTCTCACTTTAATTGTTAACATTTACCTACGCAATGTCACGTACTTATACATATTCACTGTTGCAAACATATTTTCACAACATTGAAAATGATCAGCGTTTTAAATAATACCAGTACTATTAGGCGATTATCACACTGGCGCCACAACCGCAGGCGGCGACGGTGTGGATGCATGACAACGCAATTTTTTTTTAAAACGACGTTGGCAAACATGCATGCGGCCCGCCTGATGGTAAGCAGCTACTGTAGCATGTGGACGCTTGCAACTTCAGAGGTGTCACAAGCGTGTTGCCGACCCTTTACAAAAAGGAGGATTCACTGGGTTGACGACTAAAAGAACAAGAGGGTCCCTCGTCGTCAACACACTGGGTCCTCTTTGAGCTCTTTGGCAACCGTACTCACCAGCAGGAACACAACATTATGAGTAGGGTCTAGTGCTGTTTGGCTAGAGCGCTATCTCGCTTGCGTACCGGCGCCGCATGCGGAAACCGCAGCAGTGTGAAAGCCGCTTTACTGTCCACGATTAGCGTCAATATTATTAGCAAATGAATACTTATAAGGAGCTACTTACTTCTTGTTTGGAATTTTATATCACGCATTATCATCAATGCTACTATCATACATATGAAATAAATAACTTACAGTAAATCTTAATGACTTTTCTAGTGATGTAATGAACAGGCGTATGTTTTGTTTGCCAAATGTTAAGCTGTTTTGATAAATTAAAGAATAATACGACTCTTTAAAGTACATCATACATAATATGTAGTTGCAAATTAAACATTTTAGTCAGGTACGTATATTTAATATAGTATCGCTAACGAAAGTTGATTCAAGCAAACTAAACTACTCTTTAAATCATGTATATACCTCCTCTTCTGGTCTGAGGGACCCTTGCTGAATCAGAGAAATAACAAAAGAAGAATAGTCATGCAACGAACACGCACCCATAAATAATTACCTCCTCGCTTATTCATAAACGTGTCAGTCGAATAATCGTTTGTCGTTATCTGTCACTTTGACGGTTGTGTTAGTTAGAAATAGCCAGAACATAATTTAATTAAAAGAGGTTTGTAACACGTTTATGAATAAGTGCCTATTGTTTAAAAGTCAGCTAGACGTGAAAAGTTTCAGCATGGGGGCCGAGCGCACGCCGCATCTACAAAGACTTCGGCGCGCTTAATTGAAACTACGGCTGACCAGAGGGCTAGCCAATACTTTGCCCAGCGTATCAGTATCGCTATACAACGTGGCAATGTGGCCAGCCTTCTGGGCAGCCTGCACATTGGCAGTGATTTGGAGTACGTATTTTATTTCAGCATATTAATTATTATACTTAGGTATTAGTTCAATTTTTTGTTAAGGACATATACAAGGTGTAGCAAAAATACTGGTGATCCGTTTAACAGCATAATTGACATCGTATTCTCATTGAAAATGAAAAAAGTAAATAAATTTTTCTCGCGTAAATTTTTTTTAATTTTGTATGGAGAGTTGGCCAGCTAAGACGACGTGTCACATACAAAAATTTTTTTTTCGAGTCAATTTTTTCTTTGTCCTACTTTTTCTTACTGGCAATACGATACCAATGAAGCCCTTAAGCGGATCACCAGTATTTTTGTTACACCCTGTATAGTTTATGCAAAAAAGAAAAAATATGCTCTATGGTCTGTGGGGGTAAGAAAAATTAAGTGATTTATATCGTGGAGTGAGTACATGGCACACAGTATTCACTTGTGTCGATGCAGTTTATACACCTGGGCACCTCTGCTATAATTAACCATAATTTATAAACGAGGTAAACAAAATCCTGTAACTTAGAATACCTATTTTAAACATTACAAGTTATGACACTGGACAGGTGCTTAAAAATAATTTAGATAAGTATAATTTACATATTTACATACAGGAGACCACTTTTATTGGCAATGCCATTAAATATTTATAAGCGGTCTCCTTATTATTTATATTACGTCGTCCATTTTGGAGATCGGTAACTTGAATACACACTACTTGGTCAATTTGATATACCTACAGTTCATTTTAATTCACTAACAAATGCCATAGCTTCAGGTCACCGCACTATCTCACCACATATCTTTAACTCGTTCCGTAGCAGGTATTTGAGGTCGGAACCTGCAAAATAACAAAAAAATGCTTAGAAACAGGTTAATTTGATCTCGTGGTCTGCTCTAGATGGCGCTTTTGGGGTGCTGTCCTATGTTAAATCGTTACGTATACCAGCTTGCAATAAAATGTAATCAGTTCAGGCAACAGCAGTGTGACCTACTGAAAGATGTTCTTCATTTCTTATACAGACTTTCATTCTAGTACAGACCGACCAAAGAATGTATTTTATATACATATATTTATTTTAATATTTATTGCACAAAAAGAAAACTTATCGCACAAAAGGTGAACTTAATGCCATGCATTCTCTACCAGTCAACCTTAGGGCCAAGCAGAAGGATGATAGGCGGTGCTTTTAATGATATATATATTGAAACCACTATAAATATCAGTGAAATAGGTAATGCATACTTTCTCCTCACCTGTGTGCTGGGATAGCTAAAGGTGGATTTGCCGGACTTCCCGCTAGTGGAGACATCTTTATTGCCGTGCTGTGGCCATTAATACTGGAACCTATACTAGATGCACTGTCCGCTCTGAAATTACACAGAAATCGATATAGGTAAAAACAATAAAGTAGGTATTTAACACGACAGGTCAACACAAAATGGTAATTTGAAATGACTATTACCGGTATGTATGTAGAGGGGTTTTTAATTTTGACCTGGTATAGTAAGTAGGTACTTAGGTACACGGAAAAAAAGCTTCCGGGGTATTCTCAATCTAGTACATTATTTTATTATGTTGAAAATATTTCCTCGTGACAAGTATTTATTTCCTTTAACGAAAATAAAATAAAGTTTTAAATATAACGAAGCGAATATTCTTACAGATTTTCTAGTTTTCTTTTACCTAAGATAATACTTGTTAGATAAAAGTACAATCTCTCTTATTTACTCAATATAGGTACTCTTGAAACAATACATTTTTGTTGTATTTCTATTTTAAGAAAGCGTGGTTTTATTAAGCGAAGAATCATATTTTTGGTAAAGGAAATAAATACTTGTCACGAGGAAATATTTCCATGATAATAATAATGTCTTGGATTGAGAATATCCCGGAAGCTTTTTTTTCCGTGTACTTACGATCTCACCTAATAAACTCATTTCATTGGTATTCTTTTTTGATTTAGTTTGTTCAAGTTGCATGAAAAAAATGGTGTAAAAATATAGAAGCACGTTTTCAAATTTGTGCAAAAATCCTCACCTGTCGATTTGTCTCCTGAAGAGAGGATACCTCCAGGGCGAGTTCGGTTTGCGATGCTCGTGCTGAAAGGCGGGATTATCCCGACCATTCTCGTTTACAACCGCCATAGAAACCTGGCCCTCCGTTTCTCTAGTTTTCGACGATAATCTCCTGTAAATGTGAAAGGAAAAAATAAACAACAGTTTTTTTAGAGTAAGTCAGTTTTTAGATAACTAGGTCTTTAAATCCTTGTGTATATGAGAAAGGATGTGTTCCAAGGTTTTAGGAATAACGTGTGAAGCTTTTGATAGGGCTAGTCACCTAAGTATTCTAGAAGGCAAGGATTGTTGTTGTTGCGGTCGTGCCCGCTGCCGGCTGTCCACGATTAGCACGTGTCTATCGTACGGCGTGTCGTAGTCGACCTCCAGCACTGTGGAGAACCGGTGCGGCCACATCAGGTCCACTGCTGCGATCAGTAGGCCTACCACGAGGCAGATGCACCCTGAATATAGAAAAATTTGCTATTTTGAATAAACTGAAAGTGAATGACAATGACAAGGATGTGATGCCGATTCTGGTCAGAAAAGAGGAGACCGAAAGATTTTATGAGTTATAGACGTTATAGTCATTAGTACAGGCGGCGGCCGTAGGATCTGCTACGTAACGTGATACAAAGATAAGCCCTATGGCACATGTTCATAAAAGTGATACTCACTTCCGGAAAAATAGAAAAAAAAATTGAATTGGCCGAAAGCACAAAAAAGTACCACTTCCGGTTTAAAAAATGGACGGTATTTACTTACGGCATTTAATACTGAGTTGATTATTGTAGCAACAAATAGTAATTTGTATTTAGGTACAGAAAAACCCAGTCTGCCAGTTTCTACATGGCCAGAAGTGCCCGGCAGACTGGTTCAAAAGTGACGTACATTTAGAGTCAAATTCGTTACTTTTAAAATGCCGGGCACTTCCGGTCATGCAGGAACTGGCAGACTGGGTTTTTCTATACTTAAAAATAAATTACTATTTGTTGCCACAAGTGTCATCTTTATATTAGAGCTCCCGCTACACGTGTAACACGCGGAAACGAATACCCGTGTACTTAAGACCGGCGGTGCTAAGGAACCGGTTTACACGAACCCGCCAAGATTCGGAAACGTGTCCGGGAAACGTTTCCAGGAGACGTTTCTCAGACACGTTTCCCCGGTTACACGGGTACTTAATACCGGCCCGAACGGTTCCGAAGCTCCGAAGCAGTTAGAGCTGATTCAAATAAGGTTTACTATTGAATGCTCTAATTGTGAACTGCATTATTATGCACCACACACTTGAGCGAAATTCAGCGCGGAATTCAGGCAAAAAAGCTGAATGCCGCTCAAATGTGTGGCGCCGCTCCTTATTATATGAGGTTGAATGGATTCGTATCATATAGATTTACTTTAAAATAAAAATTCTTTACCCAACTCCACAAAAACCATAATTGTTTTGGAGTCCTTTATTACATACCTACAAGGATAATTATTATTATATAATTATATTGAATATTTACGTATGTTAAATAAAATAATATTAAAATTAATTACCATGCATATATTATAAAACGAAGTTCACAATCTTACTAATTACGGCGAAAATGTTGTTGTAATTAGTACCATAGTGCACACATTTAAAGTCTAAATTCAAACAACATTTTCGCCGTAATTAGTACGATCGTGAACTTGGGTATCGATATTACAGGTAGGATTAGGTTAGGACGCGTCCAACTGAACAAAAATATATGTGAACACGACCTTATACCCATACGAATAAGGTTGTGTTCACATATTAACGGATATTAATGGACTCGACTGTACATTGCCGGAAAGGAGGCAATAATTGCCTCCCGACTTTCTTATTAAAACTTTACACAGTGATAACAGCAAATCAATATAAAATATATATTATACACTGATGTAGGTAATGTAAAAGTACCTATCTGAATTCATAGCTGTAGAGACATAATGCAATAACTAGGTATTAATTATAATATTGATATTCTCTTATTTTTATCTCTTTCTTTGTTTAACCGAGCATAAAGAACACGCGCGACGGCTCCTACAAAAATAGTAACTAGGTACGAATTTAAGTGAACGATAATATGACTTATTGGGATAAGCTTAGATCATAAAATGGGAAATCCTTTATTTTTACTTGAGTGACTTTCACGCTAACGTCCCGGCGGTCCAGGTAAAAAAATTAAATGTGTCATTTTATGACATATTTTGTGCGCTATTTTGACCAAAACGTTTTGTTTTCAAATCTTAAATGTAATAATAGTAATAAAGCTTAAAATAGGTAGATACCTATTTTAAGCTTTATGTCGATGTTATAAAGTCAACACGTCTGTAAAAAAACGTTAAAAACATTAAAATTCCCACAAATGTAATAGTTTCGCTGTGGTAATTTAAGAGCACCCTCTACAATACAACTAGAATAAATAAAAATAAATATTCCTAAGAATTTTTCGAATTTTCCTAAGCATCTTGTTATTTTAAAACCCGCAATCAAAGAGGTATATTATAGAGGTATGCCCGGGCTTAAAACTAGGTAATTATCATTGAATTAAAAATAATAGAAGACGGAAATAACCAAAATATCACCATATTTAAATTTTAATTATGATATGAGGATTCTGGTTATTAAAAAAGTTTTGTTTAATAAATTCAACACGTCTAATAAATGTTTAGCTACATAATACATATCAAACTAATACAAAATTAATTTGATAGCTAAGTTTTATTTACGATGTTAAACTTCAATGTTTTTGCTCTAGTTAGTGATCTATTTGTGCAAAATTTACCTGCTATTCTATTACCATCATAAAAAGGCGCACCCACAGTAACCATTTATTAAATTTCTACTCTACGGACCTCACAATAAGATTCAAAATCACCAAACTCCCCAAATGTATCATATATTCATTCGTACCGTTTGAACGACTCGATCCGTTCGACTCTTACCGCCAAGGACGTTTCCAGATCCGCGTGTATTTAAGACACGGTTTTTTCGACTACACGTTTAACCGTGGACACGGATCTTAATTACACGTTTCTTAATTACACGTGCGAAACGGGCCAGAAAACCGTGTAGCGTGTTATTCGGACACGGGTATTCGAAACGGTTACACGAGACCCGGAAACGACCGCGAGCCCTACTTTATATCCAATGACATAGGTAAATACCATCCATTTTTTAAACCGGAAGTGGTACTTTATTGTGCTTTCGGTCAATTCTAATTTTTTTTACTATTTTTCCGGAACTCAGCATCACTTTTATGAACATGTGCCATGAGGATTATCTTTGTATCACGTTACGTAGCACCTACGGTCTCCGCCCGTACTACATTGGCTGAATAAAGTACAACGGCGTGACTTCATCCAACTGTACATACCATCAGACAAAATGACGACACCAGCGTGATTACAGCGTACGCGCTGTATCAAAGGTTCACAACGAACAGCTATAAACAGTCGTTGTAGCTCAGATAACCACCAGCCAGAAGCACCAGCCTAGCGAAAATAGCAGCGTGGATCCGTTCAGCCGCACCACCCGTGGCACATAAGGCAGCGACGCCCAGTAGCCACCGAGGCCGCACACAGCATTGTACCCAGCGTTGCTCTTCCGAACTGTAACCACAACACTAAGAGTGCCTTAAAAACACTGAATTTACCTGAAATAAGCACCAGCCAGAAGCACCAGCCTAGCGAGAACAGCAACGTGGATCCGTCCAGCCGCACCACCAGAGGCACATGAGGTAGAGACGCCCAGTAGCCGCCAGCAGCTGCGCACAGCGTCGCACCCAACGTCGCCATTGCGTACGCGCCGTAGCGCGGCACCACCACGAGCAGCAGGTTCATAAGCAGCCATAGCGCTAGTGCTGCCCTGGAATTGACAATTAACCAATGTATTTATGATCACTCTAGGTGGAATTACTTATTTTTCGGTCTATATTAGTAGGCTAGGGAATGTTGTACGATTATATTTACTGCATTCAGAATTTTTGCGAGCGCAGGTTCGAATCCTACCGACTGCGCCAAGTAATCATGTTAAAAAATAAGATCTTGAGATATGTAGGTATTATATTTGAATACTTTTTTTACATTAAAATAATTACAACAAATTTACACGATTTGCTATCAATGATTTTAGAATTATCTGTAATTAATGTCATATGATTAATGGGATTCATAAAAATGTAGTAACAAGTATAATATTCAAACTAAAATTAATTAACCGCTCCATACCATAGCAAGGTGGATGTGGTATATCCCGCCGCGCGGTACTTGGCTCCCCACTCGAACCCCTCGTGTTGCACCGCAAAATGTTCAGCCACACTCAGCACTGGGTACGGCAGACCCCGCTCCAGGCCTTCTTTGTACCACTCCTGTAGGCCACCCGCATCCTCCCATCGGAACTGCTCGTTGTAGTCCACGCCAGGGTCTCCCACGGAAGTGTTGCCCCAGGATAACGCTGTAATATAGCCTTATATGAGATAGGAATAGTTAAATTGTTATTTTATGCTGTAAAACTAACAGTTTGTAATGTCTACGAGTATCATTATTATTATCGTATGGCTTTATTTTTCTATCCTCGTTGTAGTATAATTTTTACAATAGGTAATTCATTCATTATATTATAAATCTAATAACAAACATTTAAAAATAATATTCTTTAGCAGCTGCTAGTGAGTTTTTATACATTTTATTATTTAGTTTTTGTAGTGACTATAAAAAATAAGAATATCATCTTTGTAAAGTTGTAGGACAAGGCCAAAAATGCTTAAAAACCATCTTACTTGCTAACATAACTCATCTGTTAGTAGTTAGATATTGTCATACAACTAGTGGGTAAATAAGTAGTTAGTATGACATAAATTAAGTAGGTTTGTGGGGTTCGTTTACTTTTTCTAGAAACATAATACTTCAGTTTCCAAGGAAAAGATAGCTGTAGAAACTGAACAGGCCTTATTTATTTGGTCTAGTGTAGCCTCCAGTGGCGACTATAACCTTCGCGAGGCCCGGGCGGCCCTTATAAAAACAAATCTGATTGGGTTGTTGCGAGGCCCTTGCAAGAGCGAGGCCCTGGTCACCACCCCCTACTGTGTAAAACTATGGATTAAAAGAGAGAATTACTCGCCAGTAAGCGTGACGTTGACGTGGCCGAGCCCTACATGGCCGGCCAGCCAGCAGTCCAGGCGCTCGGCGGAGTAGGCGCGGTACGCAGCGCGCGACACCCGGGCGCCCCCCACGTGCCATGACGACCCGTGTTTGCACACTGAAATAAATAAATATTACTTATGAAATTATATTTACATCAATAAGAATAGGTACAGTCGCCATCAGCTATATCGGAGCGGCCAAGGTAGTCATCAATATTTGAACAACGCCTCTATTGTCAAGGCGATAAAGTACATGTTCAGATATTTTTGAGTACCTTGGCCGCTCCGATATATTTGATCTGCGACTGTATATTCGTCATTCGCTTACTCAACTAGATTATTTATAAGACCAAATATACCTACCTATATCCCCTTTATTCATAAAGGTCTTATACTCGTAAGCCTCGTTTAGTTAGTTTATGTTTTGTCTGTTAACAAATAAACTGTCGAAGTTACAAATAAGGACAAACGATTATTAGTTAAATGAGGCTTGTAAGACGTTTATGAATAAGGGGGTAGGTAGCTATTACTACAGCGTATGACGCAGCTATATTAGTTTTAGTTAAATCGCTTGAGCCGTATCTATTCGTATCTACTTATATAGATAAAGATAATTGGTAAAAATAATCTATACTAACCCACTCTTAATCGTACGCGGCGCAAAGGTCCCTATTATTCCCGATTTACTGCTGAACAGCAAACGATACCTTTTGAATCATATAGGACCCAGAGCGAGAATGGTAAAACCAACTTTACGCCTAACCGTTACTAGAAGCGGTCAAGAACGCGAGCGTGCAATACCTACTGCCAGGCTATTAATAGGTCCGAAATGCCAATGCTCTAGGTATATCCGCCTCGCCTCTCAGCACCTGATTCAGATTTACAAATACTTATACGTAATGACTGTGTTTATGGATTGGTGCATTACTTCCACGACAACGGCCACTTAAAGGTATAAAATTGACAAGCTGGTGGTTTCACAACATCATGTAGTTTGTAGAAAATTATATATATTATTAACGTTAGTAGCTAACTATGTACCTATGTGGAAAGTAGGCGTTTGGTATTAGTTTAGTTTAATAATTAGTAATAAAAACGAAAAACAAATTCGTATCTTTATACAAGACAGTAATTTCACAGTTCTCTCAATACAAAGTACCTGCCTAATTTACAATGCAGTGCAAGCTGTTAGATTATTGTCTTGAATTAAAAATACGATGTAAATATTTTTCATATAAAACCTATTTTGGGAGTCCGTTAAAATGTGGCCTATTATGCCACTTTGGTCATAAAAACGAATTCATTAAAATCGGTTCAGTAGGTACGATGACCCTCCTAATTAGCATGCACGTGTGTAACCTATTGAGTATACCTACTACAAATGCCATAACCATAACCATGCCTTTGCTGTAGTCGAGTAAAATTGATCATGACTGTTGTTGTAAATAAAGCATAAGTTTCCTTGAGATTTATGTCCGCCTACTAACCAGATATTAGAATCAGGTATGGCACACCTAACCAGTTTTGTTAGATAAATCAGATCACATTCCTGCTTTCCCGCTCATAAACGAGTTTTAAATATTGGACTCACCTAGTATCACGGTTCCGACGAAGAGGCTAAGCGTGACTATGGTGAACGTGGAAAACCTCTGAAACGAAAAAAACATTCTTAGTAAAAGGAAAAGGCTACTTCATTGTTCTAAGGTACAATTGTGGGTACAATCTTGGTGGAATATCCAAGAACTGAATTCTGCTATATAGCCAAACTGCACTAACGTTATTAAATGCTATAATGTCTGGCCGAATATGTTAGTTTCTGTCACGCATCTGACGTACTTATCAGTGTCAAAAATATAATGAAAGTGATTCCGTATTACCGTGTATTCTCTGTAAATTAATCTCGAAAACCTCATAATTTGCTTCTAATAAAAAGCGTGACAACGAAAATGTAAACAGTGAGAGTTATAATGATTACAACTTACAAGTGAGGAATGATAATCAGTGCTGTGTGTGTCTAGAGTGAGATGTGATAAGTGCAGTGTTGGCTTTATGGTTACTTCTTGGAATTTCCTGTGTCCAAGGATTTGAAGAGAGAGGACGTAAGTCCCGCTGAGTTTCTTGCCGGTCATAATCATAATACTTCTTAGGTGTAGGGTTAACACCGGTGGTACTTTTCAGCCCTTCTTCTACCCCAACTTTTTGGTGTAGTGTAATGTTCACATATGCATCTAGTTGTACCCTACCGTAAACTGACTGAATTCTTCCTAATACGGGGGAAGACAGGAATGCTATTAGTACAGCGTTAGCGCGGCGATGTCCAGCGCAAGCAACGTACGGCTGTAGTACACGAATAGGCTCAACCCATGTTCTTGATTGTACTGCACGCCTTATGATAATTACCTCCTTCCTGATGCCGGGGAAGACAGCTAGGAAAGCGATGTAGAGCGTGAGTGCGGCGATGACCAGCGCCAGCGCCGGCACATCAGCCGCAACCGCCGTCCGGTTGTGATATGAATACAGGGTCGGCCCGCCTTCCTCGCGGAACGCGTCGAACCACCCCTTCATCGCTCACCCAGCCTAGAACAAAATAGAACATAATTAGCTGGAGAAGTGAGAAAATTTATTTAAAGGAAATTAATGTCGGCTTTAACATATTTCCATTCCAATTGTCCATAAGCTGTCTATAAATAAATATATATGTAGAGATATGCCATATATAAAGACTGTGTTGCAAGTTTTGTGACGTTTTTCACACATATAGGTAATCAGATCATCACAAAACTAATTAATAACAATTTAAACAATCTTCTAGAAACTGGGAAAAGTTGAATTGAATTGAATAAATACTTGTAAAAGTTATATTCTTCGAAGCCATAAAAAATAGGAACTATCTGTAATATGAATTGAAGTTTGTTAGTACTTGAATTTGCCGTTTATAATGCCTAGATACAACTTGGCTTTCGGCCCGCCATGTTTTTTTAGCGTGATTACTCCAGTTACTAGTGCTATTTAGATTGCTTCATTATTTCAGGGTTAGTTAGTCTGAAGCCTGCCTAGAAGGCTTCATTTACGTAAGACTGTTCAGTTTCAGTGTCGAGCTTTATCTAAGATCGAATGGCTTACTTAGTAGAGCAAGAGTACCTAACCAAGATCATGCATTTTCTGGCGCACTATATTTATAAGGTATTTACCTATCTACTCTTATCTTTTAAATGTTAATTATATTGTATGACACACATGTACTTGACCTAGATTGCATCTTCACACTCTGGCTTACGACCGACCGCAAAATTGCAAGAACGCATTTTTACATTGAACATTTTAACTAAGTACCTATTACACGTGGCAATACGAACATATGAAGTTAATTATTAATTATTATGTTAAACAGCATCATACACACAGTCACATATTTATTAACTGTAAATTAATCTGTGTCTTGAACATACTTAACCATTATTTTATTACCATACATATGGAGTACCTAAATAACTATATGCTTTTAAATGATTACCGATATGTTCAACAGTAATAACTTAATTAAGATGCCTACCTAAATGTTAATTGCAGCGCTTGTTCGTTGTATCGAGGATGGAAGTTATCTTTGCTTTAACCCTTGAACAGAAGTATTGTGCACCAATGCGATTTTCATATAAAACTCGAAAGTTTAGTCCATCGTTTTATTTACGAATATATATTTGCAATAAATATATCGCACCAACTTAAATTTTCATTTTTGGTACCTTCTATTTTCATATTTTATAGGTACAGTCGGCCAAAAATGTGGTTTACCACCCTACGATTGAGGTTCTCCTCCGTCAGAACTGTCAACCTTAGCGATCGTTAGATCTCGCAGAAACTTTTGTCAAAACTGGTAGACCACTTTCTTGGTCGACTGTGCCTTGAAAGCGAAATGAAGGTTCTATATTATAAATAAAATATGACATTTACAGTTACCGTGCATGGTTATAATAGGGAAATAATGCTTAGTATCAAAATTGTAAACAAAAATCAGCTAAGTATGCTCAATACTTCTGGCCAAGATTGTAGTATAGGCTACCCTCTACATAGCCTCTGGACCTAGTAAAATGTGTTTGTAATTAAAAAGATACGTGTTAACAGAATGTAAGTACTTAAATGTTGATTCAAAAAACCGTACTTTAAGCAGGTAACAAATATGGTTGTGGTAGAGGAGAACTTCGAAATTTAAACTTGTAGTGTTATAAAACGCTACCCTGCTTGTCATTGAAACTCATTAAGTTTGCTGTTCAGTCAGGTAATAAATAGGTACCGTAAGGGTACATTCCTGAGCTTAAATTAAGTATGTTTTTCAAAGACACCAGTGTCCTAATTAGCTTCAGTTCTGAGATAATCGATAGTTAATTTTATCTTTATGATTTTGTAAACCTCCATTAAATTATTTTCGGACACTGAGACACCGTGATAAATGATGCACCTGTGTGTCATACATACGCCAATAAAATATGCTTTCTTTAAATTTAGGGGTAGGTATTAATGTACGAAATTACATTGACATGTCTTAATTTTCTATTGTTTTTTCAATTTTTCAATTGTTTCAGTTAATCAGAATACCCTATTATTTATTAATTAAGGTAATTACAACAAAATCATTAGTTTGATACAAGAGTATCGGTAAACCGGTGTGGTTTGTCTCGATACTGATTCCGCCGTAGTTTATATAAAACAATTTTTACAATCGATACCAGGTTACGCTAATACCATAGTTACATCAGTGTCCGATATAGCAATTATTATTATTATTTTTTTTTTTTTTCGTTAGCCTATTTGGTGTCCCACTGCTGGGCAAAGGCCTCCCCTCTCTTTCCCCATTCGACCCTGTTGGATGAAATTTTCGACCACTCTTTACAGAACGCGTCCAAGTCATCCCGCCATCTCTTTTTTGGTTTGCCTCTGCCCCGGTAGCCGTCCTGTGGGAGCCACTCGGTAGCAAGTTTGGCCCATCTTTCCGGATGCATACGGCAAACGTGTCCTGCCCAGTCCCATTTTAGCATGGCGGTCTTGACACCAACATCTACAATGCGAGTTCTGGAGCGCAGTTCCGTGTTTCTGATTCTATCAGTCCTGCGAACACCTAATATACTACGCTCCATCGCCCGCTGGCAAACCTTCAGTCTGGATTTTTGAGCTTCCGTTAATGACCAGGTTTGAGCACCGTAGGTTAGGATAGGCAGGATGCACATATCAACAAGTTTGCGCTTTAGGCATAGAGGAAGGTTGCCCTTCATTAGCGCCTTCATGGACCAGAAGCTCTTCCAGGCATTCTCGATACGTCTATCGATTTCGATAGACTGCCTGTTTTCAAAGGATGCTGTCTGGCCCAAGTAAACGTACTCGTTGACGTACTGTATATCCTGCCCGTCTACCGTAACCCTACGTTTAGCTCCATTGGTCATCAACTGGGTTTTTGCTCTGTTCATTGTTAATCCAACCTGAAGGCTCGCCGTGCTGAGATCTTGCAGCATTTGTTGTAGATGGAGTGCCGTGTGGGAAAAAAGGACAATGTCGTCAGCGAAGCGTAGGTTTGTTAACCTTTTGCCGCCGACGTAAATACCCATTGTTTCCCACGAGACCGCCAGCTTTTTGAAGATTTCTTCGAGGCAACTGGTGAACAATTTTGGAGATAGCGGGTCTCCCTGTTTAACGCCTTTCTGTATCTTGAATACGGGACCGGCTGCGTGAAGTTTAATGTTAGCGGTGCTATTCTGGTAAATGGTTCCAATGAGATCAACATAAGTAGGCTCTATACCTTGTTTGTTCATGGCAGAAAATATAGCGGAGTGTGTGATACTGTCGAACGCTTTGCTATAATCGACAAAGGCAAGGTACAGAGGCTTGTTGAACTCATTGGATTTTTCCAGTATTTGGTTAAGGGTATGGAGGTGGTCTGTTGTGGAGAAACTAGGTCTGAAACCTGCTTGTTCAGGTGGCTGGTGTTTGTCCAGCAATGGGGCAATCCTATTCTCTATGATTTTAATAAATAGCTTGTAAATATGGGATATTAAGCTAATTGGCCTGTAATTACCAATCTCCGATTTATCACCCTTTTTGTGTAAAAGAACTATATTAGAATGACAGAAGTTAGAGGGAATTTTGCCGCTGTAAAGAATAGAGTTAAATAAGTTAGTTAAGTGGGGCAGTAGGGTCGCCTTTCCTGCCTTAAGGGCTTCGGTAGTTACACCATCGTCACCGGGACTCTTTTGATATTTCATGGACTTAAGAGCGGCGTGAACTTCGGAATTTGATATTGGAGAGATGGTGTCTGGGCAAGTATAGCTGTTGTTTGGTGACTGATGTATTGAATCTGAGGAATATAATGTTTGGTAAAATTTTGTGCAAATATGTGTTATTTGATCCCTACTGCTGCATTTTCTTCCATTATCATCTCGAAGACTGGTAATCCAAGGTCTCGCCCTGTTTATACCTTGTTTAGCCGTGCGAAGAGAGGTGTGTGTTGTTAAGGCCACTTCCACAAGTTTCGTGTTGAAATTACGCATGTCCCGTCTGATGTTTCTTTTTACTAGTTTGTCAATAATAGCATATTGATCTCTATTGTTTTTGCTATGCTCGCGGACTTCTATCAATTGTAATGTAGCTTTTGTGAGTTTATTGTTCCTTTTCTTGGTTTGTTTAATTTTACTGCTGGCAATTTTTATACTATTTATAATGTTGTTGTACTGAAGCTGTGCATCTTCACCTGGACTGTCTCTACTAAGTAAATCGAAACTATTTTTTAACTCTAAATTAAATTCGTCGTGATTTGAAATGAGTGCGTCTTTATTGAGACGTTTAATTTTATTTTTGAACAATTGTTTTCGGTAAATTTTTGAATCAAATTGGATTTTTACTCTAAGTGGTCTATGGTCGGAACTAAATTTCAATTTGTTGATGACAGAAACATCTTTTATCAGACTCTTATTCGATGTCAGAATGTAATCGATTTCATTTCTGACACATCCACCTGGTGACATCCATGTCCAGCGGCGTTGTGGTTTTTTGGGAAAGAATGTGTTACTGATCTTCATGCTCTGTCCAAAGGCGAATTGGATAAGACGAGTGCCACGGTTGTTCCGACTGCCGAGCCCATGTGGCCCAAGTATTTCGGTATTATCCAATTCAGTCCTTATTCCGACTTTAGCGTTGAAATCCCCGAGTACCATGGTCCACGTTCCTCGGTTCTCGTCGCAAGCTTTGTTCAGGAGGTCGTAGTACTCTTCTAACTCGTCATCGCTATGTGAAGATGTTGGTGCGTATGTTTGAATTATAGTCAGAGTTTTCTTTTGATTTATGCGTAACTTCAACACTGCTACTCTTTCGGAATAACCTAAGAATTCAACAATGTTGTCTTTCCACCTCTTTTTAACGAGGAAGCCTACCCCATACTGTCCGCCGGCTTTTCCGAAGTGGTAAAACACATTGTCGTCGCGTTCTACGGTTTGTTCGCCCTCTCTGCGCACCTCTGATAGCCCTACAACGTCCCATTTAATTTCTTTTAAGGCGTGTTCTAGTTCTGTTAAACGCTCTTCCTTCATTAAAGTACGAACGTTATAGGTCAACACATTCAGCGTATCGGTGTCCGCTTTCCTTGCCTGGGTCGTTTTAGTAATTTGGGGATTTGTCTCCGCCCGGGGATTCTTAGCACCCCTGATGCCGGGCACTTGGGGCCGTAACGGGGAATTGAACATTTCATGAGGGGGAATTGGACCATAAGCCCACCACGCTGGTCCAGTGCGGGTTGGTGGGTCGCCAGAGCCTCGTTCGTTATTTAGCAGGGTGACCACGTGCAGGGGAGGTTGGCTTGGAATCCGTGAGATGAAGTTTGGATCCCTCACACATAGCAATTATAACAAAAAAAATTTTTTTTTTTTAACTATGCCACTTTGTTTCCTTAATCGTACCTAAACATATGCTGAAATTAAAGCAAATAAACAAAAACACGTTGTAGATTAAATAGATCTTAATAACTCTCTCTACTTATTTTGTTTCGCGTGGATTACGACCACGGGGTGATTTTTGAGATTCGAGGGCTCAAATCTGACATTTTAAACACTGAATAAAACAAAGAAATGATGTTGTAAAAATAACAGAGATAGCAATATAAAATCATCATTATTTATACTAATAATTTCATGCGTAAATAATGGCAAAAAACTTTTGAGTGCGATTATCTTCGAGCTTAAATTCTTTGAATTCGACCGCTCGAAAGTCAAAAATTGGCCCCCAGGTGATCAGGTGGGAATGAGGTGAACTCCCCACCCTGCAATGGAATGCCACGTGCAGTTGCAACACTTACTACGGGAAACGGATGTGGCTCGTTGCGCCTTAAGCACAACACAACCACTATAATTGAAGCATTTTTATTTAATTGCATCGTTTGTCTGCATAGGAAGGTATTATTTAATTCTTAATATATTTTTTAGGATATACAATTTATGACATGCAACAAATTTTTCGATTTTTTTGACAATATTTAAGTATACACTATAAAGTACACTTTTGCAATGTCAAGCGATGAATAAATGACACTTGTAACGAAGCTCAAGATCTATAACTATACAACACCAAGTGTGCGGATAACAGTTTACTTATGTGAAGTAAACTTGTCGTTCCTATCATTAAAGTTGTCATTGCGTTAGCCTTGCTAAAATATCAATTTGCAGTGGCAGAAAATCATTATTATGTTAAATTTGTGGCCCGGTATAACGATATACTGACCTTTAGATTCAAGTGGAGCGGCACAGTCATTGACACAGATCTATCAAGAGTGTCGGAAGTGCATTACCAATCCACTATCGGTCGCCGGAAGAATAAATATAAAAATATCTCGTAACGAGGCTACTCATACAGATTTGTATGAGGCACAGGTACGAGCACGATTAAATGCAACTATTAACCTTCTCAGAGGTAAACTGGTTGCGTTTAAGGTAAGGCCCTTTAGTGTGCGTTGAACGGTAATACTTAAGAATGTAACGTGAGTTACGTGAGTTTATGAATGTTAGTGGGTAGGCATTGTAGAAACATATCGGTGTTCATTATCATTATTTTATCTAGAATTGTGGTGTGTTACAAGTAGGTTCTTGATGTTCTAGAAAAACCATGTCCTTTCAAATTGTAATTATTTATGTACTACACACTCAGTTTTTGTTCAACATATGCTGGAAAATATATTGTGTACGATACGAACATTTTAAGCTTTTTTACCTTATTTTATTACTTTTATTAGGTACCTACACCAAATATTTTAAAAGAATATACGCAATAAGTGAGCTCCTTATTTCTGCTGACGGTGCCACCAAAAAGTTTATAGTATAATTAAGTACTTTCAATGTAATGTCATCGTTATTTCTTGTAGTTTCGATAAATGGTTATATTGGGCAGTTCGTTTAAAACTCAATCAATCATTGTATGGACATGTAGGCGTAGGCGAATGCCTAATTAAACACTTTTTGCATTGTCTGCCTACTCAGCCTTTTAATAATATAACGACTAGTCTTCTGGCGGACATCGGCTAATTAATACCTCACGAGTTAATCTTTAATAATGGTAGAGTTCCTACACCAAAAAACACAAAGTCTATTATTGCTCGATCAGTGGAATCAACAGGTTAATGACTTGATGACTTGATGAGTCTAATGCTCTTGATTGAGATCATTTTAAGTAGATTAAGTGTCGGTCGTAGGCAAACCTACCTCGTAGCAGAATTCGGTTTATTTAGGGCAATACACGGTGAAAACTTATGTATACTCGTACCGACTACTACTTGGTAGCCTGCGCTAAATTTGGAGCATTTTGCACAGATACTAAAATACATAATATTTTACCGTGCCGTGTATAAATAAGCTGAATTCTGCTACTCAATGAGGTAGGGTTGCCTACAATACATATGGTTGAAAAATCATAGATTCCTATGACAAATTAGAGCACATATATAGCTATTAGTACCACATGATTATTGTTTTCAATTTCAGACAAACTGAAATCTGTTGTTCCTACCCACCAGGAAATAAGCTATACCTACCACTAAATATAACTTTAGTAAGTGGCTTGTAAATTTAATGCGAATAGGTACGTCGGTATAATAACAATTCATATTTATCTTGCTGACATTTACTTAATTACTACGGCGGTAACATTGACATTCACCACGATATTTTGAAAGATCAAAACTGTCTAAAACACATAATTAACTTCCTCCGTCATAAAATTAAGCCATTGAGAATTTTGTCGGTATTGCCTATGGGATTCGTCTAATATGGTACAGTCGCCATCAAATATATCGGAACATGCACTTTATCGCCTTGACAATACAGGTGGACAATGTATTTGATGGTGACTGTACCGTGACTACAATAGGTTTCTTTTGGATCTAACGTGTATTGATCCAAACTTATCAGTTCGCGAGTTGACGTAATATGATCTCGAATTGATATGTCACGTTGCACACTCGTGGAAATTATGAGAAAAATGTTATATGTAGATGTATTAAAATACATTCCAACTTCTCGTGTCTTATCTCGGTATCTCGCCACAGGGATATAATATAGACTAGGTCGTGCAGTTACTATCTTTGTAATCGATTAATTGCTATATTACTGACATAGTGCTACTGACTGAATGCCGAAGCAATGTCTTAAATATTTTATTATAATTAAATCCATGACATTAAATGTAACATAGTATGATTCGGTTACAAATAAGGAGATTGTTAATTTACTTCGCAGCAGGGTTTCGTTTAAAAATAAACAATTCTTTCATAAATTTAAATGTTAATGAAGTAGTCGGTTAAATAATTTTAGAGTTCCTAATTGTTATTGATATAAGGTTCATAATTCTACGAAAGCAGTGTCACATACTAGAATCGGCACCCGGAAGGCGCGGTCGTTGAGCCCTGGAGGTCGGCACTCATGCGCAGGCGACCTTGCATACTTGCCTATGGCCGTCGCACAAGTGCAAGGGTTTCCTTATGATCGGTAACTGGTTAACGTATTTTTCCTTTATTATTAAATATTTTTCACGATAAACTGTCGACTCTTTGCTACTTATAATTTTATTGTACTTACATAAATGCATAAGATCTATACAAATACATTCAAGCTTTCTTCCAGACGGGACCATATTTTTTACATTTGAGCTCCGAACCATACTACACATATAGATCTACTAACAGTTTAATTATTTAATTGATTTACACTCGTTTTCCCTTCTTAAATTTGCTCATGTTTTTCCATCTAGGTATCTATTAATATTTTGATACCAACTGGATATTTCGAAGCGCTTGAACTAATAAACTTCACTGGTATAGTTGAACTACTTATGTAAATAGGTAGGTTAGGTACTATCATAGACTTAAAGATATAATAGACGGCCATAGTCTATTATATCAGTAGTAGCTACTAGTGTACTACTAATACGCTATTTGTTACTAGGTGGAGTAGCAGTGCAGGTGACATTTCCTCTTACATTTTCGGTATCTTTAGGGGGCTTTAGGGCAGAGGGCGCTAAATACTTGGAGCCTCAAAAAGTTCTTAGGCTGTGCTGGTCTACTATATAAGTTACTCTATGGTACTATTAAGTAGAATCTTTATAAGTCCTTATATCAATATACCTTGCAAAATACCGTCAACTGCTACAACTTTGCCTACGATGCACAACTTTGCAATGGCAGAAAGGCGGCCATCTTAGGAATCAGATATAAATAGCTGTTTAGTAAACAAAACTATGTTTTTAAGCCAGGCTAAGTTGTGCATCGTAGGCAAACTTGTAGCAGTTGACGGTACTTAATCAATTAAAAGAATTATTTGTTTGAACCTAAAATAACTCACTTTTGTTTTTAATTCAAATACACTAAAGGACAATCTAATCTGGTCACTCCGTATGAAAATTCTCATGCTGTGCATCATGACGCAGTGATCAATTTCCATTGATTTTGAACGTAGCCGTGGTCATATGACTTAGCAACAACTTTTATGTTATAACAAGTTTAGCAAAATCAGATACGAGTAATTGACCGCCACTCGTGTCGTTTATTTATGCTGATTTATTAACACTTATTGCACAGATAAAAAAATACAAAAGGCGTACTTAATTCCGTATTCCGTTTTCTCTGCCAGTCAGGTTAGGCTAATCAGAGGCACATCATCGGTGCAACGTCAAGATCATAGAAATAAACTTAACTAAGTTGGCAAAACGTTGTTTTTACGTAAACGTTAATACATATTATTTCAACTGATACCTAAACGATTGAGCAAAAAAGTATCCTTGTATTTGTTACGTGTTGATTAAGATCATTCGATGGTCTTTATGACGCTATTTTATGACTAAACGTGATTTATTGTCCCGGAGGTAGGCAGAATTGTGAGTATAGGTAATAAATAGAGTTACAAGTACATACAATATACACAAATCAGGTACCTACTTGTTAACATCTCGGATTATGCCTTTCAGTTGCGGTTTGTCAAAAACAATCTTAGGCAAGCTGGATGATTATTTGGCTTAAAATTTCTTCATGTGCTGTAGGAAAATTGCTTTAGTGCCTAAAAATTAGGCAAGCCGACGGGAATCGTGTTATATGGACGCGCCGCCACTGATGCTTTATTATAACATAAGTAGATTTAGTCAGGTAGTAGGTAGTCATAACAAGTGATAAAATTACACACATATAACTCGAAGTGCAACTGTTTGTCTGTTTAAGGTAGCTTAAAAGTATAGTCGTGGACTGTAATTGTTGAACAATTAACTTTATGATTTAACTCCAACGTAAAGTGAACCTAAATGGATCAACAATTAAATTCCGTGACCGTAGCTACTTCTGTGAATATACTAAAATAGAAATAATTTTTCTTAAACACATACACACAAAAAGAAATAAAAGGAAAGAAGACATAAAGCGAGAAAGTACCACGAAATGGCCTCATCATCATGATGCTGGCGGTTGTCAGCGCTGATCTCTACTGAACCATGCTATAGAGTCAAACAAACGAAACTTCGCCTATTGAAAGTACATTTGTCGAATAGATGGGTATATCGCTGGCCCAATAACAGGGTTTCGCTTTTATAGAATTGAAATTTGAACATTGTCATAGTGACACAAAGTCTAAATTTGTGTAACATTGACGTCTTTCACATTGCTCCGGTTTCCGCATGCGGCACCGGTGCGCGAACGAGATAGCGCTCTGCGGGCGTATAGCGCTGCCACGCTTGCACACCTTCGCCGCATGCGGTTGCGGCGCCAGTATGCTAATCGCCATAGAACCCTGTCATATTATTGGGGCAGTGATATGTGTTTTAAAACAATTTAGCCAGGGCAATGCATCCACTCTTGGTTCCGATATTGCATGGCCGGAACCAGGAAATTCCCGTTTTTTTTTGAACACAAAATAAGTACCGAGGGCATGTCCAGCATACGGTATTATCTGCTAAGTATTTTTAGTTTCCTTAACAAGTGGTATCTTCACCTCAAGTATTACAGGCTTTTTCATGGTCACTGTGAAGAGGTTAATGTACCAGAGGACATTCGGGGCACCTTGCCACTTAACGTAGCCACATGACTCAACTATACCTAAGGTTTACGACTTTACTGATACGATCGGGGCTGGACCGAGCGACCATGATGGATTGACTCTGTATATCACATGACTATAACAAAAACTCTCTCAGAAGTTCAATTTGCTGTAAGTGGTCTAGTGTCGACATCCGTCTATCGGGTTCGTTAACCGAGTAAAATTAATACATTTCGTTAGTCTGTTTTTGCATCAGCCATCAGGCATCTGGCTTAATTAAGTTTACAGCGCGTTCGGCGTTGATGTGAAAATTGATAAGTATAATGGTCTATAGATCGGTAAGATGGTGTAGGCGATCAAAATATTTTATATGCCTTTCCAGAAATAAATTCGTTCTAACATAAGTTAGTGGAAGCCTATCGGGAAGACTGCTAATATTAAAATATATATGATATTTCTAGCTTATTTCAAGCAAATGGGTATAGTTACAGCAGGTACGGCATTAGACCTAAATAAGCGCAATATTTTTAATTGCCTACAAGATTATTTAATTTGATGTTTCTTACGCCACACCGTCTTCATGAGAGAACATAAGAGTAATATACATATTGGCATCGTGGCCTCATTCATTTTCTTTTTATGCAATATACTTAACCAAAGTGAAATTTTTGGTACATTCGCTATCAGATATATCGGAGCGGCCAAGGTGGTCACAAATATCGGAACATGCCTCAATTGTCAAGGTGATAAGGTGCGTGCGTGCGTGCGTACGCACATATTTTAGAGTACCGTGATCGCTTCGATGTACTTAAAGGCGACTTGACATAATACATAGCATAGCATAATGCACAAAACATCTTATAATAACTAGTTTGAGATAATCAATATAATCATGACGATAACGATACTATTCTTAACCGGAAGTATTAAATAAGGTGTATAGTAGGTATAAAATATTATTTAGTATAAATATTTTTTTTCCTTGGTCCTAGTGTTTCCTGCTAGAGACTGCATGCTGCCCTTAATGACATCATCTGCGGCATCGCATGCATCATTTGATGTGCCGGCAGCTATACTTAGAGCCGGACCGGCATCTCTAGGACTGACGACAGTGATGACAATGAGACCGGTTGATATGTCTTTGATTCCGTGGAGGGGCAGGGGTTGGTGTTATGCAACCTGCGTACATCACACTAGCCCCATTAGGCTGGCTCTACATGATGGGCCATCATAGGGACGCAGCTATACGACGGAACGAGATGGCAATATCGTTAGCTCTCTCTAGCTGCGTCCCTATGATGGCCCATCATGTAGAGGCGCCATTACATCTCCACCAAGCCATCTTGAAGGCAGCAGCAGCGGCAGAGGTGGTCTAAAAACCAATATGGGAAAACACAGTGGTCTCGGCATCGAATAGGTATATTTTTGTCCCATTCAGCGTCACGACCCTGGGTCCGTGGGGCCCTGGCACTCTTGAGTCTTTAGAACGTAACATCTTCGTTTTTAGTTGTTCAAAGATCAACTTTTTTTTTAAAGTTATTATTACGTTAGTTAGTTAGTTTTATTTTTTGTGTTATTATTACGTTTTTAGTTGTTCATATATTTGAATTAGATTCCCAGTCAAATTTTCTATCGCAAAAAATCCTAACAAGGCCTACTTTCCTCTTCGGGTTGAAAGGTCAGACGACAGTCACTTTCTAAATATAATTAGTGCTTTCGACAATTCTTGGGATTAGTTTGCGGATCCCAGGATCCATTGAGCCGCGGAAAAATTGAAACAAATACTATTATATATCTTTCATTTTAATGTGCTGCTTATGTATACCGTATACAGTTTATTGAAAAGTTTACCCTGCTTAAAAAAGCCCCGATGTGTTATCATCAGTATAATCCTTTTAAGGTCTTAGGTCTTGACTATCTATTCAAAAAACCATGAATAAGTACCAGGTCTGACGTCTTCAACTTGACTAGAAGTAGTGTAACCATAATGAGTCGGTTCAGTTTGCAACCTGCGGCAGGTAACCCACATTCGTACGCTTACGTGAACTTGACACCTCTATCCACACTCTGTGACTGATCGTATACTTAACCTCTATATGTATGGTACACTTAATAGATAAAAGAGATTTTGTTTTGGTGCATTAAACGCAGTTCAATCATAATGTAGCTATCTGAAGTTTCACAAACAGGCAAAATAAGATGATGCACATCAATCAACTTCAGTTTTTCATGTGGATATACGCTATAAGTTCAGGGCTTTAACGCCTTATTCAGTGATTAAACTCTTATCCGCATTAAGGAATACTAATATTTATTTAATATTAATTGATTACTTAATTACACTTTGATTATTATTAATTACTCAAAGTTATTACAGAGGTTAGCCTTAAATCTAAACATAATCCCACAAAACTCACGAGTGTGTTTGTGGGTCTCTACTTAATTAAACTTTGTGATGCTATTATTATGTCACATGCTATTAACTATTATTTAGGAGTGACAGCGTTTGTTTACATCACATTTTAATTTCATCGAGAATTTCAGATATTGGTGCGCGCTTAGGTGCAAGCAAAACTACTGCGTGCTTAACGTTATGCCGGTAACCTTGCATATCATTGCACCATAAATAAAAAATCGCATTAGCAAAGTAATTGTTTTCTTCAAATAATAAACAAACTGTTATTAATGAGCTACTTATTTGTATGAATGTTAAGCAATGTGTAATGGCCTCACGAAATAACTTTTTGTTTATCTAACGTCAATTCATTCAATGTAAACTTTGAACAAACAAAAAAACTCTAAAACCGTTTATTTAAAAGTGTATGCTAATCGTGAGTCTATTTTTACTTACATACCTACTATAAATAGCACGAATAGTTTTTTTGCATCGTTTATTTTGTATTAAGCATTTGATTTTATTTGTAATGTCAACGTGCAGGCTAACGCACGAACGTTTTTCTAATTTTGTGTCCATTTGTTTTTCTTACGGTTCTAAAGCGCAATGAAATTAATTGTAAGACTTTATTTATAAAATATGAATACACGATACCGTAATATAGGCTCTCCAATCCAAATTAAGTAAAGGGCATCTCAAGATAGTAAGTATATACTTATTTACATAGATTTTCTTAGGAGACTAAAATATGCCAGACATTCATCCCCGACATAATAAACCGAAGAATTAAAAAGCAATTTTGTGTAAATATTATTTCTTAAAACAAAGATCGCACGCGCTAAAAATAAACGTTATGATTATTTCGCATTTTTGTAGGATCGGCACGATCGCAAACTGCAATTCAAAAGGAGTTCTTATTGCTTGTGATGGACCGGGTGAGTAGAATAATTCTTAGGTCAACCAGTGTAAGGTGACCTTTAGAGGTATTACCCCTTACCTCTAAAGGTCACCTTACACTGGTTGACCTAAGTAAGTGATAAGGCCGCGTGTGCAAATCACAAGTGTGATAACGCTCTAGAGGTTTATAAATGTAATCATCCTAGGGTATGCGCCTCTAAATATCGAGTATACTAAGGTAGTAAAACTAATAAAGCGGGAGGAGCATTTATATTGGTTTCGTGTTAGGTAAACGATTGGAATAACTTCCAACTTATTTTCGGATGCCCTCGCATAATTAAAGCGGACGGCTTTACATTGAAGTATTCATAGTTGGTCGCAGAACTGTTCAAGAACTCTCATAATATCGAGCACTTCAGGACGATCGATTATCATTAACTGTGATTTGAAGATAATATGTAATTAGTATGTGTACAGTAGACGTCAAACCTTTTTTTACCTTACTCCTTTGTAATATGGTGCAAAAGTGTAAACTTATCTTTGACGTCGACACCTAATCTAAGACTATACCTACAGTAGTTAAAGATGTTGCGTGAAGCGATGGAAACATATTCGTAACTCTTGAGCAGAACTACGCAAGGGCAAGATATTAAAATTACGATCTAAATGATGATTATGTACTCAAACATAACGCGTTGAGTGCCTAATGACTGTATTTGCGAAATAATTAGGAAGTAATATATTCAGAAATGCTAAATACAAAGACTCAAATTATTATTTAAGTAATGTGACATAACATTGCTTGAATGCTATTTTTTATAAACACTTTAGAAGAGATTATGAGGTTCACTTTACAGAATGATAATATATTATGCCTCGACTTGTGAAGGAAGATGTTTTCTGGTCAATTGAAATCTCCGTCATGTCAAACCCGTTTTTTTTAATTATTTGTTGTATCCGAGACAGATTATACCTTCTGTAACCTAACCCAAAATCGACCATTTTATAACCTAAAATCGATTTTAGGTTATAAAATGTACTGAGATGACAGGTGTCAAAAACCGCTTCTTAGGTTGTTGCACAAGGTAGCTAAATGATGATTTCTTGTATTAATTCTTGGTTCATATTTTTTTATTTTGTATATATTTATATAGTAGTAACTTATTTTGAATTACGACTAATCCTTGATGTTTTCTACAATGGTTCTGGCGATCGTGACTATCAATGATCACGCTGCTTCTAATCGCGACCTACGGTTGAATGCCGATCCCTAATTCATGGTCAACGATCACGTAATATTATAGGATCTTCTGCATAAGGTTTTACGTTCATATTGAATATCAAACAGTAGGCTTTATAGGCTGCAGGTACCTCGTTAGTTATTATCCGTATCCGTTTTCCTTAACTGTCAGCTTGAAGCTATCTATGCTATTGGTTTAGTTGTAATTAACTTGAGTAATGTATTTTCTTACGTAGTTCAAATAAGAGAAGTAAATGGATATTATAAGGGACGATGTTACAAAAATCAAACTACTTAGTCGTCCAGCAATACAGTACCTAACCTTTACATGGAGATAATGTCTGTAGGTACCCACATAAATAGTAGAATAATATCTTCACATGACTCTTACTGTTTTGTATATATGGATATACGTAATATATTTTATAAAGCGGAGGCTTTACTACTAACATGAAGTGTTATAAAATGTCACCGATTATATCTACTTAACGGCGACTTCCGCGTGCCATTTGGTATTTTAATTTTTGTACAGACGCAAAAAATATAATATTTTACCATTAATACTAGTAAATAATGCTGTTTAGTTACAGTGCGGGTATAGAAGATAACTTGAGTGCAATTAGAAAGCATTTTGCGGCTAGACTTTGTCCGGAAAGACAAGTGTCGTGGTTTCTAATTCATTCTAGGAACTTCTCTTTCCGGGCAGACTTATTAACTAATGGTAAGCGTTACCATGAGTTATGACATGACATTTTCGAGAACGAGTATCGAGACTATCGAGTGTTCTATCTGTGCATATTGCTACATAATAGTGCATACGAAATGCACAGTTAGAAAATTCATTACTCGTTAACGAAAAATGACAATGTCAAACTCATGGTAGCCGTACAGTTCGTAAAGCGATGACACTGTGGTGACTTTGGGTTGCCGGTTTTAATGTCAATGACAAACTATTACTACTCAACTACAAGATCGATTGTTACTTGTCTGGTTTTGATAAATCGTTCTGACAGACAGAAATGGATCTTCAGTGATCATTTTTCACTTAGCCGGCGCCGGTCGCGTGCCTTCAACTCTGCTTTTGTAACATGTTCACATTGAGTGCTCAGGTAAAAACAACCTTCTCAAATGACAGCCGGTATAAAAACAACAAGCAGCCAGAATCCGAGCCAAGGTCCTGTAATGAGATATATGTGTTAGATAGCTGCATTAGCCGAATTGAGAGACTAGCTGGGCAGTGGCCATTTTAGATAATCTTTATGCACTGCAATAATTATTCCTCACTCATTACTGTGATAAAATTTTCTTAAGCACGGCGTAGGCTGTGTGTGGGCTAACTAACAATCTTTTATTATTCATAGTTAGCGGTTACGTTTCGACGCAACTTAACTATTATATTTCACGATAATTTCAACTTTATGTAATTATGCACCCGTTTATGTTGATTTTTTATGTAAGAACTCATTACTCCCGAGATGTGCTGTACAAATATTGTACCAGGCGCACTCGTCTTTCAAAATAATATTATATTGAGGGAACATAAGTCTTATCTATAACAATACATTACGAAATTTTTTGAATTAAACGTGGGAACATCTTTACATAATTCAAGGTGGTCAATGATACGATAGATATCAGTGTGACTAATTCTTTATTGTCTGTTAGTTAATTGCATGGTGTAGAGAATAACTTTAATATTCCCAAAAGTTACTGAGGAGATTCAGCAAAAATAATAAATTATATGGATGGGAATACATATATTATTATTTATTATGTTTGTATGTTCAGGCCCGTTTCATTTCTTCCGCAGACGCGGTTGTAGATCCTTGCATTAGTGGCCTATTTAATTTTAGTTTAATTTGCCCCCAATCAAATTATATGGTTAAGAAAAACGTTGATGTTTCCCCTCTGGGTTGAAAAGTCGTCTGTTTTCGTTAAAATTACTGCCTTCAGCAAATCTTGGCATTATTAGGATCCTTTATACCTATTAAATGAGGATAACTAGCACCTAGATGCCGACAAACCAACATATCAAACGAGGAAGTCGACCTCCCTTCAAGTTTCGAAATCCACGCAGAGATTTGTTATCTCAAACCCACGCCGACAAAGCCGCAAGCACCAAAGGCGGATCTAGTTAGTACATTGTTATACCCTGTGTGTTTATGAGTTACTCGACTTCCTTTTATATTTCCTTAGCTTCTGGTTGTTTGTGTATTAGATGCTGTGCCGTGACGCACGCGCGAGGTCGCTTAAAGGCCACGGCTCGTACACGACAAGCGCAACCACTCTCCTGTATCCACTTAGATTACTCGTTTAAGTAGCATTCCATTTTGTTTTAATTGATGTGTGTACGTGACAAGGATCAATTTTATCGAACGTGTGCATCATCTTAGCTGCACGGGATTGTTTCAATTTACAAAATAGTTTACTAGGCGAGCAAGTTAGTGGTGCAGTCATGATATCTGCTGTTAGCGTAGATACAGCTAGCACAATACCAGTAATCCTTGTATTGCCATATGGACTTTAATTTTTGTTACTATATATACGTCTATAACAGTAACAGTTAAAATTGGGATATAATATACCATGCATCAAAAAAAACCCTGACTTGCACAAGTTGCACAGCAAAAAAATCTTAATGCACATCAAAGCAGTTTTGACGTGATTTTCGATTGTTTTGCTATGCAAGTCTGTATAATGGTTAGGTTATAGGTAGTTATGTTTTGTCGTGCCTTTAAATATTAGCCGTTGTCGACCCTTTACAAAAAAAAGAGTATTCACTGTGTTGACGGCTAAAGGAACAAGAGGGTCCATGTCGTCAACACACCAGCAGGAACACAACACTATGAGTAGGGTCTAGTGCTATTTGGCTGTGGTTTTCTGTAAGGTGGAAGTACTTCCCCAGTCGGGCTCTGCTCCACATTTAATCGAGACATTCGCTGTGTTGTGTCCTACTATACATAGCGAGATGACATTCGCAGTACCCATTCCTCTCTTCTACATACATACCCGGATCCGGGTCTCTATCCCATTTCCTCATAGGTTATTCCCGTAGAACTACTTAGAATAATTAAGTTAAATAATATTGTATTGCGCTTTTTAGTCACAAACAATTAGCTAAACATCACAATCTTACTTGAAGGTAGATTAAGACCTTTAACCCAAACTCGAATAGTCCAAATAGCACTGAATGAAACACTACTTATGCATAATCTGAAGATATTATAAAATGATATGTCGTGTTGAAAGTCATCTAAAGTGTAATCTCGTCTAAAGCAGGTACGATTATACAATTAAGTAACCATTAAGTAGTGTAAAATCCCGGTAGTTGAAAGACCTTTACATTAATTAAGGGAAAAACGTATATTAATCATTGGCTGGGCGGCAATTCTAAACGTTCACCAAACGTGTCATCACAGGGAACCAGTTTAAGTGTGATCTCTAGGTAATTAAGATTGTAAGAGATCTCAGCGTCAAGTCACATTTTAACGACGAGTTTGACGTAGTGACATCACGGTTAGTGAATAGTTGTGCTCATTGCGTACCTCCAACGAACGACTGGCAATAATCGCGAACAATAGTATACCGTGTTGCTACTAGACACACAATCGGAATAATATATTCGCGTCATCTGTCAACGAAGCATCCGCCTGTCGTAAATGCAACCAATTAATGTAATGGTTCACTGACTTTTAATTCTATTATGGCATCATTAAACTTTGACATTATTTAAGCCAAGGCTTACGATTTCAAAGTGTATTGGCAGACAGTTTAACTTTTAAGTAATTTGGCAGTCTTGTGCTAAAGTTCGTGTAGGTTAAGTGAAATAGCTGAGCTGGAGTAAACCAAAAGGGATACCTAGAGCAATGGTACAATAGGAAGAGTTGACGCAATGCTAAACAATGGTTGGGAATGGGTAACAGCGAGGCAAGCGGAGAAGCACCGAGCGACTGAGAACATCCAAATAGGAAATTTTAATAGGCGTGAATAGGTGTTTGTGTTATGAGCGAAAGTATCTACCTTTATGATATCTGGTTGTCTAATCGAATGTGGTAGAAGCGTTTCGGATTTTCTGTACAAAATGCATTTCAAAGTGAATACTACAATTAATAGCAATTTTATAGGTGTTAGACATACCTAAGCACTCGATCGCTATACGGAGTGCTTTGTGTTGATATATTTCAAATTAGGTGTCTGATTTCTCTAGAACCATGAAGTATTTCATAATTATAAAACATTACACATAAGAGTAAAGGAAACGGGTCGGTGGTTCAGGCGTTGAATGGTTTATAACAAGGTACACTTTGCTCGTAAAATTATGTTGTAATCATTAAGTATAGTTCAGTCATTATATCCAAAAAACCGACCCTACCCGTGAATAATTAGTTCTTGGATTTTTTTTCATAGGTTCCTCATACATACATTTGACGTTGGCCTCTCCCGCAAAAATCGGCAGACTTTTTTGTATAGAAAATGACAGACATGGCCGGTCCGAGGATAAATATTAGTCGTTAGAGATACCCCATATTTATTATATTATGTATGAGACAACAGATTAATGTAGTGGCATTTATACGTGTAATTCCTGTAATAGGAGCAATAAATTAAAACGTAGATTCTACTCAAACTAGACAACGTTTGTTAAGCGACTTTTAAAAATAATGGATGGTTTGATTTTTAGTAAGTACACTTTAAAGTTTATTCGGACACGCAATAGACGGAGAGCTGGCCAAGTCAGATATGACACAATAATGAGAGCAACGAAACCCCTCTAGTTAGTTTGCTATACTATGCTTATTTCTAGATCCGGACATCTGGCAGCTGTAAAGTGGTGGAGGTCAAAAAATGCAAATAACTTGAAGAAAACAAATTCTAGAGTTCTGGCTTCGATCCAATATTATGAAAAATTATGTCATTAATTAGATTATATAATATCCAAAAGTTTCGGTTGGGGGAAGTAGTGCCAAATGATGTATAATATAATTTTTGGTTCCTCGCCTAGTGTTTTTGTTTCCGCAATAACACACAATGTTTTTTGTTCTAATGTAAAAATATAGGCCCTGTTCTCTATAAATGACACAACTTCAGCAGTTTTTACCTATTTCGGTTTTACTTTTTTCCAGCTTAAAAACTTTGTTAGTCTGTTACTCTGTGCTCCACCCATTAAAAGCTGCCAGATGCCCGGATCTAGCAATAGGGATGGTTATGCTAATGGTGGTGGTTATTATATATCTGATTGGACTGATTACAAAACTCTCATTATTGTGTCACATCTGACGTGGCCAGCTCTTAGACCACAATGTACTCCGAAATTGATTATGCCTGTATATGTATAGGGTGACAAGACTGACAAGCAATGTCAACATATAAAAATACATGTTTTTTAAAACTTGTTGAACAAAAGTTTTATAGTTTGAGGACTAGAATCTAAGTTTTAATTTATTGCTCCTATTACAGGAAACACCCGGTATAGCTGATGTAATAAGTATGTATGTATATGTTTTATAGACAGAAGCCTTTCACGGAGTGCATGGTGATTGGGCTGCCGTGCGGAATGGCTAACAATCATAATTATCTGGCGGCGGATTTTGCTGCCTGCTTCTACGTTGGCTGTTCTTATCGAAGGCATTTCTTTTTGTTTTACCTATTTACGAAAAAGTGTGCAGCTTCTTATAAGTGTAGGAAAAGAAAACAATGCAAAGTTGCACTGGTGCAAGAAAGGTGAAAGAAATTGTCATATTGAACTTATGATTGACTCGAAAGGTCGACACTAATCGCATACATAGGTTTATCATGGTTTTTTTGCATGAAGTCCATGAAGTATATAGTTTATATAACCACGGATTTAAATTCTTATCATGTAATCGTCAATGCCAGAGTCAAATGTTTGAATTAAAAAAAAATGCTCCCCTGTCGCGAAATACAGCTATAAAACTTTAAAAATAAAAATGATATGATACTGATTTGACGTCATACAGGAAAAAAAATCGAAATCTAATCTTGCTAGTTTGCGCGGGCGCACCCAACACATTCGCAATTAATGTTCTTTAGATATAAAACGACCATTAAGGGCCTATTGTTAAGTGGTGATCAATTATAGCGATAAAATAAAAAGACTAAGCTTTGTTGCAATCTATTTGAAAATAATTAGCCAGATTGGATGTTAAAGTTCATCTGATAACAACTGTAAAACTAGTGGGGGGGAAATTTTAGAGGATATCTTATCTAGTCTAGGGTGCATGTCTTAGCATCAAAACACAGTCATATTAATAATCATGAAAGTAAGGGTGCAGGATCTATAGCTAGTTCTAAATTTCGCGGTCGAATCATGCAAATTCCATGTTTGCAATGCCATAGTTCACACCGCTCCTCAGTGAATATTATATTACGGCCATGTGCCTAAGGCTGGCAATGCTGGCATTTTAATCGAACAGTTAACTAAGGTCAATGCAAAAAAATATTGTCTATTACTTGTCAAAAATAGCAAAATAATGTTATACCTAAAATTCGTCTTAAATTCGACTTAATTATTTTAATTTGAAACGGAGAAATCAATGTAATGCATAGATCAGTTGGTAGGTACTTGATAATGATATCGTATGAGCATTTATTTACTCGTATAAACTTCATAACCTTTTTAGATCTAAATACTTATTAGATAAAAAATAATATAAAGATTTCCATAGAATCTTATTTTAAATTTCTAATTTCGACTTTAATAGTAGATAAATGATTGCGTACGAATGTTGTAATAAGTCCGCGGAATTATAGAGTAGGTATGACCTGATATTTTAATCATTGAAAAAATGCTGACTCAAATAAGCTATAACTAAAAGATTTCATTTTCATACGCACTGACTGGGAGACTGGCGCAAGACCGACCAAAGTGGAGGAATACAGTGAGGACAAAAGTGCAAGCCTGCGAAGAGCAGAGACGAGTAGAACTTGAAGCGAAGAGTAATGAGTTGAAGGCCCGATCGTCTGCGGCCATAAACAATAATTTTGTCAGAGGAGTGCGGACCTGCAGTAAATGTGGCTGTACATTTACTGCTAAAATAGGCTACGTCACTCTCCTGAGAGCACACGAACATCACTCTCACTACCCAGCGCAAACCAGTCGCCATGGTCGAAATCGGCTTGGACAGGATGATGATGAAAAAATTTCTACTGGCTCATTCGTTGGGAGCCAGGATTCCAAACTCGCCAAAGACACCAGTTAGATTAACAGACACACACGTCAATATTGTAAATCCCTAAGTTTGCGTAGGGAATTAATTTATCACCGTTCATAGAATTAGGTACATTCAAGTGATCCTCAAGCATCCTATCCTATTTAATTTGTATTTGATGATTTGGATTGGGTTATCCATACTAATATTATAAATGCGAAAGTGTGTCTGTCTGCCTGTTGTGAACGCTAAAACCGCTGAACCGATTTATATGAAATTTGGTATGAAGATAGTTTGGTCCCGGGGAAGGGTATAGGATAGTTTTTATCCCAGAAATCTTAAGGAGGTGAAACTGGGGGTGGAAGCTTGTATAGAATTTTTGCTTACATGTAGACGTAAAAATAGTATGTGTGTTAAATTAACATTTGCTATGAGATTTTACTACGGCGGCTATTAATCCCTTATGGCGAATGTTAATCCCACGCAGGCGAAGTCGCAGGCAAAAGCTAGTTTTTGGAATAAAACAATTAATTTTTTGTCGATAGCGATTAGTTGGATGTGGTGATCGAAAGGTCGCCGGTACATCCTGTTTGCATTGAGCGGGTGTTGATAGATGGACAAGTCGTGGTTTCCCTGCACCAGATACAATCGAATGTAACATTGTCAGTTTTTATACACAAACACAGCAATCGGCCGTATACCCAACGATTACTGAGACAAAGTGTCTTTGTTAGTATCTAAGTTACATTTTAGCGTATCGCTTTTAGTCGAGAGAGCTTTTAGATGGCTAATGATAAAAGATGGTCACATTGGATTGATTATATAGACGCCTTTAATGAGCTGTTTAGAAGTATGTTTCGGTATTTAGGCATTTAATGCAACATCCAGTCTTGTAGGTGACTCGTAGTGCTAACGTTATTAGGAGGCGTGAGTTAAAGTGCCAGCTAATAATTATTATCATAATAAAATAACTTTATAACAACTGTGTAACTAATAGTAATTAATTTTAATCGATTGAAATAAGTACCCACCTGGCGTGTAATAAAACTTAATAAACGTATCTCCTACAGATATGGCACAAGGAGTTTTGGCACAAAACATCACAATATACACTATCTGTATACAAGTGTTGTGTCACTTCATAGCAGAACACTAGGGGTCACAGTCACTCTGGGGTTGCGCGCGGGCACATTTCGGACTACCCGCGTGTCGGGTATCACAAGGGTCGGATTCGGGTCAAAAATGAGAACAGTCGGTCGTGTAGTGTCGGTAAAGGCTCGGGCCAGACTGAGCGGTTTATTATTATATCGCGGGAAGGAGCGCGGTTGTATTCAAGGTTCCGTCGGCCGCGGAGGCTCACGTACCGAGGCTTATCTCGCCGCGGCTTTGTCGTTCACGAGTCGCTCTTTCGCGTTCATCTGTCTCATTACGTGCGCGACTAGGAAATCGTCACGTTGGGACTATTGATATCGCGATAGCTGCTCGACAGTTTGAAAGTTAAACTGTTATAGACGATAACAATAAGATGTAATCATGTTGAGCAGGCTATACATGTAAATAAATATAAAGTCAGTACTTTATTATAATATACTGATTTATACTCACAAGATTTTCACTCGTTGTTTCAATAAAAATTACACTTAATTGCGTAAACTTACTTTTATTATTTTCGTGACGTTTCAAGAATAAAGTACTTAAAGCTCGTGTTCGCATACAAGTTTATATGATGGTTGAATACTTACGATTAGATATTTATTTTGCACTTAACATTAATAAATACAAATAGCATAGTTAAGTCATTATATCCAAAAAAACCGACCCTACCCATGAATAATTAGTTCTTGGATTTTTTTTCGATGGTCCTTCGAGGGGGGTCACTGGGAGTGTAAATTCAAAAAGGAGACTGAATCAGGCTCCTGCGTATATTCGAAAAACGGTTTTTCTTGAATAACTCGGCCATTTTTGATTTTACACTAAAACCCTGACGACAAAAAATGTAGGAAATTTGATTCTCTACAAGTTTGGTACTAAATATCGATTCTAGAAGAAAAATTGTTAGGACCAAACTTGTACGAACAAAAGTAAGAACTAATTATTCACGGGTAAAACCTATAATGACTGAACTAGCATCGTTTTTAACAATCCACAAGTGTAAAACCTACTTATGACCCAGACCCAGACCTACATACAACGTTTTAATTAAGTAGGTTTTTTTTACGTTTGCTTAAATACTGACAGCATGAGTAAGCAGACGAGACATAACATTTGTCGTTTCTTAAATCTTTACAACACCTTAGGTAAATTTCTCAAATATTTGTTTAACACAGAGATGTGAAATAATAAAGCCATGCAATGTTTTAGATGAAGTTTAGTTATAAAACTTACAGGTATATAGGGAAACCTATAAAAATTACAATCGTTTCATCCCGTAAGACCTAATCAATTAATGTGCGAGGAAAATAAATAGATAGAAAAAACAAGCTGTATACCCAGAAATTAAGAATATACCCATCATGAGGTACCTACGCCAAAAAATATGCAAATGTCATTTAAAGAGACAGAAAGAAGGCAATAAAAGAGGACACGGAAAGCAATAACAGATATTTAGAATAAACGTATTACACTCAAGAATTATAGAAACTGGTAACTGGTAAATTTGTATGAAACTTACACAGTGACCCAATGGTCTTGAGTGTGTATTTAATATTTTCTGCGTGGACGTGAAGCAAAGCTGGCGTGTAAGTAGTGTGCGCGTGACGGGTGCCACGTGAACCCGAGCATGCTACGCATTCGGATTGTTGGCTACGGCTTACCTGACACGTTGGCTACTTGACATTGTATTACTTGTACAGGAAGTCAGGTGCCAGGTGTGATATTCTATCATAATTCCTACATGGTTCAAGAAAAGAAAGACAATTAATATTCCTAATACTAGAAATGACTCCAATTTGGTGGAGGATTTTACACTATTGTGTGAGTAGGTATGTACCTACCTATGTTCGTATTTATATTCTTGCATTTGCTTATCTTTTTTTCACCGATTTAAATATTTGTTCCTGAAACTTTGACTTAGAACAGCTCGTAAAACACTTTAAAGACGCTTTAAATGACTCTGGAAGCTTTCTGTAGAGCCCTGTTAAGTTTGAAAAGAATTACATAAATCTACCTGCCAAACCTCAATATTATTAATAGATTGGTTAAAACTGAAATCAAATATAAGTTCAATACAAAATTAAAGTGAATAAATCCCTCAGATCAGTATCATTTTGACATTATATCAGATACTATTCAGTCGAGTGAGCAATGAGCATGTCGGAAGTTATCCGAGTTAACTTCGGCATTCTCAATGGACGTAAATATATACAGTCTTTATTTCCTGCTGGTACAAGGCTATTTAAAATCATAATTAGTTCCTCTGAATACATGGTTGCATCGTTAGGTGCTTAATTTTAATAGGAAGCCCGGCATTGTCGACGGCGGAAGTTCAAGGTTCAAGACGATCGTTACTTGGTCCAACTCGATTGTTTTAGTTGGGGTCAATACTGCTGCATGCTGTTCTAGAACACAACATGGCAAAAGCAACATATTTGTTTATATTCCGCTATATGGATATTTTAAAAGCTTACACAATTTATTGCCGGTAAACACGCAGAAGGACATCTGAATTAATATTTTCATTGCAGTTTTTGATAGCCTTATCAAACTATTTTTAGATAAAGATGCATAAATTGGGGCTAGTTATGATGCTGGAAGAATACTTAGGTACTTAAGTTATGCAGTTATTAGACATTTAAATATTTTACTTTGAAATAAAAATAAGTTAATAATTACGTGGTAAACAGATGGGAACCGTTAAGGCCCTGCTCCAGACTGAACAGCCGGGTACGTCGGTTCAGCTGTGTTAAATTGTATTAAGATAATTGCTTCCGGTATCTAATCTAAAACCAACTAATATACCAATTACGAAGTTTACTCGTACGTACATTATTTTATTTCTTTTTTATTTCTCAAGGTTTTTATTACTACGCTTACGCTAACCTTAATTTATACAAAAAGTTAATAGTATAGGTACTTATACAAATTGACGTAATATGGGTAACCACTGAGCATTTGGCTTGTCATAGACGTGCTCCACAGGAATTTACTGGCCTCTATTATTTATCGTTAAGTTGGGTGTAGAGAGTTTTAAAAATTTCTTTTGATGTATCAATTTAGACAAACTTCATGTGTATATACTGAAAATAAAAAAAATGGCCACAACATTTTATACCTTTACTTACGTCTCTGTTCTATGACATCTGCTGTTTCTGTTGTGCATGCTTTAGTTGGTACGAGTATGTGAACATACGGGTACATTTGGTGACATATTGGCTTGCGAGACATTGGCAAAGCGTGGTGAATTCAATTTGGTGTCCCGGTTTCGCTCTCAGCAGGCGGGCTCTTTATTTTTGAAATGTCATTCAGGCGGGGCCCTGGTACTGCAATGCTTAAAACGGTCTTTGTCGAAAAGGTACCGTTACAAGCCTGAACTCCGATTTGCATATTTATTACGGATCTAGTATTTGTAAAGTTCATGTTTTAGTACATATTTAGTTAAAAATCTTCAATTAGTATATTATATTTTATTAAATTTCATTATTCATCTATATCTGTATAAATAAATAAAAACTTTATTTACTTATTCTTAGCGCAATTTATAATTAATTAATTAAATAGTACAAATAATCGAACTCATTATAGAATCTACTATTCAATATACAATAGTACTCAATATTACATAACAGTAATTTGTATTGTTTTTAACAGCTGAGTTCAGAATAAAGAAGGTCACATATATTACAAAACCAAATTTATTGTGGAGCGTAAATTACCATAATTAATGGATTCCATATTTATATAACTAGAAATAAACATATCTATTCATGCACGCAATGTTAATGAGTTGGGTACCTAACTAAGGTCAACATATATGGTAGAAAATCATAAGTTAAAGAGAATACTTCATTTTAAAATAGTTATCATAAGCTACTTACTCAACTACATAAGATCATTAAATAGTTGACCAGCAGCGAGTTAAAGAACATACCACGTTACGTTGCATCTTTAGCCTCCAGACCAGAAACTATGCCTTGTGCCGTATTATAACTTTAAAATATAACTACATATTTAAACAATGCATTAAAAACGCAATATTTTTCCAACACACAACAAATAATCGACCAATATTGGAGTTGTATTGGAATAATGTAGGAATATTTTTCAAGCAAATTCAGATTCAGGTGTTAAATGTATTGCATTCTAGTTAATGCATTGGAGTTGGATGCAGTCTTAATGTGTTTTAAAGTTAAAATACGGTCCCTAGCCGTTACTCACTGCACTGACAACCTTTACGAGTACAAAAGCTTTTGATAGCTTACGAGTACATTAACATACAAAGTTAAATACCCAAATGAATGTCATCGTTAGGTAATTATCAATATACGCTTTTATTGACATGTCGTAAGTGAGTTCTGGGGTGCGATTTTTGAATCTCACCGGTGACTTTTTTTGTATGCAGCCGATGACTATTTAGTACGAAATAAGTCACCCGGTGAGATTCAAAAATCGAACTCCTGGTCCTTATGTACTCGTAAATCACCATATGCTTATATTATAAAACATTGAAATGCATTGAATTTTGCTGTAAATTTATTATTCCAGAACATAGATTTACTTAAAGTAACCTCTATTAAAAGTTCACTAAACATCCTGTTGCTCCCCTTCACCGTTGCAAATAAGTAAACTGAAGCCAAAGGATTTGTTGTTTTAACGTTAACTATACAACAGTATAAAGTTAATTCAGCATGTCATCTGACTCTGGCTGAGTCACGCCTCGTTCCCTCGCTGGCCGAGGTTGGGCTTGTGAAATATACATTTAAATATCCGACAATGTAACTAAACCTTTGTCCCAAACTCTTGTACAGTACTTAAAATTATAATTCGGTAACTTTTGAAATAGGTACTTTCAATAGTTGACATCATATAGTTACCGACTGTGTAATGCAAAAGTCCTCTCTACTAAAATTGTATTATGTAATTAAGTATGTGGCTTCTCATGGCAATTACAAGTAATTTTATAAAAAAATTACGGAAATCTATTGTAGCACCATCATTTATCGTGTACATAATTATTAATTATGTAAATAGCAATTAAAGTTATTTAGGCTAAACTTAAATCTTATATTTTTGTCGCCACATTTATCATATTAAAATCAAATTCCTGGTATACAATCGTAGGTCTGTCGTGGTATACAATCCTATTCGCATTAAAAGCAGCAAACATCGAAACCCCAAAAGTTTCATTAAAAAAAAATTACAATTTAACCTGCATATTATAAATTATAATACTTAACAATCACACACTCTGACGGTCATAAACATAACTATATGTAAACATAGTATAAGTTTTTAATTTATTACTCCTACATAAGGTACTTTACGTATGCTCATGACACAAAAGTTAAACCTGGGTTTTTCTGTCAATGAAACCTTTTGGAAAACCCAGTACTCTGTTGTCAAAGTGACTAATAAGTTAATTTGGTTACAATACATAATCACTTAAGGTTCCGCAATGTTAAGAAGGTAGATCCTAACTATTTTTACAACCGACTTCAAGATTTCGAAGGAGGATGTACTCGATTCGTCTTTTTTTTATGTATGCTCACCTATTATTCGAAGACGGCTGGACCGATTTGGAAAATTCTTTTTTTTTGTTTGAAAGGAATGCTTAAGAATTGATCCCATTATAGGCACACCTATAGTGATTTCAGTATTTTTACAGTAACTCGGTAATTCGCTTTTGGAAAGGTTCTTATCTATTTAAAATTATTTATACTAATATATTAATTTGGCTTTGTAACTTTAAGGTTTATTATACCGTAATTATAAATAAGTAGTGTTATGATTGTGGTAAGATCTGAATAAGGTATGACCACTTTTTAAACAAATAGTCAATATAACACTAAACATCACATTTAAAAATTGCTAATACATTACGAAAGATAAGCAAACTTTGTGGAACTGATCAGAAGGACCGGGACATAATATTGCTGGCAACAGTGGCATCTGATTCAAAGTTGTTTAAAACGATTTTGAACTGAATATTTGTTAAAATAGTTTGATGATACACACAGCAGTTTTTTTTGACAAAGCGCTTCTGTACGTGTACATCCTACGTGTATTGTAAGATTTGTAAGTAAGCAAGTCTGCATTCGCGTGGATTTCTCGCCATCCGGGTGTGGTAACCAATTAAGATAATAGGTAAAGAACGGCTCGCGCATTAGTAACGATAGCTTGCCTTGAGCCGACCTCTGGTCGACCTTATCGGATCACAATGTGCGGACAAGGAAAGCGTTCACTTCCGCACTGTCGCTATATCACTGTCTACGAATATTACATTACATATTGTAGGGTCAGGGCGTTGCCTTTGAGTTAGAGAAGTTTAATTGACATTCTAAGTAGTATGTATGTAATAGGTACAACTGAAACCAGTTTAATCGGAAGAACTAGTAGGTACTGAAGTGCTTAGTGTCTTTTATTTCCGTTAGTACTTATAACCTATATACAGGATGTCTCTAAAACTAACGTCTAGACTTGCTGCTTAACAGTTGATGGGCTGATCAGATTAATTAAGTTAAATGCTTAGCGACTTTTCTGAATTTGGTAGCTCATCAGCTGTTCTATCAGCTCTTTATGCCTTGACGTTGGTCTTACGGACACGCTGTATGTATAGTAAGATTCAGATACATTATGTACGCGTGACACTGAACAGTACTGAATGTCGTTCTGTAACCTACCCACGGAGCGGTAGCTGATATTCGCATGGCTTCATTAAATTTATTATACATAGCCCTTAACCACTTCACAAGTCGTCACCCGGGACGCAATGATCGACAAAATTTGCGCCTGGCTCGGAGTCTATTCTTATACGTTAAATTTTTATAGTGCATGCTGTATTTATAATCTATCTAGTTATGTGCAAAAATATAGGCATTTAAATCTAACCTCTGATAATTAATGTTATTCATAAAAAGGCTGGATTCAAGTTTAATAGGCTCCGCTATCGATTTGCCTCTTCTTCAAACAACATTCATCGATATAACAATTAGTTGGCAATGTAATACTTGCACAATTTTATCTGTTGCTAAATAACATCTGTATAGGTAGGCGTAGGCGCGCATTCAATAGTTTTAAGTTTTTAGTTAAATATGATTGAGCGCATGCGACATTGACGTTTATAAACGATTTCCTAATATCAACAATTAATCATCAAATGCTCATGGTGAATTAGGCAATACATTGCAATACAAAACAGATACATTTATTAACGTATGCGTGATATTGACATTCGTCTATTGGGCTGATAATATGTGAGTTAACTATAGTTTATACTTTTAAAATCTTATAATAATTAGGTTTAATAAATATGACAAAATGTGTTTTAAAGTTCAGGTGGTGATATTGTTATGTAGGAACATTTAAAGGAATTATTGAACAAAATAATTGATATAATATTCAGCTGATACAGGTGTACCGGTGTAGATTTAGTAATTAAGGACAGATACGTAATTTGCCAATGCCCTTATCTTTTGGAAACACGAAAATAAATTATAACTTATATCCGGATACGTGTAATTATTGTGTATAATAGGTAGTTATACGATAATTTACCATCATCTCAGTGAATTCATTTCCGCAACTGAGTGAGGTCATCCGAAAACGTTCGTTGAAAATTCTCAGAAGCTGATTATTATCACTGTTTTTTTTATAAACTTGTATAGATGTCATATACAAAGGAAAAAGTGACCAACGCCTCCGGTGCCCAAGGCTGGATTCGAACCAGCGTCTTCTGCATTCGCGGCAGACGCGTTAACCAACTTCGCGAAGTTGCACCTGGCACCGGAGGCGTTGGTCACTTTTTCCTTTGTATATGATATCTATACAAGTTTATAATTTATACATATAGTAGTGTGACTACTTAAAAAATAAACAAATCAAAATATTAATTAAAAAAATAATTTGATTTGTTCTTTCAGTTCTACTGTTTTTTTGTAGTTATCCACGCAAAAGGCTGCTGTTGACATTTAAGTAAACGACAGTAAAGGTAAGTTTATTAGTCGTCCAGTGGCGCCCTCATTAGGGGGATTGTATTTCCTAATAAACGAATCAATTAATGTTAATCCCTTAGTGTTTTCTCACACGGTCGCTCGGTTTGCCGCGGTAAACGGTAAACCACGCCGTCACTCAGATCCGCCGTTGCAGTCCCTTACGGACTACGGTGTCAATGATTGATCCCTTAATGTTAAGTGGTAGTCCAACTGATTCCGCAACTTGTGATATTCATCTCATAGATCAGATTTTCATTTTGCGTATTTTTTGCTTCATTATCTAAACGGCAAATGGTGGCCACTTTTTTTCCAATATGTATATAGCCAAGAATAAATATAGATCAAATAGTTGCGGAAGTAGTAGGACTACAACTTAACATGATGGATTATACAGAAATTTATTAGTATATTAAGAAAAACATTCCCCCTAATGAGAGTGCCACTGGACTGTCTACGCAGTCTAAGTATCATTTCAATGAGCTATTAAACATCTCGCAATAGAAAAGTAAACTATCATCATAGCTAAATATCTGATAAGATGATGTCTCCATCGGCGTCCTGCATACTTTAGTATAGTATGTGGAAAGGCTAATTTTCGTACGACCGAGAAAACTGACACGTCGTCAAAGAGTCAAAGTGCTAATAACTATAATTAAGTCCAAGTGTAAGCCAAAATGTACACACAACATAATTAATCAGTGACGAACTTGGGGAGCCGAACATTTTTGTACAATGGATAATGGCATGATAAAATATATGGCCTACAAGTAATTTAAGATACCTATTATGTGGCAAATTGAAGTTTTTACTTTCATATTTTTAAGGAGGACATTTCTAATAGCAATTTTTGTTACTCTCTATTTACTATTAAAGAACCATACTGGCGTATATGTGGCGTAATACAGCCAGGCAAGAATGTAAGGAGTGAAATTATGTTGAAACTGTATTGATTTTTTTTGGTAGAAATCACGTATAGGTTCAGTCTAAATAAATGCATGCTGCAGCATCGATTAGGATCTTTTGTTGAGGTGAGTTATGACTAGTGCAACATTTTACTGGGAAACTTAAGCAGGTGTATAGAATAACACTTTTTGTAAACTGCTTAATCGATTAAGATGAAACTTGGTATAAAGATAGTTTGAGTCTCAAGAATGAATATAGAAAAGTTTTCATTCTGAAAATCGATCATCTTAAGGAGATGAAAAGGGTTTCGAAATCTGTATGGGAAATCTATAGGTAACCAAATTAGATGAAATTGATATGAAGATAGGTCATATTATGGGGAAGAAAACAACAAAGGGGTTGAAACTTTGTTTGGAAAATCAATAACAGGACAATTAATTATCTTTCATTTAAAAGAAAATATCAGCATTCGGTTTGAGATGGAATGCAAGGGAGAGTGCTAAGTACTTTATTTATTTAGCGAGTCACGGAACAAAGAAAGTGCACTCACCAATGACATGTGCGAAACGGCTATTGTGCAACGCAAGTTGGCAACTTGGCATGTATGTGGTTTCTACCGTTACGTCTAGTGAAGACGAAACGCAACCAATTGCTGCTAAACCGTATGTGATACAGTGCTAATTTTAAAGCACAGTTTTAAATAATTTACTATGTCATACATATTAAAATCGCTTACACCTACTCAAGGAATAGGTTTAAGTTTTTAAAAATACTATACTATTTTTGTAGAAACTTCTTTTTTCTAATATTTTTATAAATTTAAATGTACTTATTACAGGACCTACCGGAAAATACACTATTAAGTACTATGATTGGATATCTAGTATAATGGATCATGTAAAAGTGACCCAGAACCACTTCCGACTGACCTTTACTCGAAATATTCAAGTGTAATGCCATCTACTCGTACGTAAATATACTTGTTCTCGTTCTTACAACACACACCATTTCTGGGTGAAAGGATAAGAAACGATTTTTTTTATGTCCTATCTATTTTTCCGGCGACTGTATTTATTTGATTTTAGGAGTGCGTCTATGCTTGGTCGATTACACAATTATTTATTGTATTTACTCTGTAAATAAAATGGTGATTGTTACACAGTTCCTAGTACGAAGTAGCGGGTACATGTCTGCACGGGGGCGCTTTCTTCGCAAGCGACCTCATTGCCTTCTTACATAATGGTGCTTACTTATACCACCCAGGCTTCGTGTTCGTGTCACTATGGGAAATACCGTGTGACGTGCGCTTATTTCATTCACAAAAACCTCTTTGTTTTTAGTGCAAGCTCGTCACTTTTATAACTTGATCTAGCAGCCCGAAACATATATGCGTAATAAAAGATCTTTGCTTATAATGGATTGCTACAAGGGAATAAAGATTATAATCCTTATGAACAGCAATACATTGGTGTTTGCATTTCATTTGACGTGACCGTTTTTATAAACAAAGGTATTGGCTGTTAACCTATTTGTGATTAGTAAACTGATATGAGAAATATGCAATTTGAATACCTGCATGGCTCTGTAGCTAAATTCTGGTTGAGTTTGAATTAATTTTACCTGTTTGCGTGAATAAAAACGTAAGTGGGTCAAAATCGTCCACTTAACTTTACTAACGTTGGCTGTGAATGAGAAGTATGATGGATGAATGGTAGGTAATGAATATGATGATATTGATGATATAACAAATTACATAATATTATATATATATATAATTTATGTTAAGGATCATAAGTCAAGGTATCATAATAAATTAGTTAAAGCTAATAATTATGTTCGTGATAATTTCATCAAGGTGATAATCAAAACCAATTAATCCATTAGTTATAAAATTAATGAACGTCACTCCGGACATTCTGACTTTATAAAAAAAAATGGTCTTGACAGACAGACAGACAGACAGACAGACGGACAACAAAGTGATTCTATAAGGGTTCCGTTTTTTCCTTTTGATGTACGGAACCCTAATTATCTTTGATTTCCTACTGAACCATAATGTGATTTATGTCAAGAAAGTCTCAATAGCAAATAATTCTATTCTGGACCATACAACATTTTGTAATAAAGTGTTTCATACATAATAATTGGAAGTGGCATACGTGCATGTGCATCAAATATGTTTACGTGATGCTTAAACGTCTACTTTCTACGATGTTATTATTACGTCTGACCCTATATTTCGGGGAGCAATTTTATTTGTATGTTATAAAAACCTTCCTTTTTTCCTATCTCACCGTATTGATTCAGGTGAGGGCCCCTTAATCCCAGCAGTGGATTTTAAGTTTAGCTAATCATGAAATCAAATATCAAGAGTGAGGTGCGGTCACATACATAAAATAATTGTATATTTTTATGGCGCTTCCGTCCGTGCTCGTGCTTCTAAGTGCAAGGAAGAGGTCCGATTATTATCCGTGATTGTTTCCTGCGCGAGATGTGGTTGTTGACTGCTCATCGAGGTGAGCGACTCAGGGCCAGCTGCGCCCGTGCGTGACATGTCCTTAATAATTGATACTTGATTCATAACTATTTGTTTAGCAGGATCATGATCAATATTACTAAAGAACAAATTGAATCATTTTTAATAAATATTTTGAGTTGTCCATGGTGTGTCGTGGGTCACACTGGGTAATCGCGTTCGCCCACCTGTCCGGGTGCATGCGGCAGACATGTCCAGCCCAGCACACCATGGATGAAGCGGGCCGGGGTAAGGCGATTATCACACTGGCGACGGATCCGCATGCGGCGCCGGTGCGCGAGCGAGACAGCGCTATACACATGCAGAGCGCTATCGATAATCGCCTAAGGCAGACCGAAAAGGAGATGGTGGGACGACTTGGACGCATTTTTTACAGGTGGCAAAATTCAAACGACCGGGTCGAGTGGAGAAAAAAAGGGGATGCCTTTACCCAGCAGCAGTGGGACACTAAACCAGGCTAATAATGGCTTGTTTATTTAAGTAAGTAGTCACACTACTATAATATAAATTATAAACTACTACTAGGTACTACTTACTATCTATACGAGTTTATAATGATCAATATTCTTCTAGTATTTATCTCGTCTGAGTTTTAATTTTGAAATCCTTTATCCAATAATGCTCATTCCCATCTATTCGTCCTAACGACGTCAGAAGACACAAATCGGGATACAAAGAACGAGAAAGTTTACTTTCTTTGTATCCCTTATACTTAATGCTCTAATTTTAATCTAATCGCAGTTTATTTGCAATGTTTTGCAGTAAGCTGCCGTGAATCAAGGAGGGGTATTCTCACTTTTTCTTTATGATCTACGGATTTTTAATCAAGATGATTGATTGTTTGGTCATGAAAATTGTGTTACTGAAAACCATTGTCACTAAAACGAATGACGTATCAAACCTACCGGCGGTAATCAACTAATCATATTCGATATTTATTCAATTATTCAATAACCTGAAAATCTATTGATTACAAGAAAATGGTGATCTGACTAAGGCAAACTTCACTTCTTCCAATCATGTTCAGTATCAAATTAAATTAAATGAATAATATGTTAATTAATTAATTGAAGGCATGAAGGCCGCCAAGCTGAAATGGGACTGGGCAGGGCATGTCTACCGAATGCATCCGTATCGCTGGTCCAAACTGTCCAAGTGGCCACGGACTGGATTCCGCACGACGGACGTCGGGGCAGAGGTAGGCCAAGACGGAAAGGGCAGCACGACCTGGACACATATCTTGAAGAATGCCGCGAGTGTGTGTGAGTTAGACATGGCCCAATGGCGGGAAGAAGGGGATGCCTTTACCCAGCAGTGACACACCTTACCAGGCTAATAAAAAAAGTTATTTAAAGTTAATATACTCAAAAATTTAAGAAAAAATCCGTTAGTATTGGTTTGTTACAGTAGTAGTGTAGAGTTATACTTTTGTTTATAAAAATAAAACCAATCCAGTCAGTGAGTAAATAAAATCTATTGAAAAGTGTGAATGAAATTTTTGTGTTATTTTTCTTTTAAATGAATTCAGTTCAAGTTCACCCATTGAGCTCTTGCAAATAATTGGGATGCTAAGAAGAGGATCCGTAGCAATAAAAACGTAGATTTGCTAAAATGGCATTGAGAGATTGCGTCGTGTTCCGCAGCACGCTCAAAACGGTCATGACTGATGCGAATCGACAATCTAACGTTAATCATAGATTATAGATACACTGTAGTAGGCCTAAATATACTTAGGTATTTACCCGACAAAGTTTAGCATCGCATTTCTGAAGTTATAATTTTTAAAAGATACGGACCTTATGTCGAATTTTGCAATAAGTTTATGTGAGGACTCATAATGTCTCTAACTTACAGTGAATAGGTTATCGTTACCCTTGACCATAAAGACTTATTCCTATACATATACCTAAAACATATACCAGCTCTGGAGAACAGTAACCGCGAACCGGGCTTATTGGAGGAAAATTGGAGAGGCGTATGCCGAACAGTGAGCGCATACTCGCTGAAGAAGAAGTTATATTATACCTAATAGCTATTATATAAATATAATTTAAAAAATGATTACTTTCAGAAGCCGTCTAAGTAAGGGCTAAATGAAGTCGGTTAAAAATGTGCGTTGAAGTCTAATAGAAAGAAGACAGGGTTTCCGAACCCTAGTTGTTTTGGTTATTCCTTTATCTCTACAATCTTCTCTACTTTGCCCAATGGTTGACTGGTAGAGAATGACTTAAGTTCGCCTTTTGTGCATTTTATTTGTCTTTTGTGCAATAGAATTTAAATAAAAAATACTTGCCTGCATCCAACCCAATCAAAAATTCAACAATGTATAGAAATATGACCGACTTTTCATTTTGCACCTGTCCTTTCAATAAGTATATGTTTTACTTTTACTTTTTATTGGTTTTGTCGATAAGCATTTGCAATTTTACGTTATCTTAATATGCACTTGTATGATTCAAAATATGATACTATATACATTATAACATACATCTATTAGTTGCTACGCGGTTGCTGAGCCCATCGCGTTGCAATTTGCCGTAAAAATAAAACAAAGGTGCGTCAACAACGGCGACCTTGCCGCGCCCGCAGAGTTGTGTAACCCGAGGTAGAAAGCCGGCTTTCTTCAGCATACAAAATAACCGGGTAAAGGACTTTATTCGTTACTAATTTGAGGGTCAGAGTCAAAGATGTGATCTGTGTCCTCATTTGGACTCTCCAAGTACCGGGTGGGCAACATATCTTGCACCAATAGCGTTTATAACAACCATAATAAATCTGCAGGTAAGGTGAATTCCTTGATGTTGAATGCCTGTGCTCGCGAAGTTGTCTGCGGTTAGTTACATAGTCAAAGCCACGGCTATATGACGTAAGCTAGCTTCCAATTATAGTTATTAGCAATATAAAATAGTCGGTTCCTCTTTAGTTTCTGCAGTACCTATTGTTCATATACCTATCCTTGCGTATTAACTCTGAAATGATTCTTTCCGCTTTTCATTTAGTACGGCCAAGAGTCAAATTTATAGGTTCAAATTATTTATAAACGTTTCCCCTACCTCGCAATTTTGTATGCCGATTTCTAAAGGACACTTTTTACACATGAATATTGTATGTAGCATTGTAGATAGGTATAATATACTATTTCTACAGGGCAGTGTAGCCGTCTCGGTGCGATTTTACTGTAATACACAGGTTGTTAAAATTTAAAGACCTTAAGTATTGGGTTGAGAGGTTATATTTGAGTGAATGTAAACATTATAGCTTTGTAGCGTGAGCCGTGGCGGTGTCAGGGCTCTGAGCTTGTCTGTTGACACTTTCACCGAGAGCCTTACCAGAATTTACGTCAGCCGCCAGCGCAATTATATCATCACGAAATCAGCTGGGTCGTTATTGCCATCGCCCGCACCGTCCACTGACCGGCTACAAGCGAGCGGTCCCGAATTGATTCAAAATGTTAAACCAGTGTATGACAAAATCTGATGAGTATCTAGATATCTCAATATAGCAAGGTAATACAGTTAGGCCATTGAGATACGATACGAAATGTACCTTTAGTCGAATATGATTTTTTTATTAAATTGAATAGATTAATATTTCTCAAATGAAATTGCCTATAGTCGTCAAATACGGAAAAAGTGAATTAGAACGTTTTTTACATGGCGGGTATTTTTTGATTTACAAACTTTAGATACATAGTTAATATGTAGAAAAACAGTAGGTAAACCAAGCAATCTTTGAATACTAAAAATATTTATAACGGGTTACTCACGTAATTTTTGTCGATTTTTGCTCGACATGTTTCGATCAATTTACGATGATCATTCTCACGAGCGGCCTTCCGCGACGGCAGCGCGTCGGCTACTGCGCGCCTGCGCGCGGTGGGCCCTGCTGCTGGTGGCGGGAGGCGGCGGCGGCGGCGGCGGCGATGTTGTGACAGATCTACCCTCATCCCCTTTATCATTTTTGCCGAAATGTTTGCACACTACACTCACGACGTCATTTGCTAAAGGCTAGAGCTGGTTCATGTAAGGCGGGTGCTGGAGAACAACGGCTACAACTGGAGGCAGAGTAATCGGGTTGCCAGTTCGTCAGCGAGCCCTAGACCGGTTGGAGTGGAAAGGTTGCCTGTGTACCTGCCTTACATTAAGGGTGTAACGGATAAAATCGGACACTTGTTACGCCGAAGATATTGCATCAAGACGATTTTCCGCCCTCAAGCGCAGCTGAGACAGTGGATGCGTTCGCCAAAGGATAAGGAGCCTTTGAATGTTCCTGGTGTTTACATGATTCCCTGCTCCTGTGGGAAGAATTACATTGGAGAGACAGGCCGAAACATTGTGACGAGGCTATCTGAACACATACGTAGTATGAAAAACCGAGATGGCCAGGGTTCCGCGGTGACGGACCATATATTGGATTCGGATTCGACGCACTATATTAGGTTTGACAAGGTAACCGTACTTGCAAGAGAGAAGTTCCTCATTCAGCGGAAAATACGGGAGGCTATAGAAATAAGTCGTCATTCGAATTTCAATCGTGATGGTGGTTGGTCATTGCCCCCTAGTTGGAGAACGGTCTTGGGTACTACGTCGGTGTCGGACAGTGTGAACGTGCCTTTAGCAAATGACGTCGTGAGTGTAGTGTGCAAACATTTCGGCAAAAATGATAAAGGGGATGAGGGTAGATCTGTCACAACATCGCCGCCGCCGCCGCCGCCGCCTCCCGCCACCAGCAGCAGGGCCCACCGCGCGCAGGCGCGCAGTAGCCGACGCGCTGCCGTCGCGGAAGGCCGCTCGTGAGAATGATCATCGTAAATTGATCGAAACATGTCGAGCAAAAATCGACAAAAATTACGTGAGTAACCCGTTATAAATATTTTTAATATGTTAGAGTCTCACGAAAGTTTTATAGTTAATCTTTGAATACTTTGAAAATTTGGCGTTAGCTAAGTTAGGCTACGAAGGAGATCGACGAAAAAAAGGTACTGCTGCTTCTATCATTCACTGTAGTGCGTTATTCATAAACGTCCGACGAATCTAAAATGCCCAATCCTTTGTTGCAACATTTATGTTTTCTAAAATAGACAAAAATGAACAGAGGTTTGTCAAGTTTTATGAATAAGGGGGTTCACGAAATTACATGCTTTTGAAAAGTGTTGCTGTGGATTACACTTGTTCATCAGAGTCGGCGGTGGCTAGGTAAGCGTCGCTAACACAGGGCTCGTTGATGGAAGAGCCCGCACAGTGTGGGTTAAAGTTAAAGCCTACGGTTACGCTTTGACGTTTTGTTTGGTTTATTAATAATCACTAATGCTATTCTCAATGTTAACAGGGTAATTATTTCGACACCAATAGAAAAATACACATCGGAACATAATTTGTATTAATGAGATTTGGAGAAAAATCATTCAATATTTATTTGTAAATGATTGATAGATTTATTATTATTCAATACGACACGTCATATAAAGAAAATATATATTGATAAAAAATCAATTTGAACTTGTTAAGCAAAACCATATTCATTGACAGATCGACTTCAACAAATGAAACTCCATAATGTTTATATTTCACATACCACAGAGCGATATGTCTGGTCTCATGATGCGTCGGTCGACATGATTTTATAGCTCTTATGGTGTATGTGTCCAACATTTAATATAAAAAAAATTACTTCGTTATTTGGGCTCAAAAGACGTATCCTGAAATATCACTCAGTCATTTGGATAATGTATGTATAATGTGACATAGACTTTCCGATTGCCGGTCAGCGACAACATGCACACAACAGTGTGACGCAGACTACTCTGTTCTTAAATTTTACTTACCCAAGTTCCGAGACGGAGAACTTATACTTTTCTCTTTTCATTTCCACGTGTTGAACAGAGTCACAGACGCGTTTCACTGTTCATTTCACTTGAATCACTTGTAAAGGTTTATGTCTAAAGGGATGAACACATCGGTCCGTGAGATCATCTCATCTCGAGCAGTTTAATCTGTAACAAAAGACAATATTGCTGTAATTAAGTTCTATTAAGTACTAGACATTTTCTTATCGAAGATACATTTTCTCATGAAGCTCAAAATTAAACACGTGAAATACAAAATGATTTAGTCGAGTTTTCGTTTAATCCGTAGGTTTATCTTATCTATATTCTACATTCATACGTAATTACGTATGTATTTTAATGTAGGTATAAGATTTTGTTTTAAAAAAGACGGCAGGTAACAGAGAGAAAGAAATTATAAAAAAACAAACTTATTTTTTAATTGACTTTTTCGAGTCAAATTGTTAAGGGGACATTCCACGAGCTGTCCCGTACAAACTCATGTATATCTTTGTTATCAGACTTATCTTTGCAATTTTAATTCGAAGATTGTAATCTATACATATAATAAAGCTGAAGAGGGTCGAAAGTCTGTACATGGAAGATATTCGAAAAAAAATTGGCTGGGGACACTTAGAATCGATAACAGAACAAGTTCCAACAGTTTTTAGAATTTTTGTCTGTTTGTCTGTTTGTCTGTTTATCTGTTTGTCTGTTTATTTGACCGCGCATCACGTGAGAACGGCTGAAGGGATTATGATGAAATTTCGTATAGAGATAGTTTGAGTCCCGGGAAAGGACATAGGATAGTTTTCATCCCAAAAATCAACCCTGGAGGGGGTGAAAAGGGGATTGAAAGTTCGTATGGAGAATTTTCAACCGCTGAACCGATTTAGATGAAAATTAGTATGGAGATAATTTGAGTCCCGGGAAACGACATAGGATAGTTTTCATCCCGTAAATCAACCCTAGAAGGGGTGAAAAAGGGGTTGAAAGTTTGTATGGCGAATCAATAACCGTTGAACGCTGGAGACGCTCTGGGGAAGGATATAGAATAGTTGATATCCAGAATTGATTCCTTAACGGGGGATTACTAATTCCACGCAGACGAAGTCGCGGGCAAAAGCTAGTTGTGATCATAATTTGACTTTTTGGTCGTAGAAATAGGTTCTACAAACCTACCATTTTCTGAAAATTCGTGTTCATACGGGACAATGGTGGACTTTTCCATGGAATGCTCCTAATTAAGATGAAAATATACTGGATAGGTAAGATAATGATCCAAACCAACAGCAATTTGATTTTGATATTTTTCATCATTATCATTAAACGTATAATATTTATTTATCTTTGTGCTCCGATTATCGTATTCTTAGTGGTTCTATCTTTAATCGATGGTAGGATGAACTTGAACAGTAACAATGATTTTGTTGTGTCACTCAGTACAAACGTATTGCGGGTTGGTACATGTTTTAAGAACTTAAGAACATGCCATTAGTGGCTTGTGGCTATGCCCTTCATGGTTACTTAGCCTTCTAATGTTTGACTCGGAACGTACAATTTGTGTATATCTCGAATCTAATAAAAGTTCTCAAGATAAGTATACACATTTATAGATTCGTTATTTATTAAAGATTACTACCTAACCTAAATTTAATGTACCTACCTCTACCTACCTACTTATAGTGTGAATGGAGGTCAATACGTATAATGGCCTTTTGTTAATGACTGATGATATTACTTATTTTTTATTTATTTTAATTAATTTATTTTATACATTCACAAAAGTTTACTTAAAAATACTTATTTTGGGGATAAAACATGTCATAAGTATAATCGCTTCGAAAATAGATGTGTTGTTCAGATATTTATAACTACCTTGGCCGCTCCGATATATCATATCTAATGGCGACTGTAGGTGCATATGAAGTTTAAGTTTCCATATAAAATTCACGTAAATATAGATATCAGGCTTCATATTAAATTACATTTACAAAACGTCACTCAGAATTAAACGAGTAATTTACAAACGAGGAAATAAATATGTTCTAAGCAGTTATTAGATAAGAACATTTTGTATTTACGAAGGAAGTTGAATTTGGGCGCTTATTAATATGATTTTATGTAAATACCTACGAGACACATGTAGGAAATTAACAGTATAACAGTCAATGTAAGTCTCTAGTATCGTAATCTCTTGCCCGACAGAAGATTAACTACACAATAAACATCCATTGACTAACTTTAAAGTAAATTCTGATAATCGATATAAAGCACCTTTCATTATTCTGGATCACGATGTGACATTTACGACGACGATCGTCGGCGATTGTAACACAATCTAGACTACTTACTACATCACAAGCCACTTAAAACGCCAATGCACTGTACTTATAAAGTTAACCAGATAAATTTAGTTTAGATAATGTTTTACTGCTGACTGTAATCGAAGAATATGTATTTTAACAATTCACATATTATGTAAATGATGATTATTCGTAATGTAAAGTAGGTACATCTCTTCATACAATCAGTTTCCAGCATGTTTATTACGTTTAGCTACACTTGTTGACCGTTACGACGTTATTGTCCGGAATACGCTTAAACAAGGATTGTAATGGGCTACAGATAAGAAAGTAATCAATTTGAATAACATTAAACACCTACTTTTAATCAGAGTAAAAAACGCGAGTTGCATTAGGCTGCGTTTCCACCATGTAGATGAGCTAGGATGTGTTGCGATGAACGTGTTTTTTAAGAAGCTACAGGATTACTTCATTGCTATCCTCACACAGCGCAACTTTTGGTTTTTAACAAACACATACCTCGCAAGGCGCATGGTGACAATTTATTCGTTATATAAATATGCCTGAAATCCGAGCCAAGCATATCGTATGTAGATTGTAATTACTCGTACATAGATAACGCTCGTCCTGAGCATGCTTAGATATTTTTACAACGTGACACGGGCCTGTGTTGAGAGTGGATCGTGAGAAATTAACTCAGTGCCGCTGCTTTAATGACGTGACGTCAATCTAGCACTCGCAACTTTTGCAACCACTCATTAAGCCCCGTGACACAAATGGAAAAGGTCTCAGAGGTTGCATTGGATCTGTTTACCTTTTGATCAAAATCCCAGGAACCCAGTTTTTGAAACATACTGGCAGCATAATTGCGTCATTGACAGATAAAGTAGTTAACAGTTCTCCATAGACGGTTGTATATTACACAGTTCTTCATCACGCAGGTAAACAATTGTGCTGGAAATTATTTGAGTTTCTTTTTTGTATGGAGCCTATACTAAATTAACAGCAACAGTCCTGAATTTTTCCTGAGTCCTGAAATCAGGTAAGGTACCTACCACCTACCTATGTGGCATCCCTTAACTTTAAATACAAGTGTTGTTATTTCTACCATCCATACTACCTACTTAAGTATTTATTTACTTATCAAACTTATAAAATATGAATCGAAACTGATCTGTAATTTTTATAATACCCTATTTCCGAAGTGATATATTATTTAGCATTAGTTTAATGTATTCTTGTGAAGTACATCTACAGCTGTATAGATGACTATTCATTTAGCTTTAAATCATTAATGATGGAGCTGTTAAAGGTAGTCGATGCCTAATTCAATTGCATCAAGCGACCTTCATCTCCGGCTGGGAGCGTCGCGTGTCAACAGAATATAAATTACAGAGTTTTCATAGACAACTTTACACCATGATTATGGTATTCCAAAAACAATAACAAAAACAAATTATTGATTTCGTTATTGTTTTTGGAATACCTACTAATTTAACACCCCATTAGTGAGTACATGTAGGTAAATTATTTGGGCTTATGGCGAGCATGTCACCATACTTTCGTTGTTTTTGAAATATGCATATTGCATATGTCCTGGAAATAAATGAGGGTACCGCGATCGAGTTTTCCACTAGGTGGCAGCACCGTGGCGAGAGGTCTAGCTGTCATAATGCACCAATCATGTTTAATCATCAAATTTTTGTTAAGCGTGACCTGATCTCATTTAACATCGGCCATGGAGATTGGGAGAAGCTTGCTGACGACAGGGACCAGTGGCGTAATATCCTTAGGGAAGGCCAGAAACTGCATGATGGGATCTGGTTTGACAAACTAGCCGATAAGAGGGCGAAACGGCAGGGTTGTAACACCAGCACATCAGTTGCAACATTTAACTGTGCAAACTGTGGGCGCGCTTGCCACTCCCGTATTGGTTTGCACAGTCACCAAAGGAAGTGTCTAAGGTGATTTTGGACATTGCGTCTAATCGTCTGCCATACACGTTACAGGCCAATGATGATGATGATGATGATGGACTTTAACAGGTGCTGTCAAAAAGACCTTTCGTCACAGTGCCACCACCTAGGACTCAGGAAACCCTCATTGTGAATGTGTTGATATTTAAAACGCAGTCAACTTGTTTCAATCGATTTCTTGTATCGATAAAATGTTCTTGTTCATGAAAAATTCTTAACCTTTATTCGCGGTATACCTATAATTTATCAAGCCCTATACTCTATAAATGCTCTAGAGGCCGGTAATCTTCACAATTTGCGCGATCAGTATGTCACATTTCTAGTTCTAAGAAATGGGTATAAAACATAAATCAAGTTGATAAATATAATGTACACTTTCTACAGAGTCACATAAATCAAAAGAGGCGATTGATCACCACTCTATTGTATTTTTGACCTCTTGTGATGTTGTGTGCTATTTTAGTGTGTTGGAAATATCATTAATTGACATTATTGGTAAATCATTATCGGCGGCCGGCAAGTAAGGGATTGCCTGCCTAGTTAGTCTCAATGATGCTTGTAAATTTTAATAGTTACAAGCTATGTATTTATTTCGTTTTTTATTGTATTTAGATTCGGCGTCGCTATTGGTAAACTTAAAAATACCCTTTCTTCTAAGTTCAAGTCATATTATACTTTACTTGATAGGAATTTTACACTGTAACCCATCTTATTCATTGTATGGATTAATTTTATCTTGTACTTCGCAGTACCTTGGTATATGTAAATATTAGCTAGAGTCTGTCCGAAATGAAAAGTGTCGTGGTTTATACGGGAATTCATACATGCCACAACACTTCTCTTTATTTTGACAAAAACGGCACTTAATCAAAATAATGAGTGAAAATCGCGTGAGTTTAAATAAATCCGTAACACCTCTCTTTCCAGTTTCCCGACTTACTCTACTGTAATGTTGTGCAATTAATCTTTAAATAAAATAACCAAACATGCACAACTCTTTGACCCAACCATCAGAGCCGGATTAGCCTTTAGTCAAAGTAGGCAACTGCCTAGGGGCCCCGCGTAGCCCTGGGGCCCATCGTGCACAGGAAAAAAATAAAATATTTCATAGAGTGAAAATAAAACTGGAAAATTGGTATATATATCCACTAGGGGCCCCGCATAATGAACAGTGGAAAATTTAAATGTTTCATAACGTGAAATATTTGTAGGAAAATTTGTATGTAGGCTAGGGGCCCCACGTGTGGACATAAAAATGTTTCATTAAATAATATTACTTAATTGCAAAATTTAGGTATGCATAGCGGCTAGGGGCCAGTAGGGGCCCCGCTTGTACACAGTGAGGAATGAAAATGTTTCTCAAAGTTTAAATCTCAATTTAGTTGCTGTTTAGGAAACAGAAACCACTTTTTAATTCCTTTTACAACTACTTTTTTTAAAAGAAAAATGCATTTAATGTTTTTAAGTTCTATACAGATATTAATCTTGTTTAGCTTTTTCCTTTTTCAACGACAACGAGATAATATTTTCGGTTTTTCGAGCGTAATTTAAATAATAATGGTAAAAATACATAAAAACTACAAAAAGTGTATTTAGTGCACTACCTAGTGACCTAGTGGTATCCTGCCTTTTCGCCGAAAATTGTATTGCCGAATTTCACTTGCCAACCAACTTTTCGCTAAAGTTTCATTTGGCAGAATAACTTTTACCAAATAATTATTTCGCAACCGTTTAATTTTCCAACCCCATAGTTGGAAAATGAAAATTACTTCTTCACGTAACGATTATTCTGTGTAGTGGTTTTTCAGAAAATATTGTGGAGTACTCCTTTTTAGCGGGGTCAGCGTTAAGTTTTACCACTCTTTCACGGCGTTTTGTTTTGATCCAAGATTTTATAAATAGTTTTCTTATCCAAAAAAATCTTACAAAAGCATTGTCCCGTTTTATGTTGCCGATTCATTCTTCTTCCTCCTAACGTTTGTCCCGGCTTGGGGTCCGCTTAACAACCTAATCCCATGCATTGGCATTGACAGTAGTTTTTACGAAAACGACTGCCATCTGACCTTCCAAACCAGAGGGAAAACTAGGATTTATCGGGATTAGGTCCGGTTTCATTACGATGTTTTCTTTCACCGAAAACCAACTGGTAAATATCAAATGTTACTCCGTAGATACGTTACGAAAAACGTAGTAGTACGAGCCGGGGTTTGAACCTGAGACTTCCGGATTGAACCCGGGGGAATTTATTGTTTGTATAATTACCAATGGTCGGCGGGGGTGAGCTGTTTTCATAGTAATTTGACGTATGTCGTGTCAAATTAATATGAAAACAGCTCACCCCCGCCGACCATTGATAATTACACACCTAAAAGGGGGGTTTAACGTAAAGCAAATATTTTTGTGGCACTTAGTTACGTACTTGAACGAAGTGATTACACTTAAAAATCCAACCTATTGCAACTAATCCTTGTTGGGTAATCCCAACAAGGCTTAGTTTTCCCTCTGGATTGGAGTGATAGATGGCAGTCACACTCGTAAAAACTAGTGCATGCGGCAATTCATGGGATTGGGTTTGCCAAGGGGATCCCAGACTCCAACGAACTGTGGCAAAACCTGGGACATAACGCTCGAAGGATGATATGAGTTTCCTGAAATGGGGGCCCAAAAACGGTACTGCCTAGGGGCCCCGAAAGTCTTAATCCGGCCCTGCCAACCATCGGTTGTTGGTTGTGCTTTAGCGTTGCCATTTGCGCCGGCACTTGATTCAAAGCATCGATAATTACTCATTAGTCTAATGGATCTACGATCGCGGCCGTGCGTTATGGTCTCTGTCACGATTCAAAAATAACACCTTAGAAGTAGGTATGTATTTCAACTTGAGATCTCAAACACCTATAAAGTAAAGTGACTAGTTGAGATATTGACAACATATTAGGCACTTAAGAGAAGAGTTGTGCATTTATCGCGTGTAGATTGTATTTATCTTGTTGTTAGCATACTCAGATGGTGCAATCAAGAGAGGGTAAATTTAGAAAATCATAGTTATAATAAAGAAAAACGCAATAATTAAAAAAATATTTACAATTTCTCTTGCAAAGCGAAAGTTGTGACTATTTTAGTTCTAGGCAATGCTCTCAAATTCTTAACATCTAAAGCTATCTACTTAAAGTTCACCTTAAGCATAACCAGCTCCTAATGATATATTTTTACAAGTAGGTACATGGCATTTGGCCAGCTCAAACTCTTCTTGTATTTGTTTAAATATTCCAATATGTATTAACAGATTATTTGAATTAGTGCCTCTCGTTGCGCCACAATGTACCCAAGGTATTAGGCTAGTAGAAGGACGGTGATTTTAGCATGGCTTAAACGAGTAAATACTAGGTACGGAAAAATGCAAACAGTCGGGCGGTCACAGATGTCAGCGCAGTAGGCGCGCGATTTGCGCAATCGCAAACATCGGTCACGGCTGGCCTTGCCCGAAATTCTTTGCTGACCGCTACGTTACCCCCAAATGATGCATTTTATCTGTTTATTATAAGATCTGTATTATAGCAGGGTGCAGTTTCAGCGATGGTAGTTGGCTACATTCCTATATAATCAAATCAGCTAGGTACTTTATGAAACATTGTCCATCATCCTCCTTTTTTTGCCACGGCTCCATTTAGCCTGTAGTATGTGTTCTGTAATCAATCCCATAAATTGGCGCAGGTTTGTTTTTGCGGAAGCGACTATTACCTATTAGTTGTCCTAACCCGGAACGGAAACTTGGCCTTATTGGGATTAGATCCGGATTCCTCACGATTTTATATTTCAGCGAGAATTGAGAAATCAATATCAAAAGATATTTCGTAAATGAGTTAAGAAAAAGTGAATTGTACAGTCGCTGTTAGATATATCGGAGCGGCCAAGGTGTTCACAAATATCTGAACATCGCCTCTATTCGCGATAATCTGCTAGTCTACCATGGTCGCATTTTTATCGCCTGTCACCATAGCTGTCACTTTCTAACAATGTAAGTGCGAAAGTGACGCATGACGTGATAAGTGATAAAATGACAACCATGGTAGACGTTCTGCTTGTTTAGATATTTCTCAGTACCTTGGTCGCCAGATGTAGTTGATGGCGACGTACGAGTCGGGGTTTCAACCGGGGTTCGTTTGATTAAAAGTCGGACGTTTTTGTCACCAGAATATCATCGCTTCTAAAGCACTACTAAAGAAAAACCGTAAGAACAAATCTATTGCTGATATTAAAATTACGCGCCATTCTTATAAGAATATGTATGCATAATTAATAGTTAGATAAAATGTCACGAACCTTTGTTGTCATATACATCAGACGCAATGACGAAATAGTGTCATTAGGCATTGTATTGCAACAAGAGACATGTACTTGTACCAACTGATGCTGTGTGACATGCTTCAAATGAAATGTTTGAGACGCCATGAGCTAGTGTATGTGAATCTGGCAAAACTTGTGACGTCACGTGACACATCGGTAGTTAAAAACAATAGAATTTACGCCATAGTATGCTAATTTTTGTCACGTGATCCCTGCACCAAAGTTGGGGTCTACCAAAAGACGAATATGGCTTTTTCAATCAAATGACATTCACATAAAGTCCATTCTCGTACTTGCGAGTTATTTTAGTTGTTTCACCAAAGCTATACGTGAGAAAGTGTAACACATACACTACATTGTGTTAGTGAAGGAACGCACGCTGTGGGAGTCTTTGGTATAATAGAATTAGCGAACTACTCACGCCTAAACACAGTGCTAGAACAAAGAAAATCAACATTCGATAGTTTAATAACATTCACCACCGTTCAGTCGAGGTACTAAACATACTACGACAATACACTTACAGTGCTCATTGGTTGAGAGGATCTTATTATTTCTTTCGAGTATCTTCATTCATTTATCAGGGTTGGAACTTTTAGTAGAATTCGGACATCTTAAATATTGTATTATATGAAAGTTTGGCAATTCATTTAAGTACATCAAAGGTCATAATAGAGATAATTAATCACAGTACAATATATCACTGCTCATGGAAATGAATTGACGTTACTTATCAACTCACGCAGCGTTAGGTAAAAACTGTTCATTATGTAACTATGAGCTGCGCTTCTGTTTGTATTTACAGCCTGTCACTAGTATGTATAGACGGGAATACACATGCCTTTAAAGCGGAAAAGTGGCGTGCATTTAGAAGTACTGCACTGTAAAAGTGACTAGCACTCTGTGAATAAGTGCATTTGTTAGTTAGACTTGCAATTAGTGTCTTTCATACCTACTGGCAGGCCTGTACCACTCGCGGAAGTCCGCACCCTCGTTCCCTTCCTTATAGTATATGCCAATTTACCAGTAATCAAATATTGGCTTATCTACCTGCATTTCAAATACCTACAGGCATGCAACTTAGCGTATACTGAATACTCATCTCATAAGAATAGCTGGCACATTTAAGGAGCTGTTATATAAGTGTGCCCAGCTACAGTCACGTGTAATCCCGTCTTTTCTTATATTATAATTGTTTTTCTTATACAACAAAAGCTCAACTTTCGAAAAGTCAACCAAATAGTAGATAAATCTTCCCTTTTTTCTTGTACAAAATAACTGCACTTGTAACTTATGTTTAAATTAAATACCAATACTAAAAAACTCTGCCCATAATATAGATTCTTGCCGGCGCGGGTTTAGCAAATGCGGTTAAGTAGAAAAAAAACTTGAGACTACAATTTTTTATAGAAATGTCAATCCCTTTATGGGTTAAAGGGTTAGTTTTGTTAATGTTTGTAACTGTTTTATACTTGGCTGCAACTGTTACTGCCGCATACAAGATCAAAGATAAGTAATGGCTGTCAGGTCGGAGACTATCGAAATGTCAAGATCGCACCTGCAGCCGTGTTGCAAGCGAGGCGACAAATCTGGGCTGTCGCGGAAATTACTCAAACTCATGACTAGCGACCCGCGGGCCACATGGTCATGCAAACAATATAAACAGACAATTTCCCAGATAAGAGTAGACATTAGACTACCACTCTGCTTACAAAGTAACAGTAAGTAAGTAAGTACCATTTCGACTGCACACTTGTTAGTACATATTATATGTATATCATGTTTTTTTTAATTGATTTATTTAATCATGAATAATTACTTCATCTACAAATTTTAAAATGCGCCTTGTAGGCTTCGTCACGTGGATACAAATACAGATCAACCACAAGATTCGTCACATAACAATCATATTTATAAGATTAAATCCGCTATAAGCTTTGTCAATAATAATCCTTAGTTATACAGACCACCCCGGACCGTAGCTGGCTCATACGTCCCCATGACGCTGGCCGCGTTGTCACGCTGTTTGTTGTGGTCTAAATTTTAATATTGTTTGTTTACATTGAAGTAATCCGAACACTCGTAGTGGTATTTATTTTCATCACCTTCATAACTCACAATTCAAAAGTTTTTTTTGGAAATAGACCGTATCACGTAAATGTCAGGTCAAGTGTATGTACCGCAATATGGTGTGAACATTTTTAATTGATAACAAATTATGAAAACATGAAGCAACAGTAGGTATTTATAAAGGTAACACAGTAATACTATAAAAGAATACAAAAGCAGTTAGTCCTAGTTAAATGCCAATTTTATAGCAATAAAAGATAAACTACTTACTAACGATGCTTTGGCTGTCAATATTGTAATCCGAGGAACAAATGCCGAATGATAAGTGCTTGCATAACCGTGACATTTAATTTAAATATCCCATGATAGGCAGCGTAGCTTTGGATTTTGCATCTACTGCCAGTGTATACCAGTTTATAAATGTTAGCAGGTAGTCTCTGCATTATGTGATAAGGTCAAATTATGACTATATGTCACCATGCAAAAACTTGTTTTGTGGTCTTCTTATAAAGTTACAATTGAAACGAAAGGTTTCTAAATAAGAACCAAGAATAATTGTGCCTAATGTGACATGTTTAATGCTGATGTTTGATTACGCGTGCTGCGTCGTATCGAGTCATAGCAAGCTGGTTATTATTTAACAATAAGCATTATGGATTTATTTCAAATAGACCTGCACCATATCGGTGTATTTAATCTTACGTTAGACCGAACCAGTTTACTAGCCTGATATCGATCATTCAAATTCTCGTGATCACCTGTATAGGCTGTTGCCTGAGGGTGGTTAAGTAATTTTATGTCTTATCGTCCGAGTATGATATGCGGACGTTAATAAGTTTATGATTGTTTAAGGTTGCGAAGTATTTGTTATAACTTTCTACTTATGTTACTTAACTTATTAGAAATTTTGATAAATTTGCTACTTAGGTATTTAAGTTTAAGTACTATTCATACGTTTAATATCAAGTTTATATTAAACTTATTTATAGTTAGGATAAGTGAATTATATCTTTTCCCGTTAAGATCAGACGAATTGGAGGTCATTATATCTTATTAAATTAGACCGTGCGAAAATGCACTCAGTGAGGACGCTCTTATATGACATTTTCAACCTTTTATAAGATCGTATTTTTTAAGATGTCGAAATCTTACTAGGACTCCACTTAATTACAATTCGGACATCTTAAAAAAATCATATTACCCCAACCATAATATTTTAAAATCAGTATTGTCATTATGGCCATCGCCAATGTTGGACACCTTCAATATTACGTTAAAGATCAAAGCACTAGTAAATATCTTTTAAAAATAGGCTCCAATGAAATAGGGTCCAAGGTTTAAGAGGCAGGTACATTGCTTCTTGTAAATCAAGGAACGTTGAAAAGACATTTCTAGCAATGAAATTTTTTTGTTCGTTCTCGATATATGTATTGTCATTGAATTCACTGAGTATTTACCAATGTTTAAATTAGCAGAACCATCGAAAGCGTATAAAAATCGACTAGCGATTACCGCCATTTTTATAGAAAACATGGCGTCAAACCCAGTCTACTGTAGACTACAGACAGGAGACTGTTATGTCATTGTTCAAGATACATAACACATGTACCTACCTACTTGTAATGTACCAACAGTAGTCGAGAGATATTGAAGGACTTTGATGTTTTGGAGAGGTATTACGCGAAGAGATACAACGCAGCCTATTGAATCTTACCAAATACTTTGCGGTGCTTATCGATTTGCAATAATTCTTATTGCAAAAGTTTCCTAAACCGTTTTCAGCCCGATTGCAGTTGATTTGGTTGATCATAATAGATTTATTGTCTTGTCACAAGGCTCTTGTGACACTGCCAGGAGCTGTTTAATATAATTATCTGTTGATTAGTCACGATTTAAAGTTACTTAACTTTATGAAACGAGCGATATTTCTAACCAGCATTTCCGTAGTGTGCAAACATTAATTTTCAATTACTGAGTATATAAATGCGCTTATGATAATTCAACCTCATATAAAGCAGTCATTTGTTTCTTCATTACCGTAATATTTTATTTAATAGGCTTATATAGTAAGTAATTTCGTATTGTTAGATAAGTAATAAATATAAATAAAAGCCTATTCGATGTTCGAGGTACATAAATATATGCAAACTACCATACATAAGAGTTCAACGCGTTTCTCATTATCAAAATGTCATTACCGCAACAAATCGCGCGGTTTATCGCCATAATAATTTGTACTTGGAAAAATGTTTAATTCAAGAACTATAAAGTGCATAATCGAGGACAAGGATGACTGGCTGGCGGCCGTGGGTCACGCGACGTTCTAGCACCAAGTTCTTGTAGGCTTATTCACCTGAGTGTAAATCCACGTGACGTCAGCGCAGTCCAGGGGGCGCTGAGTCAGCACAACACTAGCACTAAGGAAATGTCACTGTTCCGGGTGCCGGAGGTCGCCGGCAGAGAGCGCCGTCGCCGCGAAGTCACTGAAAACTAACCGCGCTCACTCTTGCGCCGCGATGGCGAGACGAAAGCGTGAGACAGGGACGACGAGTCATTTCTTCTTTTCACTCTCGCTCGTAATATAATTATCAGTACTTTAACTTCACATTCACACACGCACGTAATCATAACCTGTGTCAGCACAAATTTCTGAGATGTATAATGAGTTGAGTTAAGAGATCTACAAATTTAACAATAACGATGGAAACCTGAACAGCAAACCATGCCAAATATGGAAAAAAAAAACATAGAAAATCTACATGGTATTCAATATGTCAAATCATGCGATAATGCATCGTCTAATGATTGTAAGGATTGTTACCGTACTATTACATAATCTTAAGCTTAACTAAATTGATATTAGTGATACTGATAACCTAATCTTAAAGTTAGAATACTAATGATATATGAACTGTGGTCCAAGAGACTCAGCTTTCTTATCTACGGCCAATAGTTCACGGGCTGTGCGAGCGCCGGGGCCTTATTTCGGGACGCATTAACAACAATATTAAAATTAAATTGAATTAATTAATTTAATTTAAGTTTTAAGTTTAAGTTTAGTGTTAATTTGACATGTTGTTTGTGTTATTTTCTATTTGTATTTGACATTCTTAATGAGATAAATAAATATAATTGAATTTATATTTTCGGCTACTGCATTGACTTTTTTTGTGCGTTTTGTTTCCAACTACATGTAGATATTTAAAAAACAACGCAGAGTATGCGCGTATTTCTTGTTAAGTATAGCTATTTTTGGCACTTGATAATGAAGAGTTTACTTTGTCGACCTGTTTTGCCTTTATACTGATTTAATCTCACACAATTTTCACAAAAACGGGACTTAATCGCGTACACTTACATTTATTGTTTTCCTGACGTTGCGAGCGCCTAAATAATGTTTTGCCTTTATCGAATTCAGCAATCGACTCCCTACTAATATGATTACTGCTTACCTATATGGTTATAGAAACGAACGTAATTCGGTCTGTCACCTCGTTATGCTTATATCATTGAACCAATTTTGATGGAATATGGTATGGAGATAGGTTGAGTCCCGAGTATATTTATCACCAACCAATAGTATTTATCAAGGAAAAAATCCCTAAACGAAACAGGGAGAGGTAATTTATCAGCTCTAATTGAAGTCGCGGGCAAGAGTTAGTTTAATATTATGTCTGCTTATATGCTTATACAAACGAAGATGATTCGGTCCGCCACATCTTTATGCTTATATTATTAAACGAATATGGTATGGAGACTGTTTGATTCCCGAGTAAGGGACAAAACAGTATTTATCACGGAAAAAACCGCTGACCGAAACAGGTAGAGATATTTTATCTGCTCTAATTGAAGTCGCGGGCAAGAGTAAGTTTAAGATAAGATTGATATTAAATGCGTGTTGCTGAATTCAGCCTCAGTATACATGGCAAGTCGCAAGACAAACGCGTTGCAATTTTTCACAACGCACGCCTCGCAATATTTGGGGGTTTTGTTTCGTTACGTAATTGGGGTAAGATTGGATACGCTTGTGTGAATCACTGATCTGTAAAGTTAGTGGTACCCACTTGTTTAGTCACACTTTAGACATAGGGATTGATTCTATCTAAAATATGGTATATAACTAAATGAACAAGAGTTCATTATTAGTGTAAGGTGTCTAGTTATTGAACGGTGGCCAATTACTGGCGAATTACCCTACATGGTAAACACCCCGTTTCTAATAGTAGTTATATTGATTATTTATTTCTACGTAATTCCTTGCGTCCGTCCCAATTGGCATAACCGTTGCTGATGATATGTCATAATATTGAGTGTCTTAATTAGATTATTTTTATTTAGGACGATCACAGTCATAGTTCAGGTCAGTTTAGGGTATTCTTAAATAATTCATTTATTTTATTTGGTATTAATTGTAAAGACAACAAGTGTAGTAAATGTACTGTTAAGGAAGTAGGAGCAGGTGTTATCAGTCTACGTTAACTTCCCTACCCGGCGCCTGCGCAGCGCAATGAGGAAGGAAGCTGGCGCCGCCACCCGAGCGGAAAATGCCTGCCCTCCCATAACACGTTCAAGCTATGTTTAGTGGTGGAGCGTCCCACCCGTCTTGCCTGTATTAAGCCTTTATAAGGCAGAGGGATTATATTTCCCACCCTTATTTGAACTTTATTTCAAAGTAATAGGGTTAAATTTCGCGTAATTTCTGACACTCTTATGCCCGTTAAAGGGTTAACTATGACTCCAGCTTATGGGATTCGTATAATATAAACTCGTAAATCTTGTGACGTAGTAAAAATGATTTCATGTACATATTACACGAGAACTTTTGACCAATTATACCTACACGTTGGCCCTTGTTTGGTTGCAGAAGAATGACTCCCAACAATATTTTGTCAGTAGCGTGTTTCATCATCGATTAAGTAGCGCTGACAAAAAAATGTCTAGTGGCTTTCAGGGCAATTCTTCGAATGGAATTAAAAAGCAACAAAAAATCCTATATTGATTTGATACCATCATTTCTAGTAAGTACGATACTTACACAAAATATTTTTGATAATATTGTTACCGTCACTAAACTGCGTTGTAAGTAAATTTCACAACTACACAACTCATCACTGCCCAAATACTATACTACAGTGACGTAAACCACTTAAAATTTCTGTGCGACATAAAATCTTTTTGTGTGTAGATACGTAAATAATAGATAATATGCAAACGTTATATAACATGAGTGGAGGAAACAGAGCGGTGCTAAAATGAAGTCATGGATCGTTGATTTGCTCGCTCGAGACTGTTAATTGGCCAAATATCTAATACTTACCTTCCTACATATTAAGTTGTACTAAGAAGAAGGTACAAATATTAACCTTATGCCATCCTAATAAGGTTTCAACTTTAAACAATTGGAAAATCTTCGATACGAGGTTAGTGAAATTAATACTTGCTATCTCATCTTGTGTAAAAACTTGCGGTTGAGAATGAATTTTCACACGTTTATTCGCTTCAGGAAATCCATTCGTTATGCGGCTAAGAAATCTAAGTGTGAAATATAATAGATATAGATTTAGTAGAAAAGTTAAATAATTAAATATTTAGAATGGCATTTTAAGGCGTCGTAAAAGTGAGAAGTAGTTATATAACTGCTAATACAGTGCTATGTACTTATTTTATTGCATATTTTATAGGCAGTTAGCACCTAATACTTTCGACAAAGAGACAATAACAGTTTAAATAATACGACGCAATATTACTTTTAGGTGGTTAGCGTGTCAAACTGAGGAAACTTTCTTTGCAATAACATAGGCTGGTCCTTTAATTATTGCATGAATAGTTATAGCTAACAAACTTCCAAATATATGATTTTAGGCTAACATGGTCATTAACATTACAATAGTACATTTCGATATTAGTGCGGAAAGTATGTCATTACATTTAAGAATGACATTTACGCACGAGTATCGAACGACGTTTTTTAATACAGTTGCGAAAAAATTATAAAATTGACAATTATTCACTTTGAGGTTACTTTAGTACATGTATCCGAACGCTCCGCGCGGTGCGGTGGGGCGCTGGGATTGGCTGTCTGTCACTGTGATTGGCTGGAAAAGTAAAAAGCACTAGTGCGCGATATCAAACTTTCCGCACGCTAAACCACTACAAGAAAAGCACTTTTTTGAGCAACTGTATTAAAAAAACTATTTAACCTTTTCGACGCCATGTCAAACGCAGAACCTACCACTCAGACGCCACGACATCTAAATGTCAAAAATGAAGTTAAACTTTATGCGTGTGCATGTATGTCTATTTTGCTCTGTGGTCGGTGACCGATATATCGGTCTTTGGCGTTGGACCTGTGGTGCCGATATATACGTCTTTGGCGTGGAAAAGGTTAAAACGGGATATTTACCATGTGAGTTTTTTATTGTGAGCTTCCGATATTTCGGCACAGTTGCATGCGCCATTATCACGGAGTAACTGAAGTTGCTGCGAGTGTCAGTCACACACACTCACATGGTAAATATCCCGCTTTAAAAAGTTTTTGTAAACTTCCAAGTTTTTCTTACTTTAAGACACGATTATACATGTAATGAGTTGTGATTGTTAAGACTCCTTAGAAACTTGAGAATGTGGATAATCTTTAGGGTCCGCGTTGCGATGTTACATGGACCTTGGACACACTTTGTCGATTTACGAGGACACTTTTTTCTTTGATAGATAGTGCATACTGCGTAGTTTTAGAAATTACTAGTAACTCCATATCGACAAAGTGGTCCCTTTGTCCGTATACTAGCACATTTTACTATTTCTTATGACATCTCTTAAGTCTCTCAATATTGCCACGCTAGAGCACCAGGAACCAGATGATCACACATGCGCAGTAAATTATTAAGTTTTCTTAAAGTGGAAGTTCTTTAGCTGGCTACAATATATAGGAATACGACGAGGTTATAAACCGTCAGATTATAAACGGTTCCTACTGTTTTCTGGGATTTCTACACTTTAGTTACTTTTCATAATATAATAGATTGTAACGCCATCTACACGTTCCTTTGTACGTATATTCTCATTAAGAACATTTTTTTATAGTTTGCTCCGGCCCATTAATTGCGCCAGATATCAAAGCTTGAAATATTTCTATTGTTGGGTTTCGGCACTGGAATAGGAAACTGACTGAATGTATATTATGCAAAGTATTGCAAAGCCTCACTTCACACGCGCCGCCTCGTAAAGTCATGATGCTCATGGTTGCTTTTCCTCGAAATATGGAGGTGCAATAGTGCTTTGACCCGATGTGTCAAGAGACACAGTAATGAGGGTCATTAGACGATCTTGTCATAGTGCATGGGTACTGTGGGATGAAGTAGTGATTTATTACGATGATTTTCTGTAACCAGTTATACCGATTATAAGATATCCTTGATTGTGATGCAAGTTGTTACTTAGTTAGAAACTATTTTAAGGTGTTTGAACTCCCAATACAATGTCCTGAAAAGTAGTAATTTTTTTATAGTTGAATAGTTAAATCTTGAGACAGGTATAAAAATACAGCAGAAACACAGCACACAGTCTAGGCCATGAGTAGTTACAAATTATATTTAATGTTGCAAATAACTGGTTTTTGGATTAAAAAAAAAAATACTTTGTATTAAATATTAAGATTAGTATTTGTTGCTACGAGCAAAACGTTTTCATAGCATTAAAAAATCACAAAGCTATTACGGTTTAAAATAACATTCCTGCAATGTATACACATAATAAAATCAAAATTGTACTATATTTATCTTAAATCAATATGCTTACATTTATAGTATTACTTTATTTATTCAATTTTTTTATTATTCAAATGAGTTACACAGTATTACAGTAATAAAACCAAGGGTACTGTGAAATACAAAACAGTTAACATTAATAAAAAAATACTTTAAACTAGTTGGATTTAGGCGACATAACTGTATAATGTAGTATGTTGTTCCGTCGTTCCCAATTGTACCCCAAAGATACGGAAAGCTTTTGCGAGCTCACGCCATGTCTCTCGATCCCCAGCACGGCTCCCAACAAACGGCGCTCCAGTATCAGTTAAGTAGGTAGTAGTAGTTTCGTTACAGTAAGGAAAGCTAATTAAAAATAACGCAATTCCAAGTTAATAGTTTTAATGAAAAACAAACATTAAGCATTTTACCTGTACATTTATTTTTTGTTGCAAGGCCCGCAAACGTGTACATGCGACATTAACCACGATAATGTGCAAAAATATTTACATGCGCATACGTGACCTAGTTGCTCAGACCATTAAATGTTTCTATAGAAGGACGTTAAATCCACATGAATATTTTGCTGCAAACGAAGCCTTTGAAGTAAATGTCTGGTTAATAGTCATTAGCCGTCGGTATGTCAGCAGACAACCCACATTCATTGAGTGCATAATATATTGGTCAATTGGTCACGTATTTATCATTGCTTTTTAACAATACAAAAAAATATGTTATTGGCAAAACTATCTATTAAAATAAATTGGTAAAGTTTTATTCGTAAAAATGGTTTACGCAAAGTATTCCTTGGCATTTTGATATCTGTCAATAAGGATGTGTGGACTAGACTCAAAAAAGCGGTTTGCACTGAATTACAATAATAAATATTTTTTTTGTTTAATTGGCAGTAACTCTGAAACTAGGCGAAAACCAGAAAATTGTATACGACATTTTAATCTCCAATTAATACAAGGAATACACTATTTAAATCTCTCGCAATCCTCGCGGGCACCGTGTATTACCCTTCAATTTTAAAATCAATGTTGATTGTTCATTTAAAATTAGTACTCCTAAAATGAAGCCTTTTTATGAATGTTAAGGCTAATGAAAATGGTAACAATGCCATATTTTGATAGATAGAAAGGATGCGAATTAATGGCATGTTGCAACATCCCGCTTCAGTTAAAATGCGAGCAGCAATAGGTGCAATATAATGCACTTGGCTGGCGTTTTGGCCTTAATTGCAAGAGGAGTGATTTGACTTCCACGCGGCCATGGAGACTGCGCTATTAACACATTATACGAGTAATAGAGATTGTAAGACGTTAAGGACACGAGCTGTAGAAGGTGCCTGTTATTCTAAATGGGTGCAACGGTCAATGAATATGTGTTACAGAAAACTTTTGCATATCTCTATTTTACTGATTGTAATATTGGCATTGAAATGCACTTTTTAAGGTAGGTAAGTTTTTATGTGAATATCTATTAAACTCTCGAAACCTACCTTTGCCTTTTTATTGTAACTTCAGTGGAAGCCTTAAAAGAGAAGTTTCCCATCTTAATATGACGGTGTATATGTAATTAGAGAAGATTAAAATATTTGTTAACTTGTTACCATTTTACTGACAATTGCATTATAAGAACATCCAGTTTCAATACCAGTTTCAACTACTTATGACATTTAAAACGCTGAATAAAACGAAGAAATGATGTTTTAAAAATAACAGAGATAGCAATATAAAATCATCATTAGATCACTCATGAAATTAATATTATAAAACTATTCATTTCATGTGTAAATAATGGCAAAAAACTTTTGTGTGCGATTATATTCGAGTTTAAATTATTTGAATTCGACCGCTCGAAAGTCAAAAATCAGCCCCCTGGTCTTACATTCATACAGTTTAGTTGCAGCCGTACCTTGCTTGCATCTAGATGGCTTGCAGGCTTTACTTTGTAATTAGGTTTACTCTCACCTTATAAGTAATTACTTCAGCCACTGCCCTTGTCCGATGCATTGTAAATTATTTGATAATTATGTCTTGTCTGTAAAACATAATGGCGGCGTGCCTAGCGTGGCAAGGCTGTTGTTTGCCTTTTACTTCGAATCAAAACTCAGCTCAAATGTAGACCATAAATAATTTTCAAGAACATATGCCAAGAGGGAATTACTGCCCTACTTTTTTTACTGCTGCTGGCGTAGTAGGTACTAGTAATGAAAAGACAGCAACAGTATGACACCTTACTTTTACTGCTTTCTTTAACTGTTCCTTGATACTACTTTAACTGTAGGTTAAGGACGTTTAAGGTTTTAAATTACTCATTAGAAAAAAATAATGTCCGCAATTCCAGAATATTTATTTTGCATGGCCAATTTAAAATGAATGTTGGATACAAATTGAATAGTGATACTATTCCGTCTGCATAGGTAATTAATATGTAAAAGAAAAATCATAGAAACAAAGTTTTTACAAGAAACAATTTTTATTAAATAGTATTTACAATTTAACGAAAAAAACATTAAGTTTAAATATACTAGCCGATCATTTTATTTACTTATATTTTACATTATTTACATAACATAGCTTCTTTCTTCGAGTATTTACTTTTTCAAATACATTCAGATAAAAATAAATGAATTGAATATCTTTTATCTTCTACATTTTTAAGCTAAGTCTGGTTTTGTACATGTAATGTAATGCGCTAATTGTCATATATTTGTACTACATCATTTGTCTAAAAAGCGAACAGAGCAAATATGTTGAAATCAGTGATTTAGATGTAAGTACTATGAAATAAATAAATAAATTTTTGAATTATTAAAAGTTAAGTATTATTTTAAGATAAACTGGAAAACTGAAACCTCTTTAGGATTATAACTTCACTGCTCATATTACACGTAACAAGTACAGTGGCAGTTTTAAACTGTTGTGGAGTGTAGCTCAGTAGGTTTACTCAATTCATTACATACATAAAAAAAGAGCTACGAGTATTCCACTGAGTTGGCCCTCTAATTGCTTTACTAGAATTAGGACTGTTTCGGCACTGTACCCGAAGTGTAATAACGACATAATGGCAGCGTAGGCTTGATGAGTCGGCAGGGTTAACCGAAGTTCTCGAAGTGGTGTATGAAGTATGGAAGCCGACGTGTTCTGTTGACTTGCTCGCACGCAGACATCACAGATTTGGTGAGCGGCCGCGGCCCGCACGAGAACACGCCGATCTTCGACACCTGCATGAATTCACATTATTTTATAAAGTACTTAGGTAGAATTATCTACTTAACAATACTTTTAACCTCTACTTATACAATGTGCGTCAATAGAAATAGCAACAAATCTAGAGATAAATATAAATAATGTCAGAACCGGTAATTAAAAAATGAAGAAATCGTGTACCAAAGCACAACAGTTACCACATTTTTATACATGTCTGATGATATGCAGGTATGTAGGTATGTTATTTTCTCCTCTTTATACGTTATTAGGGAAAATGCAAATTCGTCACCCGCGTACCAGTATTCAAAGACGATGATGATGATGATGATTCAAAGACGACTCTAAGATTGGTGAAAGCAGTAAGTGGATTTTACCACGGTTATTATAATTTACGTCAGATGGCGTACAGCGTCCGTGTAATTTGCGTTACAATTACAAGTCAATTTGTCGAAGTGCCGTGTTTGCGTAACGGCCACCAGGGCAGCGCAGTTTGTTCCTTCTAAACTATTACCTAAAACCGCATTTGGATTTCAATCTTTGTTCCAAATATTAGGAAAACCCCTGTCACTCACCGGCAATAAAATGTGCGAACCTTCAGGCGTAGGATTACATTTACGTATGGATTTGCAAATGTTTTATTTATAAAATTATTACATTAGTGTTTTTCCGACTTGTCTTGGTTTATTGACATACATCCAAGCGTGCCAACCACGAATCTTCGCGTAACGTTACTCGTATCGCACATCAATACACCAACTGTTAACAGCATGCACTTTGTAATGCATGTACGAATCAACTCACGCACCCCATTTGCCTATAATGAATATCTGAATGAATTCATTAATCATTATGTCCGCAAACCTTCGCACATTTCACACACTTCGCACATAGTTGAGTGGCGCATATAACAGGGACACATTGAGAATATTGAGATTAAAATCAAATTGGAATCATTCTGTAGTGTATATACTTTGTCGGGAAGAAAAGTGCAAGACAAGTCTGCCGCGACCTCGTAGGAGCCGAGATTTTTGTGATACTTACGTAACTGTGTTTTTTCTGGACAAACTTTAGGAAGGAGGACATGTCGGGCCGGCCAAAATGGTTAACTGCCTTCAGTCCCGTAAACATGGAGGTGCGCGCCAGGCGCTGGAAGTGGTTCTCGCAAATATACTGCAACAAAATTTCATTGTAATAAAATTTCATTTATCAGATTGTAGATTGATTCATGATTGTAATAATTTGTTAGTACATACAGTAAGTTCTGAGGCAACAGAGTTCTGGTGCCTTGATTTTGGCATTGCAGCCTTTATTACGACTTTTTATGATAATTACTGTCTACAATTCGAATATCCGGAATAAAAGGACTGCCCGATTTTTTTATTTCATTTGTTAGTAAAAATTGTATTTTTGTATGAGAGTCTATAAATTGACAAAATTATATATTTTATAATTACATTCAGGATGGTATATTTAGATGGGTCAATATGGGCAAGTCTGTAACTATGATACATACAAATATTTCTAATACTACTAAGGTTCCTAAAACGTGAAAATTGCTTTGCGTCAGTAATACGAAATCCATTGTTTTGTTTGCTTTGTTTTTAGAATAGCACATTATATTGTGAATATTGTTATTTGAGTTTAATTATTATTTTACTATGTGTGAATGTTTTTCTGGTTTATATTCCAACAATAAGGTTACTTGCATGAAGGTATAAGTCATGCATGCACATAATTTTGAATCCAATTCTGGCAGGATGTGCTGAAGGATAAAACTGTTTTATTATCATAACAATTCGAAGGAATATGATTGATTGATCGAAATAACTATTGTGAATGCAGGCAGCCCTTACCATCACGTCCGAGGGTCTAACTTATGAAAGAAGTGGGTGATGAAGATGTGTATCTCGAGCACGTTGGTGACGTCCTTGCGCTCCACATCGCGGAGCACGTCGATGAACCACTCGAAGTGCTTGTGCGATAGACAGATCCACAGGAAGTATACCTGGCAGTAAATACTAGCACTCACCAGCATGGTAGTCCGAAGATCGAACTTGTGGAAGAACTGCGTGATGAAGATGTGTATCTCGAGCACGTTGGTGACGTCCTTGCGCTCCACGTCGCGCAGCACATCAATGAACCACTCGAAGTGCTTGTGCGATGGACATATCCACAGGAAGTACACCTGGCAGGGAATATTATTTTTAAATACCTGCTGGTATGGTATGAAAGTGGACAAACAAAAATATATCCGAATAGTTGTACATATTTATTTATAAAATAATTATTAAAATTTATAAACCCCCAACGAAGAGACGGCTAAAACGATTAAAAAAAAAGACATGTTTTAGAAGCACTGCTACAAAACCTGCTTTCAAATCAGTTCACCCCTTTAAGAGCCACAGTGCTACAGATAAACACAGTACATACATAGCGATCAAACGTATAACACCCTTTTTTTGCGTGGAGGTTATACAGAGTGACCAAAAAAGAACTGAATTCCCGTTGGCTGTAAGGTTTTGAGACGCAACCAATCTTCTCTAGATGGTATTGAAACCTCTCAGATCGATTAGATTTTTGGTATTTTGTATCAAAACCATCTAAGGAAAATTGGTAGCGTCCCAAGACCTTGCATCCAACGGGAATTCAGTCCTTTCTTGGCCATCCTGTACAATTTCCACATGCTCATCATTCACCTGCCCGTGTCGCATTTACTTGGGGTTGTTCTCTTACACATTTTTCTTGGTCACCCGTTATCCCGTTATTCCCGTTATCTTATGATATCATCTCGCACACATTCCATCCACTTTATTGAGCACAATCTTTATACCTTTTATATTGCAACACTACCAATTGTTCACTAATAACGAAAAAAAATATTAACAACTAACTAACCTTTTTACATGCAACGCCGGAGTACCGGTTGGTAGAGGTTCCAAAGACAAGATCGTTGAGGATAGAAGCGTAGGGCGTAACTCCTATGCCGCCGCCCACCATCACCGCCACCTCGAACTTGTACCAGTCCTGGTTACCTCCACCGAATGGGCCTTGAATTCTGTACAAAACAAAAACTGGTTTTATTGTAATAGCGCGTAAATATAGACCCATTACTGGTTATCGTTTGGAATTATTCAAAAAAGAAATTCAAAATCATCTCTCCACACTGCCTTATTCACATTTTTATGAGTCAAATAATTTGTATGAAGATTTGTTTAGTATGATTCTTTGTCAATTTAATAAACATTTCAAACTGAGAACTATTAGTGGGTCAAAAACTAAAGCTAAAGCAAAGTTTAGTGAATGGGCTACTGTAGGTATTCATAAAAGTAGAAAGAGGCTTTATGAACTTTATGGAGAGAGAGAAGTGAACAAAACTTCAGATTTTCTGGACTATGTAAAAAACTATTCAAAAATTTTCAAGAAGGTGTGTTTAACTGCTAAGGCGAACTATACTAGTGCAAAAATAAAAATGTCGGACAACAAGGTGAAAACAGTGTGGAATATTATTAATAAGGAAGCTGGTAAATGTAAATCACGCGATTGTCAAGTCAACATTGTCTCGGAGGAACAACAGGTCATGTCAAATGACGATGTTGCCTCGGCATTCGAAGATTATTTTTCTAACATAGCATTAAATACCACAAAATGCCTACAATCATCTTCGTCTCAAGCTCATTCCTTACTTTGCGCTAATATTAAGAAATGTAATACGATCTTTGAATTTGACCTAGTGGATTCCGAAAAAATTGTAAAGTCATTCAAATCACTCAATTTAAAGAAAACTGAGGACTTATGGGGAATATCAGTTGTAGTCATCAGCAATATCATAGACGACATAGCGCCTTACTTAGCCATCATTTATAACAATTCAGTTTCACAAGGTGTTTTTCCAGATCTAATGAAATGTAGTAAAGTCATACCTCTATTTAAATCGGGTGATTCTAGTGATCTAAATAATTTCCGACCGATATCGATACTTCCTGTACTAAGTAAAGTCTTTGAAAAGATAATGTTAAATGATCTACTGGGGCACTTCAACAGACATGGACTGCTTACAAGCAATCAATTTGGTTTCACAAAGGGACGTTCCACAACCGACGCTGCTGCAGAACTCATTAAACATATTTTCAATGCTTGGCGAGACAAACGTTATGATGCAATTGGTATATTCTGTGACCTTTCAAAAGCTTTTGATTGTGTAGATCATAGAACGCTCATTCTTAAATTAGAACACTATGGTCTTTCAGAAAATGCCCTGAGTCTCATGTCTTCTTACCTTAGCAATAGAACACAAACAGTTGTTGTAAATAAAACCCAGTCTAAAGGGACTTTAGTAAAATTAGGAGTGCCACAGGGTTCCATTCTGGGCCCATTCCTGTTTTTGGTTTATATAAATGATTTACCTTGTGTAGTACAAAACCTTTGTGGTATGATTTTGTTTGCCGATGATACATCTTTAATTTTCAAAGTTGAACGGCAATCCAATGATTTATCTGTAATTAACAATACACTAGCTGGCGTACTAAACTGGTTTACTACTAACAATCTGTTACTTAATGCTAAGAAAACTAAATGTATTCGATTTGTTTTGCCAAACGTGGCACCAATGGACACTAATATAGTTATAAATGGTGAATGTTTAGATATAGTAGATAAAACTGTGTTCCTTGGTTCAACGTTGGACAAAAATTTACAATGGAGTCCTCATATAACTCACTCTTAGACTAAGTTCAGCCGCTCATGCCGTTAGAAAAATTAGACAACTGACTAATATTGAGACAGCTCGCTTAGTTTATTATAGTTATTTTCATAGTGTAATGTCATATGGAATTCTGGTTTGGGGCAAAGCAGCTGACATACAGACTATTTTTGTTTTACAGAAAAGAGCCATTCGCTTTATGTATAACTTAAAGGCAGGTACATCAATTAGAGAATTATTTAAAAAAAAAAATATTTTAACTCTTGCGTCCCAATATATCTATGATAATATTATTTTTGTTGTAAAGAATATACACACATTCAAGAAGAATTCTGACATCCACAGCTATAACACTAGAAATAAAAACAAGCTTGCTACCAGACGATGTCGTGTCCGCAAAGCATATAAGTTATTTTTTGGCCAGGGTATTCATATTTATAACAAGTTACCCGTCGATGTTTTGAATCTATCATTTCCCGCTCTTAAGAAATACTTGAAAAAAACTTTAATGTCAAAGGGTTATTACAGGGTCGAGGACTATATGACAGACATATATGCATGGCCCAAACCAGAATCTATAAAATCATCTAACATTTAGAGGACACAGTTCAAGTAAGAAAGAATATCAAACGTATTGCGAAGCAGTCAGATTTGGATTTTATTTTTATTTTTCATTTTAATTACACAATAGGCAGGTACATGTCTGTCTCTCAAGCTGTTTTGATATGCCTTCTTGAAGAACTACGCATTATTGTATATAGTATCTTTAATGTATTTGTAGTACTGTTTTGAAAAAATAAGTCCCGCCGAGTTTCTTGCCGGTAATAAGTAATACTTCTCGGGTCAGAGGTGTAGGGTTAGAACCGGTGGTAGTTTCTTTTCTCTCTGACGTTCATAAGTGCATTGTAATGTGCCTAAATTGAAGAATAAATATCTTTTATCTTTTTATCTTTTTTAAATTATTATTAGAAATGTTATGTTGGAGCAGAATTAATGCACTTATAAATTGGTAACTAATAGTCCGCCTCAAGCGGAGAACTCGCAATGTATTTGTAAACAGACTGACCAATATAACAAGACCCACGTGATGATTTTTTTGCGCCTCCTAGCTCCATAACCCCTATATTGATCCTGCTCATATATGAACTCTCACATAATATGTATCTCTACTACAACCTCAACAAAAAATATACTACTTAAAAAATAGCTACTTAAGTTGTCGTCGAACAAACTCTCAAACTCAAAAAAACCATCGAAATGCCGAGACGTCTCAGTAGCCAGAAGTTGTTTGTAATAACTCGCTTGCGCTCCGCTTGTTCGATAATTATATATTAGGTGTATCAGCGAAACCGTGTAGCCGCAGTAATTGGCCTATGTAGATATAAGCTCCAAGTGAATAATAGGGAGTAATCCGTGTAATTAGGAACTGGTTTCAGTTTCCAACTGTGTCTAGTACACAGTTGGAAACTGAAACCAGTAAAATAAAACCTTTAAACATTATATACATCGAGTTGTACTGGTCTATTAGTAGACATCTTTAAGCTTGAAAACACATAACATTACCGTAGAAGTGAATTTCCACATACACACATGAGTAACGAAAACGAGTCACTGAGTGAGGAAATTCTATCCAGAGTAACTCATTTTCATAGCTGTTGAGTTTAGTTCGTGACTGCGACATTAGATGTGACCCGTAATTATGTGCACTGACTTGAGCAATGTTTGCCAACATATTTGGGAAATATTATCATAGGCATTTACGAGGTCGTTAGTTGGTGACCTCTAATGGGTTTCATTCTGTGAGTTGCACGAGCCCGAGTATTGTCGGAGAAAGTTTTGAGTAAACTCGTGTTACATTATAAATAAATAATGCAATGTTGTAAGAATATACAGTAATAATATCCAGCCAATAATGTGAAAACAGGACAAGAGTATATGGATAAACTATAAACTATAACGAATACAATTTTTTCCTTCCGTAAATCGGTTTAGAGAAATTGAAATAATACAGCTGTATATACATACACAGGTCTTGATTCAAGGATTCGGAGCAAACGGGTTACACCACAATCCGAGATTGTGTATTTTTTTAATAATATGAAATCGTATAGCAATTTTAAATTAAGCTCCCTGGTAAACCTAATTATTTCTAAACATTTCTTCCCCTTCGACTTTACTTAATTGACGAAAATTCGTTGTACAAACATTGCATGTTACCTTATTTTGGGATGATCTTCAGGGTTATAATTGCAAGGATCAAAGTAATTCCTAAGCTTCCACGTCCACGGTCCCTGTGCTTTAATGTGGCAGGAGAGGAAGTTCTCGTGCGGCGCCGACGTTAGCGTGAACGAGTGGAACTCTTCCTTTTTGAACGCCGTGCATGCTAGGCGGACCCATTGACCTGTTATAAAGTAGGCACATAATCAGTAATAATAGTTTTTTTTTCTTTCATAGACATAAAGATCAAGTTTTCTACAAAAATAAATTTCCTTTCCGTAATTGTGTCCATACAAATACAAGAACAAATCCCAGACGTTATCTAAATCTAAATGATTACTTTTTTACTTCGCAAAAGTGGTCGAATGATGACCTGTCTATACAATTATTCTGTCATTATAATCACGCAATTATCTTAATTTATTCATTGATTTAATATAAAAGAAATATTATGATAAACCAACATCTATGTATATGTCCTCAATCATACCAAATTGGTGTTCTTAAAAGATATCAAAATTACCATTTGAACGGCTGTGCCACACTAGTTCACTATGCATCGTAACGGCTATAATCAAATACGGGAGCGGTGAACATCAAACCGCACCTTACGACTGTTATGGACATAACGAGTTTGTAGTCAATTTTATTTAACTCTATCCAAAGCTAATCAAATATCTAATCCTTATAAGTGTTGAATGATTTGTACATATTTATGCCTTATGTAGTCCGGCAACACTTGTTTCCTATGATAGGCATAAACTAAAACACAAAGTTAATGAAGTAAAGCGTATCTGTATAAAAATGTCTGTTTTCTGGTACTTATCTATAAACTATATAAGACAAGTGGAGTTTATCTTAGAAAGCCAAATCGCTTGACCAAAGTTGTTCAAGTGATTTGACCTAAATATGTATAGACATTTAATTTTACATTAAGATTTACTACTAGTTATTATCGCAAGTGACCAGTTACAATAAGAACATATATTTACAAGTTTATATTTAGAAAATACTATTATTATTAATTTGTGTTGCACAAAAACTTCGTTACCTACCTGATAGGTATTTAAGATTGGGAGGTCTGTAAAATTTGATTTTGATGACATCCGAAGGCAGCATTTCTGTTTCTTGGACATCTAAAGCCAAGTATTTCGTACGAAGTGACACTACCTGTTGACAAAAAAAAATTGCGTGGTGTCACTTCATGACTTTTAATTCATCAAACGTGTTTGAAATAGAAAAGTGGTATCAATCAAGATTCTCTTCCTTAACAATAAAGTCGTGTCAAGCTCATTTTGAACACCTCACCCACTCAGCTACTTCTGCTGCTGACCGTACCACGTAACTTACCTACCCATGTAGTTACAGTTACGATTGACTAACATCAATTCAAATATCAACTCAAATTAATCTCAGATCGATATGCCATTGCATTCTTACCTTATCCAACGTGTATATAACAGCTGGTCCGAGGAAGAATATCCAAAACCGTGGAGCTCCAGTGAGCCGCGCGAGACCATGGACCAGGCACAGCGCGTACAGCGCGACGTGCAGCGAGTGCGCGCGCCAGAACCACGGGTACGCGCGCTTGCGGATCGTGGGGTGCGCGAACACGAAGATTATGCACATTATCACGAACAACAGCACTCCACTAATACCTGTTAAAATGTCAATATGAATACTTAGCAGAAGCGTAGAGGTTTTATACACATACACATACATACATACAATCACGCCTATATCCCAAACCAAAAGGGGTAGGCAGAGATCACGGATTTCCATTTGCTACGATCAATGCAGCAAAACGGCTCTCCGTGAGCCACTTCTCGCCCCCGTGAAGCCCGTAGGTTTTATTATCAAAACTATCAAATCTTCAGCCTCTGTACATACATCGATGTACCATAATGTCGAGAAACACATATAGAGGTCCAAGCTTGTGTCTAGGTCTAGACACAAAAGAAGATCGACGAAGTGCTCCAGTAAAAAAATACCATTAAGTAAGCATGACTATTAAAAAGCCTGAAGGCTATAGAATATGGAAGTCTATACTTGTTATAGAATCAGAGGCGTATTTAGAAATTTGGCGCCCCGGGCCAGAAAAATTTGCCGCCCCTGTTACTTTACCAAACAGACTATTAAAATTTTCTTGAAACTTTCTGAACCCTTAGTGTACGGTCAAACGTTGAAAAAACACCCTGCTGACGCTTTATGCACATCTGCATAGCTTTTTTTTTTCTTTTTCTATGTTTTGAAAATCCAGACCCCGCGAAGGGTACGGGCGGCATTCATTTAAGGCTATAATGGCTTATTTCTTATAAAAAATAGATAGCTGCATAGCTGGATTGATACCGCGGTACAGCGCTACACGTTACGGCGCGTAACTTCAGCGGATCGAGAGCGAAACAAGTGCGAATTCGTGGGGCGAGGTGCCGCGGTTTTGATTCCGTTCTTGATTCGCTTTCGACTCGCTCTGGTTTCATAAAACTTTATAGTCAAATATCTTCTTAATTTTTGTTTCCCGTCCCGTAGCCTATACCTACTGTGTCCGACTGCTGGGTAAAGGCCTCCCCTCGCTTCTGCTACTCGTCACGGCCTAGTGCATACTATCGCCACTCTCTACAAAATGCGTCTAGATCGTTTCGCCATCTCCTTTTTCAATTGGTCTGCCTCTGCCCCGGCCGATTTGTGGGGTCGATTTAGTTGTTAATTTAGCCCATCGTTCCGGGTGCTTGCGACAAACATGTCCAGCCCAATCCCACTTGAGCTTGGCGGTCTTGACTCTTGACACCCACATCACATCCGAGATACCTGTCCTGGAGCGGAGTTCGGTGTTCCTAATCTGATCGGTTCTACGAACTCCTAGTATGCTGCTCTTCATGGCTCGCTGGCAAAATTTGAGTCGGGACTTTTCAGCCTTTGTTAATGACCATGTTTGTGCGCCGTAGGTTAGGAAAGGCAGGAATGGCAGGATACACAACACATGTCGACGAGTTTGTGCTTTAGTATCAGTGGATGGATTGATTACCCTTCATAAGCGCTGTCATGGACCAGATTTGAAGCTCTTCCAGGTGTTCTCGATGCGTCGATTATTTATTTCGTTTGTCTGCCTTTTAACCAAGGATACTATCTGGCCCAAATAGGTGTATTGACCCTACGTTTCACGCCGCTGGACATTAATTTAGTTTTGTCCCTGTTCATTGTGTGTCCGACATCAAAACTTGCAGGGAAGGTCTTGCAGCATTTGCTCTAGATGGGATGCAGTTACAATAGTTACTTGTATGAAGTGCACCCTTAAAAATGTTCTTAAAACAATTCCTGTGCTCCAATTTATGGCGAGTTATAAAAATCACTCACATACCAAATTTGATTAATGTAGGGCTGTACATTTCAGCTAGGTACAGACGGAAAGAGCACCTCTAAAATTGCACCACTAAAAGTGTCCGAAAACGGAACGGACCAGGCTGCCGGCTGTCCGCCCAAACATATTGAAAGAGCATCACTTTAGCTATCAAATGAGCTTGGTTTCATTCTGCTACTCGATGAGGTAAAAAACACCCCGAAAATGGCACCATTAAAAGTGTCCGAAAACCGCACCAGGCTAAAGGCTGTGTCCGAACAAAGTGATTTAATGACCTATTAAACTTTTTTCTTTTCGATGAAAAAAGTTCGAAACAGCTCCTCGATGAGGTGGCCGCCCGGTCCAATAGGTTTGTAGTCGTAGCCTATATACATCTTTCCCAACCATTACCCATACCGAAACTATCATTCCCAGTAATTTGACGACTGAGTTTCTGGAGGGTGCAAACTTTATTTTGCGCTAAAAAATTTTTGGCCCTCATCTGCAATTAAAAGCTTTGCAATTAAAAGCTGAGTTTGGTTTTCGGTCTCTTCGCGAACTCCAAAATTAAGCCCCGCAAGGCAAAACATATATATAGAGTTTTGGCGCCTTTGCCGAGATCCTGTCGAGACGGTGTTTTCGTCATCCTATCACCATTTTTAGGCAGTACCAACCTTGCCTGCAAGTCTGTGCACTTGCTGTATAACGAACGAGGCACTGCTAGTAAGGGCCCCTTCCCTTTTGTGTTGAGAAGTAAGACCGCAGTCGCTTCCATAAAAGTCTAAAACATGCAATTCTAACATAGGTACAAGGTTCCAGAAAAAAAGACAAGGGATGTGACGCCGTCACAAAACGACATTCAGGAGCCCCGCCCAACATCTGTTAATGTTAATGTGAGCCAATGAGCTTTCTAAATAGGATGCCGAAATCGGTGCGAAGTCGATGAGAACATATACTACATCGGACCCTAGGCTTCGATACAGTACTTAAGGATGCAACCAAGATCAACGCTAAGATCAGGAAAGATTATATACCCGGATCGCGGATTCTCAACGATCAGCTTTTACTGACTTGATTAAGTTTACTGACTGAAAACGGGAACTTAGTTGAATAACCAGGCATATATGGTTATATCGTCCTCCCTTTTAGGAAAAATTGCCGTTTACTTTATGTGATGTGATACATGGTAATGGCAGATATGGAAAGGCGGCATAAGTACAAAACTAAAAAGTTACTATTTACAAAACCATATCCTGGCGTTTCGAAGTTGTTACTCTTTCTTAGGCCTTATGGGCCGGTACCTAACTGAAGTTCAGCATCGAAAAAGGGGCCCAGAAACAAGCATACGGGGTGGCTCGCGCCGCCCCTGGTAGCCTGCCGCCCCGGGCCATGGCCCTCTTGGCCATAGGGTAAATACGCCTCTGTATAGAATCGATAGGTTTTGTGATTATAATCCATAGTAAGTATCACAAATATCTGTAGGTTTGTTCATAGGTCGGTTTATATTAAAATAACTGCACGAAGAAGCGCTTTGACTTCTTCATAATTATTTTCAATTATTCAAAATCTTCATTTTGCTTTAATTGACTGGTATACAATTTTGTGAGATAAGCAGCAGGAAAATACTAACAATTTATTATTTACTTTTCAGGCAGTTCTGTCTCGAACCCTTTTCTTTACCTGTAACTGTTTGAAACACCCAGTAAGTGATCCCCGGTCGGAAGTCTGACGTGAAGTGCACCTCTTTGGTGAGACAGCGCAGGTTCTCTACGGGCTGCGTGGACACGTGGTAGAAGTTCACCATGTGCCCCGCTGTGTGCAGCAAGGAGAAGAACAGAGCCGTGCACGCCACGATCTTGTGGAACTGGATGCTCGAGTCCAGAGGGATGTATTGTTGAATACTGAATTCCTGAGTGGATTAAATTTTTTTATGAGGAAGAATAGTTTTTGACATAAACAATGGTCTGCGTGCTACAGTCTGGCCTAGGCGTCAATTTGTATATCTAGTTAAGAGCAGTATATTTGGCACACATATTTCACAAGAAACAGATGTGTGTATTTAGCAAATTAATGTAAACCCAATACATACCTTGAGTTTGGTTAACAGATTCCTGGACATTGTCAGTAATAGTAAACTGTAGCAGAATGAGAGCGAGGCAGCCGACCCTCTTGTTATTGCTATTCCGACTCCCATGATGTGTCTCAAGTCCAAATGTTCTGACATAAATGAATAGTGTGCGAATCTTTCTACGAATAGGCCTATAGTTACGACGTAGAAGATGAAAAGGTAAAATATATTCTGTCGGTTCTCTTCTAAGAATGTAGTTAGATAATCCCATTTTAAAAGTATCCAGTGTCTGAAAAATCAAACAGATATATTGGAAAGCAACCCGAAAGTGCAGTATTATACTATACCATATTAGGTAGAGAGGAAAATCATCTTCATTGTTCTTTGCACAGGATATTTACCTGGACTGTTCCATTGAGGGTTCTATATGAAAGCTGGTCATCCTTGCTACGTTTGTGGAAGTGTCCAAGAAATTTTGTTTTGCTCCTTTGCAGTCCAAGCCAATGGCCACAAACTCTCCCTTGTACTCTTTCATCATCACTTTGAAATCGGAATATGTAAGGTGATCTTTATGTTGAAGTCCAGCATCCTGAAACAATGAAATTGTGTGTAAGTGCAAAGAATTTAAATTCTATAAAATTACAAAGTTTACTTAAGTTTATAAGTATGTATGAAGACATTCACTTTATGCGTTAATTGAAATGCTGCGTCTCTAATGGCCATTTTCTGTAATCTGATTGCGTTGTCAGCAATTCAACCAATTAGTTACTCGGGCTCCGCTTTGAGTTCAAGCTATTAAGATAAATATTTAAGCACACTCAACCACCCATTGCAGGATGGATGACACTTTTAGTCTGTTAGTTACTACTGTTCAATTGATTCTGTAAAATGATAATTAATATTTTTAATGGTGCCCATAGAGATCACTTTTATTTGGTGATTGCCACTGATTAGCACTGACCATGCAACACTGCGAGGTTTCTATAGTAATTTTAAAATGGACATAACTATTCAGACGATGTTGTTTGAAAAAAATATGTTGTATTGGGTGTAATGTAATAAAATATTAAATAAAATATTATAGTCATGTTCGTATATTTATTTTACGCTAAATCTTGAAAAACTTGACGATTTAAACACGCAAGTGTAAACCGACCTAAATGGAAGGATATCAAGTAGAGATACTAACAGAGAACATGCCATCGATGAGCTCAGTAACGTGCTCGTCCCTCAAGGACGTGGTGCGCGCGATTTCGACGAGCGACCGCAGCATCTCGCTGAGCTCGCCCTTGTCGATGACGCCGTTCCGGTCGTTGTCGCACATGTCGAAGATGATTCGCAGCTTGTCGTCCGTCGCACCTCGAGAGAATAGTACCACCGTGTCTAAAAATTCCTGTGTGAATGAAAAAAATTAAAATGATTAATGACAGTTAATGCGGGCGTTATAAACGTAGTCGAACAAATATTATTTCTCTCTATCAGTACAATTCCAAGAGACCATCTTCTTAGCATTTGGGTCAATGAGGCAACCAAGAGTTGGTGTGGGCACTAGCTTTTACGAAAGTGACCGCTATTTGATTCCAACCCGAGATTAGGTACGGTTTCCTTACCATGGATTACCTTACCAAAAAACAAGTTCCCAAAAACTCAAGGGTACCTACCTATAAGGTGGTTTGAAGTCGCAACCTTTGGATTGAAAGTATATGCTACGCTATCAATTCTTCTTGTAATATTCTATAACATATATTTTATAACACATAATATGAAAGGTGTACCTGGAATGATATTCGTCCGTCGCTATCCTTGTCGACAATATTGAACATTTTCTTAACAAAAACAGCGTCAGCTTTCATTCCAAGGGCACTTGCAAATTCAGACTTCGACAATGACGTCCTCATAACAATAGACTGGAAAGAAAATTAACATAATTATTGTCTGTTAATGTTTTCTATCATAATTTGGTCTAGACAATTAATTATAGCACTGTGTACCTCAGGGTCAGAGTCTTCGTTTTTCCTTCGCTTTTCTCCGGGTGCGAGGCCGAACGTAATGGCGTATGCTTCTCTGAAGAAATGCTCCAATTTGCGTTGCCTGCGCTCACGTGTTTCTGCTGTTGCTAATATTTGTTCGCGGTGTCCCTACAACACATACATTTGCATGTTTTATTTAGTACTGCTTATCAAACCTTATTTTACTTGAAAAATATTTATATTTTGATGTGATTGGCACAGGGAGGAGTCATAATTTATATCGCAACTTGCGATATACTCGTCTCTAAGTAACACTCTAACTCCGTTATTGGCCCTTAACATGGCCTAACGGTAAAGTCATATACAAAAAATGTCTCTGATTACAGCCAATAACAATCATCAACAAGTATTCATGTCATTTCTAGGATCAGTACAGGCTCAGGCTTTTTGTTTCCACGCGAGACCTAATCACACCAAGTTTTATTCAACTAATTATAACTATATGGAAAGTTTACCTGGTTGAGGTTAAGTGCCTTCTTGTGCTGTGCGAGGAAGGCGTCCAGCTTGACGAGGAACTTGCGGCGAGAGGCGGCTGAGTCCATCTCCAGCACAAGGTCATGCTCGCGGGGCGCTCGGATTAGAACGAGGGGTCTTTTGCTGTTGCGCGTGTCCTGGTTACAAAAACTTAAATTTAATCTGAAATAACCTTTGATTGTAGTTTCCTTAGCAAACTGATAGATAAGATATAAGATTAAGGCACAACACAAACTTGAGGGGAATTTAACTACCATAGACAAAAAAGCGGCAAAATCCAACTTTTGGCTGAATTTTGTCTATGGGCTAATACCAAAATTTTGCCAATTTCTGTGTATGATATCTGAATCCCCCTCAAGTCTTATGTTATACAAACCTGGCTCTCAAGTACAGTAAGCTGATCGGTGTGATGTAGCGGTACAGTACGCAGTTTGTCGCCTTTCCTGTCGGTGACATGCAACGCAGCTTCTGGTCCAAGGCGCAGCTTTACCAGCCGTTTGTGTGACGCATGTACCCATTCGCGACATACCATCTTGTCCACTGAACCTAAAATTAAATCAATAAGTTAAACGTCCGAGTTCTTGGCACTATCGGCAGAGAGAGTGAGTGGTTAAGGAAAGTTAGGAGATATATGTAGGTTCAATTTCTTTTTCCCAAGCCTAATTGAAGTTTGATTTGGGTAAGTGGTATATTTTTGATTTAGCAGTGATAGATTTTTAGGTTTGTCATACCTTAGTCGTATGTAAAGATCATTTTCTCCGAAAGTATAGTTTTCCAAATTCTTTCACAAAAAGTAAACTTCAAAGTGGGATCAGTCCTGAAACGATTGAGTGATTTCTCATAATGACTGAATGCATTTTCTAGAAAACAGTAGAGGTTCTACCTTTTTGTGTTGCGTTCTTGAGTTGCTCCTGCTGTATCTTGAGCTTGCGACGGCGGCTGTTCTGTAACTTCACTACGCCGTACCCTGCGCCCGCGCACAGTATCGGTACGAACAGCAGCGCGAGGCACGTGTAGATGTACGCGAATTCGTTTCCCTGTACCAGAAAAGGGTGAGGTTAAGTTCGAGGTTGTTTACAATAACGTCTATAACTAATATTGTAATATTATAGTTTGGGAGAGTTGCTTTGGGTGACATTGCAGATAGCAGCCTTCTAAAATAAATACCCAGGATATGGGACCAAATTTTTTTCTGTGTGTTATGGAACTTATTAAGTTGATACTAACCTCGAAATAATCGTAGCCTCGAAGGTACTTGCAGGGTGCAAGTTTTGATGCATTGAGCTGGTAGGGCTGCGGGCATGGATCGCCCGAGTTCCAGTGGAACACGTCTCGCTGAATGTCGTGCGGCCCTACTGCGGTGCTGTTTACAATGATATCCCACAAGGTGATGTGTCGAAGCTCTTCAATCTCTTCTTTGGTGAATATTCTGGGAAATATTAACGGTATTTTGTGAATTAGGTAAAGGAGTTAGGTATCTCTTTCCATTAAGCAATCCAATATTTCTCATACGAATTAGATTGTTTCAGTAAGAGGAGCAGAAATAACCTTAGTGCTTAATATCAGTAGAGCCAAGATACAGAAAATGTGCAAAGAAAATCAAATAAAATTCATGCTTACCCATTCTGATCGTTTTCAAACCAGAATCTATCAGCGTCTCGAATTCGTGTGAATTGGTCAATGATTATTGCTCTGAACAGTTCACCAGGATGCCCAGTTGATTCTAACATTCCACCTGTAAGAAAGAAAATAATCGTTTATGTCATGAGGGGTACATGATTTCTGGTATAGGGGATGTACTTGGGAACAGTAAGTTGGTACCTAAAGATACAATTCAATTATAAAAGCTAAAGGTCTATCCGGTCTATCTAGATGGTAGTAGAAGAGTAGCAACTTGTGGATTTGGCACGTCATACGTCAAGACTTTCTCAGGGGCCCAATTCAACAACCAAAAAGTGATAGGTGCTAGTAGTAGTTGTTATTTTGATAATGTGATTGTTATCTCGCATGGATTTCCATATGTCACATTTTGGCATATCAAATGGGGTCTATAGGGGTTAATGCTCATTAGTGTACGATCAGATTAGGTGGAGGATTGAAGCTTGCTAGAATTTTAAATATTTAGCTGCAGGTGTTAATGTTTGTAGTTGAATCTGTATTACCTATATAAACATCAATGTTGTCAAGCCGACCTTCGTAGACTTGAATCAATCGCTGGAGCAGTTCGGGATTATTTTCAAATAACTCTGGATTTATTTCATTGAACGTCTTCACTTTCTTTAAACCAAAGTATTCCCTGAAAACAAAAATATTAGTAAGTGGAGTATAATTCTTTCTTGCTTTCTAAAGTAAAGTAGGTAGGTATTACTAGAATTATATGTGTATGTGTACAAGGTGTATGTGTAGTGTATCAATTAGAGTTATATGTGTCTGTGTAGTGTCACAATTTTATCTTCGGCTTATCGTTTTCCCCCGGGCTAGAACCAGGGCCCACTTTCGATTTCAATTTTAAATTAGAGTATACCTGGCGGTATTGTAGTCTGGAAGCCCGTTGTCTCTGCCTCGCATGATGTTCAGCGCTCCGAGATCCCGACGTGAGAACTCCATGGGCCCGAATAGGTTGTCACGAACGTCTGAACAGAGCAGCGCATCTTCACGCTCTGATAGTTGGGATGCCATGCCCATCAACACTTCCTCTATTGGCACTTGCGACATCACATCCTGAAAATATATTGCGAGCTTTTTATAACGGTATACCTATAGCATTTGCTCAAATATAATTAAATTTTAAGTTACTCATTATTATCATAAATAAGTGTTGCTTGCGACGTGTATTATATTGCGAAGAACGTGTATTATCAGAGGCGTATTTACCCTATGGCCAAGAGGGCCATGGCCCGGGGCGGCAGGCTACCAGGGGCGGCGCGAGCCACCCCGTATGCTTGTTTCTGGGCCCCTTTTTCGATGCTGAACTTCAGTTAGGTACCGGCCCATAAGGCCTAAGAAAGAGTAACAACTTCGAAACGCCAGGATATGGTTTTGTAAATAGTAACTTTTTAGTTTTGTACTTATGCCGCCTTTCCATATCTGCCATTACCATGTATCACATCACATAAAGTAAACGGCAATTTTTCCTAAAAGGGAGGACGATATAACCATATATGCCTGGTTATTCAACTAAGTTCCCGTTTTCAGTCAGTAAACTTAATCAAGTCAGTAAAAGCTGATCGTTGAGAATCCGCGATCCGGGTATATAATCTTTCCTGATCTTAGCGTTGATCTTGGTTGCATCCTTAAGTACTGTATCGAAGCCTAGGGTCCGATGTAGTATATGTTCTCATCGACTTCGCACCGATTTCGGCATCCTATTTAGAAAGCTCATTGGCTCACATTAACATTAACAGATGTTGGGCGGGGCTCCTGAATGTCGTTTTGTGACGGCGTCACATCCCTTGTCTTTTTTTCTGGAACCTTGTACCTATGTTAGAATTGCATGTTTTAGACTTTTATGGAAGCGACTGCGGTCTTACTTCTCAACACAAAAGGGAAGGGGCCCTTACTAGCAGTGCCTCGTTCGTTATACAGCAAGTGCACAGACTTGCAGGCAAGGTTGGTACTGCCTAAAAATGGTGATAGGATGACGAAAACACCGTCTCGACAGGATCTCGGCAAAGGCGCCAAAACTCTATATATATGTTTTGCCTTGCGGGGCTTAATTTTGGAGTTCGCGAAGAGACCGAAAACCAAACTCAGCTTTTAATTGCAAAGCTTTTAATTGCAGATGAGGGCCAAAAATTTTTTAGCGCAAAATAAAGTTTGCACCCTCCAGAAACTCAGTCGTCAAATTACTGGGAATGATAGTTTCGGTATGGGTAATGGTTGGGAAAGATGTATATAGGCTACGACTACAAACCTATTGGACCGGGCGGCCACCTCATCGAGGAGCTGTTTCGAACTTTTTTCATCGAAAAGAAAAAAGTTTAATAGGTCATTAAATCACTTTGTTCGGACACAGCCTTTAGCCTGGTGCGGTTTTCGGACACTTTTAATGGTGCCATTTTCGGGGTGTTTTTTACCTCATCGAGTAGCAGAATGAAACCAAGCTCATTTGATAGCTAAAGTGATGCTCTTTCAATATGTTTGGGCGGACAGCCGGCAGCCTGGTCCGTTCCGTTTTCGGACACTTTTAGTGGTGCAATTTTAGAGGTGCTCTTTCCGTCTGTACCTAGCTGAAATGTACAGCCCTACATTAATCAAATTTGGTATGTGAGTGATTTTTATAACTCGCCATAAATTGGAGCACAGGAATTGTTTTAAGAACATTTTTAAGGGTGCACTTCATACAAGTAACTATTGTAACTGCATCCCATCTAGAGCAAATGCTGCAAGACCTTCCCTGCAAGTTTTGATGTCGGACACACAATGAACAGGGACAAAACTAAATTAATGTCCAGCGGCGTGAAACGTAGGGTCAATACACCTATTTGGGCCAGATAGTATCCTTGGTTAAAAGGCAGACAAACGAAATAAATAATCGACGCATCGAGAACACCTGGAAGAGCTTCAAATCTGGTCCATGACAGCGCTTATGAAGGGTAATCAATCCATCCACTGATACTAAAGCACAAACTCGTCGACATGTGTTGTGTATCCTGCCATTCCTGCCTTTCCTAACCTACGGCGCACAAACATGGTCATTAACAAAGGCTGAAAAGTCCCGACTCAAATTTTGCCAGCGAGCCATGAAGAGCAGCATACTAGGAGTTCGTAGAACCGATCAGATTAGGAACACCGAACTCCGCTCCAGGACAGGTATCTCGGATGTGATGTGGGTGTCAAGAGTCAAGACCGCCAAGCTCAAGTGGGATTGGGCTGGACATGTTTGTCGCAAGCACCCGGAACGATGGGCTAAATTAACAACTAAATCGACCCCACAAATCGGCCGGGGCAGAGGCAGACCAATTGAAAAAGGAGATGGCGAAACGATCTAGACGCATTTTGTAGAGAGTGGCGATAGTATGCACTAGGCCGTGACGAGTAGCAGAAGCGAGGGGAGGCCTTTACCCAGCAGTCGGACACAGTAGGTATAGGCTACGGGACGGGAAACAAAAATTAAGAAGATATTTGACTATAAAGTTTTATGAAACCAGAGCGAGTCGAAAGCGAATCAAGAACGGAATCAAAACCGCGGCACCTCGCCCCACGAATTCGCACTTGTTTCGCTCTCGATCCGCTGAAGTTACGCGCCGTAACGTGTAGCGCTGTACCGCGGTATCAATCCAGCTATGCAGCTATCTATTTTTTATAAGAAATAAGCCATTATAGCCTTAAATGAATGCCGCCCGTACCCTTCGCGGGGTCTGGATTTTCAAAACATAGAAAAAGAAAAAAAAAAGCTATGCAGATGTGCATAAAGCGTCAGCAGGGTGTTTTTTCAACGTTTGACCGTACACTAAGGGTTCAGAAAGTTTCAAGAAAATTTTAATAGTCTGTTTGGTAAAGTAACAGGGGCGGCAAATTTTTCTGGCCCGGGGCGCCAAATTTCTAAATACGCCTCTGTGTATTATCAAAATAAGTAAATATCGTCATCGTTGGAGATTAGAGACAATGCTTCCTTAATGTATAGAGTAAATAAAAGGTTCCATAGCCATTGCACTGTTCCCTTAGCACAGCAATAAATCAGCTTACGGGACCAGCGTGTGGCTACGGAAGGGGTGTGTTTATATCAAAAAGTTAAAGATCACCTATCAAGAGCTTAAGGACTTACGTTTCCATCCCACCAAGTCTGACACAGCCTGATAGCGTCATGCCCTCCTGGAGCTCGGCTGTAACGGCAGTTTCTGTCCCGAAGCAGAATAGCTGGCGGCACCAGCGTGTGGCCAAAACGGAAGGCAGCCGTAGCGAACGCGTGTGTCACGCCTGGAGCCACCTCGGCCCGGTAACCCTTGTATGATGGGATTGGGACGCCGAGGAACGCTGGCACGTATTCGTAAAGAATTAAGTTCTGAAATATTACAAATAGGTTTTTATTACAAAAACTATTTAAAACGCGGTAATAAAACATGTGTGTTTATAATGTAAACATGTGTGTTTGTTTTGGTGAGTAATATCGGAAACTCACCAAAACAAAAACACGTGGTAAATACCCCGTTTTCAATAGTTTTAGTAATTTTAATGACTATGTTAGCTTAAAAACGCAAATAGGTTTTTAGCCTCAAGTTATAGAAAGAGTAGGTTGATGTTATTAGATTAAAGACAAGATAAATAAATAATTAGATTACATACAGATAACAGTCATATTACGCGAAAGGTAGTAGAAATGAACGTGGAGGGATATAAGAGGAGAGGCAAATCATGGAAAAGATAGACGGACCCAATCCAATCCGCAAGCCAATGAAGATGACATAATAGCTAGATTATGAAAAATGGTAACTACTTATATTAGTAAGGCAAACGTCCTACGTTCTACATGCTAATGCCTAGTAGTTTACCTACACTCTGCTATCATTTCTATAGCTAATGACTTAAGGTTGACACTAGGAAAGTGAGGATCACTCGGACGTTTATCTTACTCATAAAACCCATTTTACCTGTAAACTGGCAATGACGATTCTTCTCGCCCGCTGGAAGAGCTGCTCGTCGCTCCAGTCAGGGTGTTGGCGATAAACGCGCGCGGCGACCACGTTGTGCCAGCGCAGGAGGAGAATACCAAATGTTACCATGGCGGGGTTCTGATTTGTGCGTGGGTCTCCTAGTACTGGAATATTAAAGGAAGGTCTTGGTAAAATGTTAAGACTAATATTTAGAGTTGTGTGAAGTGACTAAGTGAAGATGCCGTGATTTTTCCAGGGCCCGTAGTGCCCGTGAACCTGAACGTATTTTCTCCAGGATTTAATATTATCGCAATGTTTGACGTCTTTTGTAAGTTTATGCGTAGGTGGTTGAGTTCATTTTTAGTTTATTATTGATTGTGGAACCCTAAACTGAGCGAAAGGCTGCCAATTTAAATCTTGTTTTAAATCTAAAGAAACAGACAGGTTTGTTTGACTTACGAAATAGTCTTTCGGGGCTCAGCATTCGCATGTAATGCGGGACTGGATTGTTGAAGAGCGGCACTCTTTTTGTATTGCGCAAGGGCATGCCTCCCTCACTAGCTAAGCTTCCATTCTAAAAGGTAAAATAAATGTTAAAAAGGTTTGTTGAGGAAAATCTTGATTTAAAGCAGGTTCCTGATATTGTTTATGTATTGTTATGCGGTGCGGTTGATATAGTAAGAGTAGGCCATTGGTCACCCTCCCTCATCAGGTAGCAAGAATACGGCATAGGGGGTTGTACATATACCGTAAAAAGTTATGCCTTTTTGAAGGGACTTGATGACCCAAACCAGTGTGTCAATAAATACTTTATCGGGCAGCAAGATTCGGCATATATAAATATGCAGGGGGTTGCACTTTAAAAAGTTATGCTTTTTTGTAAGGAATTTGATGAATCAAACCTCGAGGATTCGGAATGCAACCAACTTTTACGTTGTTAAAAGGGTGCCAGGCAATGTATGCTTTAAAGCAATAGCAAAATTTTAATTTAGTAGGTATATATAGACAGTTATATGTGTATGAGTACGTAAAGACGCAGGCGTGGCTGCTGGTGGCACCTGAAATGACCTCATTGCATTCACCCACGCCTCGCTCGTGCTGTACACGAAACTGCCGTCGATCCACGACGTTATTTGATTTATCTGAAACAAATCACATTCGGTATCATTATTAAATTTGCTAATTGCCTGTTATATATGTATAGTTAATTGTCAATGAAGGGCTTCCGTTACCAAAGTTAGAAAATAAACAGAGAGACTTCATGAAGAAATTGACAGAGTCATTATTTGGTAGTCCGTCTAAGTCTAGTTGCCTAGTAAGTTACTGAATGAGTTTAAGTAATTAAAAAAAAAAAAAACATTTATTTCAGATTTTTAAAATCCATAATACAATGTGTTAGTAAACTTAAACTAGCCTTACGCCTACTTAAAGATTTTATGTAGGTAGTAGCTATAAAAACAGGACTGATTTATTATGATAATAGATATCAATTAAATTCCAAGTACATGTAAAAAATATGTAAGTAAGTCATGAAAGAAATATAAATATAAGCACGTAATCATCACAAGGTAAAGAATCTTAAGATGCCATGAATAAATCATTTGCAATTTATTGCTATATCAAGCCTAGACATTACGCCAACTGTAATTACACCAGGTGTGGTGTAAGGAGATGACAGAATCTGGGTTACACTTGCCCATTATTGAAGAGCTATAAAGGCTGTATAAATATCAGTTAACAACCTGAATTCACTATCAAATCTGAAACTACTCTTAGAAACCTCGTATCTTATCATCGAATCGACAAAGAGATACGAGCTCATTTTAGAGTAGGTATTTGTTAGTTATGGCGCTCTGGTCATCAAAGTACGATTTAATTCACAACTGGGGACGTTTGGTTTTACTCCTACGTAGTTACCAATCTAGACGTTAATAGTTGATATAAATTACTTAATGGCTGCATCTGCAGGACCTTTTGTATAGAGCTTAAATTATAACACAGCATAGAATTTGATTTTGATCATAAGTATACACGATTGAGCAACTATATATTTCTTGTTTTATTACAATCAATCAGGTAATACTTGGTTTTCAGCATTAGGTACCTAAAAAAGGGTATAAAAGGAGTGAAATACTAAGTCCACGCAGAAGAAATCATAGGAAAAAGCTAACAATCACACAAATAAGCTAATTTCCTGAAACTATGTTATTCCATTTCGATAAGAAGAAGTCGTACGATTGTTATCAGGTGCATTTGCAAGGTAAAACAAAAATAACAATTTGTGGTTAAAAACAAAGTGCATTTTTACAGCGTCTAATTTAGAAGATAACGGATAATAGCTTCACGTTACGCTCTAATAACCAGTTGGAAGGGCGAAGAGCTTCTGTGCTACGCATAGTATTTATTTACTAACCAAAGATAATAAAAAAATAAAGAATGATACCTATAAATAAGTTAGATGACATTAAGTAGACGGTTTCTCTCTTTCATCCAAAAAGTTCTTCCAGAAAACAATTATTTATTACTCAAATACTTCCGAATTACTCGTAGCTGGGTGAAATGGAAATTAAGAAACAAATAATAACATTACTGTATAATAACATTAATGTACGATTTAATGGAAAGTCGTACATTTATTTTGCCGGTAAACTGAGGAAATGACAGGCCAAGATTCCGCAGTCTGCCGCGAGAGTGAAGCTATACCGACAATGGACGGCGGCGGCGATTACCGCAGAATGCTAATTATCCGTGTCATGACTGGTTGCCGACACCTCCGCGGTGCTTCACACTAATTTATGGTATGTTGTAGTGATTTTTTAAGATAAACGGCGCGGCGTCGGGTTTACTATTCAGGATAGCTTTAATATTGTCTTTTAAACTTTTCTGTTGTCCGCACCGGCTGTACTTTATCATTATTATTGCTCGTGCACTGTGTTTTTAAAAGAAAATATTTTCATGAGTAACTGACAATGCATATTCGAGAGTGGCATAATATATTAAGTATGTAGATTTATCGAAGTTTCCTGCACTCTACTTGGAATTATACCCTTGAGTTTTACTAGTAAAACAATGACTGCAGTACATTATAGTAGGATTAATTCTACCAAACTAGTAATACTTCTAGTCTACTACTAGTAGCATAGCTAGTGAAAACAGGCTTGTAGCATACTAACCTTTTTCAACCTGTTAGCTAAAAATGTCATCAAAAATCTGGTACCCTTGAGGTGTAGCAACAGAAAGTAGTCTGAGCGATGGCTCTTTTATGCAGCTTATTAGCTGTAACCTTTTCCCGGTGTGTTATTTACATACCATAATAACAATAATTAACTAAAAGTTAATTAACTCTTCATACCGGATGACTAAATTATATGCACGAGAATTTGTCATCATGTTTATGCAAATATTTAACACTAACTACGATGAAGATAAAAACACCGTATATGTTATATTTAATTAAAGAAGTGTTTAAGTTAACGAGTTTTATCGTTGACTTAATAGTTACATTGTTGTTAAAAGAGTTTCTTTTGCCTTAATTAAGTTAATTAACTTTTTAGATAAAAGTTGCAAAACTAAAAAAATTGCTAACGTATGGCAAAGTGGGAATAAAACGAAATAATTAACGACAAACATTTATACGTAGTATAAAATACGTATACAATTTTACGAAGGTGCAGTTACAAAAGTTATGATGACCAACATGGCCGGGGTATCGCATAAATCCGTTTATTAAAGTAAAGTAATTTTTATAAATTAAATGTGCATAATTTTAACGGACAGCCAAATAGTAAGAACAGCGAAAGTGTTTATGTGGTCCCAGGACCACTGGTAATCTTCAAATGGTTTTGTAAGTGAACTTACTTGTTCTCTAGGACTATTAGGGCTCTGCCCTGTGTTCCGGTCATATGCGGCGCGCAGAAATGGCATATGTTTGACGCCCTCACAGTCAGGGTCGTACATGTGGTCGCACTTGTCCACAGGGATGCGGTGGTGCTCGATGGGACAGCCGGACTCCGACGCCATCACGATCTCACCCGTTACTACCTGACCTGTTCAGAAAATAAAATAATCACGAGGTAACCAAGAATGTTACTAATATGGTTGGAAGTATGCGATAAAAAAGCTTATGCATGATAATTCACATGTTTTGATATACTTATAATGAAATCAGTTTGAGTGCGTAATGTTTGCCACCTGCGGCGATGAATTACAAATTAAGAGCAATCAATTAGAGCTCCCGGAGTGAATTCTATGCTGTCTCAAAAGGCTAGTCCTATAAGTACTTATGTCTTGTAAGAAAATGTACCTGGACTTGTAGAATAATTAATAGGTGGCCAAGAGCGTACGTTATGTATTTCGTCGTGGTCGTGGTTCGGCATCAATAAGTTCTAGCTGCAGCACCTAATCCACTTGCCGTAGTCTCTGCTTCGTTGTAACTCGGAATCATTGCGGGGCTTAAGTTGCAAGCCAAGAATTTGAGCCTAAAGAGTCACATACCAAAAAATGCTAATAATGCTGTCCTATTGGCCATCGACGGCAGCCCGTCCTGTCCACGCATGAAGATCTTGGAGAGCGTGCGCGCACCGGGCCGGTCGGCGCCCGCCATCATGTATACTCCATCGGCGTACGACGCTGGTGTCTTGCGGATGAGTCGACTGTCTGAGAACAAACAAGGGAGTTATAATACGATTGACCAACAATATTCACAAAACTATAACAGTAGATTGTAGTACGAAATACATCTATAGCGCATTTCCAAAAATACAAGTGGATTTGAACTGAATAACTTATTATTATTTAGCCTATATACCGCAATAACTCGCATCCCTTCATGAGTATGAATAATTCAACAATGAAGATATCAGAAAGTCAGAACGTCAAGCAGGCAATATTCGAGCTGAGTTATAATCTGGTAAATCAAGTCTGAATATTTAGTGTATATTATATAAATTGATATGACTGTAATGATATCGAAGCACAGCATAGTTACAAGTCAAAAAACCTGACTTTAAACATCGTTTTAACTGGAGCAGTGTTGCGAAAGAAGAGAAAATTCCAACCGTCAAACAAGGCAAAAACATTTTTTATATTCGGTTAATATGTTTGTCACGACTATACGTCTACATAATCGAAATTCTTTATTTTATGGCTTTATTTATTTACTCTTTATTGCTTACATCTCGATACACACAACATTCCTAGTTTTATAATTAAAAACTCAACTGGTTATTCTTGAACACAATATTGAAGTAAGTAGTAGTCTGGGGAGATGTTAGTTGATTTCAATTTAGCAATATCTCCACTAATAGAGAGTATAGAGAGCCAGCATACAATACTTACAAGTTAACTTTATTAAATAGGTAATGACGGTTATGGTCGCTGTTTACATTGTGATTTTGCAAAGTCCTACAGAGTTAGCATTGTCGGACTCTAGTATCTGTCTTCTTCAATATTCATTGTTACTTACTGTGAATTTTATTAAGTGTCTACCACGCCTCAAGCGAGATTTGCTTTGCCCATAATTCAGAATCCTCTCACCGCCTCTTATCCATTCGGCACGGTTCTTAGTCATGAGGTACAATTTCAATACAAACCAAAATACATATTTGTTTTACCAGTCATTATGTAAAATTTCAGATATTATTTGTAAGAGCTTTAAATCATTAAAAAAATAACACTAGTAACAACTAAAACGCCTGTTTATCTACTTAAGTTGGAAGGCATTATTCACGATTTAGGCATCAACTGGTCACACCAAAGTTTTGTTCTAACCGGTCATACTGCCGAAACCAATAATATTTGTTTCAACCCGTCACACGTAAATATAGTTCTATTAAGTCACATAGTAATTTTGTAGCTATTGGTCACACTGAAAATATGTTCCTATTCGTCATCCCGTCAATAAGTTCTAACTGGTCACAAGGAGGATACAGAATATAGAGTCTTCTTTTGAAACTCATTCATGGATATAACAGTCAGTGTATGTTATGTATTATAATATTTAACAAAAAAGAACCGACTTCACTTAGGATCCGCTATTTCAAGAGGAAGTGGCCGAGTTGCTGTAAAAAATAGGAACATCACTATAGGTATGCCTATAATAGTTGAAGAGTTCCCTCGATTTCTCCAGGATCCCATCTCAGACCCAGACTTGGTGACAATGGGACCATCTAGGGGTTACCTATACCTGTTCGATGAAAAAAAAATCGAGTAACATACATACAAAAAAATAATTAAAAAAATCAGTTGAATTGAGAACCTCCTCCTTTTTTGAAGTCGGTTAAAAACTAGCTTATAGCTATAGCTTTGACATTCAATTCAAAGTCAAAAGAAATAAGAACTTCACTAATCTAAGGTGAAAATTTGGTTAAACTTGACCGAATTTCGTAAAGTCTGCTCTGGACGGCACCCGGCCCATCGCCGCGGGCCCAGGCTTTGAATTGAATGTCAAAGCTATAGCTATAAGCTAGTTTTTAACCGACTTCAAAAAAGGAGGAGGTTCTCAATTCAACTGATTTTTTTAATTATTTTTTTGTATGTATGTTACTCGATTTTTTTTTCATCGAACAGGTATAGGTAACCCCTAGATGGTCCCATTGTCACCAAGTCTGGGTCTGAGATGGGATCCTGGAGAAATCGAGGGAACTCTTCAACTATTATAGGCATACCTATAGTGATGTTCCTATTTTTTACAGCAACTCGGCCACTTCCTCTTGAAATAGCGGATCCTAAGTGAAGTCGGTTCTTTTTTGTTAAAAATTATAATACATAACATACACTGACTGTTATATCCATGAATGAGTTTCAAAAGAAGACTCTATATTCTGTATCCTCCTTGTGACCAGTTAGAACTTATTGACGGGATGACGAATAGGAACATATTTTCAGTGTGACCAATAGCTACAAAATTACTATGTGACTTAATAGAACTATATTTACTTGTGACGGGTTGAAACAAATATTATTGGTTTTGGCAGTATGACCGGTTAGAACAAAACTTTTGTGTGACCAGTTGATGCCTAAATCTTATTCACGAATATATTAAGTAGCTAGGTATTCTAAAAACCATAACTTGATGTTTACTTAATAACAAGCTTTAAAGTGTAACAGCAACAATAAAAAGTTATAACAGTTTTCAGACATAAGGTATAATTTGTTTTAATTTATTACTAGGTATATGAAAGGGCTTCCATTCACTTTATTCAAATAAATAAATCATGTTAATTTTGCCTTCATCTTACGTCACCGCTAACGAGGTGATACCTATTTACGTAATAATTTATCAGTAATGATCGGATAGGTAATAATTACGATGTGGTATGTGGTTGAATATTTGTAGCTTAAAAAGAAAGTAGTGGACATGGATATCAGAGATTAACTGTGATTTAATGATAAAAAGCCTCTAGGTTATTGTGAATTTTAATTATAAAACTCTCGTGAGACTGTAACATATTAAACATATTTATAACGGGTCACTCACGTAATTTTGGTCGATTTTTGCTCAACATGTTCCGATCATTTTACATGTTGAGCAAAAATCGATCAAAATTACTTGAGTGACCCGTTATAAATATTTTTAATATCGTGAATTTATTTTGACTTTTTGCATTCAACAGTCAACCAACTGTCTAAATATTTTAGCTTTGGCTGCAGAGCTAATAATTCACAAAAGCGTGATTCCATGTCGCAATGTTTAACCACCAGCATGAGCATCGAATTAGGACCGAGGAGCCTTGCAAGTTTAGGCTCGCACATATAATGTCTACCTTCAGAGATTTCAAACATAATAGCCTCTCTTCAAATTATTAGACGACTCAATAATACATCGCTCACAGCACGATTCATGTGTGCTTTGTACGCTTAATACATCACACGGCTATTATATTAATGTTTGTCTAATGACGGATTCAATTTGGCTTCGTTGCATCAGAATGAGGCAATTGGTGCCCTTCTGCATGGTCAGACAAATGACACGGCACACGGGCCGTACGGCGCAAACGCACGAGACCTCGCATGACCTTTGTTTGAAGCTGATTAGGTTTAGTATGGCACGTGGCCTACATCGCTGTTAATATGTATAATTGTTACGAAATATTGTGGTGTGGGCGGTCATGGGTTATTTTCCGTCATGTAGATTAAATGCATCTCAATCGTTGAATACTTGTACGGAATGGAATGAAATTAAACATGGTTATTTCTATTATTATTGTCAACATTTTGTCTATTTTTCTTATGGCTAACAAGTATATTCTCTACTTATTTTTATTTCTTTAATGGATCCAAGGTATGCAATTGTCAGTGAAAATATAATAAAAGTTTTAAATCCTAGCTTGTTCCGGTATTCTTTGCCAACTGTCAATCACCTAGATAACCTAAAAACTTAGAGATGATGATGTTAATTAATTTATTATTAATCAAATTTGTATTCACCGATTATATCAGATCACACAATAATAAATAAAAATGTGAAGATATTAGTTAGGAATACAATATCAATATCCTAATAATAATACAATTAAATTACGTTTTATTTTGCAGACATGTAATGTATTCTACCTACTTATGACATCAACATGGCACATGACACGTGGTTAAGTCAAGGCAGTATGTCAAATTATCTCTCGATTTATTGCAGTCACGATACAACAAAATAAAACAATATCAACTATTAAAAAACTTGAAGCAAATCGTGGCCCTATGATGATTTATAGTTATTAATACGTCTCACGCTCGATTTTTCTTGAGTCGCCTGCGGCTTAGCGTATCAGCAGAGTACACAACGAGTAGTCCAACTACGAACAAAAAAATGGGGCGGGCCGCGGGCAAAAAAAACTGACGACGCGAGTTACGCGACCGAAATAGACATGATTAGACGTGATAAAATAAGGGGTGTGCCACTGCAGTACTGCCGTTGCGCGAAACATGCTTGGTATATCCCTGCGTCCGGAGTTTGAATTGCAAACGTGATTTTTTTTGTTCTTAGATAGGTTACTTACTGGTCTAAAAGACCACCTTCCTTATACTGTGGTATAGGTACATACTACACAGATCATTAAACAACTAGATGCATCATAATTTTATAATCTATAATTTTAAACAAAAAAAGAACCGACTTCACTTAGGATCCGCTATTCCAAGAGGAAGTGGCCGAGTTGCTGTAAAAAATAGTGAAATCACTATAGGTGTGCCTATAATAGTTGAAGAGTTCCCTCGATTTCTCCAGGATCCCATCATCAGATCCCGACTTGGTGACAATGGGACCATCTAGGGGTTATACCTGTTCGATTAAAAAAAAAATTTTGAAAATCGGTTCACGATTCACGGAGATATGGAGTAACATACATACAAAAAAAAAAAAAAAATTATGATAAAAAAAAAAAAAAAAAAAAAAATTCAGTCGAATTGAGAACCTCCTCCTTTTTTGAAGTCGGTTAAAAATGACTCGCGCTTATTACGCTCATTGAACTCCCGCTGCTACTGGATTGATGAGATAAGAGCGCAGTCACTGGCGTTAATAGCATCAACACTTACCGATGGTCCAAGCCATTTTATCAAAAGTTGTATATTTCACTTCTTTTTTTAATTTGGAAAATTTTAGGTGAGTTCTACTGAAAATCACGAGCTCTTTCCATTTTATTTATAGGATAGGACAAAAAATGTGTCCCAATTTTTTTTCATTCCGTTACCATTTTTCCATACATTTCTTATGGCGGTAACGGAATGGAAGTAACAAAAATGTATGAAATTTTTGGACTACATTTTGTGTCCTACTCAGATCGAAAGAGCTCGTGATTCTGAGTCGAAATCATCTAAAACTTTCCAAATAAAAAAGAGGGTACAAAAAAAAACGTATGTCGAAATTACAAAAAATGAAAAGCGTTCTAGGGGATAACATGATGTAATATGTATAAAACCTAGTATACAGTTAAATGGTAATCAACTCACGGTGTATCTAATACGCGTATGTGTGGTAAACTAAAAAATGCGCGTAGTCTATTGAGGATAATACATACCTAAGTATCAAGTAGGTGATATCACACATCGAATCGATATTTTGTCGAAAAGATTACGCCATACAGATATTTGACAAATTAATAAACGTTTATCTTAAATGTTAGATCGGCACGAGACTGGTGGCGTAACAGCACATTTAATCGCAAGAGGCAGCAAATTATGCTAACCGATTACATTTTAGGGTTATAAAGTTGATGCAAGCTGGAAAAAGGTTTGAAATTTACAGTGAATACTAACCCCCTTATTAATTAACGACTCTCAGGCTTTAACTAGTTAATTTACGTTTTCTCCTTATCTGTCACTTTGACATTTGTGCTTGTTGGAAATAGAAAAAACATAAATTAACTAGTTGAGATCTGAGAGACGTTTATGAAGAAGGGGTAAGTTACTAATTCCAAGCGCGTTGAAATCTTTTATATAAGACTCTTGAGCAAAATTGATAGTAACTACATACGTACGAGTATTAAGTATGAAAATTGTTTGTTATTAAATCAAATACAAACTTTGAAAACATTGAAAAAAAAACAACCCAGTAGGACCTTTGAACCTTGCCGGGGCTCGATCGGGGATCGACTGTTTGAGTGGAATGCACCACTTCAAAAACACGTAAAAATAATAGTTGCATTGTATTCTAAACTTCCATTTAGCATGCACCTAACTATAAGTAAGTATGTACGTCATAATAAGCAGCAAATTTTAGTTAACACAATTAATATAATGAACGGATTTTTTCAACGGCTTCGTGTTAATTCGCTCTTTATGGATTTCTTAATGAGGCAATCCTCGTCGAGAAATTCAAAACTTTGGAACTTAAGTCAATTGAGGGTAAGTGCGCATAATTTCGTTAAGCAGTGGAGATCCCTTATCATCAAGCCTTCATTGGTGGTCGTTATGTAGGAAAACAATGTGCAGTTTTACATTATTCGTCTTATTTAACATTATTTATTGTCTTGATTCATGGACAAATAATCGTATAAAATTTTATGGGTTTTGATGGGAATAAATACATTATTAATATTGATGGCCTACTAGTTTAGCAAAAAGTGACCCTGTTTACGAAGGTCGGGGTCCTGGATTCAAATTCAAGAACAGTGATTTGTGTGTTTATCGTATTATAATATTATTTTGCTCCTGAGTTATGGATAGTTTCAAAGTATGGTACATGGCTTTCTAGTACCAATCTTTGCTGAATTTGAGGTTAGGACGATATGTGTAAGACCAATTCGAAATATTTATTTATAAATTATATTTATATAGTTATCTCTCAGCACAAAACAAAATAAAATATCAATTTGAGCAGATTTAGTCTATACCTTTGTATGAAAGTAAACTTCATTGAACATCCAAATACATTAAAAATGTAATGGAAGATTTTATAACCCTAACAGAAACAAACATGCAAACCCCGGAAATCGATTGCCATAGTCCTCCTAAACAGAAATGAAAGTGAATCCATTTGTAGCAGGACTCTCAGAAGATAAAAGCTTTTAAACAATAAAGAAAACTTGTGTACCTTTTGAAAGTAGGTACGTTACAATCAACAACAACGAGAAAACGAGAACAATCGGCTGCGCCGGCATTTTAAACCAGAGGCAGGTATTTCCAAAATTAACGGCAATAACAATATTTGAAGCAAACCGTTTAAATTTTTTTTAGTGAAATCACTAGCTGCACGTAATCATGTTTGAATTTAAAAATAATCTACATTAAGAAGGCTTAAATATGTTTTACCTACTGGCGTCCCACAAAATCAGGAAATCGAGATGCTTTTGTGCAACTTATCTGATGAAAAGTAACGTGGATGTTGCATGTTCTGTAGGTTAATAATATAGTTAGGTTGTGTAATGTATGGACTAATTCCTCCTAATGTAGGTAGTTACCTATACGAGTAGTATGGTTTTATTTTCACTCAGTACATAAATGAAAAAAAAAAGTTTTTGACGATGGATAGTGTGCCTCACGATGAATATTTTTAGTTTTAGAGATTCGTAAAATTTTTGGACCTTCATGTCAAAATCAAGGGTCCCTGCAATATGTTAGTAATCCTTGGTTAAGGCTGCTAGGGGTTGTGTGGTATCATTTCCGTATTAAACAGACATGCAGAATTAATTTTTGACATTAAAATTTTAATGTTCCATATTAAAAAATATATGCGGAGAGAAAAAAAAACACATAAAAATGGCTATTATATTATATCACAATATCATAATCAAGTGGCTTTTTATTGGGTGTAGGGCAGCTACTACTACGGTGCTCAATATTCCCTAACTTTTTTATTTATGGTAAAGGCTATTTATTTTGTCATACAAATATACAATTAGCAAGAGTCTGATAATACCAATTTAAATAATTGTTTAATAAATCTGTAGGTACCAAAGTACGCTGGTTGTTGGCCTGAACACTGGTCGCTAATATAAACATTATGTAAAATTGCCAATATATGATAAGAAGCAATATATCTATGATCCGGTCACGACTTTTAGTAAAAATAAACACTCGAATAGCTCTACGTATGTTTATGATATCTTTAATCGTACATTTCCGTATCATGAGCACAATATATCTGTATTTTATATGTGCAATATGTCATATTTGAAACAATATCTAATTACCAACCGTTGACTGTCATTATCGTAACAAGTTCTATTGATGTATTAATGTTTAAGAGATTAAAGCAAGGTTGAGTCGATAAATCAAACCGGTAAGCCCGATCAGACTTGATTAGTTCAAATCAAACAATGACAGCTGACAGTCGAAGTTTGACAGAGTCGATGTCGTAACGTGATCGCTGTAACTTTACGCTACTTGATTTCCTACATTTAAAAGTTTATGTACAGTCGAGTTCGTTAATATCGACGCGTCCAACTGAACAAAAATATGTGAACACGACCTTATACTCATACAAATAAGGTTGTGTGCACATATTTTTGTTCAGTTGGACGCGTCGATATTAACGAACTCAACTGTACCCTTACAGCAGCCACAAAAATGGGTACCTATCGTATCGACATCAACATTGTCGTAATTACATTCGTTTTGGCGCCCATTTAGGGTATTAAAAATACATAAAAATTAGGTAATAAAGTTGTTTTGATTATAATATGATTGCAAATTCTATTCGTTGAGAATTAAAAGGCACTTAATAATCCCCTTCGTAGTTGAAAACTTTCAAGGTTTTAAGTAACCCGCCTTCATGTACATAACAATATATGAAAGACTTTATAATAAATATACAAAAAATGAATTATGAAACTCTTTTCTGGACCAAATAACTGGAAAAACTTTTTTAGTTCTACACCCAAAAACAGTACTTAATATATTGAACTATATTTTTCAATATCTTCCTACTTATAAAATAACAATTGACTTGACAATAATCTTTTTTGAATAAAAAATGACGAACAGATAATAAACATGAATTCAAACAATACGAGTACATACTTATTTTATTCAAATACAAACATTATGAATGACTTGTGATTTCTTGTCGCGAGAAAAGGATGGTACGGTTTTATCTTACGCATACAATACATGTACATAGGTATATAGTTAGTATTGATGAACTAAGTTGTGAACTCAGAGACATTTGAATAAAGCTGGTCTCGATCGAATTGTTAGTATGTCTCATAACTAAATTATTGTAATGTCATTAAAATAAGATTTCTTTAATTTGTATACAAATTATATGTATGTACTAATTTTATCTCGAGTTTGGTTTTCATTTAATTGTAAAATGTTATAAGAACTCACCGACTGAACCCCAATCAGGGTATGCTCTGTTGTTGTACCAGCCATCGTAGCGTTGTTTCTCAAAGTAAACTTCTGAAAAGAAGGAAACGTTATTGTTATGGACAGAATTGCTAATTAAAAAAATAACAATAATTCGTAAAGACCTTTCACTTGAAAATGATTTAATTAATATACTTTATGTAGTGGCTCCACGGTTTAGTGTATTTTAGGCCGAGCGAGCTTCGGCCACAAAGCCAGTGATATTGTTTGCTAATATCGTAAAAAAAGTCGACACATTGGTATTGGTCCAGTTTTGAAATAAAAGATAGATCTAGTCAAGTATGAGTAACCATTCCATTGGCATACTGTCATCTTTTAGCTACGGAACCTTGTTGAATTTTTTTTCCTTAACTTACAAAACCAATATTATTTTATATTATATTCATTAATGCGGATAAGTGGAACTCAGCAAATTAGTAGGTATTTGTATTTGCATTAATAATTAAATAGGTATGATACCATTAAATTACACAAGTTGTCGGTGCGTTCACAACATTTTGCTACTGCTAATTGGCCAACGAGCTTACAAGACCATGTTAATCACATTTTACAGAGCTTGCAACTGTATGAATAATGATCTTGAGAACTGAAACAATTATGTGTAATCGTAGACCACACTTATACTGGTTGGACAAGCGAATGCTCGCCTGTGATCGGCAACGATGTCAATAACAGACAAGTCATGCATACGCCGCGGGTCGTGTTTTTGCGGATGGCTGTTCTAGATATGTGTGATCCGATCGAGGCCTTGCTCTGTCCGCTCTAACCGAGATGCATCTGTAATAAGTAGCTTGTTACGCACTCGGGACCAAAGGTATGCAGATACGACTAATAATAAAAATACCATCAAGCCCTGTATAAAGGTCACACAAGCTAAGTTGCTCCGAATAAGGCTTCGACTAGTGTGGGAGTCCCTGATATCTGGAAAATATTCTATAAACATTTTGGTTTTCATTAAACTTCGATTCACTGAGCGGAACAATTGAAAGCTGACCATAATTTTATTACAACATTAATGCTGGTAGCGTGAGAAATATTATTTTTTCATATTTAGTCAGAACTGCGAATAAATATATGTAATTACGTGAAAAAGATGTCCTACAGCTGTGCGCGGCTATCTTTTAGGTACATCAACATTGCAATCCGCTCACCGTTGGGTTATTCCCAACATTTTTATCATTACCCTATAAATTATAGGAAAAAAGTAAGTCGCAATGTTTTTGATAAAGACATATATAGCTATAAGCTATTATTACTACACTGAACTGACAGATGAATATTTTGTATGGAATTTGACCGTTATTTACATAATCCGCATCCGCACATATAATTTAAAGTGATGTTATTTGGAACTGTGTCGTATTAAACATAAATTGGGTAGCATTTTTTTGGGAAAAACTCCAGTAGGTACTTACCAGCGATATCGACTCAGTAGTCACCACTTGGAATAACCCTGCCATTGGTATACGTAGTAATTTAGTAACATTTAATATAAGTTCAATAATTGCTTGCCTTAGGAAATTCCGAAAAAAGTAAATAATGTTACAACAATAAGTTAAATGACAAGGCTGTTTCTGAAAAGTGAAAATATTGTAGGTAATACTTAATAGGAAAAGTGATAGAATACCCTTTACCTGTTTATTTTCTTATGGATTAGTTAAGCTGGTCAAAAGTTACCTTAATAAAAAAATGTTGCATCATTTATGTAATTAATTAATTAATCACGTTATACCATAATTAATTCAGTTAAGATAAATTTACTGTGCTATTGAACATTTTTCTTTACATCCATCAGTAATACCGCGTCAGTAAAATATATTAAAGTTTTCTTGATGAAGTGTCTGTCATTATCTATCAATCAATGCCAATTAAATTCTTGACCTAAATATCTCACGTGTAATCTAAAAAATGGTATTTACTAACCACTAATACCATAAATAGTTAAAACTAAATAAACGTAAGTCATCAAATATAAAGGAAAATTCAGATGTAGTAAGATACTTTATTATACGACAAAAGAAAAATATATTCGGAAAAATATAAAAATCACTAGTACAAAGGCGAACTTATCTCTTCCAGTTAACGTTTGAGCTAGTTCGGCCAGCCTAACTTTTTGTGGTTAATTATTTTATGCGACTATTAACACTGCAAAAACTACCAGTGATCGATTCTTAATCTTGAATTAATATAGTACCTATAGAAGTAAATGATTTATTCATATTTCTTCAAGGGTCACATAAAAAAGGCACACAAGGCAAAATTATATTGAACAAGCACTGCACAATACATGTTTTTACGCATATCCTGTTACTTACTGGATCACTAGGCAAGACCTGTCTCATATGAGATATTGCTTTAAACTACCCTGTACAAATCACATAAAAGTTTATTGATGATTGTAAACTTGTTACACGCACATGTAATAAACTGTGGCGTAACATTCCCTTCTAAAAGCAATTGTAGGACACTTGGCGTCAACTTGTCATTTATATAAATAGTTAATAACGCTCCAGACTTATGGTACCATTTATAGTTGATAAACGAGGATATTTTAGATAAGTACGTTGTTGAAAAGGAACAGGAAACCTAAACACTTTCTGAACATGCCGTCTGATTTTTGAATGATTTATCATTATCAAACTATGTATCATAATTTGTAGTTAGGTCAATATGAAAAATAAATTTAGAATTTAAATAAAACTAAGATTAAATGATAGCTTTGCGTCGCTGACTTCATTACTCATTCTATTACACATGTCAGTACAGACACCGGCAATAGTATCTTACTACACGAAGGCCGCAAAAATATGTGACACGCTCTTATTTGTAGGGCTTTAAGAGCGTGTCACATATTTTGCGGCCTTCGTGTAGGAAGATACTATTAAGACAAGATAAGTTAAGATATTCATTTATTGCCGGTGACTGTACGAGTAATTAAACACTAATTAATGCCAGTACAAGTTCTAAATCCACAAGAGATATGATTTATTTTATTTTATTAACAAACATGTCAATGACATGTGAACGAATTAATTTTCTATTGTAAAACTTTACAGTTAGCTCACCGAAGGAAGCCCACTAACTGCTCGATAGGAGAAATAATTCGTGTATAGCTGAATTTTGGTGAAGTTGTAGATAAAGGTGTCTTACATAACATACTAAAAGTACCCATGGATAGGGGTGCCGCTAACGGGGAGAGGGGGGTGTAAAGGTCCCCTTTTTTGGCTTTTCGTAAATAACTCAGTAGCGGTGGCTCATACGAAAAAATGTTCTGCTACTTAATTAATCCACAAATGATTTTGTACAAAAAAGGTTCTTTACACTTTTTTGCTGAGATCAATGTATAATGAGATTTCGAGGAAATACGATAATCACTTTTTGAAACTTTCGGAGCTTTTATTTACGAAACTATTAGTTTTGTCTAAAAAATGTTTCAAAAACCCATATTTATATTAAAAGACCTATCCAACGACACCCCACACATTAGGGGTGAATTAAAAAACATAATTTACCCCCCACTTCATGTGTTCGGGAGTTACCCTAAAAAATAATATTTTTTCAGATTTTGTTTTAAAACTTTGTCTGCGTGTTCAAAACACATACTTATACGAAGTTTAACTATTCTAGTACTAACCATCACTGCGCAAAGCCGTGAACGGACAGACTGGGACAAACGGACAGCGAAACTATAAGGTTAGGAAGGTGATTGCAGGCGTCCATAGGCTATGGGAACTGCTTACCATCAGACGGGTCGTATACTTGTTTGCCACCGTCGTGGCATAAAAAATAAAAAGTAAAAAAATACCCTCTTCAACCTGCTCAGTGATGGTTAGTACTTGAATAGTTAAACTTCGTATGAGTATGTGTTTTGAACACGCAGACAAAGTTTTAAAACAAAATCTGAAAAATATTATTTTTTGGGGTACCTCTCAATCTCATTATACATTGATCCCAGCAAAAAAGTGTAAAGAACCTTTTTTGTAGTAAATTATTTGTGGATTAATTAAGTAGAAGAACATTTTTTCGTATGAGCCACCGCTACTGAGTTATTTACGAAAAGCCAAAAAAGGGGACCTTTACACCCCCCTCTCCCCGTTAGCGGCACCCCTATCCATGGGTACTTTTGGTATGTTGTGTAACACACCTTTGTTTACAACTGTACCAAAATTCAGCTATACACGAATTATTTCCCCTAAGTTTTCCTGCGTTTGGAGAGCTAAGTAGGTAAGCTATAAAATAGTGCACATACTGCACATTTCTTCAACATTGTAACACGAGTGTAGTGTAGCAGCTGTGGCTAACAAACGAGTGTGGGAAAATATGAACCAATCGATAAAGTTCTTACTTTGTTTGCCAAGTATACAGAAATAAAATTGTACTCGGTACATTATTGCTTTCACACATATACACACATAATATTAGTTGGTATACGTTTATTGTGGTATTTTATCATACTGTTATTAAATTGTTATTCCTGTACATAGAGTTGATTAATTCCTATAGCTCGGTGAAAGTCATCCAGCATCTTTACGAGTATACTCGCTGCAAGCTAATGATATTGCAATAATAAATGTATTCAAAATTGACCACGGACATCTGTGATTTGCGAAAAAAATCGTGCAACGGTAAAATTACATGTTTCGTGACTGATTTAAATTATATTTATGACTTATTACTTTCAATATTTTGGCCTGTTAGTATGTAATTATCTAATTTATATGATTATCGATATGCAACTAGGTATAACATGTAATCAATTAAACTGGCGCATGGTAATGAGCCCTGTATTAAACGTAGGTAATTTATATAAATGCTCTCGCTACTCGGAATACGATGCCAGCATATAAATCAGGCTGTTACTTGCCTAAAGGCCAACGATTGGTCATCTATTAAAGGTTAATCTCGTTCTAAATGGATGAATGATGTTACCTGCAACTAACATTTACACGATCTTTAATCTTCAGAGCGATGAAATAGAAAAAGAGAGTATTCGACTCGTCTGATAAACACATTATCAAGTAACTGACCAATGATTATCAACACGATAGATTGCGCTACAATACAATAGGCTACTTTCCTGTGAAATCTTAATATGATATGGTTATGATCTGGATTTGAAACGATTGTTCATTGGCTCGCGCGATATGCCCCGCTCGTAGTATAATTATCACATCGTTTGCACTTAATAGAGATATTTAGGGTAACCCTTTGCTTAGCTTAATAGCCCAATATTTTGTGATTTTGGCACAGTCTTCGTCACTCAGGTAACATGAAAAGCAAACGGTGAATATTAAACTGGTTCAAAAGATAGTGCGTCATGCTCAATGCGACATTATCTTGCAGCTTCGAACAGTTGATTGGCTCATAAAGAAAGACAGGGTTCCAAACTGATGCGTTATCTGTAACTGTCAACATTGTGCTGACAACTGTAGGCGGACAACCGGGAGCGGCTGGGCTGACTACTTTCGCGTTTGGAAACTGCCATGTAACTGTCATCATAGTTAACATCGTTCTTGTCAAGCCAGAGCATCGTCATTTATGGAAATTGTATAAGCCATATGTTGATGTAAAGTTTGGGCAGACCAGTGTAAGAGTGTCTAATTAACGAGTGTGTATAGTTATTATGGATATAGAGAGCAGATGACACGGTTTGCTCCATAACTTCAATACACCTGCGCTTATAGGTTCTTACAATCATTAGAAATAGTGATGATTTACTATTTGACAATTTATTTTTCCTCGAGTAAATCCGATAACCCATTCAGTGCCAATCCCAACAGATTGTTTTTACGGCGCTCTACAATATATTTTCACTAAAACTGACTGTGACAGCGTTACAAGCGTAGCTTATTAGTAAATATGTTAGCATGACGGAAAGTTGCCGTATACGAAAAAAAAATTCAAGAACTCAGCGTGGATCCCTAACTCACGTGGTTTCCGTATTTTTTTTTCTCTCATTCATAGGGTAAATAACTGAAATACATATATTCAAACGACAAAAAAAAAATAAGTCACCTACCTTGGTACCTAAATGTCATGCCATTTGGCGTAAGAAGGTCCAGTAAAGTATGGACAAAAACTAAATCCGGTATAGTCAGGACAGGACAAATTATAACACGGAGAGCTTCGTTTTTGCACTAATAAACCTTTTTTGTTACAAAATGATCTCATAATACACATCACGATCTCGCTTCAATAACGAAATTGGGTTGGATGTAATTATTTTTTATTCTCTGGTACGATCATCTGATGATGTAGGTACAGTTCCGGATTCTAAATTATAGACAACTTTATTTACTCATTTAATTACAAGGCAAATTGATAACAGCGGTGTAAAGCATGATAAAAACTTGAAATAATGTATATGATTTTTATTTGGGCTTACTTTTCATATGGTCACTGGTAAGGGAACTGATTCATCTATACAGAACCTTTTCCAAGATCTTAAACTTTGTTGTTTTTCTTTCTTTTCATACGAAAACTAAATTGTTGATATGTCTTTAGACGATATCGCTTTGAAAAGACATAAATAGATATTGACTCTTTTAATAATGACATTATTACTTAGTCGCATTGGAGATTAAGTTAAGAATACTAACAATCATGAGTTTATGTATGAAATAGAGAATCATTAATTCTCGTTTAGTATTATTTTTCATACTTATTAGGAATGTTTTATTTAAAAAAAAAAAACAAAAGTCGTGACAGGATAAGGTAACATCTTGTGCCTAAATAGCTTTTGGTGCTGATTTTTAGGGTTCCGTAGCCAAATGGCAAAAAACGGAACTCTTCTAGATTCGTCATGTCTGTCTGTCTGTCTGTCTGGACAGTCCGTATGTCATAGCCAGAGCTCGGATTTTTCACGGCAAAACAAAACACTAGCGTAATTTAGCCAGTGCTTGAAATATTATTTTATCGATATCGATAATTCAGAACTAGAAGAAATAAAAGTCACCAAATAAAATTAATATGTAATAAAACTAATAAAAACATTTGTATAAAGTTACTATATATTAGAAACAGACGCAATTTCTTCTTCAAAATCTACGTCAGTACACACAGCAGCACAAGACATTTTATTTGGGTAATAGTGATAGGAGTAGATGATCATTATCTTTTCAACATTCTCTGGGAGTAAACAGCAGACCTACCTCTTTGTTGCTCGACTATGGCAAAGCTAAAATGAAAAGTTATTTTATTACTTATACAGGATGTCCGGTAATTAATGCACAACCTTCTAACCCCCAGTAGGTCACCTTAGACTGGTCAAAAATATTGATTTTGAGCTCTAGTAAGTCTCCTGTTTTTCGAAATTTTCGCACGTTTGTTAGTTTTTAAATTTTGACATTCACACTGATAGGTGTACCATCGAATAAAAAAAGAAAAAATGTACTGAGGCAATACCTGTCATATACTCTAGTAAGACTCGATAGGTGTCGATAAAATAATATTTCAAGCACTGGCTAAATTACGCTAGTGTTTTGTTTTGCCGTGAAAAATCCGAGCTCTACTCATAGCCATGATACTCGGAAACTATAAGACGTATCATTATGAAATTTTTACATAAAGTGTATTGTGTGTGCCGCTACTTAGTTTTGTAGAGAAATTGCTAAAAAAATATTTTAGGGGGGGGGGGGGGGGGGTACTCCATACATATAACTCATAGTAAAAGGTACAGTCACCGGCAACGTGACACGCTATTATTTGTAGGGCCATAAGAGAGTGTCAAATATTTTTGCGGCCTTCGTGTCACTATTGCCGGTGACTGTACACTTAGAAGAGACCCGGAATTTGTCATTACAGGTTTACAAAAATAGATGTGTATTTTTTTATAACTAGGTACTAACCAAGTGACACGCCCAATTTTGACACAAATAATGACCCTTTTAATGAGCTGTACCATATATTTTATTTAACTTTTTTACAATAGTGCAAAATTGAGTTTCTATTAGAGAGAGGTCGCGGTAAATTTACCACTACCAGTAAGTTTTTGTACTTAATTGTAGACACGAAATTTTTATGAAATATAAAGGTAAATAAAAGCCTTGACACAGGTAAGCTCTAAACTTGTATTTATTTTAAAACACTGAAATGCATGCCGTGTCAATCGGTTGATTTATGCAACTGGCCATTCACCCAAAGATCCGCAAGTTATCAATAATTAAAGACTGACACGCCCCTTTCAATTTAAACTCGATTAACAGTTAAGTTCCATTTCAGAAACTGGTGGTTACCGTGAGTTATGAATGGTGTAAAAGTCAAAACTTTTTACTTTTAAATAAAAAAGGTGCATTAATTCATTAAATGTTGCGCTTAGAAAATTCTATATAAAGTATCAACACCTATATACTTACCTGAAAAAACATAGGTCTTCTCCCCTATTTTACCATAGATAGAGACATTCGATGGGGAAAACATACGTACAGTCAGAGACTATAGAGATATAGACGACCACAGCCTAAGAACTTTTTGAAGCTCATGTCAATTGTGCCATCTATGTCAAAGCCACCTAAAGATACCGAATATGTAAGAGAAATGTCAGCTGCACTGCTACTCCACCTAGTAGCTACTAGTGTACTACTAGCACGCTATTTGTTGTAGCTTAGATAAATATAGCAACAGTACCTTTATTTGAATAGTAATAAGGAAGTGATGAATGCCTGTTAACAAGCAATAAACAAGTATTAAGATTGTAATACATCTTAAGTTGACTGAGCTGTAAATTATTATAGGATCTAACTATTTATTATGTTCTTCAGCCTATAAAAAGTTTCTCCCTATTATTTTACAGGAGGGTTTTAGCTATAATAGGCTTCTTCACGCACGTATCAGTAGAACTTACAAACTTTGAATTGAACCCTAGATCTCCGGTTTGAGGGTCTCCATGAAAAAGTAGTTTACGAACAAATCAAATTTCGTTTCGGAATTACCTCTTTTATAGTATTTAGCTTAGCTGATTTGAAAATTGTGTGTCCCCCCCCCCCCATGTAAATTTTGAACCGTTAGTCCAAAAATTATAAAAAAATCAAGACGATACAACTTTTCAAAGTTGAACATTATTTCCACGAAAATTATTTTGAACATTATCGGTTAAGGCGTTTTGAGTTATCTCCACAAAACTACGTAGATACGATCTTGCGACATTATTTTTCGGAAGTAGTCCTGTACCCTCCATTATGCGTGGTCCGACAGGCACTTGCCCGTTTTTTTATAGGGCGCTTCAGGATTACCTACCTTATCGTACTTAGTATTTATGTATACTTGCATTTTACCTTCTATAAAATTGATTCGGTACTATAATTAGGAACTAATATCGATAAGCAGGATATGCATAATTAACGCTTTCAGATGCACAACATCCGTTAACATCCATTTTAGCCTTAGCTACAGTTCATTGATATGGTACCTCATGCAAAAGAGGTACCTACATAAATATATCAGTTTAAAATATGACTAAAATCCCGTTCAGCAGGAAGCAGATATCATTAATTTTGCGTCTCATCTAAAACAAGAATGTATTTTGTCGTTATGTTACGAACATTGCAGAATTATTCTTTGTTTGGATCTAAAACCCTATTCACATGTGTAGTAAAGCAGACAACCGAACGAGTTTGTTAATGTAGTTACTGCATATAATATTAAATGTTCAGCTGTCAGTATTTCCGTATGCCCACGCGCAGGTCTCCCCGAACTCACGTGAAGGCAATGCTTTGTATTGAACACGACGGCTATAGGCCACATTTGTCATTCGATGAATCAATAAGCGGACAATGTGTTACATGACATTTATTTTAACTATGTTCTTGGGATTCCATAACTAGGAAACCTTTATTTGGCCACCCATTTGTTTAAATTGATACAATTATTTATGTATTTATTCACATAATTTGTTATAAAATCCAATAAATGCCTACATAATGTCAAATAAATAATCTAATAAATAATCCCTTGTCCCAATAAACAACAATTAACTAGGTGTAAAGTATGACTCTTTATTAAGTTCAAAGTTTTTCTCCATTATTGTAGGTATTGCTTAATTTAAGTGAACAACAAAAATATTGTATGGTAGGTATAAATATCTACTAAAATGCTTTATCAACAGGCATGTTTATTTTATTAATATAATATTTTACTTATTCATTATTGTACAGTAAAACACTTAGTTACGAAAGGAGGACCAAATGCCAAAACTTATTTTCTACCAGTCAAATTATTGACTGTGTATGTTATCAATGTTATCATGAAGTACCATACAGATGGCAATAATAATTATGCACTATTTTTAATACGCCAACCTTGGTATGTATTTGTTTGAATGTGGTTTTTTGATATTTTCTCTTTAGTTATGTTTTTATTTACATAATATTGTTTTTACATCAATATATCATTTCGTTAGTGAAAGTTCTACGCAAAAGGTAACAATTCTTATTACACATTCAACAAAATATATATGTATTTTTGACTCTTGTTCTCTCAGTCCGAATGCACAAATACACAGTTAAAATAGCAAATGTACAATTAGGTGTTAAGCGTCGCCAGGACGCTCGCGTGAACTCGCGTCCCCATACAAACGACATGCTTTAGAACCACGAAATTTGGCATGGGCATTCTAGCAGTACAGATCTATGTCGGTAATTCGTTTTCGTTGCTAAAAATTGTAACACAAAGAAAACATAGCAAAAATAAGTTTTGTATGTAAATCTGTATCTGGCTGTATTTTCTTTGTATTACAATTTTTAGCAACGAAACTGAATTACCGACATAGATCTGTACTACTAAAATGCCCATGCCAAAGTTCGTGTTTCTAAAGCATGTCGTTTTAAAATGAGAGCAAAACTACGTTTGTATGGGAACGCGAGCGTCCTGGCGACTCTTAAGTAGAACAGTTTTTCAGTAAATCAATGACGTTTTTCACTGATATATAACAAAGCGACTTCCACCTTACACGACTTACCTAACTAGGTACAATGTTAAGATGTCATAAAATCAGACAAAGAAATAAGAAACAAACATCTCACACATGCTTTTATTTAAATTGGAGAGCACGTGGAGCGTTGCGGCGCGGCCTTCAGCTTTCACTGTCGTGTATGCGCCGACGCTCGCTGCGACCCAATGAATAGGTACGTGCAGAAAGTTCCTCATATGTAGTAATAATTGTGGTAGCATACAATACTTATTGTTAGGGATATGGGTCCTATACTGGCTCACCGAAAGTTTCTATCTCACCTACTCCCACAAAATAACTGTCTATCACAGGATTAACAGTGATTTTGTGGGAATGAAACTGACAGTGAAAAGTCCTGTGATCACATCATCCCATCCCGCCTAAAGAAATTGCATTAGACATACGTGTAGCTTTTTCAACTATATAACAAATTTAATAGAATGTATGATTTTTGATGAACAATCATCCGAAATCAATGAAGTTTTGATGAGCAATCATTTGAAATCTGCTATAGGCGTATATACACCACAGTATAAGCACTAAGATTGACCCAAGCGCGGTTATAGTCTGGTTTAGGTTAAGTTAGGAATACAAAAAGAAACAGTCAATACGAACACTTCAAAAAATCTCTTATTTAAATACAATATATAAGTTTTAGAAGAAACGTTTCTACCGACTCTCTGTATGTAATTAAACCTCCATATAACATACATTGCGCAGGCGCCGTGGTGATTAACGCATGCGTGACTAAACGCAGGTACGACTTCATTATACTGTCACCCAGGACCTGCCGGGTCTTGAGGAAATTTGACCTAGATTAAAATATACATACGTACATTGTTTTATTTTTTATTTCTTAGACAAACGTAGCTTTCTGTTAGCCCTGCCAAATAAAAATTGAAAAATTGCTACCTAATGTACTATTCAGAATAATGATGCGTAGTTTCAGTGTACGCGAGGCAACCGGATGGCTCGCGGTATTTAAGCTCTCTATGTGCTGTGGAACCAACCTGTTCAAACCGAACTGACCCACGTTGAATTTGGTTTTTCATATCAGATTATGAGATCCTAAAGAAATCGAGGGCACTCTTCAAATATAGGCACACATAATAATATCTTCAGTATTCTTTACACTAGCTCGGGCATTTGCTTTTTTTTTGCATAAGTGAAATCTTTTAGGTTTCAAATTATTGTACTGTAAAATTTGCATCCGTTTTCTAGTCAACAGATATAATGAAACATAATGAGTGGCCAGCCTAATCGCTGTTTGACAAGGTTATTGTCAAAACTACTTGCTATTTATTGTAAAACATTGCAATTATCTGAAACAAAGATGGGTTTCCTTAAGATAACCCAAATTACTGACCTTAAGTTGATTATATGAATATTAAAACAATTAGTCAATTAGCATTACATTACATGCATCAAACTCAACAAACACTATTCACGAAAAAATGTTCCGTAGGTTTTAATTTTCTTATACCACTAGCATACGGATCTGATGGTAAGCATTGCTTGCAGCGCTTGCAGCTCCAGAGGTACTATATGCACGTTGCCGTTTTTTTAGAATTCCATACTGTATTAGTCTCTTGGGAAGACCTCGGTAACGAGTTTAATCCATACAATTAAAACATACAACTTATGCTGGCACGCCTGCAGCTCAAGCTAGATTAACCACTTGTGAAAGTTTAGAAATCATTTTGTTTTACATTTCTTACTTAGGTGAATGCTAATATCTTATTTGGTAAATTGGCTTTAAAATACACGTAAAGATAACGTAACAACTTAAGATAACATAATAACTTAAGTTTACTTTAACATATACTATATATATAGGAACTGGATTAAGTATAAAACCTGATTAGACTTGATAACATTAATCATACAAACTTAGCATTAGCAGGAAATATCAACATCTAAATATATGAATTATACCAAAAGTATTTCATAATTTTGTTATTTTCATATTGCTTACATACAGTAAAATTTGAACAATATTTTTTGTCCTCGTCGACTATACTGCTCGAATTGAGACTTTGTAGACCGAACTACTAGCACATACTTTCCAATGGAGCTATTATGGTCGCAAATTTCAGCATTGTCGACTAACACTTTGCAGGGGAATTAAAACCTATAGATTTTTTTTTTCGTTATTACCGGACGGTTATTGTTAAAATTGTGTGATTTACAGTACTCTCGGGGGGCAAGTCCGACTCGCACCACGCCGGTTTTTATAATCCAAGGATTTTTAATCATAATTGAAGCATCCGTTTAAATATTTAAGGAATAAAAAAGGGAACCTTACCGGATGTTCACTAGTTTGATTAGTGCTAGGCCTTCAAATGCAATTATTGTAATTTGTAATGAATAATGCATGTACAAAAATAATTGTTTTCAACAATGCTTAGAATAAAAACCATCAATTTGCTATTGTAGACATAATTAAGTACGTATGTTCTTCCTCTCAATAGGTATAATCAAAGCCGTGGTGGTTCAATATATTTACAAAGCATGGTAATAATGATGGCAATCAATATTATTTGACTTTGTTAATAATTTATTTAGTCTTGACCCGAGACCACAGATAAGGCAACCACTAGATACGCCTTATAAGGTGACTTGCGCTCACCACTCGTCGGAATCAGTGCACTGATAAATTGCGCGGCCGTCGCCGAGCCGTTCAGTTGCGTCCAAGTTTTAGACCTGCGCGTAGCGTGCGTTTAATGCGAGAAAGAAATTGAATACGTTGGGGAAATTGTTGAAATCATGGGATATTGTTATGTGAGGTGGTGTGGAAACAATTCCAGAACTTCAAGTTATAAAAAAAATGGAATAACATTCCACAGGTAAGTCGAAATCATCGTTTGATTGATAATTTGCTTCTGGCCAGCGGAGTTCATTGAATTCTGGTCGGTGAGAAGTAGTTAGTTTGTGTGTCCCTTTTCTTCAAATTGAACATAGATTGTGCTATTCCTTTCTGGCGGAGCACGTGTTCAACTAGTGATGCGCGTTTGATAACTTCAATAAGTACCGGATTTGCCGATACTACGTGCTTTCGTTGGTACCGAATTTAAAATATATATTAGAAAACACAGATTTCGCGCTACATTACCTTTTTAATTTTGATTAGTTAAACTGTAGAATATGTAGTATCTGTAGTTTTATGTAGTTGGTAGGTTTTTTTTTATTATAGAAGTAGACAAGTAATGAGTAGTTATGTTGTAGTATCATTACTAGTACCTATCAGTGGCGGCGCGTCCATAGAACTCAATTCCCGACGGCTTGCCTAATTTTCAGGCACCTGAGGAATTTTCCTACAGCTCACGAAGACATTTTAGGCGGTTATCACACTGGCGCGGATCCGCATGCGGCACCGGTGCGCGAGCGAGATAGCGCTCTGCATGTGTATAGCGCTATCTCGCTCGTACACCGGCGCCGCATGCGGATCCGTCGTCAGTGTGATAATCGCCTAAAGCCAAATTAAGCTCCGGCTTGCCTAAGATTTTTTTTGATCCGCCGCCACTGGTACCTATTGATAAATCATAATAATTGTTTGTAATGTAATTAAGTAATTGTAGTGTACATTTTAAACACAAACTTTTCAGGGTTGAAGCTCTGCTAATGAGTCACAAGTGGGCCTGATGATGAACCCTGATGAAGGCTGAGGGAACTACGAGTTGGTTTGAGATATATATGGAGTGCGAGGGCTTTTTAGAATCCACTTGATGAGCAGTTGGGTCTACAGTCACAAGTTGATGCTGATGATGAACTCCGAGGAAGTGCGAGGGAACTCAGGATTGGTTTGAGATAGGTATATGCTGTGAGGGGTTTTTAGAATCTACATGGTGAGCAGTTGGGCCTACAGTCACAAGATGATGCTGATGATGAACTTCGAGGAATCGCGAGGGAACTCAGGATTGGTTTGAGATAGGTATATGCTGTGAGGGGTTTTTAGAATCTACATGGTGAGCAGTTGGGCCTACAGTCACAAGATGATGCTGATGATGAACTTCGACGAATCGCGAGGGAACTCAGGATTGGTTTGAGATAGGTATATGCTGTGAGGGGTTTTTAGAATCTACTTGGTGAGCAGTTGGGTTTACAGTCATAAGATGATGCTGATGATGAACTTCGAGGAAGTGCAAGGGAACTCAGAATTGGTTTGAGATAGGTATATGCTGTGAGGGGTTTTTAGAATCTACTTGGTGAGCAGTTGGGTCTACAGTCACAAGATGATGCTGATGATGAACTTCGAGGAAGTGCAAGGGAACTCAGAATTGGTTTGAGATAGGTATATGCTGTGACGGGTTTTTAGAATCTACTTGGTGAGCAGTTGGGTCTACAGTCACAAGATGATGCTGATGATGAACTTCGAGGAAGCGCGAGGTATCTCAGGATTGGTTTGAGATAGGTAAATACTGTGAGGGGTTTTTAGAATCTACTTGGTGAGCAGTTGGGTCTACAGTCACAAGATGATGCTGATGATGAACTTCGAGGAAGTGCGAGGGAACTAAGGATTGGTTTGAGATAAGTATATGCTGTGAGGGGTTTTTAGAATCTATTTGGTGAGCAGTTGGTTACTATATATTTATTTACATTCAAACGTGATTATTATGTTATCGTATACAAACTAACTTATATAAAAGAATAGTCGAGTCGGCTAGTCAAAAAAAAGTAGTTACTTAGTATGTAACTGCATGTATGTAAATGATGCATGGTTGTTAAGTATTATGTTGTTACTTTTGTACTATGTAACGTTATTTAATAATTTGCATGCATTGGTTCAAACTAGCTTGTGCCTTCGTAACAGTGGCGGGTAATTCATGTTTTGAAAAACGTTTCAAGAATTTGATGAATATTTTAATTGGTTTTACTCAACAATGTACTGATAAAAAGGCAGTAGCAGTTAGTAGTAGATTAACCTAGTTCTGGGCGCATTAGTGTTTTATATTTTTGCATGAAACCGTACCTAAAACTTTACCACGAATAACATAAATTGGTTGTCTTTCAGATTTCCAAAAAACCCAGAAATCAAAACAAAATGGATTGAGGCTACACACCGTGGGGAGTCGTGGTACCCATGCAATACAAGCGAGATTTGCTCAAGGCATTTTACTGCAGATTGTTTTTATCAAATAACACCACAACGGAGACGTCTATTGAAATCTGCAATACCAAGCTTATATTTACCGGTTTTGGTAAGCTGATATTTTTTTACCTTAGTAACCGAAATTTAAACGAAGTATCGTCAGTCATATTGATTTCGTAGTTATTGAAAGGTTTACAAGTAGTAGAAGAGCCCATGACACTGAACCTAGTTCGGTAAATCAATAAATACTCGTTGCTATTATCAATAAATAGGCGCAAAGTTTTTGCGTACATCAACAATCTTATGATGCTGCTGCCATTGACAAGGCCACAGACGGAGACTTGCAGCACCGCATAGTCTTACCTCTCCTCTGCTTCGTGGAACAAAGGAAACCTGGGAGACTCATCCTACTAAAAACCAGTTTTTTTCTATTTTTTTTAATAATGCTGCCACATTTTTTGTATTGTAGCATAGGCATTTCGTGTTCCCCCATTAAAGATGTCTAATTATATATATATCGCCTAGGAGACTTATCGAACTAGGTTCAGTGTCGTGGGCTCTTATACTAAAGTAACTAACGTATTACTAAATGTATAAAAAAATCACGTACAGTCAGCGTCAAATACTTGGTAACAGCCAAAATGATCAAATAAATAGTTCGTCACACCATATGACTTGTATGGTGTGACGATCTATTTGGCTACTCTAGCTATTACATTAAATTTGACGGTGACTGTACAGTCGACGTCAAAGATATGTTTATAATTTTGCACCTTACGTATTACACGGACCGATACCATCTTGACATTGTTTTGAAGGGTTAAACGTAAAACGAAATTACGTAAGTCTAATGGAATTACGAGTAACTGTTAATGTAGATAATCTCAACTGGGGTGTGCTGTATTCTATGTATTTACAAGCTTTTTGAAATAAACAACTTTGCGACACTACGAAAGATATTAACATTTCGCTCGTATCAGGCGTGATTTTATATTCTCCAAAGTTCCTAAAACAGATTTCAGTAATATATTCTACTGATGTATTTCTTTTTTTTTGCTCTATATGTCATGATTGCGCAGTATATGGTGTATCAAGATCACAGGTCTAAGGATAGGTATCTGTTATATCTTGAAACTTGGTATGTACGGATACTTAAAAAAAACTAAGCTATTCGAAACATATTAAGATCATAATTTAGAACTAATTTAACGGTTTCAATTAATTCACAATACATGAACATCTAAATTGTAACCTATACTGAATAAATATTATATTATTAAATCATTTTAGGCACCTGTTCCTGTTCCGTCGGACACGGATGTTGACCACACTGCTAAAGTGAAAGTAACAAGAGAACTGGATGATAATGTTGGCACATCTACGAGTACTAACTTGGTTCGATTCTTGAATCATTATTTTATATATTTTTTTAAATGTAAAAATACAAAATATCTTATATCAAATATAATATGTGTTCCAGGTATACGACCATACAAATTCATTTCCAATGAATCTCAGCATTAATAATAATCAAGGCACAACTTTAAAACAGGTATGATTTTATCAATATAATAAATTCTTAGTATTTATGAATAGTGAAGGCTTATTAATATTAATTGTATCGTGTATTTTCAGGATGACGATTCTACTGTACAGGAATCAATGTTGAAGACAACATCTCAACAACATATGCTACAGACACCTACTAGAAAAAGAAAACTATCCCAGATTCGTGATCCTGATACACCATCTGCTTATGATACCCCTGTGAAAAAACGACTTTGCCGAAGAATCATGGAACTAAAGAGCACTGTACAACAAAAGAATGTCAAATTGAGAAAACTGCGGGATTTGAACAGGACATTAAAAAGACAGGTTATTTCATTGAAATCACTTTTAGCGGAATTGGAGAAAAAAGACTTAATTACGCCAGATACAAGTCTAATTTTAGACTCTTTAGGAGTGAAGTGTCGGGAGATTGTTGAGCGGCAAGTGCAAAAAGGAAAAACTTGTAAAAACATACGAACAAAATATTCACCACAGTTGAGAGCTTTTGCACTGACGCTGAATTTTTACTCAACTAAAGCCTACAACTATGTACGCAAAACCTTTAACACGTGTTTGCCTTCCATCTCAACAATATCAAAATGGTATCGATCTGTGGATGGGAAACCAGGATTCACCAAGGAGGCTTTTGATGCATTAAAATTAAAAGCTGAACAATCGAGTACTCCCATCAATGTTTGCATAGTTTTCGATGAAATGAAAGTTGGGGCCGACGTAGATAAAACTTATGGTTACGTTGATTTTGGTGAGATAATTGATTCCGATTGTAGGGAGCAATGTACAGAGGCCTTGGTTTTCCTTGTTGTGCCATTGCATGGAAAATGGAAAGTACCCATTGGGTACTTTATGGTCAATAAAGTATCCGCCGACCAAAAAGTATTTTTACTGACAAAAGCTATCGAATACTGCAATGAAGTTAATATTGTTGTCAAAGCAATAACATTTGATGGTTGTCCAGTCAATATGGCAATGGCAAAAAGACTAGGATGCGATTTCAATCCCGACAATCTGAAAACCGTAATCAAAGTTAATAATACCGAGATAGCTGTATTCCCAGATCCTGTCCATATGCTTAAATTAGTACGAAATACTTTCGAGCACTATAAGGAGTTTAAGGATGCCGAGGGACGAAGCATTAAATGGAGTCACCTTGAATTACTCCATAAATTACAGGAGGACGAAAAGTTTCATGCGGCAAATAAATTACGAGCACAACACTTATTATTTAAAAAAATATAATGAAAGTGAAGCTAGCTACTCAGATTTTTAGTCGCAGTGTTGCAATCGCGCTGCAATTTTGTAAAAATAATTTGAATCTCAAAGAATTCCAAGATATAGACGGAACAGCCAACATGTTGCTACATCTCAATGACCTGTTTGATATCCTAGACTCCAAAGTTCATGGCTACGGATTTAAAAGAGCTTTAAATTTTGAAAATGCTGATAAGGTCTTCAACCGATTAGAAGAATGTAAAAAAATGTTGTTAAGTCTTACAACACTTTTTTCAGGTCAACGAATGAGACTGGTTAAAACCACTAGACATACTGGTTTTATTGGATTTTGCGCATGCATCGAAAGTGCAAAATTTTTATTTAAAGACTTAATAGAGTCTCAGCGTTGTCGTTACCTATCGTTGCATCGAATTAGTCAGGATCATATAGAACTGTTTTTCTGTAATGTCCGATCTCGTGGCGGTGCAAATAATAACCCCACGCCCAAACAATTTCACGGGATTTATAGAAAGATGTTAGTGCACATGGAGTTACAGGACCTTAATACCGGAAATTGCGTTGCACTGGAAAATATTTCCATTCTAAATTGCTCGTCGGCTATTAAACGGATAAACGTGACTACTGCAAGAGGAGATATATTAGAGATCCATGATGACGCCGATGACGATTTTTTGAAATCATTGGAGGAGATTCCGTTCTCTCACTTCTCTGAAAGTATCATAGAGTACATTTCAGGTGCAGTTGTGCATTATTTGACAAAGAAAATTAAATGCAATACTTGCGTTAAGGCCTTACAATCTTCAAGTCAAATTAAAACCAGCTTGATATACGCAAGAGACGTTGGTGGTCTATCCTATCCATCAGAGATGGTCACAAAAATTTGCAAACGTTGCGAGCAAGTCATCAGAAGTGCCATGAATGAAACCGCTAACATCTCAAACATTTTATATAAAGACAAGCTGCGTTTTGTAACGCTCGCGCTTAGAACCTTTGTCAATGAAGACTTGTTTCCACAACTAAAAAGCCATCAATTCGATCACGAAGACTGTAATCACGTGATCGATTTAACTAAGAGCGTGATGGAAAAATACATTGATATTAGATTACTGTACCTATCAAAGAAAACGAATCCTCAAAATGCTGTCAGGAGAATATATACAAAACTAATTCATTTTAAAAACCAATAATTAATTGTAAAAATATTTTTGAGGGCCCATCCATACTGTATTTTATTTGCAAATATCAACACATGATTCTCTCTGAGTAACTCTTAAAACATTTGGATTTTTTAAATCATTGCAGACCAAAAAATGAAGTGCAACAGAAATACGTCTTTAAAGCAGAGTAGCAAGCTTTAGGTTCATTTCATATTTTTTAGATAATGTGTTGTGTGTATGTGTGTGTGTGTGTGTGTGTGTGTGTGTGTGTGCGTGTGTGTGTGCGTGCGTGCGTGCGTGTGTGTGCGTGTGTGTGTGTGTGTATCTGTATCTGTGTGTGTGTGTGTGTGTGTGTGTGTGTGTGTGTGTGTGTGTGTGTGTGTGTGTGTGTGTGTGTGTGTGTGTGTGTGTGTGTGTGTGTGTGTGTGTGTGTGTGTGTGTGTGTGTGTGTGTGTGTGGGTGTGTCAAAATAATGTTGGCGTCGCGTCGTTGCCGTCTATTCGGTGGAATACGTTATGAAAACTTATTTTTGTTCTACTATTACTTTTCCGACCATAATGCTCAGATTTCTTTAAAATGATAATAAATAAATTTAGAAAGAATAATGAGATTTTATTTATTATTAAAACACCACCAACTTTGTAAATTTGATTTAAAATGTACAGTCGACGTCGTGAAGAAGTGCCTAATTGCCTATCCATGACTACAGGAAAGAGGGGAAAAGGAAGACCATTGACTACCTGGGTGACAAATGTCCGGGAGACATGAAGGAGATGGGCCTCAAAGCAGAGGACGCACAGGATAGAAGCAAGTGGCGTCGCATGATTGGGAAAGCCGACCCCGTGTAACGGGATAAGGCGAGGCCAAAGAAGAAGAGAAGTCGACGTCAATATGTTTACACTTTTCCCCTTTGTACCTAAGCATTTTTGAAGTCGACGATTTCATAATTATTATTTTCTTAAGCCTTTCAATTGCCATAAGATCCTGTACCTAAGAATTCTACATATAACATTTCCTGTTTACACACTAACGGTTGTGTAAGTAAAATTCTTAGGTACATTTTTAAAGTAGGTACCTACAGATAGATACATATTTTTATTTTTATTATTTTTTATTTTATTGTATGTAGGTAGATACATATTTCATAAGGTTACTGATTTAGTAAACCGTAAGTAAATTACGGTACAGTACGTTTCGGTACCGGTTACATGTAAATTGTAATGAACATTTCCCATCACTACGCATCCTCCGGACAGCGTGCCGTCCTTGAAGCGACCAATCGCAGCGCCGATATTACCCACCCGCCCCGCAGGCCTCCCGCATGTTTTAGTGACTTCGGTCGCGAACAAACTTAGCAAGATTATCACTCTATGGGAGGTTCTCTGTGCCCGAGACCTATGGGCAAAAGGCATGTAAAATGATATGCTCTTTCCGGTATTCTTATTTCTGATATGCAACCATTAATGATAATGCATAGGTATACCTTGTGCAATCTAAGAAGCGGTTTTTGACACCTGTCATCTCAGTACATTTTATAGCCTAAAATCGATTTTAGGTTATAAAATGTACTGAGATGACAGGAGTCAAAAACCGCTTCTTAGATTGCACAAGGTATAACATTATTGTTGTCATATACCGTGACCAGTCTGATAGACTGAGCCGTGGGGTGCTCGACCTTAGAATTTTCCCCCACCATATCGTCCCGTGGTTGCAGTAGGAATTTGCTAAGGGAATATACCGGGAGATGGGCAGCAGCATCTTACCGAAAGCCTAAACAACGATAAACAAAAAAAAACTGCGCGCGCCAAACCGCCTCGCCTGCCAAGCGTGGCGCGTATGGCAAACCCCCCCTGCAAAGGGGAGGCCTATGTTCAGCAGTGGACATCTTATGGCTGAGATGATGATGATGAGTCTGATAGACTAGGAAACAAAGATATTTATATGGACTTTGAGCACAGCGGCAGCGTTTTATTCTTTACGTCACTCTGGGCGGTAAGTGAGATTTGCCGCTGCGCCCTTGGGCTTTCTCATACCCAGGAGAAGACGTAAAATTGTGTACGCACCACGAGCAGTAATAAAGAAGGCCTCAGATCGCTAGTTTATGGCCCTTACCTCCGGTTCGGGCCACAAATGCCCGCGAACTGAGCCGTTCTTTATTTTACCGCCCTAGGTACGTAATGTACTATTAGTTGCAGTATAAGTTGATCTGTGTTTCTAAGGTTAATTTAGTGACGTTTAAACTCAGATAAGTGCATAATATTAAAAATATTTTGTTTTCCGTTATCACCTTATTTCGAAGGCCTCTTCCTGTTTTACTTCTTTATGTGAATGAATTTTAAATCGTCTGTTCGTTAGCGTGCTTAATACTGCTTAGTAAAGTGGTGTAGAATCATCATACCCTGATATCAATCTATTGATTGACAAATAGGAAAATCGAGCCCATCAATGAACACAATAGATTACCTAAGAAAGTTTTCCTATTACAACAGCGATCTACTTAACTGACCTTGGTACAAAAGCGGAAGCTCTCAAGGGTACGGGGAAATGTTCTGCATCGTGACTGTAGTGGCGCATGCGCTCAAATGTCAAGATTTTGACGTCACCAGCTAACGATCTACATTTTGATATTTAACACCGGAACTTCGAAAGGCATTATACCGGGATAAGAATGACTCGGTACTTTAGCGGTTCATTATAAGATTATTGGCATTATTAGTTAGTTCAGTCAACTTTGTTCCTTGGATTTTAAGAGTTAACGGTATGGTTTTTCTCTGAGCAATGTCTAGATGAAAGATTTAAGTAGGGAATGCAACCCGGGTACCCGAAAACCCGGGTACCCGGGTACCCGTCTATATTTGGAGTCGGGTAAAACCCGGGTTTTTAACTCATAACCCGGGTTTTACCCGTAATTTAGAAATCGGTAGAAAAATAGGGAAAACGTGAATAAACTTAAAACAAAACGTTCTATTACTTCTGTAACTGTAACCCTACCTTACTGTGGTAAAATTACACCTTACTGTGTGTGTTATAACTATTAAATAAAAATAAAAATGCATTGCATAAATGGTCCGAACATATTTTACACTTCAATTGCGAAACTTTCTTTTTCTAAACCCTTAACTTATTGGACTCAATCATGTTATCCCTTTGTTTTACCGCTGGCCGCCGCGCAGGTATCTATTGTTATCTATTTCTAAAGTGCGGTAACTATCGCTTGATAGTTTTAATCAATCATTCCAGTAAAATTTTACTGCACAACCTAAATGAGAGACAAAAGGCGTATATCAGCAAAGAAATCGCACCAGAACAAGCCGGATTTGTTAGAGGAAAAGAAACTAGAGAACAGATTCTCATATTGCGCCAGATAATAGAGAAAGCCAGAGAGTTCGACAGACCAACGTACATATGTTTTGTTGACTTTCAGAAGGCATTCGATTCAGTTAAATGGCCGCTGCTGTGGGATGTTCTCTTACGAATGGGCGCTCCCAACCATCTCGTCCATATATTAAGAGGACTGTATGAGAACAACTCCGCGTCAGTAAAAGTGGACAATACAATGTCAAAGCCACTCCACCCTTCGGCTGGGGTACGTCAAGGGTGCATACTATCGCCCTTGCTCTTTTCTGTAATCTATACTGAGCACATAATGACGATAACGCTTGAAGGCTGGACGGATGGTATTCCAATAGGTGTGAAGAATATCTCCAATCTCTGACGACATCGACACCACACTCACAGCAACAAGCGAAGATTGTATAGCAGCGCTATTGCGTCGCGTTGAAACAGTTAGTCTCGAATTCGGTTTGAAGATCAACCGACTAAAAACCAAGATGATGGTCGTGGACCGTAACAACAGCAATAAGGCAAAAACTATTGGGAACTGTGGAGTTGTATCATCATACGATATGTATTGGGGTCACTGGTCTCAAACGGTGGAGGCTCCGAAGATGAAATCAAGCGACGCATAGCAACAACTAGGTCTGCAATGGAGAAACTCTCGAAGATCTGGAGAGACCGCAATATCACAAGGGCAACTAAGACTCGCCTCGTCGTTTTCCCAGTGTTATTTTACGGTGCAGAAACGTGGGCAGTAAGAGGAAGTAAACGAAAACGCAGTGATGCTTTGGAAATGTGGTGCTGGAGGAGAATGCTGTGGATATCGTGGACTCAGCGCCGCACTAATATATCTATACTCCAAGAGCTCAAGGTTAAGCAAAGGCTTTCAGCAATCGTGCACTCTTGCATTCTTAGTTACTTCGGCCACGTGACGCGCAAGGAAGACGACGCCATGGAGAGACTTGTTGTTCAGGGTAGAGTGGATGGTACAAGACCCAGATTACGCCCCTCAATGCGATGGACTGATCAAGTGAAGGCCCTCACCGGATCACGCTTAAATCTGTGCGTGCGAAATGCACTAAGTAGAGAAGGATGGCGGAGAACTACACAAAATGCCGTACATCGACCTCAATGACCCCGACTAATCTAAAAAGAGTATACGACTAAGAAGAAGAAGATCTATTGTTACATTTTAATATTCCATATTTCCCGTTAACTTTGATATTTCTGATTAATAAACAGAAAGATTAAGTATACCTAACCTAACGTCTTATGCTCTCTAAATTAATATTGTGATTTACAGCTGTTTTAATAGTATAAGTTGTTAAATTTATATATTTCATGTACGAAATCATTGTTTGTCAATTAATAAATGCAAACTCAGCAATCAAAAGTGCATTTTATTACTAAATATCCGTAAAAACGATGAAAACCAATAATTCTTAAAAAAATTGTTCAAAACCGGGTATTACCCGGGTACCCGGGTTTTTGAAAATCAAAGTCGGGTAATACCCGGGTACCAAAAATGGCCGGGTATTGCATTCCCTAGATTTAAGTGCACATCATTTATGGAAACCAATCAGGAGCCTTTAATTGGTTCCTGACGTTTATATAGGTACTTGTTAAGTAACTTAAAATATATTATTTTCTAATACAAGGTAAATAAGCCGAGGTTTGTATAATTTAAGTAGAAGAAACATATTATTTCAGTTTAAGTTTTAAGTAGGTACTTAATTATAGATATATGTATAGGACGGCCGACCACCAAGCATTATATTTATTTATTCCATTTATTTACTGGTGGATTAAAATACGAGTAGGTACCTACCTACGTTGTAGGTATCCTTAAAAGAAGAATAAGAACAACATGGGATCTTGGCTCGATCGATATGATTGCAAACCCCTACACATGCAGCGATAATGTCGCGTTTACTACAACCGCATAGCAACTGCATAATAGCTAAGTCTCGGGACTCGTGACCGATCAACACGACGCCGCGCGACACAAAACATCGGCTCACATCCTTGTAGCGGTGCCGGCATCCGCCTGAGCAGCGTGTTGATGTTGTGGAGATCCGGCCCATCGGTGCCCACATGCTGAATCATTAAACCATAGTCGACGTAGGTTTGTAACTGACTGATTGTATTTATCCAACTTTATAGATGACAACAAATGCAAGGACGCGCATAAGATGCAACACACAGCGGAATACAGCCCAGTGCTCTGTGGAATTCAGACAGCCATTTGGTGACGGAGTGGAGCACATAGGCATAGTTCAGCCAGAAAGTGGATATTTCCGCTTTAATTTTTTTTTGTTGTTTAGTTTCCGCTGTTTCATGTATTGTGTCTAACCATTCATGAGTTTTTTTGGCGTACCTATTACTCTTACAAGTAAGGAAGGCAAATAAAAGAGTAATTTTGTTCTTACTACTACTACTCAATGGCGCACCGACCCAAAGTGAGTCCTGACCTCCGACACGAGTTTACGCCAGTTGTCTCGATCTTGCGCAGTCTTCCACCAGTTAACAGCTTGGAGATCGCGCAGGTTTGATCCCACAGCATCGCCTCAGCGATACCTTGGACGACCTATTGGCCTGCGTCCCGCTACGCGACCCCGGTAAGCCAACTTAGCACCGCGATCCTCATCCATCCTAAAAACGTGGCCGAGCCAAGGGAGCCGGTGTGCTTTCGTCTCGCCGATAATATTGGGTGCGATAATTTTGTTCTTAAGTAAAAAAAAGAATTTCACGTGTAGCTACCCAAACTGGCCATAATCAATTATATACATTCCAAGGCCGATCGTTGACACTTACCAACATAGTAAGGATTAAAAAAAATTAAACAACACCCGTTAATCATTTTGTAGACAATTAACCGGTAAAAAAGCTAGCTTAATTAAAATTATGACAAGATTATGAATTACAAGAGCAAAATGACAGCAACATGAGCAGCATAATGAATGACAAGTCAAAATTTAGAGGCACTATGATCAGTAATTTAGTGCCCGTAAAACATAATATGAATAATGAAATCAGGGGCAGAAGTAGCCAATCAGGCAAGGTAATCTAAATGAACCTGACAAGACTTTTGTTGTCCAGACAACAATATTGTAAGAAGCAACCACGTACCTGCCGGAAATCAAGTTTGGATTGTGGGTATTTAGTGTGACCTTCGTGGACTTCCATTAGCGAAAAAGGCACTAGTAACTTATTACCACCACAACCATAGGGTATATCAAGGGTAGGTACCCTATGGTTTAGATATTATAAGTAGGGCAAATATAGCTCAGAAACTATTATAAGTAGAAGTGCCGTAAACTTCCCAATTTTTCTTTCAATATAGGTACGGTTCTTAAATTTAAGTGATAGTACAGTAAGCAAAAAAGTTTCTTAGCGTTTGGGGTATTCAAAATGACCTCCACGCGCTCTTATTATCTTAACAATAAAGTCGTATCAAGCTCGATCATTTTGAACACTTCACTCGCTTAGCTACTTTTGCTGCTGACTGTAAGTATGTGTTTTTATGTATTTAAGTTTAATTAAGAGTTTATTCGTGATAATTGCCATGCATTAATGTTTGAGCTAGTTTAGACCATAGTTTGGTTAGGCTAGATTATAATTGAGAACCTTGATGGTGCCTCAAAAATGTAATACAATGTAATTTTTAACCGACTTCAAAAAAGGAGGAGGTTCTCAATTCGACTGTTTTTTTGTATGTATGTTACTCGATATCTCTGTGAATCGTGAACCGATTTTCAATTTTTTTTAATCGAACGAGTAGAACCCCTAGATGGTCCCATTGTCACCAAGTCGGGGTCTGATGACGGGATCCTGGAGAAATCGAGGGAACTCTTCAACTATTATAGGATACCTATAGTGAGATCACTATTTTTTACAGCAAGTCGGCCACTTCCCCTTGGAATAGCGGATCCTAAGTGAAGTTGGTTCTTTTTTTGTTTAAAATTATTGTATTGATATTTACCTGGATCAGCCAAACACGGTGTCACAACTAAAATCGTGGTTAGCGCTAACACGAGCCGAGGGCTCCAATGGCTGCCAGCGAACATCGTTCAAAATCACACACTCTGAAACAAAAATAAAATATTTACTTCAGTGTAGGTAGTTAACTATTAGCCAGAGTCTAAGTCATAAAGTCTGGTCCCATCCGGAATAAAGCATGAAACTTGGCATGCACGTAGCTTATAACAATAAGAAAACAAATAGAAGTGGGAACAGGTCGTCCAGTAGGCGCTTCCCCTCTTCCCAGTACTTTCGTGTCCCAATTTCCGTAAAAACTGCAAATCGGGACACAAAAGTTGAGGGAGGCGGGGGAAACGATCACTTGACACAAACAGCAAATTCTATATAGGGTAGTGGCACCAAAAGTTGACTGCCCCCCAAAAGATGAACGAAACGTCTTAAAATCTAAATAATTAAATCGTGAATTATGTTACGCGCTTAAGAGTATTTTTCCGTAACGCGGCAACACTGCGCCGGCATTGTCATTTAAACTGCCAGACAGTTGCGCCGCGCGTGTGGCCGTGATCGCTCGTCGCATCTGGGCTTCGCGCCAAAATCGCCGTTTATATGAAAATCTTAATAAGGTAAGCGCTTTAAAATATAAGCTTTTAATTGCGTAGAAAATAGAATACTAGACCTACTGACATGGTTTTGGTCATTTTAGATTCTAGACTAATATCTCTTTCATTCACGTTACTAAAATTTGCGTTTTTATTATTATTTAATGATATATTTGCTGGTCAAGTTATGGTTCCAATATTGTGTGTAATTTCCAATAGATGACCGGCGGTCAACTTCTGGGCATGGGCTACTTTTTTCAAATGCTTGTATAAATTCTGATATAAACGATAGACAAACCATATATATTTTAATCTGATTGCTGTCTGGTACACTATTTTTTGACCAAAAGTTGAACGGCACTTTCTTTCCCTAGCACCTTGATTTTAGGGTTTTATTTAGTATGAAAACGTGTTTGTTCAACTTATGTTTCTATACCTAAAAGATGAACTAAGAGAATTTCCTAGTTCATCTTTTGGGTTGGATTCCAATAAATGACTTTGGCTTCAAATTAGTTGGTTCATTTTGTCAGTATCGTGTCCAAAACTTGAACTAACAAAATTTATTAGTTCATGTTTTGGCAAGCAGTTCTAATGTGAACAATTTTAATGGCTAAAATAACTTATTAAAACTATTGCTTTATTAATATCTTATATTTGTAAATAAATGTTTAAATACTGCTAACCCATTTTTTTATAGTTAATGTGTGAGTAAATTAAATCTGGGGCAAAGTTGGACTATTACCAGTGTGGAGCAAAGTTAATCTGTCAACCGTCTAACTTTGCCCCAGATTTATTTTTGTTTTAAGTTGTCGTGAGGTATAAGATACAAAATAAAATGAAATTATTTTATTTAAGTTATGTTGAGCAAGTCGGTATCTAAGTTTGAAATATTTATAATAAATAAATAAATATTTAGCCACTTCACGTGCTTACATATACTACATACATATACAGGTCTAAGCCTGTTGAGATAATAATAACTCCTAGTATTAAGTAACTAGATCGATATACCTAATTAAGCAAACATTTTTGAGCGAAGAGATATCCTAGGTAAAATAAACCCCTAAATGATTTTTATTAACTAAATTTATTAAGCTTTTGATTAAATAAATAGGTAGCTTTGAATTAAATAAATTTATTAGATGAGGAACCCTAAATTAAATATAAAGTACCTATTTAATTTAGGGGTAACTATCGGACAATTTATAAGGTGCTAACAAATTAGTTACAAACAATTTACAGATGTTGGTACTAGCTTCTCCTATACGGCTCATAAGTTCTTTTACTAGGGTTTTGAACCGTTTAATTTAACACAATAAATTACAAATTCGTAATAGTCTGATGGTCATATTAATCATCTCCTTCCCTTTTTTTGGGTATTTTTGTTTAGCATGCATAATTTATTTGGGGCAAAGTTAGACTGTTCTTAACAAATGCATTTTGGCCCAAACCTAGTTCATCTATTGGAGTCAAGTCGTTCATAAATTGGACACCGATTCATATTTTTTTACTAGTTCATCTTTTGGATCAAAACGTTCATAATTAGGGCACTTTGTTCATCTTCTGGGCAAAACGGCCTATCCCGGCACATAATCATTTTTATAAAAATAATGTATGGTCATAGGAGGGTTTGGAATAGCTTGTTTTAAACGGGATTATAATATGCAGAGTCATATAAAAAAATTTAACTATATGAAAATTGGTTGTAACTGACATACAAAAAATACCAAGGTTGGTGTAGTCGCTTAATCGTTCATCTATTGGTGACCTTACCCTAGTGCTTTTTTTTACGAAATGGTAAAACTGTTCTAGAACAGTTCTAGTGTTGACCTTACGTGGATGCTAAGTTTTATACTTTCTTCCGAATGGGATCAGATTATGTAAATTTGTTAAGGGCCAGAGTAGAACTATATCTTTGTATATAATTATGTATTTTTTGCAATTTTGACGTTGAACCCATAGAAAAAGTTCTTCGTATGTATCCCTCACTTTTGTATGAAAATAACGGCTCTTCCGCTGGGTCACCCATTTTTTTAATGAATAATGTGTCGTTATTATTTATTTTCCTGATCTGGTATGCGTGTAAAGATCTTGATTCATGTTGACATTGTTATAACCCACAAAAGTTAAACTAATAATGAATAAGGGCAATTCTCGCAAAAAACAAGAAAAAGTTGATTGACCCATATGCAGAGTCATATAAAAAAAATTAACTATATGAAAATTGGTTGTAACTGACATACAAAAAATACCAAGGTTGGTGTAGTCGCTTAATCGTTCATCTATTGGTGACCTTACCCTAGTGCTTTTTTTTACGAAATGGTAAAACTGTTCTAGAACAGTTCTAGTGTTGACCTTACGTGGATGCTAAGTTTTATACTTTCTTCCGAATGGGATCAGATTATGTAAATTTGTTAAGGGCCAGAGTAGAACTATATCTTTGTATATAATTATGTATTTTTTGCAATTTTGACGTTGAACCCATAGAAAAAGTTCTTCGTATGTACTACCTAATCACCTAGCACAATATGTTTAAGGGTTGAAAAAAACCAGCCTGCATTATAAATAATTGACTAATGACTATGATTTCGTACGAGTTTATTTACACAAAACTGCTATTTACGGAAGTTGACTGATCGCCAACCTTGATGGTTTTGCGGTATCTTATTAGGTATCAATTAGCCTTTTACCATTGCAACAAGTTGACAGACCCTCCAACACGCATGGTTCATATTAAATTTAATCAATATTAAATGTTGAATTACCAGCCTTTTAAGTATTACCGGTTTACAGTTGTAAATTTCAACTTGCTGCTAAAATAAATTAATCATAATAAATATTACAAAAACAAGCTGTCGTTTAAACTATATTTACCCAACATTTCGAAATACTCGTGCAACAGGTAAAAGGATAGGGTACCCGTTCCAAGATAACTACCAATTGCCCATGTAGGTGAACGCGGTCACCGGAATGCTTAATATAGACCTGATTGTAGGTAGATAACCATGTTAGCTGAATCACCGTGATATACCCGTATTCAAATCATTTCAAAATATCTGGGTGACCCAGCGTTGACCTCCCGAATGACTAGTGATTCCTAATTTCTAAAAAGTAAACATTTCAGCTTGGTCTTTTTAGACAAACCTTCTGGGCGTAGCGTAACAGTGTAGGCAGATATAAAATACATATAACCAGTTCGTAATAAAAAATCGCCAATAACCTTCCTACATAATTAGAGCATAATTAATTATTTAGATTAGTAGGCACTCAAGTTCATGACATGCCGTTTAAAAGGCGGTTTCTATGGGAGAACATTCTCAAAAAAAAGTATTTAGTTACAAGCCAACCTCGTGACCGATTGTTGAATAGATAATTTAGATTAAGATATTTTTACGATCTTGCACCTGCTCACTTGACATGTGATTGTGGCTGTATCTTATTCAATCGCATATTAAATGACCATATTTCTGTGATAAGAAGTTAGAGGTAGGTACCTACTTACAAATTCGAAAGAAAAACGGTAACGAGGTAAAATAAAACTGTTTTACGTAATAGACTGACTTTTTCAAAAATGCTTCAATAATAGGTACAGTAAGCATCAGAGATATGTGACCCCCCTCCAGCAATAGACAAATGTGGTCGCTAGTTCGAACCCCAGCATAAGAATCACACTTTTTGCTTTTTTTTTACTTTTGTTTTATAATCCTGGTTTTATAATTTTTTTACATTACCACAAATATTTATTTTATACGTTTTGTTATTCCTTATTACCTACTCAGTTATTAACTCGGAACATTAAAATTACCCTTTTAATCAATTTTTAACTAGAACAATAATTTCGTCAACTTCACAAGAGTCCGTGCAGCGTGATGGATAGTGTAACAGACTAGTAAACACTAGGTTCGCGGTTCGAATCTACGTAGAGGATACTTTTTGTATTTTTATACTTGTTCTTTTTTATTAATAATTTATTAACATCCTATTTAATATAGTAAGTTTAATTAAAATAGAAGTTAAAATCTTTTTTTTTAAGGACTAATAATGAAAATTCCATAGTCACTGGTAACTTTTTATTAACTAAAAAGTAGGTATTTAAATACTATTATATTAAATATTGTTTACTAACTGAATAATGGGGGTAATATATATATATATATATGACAGTAGATATATTATGCGTGTTCTGTAAACTGATTACTATATATTTTACAGCTAAATATTTACTAGTTAAATTATAATGTGTAGTCAATTATACATCAGTGAAACTTAAAGTTAACAAGTAAAATACCTTTAGCTTAACTCTTACTGTTTAAAATTGTGGTATTGGTGGTCTGCATGCTGTTAAACTTTATAAGGCATTACACTTTGGTTGTTCACTTTAGATTATACCTACATTTTACTTCATTTAGTAGAACCGTAAAAACAAGTCGGGTCATAACTTTTTTTATAAGTAATACCAAACTACTCGGTTAAAAGTGAAATGTATAGTTTCCCTTTTCTTTGATTATAAATTAATATTCTTATTGCATTTAACACAATTTTTCAGTTATACTTTAGACAGAGATGGCGGGACACAGCGGTGGGAGTTGTGGAAATTGCGGGAAGAGGCTTTTAAGTATAAAATGGGCTATTCAAAAAACAATTTCAAAAATGAGTATAGGTTAGACCGCCCCTCGCCCTATTAGTCTGTATGCCATTATCAATATGTAATACGTAATCTAAACCAGCTATTTAACGTTGCAAAGAGAAACGACATGTTATCAAAGATAACAATAATTCATCTCTAAGCCCGTTACCAATGCAATGCAACCTTACCACAATCTTAGTAAGCATAGGGTATTTCTCCACTAATTAGGTCGAATTCAAACAGCTCCCATTAAAGTTACATTGAAATTTCCTATTAACAGAAACACTTTATTCAGTCATGTCACATCAAATTGACTTGAAATAATACTAATGAAGAAGAATCCATGTTAAAAAAACTACATTAAATGGCTAACAATATGTATGGTTTTTAAGGTAGAAATTAACGAGTTACCTCTTGGAAAAGCCTACTTGTTTAAGCACTATCTTGTTATTTGCAAAAAAACAATATAATTTGATAGACACTACTTATACAATAGCATTATACCTACTCATTATTTTAAAACTTGCATGGAGTAAATATTTGCCCAATAATGGAGAAATACCAACAACACATTTTTTTTACAATTTTTACTAATAACGTAGAGGAAAACCTTTTTTTATCTTCTACCTGTTTTAGCCGGCTTTTCATGCTTGAAACCATGTTTGAACATACATTGGTGTTCCTCATCAATTCCCACTTTCTATAAACTTCTTCGTCTAAGTTTTGTCTTGATTTGACTTGTGTAGGGTCCCAGTTAAGCACCATAAATTCTCAATAGGATTAAGGTCAGGGCTTTTAGAAGGCTAATCTAATACAGTGATGTCTGTTTGTAAGGCTAACCACTCTTTCACTATACGGGAACGATGCACTGCACTATTGTCATGCACCAATGATTTATGTCTTGCACTAAATAAATTTGTCCTTCGGGATAGGCGACGCGAACGGAAGGCAATATGACGTCACGTAACACTTCGAGGTATCGCTCGCTGTTCATTCGGCCTCCAACTTCAACGAGCTGCTCGGGCCCCATAGATGACATCCAGCCCCATTACGCTAAAAAAAATATCATGAGCATACCATAACTTGAAAAACGTAAAACTGAAATCACAGTTTTTTTTTAAAGTGCAGGTAATGAAAATTGTATACTTGATATAATATACCCACCTAATGATATCCTTCCGCTTGTTCTAAGGTCTAGCATATTTTTGGGGTCAAATCGCTCTCCACTTCTGCGCCACAATATTTTTCTTCCATCTTTGTCTGACTTAAAATATTTCTCGTCAGTAAATACGATATAACGAATCTCACCCATCTGCGAATCGTATTTCTCTGCAAGTAAAAATAGTATTAAATTTGCTCGTTTATGATGATAAAACTTAAAAAACTCAAATAGCTTTAAAAATAAACATGGCTCTAAGACTATACCTATTACTTCACATAAAAAAGCTGCCGATTAAAAGACTTTTCCGTTAAATATATTTTTCTATCTTATCCCATATATAGGTAAACACACGACAGTAAATTCTCACAAACAAAATCTGGTGGCTTAACTTATTGATAACATTTTACTTTTTTTACTAAAAAATAAATGTCCCAATGGAGTCACAGGTTACAAACTTACCGTTATATTCAGTACTCGTGTGCTATTTGTTTAATACTTTTGTTCTCTTCCCAAAGAACCACAATTTTATCGAACCATATTGTCATTGAAACACAAAAAAACAGACGGGGGCAGTTATTCAATTGCTTGAAATGCAAAAGGATTGTCGAGAGATCGTAATTGCGTTGCGACACAGGTATGATTCGCACACGCAAATTATGACTTACCCTCAGACAAATTTTCTCCACGAAATAACTAGACGCATTTACTCCAGTAAATTAAACCTTAAAATGTAATTGGTAAAAGTCGTTGTTAGTCGTCGTCGTGGAAATAAAATGAATAAAAATGAGGGTAGGAAAATATTGATAAACCAAAGACATTACTAATATGATCCAAGACAAGCTTGCAAAACAGGGACGAGTATAGATATAAGTAATAGTTGGAACAGAATATCTATGTTAAGGGACCTCGATGTCGATGGCGCTTACGCCATTATCAGCGATGCTCCAATAAAAATGCAACGATGCGCAACCCGATGCGGCGTAAGCGCCATTGACAATAAAGTCCATTTTTATAGATTTTGTCATAGTTCTCTATTGCCGGTTGGAACTGGTTCATATTTTTGTTGTGTAGTCCATGTGTTACGATAGCCCAGCGGAAAAAAGTCGGACTAATGTATCAGTGAAGCGAATGAGTGTGAGCCGAGGCCCCAGGATCGATCCCAGCTTAGCTGACAAGCAGATTTGAAATATTTCATTTTTGAAAGAATTAAATGACAGTGTGGTAAATGCCGATTCTCGTGTCGAACGAGAGTTCCAGTTTTACACCTAGGGGGGTCACGTATCTCTGACGCTGACTGTACACAGTAAGGTCAGTTGGGTAAGGGGACTCTGGGGTATGGGAGGACAATATTTGTATAAAATTTTAATACAACTTTTGTCGGGGTGAAAAAAAACTAAGTATATTTTCCTTATATTATATTCACCTCACTTTTTGGTTTAATAATAATATTTAGTAAAACCAGTTTCACGTTGTTGAAGTGTAGGTACTCACATACAACTTAATTTGCAACTCAACAAGAAATGCATGTTTTTAAAATATATGCTATCTTGGCATTTCACATGATAAATGAGATAATTGTATGTTGCAGCAAATGCTTGTCCTACAATATCCTTGTTGTGCAACATAAAACTTACTCTCACGCGGCTTACCTAACGGACACTAACACTACCAACTATAATCGCTAACTTGTTTCATATCGATGACTGTTTAATTTAATGGTTATCTGAATACGTAGATATATTTAATTTTACCTACAACAACGTACTTAAGGCAGATAAAATTTGCAAACCAAAAAAAATGCAAGCTGGCAAAAGACCTGAAAAACTGTTGATAGTAATGACAATAATAGTAGTTTGTTTGACAAGGGTCTAAAGTAAGCCATACTACCACATAAGAGGTGGTTATTTCTCCGAGCGAAGCGAGGAAAATTTGTTTGAGTGGTAATATGGCTTTTAGACCAGAGTCATACGTACTATTCTTCACTTCGATTGCGAGAAAATAATAAAATAAAATAAAAAATATTATTTACGCACAATCACTATAATAATCTAAAGTGAATGTATGGTTTATCTTGACGGTCTTTTTACTTTTTTAACTGTTTTGACATAGATACAAAATATAAACACCGTGAATAAACACCACAGACAACGACGCGACGGTATAATTAGCGCTCTAAAGCGCTTCCAATGGCTTCCAAAATATTTTATCTTTTTTAATGATTTTGAAGTAGGAACTAAAAAACACCTCGTCTTTTAAAAAAACACATTGCTGTATTCTGGTTGGTTGATACTAAATACAATATTTTTAAGAACTTAAACTATTTGAACAACGCACATAAAAAGAACCCAGCGTTCCGATTAACTACGTTATAAGTTAGGATTAGTGTATTTTAATATGGTGAAGTGTTCTGATTGGTCAATTTAAAATGTTTTGTAAATATATAATTATATTAGCCCTAGGGGTGCTAAATGTACTACTTTACTCCGCCTTCGTAAGCATAATATGACAGACTTTTTGAGCACGAGAAGTGAAAAATATAAAACCAATCCGTTTGTTGGTTTGAATATGTATAACATTAACAGAGACTTATAGATAATATAGACATCCACAAGCTCCACTTTTTGAAGCTCATGTCTGAAAGCGCCATCTAGTCCAGAGTCCCCTAAAGGTAGCTTGTAAGTAGGAAAAAAGCTAGCTTTACTACGGTACGCTATTCGTCCCTAGATGTCGTTGCGACGCCATATAAAAATAGGACGAAAAAATGACAGTTCGTTCTTTGACTGTACTGCTCTATTATATATGTTACTCTATGACATTAAGAACCTACGATTAAAATTATGGACTACTTTTACGAAAGAAATATACCCTCTTATGCATAGAAATAGGCACTAAAGACATTTAGAGGTGACTCAACTGCTATAAATTATAAATAATACAAATATATATCAACTTTTTGCTGTAGGTAATTATAAAACGCAAATCTAAACTTGTTTTAGATTTTGATGATATATGTGATATAAAGAACTGTGAGCGATAATGCCCACAGAATTACGATTTTAAAGTTTAGGTAGTTAGTGGTTACTTTTGAAAATAATCCATCTATAAAATATGTTTAACTTATAATACTTATCATACGTATTTGCATCATACCATGAGGATATGTTTTATTATTTAAAGTATTTTAGGGACATTGTTTTCATCATTCACGGAAAGAAAAGTGACAAGTATCTACAGAACGATTAGTAAAATAGATTTTTGTAACGATAGTAGAATCTTGTAAGGAAAACTACTGTATTTTTACGTTTACTATATCTTCATTTCAATAGAACTCCTCCTCCTTAAGTCGGTCCCTCACTGCTGAGGATCGTGGCTTCGACGGAAACGTTGTAATAAGCCCCTCCATTTGTTGCGGTCTTCTGCTTGGTGAAGGGCCTCTGCCATCGGCATCAGGAGTTCATCGGCCACCTGGTCGGACCAGCGTTTAGGACTGGGTCCCCTTGGTCGCCTGCCATCCACTTTGCGAGTTATAATTTTTTTTTTAAATTATCAGTACTTCGACGTGCTATATGTCCAAAATACTGTAGTATCCTGTGGAGACACGTTGCAGAGAGGCGCTGTTGTGTGTCTAGCTTAAGCTCCTTCAGGATTGAGATGTTAGTACGGCGTGCAGTCCAGGGAATACGAAGCATCCTTCGCCAGCACCACATCTCGAACGCATCTACTCTCTTTCTATCCTCCGCTTTTAGAGTTCTAGTAGTAGTAGAGTAGAGTTCAATAGAATTATGCAAACATTAATATGCACATTGGTTTAGTTTAGTTATTTATACTATGTGAACAATTGTCCCATTTACTAGATTTTCTTGTTCAGATTACAGTATTTTGGTATCATGGACGAGACTTTTTCTCCGTGTTCAAACCAATGTTGACTAAGTAGCAATTGCTGCCTAGCTATTTATTTTTGATGGACGAAACTTGTGTTGCGGATTTGAATATTGTATTTTTTTTTTGGTTTCATTAAATGTATTATTTTTACAATAAAAATCTATTTAAATATTGTAATTTTATGTTTATGACAATAGGGTAGAAAATTTAATGTAGAAAAATCATCTGCCAAAAGAAAATTAAATTTATTTGCATTGTAATATTCTGATGTTAAGGTGACCCAAAATAAACTACAATATATGTAGTTATTTTATATTCGTGAATTTTTGGAAATGAAACACTTCCAGATCAAACTTGGGTTCTATAATCAAAGGTTCTACAATGAAATCAAGGTATTAGCTCTAAATAACTAAATCAGAATATAAAACAATGTCCACGGCGTAATATCGGCGTCAAAGAGAGTCACAGAAGTGACAGTTCTCCCCGTGTTGCCGCCAAATTTGACAGCGAATGTCAATGTCACGCTTAAGGCGTTTCTATACACTCTAGATAGTAAAGCGTGTTCCACACAAATATCTAACACGGCCAATCCTGATGATGCGTCGGCCTCGACACCTTCCTCAGCTCTCGCTTCTTCAGTTGATTATTGTTGCCTTTACATAAATTGATAAAACAATTAATTTAAAAGCAAACCAGACGCCACAAATCACCATCATGTGTATCTTTCAAACGACTACAGACCTTAAGTTTAGATTGATCGAGCCAAAATCGTTCGTAAGCTACTGCAGCGATTATTTCTCATGATGGGCCGATAAGCGGTTGAATTACTAAATAAAATAATGGGCGGTCATGTATAATTGCGCTTAGGCAACGGCGTGAATTTGACCCATAATTGTTTGCCGTCAAGGACGATTACCAAATGCTTGCATTGTGCGCACGGAGATCTTCCATGGGTACACTTTGAGTTAGGATGCTGCATGTTTGTTCTTTTAAATAAACAAATATAAATATAGGATAAATTAAAGTAAAATATACCTATCCAAATACATAACTCCTATATAAGTACGGTCAGCAGCAATGGTTGCCATGCCAAGCAGGTAACATATTCAAAAGTCTTGATATGCTGTTAAGGAAACAAGAGTGATCATTTTAAACACTTCGCTCCCTTAGCTATTTATTGCTTGGACTCTAAAGTAATACAAAGTAATAATTTTTTATTGATTGAAGCAAAAGGACAGCTCCTGGTATACAAATTGATTAGGAAATGTAAAGTGCTCTCAAATTACTTTACTCAATTAAAAAAAATACTTCAACTGAATCTGACCCGGACCCGGACCCGGTCCTTAAACTACGTCCTCAAGAGAGGTTTGGGTACACTGCGAATGTCATCTCACTATGTGTGTGGTAAGGCACAGCACAGCAAATGTTATTTCGCTCAAATCTGGAGCAAAGCCCGAATAGGGAATACTTACACCTTACGGAAACCGCAGCCAAATAGCACTAGACCCTACTCATAGTGTTGTGTTTATGCTGGTTAGGTGAGTAAGGTTGCCAAAGAGGTCAAAGAGGACCCAGTGTGTTGACGACTAGGGACCCTCTTTTTCCTTTAGCCGTCACACAGAGAGATTGTTTTTATAAAAGCAACAAAAAAATATTCAATACTAGTAAAATTTTGTGAATCCCAGGACAAGGAGATTATACACTAACGGTTATAAACCAGTTCTACTAATGGTAGGTTAGGTAGGCTAACACCAAAAAAATTCCTTTTTCCAATAACAATACTGTATTACCTTTTACTTTTACGTACTGAATCTACCACACCATTTATAAACTCAAGGAAAGTTTCATATAATTTGTACAAGTCTGTTATTCCAAGTAAAGAGTATTAATTTCACGATTAAGTAAAACCGTTTTGTATTTCCTATACTATGAAATTAATAAAATTTCCTTGAAATTATTCTTCATTTCTATCGCCTAGATTTTACTTAATTAATAGATTATTGATATTCCCGTCTTTTAGATATTAGGTTTGTAATTCGAATAAACACAGTGAATCCTCCTTTTTGTAAAGGGTCGGCAATGCGCATATGTTCCCTTTGGAATTGCAGGCGTCCATAGGCTACGGTAGCTGCTTACCATCAGGCGGGCCGTATGCTTGTTTGCCACCGTCGTGGTATTAATAAATTTGAATGTATAAAAGTAAGCAAGCAGTAACTGAACGTGAACGTATTATATTCTATCAAGTAAGTAGTAAACATATACGGTAGAATATTATTTAATCGTTTTGTTACCTATATAGACCGGAATGAATTTGTATTTTTGAGTTAATGATAAAATTATTATTTAATCATCACACAGCATTTACATGTCACCACATTACTGATATGATTATAAGTATTTTCTATATCTCTTTACTTGTGTTTTATTCTTTACCTACTTAGATATTTAAAAACGTGTTATCTCCCATAATTCTTCCATATTGAATTCCTATATGACTGATTCTTTTCTGTTGAATGTGAGATTTCTTAAATCATATTCGTAGTCAAATCACGGTATTAACGGATTGGAGTTTGGAGTCCACATAGCATTAGCTGGCGCAGAAAACACTTCGTATCACAAATTCAGTTATTTTTTTTTTAAATAAATGCTTGTGTCAAGTTGTGTCCATGTGGGACAATGGGACAATTTTAGCGTGACAAGAGTATGATTAAATTTACACGGTTGTTAAAGTTGTTCGGTAGAAACCTTGCTGTTTGTGAAGTGGTATATGTATTTTAAAAATAGCCACGAGGCGGTCACGACCTCGGGACTACCGGGTGTTAATCAAATAGTGGAGGAACGCGTTTTGAGACCTGTTCTTCATTAGCTTGTTCATTAGACTACTGAACAATAACAATAAGCTATCAATATTACACACTGGACTACAGGAAATAAAAAAAACTGTTCTCAAAAAAAAGACTTCGCCATTTTGAATTTCAACAAAAGTCCCGGGGGGTGATTTTTTGAGATTCGAGTACTCGAAAGTGACATTTACAACTCAGAATAAAACGATGAAATTATGTTTTAAAAATAATAGCGATAGGATTTGAAATCATGAGTATTTAAACTATTTATTTCATGTGAAAAAATTGGCGGTAAACTTTTGTGTGCGATTATTTTCGAGCTTAAGAGTCGCCAGGACGCTCGCATTCCCATACAAACGTAGTTCAGCTTTCATTTTAAAACGATATGCTTTAGAACCACGAAATTTGGCATGGGCATTCTAGTAGTACAGATCTAGGTCCGTAATTCGTTTTCGTTGCTAAAAATTTTAATACAAAGAAAATACAACCAGTTACAGATTTACATACAAAACTTATTTTTGCTATATTTTCTGCAACGAAAACGAATTTCAGACCTAGATCTGTACTACTAGAATACCCATGCCAAATTTCGTGGTTCCAAAGCATGTTGTTTTAAAATGAGAGCTGAACTACGTTTGTATGGGGACGCGAGTTCACGCGAGCATCCTGGCGACTCTTAAACTTTTTGAATTCGGGCGCTCGAAAGTCAAAAATTGGCCCCCCGGACCGCAACTTTTTGGTTGACTTCATTTAAAAAGGTGAGTTGTAAAGATCAGTTAATTATGTTTACATATCGTTCAATTCACGAACACACAGCTAAGCAATATGAAACTGGCCTTCGTTTGATGTTAGCAAATACGGTGTTTGATGGTGACACGTGCGGTAGTGGTTGCTTAGGTAATGTAGGCTCTTATGCCGATGTGCAAAAAGCGGATCTTGATATAGGTGCACGTTGCTGTGGTTTGGTTGTTATTTAAAGGTGTCCTACATGATCTTTTCCGAGTCTTCATTGATTGTGAGTCGTGAGTGATGGAGCAGCCTCGAATTTTCAAATGACCACAAAAGTTTTTGGTATTATAGAATGGAGATTTGATGTTTTCACCTCACTAGCTCGGAAAGCCCTTTTTGTTTGTTTAATATCTATTGTGAAAATCGCTTTTTATCCACATGTGGTGAAAGAGTTTTGACATAAGTGACAAGTGGCTTAAGTGACATTTGACAGCTAACAAAACGTAAAACGTTCAAAGTGCAGAATTTTTAACATCGCAATTAATGAATTGCATCGAGTAAAAACACTTAATACAGTCTTACAACTTTATTTTAATTCATAAATATCAGCATTCAACATTAATCTTCATTCTTTTTGTAAAAACGGATAAATTGTTCTGACAGCCGAATAAGTCTACGTACGAACAAAACGCATCTGACATTTAATAAAACCTTTTACGTCAAAACTTTTCATTTCAATTCATCCATCATATCAACGTTAAATATTCGCATGTTTTTCTAGGTTGTTTTGTTAAAAATTAGTGATTCGAGTGATGAAGAAGTATTAAAAACCTGAGGAATTACGGGAAACCGAGCAAAATGCACCCTTTTTCTTATTTTCCTCGCTGTAGTGAGGTGAAAAGTTTTGTGTTATACACGGGTGAAAGTTATTTTACGTCTCGTGTATTAAAGCACTCGCTACGCTCAGGATTCTATTTTTGAACCACTCGCTTCGCTCGTGGTCAATAATAGAATCCTTTCGCTAGCTCGTGTTTCAAATAACACTCGCACGTAAAATACAACTTTCACCCCTTGTATAACAAATAACTATTGTATATATGATGAACTTTGCTGATACTGCCGTCAATCTTATCTGTGGAAATCTAAATGAACTAATCATTTTGGTTCTGCGAATCAATTATTCTAAGAAATCAGTATGAAAATAGAAATCCCATGGATCGACGATTAGTCAAGCGAATGAAATAATTGCTTTTCTATGACGTCATTTGGAATTGAAGATGGTAGGTAGCTAGGTAAGTACCATGCTTGCGGTATTTCCTATTAAAATGCGATGCGGTGTTTGCCCTCGCATGCATCATATCATATGCGATTGTAATAGGTCATTGGCAGGATGGCGAAGATCCTTCGTGAATCATGCGGAGTTCCATGACTTGCGTCTAGGCGGTTGACTTAAAATTGGACTTAATCGTATTTACTAGATTATCGCCTTTATTACGAGTAAATAATCAGAGTTCAGAGCCGAATTTTCGGTTTTGTTTCATATACCTACTAGTTATGTTATTGCATGAGTTACATGGCAGATATATTCCAAACAGGTGGTTGAATATTATATGTGTATTTGAGGGTCAAGCGGAAATCATTACAATATTGACACATTAATTATATTAAATAAGAAATTCACCAGAAATTACTGATAATATAATAAACCATAACAATAGGTACATAGTTAGATTAAAATAGTGAGGGGTACCTACCTCGGGTTCACGGGTAGCTAAGCTACTCAAGTCTTAAGTCTAAAAAGCGCAAATTATAGCTGGCTCAGCATTCTAATAATTACTAAAGTCAAAGGTAAAGTATGGGTAGGTATGAACGTACGTATAGTAAGTATAAGTATAGCCTAAAGTAATTTATAATTACACATATCTTTGTTTTCAACTACATTATAATTAAATGAAATGATATTAGTAACACCTATTACGGATATTACTTAAACTTGATTGTGATGACGTATACCTCAAAAACAAATGTGACATAAAATCATTAAAATTGTGTATGTTGACATGTTTAAGATTGCTAAGTTGCAAATAATAAATACTTCGCTGTGATTTAGGTTCGGTAGATGCACAATTAATGCATCGGTCAGTGGATCCCGCAATATATGATCGCGTCCTTGCATTCACTGTGAGACCGAGCCTTATCATCGAATGTCATCGTCTAACTTCGGCTGGACTACGGCTAGTAGAAAGGCAGAAACCGAACTCACCTTTAATTATGATTAGGCATCATGCCAAATATCTTGCAAATGCTCCTCTAACTGGGACACGGTTGATCACTTAGCTTAAAACAATTGAAAGAAGAATTTTCTAACACGTTTTTTGCACGAGAACTGTTTACTAAGCGAAAGCTCGCGAATTGCGGAATATGCTGGCGTCGAAGCGATCGACTCGCGCGCGGCTGCGTGTGAGACTCCGGTACGACCGTTTCCCCGGCAGAGGTGTCGCGAGGAGAAAGTCTCGGCCATGGTGCGCTGCGAGGTGGGGACGTGACGTCTGCAAAACCAACAGACACCTGACCTAATCGATTGAGCATCATCGCGGTGGCTCGCCGGCCACCGAGGAGATGACACCCATATGTAAGTTAGATGTTCCTTGCCTCGAAGAAGACAAACGATTTGAAAATAGTGACGGTATCATTAATTCATAAGGTCAAATGAGTACCTACTTATTTTATTATAATTAATTATTTGAATTTTAGTGATTAGGTAAGTAATACTTGAACAACCAGCCGAGATATCAAATAGAAGTATGTCTTTTAATTTTAAAATTGATAATTAAAGGTCTTTGATAATTATTTAAGATTATGATGGCAGTTGAAAAAAGTGATTCGTCTTTAATTTACAATTAGCAAATTCAGTACCTATTTACTTGTTATGCTAACTATACAAAACTACCTACATATATGAATGTAAAAAAAAAACCATAAAAGTGACCCGTTACCACTGTTCTTCAGTTCATTTAAGATGAACACTGGTCACTTTGATATCCCTTGTTTTTAAGTAAAGAATCTAAAGATGTTGAATTTATTATGTATGAAGCATTGTACTAAGTGGGTCATTAAATTATGTACGTACGTTACTCAGTGTTGTCGGGTTTCTCAAGACATTCTTTAATGTTACAAATGAATACGAATGGTTCTATCGTAGTCGTTGAGTCTGGCTATAACTCAGGCAATTAGCGCTGTTCCCACGGACGTGGCATCCCTAGAGAGTGCGATGTCTACTCGTGTGATCGCGCCACGCACGAACTTATGAGTTAAATAGGTAGGTATAGGTATTGCACTTTATTGTCAAGAAAGCAAGAGCGCGACGAGCTCATATTGATCCAGTGCTACTGACTGAACTATCTGTCTGCTTTCAGAGACACCAACCAACATTGAATGTAGAAACAAAAGTTTAAGCGCGCAATGCAGTTATTTCACACTGCCACGTTGGAATTAACTCTTCATCCGGGTAAAGGAGACGCAAACTCCATTGGTTATAATCTCCATAGCATCAAATTATATTGAAGAAAGAGGCCACACTCGCAACAACCTAACTTTAATATGCATGTTAAAAAAATATCCTATTTATGAATCAAGAAAATAAAAACGTCTCCCAAACGTCTGTTTATTCGATCACAGGGTGAGTCAGCCGGCTAGTTGACAAATCGCGCAGTTTGTCGTCGCTCGCATAAAACACATTTATGGCGGTAGTTAGCCGGGGCACGGGGTGCGCGTTTTACATGCTTGATGACAGCCACCCGCCAGGGACGCATTTGCACGCACAGTTTATTACAAACCGGAGCGCCAATTACAAGTAAATATTTTGACACTTTATGGTGTACAATTCTTAAAAATAAAAGTTACATAAATATGTACTTAAGTATTAGTATTTTATGTTTGTGGAAGTTAATATATTACGAGATAACAATGAATAAAATTCCTTAATCAAATAATGGACCAGTAAAATCATTAGAAAAAATGCTACCTAAATTTTGTATTTTTGATATAATAAACTCAAGCAAGACTCGACGTGAAAATAACAACCCAATAGATACATCCAACATCATAGTGATCAGTATGTAAGATTTGGCTGTCAACCTTTGTGTTATTTTTAGGTAAGGACTGGCATGTTTACAACACTACACTTGATTTTTGTGACGTTGGTAAACCTTTTATCGTAGAATATGCACACTTACATATTGAAATCGCGCGGCTACGGAACCTTAAACTAGCCCGATAGCCCTAGAAGTTCTAAGATTCTAAAATGATCCAAATGTGTTATTTGTACAAATCATTAATCATTTCTAAATACGGCCCTGCATTCTCAGTAGCCATCTGTTTATACAATTATCGGTTAAGCACCCGCCTCAGAGCGCACTGTTCTTCCTAAATGACTCCTTCATGACCGACACCCATCCCAATACTTATTAGGGGCCCGCTGAGTACCCGGATTAGTCCGCATCCCGCATTCGTACGGCCAACATTAACTAGCATCAATTAATACAAATTACCAAGCGCATACAAAACGCTCATGTCGCTTATAAACTCTACTACGCCATGGAAAACTTCTTAAGCTACCAGTGCTTGAGTGAGGATTGGGAGAAGCATGTGTACTCTGTGAGTTCTTATCAGAAAGAAGTGCCGGTCAAGCAGAGGTGTCAGGCTAATGCGCGGGAACGAGACAGGACACAGAAGTTAGTATTGACTTTTTTAAATTGTACAAAATTATCTCTTCGAAATATCGGGAAATGTAAACAAATGACTAACGGGTTATTCTACGGTGGTTAGGTAAGGTTAGGTTAGAACATTTATCTTTACCCCAAAAAATCTATTAACTGGTTAAAAATTTAAGAAAATATTTTTTACTATTTTTATTTATAGAGAATTTTGATGTATTTTATGGATAGCAGAATAATAGTACTAGTCCATTTATTAGTGTAGTTTTATTGATTTTATGTGTTTTTTTGCACTGAATATAATCATAATTATAATAGATACGTAGTTTTTAGCCTATTCTAGTGCTCTAATGCAGGGCAAAGAACCCTTTTCCTCCAACCAACCCGGTTATTTGCATTTGGCTACCTACTCTTTTTTTTTACGTAAAATGCGTCCAAGTCGCACCGCCATTCCCTTTTCGGTCATTGGTAATATATAAATAAAATATAATATAATATGTACATACTTTATGGTGATACAGTTAAATAAGATGAGGATCATCGATCTTAGTGGTCTTTGTTCAGAGTCGGAAGTAAAACTCAAGCTAAACCATCATGCTATTATAATGCATCGTAAACGAGGAAAGCTAAAGGAGGGAAAGTTGTTATAATGGTTTATGCAGAGCGTATTACAAGCACAAGCGTACCATCTGATAATAAACTATATTGTATAAATTTATTTCAACAAATACGTCTACAGTTGCCTCAGAAGAATAATGTAATGAGTTCAGATGAATAAAGTTAAGCACGAGGCAAGACAATCTCCTATATACTTATAGTTATTTCTTTCTATTGTAGTAGCTTGAACTAAGATCCGATGAGTTCTTAGATATTATGTATATACGGTTGCATACGTGTAATATTAGGAAAATATTTAAAGAACTTCGTTTAATAGATACCTATAGGTGTACGATGTACACTTGACAATATGATAGTCTAGTAATTTTATTTTTAAAAAGCATTACGTTCTGTACAATCTCCAGTTTTAAGTTACCACTTATTTTCAATCAATCTTTGAAAGCTCTACGTGTAATCATCTCTGTAATTGTTATCAAAATGCCGTCTTATGTTGAAGCAGCGTCAACATGGCGTTCAACACCCTGCGTCTCTTGATCCCGACGGAGCCACCGGACAGAAAGCTAAGCAAGATCGAGATACTGCGGCTGGCCGGGAGCTACATCACACACCTCGACAACCAGTTATATACAGGTGAGGCTATATTGTTACATACTCGGTTGGTACCCTGACTACCAGCTGTATACAGGTGAGGAAATGCCGTCTTATGTTGAAGGAGAAAATGCCGTCTTACTTACGGCGGACTTCGAGCAAAAAATGTGGCTAAAAGAGAATTCAGATTGGAGTTGCATGTCGATTTGATTAAGAGTGTAATTTCGTAATTAGAGCCATCATGAAAATAATTCAATAAGTATGAAAATATTGTAAAGAGTGCAAGCAATACCCCGCACCCGCACCCTACTTTGTTGCTGTCTTTCGGGACCACACGTTTTATTCAAATTATTTGCTCCCCTGTACCTCTACCTCTCATACCTCTCTGGTCATTAAGTTCTCAGCTGCTACTTCCAACCATCGAGACATTAACGTAAGTATAAGTTCTTAAAATCTACGTACAAAAGAGAATATAACTTTACTTTTTACGAACCATTTGTTTTTTACGAGCTTTCGTTTATTAGGTTCAGTGTATCCCGACAAGAAATTGTAGAAATTAAAAAGTGACAACATCGTAGTGTCGTCCCTTTCAAATCAATCTCAGAAAACAGGACGGTACTACGATGTTACCACTTTTTAATTTCTACAATTTCTTGTCGGAATATTTATTTATTTATTTAATCTTTATTGCAAAAGAAAATCTCATAGTACAAAAGGCGAACTTAATGCCAAAAGGCAAAGCAGGGAAGTTGTTTGTGAATATATGAGTGGTAATGTTTAATCTGTCAATATTTGAGTAATTTAACGTAACTACCTCTATACGATAAATATACAAATACATAAGTATACCTGGCCCCTGTTTCACCACGGTGACAATTGTCACAATTTCTGACATATCCAAATTAATGACGTCACAGGCGTCCACAGGCTACGGTAACCGCTTACCAGCAGGCGGGCTGCATACTTGTTTGCTACCACCATAATATTTTTAATAAAATTCAACAAATTTATATTATATCGTCAATAAATAGGTACTAAGTTTGCTGAAGTGCTCACGACAATTGTCACGAAAAACCATAGTACTTAGAAGAATTTGTAAATGTTTCTCGACATAAGATTGGGCTTGTGTCGGAAATTCGTGACAATTGTCGAGTTTTTCGATACATATGTCAAAACCCCTGTTTAGAAAAGTAGTAGTTTTAGTGATAATAAATGAAGTTTTTCTTTAAATACTACGCTGGCGGCAAACAAGCGTGCAGACCGCTCAATGGTAAGCGGTTTTCGTAGCCTATGGATGCCTGTGACGTCAGTAATTAGGATATGTCAGAAAATGACAATTGTAACCGTGGTGAAATAGGGGCCAGATATTTAATTGTGTTGTTTACAGGTATCATCGACCAACCATGCTTGCAGAAAATAGAAGAAGATCAACAGAGTAGATCTCTATGTACCTTCTGCTGGTCAGCTGTTAAACAAGACGTAAGTATACGTATATGGGTTCCAAATGAAGGGATGTTTACAAAAACAACATAACTGCTTAGAGTGGTTGACACTTTTTTAAGAACATTGTTAATTGTTTCAGGTGTCAACCAGTGTAGTCAGTTATGTTGTTTTTGTAAACATCCCTTCAAATGTTTTGGTATACGATGTTCAATTGTTGAGAAGGCTGCAAGTAACAATGCTCTAATTTTTGGTTTCAGAAGCATTCCACGGCAACAGCAAACTATTACAAATCGCCCTTCTGAAGAGTACGACTTAAGGTCGGACCATACCGACTGCGTGTGCGTAGATGTAAGCGTTGCGTTGTAAAATAAGAATTCTCATAAGACATGTCACACCGCTTGCGTGACGGCGCGTGACGTGCGCGTGCGCGTGCGGTTTGACATGTCTTGTGACTTCTTATTGAGATTTATTCTTATTTTATAACGCAGCGGGACTTGCACGTGCACGCACTCGCAACCGGTGTGGTTTGGCCTTTAGGATGACATGCATATATGTCATAGGATTGGCCATTTCGTGACTATACTTTCTGAAAGTGAAAACATGATGTTCCAGTTGGCCAATAATAACAGTTATCAGGCAGGCGCCTCTAAGTTTTATGAAATATAAAACTTAGAGGAAAAAACGAATGCATATATAGTAAGTTGGCTGACTGGCTATATTATGATATAGAACAGCTTCAGTTTTATAAAAAAAAGCCCATTAAAAAATAGCCAATTTGACGATCTAGCTACGACACATGTAAATGATTCTAGTTTATGTATAATTATTTATGTTATATTTGCTATATTTTATAGACTACTAAATAATTAATTAAGTCTTACGTATATTCACGCAGTGCCTACAGATATTTATATTATACTTTGCTGATACATGTTGCGTAGGCGCTAACATTTACTATTTCAACAAGAATATTGGTCACAGACGTGGCTTACGGTATATTACGATATATTTTACGTACTAGTTGACAGACTCCACACACGCAGCTATAATATATATTAAGTATAATATATATTACTGTGTCAAATACCTCGTACGTAAAATATATCGAGATATATCGTAATATATTGTAAGATACTAAGCTATTAGCCTATTATATATATTATAGCTCCGTCTGTGACGGGCTTAATACTTGGATTGTTATTATTAGTCTACTTTTTAGTTCTTTACAGAGTGATTTTCTTGAAAGTAACAGCTGCTTTTAAACGTATACAACTTACAGCTATTGCTTTATTTACTTGAATATTTTCAAGTTAATCACTCTGAAAAGGAAGATATAGATGGCAATTCCCACCAGCATATTCAAGTCGGTGAAGAAGACACTGCTTTAACCGGTTACAAGCCCTGTATTATATATATATATCTACGGAATTTGTTTGTCTGTGCAAATAGGAATTATATTAATTTATTTTGTATTAAGCAGAAGCATCTGCTAACGATATCAGATACTTCAGATAGTTTATAAATGTGTCATTATTTTGACAAAGGTACCATTTGGCGGATTGCACTTACGCTTTTATAGTTCGAATACAATATTGAATCTGTATAATACGTTCTAAGCGCCTTTTGCCAAATTGTACCTTTGCCAAATTAATGACACAAACAGAGAAATAAAGTAAAACCAAAAATTAAGAAAATGGCACTTTTATTAATTTGCATCTACGTTCAAATAGGTAATTAGGTAGGAGGATGATTATTATCGTGTCAACAAAACCCAAAATATAAATAAATTAATCTTAAATTTACATCTATTAAAATTATTTCAGGTAGAAATGTTACGATCGATGTAAAATGTGGCCTTGGTATAGAAAACATTTTTGAAAATAATCACAATTATATTTATTTTAGAGTTTATAACTAACAATAAAAAATCTATCTTATTATTATTGACCTACTAACTCATACAGGTTTGACCGTCTTTTTTGCTTTGCATTGTTTTGTTTCACATGTTTTAGGGCTATTAACTTGAATATTTTTTGCGTAGTAATATGTGGGTATAATTGCAATAGAAAAAAAACAAAAAAAACAAAACAAGTATGTCTTCAAAGTCGGTTCAGTTGACTAAAAACTTAATTAATTATGTTATACTTAGCAAAAACGACGGCCCATCCCTTGTAATGACATTGACTTGTTTTAATCAATTTATGTAAAAAATATCTAACTATATACATCAAAAGAACCGTCGTAACTTGTACGAGACTATACAGTGAACCTCAAATAAATAACGACACTTAAAGTGGCCAATATAAATGAAACGTTTTATAAGTAAAACGTAGGTACCTCACTACCGGTTGTTGATAAGGTTTATTTCTAAATGAATTTTCATGACAGCCTTTATCGACAACCGGAAATGAGGTACCTTTTACTTGGAAACGTCACAAATGATAACACATCATACGTTAACGAAGACGTGTTGGAATATATTTGACCACATTGGTTGTTACTGTGTATTTAATGTTTACTGCACCTTTTATCATATAATACTAAGTGCTAAGTACGAGTCTCCGATTCTCACATTTAATTAGTGCAGGAAGAAAAAAATGCTAATAATTCAATAACAAGAAATCAGCTTAACATATGCTCAAATAAGCACAAGTGTAATAATTCTGGATGTTAAAATATTAAGTAGAAAATATTTGACTCCGACTCGACATGGCTTGAGATTTTAGCAGTAGAATAGGTATAATTACAATAATTTGACAACGACAGTACGATTCAGTTTTATTACATTACCTACTGAATAAATGCAAAATAAATATGTGTGTTCACTCATTATCATTACTTCTCTCAGTGTCTTGCTTTGCATATGCTTATTTGCGCTAATAAAAAAACATATCCATTTCTTGAATTTAAACTTTCGTGAGACATATTAACACTGCGTAGTGGCTAAACACAAGTGAGTACAGCCGCATGCCGTATATCCATTTCTGTTAAGTATATTAATTAGGAAACTCATACTCATTGTACATATGTATGTATACGTACTTCCACTACTCAATTACTACAAATACTTTAAGTACAATAATTTCAACATATTTATTAAAACAACAAACTATATACATTATACAATTATTTCGTTCATGCAAAATTTTGGAGGCCTATTCAGACATAATAAATATGATACCTATTTAACATCAAATTGCATCGCGCTCGCGCACTTGTGCAGCAAGAAGAGCTCTTTAGTAAAATTCGGACAATTCACAAAATTATTTTAACTGGGATTAATGCAAGTACAACATACAACACACGTAAATATAACGTTCTGAATACGCCCCTTGGATTTTAAACATGATTTAAGTAGATTGTTACTAAATAAGTGACCAGTTTTCGCTTTACACACTTCTGTCATAACACAAGTTGTTTTGTGACTAGTAAAAGTCTAGTCATAGAAATTAAGTCAATACCTTAAAACTGTTTTTATAAATATTATCTAAGTAAGGCAAGTATGTATTTACAGAAAGTACCCACATAGGTATTTATTTGCATAGAATAAACAAGCATCTAACAAAAATCATTTATTATTTCAACACTCCCATATGCCAATGGAAAATGCATTATTCTCGCACAAAATACGAAGCATTTAGAAACAATAAAAATCATATCGAGGATCATGAAAAACATCAACAAAATATAAAACCATGTTTCTCTTCAAAACATCACATTCACACATTTTCCTCTATGAAGACATCACAGTCAAAATATAAATTATTATAAATCACTAGACCACGCCACTTGTGCTCTACACAATCAAGTCCCATTTTTGAAATGTATTGTTCTATTTGTGGGAAATTAAAACCTCAGCTATCGCTTGTTATTTCTGTCCCGTCCGATGAACGGACTAGATTCGTGATTGTTCTTCTCCAAGTTGCCCGACAAAGTTGGGTCGGGTCTACTCCTCTTGAAGAAGCCGAGCTTCCACAGAGCGATTATGAGCAGAATTAATACTATTAGTCCTACTATTATTGACACTATTATCACCCACAATGGCACTTCTGAGGGTTCACTGATATTTAAGTCTGGATACGCTACAGTTTCCACCTGAAATGAAAGAAATGAAAATAAATTAGGAAGTTAGTTTGAAAAGCTGATTTTGAAACGCATAGCTGTATAAGAAGTTTCTTTATTATTCCTAAGAAAAAGTTACAAATGGAAACATAATACATAATATATTAAAGTGTCAGTCAAAGGATAGGCCATGCTAATGCTTAAATACGTCACCGACTTGATCGGATTAAGTTAGGTAATATGACAAGGGGACTTTGACTAGGTTGAGGTTATGGCTATTTATACCGATATTTTATGCTAATAATTATGTAGGTAAATAATGCCGAATTCGAAAAATTCTTGCTTAGAGCAAGCCCTTGGCCTTGATCAGCATGATATCATACGAGACAAGTATTAATTACAATTAAAAAAAACACAAACGGTTCAGACGTGACGGAGTTATGGAGTAACAAACATAAAAAACATACATCCGAAATTGAGAACCTCTGAAGGAAGGAAATCAGAAATTCTGAAGTCTGTTAAAAAGTGCTTACCATTGTCATATCGTCATCCTCCTTATTCTGATGGATGTTGTAATGCGAAGGTATGAGGATATACGCATTCGAGGCGATGTTGACGTGACTAACACGCGGATAGTCCTCGACTAGTGTGGCATTCCATAGACGCGCTTTGATGGTGATGGTGGTCGCCTGGGCGCGTCCTAGACGGTATATTACGCACTGGAACTGGATGCACTTCGCGGTCTTCTTCAGACAGTTCTGTGAAAAACAAAAGTTATTTAGTAAACATTTGCAGAATGTTAGATGTGTTGTGTGTAGAATGTTAACTGAAAAGCCAACGGTTTCTGATTTCCTTCTGTTTAATATGTATGAGTATAGGTATCACATTAATTGAGCTATCGACATATGCTGCTAATGACGCTATTGGCACAGAAAGCTAAGAATGTTAAGTCCATGAAAAGATTAAAATCCAGCTAAACTCCCAGAGTTACTGAGATTAAAATATTAGATATTCCATCTAGTTTACTCTCAATTTTGACGCATTTTCACTCTCGTACTAAACTAAAACAGTATGAAAGTTTTAACCTCTGAATAGTGAATTGAAAATATAAAGAAGCGTCTCATTTAATGAAATTACCTTTCCATACTAAATACATTGCTTAAAATCTCAATACATTCCTTACCATATTTACAACATTCTTTCGATGTCCGTCTTTATCCGTATATGCTTCAGCCTTAACTATGTCATCTTCTCGTTTCCTTCTAACTTTGTTCTCCGAAGCGCTAGAGTATTGGACTACGTTCTTGTAGCTAGACTCGTTGTACTTCTCACTGGAGCTGACACTTAGCTTGCCACTCGTTCGGAACGGGTCTTCTTCTAAATTTTCTAAAATCGGTTCTGGAGTTCCGGGCCTCTTAGTTAATTTTAGGGGATTGATTTCAGTTTCCGAAATGAAACATTCACCGTTGCTTTGATCTGAAAATATAGGTTTATAAAAATATTATTAGTATTATATACATTTCAAGCAGATATTATATATGCCTAAGAACATTTGTCCGCATCTTGACTTTACTCTTCTTTGTATAAATCAGCTCGTAAAGAGTCCGACTCTATTAAAATCAGGTAAGATTGAATTAGCATTCCTAAAAGTATCCACAAATTCAATTTTGACATGAAAACCATGCATGCAATTTGCAATCGGTCAATCAATAGATCAAATGCCGCTGTATGTTAAAAATCGCAGATTGTTACAGGTATAACTAAAACTCGAAATATCAGCAATATCAATGAATGAGGAATTGGATGAAAATATTGAAATGTATTATGTTATGCTTACCAGCTTCTCCGTCTACCGTAGGTACGTCTTCCGGATAGAGAAGCCATTTGCCTTGAGCATTCTCAGATGCTACTTGGTGTGGCCAGGATATCACGACTTGCAGCGAGGAAACGCGCCACGGGCCTTCGTTGTAAACCTTGAAAACACATTAAAACATTAAATAAAACTTTTTCGATTGGCCGATTGGCACAAAATAGGGAGATCACTCTAAACTTCATACAATTTTGATTGATTTACCTGATACGTGTGGACTACTCGTGTGCCAATATCATCGAAGTGCTTCATAGCTGACTCGCCCTTAACTTCTCCACCATAGAAAACTTGTTCTGGTCTTGCAGCACTAGAGGATAACATTATTATATCAATTAGCAGCCCCATAATAAATGATTTTCATAAGTTTATATTGTACAGCATCAGTGTAATTTACATTTTGGATACAAAATAATTGCTGACTATGCTTTTATAGTACAACAGTCAACTATTTATTGAAACGACCTAATACTGTTTTATATTATTACACGAAGAAAAAAAATTATCTTCATCGAAGACAAATCCTCTTGGTTAGGACAATATTGTTTCGTATATAAGGTGGAAATAATTTGCCTAGAAAAAGGTCTTGATTTAAGTAAAATATATCTTGGGCTAAAGATATATAATTAGTCCAAGACAGTATTTACTTATGTTTAAACAATTCTTGCATTTTTATTCTTGTCTGAAGATATATTTTTTTCCGTGTATGCTTACAAGATCTTACCCTTTTATTAGCAATTCAGCATTCTTCACAACCAATGCCTCGACCACTGCCGGTTTCTTGTTAGGGTACAGTTCCTTTGATGTAGAGTTGGTCCAGACGGCGAACACCACCGACGGTTCGTTGTCCTCCAGGGCCCTGGCGTCGAACCGCATGGTGATGGGGGTGGTGGTGTTGCCCTGATGCTTGAAAGGGTTCTCCAGCATGCAGGATACAACTGTCTTGTTGACGCTTGTGCAGATAATGTGTTTATCCTGAAAATTGAAAAGTGGTCTTCTTTTTAATAAATAGTTGTTTAAACGTAAGGTATCACTTGAGGAAGCAATCATTTAAATTTAATCTAAGTTTAAAATTTCAACAATCTTCCATTCCACGTAGGTATTTTGAATGCTTTGTTATTTAATCGAAGAATTTCATATAAATAGAATGCGTTGATTAAAGCGCCCTCATGGGATACGTGCCCCCAATACCGGGCTTGGAAAGTCCTACATTACGAGTGCTCTTCTTGTATTTACAACATTCATTTGTTCTGCGAGCAGTGAAGTTCTGACAAATGAGAAAAAAGACTTACGCTTATATTAGCAGCGATGTAATGTAGACTTGAGTGATGCTGCACGAACAAGTGACTCTCGTAAGCAGATTCTCCGTAGTTATCAACAGTAATGGAAAGTTTAATTTCGTCTTCTTGGCCCAATGTTAACGTGTAAGATTTGCCATCATCAGCTGTAAAAATATTGATATTATATAACTCATCTCGATTAATATATGTCATGTGTTCCAGTTTTATTTGGCTCATCATAATTTTAAGATTTCACACACGCTTTTTAATCCTATGTAGATGAACTGTATAACAATATTAGTGCAAAAAATCAGATACATAATGTGTTCGTTCTTACCCTTCGGAAGTTGCAACACTGGATCCACAACAAGGTCACTTATGCACACACCATCTGATCCACAGTCATTCAAGAAGTTCGCGGTGAATGTAGACGATGCTGTCGCATTCAGCACGGGGTAGTCGTCAATGTTGGGCAATAAACCCGTGGTCGAATATGTTGGGACTTCGTGAACTATTTTGTACGTTACTTGAAACTGGAAGTGAAAAATAAGTAGTAAAATATAGGATAGTCAGGAAATCATCCAGATAACAAATATCTTGGAACGATTTAAAAACGGATAGAAAATATACAGATAACCAAGTTAACATTTAGAATAAGCAAGACTTAAAAATCATATTGAAAATATTTATAAATAGGCTGAACGTATAAAATATTCAGTATTTTGATGACTTGCGAGTAATTGCCATATTAAAATATATTAGTATCGTCTAACCAATTTTATTTATTAGAATGAGGATTAAAATTAAAACGTTGCTACTTACTTTGATAGGCGTTTGGATGTCTCTCGTGTTATTTTTAAGATACACCCAGTGCTCTCTGCAAACCTCAGTGTCTTTTTCTAATTGTATTGTTTTGTCGATAATATTACTTTTATCAGAATCGAAGAACACTCTAGAAAATTTCTTTCCTCCAGGAAAAGTTTCAGCCTCTATGACATAATTAACATTGTGTAGTAAACTTTGAGGTGAGGTTTTGACTAGAGATTTTATAATACAGCACGCTTCGAATTTAAAACAAGTGTAGTATATTCCATTCATTTCACAAGCCTGTATTGTAGGATCGATGTTGATAATACTTTTCGAAGGTTTTATCGAGGTTTTAATGTCGATTATCGGTCTTGTTCGCAGGAGGGCCACACCACTCTGTAATATTAAAAATAGTTTACATAATTGTAAAATTGCCACGACTAAAATATAAATAATTAGGTACTAGTTAGTTACACGGATTGACATTAAAACGATGGGATTGATCTTAGACGAAAGTTCACATAAGTAGTTGGTTGTCGCTATTTTCGCTACTGTACCTACTAAAAATTTAAATGTCAACGACACATTTTACCGAAAAGCATTAAAACTATTGACATTTCTAAAGTAACTTACATCCTCATAAGCGCCAACAAGTAAATCTGGATAGCCATTAGCGTCTAAATCCACTCCACCAGACAGGGAGTAACCGAATGTCTTCATAACATTAGGCAACGACTCGGCAGTAATCATTTGATCTGCTTTAGTATGTAATCCTTTTTTTCTGTCTCCAAGATGAATGTACACGACGCCTTTTCCTTCGTATGGACTTCCGATAGCAACATCTTCACATCCATCCTTATTCAAATCTCCCGCATTTGCTATTGCGATGCCAAACTGAGATTCTGTTTTACCCGTAAGCCTTAGGTTGTACTTTTGGGAAAAGTGATAATGGTTGTTGATGTATAAATATACGGCACCACCGGTGTCTTTTGAGAAGTAGAAGGGAGCGCCAATAAGGAGATCTGGTAATCTAAAAACAAATAAGATATTATTTTACATTAACTAAGTCAATAAGAGACTAAATACTAGTATCGATAAAATAAAAAAGAGCATATTTAAAGTTTGTTATTAAATAAATACAAACCACACCGAAAAAATAATCAACCCAACAGGACTTGAACCTGCATCGGTACGCCTTGCCGGGGCTTGATCGCTTTACCAATTACCTGAGCTATGGGTTCAGTTACTAAGTTGACGAAGTTTTCAATACCTTCAAACATATTTTTGCATATATTTTACATCGGCTTTACAGCAGCTGTAAGCCGCCGTAAGTTTGAGTGCATTCCACCACTTTAAAAACATATATAAAAAGAATTAAGAGCAAAAAGAATATTTATTTACCCATCTCCGTTGACATCAGCTGATGAAACTTCATAACCGAAGTTAGATCCGAACTGTTCTCCTTCGAGTATGAGGTTTATTTCGAGGATGTCGATATCTGCGGAGCCCCAATCCTGAATGATACGTTTGCTGAATATGACGACCTGCCCAGTGCCACGGGAGCGCGGCGCGCCCGCCGCGTATGACGACGTGTTACCTAAGAAGCTCGCTCCCGCTACCGACATGCCTGGAATAAGAATGCACTATGTTTAGTTCAGGGCCTATTAATCTTCTTCTGACGGCCAGTTTCGACGTCAGTTGTGTGAAACTAGTGGCATTTAAAATATGGGCGCTTTTACCTATAGATAAGCACTCAATGCATCTGTAAGCGCTTTTTTGAAGCGCACCTAACTACATTAGGAACGACCAATAGAATATTTAAGATTTAAGCGGGCCTAAACTTTATGCGAGAACTAAAACGAAGGTAGGTATTATTTCTTTATAACTTATAATGTGACTTAAGGAAATATTTTATTTTGGATAGGAAATTTTTTACTTTTTTATTTGATCATAAGAAATCGACCATAAATACGTTTCAAATTTACACGCACACGTATATTACAGTCCACTAACAAAAAATGTATCCACTTTTTAACCTTATTGCCTTGTAATAAATTAAGGTCTAAAATTTGATACATCTTTTTGTAGTCGACTGTACAAGTAGGTAGACCTAGACAATTGAGTTTTCAAGACAATTGAGGTCTGGCTCTTTAAGACTATCCTACACGAATTTTTGTCCCGATAAATTTATTTTAAATGAAATTTCCTTAAAATAGTATGTATAAATATCCTACCGAGATAACTGTATTTCTCGACCGGACTCTTCCCGTCGACTACAGGTGCCATGTGCGAGAAGCTGTCGCGTTTGAACAGGTCGTCGTTCACGTCCAGGGTGAATATGGTTCCTCGCCACGCATAGGGCCCAGGACTGCCCAGCAGCAGCGTGTCGTCCTTCAGGAGAGAACTGCTCACTCCGACTTGGCAGAGGCCGTATTCTTCGTGCTCTCTGGAAACATGTTGAAGAACATTTTATAAAGTTTCCCAATTCAATATTTTCGGAGAATATGAGAAATAGTTTAACGTATTAAGAACTTACAGTAAGCACTCTGTAATCCGGATTGTTGGATCTGCTGGATTATTGGATTTGTATGGGAAATAAAGGCCGTTTGGTCGGATTAAAGAAGTAAATCACCTGAGTCGCTAACTTCCGGATTTCCGAACGCCTAAGTACTCTAATAGCTCCTAATTTCGGTTCACCCTGTTTTCGCATAATCATTGTGGTAATAATTATATTGTTCATAATCTATATGATCATAATTAGCTGTAACCATAAACTGTTTTGGCATACTTATGTTGAGCATAATTGGGTTTGGCAGATTTTTATTGGTCCGAATATTAGTTGGTCATAAAGTCATTATTCCGAATCCTAGTTAGGCATAAAGTGTATGTGCAGAAAAATTTATTGCCGAAAATTCTGTTGCAATTTATTTGGCAGAAATGTGTTAGGGCCGAATTGCATCATTCAAATCACAGACCTGCCTGTGTTGTATAAGTACTTACTGTCACGTCAATGCAGCAATGAAGGTGTGATGCGTTTCTTTGGATTGGAGGGTCATAGTTCTAACCTAAACTAACCTACTTTCTGGCAGCCGTTTTATTTTGTAGAGGGTCATAGTTCTAACCTAACCCAACCCACTATTACGCATAAGTGCCCTTACATTGAGGTCATAATTCTAACCTAACCTAACCTACTTTCGTAGCATTTTTTTCTTGTTGAGGTCGCAGTTCTAACCCACTTCTGCGTAGTAGTACCTACTTGCCTCTCAAGGTTGCAGTTCTAACCTGACCTGCACGCCTAGCAGTCTATCCGTCCTTTTCTGACTCTGTCAATTAGAAAGAGACGGGTAGTCTATCTGGCGCGCGAGATACTGTCGCATCAGTCATGTGCCAGGTGTGCTGAGCCAATTTTTTCGCAGCAATGCATTTTGGGTTCGGTGTACCTATGCCAAAAAACTTTCGAATTTTAAAAAATATGCCAAATACACTTATGCTTATTAAGTTTATTCGTAATAACATTCGGCTACAACAGTAGTATGCAAAATAATTTTCGGACAAAGAGAAATTCGCAATATTGTGAATTATACCAAATAAGGTTTAAGCTACATTATCATTCGTCTAAAACAAATTATGCCAAGTCTGTTATGCGACATGGGTTTCGGACAAATAAAAGTATGCCAAATAGAGGGAACCCCCTAATTTCAATGATAATATGCAAAACTTTCGAACTTCTCTGAAGCATTTTTGCTTTGTTTGACTGATGAATATCTTTAGAAATATTTTTTTTGATAATTTTGCTGGTGCCTAATTTGGTGTTTTTAGTTTAATTTTATACAATTTATATGTTAGTGATCAATGATGTCATATAAAAGTTTTTTAATTAAATATTATAAGTAGATTATGTATATACCTGGCAGTTGACTTCCCCAAGCACGGCTCCCACATGTCGGCTACCTCGAGATTGTTGGTGAGAGTGTAACAGAGCCCTTGCCCGAACTGTGACTCTCCTGACTTTCGGATATACCTGTAATATTAATAAGTCTCTATCAGAAATTTACGTATCGGAGCATGCCAGGCGTCTTATCAGGTAAAGGTACACTATTTATTAGGTTAAATAGGTTTTTAAATATAAATATATTTACAGTACAATGAGGCATTCTATTTATATTGTAATTTTAGAAATACAAGTTCCTATAAACTAAGAAATAATTTTTACCTATGCGCACATACAACGGCCTTCATGCCAGGTCCCTGACTCGCCACGGAGACGCCGAGCCACTGGCCATTCTTGATCTCCTCGGACAGCGGCGGCAACAAGTGCGCAGAGTCCACACCTAAACATTGACAACACTGTCAGAATACTATACTTCGTGATTATATAATTAACATAGCAGAAGCAACAAGTTGCCACAATCGTTAGCAGCAACTCAAATCAGAATCATAATGGCATGTTATTTTTATTGCGTCACAAACATGAACTTTACAAAATTTTGAAAAGCCTTATCGATTAGAACTCATGATGATTATAATTAATGATGATTGAAAACTATAAAAATCAAGCATGTTATTAAAATAAACCCAAAACTTATTATTCACATTGGTCATAAATGTTTTCATTTACAAGGACAAGCGCAACTGTATTCGCTCTGGTTAATTAATGTAACCAAAATAAAATTGATCTTGATCCCGATTGCAAACCGATTTCATAATATTGGTAAATGCAAAGCATTGCAACCAGGCGTGTATGATGCAGAGAGTGACAGCAAAGTAATAAGACTCGTTGCAAATGAGCCAGAAAATCAACCATTGTGCGTCGCACAGAGTATAATACAATTTGCATGGAACTGTAAACTAAACATGCATAAACTCAAAAACAGATAAGCCTAAGATACGAGTAAGTCGGAAAACGGTGACAGGCGTAGGCTGACGGCGGTGACGATAAACTCCTGCAAACCTGCAATCAACTCACGTGAAGATACGACTCAAACTTGTGGTCTCGGGTTAATGGACATAATCGAAACTACTATGTTAATTTTGAGGTGGTTCTGATATCGTTAATTGATGGCGATACGTTAATTCACCAGAAGGACACCAATTAAATTGTAGTATTAAATGAGGAACTACCTGTTAATCTAAGATGTTATTTAGCCCAGCTTTATAAATACTTTATTCTGTTCTAGCCATCGTGTTAAACGATAGTGTCCATGATACCAGATATATAGTGGTGTTGGTGTTTAATTATTTTATATTTATTTATTACAAAAGCGCCGTGGGCTGTTATTTTTTAATGTTATTTGTATGAGTAGGTTGGTTAAATTTTGAAACATTACCGCCAATTACCAGTCACCTTTAAAAAAATGCATAGTTGTTATTTTCCGCAACGTATGACGATTTAACGATACATATAATAGCTTATTTATTAAAAACTACCAGCTATGATCTACATTAACTAAAGAAATGCGTTCAAATTAAATTCCATCTTGAATAATAATTTTATTAAATATATTAAATGACACGATGAAAAATTTCATACTCGTACTTGTTTAGGTACTTTATTGGCAAACTAAACATTAAAGTATAAATAGGTAGGTACTGTCGCCATCAAATATATCGGAGCAGCCAAGGAACTCAAAATATCTGAACATGCACTTTATCGCCTTGAAAACAGAGGCGTTGTTCGGATATTTGTGCCCACCTTGGCCGCTCAGATCTATCTGATGGCGACTACATTGGGTGCTTTTGCTCAAGCATGTGGGTGGGTGTTTTGCAAGCGGGTCGGTGCATTATAACGATTAATTACGTTCTGTATTTGAGATTAGTTTCTTTAATTGACTTGTATATTCAATTAACGTCAGCATACTGAATCTTAAATACAGAGAGGTGTAAATAAATGATTATGTACAAAATATAGTAAATTTATGCAAATAAAGTCCAGACAACTAGTCATTTGGATGCGCATGCGTTGCGAGTTACATGATTAATGGGTTTGATCTGGAATTGTAGCAGACAATTAGTAGAATCAAAAGTATGGTTAGTCGAGATTAGTTCAAGAGCATAATTAATGATTAATAAAGGAGGTTGAGACCACAGCTCACTTACTCTTGTTTACTTTGGATTGGACCGCTGTTTTGGGGCGCCACCGACAACAGACAACAATTTTATTAGCAGTTCATAATTAAGTAGGCTTTTGGCCGAGCGGTTTTGACTTCATCTTATCCCATTTGATAATAAGTAATTATTACTTATTACATTACAAACATAAACTCGTAACCTGTCTCGGGAATATAATAAGTAATGTACATTTTCTCAACTCTTCTTTTTGCTTCAGGATATAATTTAACGATTTTGAAACTTGCCTTGGTTGCTTTCTTTAGGTATTATTACACATTTACAGGGTGTTATGTGGCATTTACTACGACGACGGTGTTCTAAATCTATTGGTGTTGTAACTAGATATTCTAAATAACACTCCCTGGAACTAATAACTAATGTGCTTATGTCTACATTTTCACTAATTGTGTACCAATAAAAAAAATCTTGGTCATCATTGATACTGACCTATATACTGTGCATATATGTTAATTTATACGAAGGTAGTAGGTATTTATAAATATCATTATCAAATTGTAATTATATTTTAAAAATGGACAACTGTAGGTAAGTAGTATAAGTTCAATTTGTGTCACTTTTTGATATTTCTTTATTATGATGTGATATGCTTCAAGATGAAGTTTTCTAGAAAATTGAGTGTTAAAAATACCAAAGAGAATAAAATAATCCGTAAAAAGAGACTTAAGACAAGTGAAATAGGAAATATCCGTAACATGTGTAAGAAAAGTCCATCGCTTGAGAATGTGTGATCAGGTCAAATGCACCGTACTGATAATATCTATGATTAGATTTATTATGGAATGTAGGTACTCACTTCGTTTGCCGTCTGTAGGGACTTGTTCGCAGTCGTTAGTCCCTGGAGTGAGTGGGCATTTCCATAGGGCTCCGGACCGGCTGGTGTTTGGCTGGAGATTCTGTCCCAGTGGAGCGCCAACCAGTAGCCTGAAAACAAGAAAATTATTTTTAAAAATAGCACAAAAATAAAAGTTACAAATTCAGAGAGAATAAAGGCAACATTTTCAATAAGCTATAGCCCAGTGAGAGAGAATTTAATTGATTTTATTATAACAAACATTAATAAAACTTAAGTTTGTTTGTAAGATTGTACAAAATATACAGTTAGTCACATCAAAGGATTTTTATAAAAATATAAACACCAATTTTAGAAATATAAATACAGGTATCCGCGTTCATGTCATCTAATTTAATTATATTACATCACTGAATACTCTAATTACGACATTTATTTAGGCACTACCTACAATTACGTATAACGATATATTTACCCCTCTAACTAGAAATGTTAATCATCGCGACCTTCAAATTTAAATACGTATTTTAATTACAAACCTACAAGGGCGCAAGGGCATGTCGGCGAGCCATATCGGGAAAACAATGGGCAGTCGACTCCCGGTCCCGATGCAAATGTCCAACCGAGACTAATTAAGCTATGAGCGGGGGGACGCAGGCTTATAATCATTTACGCTAATTCTACAACCGGGAACTAATAGTTTTGATTAAAAAGTTACATCAGGGGATAAAAGCGTGACTTGGATAGCTTCGTTGTTAATAGATTAAAATGGTTTGTTTTGTTGATAGCCATATGCTGTAGAGTATATTTAGGTTTAGGGAATCTTTATATGATGATTACAAGAAATTGGATACGTAAGCACTTGAAATATTTTCATTGAAAAGGTCCAAAGCAATTACACTAGTGAGTCCTGATAGAAATAGAAGTAATTGGGTACTTTCCAGTAGATAAACTTAATTGTTGCAATGCATTCATAAAATCAAATTTTCTAAAATACAAAGGAAAAATCCAGGTGTAACAAAATATAAAGGAGATGTATTCATCATATAAGTAGCTTTGTGACGTTGTTACGCGACTCCCCATACTTCAGGCGCGACTCGAAATATGGAGTCGCGCGCGACAAGGCATGTATGTCATGCTAAGCCCAAAAATTATCATAGGAAAGTACCTAGCCTATTTTAAAATCAAATGAATCACGGTTTATGGACAGCTTTACTAGTTTATGGAAATTGAAAGTACCATCGACTATTCATCAGATCACATATAAAAAAGAATATGGCAAACAAAACATTATATACGGTATCCTAAATCAGAATATAATACGGTAACTTTAAAGAGCCGACACGGCTTGATATCTCCAACAATAAGTCCGTTAGTGTTATCAGTGATCTCTCAAAATAGCGTAAACAATGAAACAGTTGGTGTCCAATGCACCCAGCTGCATTACCATCGTAATAACGTAATGACCCGCCACAGTCATGTCCTCCTCGTTAGTGCATATTGTGATGGAACATATCATTTCGAATTTATCCCCTAACTGATATATCATTCCGGGTAATAAATATGATTGCTGGTATTATGGTCATTTGACATCATTATATTGTGGACGATGAGCCTTATTTGATGATATCGTGGTTGAGTATGTATACGAAAAGCAAGCAGACAGTTCCGGACGCAAGGAGTTGTCTCTGGTAGAAATCACAGACAATAGGTAATTTTTTATATAGATAGAACTATCATTTTGATGTATCATTTTAATCTTCTTGATATTAAAGAGATATTCGAATCTAATCTCGGGTTTCTTTTATAATCATAGTTATATAAATAAATGTATACCAAATCATAGTTTATGTGCGAAATTTCTGTTTGAATTGCCCATTTTAGTAAATAACTTACATCATTTCTTCTTTTTTTATTTAATATGTTTATGACTTAATTAGCCTCATAGGACTGAGGCATCGATCATCGCGCAACGAATCGATTACGGCGCACTCGCTTCATTTATTCGATACCAATGGCCAATACTAATCACCAGAGTATATTTACATAGAGTAGTCCATCCGACAAACCCAGGCCTATAACCGCAAACCACTTCGTTCGATCGTCTATTTGCATCACTATCTTTCGAATATGCAAGAGCGATAGAGACGGAGATAACGAAATTTAGATTTTCGATCTTCGCGGAGGCCCGCAATATGTGAGTAAAATATAGGTGATGTTGATGTGACGACACACACTGAAAGGGCACCACTAGGTTCGGTTGATCTTGATAAACATGGATGAGCAGTCATTGCGTCTTCAGTAAGAAAATGGAAAGTGACGAAATATAAAATGTGTCAATTAAAAACTTAATAAATAATTAAAGGGTACTTTGTATGGAAATTTCTTAATGCAGTGACCCGTTTTCATGGACAGTAAGTATAGGTTTCTGTCACTGTCAGTATCCTGTGAACTACCGCATTCGATTAAACATTGGACACGGCGGCCCTACGCCTGCATTACTGACCCTTACTCGTTTATATTAACATAAATCATTATATGCATAACTGTCGTTCCAGTCCAGCCGTGTATTAGTGTACAGTCAGATTATAATTTCATCCGTTATAAGTCCTTACTTTGGTACCAATAAAAGATGGTGGTTTTAAGACGGGTTGCAGCGACAGAGCACAAATACTTAATTTATGTTTAATTACGGTTATCGACGACTGCTGCAACCAGCCCTTAATCGATAAGTAACTAATTTTGAGTTTATATGCAATTGAGACTAATCTTACACGATTGAATAAGTCAGCGTCCAGATTGAATCTCTAGCCAATATCTGATTTAATTTAGTGATTAAATATCTGCTATTGTTTCACAATTTCTGTGTGGCAACGCAGACGAGGCATTACTCTCGTGCAATGCGCTAATAAACACCTACACAGTTCAACGAACTTACAATAACCGTAAAGAAAGTAACAAAATACAATTAAGCCTTCATTGTTTTGCTTGCTGTTGCGACATTTCCTTATCTAAACATTTTGTTACCAGGCGGGCGACCATGAGCCCGAGTCCCGAGAAAGCCATGCGCCCTAAATTTGAGTTAAACAAACATGCCGACTGACACGCTTGCTTTAAAAGCTTTCAAATAGTTCCCTTTCTTACGCGTGAGCTGCAAAAGGCGTTTAAATTCCGTAACTGCAATCGTTCAAGCCCTCATAACCAATTTACAGCACAAAAGGCTCATTTATGCGTGGTGTTGCGCCCACATGGCCATCGATCGGACCCTCATTGGGGTTACCATGCGCCTACGCTCTGAACTCTCAAGTAACGTATCGGATACAAAAGTCACTATAAAAATATTACAAACGTTTACACCGCTAACACCGCCTATTGTAGACAGAATTCGATCCTTCCATTAACCAGTAAAAACCAAACATCATCTATCGTCTATAAAAGACCGCTCCTAGTCGCAGTCTCGTATATCGTATCCTTGGGCACACCTAGGAGGCGTATTCCTGTTTAAAAAATACGGTACCAAATTCCTAACAATCTCTGAGTATCCCTCTCGCTCCATTGCATAAGTGCGGGCAGGAAGTGTTTATAATAGTATCACATTTTTAAATCCAAATACGCCCCTTGGCCCGCAAAGAGCGATAAATTCCCATCAAAACATTATCTATCCTTGACATCGACCGATAGCGGTTCCATATTGCACTACCATTTAGATATCCGTTACAGTAAAAATGCATTTTGTGGGTGGTCATTCGTCTTGCACAAAGCTTCTATCCACCTATTAGTCTGTTTAAGAGCGATATCTAAAGTAAACAAATCATTGTTTGTTGTTTGCCATAGACCATGACTAATGCTATCTTTGTGAAAGTTAGGACACGCAACCTTATCTTAAAAAATATTTAGGAAATTTAATTCGTGTTATTTTAATTTAAATGCATACATACAAGGTATAACAATATAGGTAGAGAACAATAAACAAACAATATGACTGTCAATAATTCAACTAGGTTTTAGTTTAACCTCATAACTAAATACCTACTTTAAACCAAATAGGTGCATTAGGTATTATGTCCCGGTAAAAAAATACATAATTTGTGGTTAGTTTTTTCGAATAAAATATTGTTTTCCTGGTCTTAACCTTGAATAAACTTCTGCAGGACTTTAATTAAACTGTGTAAAAAAAGTACATTGTTGTGCCACGTATTCAGGTAATCTTATATGTCACTACTTTCAGTTGTATCCAACAATTCATTTAAGTATAGTTAATTCCTGACTAGCTTATTTACAAGCTTAACCATAAATAAAATAGCGATACAGTATAAGACAATTCGATTAAGTCAATTGTAAAGATCAAAGTGCAGCGGCCGGCCTTTGCGAGCACGAAGTGATAATAGATTATGACAGAATGAATGAAATACCACGCGTACTACGTGCGTGTATTCGAGAATGACGCTCAATGACGCTTATACGTACATAAGTATGCTAACGGACATCAAACAGTAGTTATGTATTCAAGTTGAAATAACTGTCATAAAATGTTTTTACTTGTCGGCTCACTGGCCATAATTCGTAAATTTAAAAGATCTATTTGAACATGATGAACGTCACAACTTATAAAAAAAATATCTTACTAAGAATTTTTTAACAATATTCTTATAATTTTCAAAATACTATAGGAAAGTATGGTTTCGAATTTATATACATAAAATACCTATTTTCAATCGGGTAAAACTGTTGAAAAAACATCGAATCATAGAAAAAATGCAAAAGTAGGGGCCTTTTATTAAAATGTTATCATTGTTATCATTGGTACAAGGTACCTAACTACTTTAAAAACGATGCACGTAATTAAAATACACCTATTCTTCTCAGATACTTATCCCCTTATTTATAAACGGCCACTAAAGTTAAGAGATCGCTGATAATCGTTGGTCCCTTTCCCTCATATAGGTTGGACGGAAAGGGAAAAACGATTATCAGAGGCCTCTTAACTTTAGTAGACTTTTATGAATAAGGGGGTTAGTCCGTAACATGCTCTCGTAAAAAAATATTTCTATTTTGTTTCTTAAACACCATGTTAATGAGGTGTTGAAAGAATCTTTATAAGTGCTACACGCGGTTATGCGGTAAAGTATGTAACCAGATACAAATATGGATAATTCATGAGCACGGAGGATTATACAAACGTATCCTGTATCACTCAAAATCCAGTATCTCTTTAATAAGTTAAATTCATCTTTGTATTATTTCTATCCCAAATTTTATAAATTTGCGTGGGGATATATCCAACACGTATTGGCCCTTTGGAGAGTTTTGTTATGTAATTAAACCTGCTAAAACCCATTTACGGGTACATCAATAGATTCCCGTGAATCTTATAATTATTAAATATACCAAAACCGCTTATTGTACCAATTTTTATGAAATTTTTGAGCAAATCGTATTTTTTTGTCACAGAAGAAAAAGAGCATAAGTGAGTAAGGTGGATCTTCAAGTGGTATACGTAAGTACAACTACGCCTCCATTTTACCTCGAGAGCATAGCGCCGCACCGCTGGTGGTCTGCGGTCGGTAAACACGGGCGCGACCATTGTCCAAACTTTATTGTCCAGCCCATAGCGCCCATAGCCCATAAGTCCATAGTCCATATTATCATCGCCTATGAGAATATAGTGTTAGATGTGTAGCTAAATAAGTGTGATTGTGAGATTTGCCACTACTATGAACTATCAGAGATCACACTTACACTGGTTCGCATTCGGTAAGCGATAGGAACTACAGCTATCTAGGTAATGGGACATTATGTAACGGACAGCAATAACCATATATCGTTCCTCGTTTAAACTCAAAGTAAAGGAAGACTAGTGCTAGTTTTCACACAAGATATCAAATCGAACTAAACCTGTAAAATGATATGAATAGAATTTGAATGAACACATAGTTTACATAGTTTTTCTCTTTTCCAGAAAAGCAAGTGCATATAAGAAGAACCGAACCGAAGTCGAAATCACGGCAAAAATAATTAATGTAAAATGTCGCCAAGAATTTCTTGCCACAAACCATTAGCGAATTCATGTGGCTAATAAATTTAATCATAAATGTACATCGGAATTTATAAGAAGAATAAGTGCATCAATAAAATGTTGAACATTTAAAGGAAGATGTCTAAAATGAAAGCGCAATTTCATCCGAGAGATTCCCAGAAGCCTGGCACGCGCCGTCGTGTGTGGCGCAAATTGTATGGAAATAAGTCCAACCAGAGCCAGTGCATACAAATTTGCTGACTGCAAAACTGAACCTCTTTTGAATGGACGAGTTTTTACAAAAAAAAGAAACATTTTGTAGGTATTTGGTATATTGATTCCAAAGTGCTCGTTGCTATGCCTACTTGAATAAAGACAATATTGACTTTGACTTTGACTATACAAAGCGCTATGCGACTGGATCCATTCAGAAAATATTTGATCCCAAAATATCAATCTAAGTAATTTTGAGTAATTTTGGTAGTATTTACAGGATATTATAAAATAACAAGAACGGATAGAAAGAAAATCCACAAATTCTGTCCAATTAGGTACGTAGTATGATGGTATGACTGGGAGATAAACATCACTGACACGACTTCGCCAAGCATTGGCACGGTACCTAATGATCATGTTTATGGAATTCAAAAAGTTCCTACTTTTCTAGACATACTCGTAAATATATGCTCTAAAATACATATCTGGTCAATGTAAATACTAAGTTGAAAGAACAAGTATCTTTCCGAGCATAAACCACGCTTTCCCCCTTTCCCTTTGACAACCCTCCGACCGTGAAACCTCTCAATTAACCGGATAATTACTTCGTGCTCGTACTCGGTCGTGACCGAATCCAATGCTCTTGTCACCAGCGGTTTTGTCCAAATGCATAGACTACCTCCCATAGTTATCGTCTTCTGTCTACTATCGACTGATTCTCATATAATTTAGACCGACAACCGTCGAATATTGGTGCTTTTTGACTTGTAAAGAACCACGCCGCAAACTTTAAGCACGTAATGCTATTTTGAACTTCAACAGGTCTTCAAATAAATAGACTCAAACTTTTATTTATATTTGTAACTAAAATAAATTAAAATTAGGAGTCACTCTCTCATTCTAAATTAGTAGGTATAGAAATAAGCAATCTAGTAGGCATGTGATCTGTGCCCGTACATCAGCATGAATAAGGCTTAAAGTACCCCCAAAGGGCTAGCCAAAGACGTTTTTAAACCGGGACGCGTAAAGTTTGTTATCTCATGACGCGCCGAGAGATGACACCTTGAGGCAATGAATCCATTATGCATCATCGTCTGTGACATTTAGAATTTATTACCGGTGTCTGAATGATGGAGTAGGTGCAGTAACGTGAGCGCGGATCTATGACGAAATGTTAAGAAAATATGAAAGCTTCTCGGTTCGCGCTGATAGCGGACGCGAGGTCTATTCATTGAAGTCATTCTTTTGTCTTTACCATATAAGACATGCGTAAATATTCTTCAGAATATAATTGCATGTATTAATTTTAATAAAAGGGTATTATTTTCGTACGTCCTAGGTAAGATACGACGTAATTATCATTAAATATGCACTCACGTCACTTGATTGCACATAAACTAAGTTTATACAAAATTAACAAACAACGTAGGTATGAAAGAAAGAAAAGATTTATTCAGGACGCTGAAACCATACATTATAAATAAATAAATAAATAAATAATTGGGGACAATCTTACACACATCAACCTAACCCCAAACTAAGCAAAGCTTGTACTATGGGTGCTAGGCGACGATATACATACTTAGATATATATAAATACATACTTATATACATAGAAAACATCCATAACTAAGGAACAAATATTTGAAATTAGCACACAAATAAATGCCCTTACCAGGATTCGAACCCGGGACCTCCAGCTTCGTAGGCAGGGTCACTACCAACTAGGCTATGGAGGCCGTTAAATTAATTACATGAAACATTTTAAATATAGCGTCACTGAAAAGGTTTCCTCTCAGCTTTGTGTTAAGGTACCCTGAGGATACCTTAACGCTGGTCTTCCGAGGAAACCTTTCCACAACAGCGTAAATGAAAATTTATATAAAAATAAAATCATATCTCTAATAGAACTTATTATTTACCGTTAAGCACTTATACTACTTATACATTTAAATCTGCGATCAGCTACGAAGATAGGTTATATAATATTTAATAATCGTAACTAGACACATTGCAGTATCATATGAAGAATATACTTATTAAAATTTAATATCTAAAACCACCAGTCCAGCATTACACAGCCATATTTTATTAATTTACCTATATATTTCTAAGTAACATTGGCACTTAATATTTAGGAAGTTATTTGTAAATTTAGGAGATACTTTTTATAATTGAGTTTAAAAGAAGGTAGAGATAATGAGTTTCGTATTGGTGGTGGAATATTGTTCCAGCACTTTGTGGCGGAATACCTGAAACTTCCACGGAATAAAGATGCGTTGTGCTGTGGACAAATAAGACGACTAGCACCCCTGATGTGACGTTGAGAGAATTTTAATTTTGCGCTTAAATACTGGGGCGTTGAAGTTTTAACAATACCAAAGAGCATACAAGCGAAATGCAGGGATCGTTTCAATGTATATGAGAATATACAGAGTAACCAAAAAATAACTCAATTCCCGTTGGCGGTTTTGGGACGCTACCAATCCTCCCTAGATGGTTTTGGGACCTCTCAGATCGATTTAATTTTTGGACTTTTGTATGACCATTACTCACCGCAGCCGCGCAATGGCCATACAAAAATCAAATCGATCTGAGAGGTTCCAAAACCGATTGGTAGTTTCCCAAAAACTTACAGCCAACGGGAATTAAGTTATTTATTGGCCAACCTGTATAAGTACAAAGGTGGGCTTATTAATTGTTGTTATAAGCAGAAACGTCTGCAAACGATATTTCAATTTACACGTCTCCCTCTGACGTAAGCAAAAAGGAGTAACAGGTGGAAAGATTCACCGGGGTTGAGTAAGCGTCGATAGCACAGTTGGCAGTGCGATCGGACCGGTGTTCCGAGAGGTCGCAAGTTCGAGTCTTGCTCGACGCGGTGAATTTTTCCATTTTTCCTTTCAATTATAAAAAAGGTGGGCTTATCCTTAAATTGTACCAATAAAAAGTATAAAATAGAGCAAACAAAGTAGACTTCAGCAAACATGTGTAACAAAAATTCCTCCAAGTCAACACCGGTAATCAAATTGTATGTAAATGAAGTATTCTTGCAGCTATTTCATAAGTAATTTCCAGTAGAATTTACATAGCGATACAAATACCTCTAAATAGAATAAAGCTGTGTTTGTCCGCACTAAGTCCGCAGTCGCAAGTCGCAATCGTGTCGCGCGATCTCTCATTAGCGGGCGGAGATTACAGCCGGCGGTCGTGACCGGTGTCTCGACGCTGTCGCTACACGCTGCGTTCACGATCCGACAGCCTTAAAAGTGCCGTCGATCTTTTTGTACTTTCACAATGTATTCATAAATGTAGTTACACCTTTTACTTAATGATGGCTCGTGACATGGCGAACGTCGGAGACTTTTGTAAAGTATAAAAATATTAAGTATACCAATGTTAACAATATTTTTGGTACTCGTCAACTTTAATCCTTCAATTGGGAATTTATTGATCGAATTAACTAGCGCATACTTTTCGATGGAGTTTTCATGGTCGTATGTTTTAATACCGTCGACGATGGTCTTAAGGATTTTCATACAAGAAGCACCCGAGCGCCAGTGCCCGCCCCAATCCACCGGGAGATTGTAGTTGTAGCTACTAAATTGTATAGAGGCAGCAGGTTGTAACGCATTTGTCGAACTTAATTTTTACTGGCCTGCCTATTTTAGCACTCATAGAAAAAGTACCCATACAACCATTTTCGGTCGCCGTTACGACACAGTGTAGACACATCTTGCGTCGACACCGTCTTTTCCGGTCACAATTTCGGTCGCAGTGTCGTCGCCGTTACGACACCGCTACCAGAAATGGGGAAGCGTCGACGCAGACACATTTTGACATAAAGTGTCGTCGCCGTGTGCACACATTGTTACCAGTTTGCGACTAGTTATTCCAAAATCATTCGTTCATTCGGTCATTTTGTTCGTTTCAAATAGGAACTGTCAGATGGAAAAATACTTAAATAATAAACATAAGTGACGTACATTAAAACGCCATCCCTAAACAGGATTTATAAGAAATAAGTATTTATTGTTTGGATTTATATTATATTATGACTTAAAATACTATGGGAAATTAAACTGCTCGAGGGATTTGATTATCTAAGTGTTATTTTATCAACGCGCCGCCACATTATTTTAGTTTGGCCAGTAATGAAATTATTTACTTCTCAGTGCATGTGTTCATAACTACATTATTTGTTACATTTTTAGTGCTCCAATGCATATGATATACTTAAATAATAAAAATAACGCTTTACTTAGTACTAAACTTGGTAATTAGGATGTAAAAATATGGTTTAAGGCTGAGGAAAATTCCAGTCACAAAGTAGTCGCAATGTTACGACTCTGTGTAGACACTGTGTAGACACAGGTCGGCGCGCGACCAAAAGTAGTAACAAAGTTACCGGATTTGTAAAATGGCTCCTTGTACTCATTTGTTTCCAGATATTCTCAAAGTGTAAGAGCCATGCCGTGGTAAGTAGTGTTGATGGAGGAGAATGGCAAAAAATGATGAATGAAAATGATTTTGTTGGTACCAAGTTATTGGGTAATCGACCACGATATTTTGTTATGGCCCACAACCACGAAGTCACTCGAGTTTGTTGCTGTCAGCATTTTATTGACATTACAATTAGATGCATTATCAACAGTTGATCGAGGAATTTCAGCGCTGTGAACATCTTTGTCATTTCTGCCTAAAAAGAATTAAGGTTAGAATACGTACATCTGGAATTTACTGTACCTAACATAATATCTATTACTATTAAATTACTGTTTGATTTGACATATTTATTTAAGGGTCAGGCCGTAGTTTTTGCCACAAATAGCGCAAAGGTGACGTAAAATATTCAACGATTCGGTCGCGCAGAGTGACGCAGAATAGTTGAGTCGGTCGCGCAGAGTGACGCAAAATAGTTAAGGTTTGCGCATACATTGTATGATTTTGACATAATATATTTTAAATGAACATTCGATTGTTAACCGAGGGATGGAAAGAACCCACCACAGCCGAGATATTTTGGCGCTCATAGTTAGGTACAAAAAAACACGATTTGGTATGGTAAGGTTACATTTTTAATCACTGCACACAAAAGGCTGAATGGTCTACCAAATGGAACTATAGAATCATGTCAAATTGCCAAATAGTAAGAGATTCCATAGGATTTGACTGAAAACGTAACTTTCAAATAGTTCCATGGTGATCCACGGTTCCATTTGGTTGATTTTATATAGCAAACTTACACCCGGAAACCGCAAACCTATGTGTGCATGAGCCTTTATTCGGTAGCGCAATATCATTGGTATCGCAAAGTGGCATAATGGCGACCGTAGCGCAAAGAAAATCTATAATAACTCTATGACTAAGCTCTTTTTTTACTTAGAATAACCTAGGAAAATTACACACGCCTTACTTAATAGTGCACACTAACTATGACGTCAATGACAGACATTAATTTAAAACTTATCTTGAAATCTCAAAAATTGCACGCTGCGAAAAATGTGGCACTTTTTACTCCGGATAAAGTTGACATCGGTCTGACAAAAATATAGCCGCTGCCGCCTTTTTTACCATAGACAAAGCTGCTTTGGTATTGCCACTATTCAAAATACAAATACTACCAAAGCTTAAAGGCCACTAAACGGCATGATGGTTGCGCAAAACGTAACGCAGAGAAATGGCTGTTTTCGTTTTTTTATTTAATGTACGAAATTTAATGTACTCTCTTAGGAAACACGAGGCGATATTCAGAAGGGTGCTAGGTAACTATTATTTGAAATTAAATGAAAATGTTGTCTTCTTTTAATTTTAATGGATGCGCAAAGTGCACCCCTACCGAAGCGGAATTGCATTATTCATGAAAATTTCGTATTTTTTTTTAATGTCTTATAACTTTGCTATATATCATTTTATTTAAATATCTTCAGTGGCCGTAGGTAATCAGGTCTTCATAAATACAATGATGTGGTTAAAAACTATATAAACGTTATTACAGAAAAAAAAAGTGGCGGAACGAAATCTGAACTTTTAAGTGAAATATTCCCACTTTTCTATAAAATGTTGACGAGTGTTTATATGGTTTTGGTCGATTATTATCATTTGGATCGCTCATGATGACTTACTAGGATTCCGAGCACACGAGACACTAATGGTAAAGTTTGACAAACCTTGGCTTTCAAGAGGTATTTTATATTGTCATTTGCGGTCACAATGTTTCGAAACAGTTCGGTAACCGTTACGACACATTGTGTACAAATTGTGGTCGCAAAGTCTACACAATGTGTCGACACCTTGTTACCGAAAAGTGTACACACGGCGACGACACTTAGTTACTGAAACAAATTTGGTCACATTGTGTGCACACTGTTACCACACTAAGTAACCAAAACTGAACACAGTCGCAAAGTGTAGTAACTGTTACGACACTGTTACGACACATCTGACATTTAGTTACTACTTTGACGATTCTGCGACCGAAATGGTTATATGGGTATTGTATACAATAGTGACAAAACTGAACTTTTCAATCTCGTACCTTAGGTACACGGCACTCGATTGAAACCTCTTATTATGTCACGATTGTATAAAATACTATTCAAATTTTGGTAATATAATATAGTCTGATATCGACTTAAAAAAAATAGCTACTGAACAAAGCAGTACTGGCTTGGCTTTCACTAACCATTATAAGAGTAATCTCCGATCAATTGCGAGTGTAGAGGCCAACATTTATATAAGTGAAGAGTTCACAGTAGAGGTTCGTGAAGTAAGTAGCCGGCCAGTGATTTCCGATCAAGGCAATTACGTACGACGGCAATTTATCTCAACCACGTGTTCACAATCGCCGTGTTGTAATTCAGTGACTACTTACTGTCACCATTACTTTTACTATGTACACGTCTAAATAGATTCTATTCAAGAAGAGAAGTCGTATAAATGTTACCATACTATGATGTAACAGAAAATTCAACAGTCAATTAATAGTTACGGTATAAGCTCTAGAAGTAGGTACCTAAGTATATAACTAAATGTTTGCTTGCTTCATCCTTGACCTCATCGACACTTATCAGTGAGATTGGGGTCAAATGCTAACCTATATTTGATAAAATTATTATTTATCTAATGTTCTGAGAGATAATTTCAGGTACAACTTCTACCGAGCAAATTAAGTTTTTGTAACCGTTTGGTTAATTCACAAGCTACAATACTGAAATATACGATTACACCTGATTATTCACTAATACAAATATATTCCCAAAATACAACCAATCGGCTTGAGTATTAAGTAGATACTTTGTTATATATTTCACCTTCAATAGATATTGATATTCTATATGGGCCTCTGTAATATCAAGTTTTAAAGCGTAATGCTTTCATCCTCTGCAGTTCTGCACATTCACATCAAAATTTTCACTTTTAGCACTTTCCCACTGTAAACAAACTAAAAATCAAGTGTCCGCGGGAATCCACTGTAAATGCCGTGTAGGTGCAAAATAAGAAAATAAACAAAGATGGCCAGTGGCAGTGTCTAGCTTTCACACGCGACGGTTTGCTAACTTGTCTTCTGTTTGATGTTTTTCTTTTGTAAGACGACAACTCTAAAACCGTCTGCGATGTTTTGAGATACACGGAGGCGTATGCACAAGTGCAAGTCGTGATAATTCATGATATTTTATTATAGGTTCTTACATACATACCTACCTAAATACTAAAAAGTAGGGGAGGTGATCTCATAAATAAAAATATTATTAAAATAACCACCGGTCATAATGAGTGAGGTGATTAGGTAGGCCATACTGAACAACTTTATTGGGTCAGGGGGCCGATTTTTGACAGCCGGACGCTCGAATTAAAAAAATTCAAGCTCGAAAATAATCGCACACAAAAGTTTGTCGCCAATTTTTCCGCATGGAATTAATAGTTTAAATAGTCATTATTTTAAATTTCTATCGCTTTTATTTTTAAAACATAATTTCATCATTTTATTCAGAGTTTTAAATGTCACTTTCGAGTGCTCGAATCTCAAAAATCACCCCCCATGTCGGGGAAGCTAATATATTTTTGGGATTTCAGGGTTAGTCCCATAGTAAAAGTTGTTCAGTATGGCATATCTAGTCACCTCGCTCAAAATTACCGGTGGTTAAAATTTCAGTTAATAAAATGAAATTTGTTTCTACAACAACTACCCTCAACATTTGCTACCCTTGATACAGCCACAAGCTAATATTTTGTTATATTATGATTATTGCTAAGAAAATTGATTAAGCATTCATTTTTAGGCAATTCCTGTGCAATGAAATAGCTATGTGAGTGAGGTGTTTAAAATTACTTTCATGCTCTGTTACTGTCTTAATGAGATCTTAACTTCTTCTGCTGCTAACTACGCAGAATTTTCAAATATTTTATCACGACTTATTGTGCCTAGGCAGTAGTAAGAGTAATATTGAATCCGACCCGCAGCCGGTAATATAATACCCGTGACACGAGTTCACAAAACGAATCGCTAACTCGAACAAGGTTATAAATCAAAACTAGGTGCAACAAAGCAGCGCAACAGCAGAAAAGCATCGCAGATTATCGCAAACCTGTTCTGTCTGCGAGTAAATAATAGCTTGTGGTGGGCATTAGTCAGATATCGACCCCCGTGTGGGCGGCGAGCCCCGAGCTACCTTGGTAATGGAACCGGGATTATAGCCCAGGGCAGATTACAGTTTTAATATTACCGCCTTAGATGGAACCCCCAGATATCAGTCCGTATCTAAATATCATATTCTTATATGAAAAAAAAGAGATTTTTTTGTTCTGTTAAAGCCATCAGCTTTTTAGTGAAAGATACCGAAAAAAAAGTGTCCTTTTTTTCGGCGTATTCTCTTCATAATAATTCCAATACATTAATTATACTTATTAGTTGTAACTGAAATATAACTAGGGTCGTTAAAAGGTCAAACAGCGATAAAGACTTCCTTACCTAAAGATTTCGCCAAAGTTCGCTTTGGAAAATCCCAAACGTTTTCAAGCTAAACCCGCATAGTTAGTGTCGTATAGTCAACCAGGGTAAGTTTAAATACTTAGATAGATACCATTGACAGAACCTAGAACCTACATATTTATTTCTATTTATTTTTTAATACTTGCATAGATTATTGAGTTTATTAGTATTTTTGGCCAAGAAGAAAGAACCTAAATAAAATGATCGTTCAATATGTACATAATTACAAATCGGTTTCAATTCAACTGAAACTGAGTTTTTTAATAACTAAAATAACCTAGTTGCATACCTTAGCAGATAGTCTACAAACTAAACAACGGCAGACAAATCGGTGCCTAATATCCGTCGTACATTACCTAATTTGTCTGCCAGAAAAACCTGATAGCCAAGTCTTTAAGTATTACGACTAGTAATGAATACTCACTCAGACATTTAAAGCTAATCGACTGTATGGGTGCTTTTATACATTACCGTGGTCAACTACAATAATATTGCTTTGGTATACCGCGGAATAGAAAAGCAATAACTATTATTGTAGTTGATAAATTATGATAATATAGACTTCCTCAAAATAACGCCTGATTCCATAACTTATTTACTGAGGTCGTCCACGGCACGATAAAACTCTATAGTTTCATTCATAATTAGGGCCGGTTGCACCAAACTGTCTGTGAACGTAAACGTAATCGTAAAAAAAATCTTAAATGAAAAGTTTGAGAGTTTTCTACGGGATGACAGCTCCGTCGCCATATTTAACGTTGATGAGTGTATTTAATGAACACTATTTATGAATGAAACCATACAGTTTTACCGTCCCATGGCCGTCCACGGTAAAGTATAAAAGCGCCCTCTATCGGGTTACGCGTTTGTTGTATTTCGTTATCTTTACTACGCGGACCTATTAGCGGCGACCTTATGTTCAACTGGACAAGCCCTGACCCCATCTGGCCATGTATCCTGCCCGCCTCCGCAAATTGCCGGGGCTTTAAGATATATCTGTGAAACGTATTTAGTCTGAATACGAATGGATTTGAGGTATCTTTAAATTACATTAAAAAATGTATCATATGGGTAGAATATTTTCTAACTCAAGTCTCAGTTTTGCAGGGCATTGTATAAATTTATGTATACTTTTTGAATAATAAACTATGATTGTATATCTATTTAGACCCTGCCAGATCTTGAATGCAATTTTTTATACATATACTTACATTGCAGATCTATCGAATGCAGCATGTAATAAAAATTGCGTATTACTTAGTTCTAGCACCGTCTAATTACGGCTTTACATTTTCTTTCTTCCAATCTGACCGACAATTTACGTACACCTAATTATCTGATAATTTTTCATTGACATTGCCATCACAGCGACAAAAATAATTAAATATACCTAATATATACAAACAAATTGCAATAGTATTTTCTAATGGGAGTTCTGAGATATGATGAAAACCTTCATTTTGTATGGTAAATTTAAAGTGCCTATGATTATTCGTTTGGTCTGTCTTACTAAATATGAAAAGGGATTAATGTGCAGTAAATATCGTTAAGATATGGAATAGGCGTGGTTGCGGCCTACGTGCCCGTATCTTAACATTGTGTGGGATATCTTCAGGTCTCAGGCCGTATTCCCGTAACTTGTTAAGCGATAGCAGATCACTCTTACTATACTTCGAAATTAGACCCCTCTTCGGCGATTATTATCACACCCGCATGCGGATCTGTCGCCAGTGTGATAATCGCCTTCAATTTAGCATATCCCAGTTACGTCTTAAAGGAGCTTGCGGGTCAGTTTTGGTATCCTATAAATATCAGTCCATGCAGTTATATTACAAATTTTCTTGCAGACAAAATTAAAAGTTCTTTAGGTACAAATTACTCTGATGCGAATGAGTAATCTTTGATTCGGAAGCAACGCACACAGACTCTACGTCATAGAATTTGTGCGAAATAAGAAGTCCTGTAAAATGTATGACTTCCCATATAAACCACGAGACTTCTCTTTCCGCACAAACTGTAGTTAACCGCTACTCAAACAGCGCTCACCCCCAACATTCAGCCAAATTATAAGTACTCGAGAGTAATGAAATCGGGTCACTTGTAGATAAATATAAATGTTTCCATTCAAGAGAACTCATTCTCTTTTTCCTATCCTTGAGTGTATACTTGAAAAACTTTTATTGGTTCCCCTGAGCTCATATGACGATCGGAATAACACTCCAGGACACAGGAAACGTACTCGTAGCAACAACCATAAAATCTGCTCTTTAGATCTTACCAAGATCAGATAATATTACCTTTATCAGCGATTCTAATATAATAGAAGGGCAATAATCGTTATTATATCGTCAGATCTCCAAGCAGAGATGTGATCTGTTGTACGATGTTATTCCTATCTCAAACATAATGGTTACAGTCAGATAAATAGGGACGATGAATTGAAACTCATCATCACGCAGTCAACCAGGTGTGATTAGGTTTCATAAAATTAGCGAATTCCTTAATTTTACCCATTATATTTCGATTACAAAGTTACAGAAAAATTAGACTACATAATTTCACGGCCATTGCATTATTGCAGCGGACCAAAATCAAAGTGGAATGCCGACCAAGGAGAGGCAGCATTCTGAGTGTAAGGTTGAGTAGCCACAGGAAACAGTATCCGTCGTAACGATATTTACCGGTGAACCGCCACTGGGAGCCGTCGGTATGCGGCGGCTAATATTTAGTGATGTTCCACTTTTTTTAATGTAACATTAATGGGAACGGGAATATTCCCTAATGGAAGACATTGATATTGTATTATTACGGGCAGGTTTCCGCAAAAGACATTGACATGAATAAAAGAAACAAAACTTAATTACCATTTCTTTTTAATTCAATGTATTTAAAGTACGAACATATATCTACTAAGTTGGAAAGTTGTAGGTACTATCTCATTATTCTCTTGTAAGCAATAAGTATGCATAAGTTAGAAAATAGTCCCATGAAATCCTGACAGTAATTAAAATATTCCTCTAAACAGGAAATATAAGTATTTACAGTCACACGGTCATAATATATGACCCTATCAATAAGATTGTGTGCGTGTTGATGTGAGACATGGTACTGCAGGTTGCAAAAAAAATCCAAAAGTAGAGAAAGTTATCGAAATGAAGTTCTTCACACAATTCCTAACATTCCCTCGAAGGCACATCACTATCAGCGACTAATATTCCATATTTACGCAGGGCGAGCCTTTCTCACGCGGCACTCACAAGTCTCACAACGATAATGCGAGTCAATACAAGGCAATGTTTATTGTAGCAGTTTTACTGGTAAGCATGTGATGATGACCGACCTGGGAATTTTAAGAAGTGTGAGCGCATTTGCTTCTTGGAGAATCTTCGGTTTTTAAGACCCCAACTCCGTTTTTATACTTTTAAATTTTTTTTTCCATATGCTTGATATTTCTCAAAGCAGAGTCGCAAAGATATGATGATTCGATTGGGCCTGTGATTCGCAATAAAATAAATTATAAATTGAGTCGCCATATCGGAGAGGCCGAGGTATTATCTTTGAACATCGCCAGTAATTGTCAAGGCGATAAAGAGCATGTTCAGATATTTTTGAGTACCTTGGCCTCTCCGATATATTTCATTGCGACTGTACAGGTTTATCTAGTATTAAAAAAAGAAAGGAAATCAGACCAAAACTCTACAATTATTAATTCTATAATCTAATTAAAAATAGTCCAGAATTAGGACTTCGAAAATATCTAAAAAAATATTGTATGATGAAAAATTGCAGCCAAGATGTCTTAGATAATTGAAGACTATGTTAATTTGTTTCCCGGGCTGACAGAAATATGCACTCAAGTTGCCATCGTCATGTTTAAAATTAGAATTAGAACAGTCTCGGGTGAACTCGCGATTCGGGTCAGCGAATGAGTTGCGTACGAGACGATATTTATTTACGTTCGGTGCAATCTCGGCTGTTTACGAAGAGAGCAAAGAACTTTTGATATGATTTTTGCTCCGCATTTGCTGTTTCAAGTTTATTTTATCAATAGGAAGTATTGGTTTTATACAAACTGTGAATTGATTCACCGGAAAAAGATGTGGTTCTAATAGTTACCACATTCGATATCATACAAAAATATCGGAAAAGAAGGTAGGATGGAATGCATATGTATTAAAATAATGTAACTAAGAAACAAATGAACTATATACGTACGTATACCTATGTTAGATACGGTCTCTAAGACATATCTTAACACGCTGTGCATATGACAGTAGATATAACAATTTTGTAAAGTGTCATGAATGAATTGATGAAAAACCCAAGCTAATGTAGAACCTAATTCTATTTTAGAACAAAACCACTAAATTCCTTTAATAACCATTCCTAATTTAAAATAGGGTGGCCTTGAGCTAGCAACACTGTGACAAGCAGGAAGAAGCAATTGAACGAATGGTTCTGCGGATCTAAATCGTTCAATGGACGAGTGGCCATGTGGGAACTGGGTCGGTTCTCTATGCCAAGTCAACGACCGTCATGCGAGTTGACATTTTATACGTGTAGGATCAGATTGACCACATTACGGGATGACGTAGTGTCTAGCCAGTTTATAAAGATGTGCCGATATCGATGTATTAATAAACTGCAAGTGAGGTATATAAACATCCAAATAGTTACTTGTAAGTCTTGTAACATGTACGTAATCACAAATTAATTAAGCATAAGATAAACTTGACAAGTCATGGGAAGATTGGTAAGATAATTAACCAATTTCGACCCTTTTAATCACATCAGACTATGTTCTTAACGTATTACGGTATTATCCTGAAAGCTACGTAACCTTTTGAGTGTGTATTAAAGATTTTTGTTGCACTTAAACTTACAGTACAGTGTGTAATCCAATAAGTATTTACTTACGTCCAATACGTAGCTAAGCATTATATCTAATACATAAATTTTCTCTTTAACATTATAATCTTTAAAATGTAAACCATCCTGAATACCGCGAACAAGACTGTCCTCATTGTTATCAGCGGCTGCCCTGTCACAAATAAGGTATCTTGCACTTAACATGCAAATACAGTCGAAGCGGAAGGCTTGTTATCAATCATTTACATTACACGACGTTTCTGTCAATTAGAGCTTGCATTACGGCCCGACTCGAGCTTAATAATATACCTAACGGGCCATAATAAGAGTCTCCCATATTCGTCGGAATTTAAGCTAATTGGCAGCAAACGTGACTGAACAATACAGTCCTGAAATTCCCATTGTGTAACACCACCAAGAAGAAAACCAGTATATCATTGATCTCTGATTATATATTGTTTTTAAGCATATTGAAGCCGTAATTCTATTGGATTACTCGAGTCGAACGCTGGGTATGAATAAGACCACTGTTAGCCCGGAAGTACCGTGGATTAACGTTTTTGTTTCTAATTGATACCTAAAGTGGATAAGCATTGTATCGGCTCCTTCCTTGAAGATTGCTATTTGTTCATTAACGAGGATATTCAGAGAGCGGCTATTGTAAATACACGCACCATATTTGCTTGAGACATAATTGGGTATATTTTACAGTAATAAGACCTACGTGTAATGGGTTTGAAATATCAGAAAAGTTAGAATAACAAGAAAGTTTTATTTTTAAAGCCTGTTAAAGACGAAGAATTGTAGAGCAAGTCCGGTATTCTGATTGCCCCTTTCTAAAACTTATTCAAGTCGTCTCATGGAAACCCACATTTAAAACCCATATCTATGAGGTGGCCGAATCTCCCGCGTGGCGAGTATGGCACGTCCTCTTTAACATAACAATGGCAGGTACGGAACATCGCTGCTATCCTATATAATTTATGTAAATGGCCGCGAACAAAAACACACGACAAAGGTGTCTACTCAAAATTAAGTAGATGGGTCGAATATCGTGTTCCCCATTGTCTAACTATTGTTAAAGGTGAGTTGGTAATCGTAAATATCATCCCTTACCCCGTGTGAGTTGTGTGGCTAGTCATATAGTTTTATAGCATCGGTTTAATGGTTCAAACAGACCAGCCAGTTTTAGTTAAAAATCCTAGTCACACATCATGAGTTTAACAAATATGTATAAGAGAAATGTCTATTTCGTGCCTATTTGACATTAATTATATAAATTAGTATGCAAATAAGTGAGTTGATTAGTTAAATCTACTACTTAAAATGAAGATTGAGTGAAAATAACCGTTAATACGTAATTTACAGACCGTTGATGTTTTAATTTTCCAAGAAGAAAATACCGGTTGAAATGAGATATATTTCTATAACCTCAGTGTACCTACTTAGCGGAGAATATACAGTCAGCATCAAAAATATGTATACATTTCAGCACTTATGTCTTTGGGGTAAGACTCAAATTCGTATACATATTATTGATGCTGACTGTAGATAGTAGTCTGTCCGAAAAGAGCAGTGTCGTGGTTTATATGGAAACTCATACATTCTTCAATACTGGATAGACTCTATATAATACATATCATTTTGAGTTCTTTTGAGCTAATGATCTTTCGCCGTAAATAATTATGTAGTTATCATGCACGTATAAAATATTACGGGCATAATACCGTGAAGATACAGTTTGATTCGCGCGAATCCCCCGTAAACATGAGGATATCGGGTATGATGGAATCAGTTTTATCTTCACGGGATAAATCTCTGTATTTTATACGTCCATGATAGTTATGCAAAATAGTGGTTTCGTGGTTGGCAGTAGCTGCGCCCGAGTGCCCGCGCCGCTTTATAGCCGATAACGCTTGGCTTGCTAATTGGACAAAATTTATTGCACATGCGTATCAGAAGCCCACTAGTCTCTCCGTATATAACCGGCTCGTTTATGGACATTGAAATTCAAAAGCAAAGAGCCCTTTGATTCAAATCGGTATTTGTTATAGGGCAAACAAAGCTAAATAGTCTGGGCAAAGAAAGATTGTTTAAAAGCTCAATTTTTTTAAATCTAGGTTTTAGCTTTGAAGAATAATTTATTCTTAATCATATAAAATTATACTAACGATTTTTCTAATGTTTTACGAATGAATAGGTACTAATTCTTATTTAAAAGTACAACAATTTATCTGACAAAGTTTAAATATAATAAAAATTAAAATGGATTATACGTAAGTGGATGAGAATATGGAACCATAATTACGATCTTACGATAAAAATGAAACTTCAGAAGTAAGTAATTTTTAAATTTATTTATACGTCATTTAGTCCCGTTTTATGAATAACGCTTATTTACTAATAGATTAAGCTCCCATTGCATGAAACCTTACCTCACACGGTGGCAGAGCAGACACATACTACAGCGATCGATAATACTTAGGAGCACTGGACTATAGTAGGTTGCCATGGCCTAGCCTGGAAGAACATAGTTTTTTTAAAATTTTAAAACCTCAATTTTTACCAAAATTTACATCATAAGGTGGCAGATCGAAACCTTTACCCATCGAAAGAGACCCTTTTGGTGACCTGAACCCGCATAGGTTGCCAGCCCCAAACCTGGTAGATTTCAAGGTCAGCCATATTCTATGAGGCCAAAAAATGGGGTAATTTACCTCATCAGGTGGCAAGCTGAAATTGATGCAGATCGATAGCCCTAGGCGTGCCATTCATGAATATATAGGGTTGCCTGCCATCAGCCTGGTAGTTTTTCTGGTCAGCCTCCTCAAATATCGATTTAGTAAATTGGACCAACGAGAAATTCATGTACAGATGCTAACATTCGAGGAATATTTTGATGCAAACCGTGATATTTAATTAAAATCTACATATTGACAGTCTTGCTCTTCATACTTGTTGAAATATTAGGGTAAATGAACCAGTTCTGGTCATTTCTTACTAATTATATAGGTGACTACCGGAAAACCTAGACTGCGGGTAATATTGAGGACGCCGCGTCAGTACATCATCAGTGTGTGATTTAAAATTGGTTCCTCACCTCATTTCCGCAGTCTGCGATTTCTGATTCCCATAAATATGCTAAATATGTGGGTGAAAAAACACCCTGACTTGAGCACTTTGACTACTGGGCGAGGTCATAATATATACTACCGACGCCTAGTAGATCACTCTCTACTACTGGAGGGTAAGCCTCCTTCATGCGCGTAGACTAGGGCACCTATCCCTTGGCGATAGGCCGCACCCGCGCATCTACCCAGAAGGCATTTCTGCCTTCACGAGGGCTTTGGGAGGACTTGACACTCAACCAATGGGCTTATGGAGGATTTATAGCTACCCCCACGCTGCCAGTCCCCGAGGTACCACACTAGTCACCCATGCGCAATAGACTACCGGGGCTGCCATCATACCCTCTACCCCTATCCAACAAGGGGGCCCTAAGAGAGCAGTCACTTCACCCGCAGATTGCCCTACACCCGCGTACGATACTAAGCACATAGACTAAGGGGCACTAGATATCCATCGCGAGACTATGGTCCGGGCCCGCGCAGTTACCATCCGTAGGGTTTGCAATCCGAATCCGAAATGTATAAAATTATCCGGATCCACGGATCTTCCAATACATTTCAGATCCGTCGTGCAAACCCTAACCATCTATATAGACATTCGAGTCACCTCGAGTACTTCCCTTCCTCGTTAGATAATCATATGACCTCCTGGTCATACAACACAACAACAACAATACAATAGTTACAATTGCTACGAAGGTAATATGTGTTTCCTACCGTAAATTATCTCCTGATAATCGATAACACGTGGTCGAACGACGACTGGACCGCGCGGCATGAAGCTTTGACAAGTTTATGCGCATCCGATCATAAGCCGTGTAACGCGCACCCCGCCCATTGGGTAATCTATAGTATTCTTCTGATCTGTGATGTACGGTTATGCTGAATTTTATAATTATGTGGAAATAATATGACATCATTCATCACTAAGTATTTTCTTTCTGCCTCTTTTCCATTTCAATTGTGATTGGGGCGTCTTCGTGTGTCCCAGGACTTTTAGTCCTGGTTTGTTAGTGGTGCGTTATTTAGGACTATTAGATCCTTCTCGATTCATTGCGTGTCTGACAGTGGTTTCATAGTTTTTGCCTCGTCGCCACTAGAATTACAAATGCCGGTCAATCACTGCGAAAGAGTCCTTGCTGTCTTCACGGTCATCATTGGGGCCGATTCCAACGTACATCTCCCTCTATGGTGGATGAAGACCAGCAACAACAGAGGTAAGTAAGACACACAAGGTATTGACAACTAACTTAAATATCCTATACAATAAATAAACATAGGTCGGAACCAACATTCGTAAACAGGAGGTGCATTACGATTATAAATAGACCTCACTATGTCCCGAATAACGCACCATCGACAACCCAGGACTGAAAGTTAAGCATATTAAGTCAAGTAATATTTTCGATATTTGCAATGTAGTGTAGATACAAAAATGTCAAATATTCGTATTACCATTATTAACGAGGTCGTTTTGACGTACCACCTCAAAGCAAGAATTTAACTAGATACCGCACGTACGTACCCCCGTACGTAAGGGATAGGGACATAGACGATAACTTCTACAACACAACACAGAACAATCTACTATTGTTTTCCTTAGCCGACATAACGGCAGCCCGGGTGAACATGCTGGCCCGGAGATTCGCTCGGTGTACGGTTGCAGCCAAAATAACGCTCTTTAGAGCATATTGCACTTCGCTGTACTTGATTGCACTGTGGGCGAACTGTACGCAGCGGTCGCTCAGCTCTCTGCGCGTCCAGTACAATAACGCATTCAGGGCGCTGTTGGGGTTGCCACGTTTCTGCAGTGCATCCACCATGTTTGCCGAAGCGCGAGTAGACAGTTTCAACTCAATCTTACGTAAAAAAATGGCATCATTACTGAGCAGAATACGTGACAGCCTAAACAGCCTCCTGAAGGCTTTAGCTGTAAGAAGTGAGTGCTCAGTTATGCAACACTTAATTAATAATAACCTTCAAAGAATAATATCAGATTTTGTCGTAGCAAATACAGTAATTTTTAAAGAAATTGCGAATCACATCTGTTTGTGACCCTCCACTGCTAGAAGTAATAGCATGGCGGGTAATAACAATATGAAACTATGACAAGGAACAACGATAATAGCACCTTCTCTGTAATAAAAGTGAATAAGACCTTGAAAGTGTAAGAAGACAATCCCGTTCGATCTTGGTATTATTAGTAGCATGCCCTGTCGTTACCTTTTATCCTATGTATATGCGTACGACTTAGTGAAGGTTGGCTGTCTCCCTACAATAACAGAGTGAATCTGGGGCAGTACGTGGCGCACGGATTTACGGTGATCACATTAGCTGGTTTATCGAAAGTTAAGTTTTTCGGGCCCGGACCATAGTCTCGCGATGAATATCTAGTGTCCCTTAGTTTATGCGCTTATTATTGCACACGGGTGCAGAAGCGATGCACGTTCATCTCCGGGTGAAGTTACCACTCTCTTAGGGCCCCCTTTTTAGATAGCGGTAGTGATGGGAAGAAGTACCGCCCATATGCGGGTATTGTGGCAACCCCGGTAGTCTATTGCGCATGGGTGAGTGTGGTACCTCGGGGACTGGCAGCGTCGGGGTAGATATAAGTCCCCCATAAGCCCATTGGTTAAGTGTCAAGTCCTCCCACATCCCGCGTGAAGGCAGGAATGCCTTCTGGGTAGATGCGTGGGCGCAGCCTATTTCCAAGGAATAGGTGCCCTTTAGTCTATGCGCATGAAAGAAGCTTACCCTCTTGTAGTAGAGAGTGATCTAGTAGGCGTCGGTAGTATAATATATATTATGACCTCGCCCAGTAGTCGAAGTGCACAAGTCAGGGTGTTTTTTCACCCACAGATTGAGCATATTTATGGGAAGCAGAAATAGGAGACTGCGGAAATGAGGTGAGGAACCAATTTTACCTCACTCACTGATGATTTACTGTCGCGGCGTCCTCAATATTACCCGCAGTCTAGGTTTTCCGGTAGTCACCTATATAATTAGTAAGAAATGACCAGAACTGGTTCATTTACCCTATTATTTCAACAAGTATGAAGTGCAAGACTGTCAATATGTAGATTTTAATTAAATATCACGGTTTGCATCAAAATATTCCTCGAATTATAGCATCTGTACATGAATTTCTCGTTGGTCCAAGTTACTAAATCGATACTTTGAGGAGGCTGACCAGAAAAACTACCAGGCTGATGGCAGGCAATCCTATATATTCATGAATGGCACGCCTAGGGCTATCGATCTGCATCAATTTCAGCTTGCCACCTGATGAGGTAAATTACCCCATTTTTTGGCCTCATAAAATATGGCTGACCTTGAAATCTACCAGGTTTGGGGCTGGCAACCTATGCGGGTTCAGGTCACCAAAGGGGTCTCTTTCGATGGGTGAAGGTTTCGATCTGCCACCTTATGATGTAAATTTTGGTAAAAATTGAGGTTTTGAAATTTAAAAAAAACTATGTTCTTCCAGGCTAGGCCATGGCAACCTACTATAGTACAGTGCTCCTAAGTATTATCTATCGCTGTAGTATGTGTCTGCTCTGCCACCGTGTGAGGTAAGATTTCATGCAATGGGAGCTTAATCTATAAGTAAATATAGACAGAAATTGAGTGAAGTATCCATTATTAACGTCGTCCCACTCAAAACTGCGCGAAGACAGCAATACCGTACCTCATTGTCCAATAAATTGTAAACAAAACGCAACCTCGAGATCAGAGATATCGACTATATTGAGTGCCGTTTTACTTTGTTCACTTTCGTCCCAAAATTTACATAGAAAAAGAGTTAAACTCTTACAAATATTGAGTCATAAATTTTAAACGGTTTTATCTGACATGCTGATCAACTAAATAAAAATCTTTAAAAAGATTTATACATATTCAAAAAAATGTAAATGTATTTATCATTAAATCTCATAACTTTGTGTATCTTTTGCAATATTAGGACATCACAAATAAAAATTAATAATGTTTAATAAAGAAAAAAGATATATATTTTTTCTTAATACTATTCTGAAAAATCAAACGAACAAATAACAAAAGAGCTGCTTGTTTCATCGTGTTAGATTAATGTTAAAATGTCGTCTTAATAGACTTTGTTCAGTAACTTCAATATATTGAGTTTAAGACACGCTTTGCTGGTGAAGTACCTAGACATATTCTAGTAAACACGAATATTCCTCAACCGACCCAGATAAAGGCGGGAAAGCGGCCCTTCTTTAATCGATGACTTTCTATTTTTCTACGGCGAAGCCAATTCGAAATCCGGACGTGGGCGAACGCGTTCCGATATTTCGTAACTTATCCCTGACTATGATATCTATTAGTTCGCTAATGACACTCGAGCGCGTGCCGTGCGCTTCATCGATAGGTGCACATCAAAGGAACTCCTATCTTTGCCTATACGGAGTACACAAACATAGAACAAAACTCAAACTCATTGACCACATACGAATATGTATAAGTAAGTACGAGAACTTAAGCTTCGAAATCAAAGCTTTCCCAGTAGGTATCCGTAGGATAAAAGTTACTGCGCATGGATGCTTTCTCGCTTGCCCCATACATTTTATTTTATTTTCAGTTTGCACGTATCCATTTTATATCTGCACTCACAAGATTATGCAGACAAACTGGTTAGCCCGGCAAAATCTAGTTGTTAATAAGGAGATGTTCTGAAGGGAAAACTTAATTAACTGCAAAACTGATAAGTAATCTCGCTCCTTGCTTGAGATATGAATCAACATGACATTCCTGTTTTTCTCCACAACAATAAATCTTTACTTGGCCTAGAATCCAACTTAACAATTTATCGATGTCCCTCAAGCCTGATAAATATAGCACTGTCACACAATCTTACGAACTATTTCTGGCATATCATTATACAGATGTAAGTACATAAAGTGCGTCATTTCTCTGAATACAAGAACAAATTGAATCATCTTTTTCATTTGCTATCGAAATTACAGTCACACACAGCCCTACATGGCGAAATATTAACATACGAAGAAGCGAAGCGAAGCGAAGAAATTTAGACTAAAATTATACAGCTGGAAACAATTGGATCTATGATATCATACACAATTATTTTATATATGTAGTTACCACTAAATATTGTACCTATAGGTAATAATATTGAAGTAATGTCAGTTTCACCTTATATTAGCCATATTCACTCAAAAAGAAAACGGAATGGCTTCCGCGTTACTTTTTTTTAATAACCTTTAGCAGTAAATGTCGGGCTGCTATTTTGCAAATACAATGGCCCTTCTAATGTTGTCTGTACAAAGTAACTTTATTACTGGATATAGTATCTATAGGTACCTACTATATATATGTAGCTGTTGGATTGATACTGTCCGTTCTTGAACTTCTTGAAAACAATAATATAAAAACCCTATCAACTTTTAGTAAACTAACTTATTTTTGGTATTCCTAATTGGATAGGCATTATAGTTATATTTATTTAGTTTATAATACTAACCAGGAAAACTAAGTGCATATGTACTTAGGTATGAAATCAATAATCTTATTATATGTAACTACTCACGAATTAATAAACTAGTGGATGTGAAATGACTGCTATTTAGTATGAAAACCAGTGTCGCCAAACTTAGCCATTCATAGGTAGGTACGTTAAAATACGTCACACAATTACAAAAATGCTTTGATTCGTAGCAACTTTCCATACCGATAGGCTGTTACTGATTGACATTTCTCGAACGAATCTCAACTGTAGGCTACATGAGCCACAATCTAAAATATAATGTCAAAGTTATGAGACATATGACTATTTAATTATCTTACAAAATCTCGCTCAACATTCACTTAATACAACTACTTAACACTGGAACACAACTACTTAATTTTAAATAAATTTAATAGTTAAAATCACTTTCTTATTACAGGCGAGAAAAGGGCTAAAGAAACCAGTTTATGTAAGGTCTCACTATGCATAATTTGTTACGGATCTTACGGTCACGTTATACTGGTATATTCGAGATTTGTGCATGCCTGCGAGTAGCTAAAGGTTGGGAACTTTTTTTGCATAACCATAACATCCAAAAACAAAACGTCCCATGTGACTGTGAACTTCTTATAATGATATGACTATTTGCCATTCGATATAGGAAGGGGAAAGTGTGATCCGAGTATTTTATCGATATTTGTGTGTTCGGTTAGGTATTAGGTTAGGTGATAAAATATGCATTTAAATACCTATCCGAACACAAAAATATCGATAAAATAATGGGATCACACTTTACTTATATATATAACTTAAAACAATTATATTACACCATTTACACCTTACTTAAGATTATAATTTTTATAATATAGGTATAAGGTAGGTGCTAGGTAATGCTAATCGTAATTGTATGAAAAACTACATGTAGTACGCATTTAAGGCCAGTGTAGACGGGACAACCCGATTAAGTTGTCAAATTAATTTTGTGTGAAAGCATACATATGAAGGCTGATCGATTCCACTTGATTTTATTGTAAAATTGTGACCACCAAATCAGGAAAGGGGCGGCAATATTCCAATATTTGACGCTAGTTTGCGTGGTTATTTCCACTAACAAATCTAAAATAGCTAATTAAGTTTTGTACGTGTGGATATGGACTAGATGTGATGTATGTAAATTTAATTTCTGATACCGTACAAATGAAAACGACGAATAAACAACTAATATAATATTAACTGAGCAATTTTCTACGCTTATATAAAAGCGAATTTTGTAGTCTGATAAACCAATTTCTCATTTTCAAAGACGCGAAATTTAATATTACTGTTGGAGATTTGAAGTAAATGTTGATGTGATCTGTACTTGTGGGATCTTAGGTTTTCGTCACGTTATCAATTATTATTGTAATTATGCTCTAGGGAAATCTCACGCCTTTTATTATTATGTACCTACTGTTTTAATTATGGTTTGCACGCACCTCTAGTGGGTTAAACGGCAACCGCCGTCTTGATAAATACAAATATGCGCTAAATTATATATTGAACTTAAAACTTATCTAAAATAATAACATCAAACTTGAAATGTCGTAAGACTAGCTTTAACTTTATCGATATAAATATCGACATTGCGCGGCACTCGAGTAGCGAAAGTTATTTGACATTTAGGATAGCGAATTTTCTAGATAAACATAAAGAACAGTGACAAAATATTATGAACTCTAAGTTCTAACAAATAAAATGTAGTTTTGTTTAACGTACATTCGCAAATAATGCAAATCAAACAGTTATTTCGTTTTTTTGGATTATGTTTAAAAAAATACCTAACGGTGATAGGAAATACATCCACCTGAAAGATATTTTAAACCACTATGATTTGTGCAGCTTAATATTGCACAATACGGCATTTTAAATTTAATAATCATTTTTTGTTACACGAGCGTACGTATGACGTGAAAGTCATTCGGGCATGAAGTTTACAAAACAACTAATCATAGTCTGTGCACAAAGCAAAGCTGTGTGGTTGAGGTTATCTGTGGCACAAAGTGAGTCGGCCGCTACTTACTGTCGGATACACGGGAACGCCTACTTGCCATGTCCATCCTACTCCGTGTAACTACTATGTACGAGCCACAAGGAAAAATATTTAACTGAATGATGCCAAAACAGTCCAAGTTAAAACTTAGGTAAGAGTGATTCTTTTCATTTTTCATGTAAAAAAGCGTTTGTTTAAAAATATTAATCAGTTTATAACAATCACTTACTTTTCACGTAACACGGTACGACCGGTAGAAATAGCGTAAAGATCACGCAGCCACAACTATTTCTTAGTACTCTTTCTAGTAATGTTTTGACGCTCTCTATTTATTATTCATGGAGCCCACAAACAGTTACCGCCTCGTTGTTTCTCAGCGATCGGAATTAAATGAACGAACTGTAATAATCACGTCAACACCTCCGCGGCTCAGGCTATGAATCGATTTTGTTGCATTTGAATGGCTGAATTAGTCGAACCGAACGGCTATAGTCATTTTATCATTTAGTGGACGAGTTAAATTGTAAGTTTGAAACTTAATTTTATGTATTAATTTAACTTAACATACTAAAATCTTAAAATTTACTCGTTTTGCATAATTACTTATACATTAAAAGTAAAGAGTTGGTTAAATATTCATATACCCCTATATTTGATAACTTCAAATGTATAAGCATACAAGCTTTTTACCATATGAGTTTTAAATATTTTTATTCACCTAAAGAAAATGTGAAAATATACATATGAATGAACGTAACTGAATATAAGTTACGAGTATCTAGAGATATAGAGGTGTAGAGAGCGAAATTAAAAGGTAATACCTTAGTATTACTGACCTCTATTGACATTATTATGTGAAAACATCTCATTTTACCTATTTATAATAACACAACAAACTAACAACAGACGTCTTTGAAATCTGCAAGAATTGCAAGATACATAAATGATTTGTTAATAAGAACGTATCCTTGAAAGTGCGCTCGGTGCTATAGTGGTGGATCAGTGTCTCGAGGCCGACCTCCGACCCGCGCCGCGCCGAGCCGCCCGACCGCGGCAGATTACGACGTCGCTGCATCTGCCGTACAGATGGTAATCGCGGCCTTTCTTCTTTTACGGCTGCTAATACCACCTTGTATTCACGGCGTAAATAGCACTAAACGACGTCTATTGCACGTTTCGTACAGAGATCATAATAAAGAAAATGTGTCAGTTCCGCGTTATAAAGAATATTTTTAATTCCTGAATTAAATGTTTATGGTCCGGGGTAACTTTGTATTTTACCGCTTTGTTTCTTTACTTTATAATGTTTAGGATAATCCTGAAATCATAAAAAATGCCCTATATCATTCACAAGCAGCGCTGTTACATGAAATATTTCTTTACTCACCGTTCAATTACAGAAATGAAAACAAATGTTAAGTGCCGCGTTGCATCTCGTTTAGTGTAGGTAATGAATCACGATGTGAGAAAAGGCGATTGCTCCCATTATTATGTGTATGTGAGTCACGGAGAGGAAGCGGTATTTCATGTGGGGATGCACTTGTTCTCATTTCAGGAATACACCATGGAATGTTTCATGATAATATACAGTAAAGTAAATACTAAATAGCATTAGCATTGCGATTCAGCGAGGAAATGCTGCCAGCGTCCTCGGCACTATACCACAGGGGCCAGTTTTAGTTGTATTTTGTTTACATAAGGTTTTATTAATATGTAGTTTTTAATTTAGTTTTAATATGAGTATATTTTTAAGTTTTTAGTTGTGGTTGAATAAAATTGTTAGAATATCAAAAAAAAAACGAAATACCTACATGATTAGACAAATTACAAGATGTTGCAACAAGTTGTTGAGGGTTTCCTGAAATCCAGGTGGCGGCACTGTGATGAGAGGTCTTTTTGACAGCAGCTGTCAAAATCAACTCATAAAAAAAAACATGATTGGTGGATTATGACAGCTGGACCTGACGCCACGATGCCGCCGAAAAAAATTCTTTCAGATAACCCTCAATATTAGTTTGCAAATACTCTGTAATATAGCTTTAATAATCGAAGCAGGAAATAAAACGAGTCAGCTTACAAAGACATTTCACTGGACGACCCGTACTCTTGTGCGTATTTTTAATAAGTAGTAATATTTTTAATAGGTCTGATTATACTTTGTAAGTACATAACTACTTACATTGATTCCCGTGGTAATTCCATAATCACTGTACCTACCTGTACCTATATAGTTTGATAAAAGTAAACTAACGGAGAAACGCCCGTGCTTGTACTTACTCCGAAGCATTTCTTTAAAATCATCGTAACTAGAACTTCCCCACCGGATTAACCGAATCGTCAGAGCATTTAGAACGGATATGAATAGCGTCGGACAAACATACGGCACTAATCACAACAGCACACAATGCTATTGTTTATTTCATTATCCGGACACGGAAACTGTACCGCGTGGCCCGGAGTGGGTGGTCGGAAAGAAAATCTGGGAATCTTGGACATTTAGGAATATGATTTAGACGTGATTGCTAACTGCCACTTCAGCAGAATTATGATTAATGAGAGTTTATGTATGTGCAAGTTCTATTTTCCATCGTGCACCCTCAGTTATGAGAATCGTGACATAATGACATCATCATCTGATCAAGACTAGGTTTTTGCAGTCTTCTATCCCTCGCAAAGGGGATGCTTTTTTAATTGTATTGGTGCAGTAATAAGTACCTAAGTTGAAAATGAAATAAATTTAAACTGCCTAACAGGTACTTACATTGCCCCTTCTTGAGCCTTCAACTTTGCCCGTCATGATAATCCCCCTTCAAGCTCTCCGAAAAAGCTCCGTTTTTGTAACTATTAACTTATACTTTTGAAAGCTTGCGGCGACGCTTTTGTCAAAATACTTATATTTTATGCATATAAATATAACATAATATTCTACGTATACTCTAACTATCCAGATCTAAAATGAAACCATTAACGGAGGTGTATGTATTTAGATTCAATGTTACTTTATCATCAACCACCCATGATTTAAAAGTCCCTCAGCACAAGTACTTGACAGGAAGCACTTGAACCCGGGCCAGCCACACTTCAGCCACTCGAGATTACTGTAACACCTTAAATAGACTTTAATCTGCCCCTAGTTACTTGATCTGACCACTTGAAAGATACAATTATGCTTTGAACTTAAACTACGGTACCTTACTTTGATAAACAGTTTTAACGTTCAACAATGTGAGCCGTAGTATAATTTATGATATGATAATACGTATCTAGTTCCGTTGCTTTTATAATAATTTGACGTGATTACCAATTAATGGACGTTCCCAAATGTATTCATACCAATTTTTTTAAAATACGAATATACTTATATCACTTTGCCAACACAAATATCAGAGTTTACTCATTTTTAGACTTGAATAATTTTTTCGTTCAGTTGTAGATAATATTAAGTGAGATCATGATCAAACGCCTGCCTATCCTCCATAAAAAAAAAACAAACTAATAGGGAAGTACCAATTCTTTTGTACACCAATACTAATGCGGTAGGCCCAGCAATGGCGTATTGCACGTCAATGATCCATCGGGAGAGGCCGTAAGAAGAGTTTATATTTCTGGACTTCATCCAAATTACCTATAGGCACCACAAATGTAAACTTAGAACTGCTTTAAGGGGCGCAATTGGACATAAATGTTTAGCGGCAGGCGGCCCGGTATAACAAGAAGTCATAAAGAACACGCCGCGACGTTTATGGGTACGTTCCCACACCGATCCAGTGTCTGGCTAATTTTGCACAGGGTTGTAATAAGATCCAGTGCAAAGCTGCGTTTGGTCAACATTGCTTTGGTCGCAGTTTCAGATTCGTATTACAATCTGCGCAACGGAAACCCTGGTTTAAAGGGATTTTTGCTGCCATATATTTCGACAACGTGCTACTGAAATTGATGTTGAGACTCAATTATTTTAACAAGTTGGTTTCAACAATGCAGCGGCGCGTTTACTGAATTGTCTGGTAACGGTAAGTTTTATCGATGCAATGCTGACTACTCGCTTAACAGTTATTACCTAACATTTGAAATGTAGTTTATACACCAAATAAATATTATCTACTTTGTAGTTGGCTTGATAACCATCCAATGATGTTTACAACCATTTTACTATTACGATTTGTTGCCACGCTTACAATCAATCCTACTCACGTATCTGTACATTCGGCAGATGCATCGGATAGTTGTAATATGACATTGTTCGCAGCAGGAACTCATCTACATACGTATCTCATTACTCTCGGAGTCTGATATCAACCGTCTAGAATGGCGGCGCCATGAAAGTAATGATGCAGCATCATTATAAGAACTAGGTCGTATTGCAACCCAAGTTATATTTGCTTTGAATTATTTTCCATGGGCATGTATATAAACAGTAATTGACCGATATAAATTACAAATCCAAACCAAACTAAATAATATACCCATTAAATTAATTTCCACCTTTAATCTAATTAAGTGACCGTGGCAATGCCTGAACCTGAGTTGCGCCTGACCAACGCATTCTACTACTATGGTGTACCACTCCTACGTACATTCCATACAGTGCTAGCGCTAAGGTACTTGTCATTTGTCTTATAAGTGCATATAATTATGATGGGAGGGACATGTTGTTACGTAGGCGACATAATCTGATCAGTTTGAGTTGGAACTGACGCTTAAATGATTGCGGAATACTCGATATACCTAGCTACCATAGTAAGTAGGTAAAATTGTAATATAAACGCCGTGATAGGCGTCTACATATAACATTAGCTTAAAAAAATTGTTAGGTATTGGACAAAGTTTATGTTTCTCACACTTTACTGGACGATTACATTATGGGAGGCCTAGACGGGCGTTAATAACTCAGGCTAAGGAAAAGGCTAATGTAGTGTCTTATCGGGAGCTTAATACAATTGCGGAGAGGCGAGATGAGTGGCGGTTACTCCACCGACAAGAGCAAAGCTCTTAAATAGATGATGATGATGGACAAAGTGGCCTAAAAGAGTTAAGGTAACTTACCGTTTCAACGTATATAAGTACGCCAAAGGAAATATCCCTTTTAGGATACTGCAACTTACCTGAAAAATAAACAAAATTCATAATTTATGCGATGTTACAAAGTGTTAGAGTTGATAATACCTATTATTACAAAAATAGATAAATGTTTAAAACATTTATTTACATAACTTACATCTAAATATCTACAATAGATAAATTACATCTAAAACAAATAAAAACAATAAAAAGTTCTATACAATCTACGTATTTTAATATATAGTTGGCACACAGAACATGGCCTCTTTTGATGTAAATTTAGGCCTAAATAACGAAACTACAAGTTGTGACACAAATTTTCAAGTTTAAAGGGCAGTAACATCACGCAAGCATCATCTAAAACTACAACCAGTTCTCGTACAATCAGATAGCTAATGAAATTCGTCGAGTATTGTCTAAACTGATTGACCTCGAGGCAAATAGGGCGGCTAATTAATTAGGTAAGTAATTCCCTACTTCGCATATCGTCAGACGTTTACTTTACAACTTGGGGGGAAAACCATTAAACAACTTAGGCAATATGGAGTGCGGAATGTTAAGATGAGAATGAGGAGTTCTAAATCAACAATGAACTAGGAATTTTTATCGTCGCAACGTAGTTTTTTCCCGTACTAGTAAAGCTATTAATTTGTAGGGCCAGAGGATATCGTGTAGGAAGATACTATTACTGGTGACTGTAATGTATATAAGTACTTACTGTAATAGGATGAACTCTGTAAAACATGAAACATAAACTGTGTCATTAAATACTTAATTATATCTTCTTTTTACTCTTGTAACAGAATCCAACCAACCAGTATATTTAGTTCAGTTTTATTTGGTCACTCTATATCTTGTAAAGGCATTTTTCGATTGGCCCAAAATATTCAGGTAACATGTAATTTAAAACAGGTCACACTTTGTTTAAGGCCGGCGTGGGTGAAATTACAGTTTCTTTCATGCCACGGCTGGCAGTTGATTGACTAACGTTTTGTAAAGAAGAGTAATGCCTGTTGATATAATAAGCCCTTATACTTTAATCTAAAGTGTTTTACTGCTTATCATAAGGCCATTAATTATAGTTGTTTCGGATGTACGCCTACATGTAAGCGTACTCGCGTTTGATAGTTCCACAAACATAATTATTGTAATTGATTTAAATTTAATAATAGTAGGGTAGAGATTGTATCGCGCACTCGTCGTGTGTAAACATTACAAATTGTATGTTAACCTCTGTGGGACCACGATAGTTGATCTGATAACGCGAAGATTCGGCGGCGGGCTTTGTCTGGACGTTTATCTCACAGTTTAAATCGTTGTTATATTTTGTATTGTTTAGATTTAGATGCACCAACATTCCCCTTTAGAAACTCGGTATATGATGTAGTTCTAACAAGAATTACATAGGTATATAGCTCACTATCAAAACCGTATTACGTTACAATTTATAACAAATATGTAGGTGCATGTTTTCTATAACAGCCATCAAAATTGAATCAAAGTGAATATCATATTACGGTAGCTTATTAAACGGGTGTCCCACAAACCGAATCCCATCCACACATCCGCTGGGATTAAGCTCTTTTTAGTTATTTTTTCATGGTACACCCATGGCATTATGGTAGCCGTAATAAGCCTGGCGGGATGAAAGACGCCATTTATGGCCGACGCGGTGTAGAGTTACAAACGACTACCAAACATATTAAGGGAAACAGCTGGTGCTTAATATGGACATTTGTTTATCGTAAACCTAATTTAAATATTTGCCTGTAATTATTTACGAGTCATTGAATAAACACAAGCGTGAGAATTGTCGTTCCGCGGACGAGTATCAAGGAAGCTGCCCTCATCTGTCATTATTTAAATAACTAGAAACTACGACATGCTGTCTCGCCTGCTACCTTTCAAGTACTTCGGATAGAATTTCTCTAGATATTAATTATTCCTGTAGTTATCTTTTGAATTTGATTAATCTTGTGAAAGTACAGGAAATTTTACTGTATAAATCAACGTAACCCAATTGCAAAGTCCACCTGAAATGGGATATTTCAAGTGGCGAATAGTAGAATTGTTTATTACATCACGGGACGACGACCCTCCCTCGGCTCGTAAAACTTACGATCAAGGAAATTCGCAGTCAAAACAAACTATACCCCTATACTTGCTATAACCTAATAGCTAAACGAATTGCATCTCTATTGCATTGGTTTTATATCTCAATTTAAAATCAGTTAAGCGCTGGTTTCCAGGAAAAGTACTAGGAAAAGTTTTCCTCTTGTGACGCTGCAGTTTTTTTTGTTATTTATGGATAATACCACTTGAGATGGTTGAAGATGTTCATTAAATTTCCTCACTTTAAGTATTTTCACAAGACAAAGAGGTTTCGTTAAGGTAGGTTCTTACTTACATTTAAATATTATCTGGGTTCGAAAGTAGAATAGAGTGTAATGGAGTTATCCGTCTTAGAAATTATATCGCCCACACGTTTCTAACTCATATATTAGCTGTCAGGTAGGTACGCTAGGCCCAGCCTACCGAGATAATCATGTTTGAGCTTTACTTTCTAATAAGTTTAGATATACATGTAGTAATAGAAATGTAGGTAGGTACTGCACAATGTATGTGGGATGGATTTGTAAAAGCATGTATCCCAATATGTACCTATTACGAATAAAAAGTTGTATAACATGACATAAGGTGAAATAGCGGTGAAAAACGCTTACTTTTTATACTCTTTCTTTACTTTTCTAATTAAAATTATTGTCATTACAGTCTCTATGCCGTCTTATCGTTACCCTTCAATGTTCATTTCATCGGCAGCTACCTATACCATATTTAATTATATATTTAATTATTTACATAGTATAATAAAAAGGTACTAAATGATTGACTAGATGACCCCACCTTTATGTAACTACTAGAATAACGAGATAGCGAAAAATTACAAATATAGTTTTGGTAAACCTACCATATCTGTATGGTAGCCTACCATATGTAGTATAGTAGCCTACCATATGTAGTATAGTATAGAACTTTATAATAATACATATAATAATATATAATTTGTAATATTCTATTTTTAAGTCTACCTTTTCTGACTAATCTAACCAAAATCACCGACTCACAAATAGAATACAAATGCATTACTCGTATTGTCATTCAAATGATAAATCATCAATAACGTGCGATCAATATATTATTTAATGGCCTTCATATCGAGTCTTTTAACTTTATTTATCTACCGATCGATGAATACAACGAGACAAGCTTAGCTAATATAAATTGCAAACATTCAAGTAATAAAACCAGAATTTCTAACACGTCTAGAATTCTTATGTTAGCATTAAATAATACTATGAATAGCTGATTTTAAATGAAAAGTTAGTATATAGTTTGAGACATTCCTATGCAGCCATAAAACCGATAGAATAGAAGTTGTAAAGTACGTTTGTTATGTCTGGTTCTGAATAGCGAAGTTATAATTTCTTTGTCGAAGTTACGTCACTAAATTGAAACACGCCTCAAATTTTGAATAGTCGTTTCCGATACACTACCAATATAATAGTGAGTCACTGAGGATAAGTTTTTATAGCAGGATACTATTAAAACACCGTAAATGTATGAGCATTTATAGAGTTCTTACTGGCCAAGTACGCAAAGTAAGTAAGATAAGAAATCGATTTTTTGATCCCATATTTCATCAAATTGTTAAGAGTTGTGAGGTTGTACCATTGTTTTTACTTCAGATACATATACTACAAAGTTGCGAAGACATCTAAAAACATCTTATATTCGTATATTAAAAACTACAAAACGATAAAACTCCTTAGTATAAAATTCAGTCCATACTCCAACATAAGTAGAAAGATTATTTTCAATACCTCAGAGTAGGTACTTGATGCCACAAAGTAGGTACGTATAGAATCTCCACTTAACATTAATGGTACTTAGGTACTTGCGATAAATACTTGATTTACCCCTGCTTACTAAATGAGAGGGTTGAAAGTGTTTAAATACGGCTTTTGTGTAATGTTTCGAGTTCTGCGATACAATTACCGGGCCGTTAAAATATTACTTACTTCACATTTATACTTCTATAGGTACTATGAGGTATAAATATGCCTACGTGCCATTAAAAAAGAGTGCAACGTACGTCTCGTATATAAATATATAATTGACCAAGCGACATAGCGACAGCGAAGGGCTCCTTTTCAGCTTGAGAAATAAATGCTTTCGTAAGTATGCCCGTCCGGTATCTGCCCGGCTGTTCTCCTCTACAGCATTTCTCAACCGATTCCCGTGAAATTTTGAGCAGTATCAAAATGGTGGAAATCGGCATGTAGTTTTAACTAGGTACTCGCACGTGGTTCACAAAGTTGCTATTAGTTATATATTCAGATGTATGTACCTGGTATAGGTACAATCATCTGCAAGTATCTTGCACAACGAAGGCTACAAAAATATGTGACAGGCTCATAAGAGCTCTACACACATAAGATTGTGTCAAATATTTTTGCAGCCTTCGTTGTTGAGGATATTATTGCAGTGACTGTCTGTATTAGTGCCGGATGATATGTCAAATTATAAGCTGTACTTGTAAGATAGAAAAAATAATGTAAGCCAATTTGGCATAACTATGTCGGAATGTCTATGAACTGAACAGGTTTGATATAGCGGTTATAACTCCTATGTTCCATTTTAGCTAACTTATCAATTCACTTTGACAAGTTTTTTTTCTTTACGCATTTTCAATACAGTTCTTAAGCACCGTTAAATATGTTAATTCTTGTTTAATCTTGTAATTATACATCAGCAAGTACTAGTAATTGCGTCGGCCACACAGGTTGATAATCGCTCGCGATGTCTTTGGGCGTGCTCGCCCGCCCCGAGGGCTACACTCCGCCCATCAAATCTATTTTATTAATAAAATACCTTTATTGATTAAAGTTAAATTGCATTTTAGTTACTGGGTATTATTAAATTGTTCACTTTCACTAAGCAAAGCAATCTAAGCATCGGCATCTTATGATACGTATCAAATGCGCTTTAAAACTTCTACGCCGGACTTCTAGACGGAAGGGAGTCGACAATTGTATTTAGCGAGCACCTTTTTTGTATGCGTGTCTTAGCCAAACTTATTTTAAAAGAAACATGTGAGTAACATAGACATGTGTACTGATCAGCTGCTCGGCAAGCGTTCAGCGTATTACGCGGCTCACTGCTCCCAGTAATTGAACGGGGCTTATGGGCCCAACAATTTCGTACACCTCCATTGTCGACAATTGTGGCTCGATTAACTTTGATAACCTGTTGATTTAAAGCGTCAACAATGAGGTAATGTACAACAATGATATACAATCGAAGCGTAAATATTTTTCGGAAATACTCGTGCCGACATCGACAGAGGTCATGTTAATGATATCAACAACGCGTTTATATTCTTCGTTATTATATCTTACATTCGGATTATACATGACCAAAACTAATGTAATGGTTGTACCTACATATTTATTAGTGTTTACTTAGTGTTTACTTTTCCAAACTTTTTATTGATCTTTTTCGTGCATAGTTTGCCTTTCACCATGCGTAGGAGTTATTATTTTCTCATTAATCCTTATTTAAAGATGTAATTTTTTTAGGCATTTATGAATGAACGGCTGGGTTTACCTAGCTATTTTAATCATATTATACAAAGCTGATTAAATTTTATTACATGTGTAACACGTAATTTTAACAGGCGTGTTCCGTCTCTCTAATTAGGAAAAACAATAATCTCTAAAATATCAGTCAAGCAGCTATTTCCACATAAAATCAGTTTAATGTATTAGTACACGTGCGTGGTAGGTGAATGTTATGAGAAATATCGACTTAATGAATATAAATAGACGTCGGAATGTCTGTACGAGGATATTTTCATCGCTTGGCTATACATTTCCAATACGGGTAGGTACTGAAGAAGAAAAGGTGTTTCTTGCCCAAAAACATGTAATTCCAAGTTTTTGGGCATAGATTTAAACGAGAAAAGGACATTTCAACGCAGTTCACGTTTAATCGTTCACGCCTGAATTGATAGCTTTGCAATTTTTTTTCAGGCAGTACCACAATACGCTGTCATGTATTCAACAAATGTTGTGGCCAAATATTAGTTAGATACGACACTTCTCAGAGTGACTATGTCTATCTATTATGATCGCTACTATAACAGATAAAATCTAATGATCCAATACAAACCAACTACAGACAAAGCAAGTACGAAGCCGATCTTAATAACTAAGATTACG